>CM061032.1:17291720-19791720 GCA_030763125.1 Hippophae gyantsensis | reverse complement strand
AGATTAAGGCAAAGCCCTTGGGAATAATAAGGGAAGATAAGGTAATTCAATTTATTTAGAAGTCTATAGTTTATCGCTTTAACTTGCCCAAAGAGCTTGTTATTGATAATGGAAGGCAGTTTATGGGCCATAACATCAAAGAATTTCCCACCAAGTACAATAAAAAAATGTGCCATTAAACTCCAAATTATCCACAAGTTAATGGTCAAGCAGAGTCTTCTAACAAACTAGTACTAAAATTATTAAATAAAAAGTTGGAGGGTGCTAAAGAAAGATGGGTTGAAAAGATTTATGGGGCATTATAGGCCATCAGGACTAATTCTAAAGGTAGCATTAATGAGACACCCTTCTCGCTAGTGTATGGGACTCAGGTTATGATACCAACTGAGATCACAATGTCAACTATGAGGTCAACCTTAACTAAAGACCAAAACACCTCAAATAGAGCAATTGACATGGTTCTAGTAAAGGAAAAAAGAAATGAATCCTTGAGGAAATTGTTGAATAGAAAAGGATGGTGACAAATTATTACAACAAAGTCGTACACTTTAAATATTTTGTCATAGGTAATTGGGTTCTCAGAAGGATCTTTCCCAATAAAAAAAATGTATGGCTTGAAAGTTGGGTGCAAATTGAGAGGACCCATATCAAATAAGTGTGATGACACTAGGAAGGGCTTACTTATTGAAAAACATCAAGGGATTTGAAGATAGCACGAGCTGGAATGCTCAACATTTGAAAAAAGTATCATTTCTAATGTACTTTGATTTATCATTTTCAATGAAACACTCTATGTGTGTGTGTGTGTGTATGTATGTAATAACTTTTGATGAGTAGAGACACTATTGCTCATAAATATTCCATGTTGATAACTGTATTTTATATAGTTAATTTCACCTATTTTATTAATTATAATTGTTATGTTCTCTTTATTTTTAGTTAATTTTAGTTTAATAAATTAGTATTTACTATTTTTTATATATTTTAAGAAAATTAAATAAATTGTATCGAAAACGTTCTTAATGGCAAATTTGTGTCCAAAAATATAATTTCAAATAAAAGAGTGATTAATTGCAATTTATAAAAGTTGAAAATATAATTTAAATTAAAATCGGGCTTAATTTCAATTATTAAAAGTTTAAAATTTAATTTAAATTACCAAAAGGGGTATATTGCAATTAAACAAAGTTTAAAATGTAATTTGAAATATATTTGTGGGTAAAAATACAATTAATAAAAGTGAATTTTCTACGCATGAGAGAAATTCCACGCGGCATCATCCACGGTTCACCGTGGACCGTCAGATCAACGCATAAACGGTTAGGATGCACGCGTGTTCTTCAAACCCGACCAAGGAGAACGGGTGCAGGAATTTCCCCTTTCGCGCGGCTCGGTACCCAAGTGGGGCCCACCTGCCGTGTAGGCTAGCGTGCAGTGTGGGACCCACCCGTCTGACGTTGTGCAGACCCTGTCCCCCACCTTCACACGCCCCTTTTCCCATGCGGTCGATCCACATGCACCTGGTTATTCCACGAACCAGAATCTACCACGTGTCCCACTTAATATTTCAGCAAATCATGTTCCGACACGTGGCATGTTACAATGAACGCGAAAGCGTAGGATCAAGCCCGCGTTCCAGCCATTGCCGCACTTTCTCGGCGCCCCAATCCCCAACAACGGCGCCAAAAACTTGTTGTCTCTTTTAGAGAACATAAAAACGTGCAAGTATACACGGTCACAAGTAATAAGATTTGTAAGTAAAGATCGTTCCCACGGAGATTTGTTACTATAGTTTGTTGAGTACTAAAATTGTTTCTCTCTGATTTTATCCAAAACAATCGTTGATTAAGAAAAAAAAGTATTAAGAAAATAAAAGAAATCTAGGATTGCAATTTTTCACCAAATTAATCCACTCAAATCATGTTATTTTCTTTTGATTTATATTTTTTAGTACATTTAATTTGTCAACCGAAAAATTCTATTTTTATTCATACATCTCTTCCGGGGGAAGGTGGGGGACAGGGTCTGCACGGCATCAAATGGGTGGGTCCTACGCTACACGTGCCCCTTTTCCCGTGCGGCCGATCCACGTGCACCCGGTTATTCCACGAACCAGAATCTGCCACGTGTCCCACTTATTCTTGCAGTAAATCATGTTCCGACACGTGTCATGTTACAATGAGCACGAAAGCACTGGATCAAGCCCGCGTTCCAGCCGTTGGCCCACGTTTCTCGGCGCCCCAATCTCGTGTGACAGTTTCTGCGTGTGCCCATTCCCTGCAACAAATGAGGTGCTACCACGTGTCCCACTATTTATTTCAACGAATCAGATCGCAACACGTGGTAGAGTTTATTGAAAAGAAAACAGAAATGCACGGCTCGCCACTCACGCGTTTTCATTCCAGTTTTCGATACCGCTTTTCCCCACGCGTAATATTTTATTATTTTTGCCATATTTCTCTGTTCCCCCGCGTGTATTATATTTTAATATGTTTGATGTATTTTTTTAGCTATAAATAGGTGATAAGATGATAGAGTTAAGAAGTTTTTTTGAGTTTTGGATTTTTATAGTGTTTGTGGGTTGGCTGTGGAACACGTAGAAGCCATTTTTGGCTTTTGTTATGTTCTGCGTGTGCCAAATATTTTCGTATTAGATGTTTTAATTTTTCTTTCATTCTTCATCTTATTTTTCTCTATGTGTTGTAATTTTTATTTTTAATTAATGAAGTAATTTAATTTTTCTAGGGTTGCATTTGATCTAAATTTATGAAGCTTTGATTTTAATTATTTTTGATAGATTTATAAGACGTTCGATTTGTTCGTTCTATTTTGTGTTTAATGCTTTTTGATTATTTATGAATCTTATCAAAACGATCTGTGGCACATAAATAAACTTGGAAGAGGCATTTGTGTGTATATTGCTCGTAAATAGAATGACATGTATGATGAAGGATAGGAATATACCCTAATTGTATGTGTGGCCATTTGAAAACTTAGAACTTAATGAATCTTATTAAATTTAATTCTCATAGAGATATAGTGAATTAATTTAACGAGGTGTGTTTATAATGAGCTCTAAGAGATGTATGAATAAAAATAGAAGTTTTCGGTTGACAAATTAAATGTACTAAAAAATATAAATCAAAAGAAAATAACATGATTTGAGTGGATTAATTTGGTGAAAAATTGCAATCCTAGATTTCTTTTATTTTCTTAATACTTTTTTTTCTTAATCAACGATTGTTTTGGATAAAATCAAAGAGAAACAATTTTAGTACTCAACAAACTATAGTAACAAATCTCCATGGGAACGATCTTTACTTACAAATCTTATTACTTGTGACCGTGTATACTTGCACGTTTTTATGTTCTCTAAAAGAGACAACACATGTCAAGAGTTTATCAACTTGATTAGGAACCACATAGAGCACTATGATAGATGATGTTAGAGAGTTGATCACCTCAGTCACAGACCAAATAAAGCACTCTCCCATAAGATTTCATGTCATAAGTTGGTCTCATTGGTCAGAAACCAAGTAGAGTGTTTTGATAGATGATGTTAGAGAGTTTATCACCTCAATCACAAAGCAAGTAGAGTACTTTCCCTTAAAATTTCATGTCATGATTTAATCACCTCGATTAGGAACTAGGTATAGCACTATGAAAAATTATGTTAGAGAATCAATCACCTCGATCCCAGACCAGGTAGCGGCTTCTCCCTTAAAATTCTATGTCACAAGCTGATCACCTCAATGAGGAACTAGGTAAAGTGCTTTGATAGATAATTTTATAGAGTTGATCACCTCAGTCATAGACTAGATAAAGCATTCTCCCTTGAAATTTTGTGTCACGAGTTAATCACCTCAGTCAGGAACCAAATAGAGTACTCTAACAGATGACGTTAGAGAGTTGATCACAAACCAATTATTGCACTCTAACTTAAATTCCATGTTACAAGTTGATAACCACAGTCAAGAACCAAATAAAGTGCTCTAATAGATGATGTTAGAGAGGTGATCACCTTGGTCATAGACTAGGTAGAGCACTCTCTCTTAAAATTCCATGTTAGAAGTTGATCACTTCTGCCAAGAACTAGGTACAACGCTCTGAGAAATGATGTTAGAGAGTTGATCACCTCAGTCACAGATTAGATAGAACATTTTCCCTTAAAATTCCATGTCACGGGCTAAGCATCTAGGTTATAGATCAAGTAGACTACTCCAACAATTTTCATATTTGACTTGTTTGGGCTATGGCAATTGTCTAAGTTACACTACAAGTTTATTGCATTGATCAAGTTTCACAAGTTCATCCTATTGAAAATGAAGTTACATCGATCGAACTTACAAAGATTTAAAAGTTTATTAATAGAGATCTTGGCATCCTAAAATTACTAAAAACTCTTAAGAAATTTGGATGCAAGACTAGTGTTTGGGTCATTTTCCTCCTCTACTAAGAATAATAACTTGACTTGAATCTTCACACTTTCTTGTAGATAGTAGCCCCTATTTCAGTGGAGGCTAAGCTCGAGTTAACGATGGAATGCTCCAATTCCTAAGTAACACTCATAACCTTGAGAAATACTCATTTAGATATAAAAGTTCACCTAATGGGATTCCCTATTAACCAAAGTAGCCATTTTAGTCATGGTCCTTCTTTCACGAGCTTGAGTTTGAGATGGTTGCTCCTTGTTGGACTCGAGCTCACACTTGGTCTCTTCATAAAAAGAAAGCTTATCCTTATTGCTTAACATCTCAATATTTAATTTCTCTACCTCAATTCTGAGCCTAGCATTCTCTAATTTTAAAGCTCAAGATAAGCGTCTATTTGTTTGGTCAAAGTCCATAAAGTGCAAACAAGAAAGTTGGAATGAAATATTTAGGTTATTCAAACAAAAGAGGATATTTGAATTACTAGTATCCCTAATCCTCTTTTATAAGGAATGACATTAAGATAAACAATATGACAAATATCTTGCAAGTGATAAGGTGGGTCAACGTACATAATAAATGAATACTATAAATCCACAAATATACATACAACATATAAACTTCTCAAAATAATATTTTATTAAGGACAAAGTGTAATTGGTTATAAGAATAGCTCGAGCCTTTTCGAAAATAAAGGGCCTCAGTTCCACTAAAGAATTAAGGATCCCCAACTCCTTCTCCAGCTTGTATAGCTCCCAACCTAGGTTCACCATCACTTGCCTAAGAGTCTTCGTCCTAGTCATCACCTCATGCTATATTTGTATGGACAAGTACGGAGGTGTAGTTGGGATGTTGAGGATCTGATAGTAGTATTGACTGAGGTCTTTCTTTTTGGATTCCTTCTTAAGAGAGTCATGGCCAAGTTATAGCCAATTTTAATGCTTGAGGAAAGTTACTTAATCATGGCAATGAGGTTGTACTTTGTCTTCTCTTGTTTGTAATCAAATGTGTTTTTGGAATCATTAAGCTCACACTTACAAGCTTCAACCTTAGTCTCGAGTTTTCTCTGAGCCTCATTAAGAATCTTAAAGGACCTTGAGTTTTTATTTAACTTATGTATGGCCTTGGTTAGTTTTTTATCCTTGTGGATGGCCTCGCCTTCCTACTTATTTACATTGGCTAGCAAATTCTTAGCTCGAGTAGAGTTGTGGCTCTCTTTTTCTACCTCAAGCTCGTGCTTCAAATTTTCAACACCTTTAACTCTACTAAGCCCATAAATAAGTTAGGCCTAAAAATCAGAGAACAAAACCTCGATGTTAGAAAAATATAAACTCAAATGGAATAAATAAAAGCTCAAGGTGATACTTGATACAAGAGTCTATTGAGCACGACCCCAAAATAAGCATTCTTACACATGGAATTTAGCTACTTTTCATGTACTATGTAGGGGAGTAGGTATATGTTGGCTCGAGGTGATGGATGTGGGAATATATTGATATGGGAATATTGGTGAGGGCTCGACAATGGTCAATAGAGTACATGTAAGCACGATCTCTTCAATAGTCACATGCTTTTTCCTTTTGGATTGAGTAGGAGTGGCTTCTTGCATAGAGTACTTTCTTTAGAGAAGCTTATTCCTTGGGAAGGAGTTATGCTTTTTTAGGAGCACATTTCTTATTTGGAAATCTTGCTTTGAGACTGAGCTAATAAGGTATCGACGTTTAACTCCATGATACTTGCAAAAAATAGGAAAGGTGTTAGATTTTAAAAATCTCAAGCTAAAAAAAAGAATAAGCTATTATAAGTAGGCTTAGGAATCATTCATCATCATCAAGGACTTAAAACTTCCCCCAAAGTTAGTGGGAGGGGTCATGTGCTTTGTGGGTACCCCAGGTTTACTAATTATCATGTGGGATTGCTCTACTGAGTCTCGTCTCATCAACCCATAGGCAAAAAAGTGTGATGTGTTCAATAGTTTCCTCCGCTGTGCTTTCTTGAGCAAATAGTTCTAGATATCAGTCAATCTTTGTTTAGCATTTGGGCTTAGGTTGTGATAAGGGAACCCATATTTCTTATCATGAGTTTGGTGTCAACCTTTGTACTTATTATTAGTCTCACGTTACTATATGGAATTTCACACCGACCAGACATATAGAAGAAGTACTCCTATTTCTTCTCATTCTCAAAGAGGATCACATTTACTATTTACACTTTGGGGCAATGTGCAACTCAAATGTGGGGAAGGAACTTTATTTTCTACTTTTGTATTAGTTATTATCTTTATTAGCTAGTATACTTAAATTTATGCTTATTTTTAAATTTTTATAATGTAGATATGGGTAGAAATCGATGAATATATGTTGAAATCAAATACATGTATGTTTGATAAGAAATACATGAATTTAATAATAGAATTAGTTGTCTTGACTATGATAAAGAATCTAGTATGTAACTACTAAAATGATTACATTAATCATGTGTTATACTTGCTTGCTTTTAATTGAAATAATTCCTTATATATACACAATACATGTGATTGATTGTTTGATGTGAATATTTAGAGAATTTTGGTGTGAGTATCATTATATGATATGAATATTTTATGTTTTAGAATCTATTTCTCTTTAATTGAAATCCTAGATAGCATTTAGTTTAAAAAATGATTTAGGCCTTAGTTGGATCAATGATTATTTCTACTTAACCATTGACTATATATATAATCATACTCACCCATTTGAACATAATTTGATACCATTTATGCCTTTAAATTACATGTGAGCCTAACCTGAATGTATTACCTCTACCCTAACATATTTAGCTTGTGAGTATGTGAAATCATGTGAATTGTTAAAGACTTAGATGAAAGATGGTGCATCCAAAACTAAAAGAAAATTAAATTCTCAACACCATTTTCCAATAAGAAGGAAATAAACTTAAAAATAAGTTTGACGGTGTTGGAGAATTATAAGAAACAAATGTGCAAAGAAAGAAGAAAGAACAATATATAAAAAATGATGTACTAAGTTATTGAAAAAAAAAGTTCGATTACATGGTAATAAAAAGTAAGCTAAGGTGTGGATTTTAGCTTAATTATACGTGTTTATCTACCCCCACCTAAGCATAACTATACAAGGTTTTAAGTCATTTTAATCTCAAACTATATACATAATCTACATTAAAAGAGTGGTATGTGAAAAGTAAATTTATGAAGCATGTTAAGACTATAATCTAATGGCATGCTCATATAAGTGATACGATTGAAAACATGCAAGTATTCGTGATTATGTACAAATAATAAGAAATTTTGAGAAGTAGAGTTATATCTATTCCTAATTACTAGTTCGTTAGTAAATTAATCAAAATTACTAAAAGGGGTTTTTGATTTTTTGTGAACTGAAAATTAAATCTATCAACTAAATTAATAAACATAAAACAAAATAAAAAGATTACGATAAATAAATGAATAAAAGAACAATTGTAGGATAATTATTCACCACTAGTATACATTACAAATCAACAAGATCATATCCTAATCTCCTATTCTTTGATTATACCAACATATAGGAATTCACAAGGTCAAAAGTCTTGATCTCTTCTTACCTATTTGTTGAATTAAATAAACTTTTAATCCAAGCTCTTTCTAATAGACAACCTAGAATAAGCTCTCTAAATTTAATTTATCAAAAGCATTTAATTTCAAGAAGCAAATTAGATTAAGGTTAAACACACAATCTTGAGTATTAATCCTTATTACAAGCAATTTATCAGTAACTATTTAAATTAATCAAGCAATTACATACACAATCAACTAAGTTAATTAATAATAAATTAATCTAATTATCTATTTATACATTTGAATAATCAAGAAAATTCATACAAAGATTAAAACTGAGAATTAATACATAATAAGAAGAATAGATTAATAGAATATTACAAATCTTATTAAATATTACTATATTATTATATGCTAGTTTTATTATTATAAGTTTTAAGGGTGTCATTAATGCATAAAAACGTAATAGTTAAGTTTTATGAAATTTAGAATAAGCTTGCAAGTGTATGAATCACTTGTAAAAAGTGATAAGTATACTCATAATGTCAGTCCTTCATTGAATAAGAAATAATATCTTCTAAAAAATATCAATACCATTGTAACAGAACCCTGATTATAACAAATAATATTATACTAAAAACGTTAAAAAGTTATGTCTATTAATGCTTTACGTGGTTTTAAATATTTTAATAAATCTCTTAAAAAAACATAAAAAATAAACCTAAATATTATATCACAATATTTTAGTTTTAAAAATGTTAATATAATATCAAAAATAATAAAAAGGACAAAAGATAAATTGGCTCACATGAATTACATACAAATATGCAATAAACATTCAATGAAAAATTTAGCTAGTTTATTATGCTTGGTAGAATTAATTAGATTAAAAAAATATAAATTAGATTGTTGATCTCCCTTATATGCATAAATAATGCATTTGGTCTAGTTACTATGTGTTATTAATTAAATAACTTAAAGTCTTTGGTCGTGTCGTAAGTTAATTTAATTAAATTATGCCTATTGTCTAAGGAATTAATAAACCATTTAAATAAAATACCTTCGGTAAGGTTACCAATTTAAACTCCTATTCAAGTTGGTTAAAGTAAATCTAGATTGATATATATGAAACCTAATTTTTTTATTTTAAGTCTATTATGAAGAATATGTCATTAGTATATTCCTTAATAATAAACTTTAAAAAAAATTTGAAATAAAAAATAATATTTTTAAAAATATTAGTCTAAATAATCTACACAAATATATCAACATAACTAAAATCATATTATCGTAATCAGATAGATATGCTTAAAATAATAAATGATAAGTAAATTATGTATAATAAACTTAAAAAATAAAATATTGTTTATTGAAAAGAAATAAGAATACATATCAAATTAATATTGAAATGATAGATAGAAGGATGTATCTTGCTCCATAAAAGAGATATTAATCTTCATAGTATTCCCTAGATTAACTCAACAATTTTATATCACTTGATTTGAAAAATGTCCTTTTTACTCTCTCTTATTTGTGATTACTTAATTTAAATTGTGTATAAGCTAAACATAAAAAATGAAAAGTAAAACAAAAAGCTCTAATGGAAAAGTTTCAAAAACAAAACTAAATAAAAGAAAGATGTACTGATATAAAAACCTAAACGTAAGTTCTTATTTATAGTTGAGGTCGAAAACTGAGAGCTCAAGGGTTAGAAAAATCATCACACGCCACGATTTAGTTATTCCACCACTGCGACCCAAGTTACGTTTTAGTTTGTCTCATTTTATCCCAAATAGGATGCACCGCGGTCTAACCATTTCTCACCACAAGTTATCACAAACGACATGAAATTGATTTTAAATAGCGAGAAGTGTGTTACGTCCCACCATAGTCTATGCCATAGCCCACGATGCTTGATTCCACTTTTTGTTTTTATTCCTTTACAACTGGTTGGATCATATGTAAGTCTTAGATGTATTATTCTTTTAATCTTCTAAAGTGCATATGAGTAATTCAGGTGTAATTCATCAAGTATTATCACTTTATCAAATTGAAGCTAAAAATATATGAAAGATAATAAAAAATACTCGTAATTTCAAACACATTGATTTAAAAAATAATGATAAAATCATGCATGTTTAAATCTATTTAATACATTTAAGTGCAAATAAACTACAAAATATTAATGTTTTTCAAGTTCTTATAAGTTGTTTTATGTTTTTTTTTCTCAAAACATATTGATCGGGCTGATGTGTTTAATTTGGGTGAATTATACTTTTCGTTCATTAACTTTATCATTTTTAATACTTTAATCCTTTAACAAAATTTTCAAATTTTTTCATATATTTACTTTTCATTTTTAACAATTTTAATCCAAATTTAAAGATAGTGGACTGAATTTGTGAAACTTCAAAAATTAAGGAATTAAATAATTCAAAAAATAAGTTTTTTAACACATTTAATTCTAACTGTTACAATACAATTTAGTCTAATTTTAAATGTGTTAAATATAAAAAAGAAACGAAAAATCATTAAAAAATTTGTTTAAGGGATCAAAATATTAAAAGTGATAAAGTTTGTGAATTACCCATTTAATTTTTATAAGTTTAAACAATATTGAGTCTATATATTTAGTATAAAAAAATTTGTCCAAAATTTAGAATATACTTCAACTCATCTAGCCCTTACATCATCCCTCCCCTGCTTGTAACATTTGACATTAAGGGTGACAATTCATCTTATTCTTATAAATTTAATGAATGTGTTTGTTTCAATCAATTCATTTATGAACTAATCATTTTTGTATTAAAATTTATCATTTTTATGTTAAGATCATGTTGTATTAACTAAAAAATAGTAAATTAATATACATTACTTTTAAAAAAAATTATTAAGCTCGATAAAGTGGTGTATATCATATTAAATTAACTTCTTAGTTATAATAAAATATTAATTAAAAAATTTAATTATATTATTATATTATATTTAAATTATTTATTAATTAAAGTTATATAAATCTTGTTAGTATTTTGCCAATTATATTTATATTTTATATTATATTTGGATTTTATGATGCTATCTAAACTAAATATTTTTTTCAAAACAAAATAAAATTGCACTTTAGTAGTCACGTTAATCTTTTTTCTTTCTTTAATACCTTAATTTTTAAGTTTTAACACATTTGGTTATCAAAAATTATAAATTTGAATCAATTTCATTTTCATTTTAATCATTTTGATACTTAATTCTAATTTGATATTTTATTTTCTTAAAATTTGTTCGAATTAAATATTTTTAAGAGTAACTATTTGCGAGGCAAAAATCATTAGATTAACAATTTTTTTCAAATAATTTTTAGAACTAACTTAATTAAGTCATAAAAGTTAGTGTACCAAATTAATAATTCATTTTAAAGTAAAAATTACTTAAGTAAAAATACTGGAACAATTAATGAAGTAAAATTATCATTTCATCAAGCTATGTAATTTCCTTTAGTCAAAAATAAAAGCTCTCTATGTTTTAAAAAAAATAATAATTGATGGATGGAATAAAAGTATCCTAAGCAAATAAAATAATAAATAATATTAATTTATTATTTTAAAAGAGAAAAAAAAAACCTATATCTGGGATTTATATTCCGTCTTCATCGAGAAGACCAAATCACACACAAGATTTCGTAACAGAAAGATCCGAATTCATAGAGATGCTCCACTTTAGACGTATCTAACCTCAGTATCATCAAAGTGAGCTATATAAGTCAAAACAAGAGACAAAAAGCTACACGTTCTTATTAACTATGATTTTACACCTTCTGACGACTCTTTTTATATATACCAATAATCAAACCCATTAACATTTCACAGTCATTTATTTTTAATTACATAAAATGGTGAGTGAGGAGATGGTGAAGGTGTTTGATTCAAAAGAAGCATCGAAAATGGTGGAAGAGTTAAGAAGCAACTTTGATTCTGATAAGACCCGAAGTTACGAGTGGAGAAAATCACAGCTAAAAAGTCTTCTAAAACTAACAGATTATCATGAGCAAGATATCTTGCGAGCTCTTCATTCTGACCTCTCCAAGCCTGAACACGAGGCCTTCATTCAAGAGGTAACCCCTTTTTATTATTTATTTAATTTATTTTTATTTCTATCACTACTACTACCCCTGTTTTTTATTGATTCAGTTTTTTGTGAGATAATATATTTGAAAAAATAAGGAGAAATATAGGGATTATGGTTAGGGTTGAGAAATTTAAGTTTTAGGGAGAAGATAGAAATATAATTAGATAATATATAGTTTTTTTTTTAAAAACTGATATATCAATTCATATATAATGCATGTATTTTTCTGACTTTTTTTAATGAGGAAAATAAAATAATGATCGAGAAATTTCAATTATGATACCAAGTTAGTACGGAAGTTAATGGAAATTGGATATTAGTTAAAAAAAAGTTAATGGAAATTGGAAAAATACACAACAAAAACAATGAAGTAAAATAAGAGTTAGAGGATTTTTCTAAACAATATAAAAATATGAAAACGGTGAATTACAAATACCTCCTTTTAAGTTTATTTAAAATAGTAAAAAGATATTATAGATTTGAACGATAACAATTATATCTCTTGTTATTATTTTTTAATTTTTTAACAAAGTTATTTGTAATATAATTAATAAAATTTAAAGGATAATGTTATAATAAAACAATAATAAAATGGGATATGATTGTTTATTTTTCAAACTTAAAGAATGTTTTTATAATTTTAAAAAATCTCAAAGAATTTTATTATAATTTTCTCATATCAAAATTATAACACAAAAGTAATAAAACTAAAACTCAGATTTATAATAAGATGTTACAATATTATTACAAACGTAAGTAAATAATCATAATTTAAATTCTTATTATTTTTATTCCTATCACTTTGATTCATAAATCAAACATTTTATTTTGATTTCGAGCTTAATCGCATCTACATTTTGTGTACAATATATACAACATATATATACATGATGAAAATCACTTTTTGGGAAAATTTTCTTTAAAGCACCAATTTTTTCCCCAAGTTTTCATTGATTTGAAATCGATGGATTATTAGAGACTTGTACCTTTCGTTGTATATCCACGCAAGATTCTTGAGTGATTAAATAAAATTAAGTATCCTATTAATTTAAAAAAGATAAATAAAGTGATCAAACTTTAGTTAAATCAACACCATTTAATAACAAAATTTTGCCCTTTTCATATGTAGGAAAAATTTAATTTTTTTTTTACATATAATTTCAATAATTTTATTAGCTTTTTTGAATTATAGTTATATATTCGGGTATATATTGATACACTTAAATACATACATGTTTTTTTATTTATTTATTATAAACATATATTATTATACTATAATGAATTTATAATAATTTAAAAAAATATCTATATGGTCATTTGATTATTGTAAAGGTGATATTTAAATAATTTATTTTTTTTAATGATAATTTAATCATATTATTATTAAAAAATGATTTTACAATAATTAAGTTATTTTTTTAAAATATATTAAATGAAAATTATTTTAACTTAAATAAGTTGTAATTAAAAAAATTTGAAGAAAAATTAAATAAAAAATTTTAAAAAAATTATTTATTATTATATAATTACTTTTTAACTTAAACATAAATGTCACCTTCTCACGGCTATAAAATAGCCTAGATGGCTTACCATTCGGCCATTACTACATATTATCTTTATAGCTTCGGTCGGATCGACCTGGTCAAAGCCCAAATTTTAAATTGGTTTGGAATGAATTCACGTCCACGAGTCCCAATGGAAAATCTAATTCATTAAATAAAGCTCACTTTACCCAACTAATTATCATTGGTTAGCTAATAACTAATCAACGTTAATATTTAAACAATCGTCAATCTTGAATTAGGACCGATCAAGATGCCAAATTTTAGGAAAAAGGAAAAACTTGCTATTTGATGCCAAGTCATGGCTTGAAACGCAATATTATTTTATTTAGATCAATAAAGTAAATTATATAAATAATAAATAAAAATATGTATAAATTATAAATATATTTATGTATCTTTAAACTTTATATAACAAAAAGAAATGACAAAGACAATCTCATAAATCCGTCAACCAATATATTTTAAATCTAATTTATAATTCGGGTGATTTAGGTGGGAGATACCATTAACACATTATGTCATTACTTAATTTTGACCCTCATTACTTAATTTTGAACTAAGTCTTCAATTGATTTGTAATAAGATGTGATATAATTTAAATAGATATTGAAAATACATAGTTTAAATATTGTTTAATAAACGAAGGTAAAGAGTGTATAATATATTATTTACAAAGTTATCATGTTGACAAAATATTTAAAAATCTATTAATCTAATGCTCATTAACACGTGTATTGCTATGAAAGTAATTAATGTGTGATGGCTTTTCCAACTAAAGTCAATTTAATGGTAGAGATGGGTATAACTCTTATAATTAATGTGAAAGATTATCTTTAAAAACTTTTAAATTATGAGTTTTATTTTTTTTTACAAAGTATATCATTTATATTTTTAACCTATTTTATTATATTTTTAAATTATTATAAATTTTAAATTTTTTATTTTTATTTTTATTTTTGTGAAAATAGATCCAAAGATCTTTAGCTCAATTTAATGAATTTATAATACCATATCAAAGTTATTAAAAATTATGAACTATTTAATCTTAAAAGATTAATTTAATAGATGAAAAAAACTAATAAATTTTACAAATTTTATCATATTATTATCTTTAATCAATATAATAAAAGATATTATCTTCAACATTTCTTAAAGTGTGAGCATTTATTTCTTACAAAATTCATCAATTTATTTACATTTTATACTTTTAACCTATTTTATTATATTTTTAAGTTAATTTTTTTTACAATACCTATTATATTTTTATTTTTTTCTCAAAGATGGCTAAAGGTTTATGGCTTAATCTACTAAATTTTTAATATTGTATCAAAATCCATAAAAATTATAGGTTACTTAACTCCAAAAATTTAACTTACTAGATAGAGATACACATAACTCTTATAAATTATAATATGATAATATTTTTAATCAATGTACAACATTATCTTTTATAATTAATGGTACATACTTTAAGTAAATAGGTCTATTAGTACAACTTAAGTTAGAGAATCAAATTAAGAAAATTACATCAGTAAAAAATGTTTTTTAACGAGTTTTGTTTTCAATTTTGTTATGTGTTTGCAACTAAGTTTTTATATTTTGATTCATTCGTAAAAAAAATTATTATGTAACAAGTTATGTTTTCTACTTTCTAAAAAATAAAAATAGAACACAAAAATATGTTTTATATCAAATTATATTTTATTTGTATTAATTACGTTTTATCAATTCAACATATTAATTTATTATAAACATATCCATAAAGTTTATAAAGTTACAAACTATTTAAGATTCTAAAATTATAGACATATTTATTACAAATATTTAACAAATATATTTATAATTTTAATAAACATATTTATATTAAATAAATATATATATAATTTTAAAATTTTATATATACTATAGACAGCTTTATAATTTTATAAACGTTATAGATTTTTCTTAACAAATTTAATTTATTAATTACATAAAACATAATTAACCATTTCTATTTTCTAAAATGAAAACATAACACGGATAAAAATGAAAGTGTACTAAAAAATTTGGTTTTCAAAACCTCTTTTATTTAAATTTCAAAAACAATAAAAATCGTGTAAAAATAGAATTAGATTCCAACTTAATTTTTAAATTGAAAACAAGATCGATTACTAAATGCAACAATTAAAATTTTGAATTCAAAAGTTCCAAAATATCGAAGAAACTCTGTTTGCAAGAAAAGTTCTAGCTAGGGAGTATGAATGGGCATTTTAATAATTAAAGCAGGGGTCATAGGTAAAAATTATAGCAATTACGCTACATAGCTAATTCTAAATGATTACAAGCACATGGCCGGGTCTCTAAATATCTGTAACAACCAAAACAACTTCAACCTCCACACTGTTCCCCTAACGAACTCTTAAGCTAACATGGCACAAGTGACGTAAGCAGGCTCCATCTTTTTTTTTTTTTGGACTTGTGCTCCAGGCTCCATTTCATCTTGACTACTGGTGCATATTAGCTTGACTAACCTTAACACTAAAGACATTTTATCGAAATGCTAACAATATTGTTGAATGAATTATAAACTTGTATGCGTACGTTTCAACAATACCATTAGTTATGTTTATTTTGTAACTGTTAGGAGAGAAATTTCTAATTAAGGATTCTAGTGATTTATAGAAAGAAATAGAAAATATGGACAAATGAATAGATCTTGTATTCTCCTCGTTTAAGGGTTATATATATGTATGACATCTTACGTACGTGACAAGATACACATAAGCGACATGTATACATGATTACATATATAGTAAAATTACACATGAACTAGTTTAAACAGAAAGCAGATCGCTACAAGTGTTACACACAAATAAAGGGAGATCGTTATATGCAGGTCGCTCACGGAAAGGGAGGACCTTGGTCACGTTGGGATATCATAGTTTCACCAGGTCTTGACATCTAAGACCTCGTAGTTTGATAACGAGGTACTTTTGTCGACTGGGTTATACGCTTTACCAGGCTCGTTGGGCTCAGGCCATTTGTTAAGCTAGCCATATATCCTCGCTATACCCTAGCAGGGTACCTGCACTTATTAGGTCGTATGTCCGTTACATATTTAATATGAAACATTAACTCTCATATTCTCTTGATTTAGAAGTCAAGGGAATAATATCTGATTGTTGATTTGAATTTAAATAAATCATATTAAACGATTCTATGTATTTAAGTATATAACGGCCACTTAGACGATATAATTTTTAGTCGCGAGATTATTTAATCTACAAATAATATTGTTTTAATTAATTTCACTCTTTGGTTAAACCTTTCAGCTTCTCGCTCTCACTTTATAAATAGTGAAGACATTTACTTTTACCATACGCTTTAAGTTAAATTTATTTATAAAAAAAAAATTGACTCGTTTAAGTGTTTTCATATCATTTTGCTCTGCTAGCCTGCAATAAAAATACTTAGTCTATTTTTTAGTTCGTTTGTTTAACGACGTTAAAGGGAAAACCAATCCACTATCCATTTTTAGGTCGAGATTCAAACGACCAACATTCACATTAAGTAATTTATTTTATATAACATGTCTAAAAAAAAGGAAAGAGATGGTTCATTTTATGACGACGTGATCTAGGTCGTTAGGTAGCGCACCTGATACTTATATAATACAACAAATTTATATTAACTCCCCTATTTACGAAGTTACCAGGTTGTTAAGAGTATATTCCTATTATTAATCCAAGTTTGAAGGGGTAAACCCTTCAAGCTCTCCTCGGGTTTCATTATTAACTCTAAAATCGGGTCATCATTTAAGTGATACTTGATCGTCATATAAACGTTGCCTAATCAAGCCGTCATATAAGAGTTACTTGATTAGGTCTTGTATGCCTAGGTGACCCAAGTCGTTTACTTTGACCTAAAGATCTTGGTCTTTAGGTCTCGACTCTCAAGTCGCTAGGTGAATGCTACTATGCCACTCAATTGTTACAGAGGAACAATTAAGTAATCCTTATGAATAAGAAGGTGGATGGCCTTGCTATTGGAAGCCATATATCTAAACCCTTATTTGTCACGTAGCTTGAGAAGCAGGGATTTTATTGCACTGCACTACACTATGATATGGTATTTTCAAACTAGAAGTAAAGCATCGCCTTTTAGCGGAAAGATGGCTCATATACCCTAACTACCCCAATGAACCAGGGACCTAAATGCTCTACCTCAATGAAAAATATGTGAATTGCTATGTCTATATTATTTCTAATATTGAAGCAGTGGGGTGAACTGAGGTCCCTTTCGAAGGAAGTGGTGGAACTTGTCAGAAGAGATTAATAGCCCACATTTAGATACAACATGCCATGGTGAAATATTGACCCACAGTTAGATGCGACATGCGAGGGTGAAATATCCAACCCCTCACACGTGTTTCCATAAGAGGATTAGTTTGCCCTAGAACTCAAGTCTTTTTCTTAAGACATATATCAGATTATGAGTAGATCATTTGATAATACCTACATTTTTACCATGTTGAAACACATCTGGTCATCTCAAGTGGGGGGGTCAGGGGACTCCACCTCCAATCATGAGGCATAGGACGTATCCCGCATCTCAAGTGGGAGGGTCAGGGGACTCCACCTTCAATCATGAGGCATAAGACATATCCCACATTTCAAATGGGGGTCAGGGGACTCCACCTCCAATCATGAGGCATAAGACGTATCCTGCATACCAAGCTAGAAGGTCAAATGACTTTTCCCAACTTAGGGACATGAAATAAGATGCCCAAAGCATGATTGCGAGCATATTTCGCATCTCGAGTGGGGGGTTAGGGGACTCCACCTCCAATCACAAGGCATAAGACATGCTGCGTGTCGAGTGGGGGGGTCAGGGGATTCCACCTCCAATCACGAAGTAAAGGGACATGTCTCGCATCTCAAGTGTGAAGGTCAAATGACTTTTCCCAACTTGGGGGGCACGAAATAAGACGCCCAAAGCATGATTGCGAGCATATTTCACATCTCGAGTGGAGGGGTCAGGGGACTCCTCCTCCAATCATGAGGCATAAGACAGGCCGCGTGTCGAATGAGAGGATCAGTTGACTCCCCCTTCCATCTTGGGAGGTCATAAATTTTATGAGATAGGCGACATGCGAGGGTGAAAACCCTACCCCACATGCGCTCCAAACTTTGAGGAATTGATTGCTTTAATATTTTGCGAGATATGCGACATGCGAGGGTGAAAACCCTACCCCACATGTGCTCCAAACTTTGAGGAATTGATCGCTTTAATATTTTGCGAAATATGCAACATGCGAGGGTGAAAACCCTACCCCACATGTGCTCCAAACTTTGAGGAATTGATCGCTTTAATATTTTTCGAAATACGCGACATGCGAGAGTGAAGACCCTACCCCATATGCGTTCCAAATTTTTCTTGCACGAAGAAATAGTCAATACTTTGACAAACTCATAGTTAAATACTCTAAACATCAGAGTTCATACATCGATCTAACACGCCCAAAGAAAATACGGTGCAAACTTCATAATAACTTTATCAGTTTTTGGATAATAAATTGATCGTTTACACCATATGTGGTATGAATAGTCCCACTTTATAATAATTTCATCAACACGTATCCTGACGTGCACCAAGCTCTACCTCATTTGCCAAGATAAATCCCTACATCATATAAAGAAAGGCATGTAATGATCAACTCATACATCATATAAACTCACCTCACGTGGTGTGCATAAGCTTCCCTTAACTTGTTTGAAATGGAGTCCTCAAAATCGTGGTGATAAAGCCACCATCAGGGGTCTCTGGATGAAAGCTTTTATTCAATATAGCTCTGGACGCACCAAATCCAATCAAGCTAGCCCTTGTCCGGCATTGCTGTTATGACTTTGCTAGTCAAAATATATCGGGTCTGAATCATACCATAATTTCTTCTACTATTGACTGCTTAATCCATATAGAAGTGTCATCCCAAACCCAGTCTGTGTCAGCTCCAACCCGTTCTTCTTTGGGTGAATTTTTTCTCAGTGGGTTCAATCCGTTCACTAGTTCATACCAAATCCCATTCAACTAGGCCCAATGTGACAGATATCGAACCAGGCTACCCATGTCCATATCTCTTCATGTTGTTCATTTAGCAAGTAAATCCACACATCAGTTTGTTCCAAGTATATCTCATTCATCATGTATGGAAACTGATCAAGTATGGTCGATTCTTTTATGTAAATCGAGCCAGTTTGTGATCAACACTCGGTGAAAGTTCCAAACCTGGTGAGCATCCAAAACCTAATTTGCGATTCCTTTAGCGCACTGGTCTATAGTCGTTCACAATAGAGCTAGTTTTCATATTGGAAGCAAATCCATACCCATCAGTTTATGCCATGTCCAGCTCGTGGTTTGTTTGATCTACGTCATGCCACCTCTCGCCTTGCTAACCATAACAACCTACACTAGATAGCTCGCTTGGTCTTATCATAATGATATTAGCTCACCCAACTACTTTGCACCCAATCCATACCTTGTATCACACTATATCTCCCCACGACATGTTTGTAATCATGTCGAATGAAGAGCATCCGTTTGTCCAAACTGATCGGTGACCCAATCAGATTGAACTGTTATTATTTTCTAGACCTCTACAACAAAGCAAATAGACATACCGCACCAATACACTTCGTTCATTTGGGCCTAGGCCCAATTTGACAACCCAGTTTGTCTTAGGCTCACAATTATTCCTACCCACTAGCTCACACTTGGATTTAAGAAATCCTAGGAAGAAATGGCCAAAACAGCTTGTTCTCCACAAAATTCTCAATCAATAGTGAGACGACGACAAATGATGGCTAGCGTAGCTCGTCTTTATCACACCAGAACTAATAGGAGACCAAAAGAATTAACAGAGGTCATTGAAGTAGTAACAGAGGAAACGACCTACGATTAACCAGAACCTACACGAAAGGAGTTGGGAACGAAACTAGTCACAATTTGACACTAACGAGGAACATCATACTGCTGTTTTGGGTCACAGCCCAACACGTAACTCGCTAGCTTGTTTGCTCAGTGTGCTGGTATGCGGTAGTTCATAATGCTTATTGTGAAACCAAATCCACAAACTCAGTTCGCGCCATATATATTCGAGAAGCTCTTATCATAACCCTGAACTACATTTATTAATCAAAACCAGTTTAAAAACACAAGTTAACTTTTTCACACCTTATAGGTTCGAGAGATCGCAGTATGGTTATAACTCTATATCTTGCTTGTTCTTTCAATCTATTTGGGCTACTTGTAGCCATTATTATAATTGAAAAGGAGAGTTCGAAGGTACTAGAGAAAATAACGATGTTGTTTTCCATTAATTGGACCAAGCTTTTCACTTGGGCCGAGCATGGCCTAGTTTTTTCAAGTGCATTTACGCAGTCTGTTTCCAATTCGCTCAAGAGTCCACAAAACTCATAAACTCATCTTCTCAACCCGTTTCTATAGGTTGTTCATAGCGCATTGGTTTGTGGTTGTTCATGGTGGAGCTTCTTTCAAATTGGAAGCAAATCCACTCACTAGTTCACAACAGGTATCTCGTTCATCATTTATAAAAACCGATCAGTTCTTCCAGGAAGAAATGGCTAGAGAAACGATGGCAGGTGTCTAGCGCAGCTCATCTTTATCACACCAGAACTAATTGGAGATCGACTTCCACTATTCATAATTTTACTCACTCTGTACCAATAACACGAGCTTGTAATCGAATTCCACAGATCACTGGTTAACCATGCCATGAGATAGAGCTACTTGTTCATTTAAACATTACAACAGATCGTCCATGTTTGGGATTTTTTCATGCTATAGTTCCCACTTTGACTTAGTCTAAGTCAGATAATCCCAAATGTTGTCTTGTATACGCTGGAAGCTACCCAGATCGTGATTCACTTTTCTAGTCGAATGACCCATATCTCCCCAGGTCGTCTACTTAGCGAGCTCGATGGTGGTGGTCATGATGGAGATGGTTTCAGAATATTCACCCTTTTCACAAGTGTTAGGTACCACAACACGTCATTGGTTGTTCTCCCGTCCACCTAACGTCTCAGCCCGAATTGATCCAGCAACATAACTTCCTCAATTAGTGTCCTATAAACTTCAATCGCCAGTGAGAGAAATGGGTTTGTTGCTGGCAAAAATGTGGAGTGACAACGAGGTCTGGTACCAAACATAATTAAATACCAATCCACCCCGCTGCCCAACTGCTTGAGATCTACTTTGTATCTCCTAATCACCCAACTACATGATATTTACTTTGTATCTCCTGATCACCCAACTACCCGAGATCTACTTTGCTTCTCCTAATCACCCCGTTTTTCCAACGTTTTTGTGTGGAGAAAATATCCCCAAAACACGCGATAATTCTCCTGAAAATAAGATTTAAGGTCTCAAATGCTAACTATGCACTAGAAAATTTTGAATTCCCATAGACAGTGCCAATTCTTTGGAGAGAATTTTCTGGTTAGTGATTCTAGTAATTTTTAGAGAGAAGTAGAAAATATGGACAAATGAATAGATTATGTATTCTCTTCATTTAAGGGGTATATATATGTATGACATCCTACGTATGTGACAAGGTATACATAAGCGACCTGTATACATGGTTACATATGTAGTAAAATTGCACACGAACTAGTTTAAACAGAAAGCAAGTCGCTACAAGTGTTACACACAAATAAAGGGAGGTCGTTATATGCAAGTCGCTCGTGGAGAAGGAGGACCCTAATCACGTCGGGATATCACAGTTTCACCAGGTCTTGACATTCAAGACCTCGCAGTTTGATAACGAGGTATTTTTGTCCATTGGATTGTACGCTTTGCCAGACTCGTTAGGCTCAGGTCATTTGTTAAGCCAGTCCTATATTCTCTTATCATAAATTTCTCAATTTAAGTAGCTAAATTTAATGTGATATTTAAATTAACAAAATATTTTTAAAAATTATAAAAAAAATAACATCCTTAAAATTTATAACAACAATAATAGTATCCATAAATATTGAATGAAGTTTAATTAAACAACATTTAACACTTAACGAATCAAAATTATCGTAATTCAATTTGAACGATGTCCAATTGAACGACTTTAAATATGAAATGATATAATAAAAAAATTTAAATAGTAAAAATATATAATCTGAATATAAATAATGTTATATTTGTAATTGCAAGTTTTATTGATTCTATTTTTATTTTTTTCTCTTAAAATTGACAAGTATTTTGATTAGTTAAACATCTGGACTCAAATTTAAAAATAATATTATTTTTAATATGAATTAATATTTGAAATAGTTAATAATCTGTAATTAATATCCCAGTAAATTCCCATGCAAAATATACATTATCTTATATCGAAAATATATTATACGATAATTTTAAAATTATTAAGAAGGGAAAATATGTAAATTAATATAACAATTGTAAATAAATAAAATAATTAAATTTTAGCAAATTAAATTGAGTACTTTTTCTGTCATTGATATTAATTAACATTAATGTAATTCTTATATGTATCAAGTCCAAATAAAGAATTAAAGTATTTTTGTTTACACAAACGTATATTATCCTAAAATGAATTAATCACTCCAAAAAGAATGACATATTGGATGCACGTTTTTACAAAAAAAAAAAAAAAAAAAAAAACTGGAAAAGACAAGATACAATAAATAAAAGGGAAAATTACACACGAAAAAAACGAATAAAAGAGAAAACTATAAGTCAATTATCATGTAAAATTTTTGTATAAATAATCAAGATTTTGAAGCAAAAGCTAGGTTTTTTTTAAATGACTAAACAACTCTTGGCATTTTTCGGCGTATAACAAAAATGTTAATTTTTTATTTTAAGAAAATAATGATTATATACTGTTTATATCTAAATAATTTGAATTATGTTAATTATCATTTGAATTAGATATAAATTATATTAAATATTCATAAAATATTAGATATTAATCATCTAAAAGTGATAAACCGACAAGCATAACAGACAGAGAAAAAAAGAAATAAAACTGAAAATATGTGTAATCATTCGTAATATTATAGTGATTACGTTGTAGTATTTATAAAAGTGTGTGTCTAGCAACTAAGGCTAACAGTAAACACACTATATCAAAGTGCATACACATACATACAATCAGTTGTGTGCATATGGTTGTAACAACCTAACAAGCCGTACATGGTTGTAACAACCTCTCACATACCTCCATAAACTCAAGGGCATGGAATGATATTGAGTTGAGCTCATAGTTCATCAAAGCATGCCCCTAGTAAGGCCTTAGTAATAACACATACATTTTATTCTTGAGTATACTCAATATGAATGTCATTAGTCATAACTTTTTCTTAAATGAAATGAAAGTCAATTTCGATATGTTTTGTTCTCGCGTGAAAGACAGGATGTTTGGACAAGTAACTAACACTTACAATGTCACATAAAACCATTAGAATGTCTTTCAAGTGAAACTGCAACTCACTTAGAATTTTTGACCAATCAAGTTACTTTATAAACAGCAAGAGCAAGAGCTTTAAACTCAACTTTTGTTGAAGATCATGACAGAACTTTATGTTTTCTTGAGTTCAAGGAAACTAAGGAGAATCCAAGATAAATGCAATACCCTACCGTTGATCTCATATCATCTACACAAGTGGCCTAATCAGCATATGTGAATGTTGTGATGTCAAGAGTATTTGAACTACTTAACATCAACCTATAATGCTGAGTTTCTTTGATGTAACAAAGAAGCGTTGTGGTAGCCATCTAAAATTCTGAAGTTGGACAATGTAAGAACTGCTATAGTTTGTTTACTAAAAGGATAATCTCAAGCTAAGTTAAGGGGTAATATTGAAGAGTACTAACTCTAGTACAAAGTTGTGTGGCATCAGTCAAAGGTTCACATGATGTTTTTGAAAGTTATTGGCCAACAATCATAAGGGATTCATCAAGTTTTGAATCACTAAGATTAACTCTTTCCAACAAGTCATTGATGTAATTGGTTTGGCTGAGATGAAGACCTTCCTTAGTTTATATAACTTCTACTTCTAAGAAGTAATTCGAGTTGCCAAGATCTTTAAGGGAGAAAGCATCATTTAGTGTCATAATGAATTGCAAAATCAGTTGAATATAGTTACCAGTTAATATGATATCATCAACATAGATTAAGAAGACAACAAAGTCACGTTTGTAGCTATAAATCATCATTGAAGCATTTGAGTTTAAGCATTTGAAACTATAATGCTCAAACAACTACTAAGTTTAATAAACTAGGTTCCTAGAGCTTGTTTTAAACTGTAAATTGTCTTATTCGATTTGCATACATGATTAGGAAACTCAACACTGATAAAGCCCGTAGGTTGTGATATATATATTTCCTCCTCAATGTCTCCATTTAGGAATGTAGTGTTGACATCAAGTTGTTTAATAATCCAATGTTGTAACAGTGTTAAAGTGAGAACAACTAGTATAGTGGTAGGCTTGAAAACGAGGTTAAAAGTTTTAATGTAATCAATACATATTGTTTGCTTAAATCCCTTATCAACAACCTATATTTTTACTTTTCAAGAGATTAATCAGCTTTGAGTTTAGTTCTAAATATCCATTTATTTCCAATCATTTTATCCCCTAAAAAAGGTGGCACTAATTTTTAAGTGCCATTATTCATTAAGGCATCATACTCACATTGCATGCCTGCTTTCCATTCAGAAATGATTAATGCCTCTTTAGTTGAGACTGATTTAGGTAGTATCACATTAATATAGTCCTTTGGTTTAAAGACACCACGTTTGGATCTAGTGACTATATAGTGATCATTAGATTTTATTGGTGGTATGCTCAAGGTACCAATAACCTTTATATTGAACTGTATACCCAAAAAAATGTACAAGAAAGGTATCGTGGTTTTTAATTTATAATGATTATAAGGTCTAAGTATGAAAAGAATAAACAATCAAAGATCTTAAAATGATCATATTGGGGAACAACATGAAAAATAAGCTCAAAAGTACCCTTGTGACAAAATGTTTTTGAAGGTAATTGATTGATGAGATAAATTGAGGATCTAAAAGTATACTACCAATACTGTATAGGTAGATTAACCTTAAGCATCATTGCCAAGCTAGTCTCAAGTACATGATGATATTTTCTTTCCATAACTCCATTATGATAAATAGTGTATGGATAGGATATTGGTATGACATATCCACCTTGGAAAAAAAGAGTTTTAAGGATTTTAAATTCAATATCACCATCAATTTGGAGCTGTTTAATAGAGACACGTAATTAACATTGAACCATAGATTCAAGGTGTAAGAAAAGTTGAGAAACCTAACTTGTATTACTAATAACATAAAGCCACTGAAAACGAGAATGATCATCATAAAATAACAAGAAGTATTTTGTATTATGAGTTGAAAGTACTAGAATAAGATCCTATAGATCAACATGAATAATATTAGAAGGTTTATGTGATCAAATATGAACACTATTAAGTGGTAATCTGTGAGACTTCCTAACTGATAAGCATTATAGATGTTAGGTCTTATTCGTACTATGTGTTACAATTTTGAAAACATCAAAATGAGCATGTCCAAGCCTATCATGCAATAATGTTCCACAAAGCTTACTTTTGTTGCAAATAACACTAGAAACCTTAAATGTTGTAATAGAAACAACAAAAGAAGATCTAAAGGTAGACACTATATATAATCCATCTTTAATACCCTCAGTCAAAATGATAGTCTTGATTGTTAAATCCTTCACATAAAAATAATTAATGAAGAACTCTATAGAAACATTATTATTCTTATATAACTGCTTGGCAAAAATAAGGTTCTTCTTGATTTAGAGAACATAATGTAAGTGTTTCATTTTAAGTGTACAATATGTATGAATCAAATATGCATTTCATATATGAGTAATAGGAATTGTAGATCCATTCCATAGCATAACAATTTAATCACCTGAGTAAGGGCCTAATTGTTGCACCAAGTGTTGAATGGGAGTAAAGTGATATGTAGCACTTGTGTTTAGGTACCATTAATGTATATTAGTAATACATGTTCTTATAGATGCTAAATAATTAGCATAATGTGAAGTAGGAAAAGAAGATACATGTTGAGGATATAAAGTGATCTCACCTTGATTGTCAAGTTTTTGAAGTGAATCATAATTTTCTTGAGTATGTGAGACATAAGCCTGAGTTGAAGAGCCTTTGGGCTTGTTATTGTTTGGAGGATCATGGTTTTTAGATTGTATAAAATAACATCTAGTGGGGAAATGTCCCACTTTCTTACAACTCTAACATTGTACATTGTTAAATGAAGTGTTATTATTTTTTGTCTTGAATAGAAGAAGATTGAGTTGAAGTATCAGGAACAAGAAATGATCAAAAATTGATATTATTACCCGAAGAAGTAGTATCACTATTTTTAGTGTAATTTGCTTGAATTATTTGAGGATCAGGTAAACATATACGTTTTCTCTACCTTTCATGAATGCACATGTTAGTGAATATCTTATCTAACCTAGGAATTCTCTTCTTATTTATGATGTTAGTGACTAAACAAGTATAATTGGAGCTTAATCCACCTAGAACATATAGAACCTATTCTCAACCACCTAAATGGTCTCCAACTGCTAGTAAATGATTTATTAGATTATTAGACTTGCTAATATATTGTTCAATATTGTTATTACATTTCGTCATCGACTGTAATTATTATAGAAGATCCATGAATCTGCCTTTAGAATCATCATTAAATGCTTTAGCAAGAGCATTATAGTATTCAAATGCTATCTTCTTGGCGATCAAGTATTTGAGGAATAAAAGAGAAATTGAGGAATAAATCTAATTCTTAATCATATTGTCTTGCTTGTCATATAAAGTAAATGTTGTGTTTTCATCAAAAAATTCACAATCAATTTGGACTTCATTTTCAACAATAGTAGCTATTTTCTTAATAAGTTTTTGAGGTATAGTAATATCTAAACCAATTAAGGAATGTAATCCAAAAATTAAGATAACATGTTTAAGTTCTTCTCTCTAAATGAGGTAGTTAGATTCATCTAACTTTACAGAAAAAGTTAAGATTAATAGGATATGTTGGAAGATTCATTGCCATGGAAGTCAATGAACAATCTATGTTGTGTTGAGGAAGGAGGCTAGAATACCAAAGAAGAAGATGAAAGATCCACATTCATGGCCCTAATATCATAATAAACAAGCAAGCATAACACATAGAGAATATAATAAATGACTAAAAATATGTAATGATTCATAATAATGTATTGATTATTTTGTAGTATTTATAGAGGTGTATGCTTAGCAACTAAGGCTAACAACAATCACATTATATCACCATTACTACAAAAAATGGCTTTTAAAGTCGGTTTTTAATCGACTTTAAATGAAAATACTTAAAATTTAAAGTCGGTTCAACCCGTGAATTTACTTTAAAGTTTTTTTATACATATTTTACTCATTTTCTACTCTATTTAAAAACATGTATTCAATGACATATAAATTTATATAACAATTTTGTGATCATTAAGGGTTTTTTTAAATAACTACACTAATTCAAATCACAAATATTTTATTGAGCATTATATTGTTGAATCATGTGTTTCTCATTTCATAATATTTATACAAAATCTACGTAATAAAAATAATAACGTACATATAATAAAATTTATACACATAATATACGAAAAATAACACAAAGTGAATAATAAGTGTGTAGGATTAATAGAAATACTTACAAGAGATGAAGTGACAACATGAAGAAAATGATGAAAAAATGGGTATAATTTTTTTGAGTATTTCGTTTAAAAAAATAGAGAATTTGGAAGATATTTTGAAAATGAAGAAAATCCACTAAACAGTGCTGAAATTAGTGGTCGTATATGACTAAAAAATGAGAAAGAGTGTAACAAGTGAAACTAGATTTTGAATTTTTGGATGTTGTTTACAACACTATAAATTAAAAATTGTGTCTGATAAAAGAAAAAAAAAAGAGAAAAAAAATCTACGTGTATAGTGTCAATTGACGTGTTGAATCGACGCTATACGTGAACGTTATTATGTGCACACACTCTTACAATCAGTTGTGAGCATAAGGTTGTAACAAGCTGCACATAGTTGTAAAAACTTTTAACCAAGAGTTAGCATAGGTTTTATCATTAACATATTATATATTTATCTTTTAATATATTAACTATTATTTAATTAGAAATAATTTAACTTAATTTAAAAATCTGAAAGGCTTAGAAATTATCGGTATATATTAATTATTCTAGTTTGAATTTTTATTAATGGAGTTTAGTCAAAACTTTAATTCAAAATCAAATATGTATAAGTCTTTAATATTTTTTATTACTTTGATAAACTTCTCATTTGTTTTAGAAATCAGAGATTCTGATCATTTGTTTTGTATTTTTTTAATTCAATTTTTTTGATAAAATAAGCTCTTTTCATTTTTCGATAAATTTTATTTTTAAAGTATAAAATAAATGATTATACACAATTACACAATTATTTATTAACATGTTTTTATTTTCTAAATAGTTGAAATATTTTTTTATTATCATAATTATCATTTGAATTAGAAATCCGCTATATTATATATTTATCTAAACTTTTTAGAAAATTTAAAATTAACGAAAATATTCATAAAAACATAAGAATACAAAATCATTATCTTTTAATATTTAATTATTATTTAAATTAAAATTTTCTTTTATCTCAATTAAAAATATAAATGACTTAATAATTAATTTATTGTCATGCTAATTAAATTTAGTATAAAGAGATTGGGATAAATAACAATTATAGTCATAAATTGGAATATATAACAATTTTAGTAGTAGTGAGATGTTGTAATATATTTACAAATTAGATATTGTTCATCTATCACAAATGAAATGGTAAGAATAAATTTTTTAAAATACATTGGTCATAATAAAAAATAAATCATAATGATAACCTTTGTAATTAAATCATATTGAGATAAATAATAAGTCTATTGCTATTAATATATCTATAAATTAGATAGTAATAATTTATTAAAAAATAATCCATATAAATAATATAAAATTTATAATATATCAGACAAAATAGATAAATCACAATGACAACTTTTGTAATTAAGGCAAAAGATTGAGCACAACTTTTGTTTTATTGTTTGTTTGTTGTTCAATTAAAAACAAAAACACAAAAAAAGTATGGATATATGTATTACTCAACTAATACGTACATTTTGTAACTTATGATGGAAATGTCTGGCCTGACATTTATATATAGTTGACAACTTTGTTTTTTTGTAGTTTTTTTTTTAAAGTTGACGTCATAATTTTGGCTTGAGTGTTGCCTTTGATAATGAGAAATTCATATTCAGAATTAAAAGTAGTTGCAACAAACCATGGATTCATGGAACGCCTAGGTGTCTACTGTGATGGAAGCAATAAAAAAATTTAAAAATAAAAATAATATGTAATATATTAGATAATTTAAAAAAAAAAATGAAAACAAGAAAATTATATCATAAAAGAAATGTTTTGAAGTCTTTCTCACTTAGGTGAGAAACTGATAGTTGAGATTACGTGTATTTACTACAAAATGTATCATAAAACACGACGTAACAAAATCTCAATTTAGTGAAAAAAAAAAATAATTTATCGTATTTGTATATAGCAAAAAGAAACAACAAACTTTATTGCCATTAGAAGGGAGAAAAAAAACCCACTATTTTGGTTTTTAAAAAAGATATTATTTCTAAAAAAAATAATTTTAATTTTTAATATAATTAAAGAAAAATTACAATAAATGTCTTATATTTGTTTTAAAAGTTATATCTAAATTATGTATTTATTTTTATAATAATTTAATTATATTATCATAAAAAATAATCATCTACCGAATCATCGACATAATCATCAAAACCTAATTATTATTTTATTATTTTTTAGTTTTTTCAATAATAATTTATTTAAGTTATAACAGTTTTTATCTAGTATAACTAAAAGAGTAAAATAAATTTTTTTTTGGTTTATTTATTTATAATAATAAGATTAAAATTTCAAAAAAAAAATACAATATATAAATATCATTTTTGTAATTTTTTTTTTCATAATTAAACCCAATACATTGTATATGTTATATATATATATATATTAGTTGAACGACTCAACTTACAAGTCCTACCTGCAAATGCTGTCATATAAGTCTGTAATACGCAAGTTTCCAATCTTCCTCAAACCTCAACAACTAGTACTCAGCATATACGCGAACTAAAGAACGACACCCTCCAGAAATTCATGCGCACTCACACCGCATGCTTACCATTTTGAATTTTCCAAAATAACTCTGTTTTTAATGGACTATAGTTCAATTCAATACTCCTTGTTGATCGTTGGTTTTGCGTTAAGACTTGGAACCAACGTCCCATTATAACTCATAAAAAATAGATAATTCTTATATTTTTATTATAACACTCTAAATGATAAAAAAAACAAAAAACAATAATAATTTAAGAAAGATGTTTAGAAAAAATGTTTTAAAAAATAAAGTTAAAATTATTAAAATAGACTTATAATAATTAAATGATCCATAATTATTAATTTAAAATAAAGGAATAAATTGGCTAAAATGAATTTTTTTAACATAAGCTATTGAAATTGAAATAGCTTAAAAATAAAGTTTTTTTTTTTACGTCGACAGTAATGAATGGGTTTTTATTTGGAGGCGTACTTGCTGAATCACGTCTGACGTATAATATAAATAATCCAAAAGCACATCATCGCCTAAGCCTTACATTCTCGTGTTCAACAAAGCAAACCATTCAACTCTTTTCCTATCTCCTCTACTCCGTTGAGGTTTCAACATGGCGGCTTACGAAGATAACTATAAGCTAGATCAAGTGTTCAATGGAGACAAAGCTTCGAAGCTAGTTGGCGCGTTGAGAACCACTTTTGCTTCTGGTAAGACTCGGAGCTATGAATGGAGAGTTTCGCAGTTGAAAAGTCTCCTCAAGTTATCCACCGATCACGAGCAAGAAATTGTCGATGCTCTTCGATCCGACCTTTCTAAGCCTGAGTTAGAAACCGTTATCTACGAGGTCTCAGAATCTGTTTCCCTTATTTGTGGAATAAGTCCATTTTTTTTTTATGAGTTTCCGCTGTTTATATATTTGTTATTAATGCTCTGGTTTTGTTTTGTTTTGTTTTTTTCTCTTAATTCTCAGTTTCTTGAGATTTTTTTTTATCTGTTCAAGTTTTATCGTTTTGTATTTAATGACTTGGTGGTTAGTTTTTGATATTGATTGATTTGGTTGGTTTGTGTGTGGTTAAGTACGACTTATACGATTAACCGGAGCAGTGTAACCTTCTGATATAATTGATTGACGAGGCTGGTAAATTAGTCCTAAAAGCGCTTCTTTGGTTATGTGATGTATAATCCTTAAATGTTAATAATAATTAGCTGAAATTTTTAATATACTGTGAAGGAAGTACCGCTTCTTTTGGTTGACTTGCCCTGTTTTAGATTGTTTCTTAGGAAAAAGTGTTTGCTATATAGTTTTCGCTTAAGGGCTTTGATTTAAATTAGTCTATGTATGAAAAATCCTTATTCTGGTTGTATCACATAGAATTAATTGATGAAAGATAATTGGTTGTCCATAGGAGGGTGATCCTCCTGTTATGTTTCTTGTGAGAGAAAAATGTTTAAAGCTTCTGCCATGGGATGTGTTAGTATTGGCATGGGTCTTCAATTCAAATTGCTGGCATATAGAAATAATTCTGCATATGTTGATAAAGAAATCTCCTTGTACACTCGGTTCTCCAGCTTAAATACACATTGGTTTTACTATTTAGTACTTATCTGTGGGTTATAAAATAGTTCACGACACATTTATTTTGAAAGTTGGAAGGTTGTATGAATGACATAGAATTGGGGAATTCATGTTCTTTGCCGGGAACAAATTCTTGTAGTGTTGTGTAGACGTTTTGAAGTTTATTAAACAATTTAAGCAAAGTTTAAATACAAGTTTTTTTAATGGAAACTGATAAATTAAGAATCATGACGTAAGTTGAAGTATATATTGTGTTGTTTTAATTGGGAATTTAAAAGAAAATGAGCAATATGTATAATGGGCATGAGCATAGATTAGAGCTATGGTTGTTTACAATTATAACAAATTGGTTGCGAGTACCCTTTTGTTAGTATTATTATTGAGATGTTTCTCGATATGTCCTGTACTATGTCTCTCATGGCAGTCTGTATCTCTTGATCATCCTAGAAAAATTAAACCCTTGGCACTTCATGTGTTATGCAAAACTGTTCTCTGTGATGCGACCTTGTTTTTGCATTAGGTTATGATTTGTTGTCTGCAGACATTTTGACTGCTTCTGAACATCATTATTGGCTTTGTGTACCTTTAATAATGAAGTTAGCTAGAAAGGTGAACCAGTATTTGATAAAACCACCTATTTCTCATTTTTCAATATGCAGCTTGTTTAACGAGGGTTCTTTATGGAGATTCCACATTTGAGTAGTCCACAATTGATGGACATTTTTGTTGGACGTTTTTATTGTTTGTGAATATGATGATTGATATTGTTTACCGTGCAGATAGCTTTGTTAAAAAGCTCGTGCAAATTGGCTCTGAAGAAATTAAAATATTGGATGAGCCCTGAAAAGGCATGTTTTATTAAACTTTTTTTTTTTTTGGCTAAAGATGTTTTGTCAGATTCATGAAGAATGAAACTTTCAATTTTCAATATCCTCTCTGAAATTTATAGCCTTATTTAACATTTCCATTTCTACTTTGCAGGTAAAAACTTCAATAACTACTTTCCCCTCATCGGCTGAAATAGTGTCAGAACCATTAGGTGTTGTATTAGTCATTTCAGCGTGGAACTATCCTTTATGTAAGTAGGCATCCTAGTGATCTGTCTCTCATTTGTGCATCAGTTATCTATCTTGGTACATTCAAATCCTAATCTCTCTGCCTTCAAGCCATACTGATAAGCTCATATTTCTTTTACTAGTGCTATCCCTTGATCCGGTTATTGGAGCTATTGCAGCTGGTAATGCTGTTGTTCTCAAACCATCAGAAATCTCCCCAGCTACATCATCATTACTTGCCAAATTAGTAGGGCAATATATGGATAGCTGCTCTGTAAGAGTTGTTGAGGGGGCTGTTGCTGAAACAACTGCATTACTTGAGCAAAAGTGGGACAAAATATGTTACACAGGTTTTACCCAGTTTCCAGTTATTTTTCTTCTTACCTTTTCTTTTTCCTGCATGATGTTGTAATCTTGAACCTCATATAAAATGCATCTTTATAGTCACGGTATTTAAAAAAAATGGCAGGAAATGCAAGAGTGGGACGCATTGTAATGGCAGCAGCTGCAAAACATCTTACACCTGTTCTTTTGGAGCTTGGGGGAAAATGTCCAGTTGTTGTTGATTCAAACATCAATTTGCAAGTACGAAGTTCCTAACATTCATGGGCAGATTTTTTTTTTCTTTTTATTATGCTGTTACTTTTGTAGTTACATCTGTTGTGATGGTAAACATTGTACTTTGCATTCCAAAGGTCACAAGTAGGCGGATCATTGCAGGCAAGTGGGGCTGTAATAACGGACAAGCTTGTGTTTCTCCTGATTACCTCATAACAACCAAAGATTTTGCTCCCAAGCTGGTAAGGTTGCTGATATAAAGCTATTGTAGATCCAACTCCGCTTTCCGAGTTTATTTCATTTTCTTCTACAGGTGCATGTGCTGAAAGATGAATTGGAGAAATGTTATGGGAAGAACCCATTAGAATCAAAAGATTTATCTCGTATTGTGAATTCCAACCACTTTTCTCGCTTAACAAAGCTATTGGACGAGGAAAAGGTTTCGGGCAAGGTTGTATATGGAGGTGGAAGGGACGAAACCAACTTGTAAGTTATATAGTTTGTTTCTCGTTTTCTTGTTAGTCCAGTGTTTTTAAGTGTAGATATAGTTTGCAAGCCTACAAAGTCATTAATGAGTCTTCCTTTTGAGAGCAGGAGGATTGCTCCCACCATCTTGTTAGAGGTTCCACAAAATTCACTGATCTTGAATGAGGAGATATTTGGTCCTCTCCTTCCCATTATCACAGTAAGAACATTCAGTTAACATTTCACATCTTGATTAGTATTAATGTGTTATATGGAATATATATCTGAAATAAGAATGCATAGGTATACAATATTTATTTAAAAAGATTTTGTAAATGGTAGCAAGTGTGCTGCAATTTGCTATTGGGGCATTGTGAAATTAAGGCCTATTGGATCAGAAGTTCAATTTTACTGCTTGCTGTCCCATCAGGGATAAACAATATCGACTTAACAGTATTGCAGTTCCCTAAGAAAGCTTAATTGTGATCCAGTGAATATTCCAAGTATGTTCTCAGCAAGAAAACACAAAAAGAAAAGACCAAATTTGCAAAATATGCCATGGGCTTTTCTATAATTTGAACCAATGGCATTATTGTAGAGTGTTTTTCGTTGAAACAAAGGGAACTCATTGATTTAAAAGGTGGCAACATGTAGGAACTATACGATATTTCATATGGAAAAGTCACATAGAATGGGAGTATGGGACTACGGTAGTCAGTATAATAATTTATATATTGGTACCCAAGTCTTAGAAGTATGTGTCTATATTATATTCTTTGCATATATATATATATATATATATATATGTATGTATGAAAAATCAGATATCAGTTATTAATCTTTCTTGCCCTTTTTGAAGCAGGTTGACAAACTGGAAGAAAGCTTTGATATCATCAACTCAGGAACAAAACCCCTGGCTGCATATTTGTTTACTAACAACAAGAAGCTGAAGAAGCATTTTGTGATGAATGTCTCTGCAGGGGGTTTGGTCATCAATGACACTACCATACATGTAATAATTATTTCTCATTCCTCCATAACAAATACTTGCACACATAATTAAGCATACATCGAGGCACACATCCACTGTCTTATTAATTGATAAACTGGCACATCAGTACTGTTGATAGAACTAGAATTGCTTGGGGTTAATTTACCATGTTTCCAATGGCTTATGGTGTTCTATCATCTATAGTATTGGGCTTAATGAATGTTTGACACTTCCTCTGAGAACTCTAAAAACTGTCATTAATACAGATAAACTTGTCGAGAATATTTATGAAGCACACGATTTGAGCCTCCAATTAGAGAAGTTCTTAAATACAACCTGTTTTATGTCCCCTACTCAATCGTGTATTAGTGTAAATTGATTTTATCCAAAACTAAAACTTCCCCTTTTTAGGAGAGAATCAACAGTAAGGAAGTCAAAGTAGCATACAATACCAGCTATACAGAAGATTTTATCTTCTAGTACTTTTGCTTCCAATTCTGCAATTTTGAATGTATTGCAGTTATAAAATTTTTACTCTCTATTTTGAATACACTTAATAACCAAATTAAACAATATGTATTTGGTGGTGCAGCTTGCAGTTGACACCTTGCCATTTGGAGGAGTTGGGGAAAGTGGAATGGGTGCTTATCACGGGAAGTTTTCTTTTGATACCTTCAGCCATAAAAAGGCAGTCATGTATCGGAGTTTCTTTGGTGATGCATCCATAAGATACCCTCCATACACAAAAGGGAAGCTAAGATTGCTGAAGGCTCTCCTTGCCGGTAGTATACTTGGTATACTTGGTGCTTTGTTTGGATGGCCTCAAGGTTGAAAAGATATATGCAGCTTTTTGTGTAAGTTTTTTTTCGGCCCCTTGTATACAAAACAAGTTATATCCGTATAATTTGGTAATTTTTGTTGGAATATTATTGATTCTGAATATGAGGGCACAACTATTTCTTAGGAAGGTTTGGTTGTGTTCAAGAAAACCTTTCAAAATAATATTAAATTACTTTGAGCTAATATATTAATATTCTTTTGAACGGTTTCCTTGAACGCAAGCAAACCTTCCTTTGCATTACTCAAAAACAAACAATGTGATATTTCATTCTTTGTATATATTCTTGATATCCTAAAATTCTAGCCATCACTTCTTTCCTATACATTTGGATTTTGAATTGTTTTGATTCTTCTGTTTATCGTTCCCTCTTGAACTTCTCATGGTGATTCTGTTCTAGTACTCCTCAGATTTTACTCAATTTGTAACCTATAAACTTGGGTATTTTTGTAAATATATAAGGATGGGACTGGAATAATGGACTATTAACATATGAAGAATCAATAATGAAATTTTCTTGTTTGTTTGGTATTTCATTTCTGGGATTGGAATAAAAAAAATACCATTATTTAGTATTGAAATATATCTACTGACTTCGATGGAAGTCATTCCTAAAAGGTAACATGTAAAGAGATTTCAATTTTTACCGTTTGCTAAAGAACTCTCTTATATACAGGCAAAGAGGAAAACGAGGAAAACACATTGAAATGTTGCATACTCAATGAAAAATTCATTTACGCAACTCCTCTAACGGGAGCAACATATCTGAAACCTTTGTTATGTGTTAGATGATAATTGTTTTTTGTCAGAAGATAAAATTTGCTTATTGAGCCTCAAACTAATGCTATGAAAAATTTCCAATTCAATCCAATCCATAGAAAATTTACCAATATGTTTCTATAGGAAACAATGTTTGATTGAGTAGATACAAGACTGAACCTAGAATGAGGTGGATGAATATAGGGGGGAACTTCTACTTGTAACTTACAATGGAGTGTTAGGGATTGACTTGTACCATGAACTGTTGGTGCTCAAAGAATACGTGTTGAAGGAACTATTCTGCATTCCTAAGAGAAAATAATTGGTATTATCAGCTAGAATTCTCTAAAATACTAACGATATGTGATCGTTGGTTGTCGGTGAGTTGTGATGGAAACTCAACCATAAAAGATAGTTTCAAGTTTCCTCTCTTTCCATTCTCTGTGGAGATTGGCATGCCTTGGCCTTGGATGATTGTTTCATATCCAGGGTGTATAATATCATCAATTGTCAAACCCATGTTTTTTCCATCCAGTAAAGGAATGGAAATGCTGCAACCAGTGAGAGCCTCTACCAAATCAATTTTCAATACCAATTCCAAGTCATCTCCTTCTCTTCTAAATAGTGGATGCCTCTTTTCAGAAATTACAAAAGTTAAATCACCTGCTTGTAGCCCTGGCATATCATTCCCCTTTCCTTCAAATGTGATCTTGGTCCCTTTCTTCCATCCTGGCTTGACATTTATGATCATCTCCTTCTCCTCTTGATGTATCTTCCTGTAGTTTTAAAAAGATGATGATGTGAATTGTGAAGGATGTAAGATAGAGAAATAGACAAAAGAGGTAGAATTTCAGACGAATTAGCTTTAATTATTTGACGAGTAGAAATTTGGGAAAAAAACAACATAAACAATGTGGATTAATCAAATGTTAACTCACCTCAACTCTGAGAAATACTGATAATAAAATAACATATTCAAATATAATTGATAAATATTAAATTTACAAATTGAAATTCAAATAAATAACAACCTAATCTGTGTAATACTAATTTATAATGTAATTATCTTTGTTCCCATAGTTCACTTTATTATACAAATTATTTGAGTGTTTCTAGATTTGTTTCGAATGAGCATGGTGAAATACTGATACATATTAAACAGAATTGATCCGGTGGCTGAAGTCGGGTTAGGTTTGTAAGTCTTATCCGGCAACAAAACATGCCTGAATTTTGGCATTAGATCAGGACTACATGTATATATATGCAGTTAGGTATCTTTTTGTGGGTGTCTTCATGCATTCATTATGCAAAGTGGCACAATGCTTATTTGATGCCTTTTTTTCAAATAAAACAAATAGATAAGATATGTAAAATGACTGATATTATGATAAATCTCGGAAGCTTTTATGTTATTATGGACTGCAAAACATTAATTTGTACATGTTGATAGATCTGATTACAATCATAGATAACACTTGGGAAATTTTGAAGGAAAAAACAAATGGTAAATAAACAAATTCAGGGACAAAGTAGCAAACCCAGTAATTTTAATAACATCTCTGGTTATCTTGATCTTCTTTTGGCATCCATAACAAAGTTCCTGTAGGGTGCACTCAAGTTGTTTCTCAATAGGGGATGCTTTCACCATTCCAGGTGAGTTTGAGAACATTATGGGGGTTGAGGTGTTCTTTCGATTAGCGAATGAAGGTGAAGGGGTTAAACCATCTGTGCTTGTTGGCGGAGAAGGTATTGAATCATTGCTACTTCTGAATGGAGAAGATAAGGGTGGAGGTCCATTGTTTTTTCGGCTAAGACTTCTTACCTTACTACTAATTTTAGGGCTGGAGGGAAAACAGGCTTGATGGCGATCATTATCACCACGAGTGCTCCATATAAAGCTGTGAAATCCATGCACAACTTCTGATGTTCCTTCATGTTGTTCATCACCAGGCTTCTCCTGATTATTATAAAAACCAAAACCTAACTTGAAATTAAATAAACCTTTGGGTATTTCTTAAATTAACTTAAGCATCATGATTTGAGATCAGAATTTATATGAAATTTTTTTATTAGATATAATTAATTACGATTGTATTTAATAATAATATTACGCGAATATATTTGTTATGTCCGTGCCAAAAGGCTTTTGATCTTATTAGTTATTGAATTGTTAAACCTATTTTTATTGAATTATACTTAATTACCTCAATGATTTTTGTTTTGGATTTGAACCTCTCTCTGTTAGCTCCAACTTGTGCTTGACCATCTTTGGAAAATGATTTCTTATTGTATTTCCATTTACTGATAAAGGATTTGCATGCTCTATGAACTCTTGTAATGGAGGCTATGCCAAGAACTTGATGAGGACCATCCACCATGAGAGAGAGAAAGAGAGAACTAGGAGAAAGGGATATTGAAGTTTGATTATGGCAAGGACGTGTAGTTGATGTACCAAATAAAGAATCCGTTTAATGTCTTCTTTTATTAGCATACTTGATTGAGGGATGTGGTATTTTTATAATACTTTTATGTTGTTTCATTTTCTTGTTTGTTTAATAATTATTATGAGCATAAATATTATTATTTTATGGAGGTTTTGGTGTGAAAATATTAATCTTGTTCAAGTCTTTTTTTTTTTGTTTAAATAAATAAACTACTTATATATTCTAAAACTTTATTTAAGTGAGTTACGTTATATTTAATTACAAGCTCATTTGTCATGAACGGTTATTGTTTATCTTAAGATTCTTCACAGTGACTTTGTAAAAGTGTGTTTTTGTTTTGGAAGAAAAAAAGATGAAGAAAGTTTCAAAACAAAAATCCTAAAGTTCGTTGAAATTTTGACTTTTTTTGTTAAGAAGTTGATCATTTATATCAGGTCGATGACTTTTTCTCATGCTCTCTCTCCCTCTCTCCCTCTCTCTCTCTCCACACTATTATCCAATTTCTCGCGAAGAAAATATGGTTATCCATACGCGTGCCCACACGTAAGAAATGTCTCCACAAACAAGTGATAACCTGAGGAAAAAAAGAAGAAAAAAAAAACTGGTTTTGTAAAATCAAAACTGATTTTTAATGCGAGTTGTTACTTTATTAGTTATTTTGTGTAGCTTTTTAAAATCCATGCGAAAATCCTAAAAGGGTACTATTGGAACTGATTTTTTTTATTTATTTTTTTGACAAATAGAAGGGAATAGCCGGTGATGGAACTACTCAATGACTGGTGTGGGCAATAGCCAATCTTACTCATGAAGAAAAATACTTAATTACAATGATATTGATTTAACTTATAGTAAAATGTATTAAGACAAAGGAAAAATTAACTTTAACCCCTCCATTTAATATAGTTACTTATCATGTCCTTCATAACATATTAATTTATTAAGGAAAAAAAATGAAAAGATACATATATTTAATAATCAGCCTTCGAAATTTGAATTCTTTTCATTCCTTCTATAAAATTGCATAAAAGTTTAATAAATCTTTTACTCTTTCTTTTGTCCTCTTTCATTTTCTTTCTTATTTCCAATAATAAAAATTATTAATATTTTAAATACTATGTTTTAGGACTTCTAGCTCAAAAATAAGTTTTTCTAGAAAAAATCAATAGAAATTTTTTATAATTCTTAAAACTATAATTTTAAAATATGTAATTTATTTTTTGTATCAATTGAAAATATAAAAACATAGTTTATTCGACCCTTTAAAATTTAAATTTTAGTCTTATTTATAATAATGATAAGTTTCATAAAAAGATTTTTACTGTGTGATTATTAGGATGAGTTTATTTATTTATTTTTATCAAAAGAAATTTTTTATTTATAAATTAACAATTATAATATAAAGAAACATTCTCAGAAAAGAGCTCTATTGTTTATATTCGAAGGAAATAAAAAAAATCACTTATATTAATATTATTAACCTGAAAATGCCTAGTTATTAAGTCAGTTAAACTATTAACTTTCTTTCTAATCCAATGCAAGGAGCAAAGATCAAAGAGAGAAACCAGAAATATAGTGTCTTGCAGAACATGAAGCAGCCTCCAATCATCCAATTCGTGCTCTACAGCTATCCAACTAGAAACCTTAGCAGAATAAGTTTCAACAACAATGTTTTCCCAACATTTTCTTCTTGCTAACTCGAGCCCCCTAAACACAACAAGTAGCTCTAAATGTTCCAAAAAGTAAACCTTCTCACAAACATCCAAAACCTCAACTATCTCACCTCTAAAGTCCTATGGGTTTACCTTATTACATCATTGTGTTTGAATGGTCTACCTTGTCATAAGTACAATCTGAGTCTTGATATTATATGTTACCAAATATAGCATTAGGAGTCTAATCGGAAAACTGCTTATTCTATTTAGTATGATATTCTTCCTTTTTGTGTAGTCATTGAATATATTTTTTATATATGTAAATAAACTATTTATTTGAGTTTATTATTACTATTGTAATAATCTATTATTATGCTTCTATATGGGACAAATCTTTTAGAAGTCAATATCTCTTTACCCTAATTGTATACCGGGTCTCAGACACTTTTTATTCAAACAACACACCCTAAATTTATACTACATTCTCCATACGTATATACAAGTTAGGAAATAAATAAGTAGTGAATTATACGCTAATAGCCCATATAGCAAATAACAAAGCAACACATAACAAGCTGTGTAAACAAACTTCTCTCCTTTTTTATATAAAGAGTCAAAGCAACACCTTTACATGAAGGAGAGAATGCATACAATCATGCAATAATCTTAACACATACAACCAAGATAGAAGATTAAAGTGATAACAACATGACAACACATGACACAACAATTATAAACAACAAAACAAAGTGTTGAAAACATCAACAAAATTTTTATTAAAGACAAAATGGCACAAATAGAAACCACAACACAAACATAGTTCTTTAGGAAAATTAACACACGAAGAGAGAAACATCTACAATCTCAAGGAAAGATGCAGACACTAAAAGTTGTCTTCATAGATTCAAACCTAAGTGAATCTAAAGTTTTAGTGAACAAATCAGTAAGATGAACACCCATGATGATACATTGTAACAATAACATGTTTGACTCGATTAAACCTCTTATGAAGTGATGTCGAATATTGATGTGTTTGGTCCTTGAATTTTTGAGATTGTTTTTAGAAATACATATGGCATTGGTATTGTCGCAAGAAAAACTAGATATTCTACCTTTATACCATATATTCAGTTAGCATTTGCTTCATCCATAAAAGTTGAGAATACTACAAATCCATAATAATATACTCGATCTGAGTTGTTGAAAGTGACACCGAACTATACTCTTACTATGCCAAGAAATCAAGAAGTTTCCTAAGTAGAAGCAACCACTTAAAGTCATCATTACATATGGCCTAGCCAGCATCAAAATACCCTACTTGCTCAACAAATGAGTCATAAGGATATCATATCCTTAATTCTAGTGTCATACTAACATACTTGTTAAACCTTTTTTACATATTCAATATAAGACTCTCGGGGTAGGCCTAAAATCTAGCATAAATACCAATGCTGAAGGAGATATCAAGGTGACTCGTAGTAAGTAGACTCCCAATCATACCCCTATACATGGTTTTCTCAACATTTTTTCCCGAAGGATTTTGGGAGAGGTGAATAGAAGTACTAATTGGAGTACGAGCATTATTAGCTTTATCCAACCCAAATTTCTTAACTAACTCTCTAGCATACTTAGCTTGAGAGAGAAAGATACCATCTTTTAATAGTTGAATATGAAAAATAAGAAATAACTTCTATTCTTTGACAAAACTCATCTCAAATTCCTTTTTCTTAACTAGCTCTATGGCATACTTAGCTTGAGAGAGGAAGATACCATCTTTTTATTGTTTAACCTGAAAACCAAGGAAGAACTTCAATTCTCTTACTAAACTTATCTCAAATTCCTTTTGCATAGTTTGAGAAAAATCTTGATCAAGGTCATCCTTTTTGGATCCAAAGATGATATCATCAACATAAACTTGGGCAACCATTACTTTTCCTTTTCCTTTCTAAACAAAATGTATTTTATCACCACCACACTTTTTAAACCATTATTGAGCAAGAAAGTGGCTAAGCACTCATATTAGACATATGGAGCTTGTTTCAAACCATATAAGTCATTCTTTAAACGCATGAAGTCATCTAAAAGTTATGGTTCTTCAAACCCTTTTAGGTCACTTAACATAAACTTCCTCCTCGATAACACCATTTAAAAAGGCACTTTTAACATCCATTTGATACAGTGTAAGACTAAAGTAATAAGCTAACCTATTCAACAATCTTATGGACTCAAGGTGGGGAACATGTGAAAACTTTTTCTCAAAGTCAATACCCTCCTTTTGAGTTTACCCCTATGCTATAAGCCTTGATTTATTTCTAGAAATCATGTCATTCTCATCATTTTGTTCTTGTACAACCAACATGTATCAATGACATGTTTATCTTTTGGTATATGAACAAGATACCAGACATCATTCCTTTGAAACTGGTTAAGTTTTTCTTACATAGAGTTGACTTAATATACATCCTACAAGGCTTCCTCAACATTTTAGAAAGAATAGTCAAAGTGTAACACATGTTGTTCAAGGTCCCTAGATCTGGCCTTTGATCCTAACTCCTCTTTCAACATCACCACTGATGTTTTTAACTGAATCAACTCCCTTAGTCCATTTAGGAAGAGAATGTTATTTTTCTTCATCTTCGATAACCTTTGGTGGCTTAGGAGGATTGACAACAGACAATAACTCACCCTCACTCACATCATTCTTATTAAAGCCCTATATTTCAAAGATGTTATTGTCCTCAGACTTCACCATCTTAGTAGCAGCAAAATCATCAATAACCACATTGATGGATTCCATCACAATAAAGGATCTAAGATTATAGACATGGTAAGGTCAGCTATTATAAGAATATCCAAGGAAGATGCCAAGATCACTCTTAGCTTTAGCTTATCTAAATTCTTTTAGTTCCTGAGGATATAATATGTTCTCCTAACACATGAAGATGCTTTATGTTAGGTTTGTTATAATGCATAAGCTCATAAGTAGACTAACAAGAACCATGTCTCAAGAAACATCGATTCAAGGTGTAACAAACAGTGCTCACAACTCTAGCCCAAAAAATTTCTAGCTAAGTTTTTGCTAATCAACATTACTCTAGCCATTTCTTGGATAAATTTGTTCTTTCAATAAACAATTTAGTTCAACTAAGGCATCTTAAGAGCAAAGATCTCATGCTGAATACCCACATTGTCACTAAACGACTTAAACTTAGAATTCTCAAATTTCTTGCCATGGTCACTTCTGATCTTGATTATGCTTTTGATGAAATTACCTTTTTTGTTATGAAGTTTTACACATAAAGTCTTAAAATTGAAAAAGGCTTTTTATTTTTCCTTGAGAAACATTACCTAAGAATACTTAGAGTACTCATCAACCACCATTACAATGTACTTTCTTCCCTCAATGCTAGTAGTATGCATTGGACTCATCAAATCCATATGAAGAAGTTTTAAAGGCCTCGAAGTAGAGAGATACTAATTATTCTTATATTGGTTCTTACTCTGCTTTCACAACTAACAAGGACCACAAATATGATCAAGATTTGTAGAAATTGAAGGGAAACCTCTAACAATCTCAAAACTTGAATTTTTTATTAAATGTTTGTAGTTTATATGGCCCATTTTTTTATGCCAAAGCTCATCTACATTGAGACTCATTTCTTGCATATAAGAGTCGGGTTTCACCAACACAATAATAGTTGTCTTCTGATTTGATTCCCTTAAATACAACATTTCCAAAGCTATCATACAAGGTGTATTATTTGTCATTTGAATTTAACTAAATACCTATCATCACATATTTGACTTATGATTATGAGATTTGCTTTCAAACCATCCACAAAGTGCACGTCCTTGAGTTATAAGATTCCAAAATAACTAATAGAACCTTTATAACAAATCATAGCTTTATTCTTGTCACCAAAAGTAACTGACTCATCATTAACTTGAACAAAGTTGATGAAGACTGACTTATCTTCGATCATATGGTGAGAACATCTACTATCAAAATACCAAGTACCAAAAGCTTGTGCTTCAAAAGAAGTATGGATAACATTTTACTCAAGTTGAAGAACATCATCATCATTAACCATGAAAGACTTGTAATCTTCAAGAAGCATAATAGCTTCACTCTAGATAATCAAAGCTTCATTAGTAAATCCTATCGAATGATTAAGTAATTCCTCAACATATCCTAAAAATTTATTATTAGGAAAAGAAGCTTCACCTCTAGAAAACAATGGAGAGAAACTTATAGGAGTCAGAAGGATGAGAGAGAGAATCACAATTGGCCCTTAGGTTATTTAAAGAGGAATCATGCAAAAGAGTCATTTAAGCATCCTTTGATTCATGAATGAACTAAGTGAGTAATAGAAAGGAAGTAACTTGATCATCAATGTATCCAAGAGCTCTTAAGTCATCATGAATCTTACCAATTTTCAACCTTTCATTAATATGTTGAGTTCCTAGAGAAAACTTTCGAATAATTTCTTATGTTTCTTCTAATTTTCTTTCAATATGTAGTTGTTAAATAGAAAGACTCAGTCATCTCAGTTTTGTTCATTAAGAATGATGCTAATAGTTTAACTTTATGAAAAACAATCTCAAGATGGGCTTGATGATTATCGATCTTGGCTTCACAATTTGTCAAAAGTGACTCAAGGTAAGCCTTTTCATTTTCAAGCATGAAGATTTCCTGCTCTAACATATCAACATTCTTACAACCTTTGACATAGAATCTAAACTGACTTAAAGAGTATAATTTTTTAGAATAATGTCTTGCATAAAATTCTCAATATCCTTAATATTAGATAGACACTTCTCATTATCCCGTAAGAGAGTTTGAAAGGATTTGATATGGTTATCTAAGCTCATCTTTAAATCTTCAGTATTCTTCTCACTTTCAGGAAAGAGGTTCAACGATTGACTTAAAATATCCAAACAATTTGTATCCTTTTCTTTGAAGTGAACATTCATCATAATCAAAGTTTTCTTCAATTTTAAGTTCTCATAAACCAACGAATCATATGGACCTTGAAGAGATAATTCATTATCACTAGCAACATCAATCCAATACGAGGTATTTGACGAAGTAGTCTCAAAATGATAAGCCATAAGAACCAAACAACTAGGAACACCAACCTTTTTGTCCATTGATTTGTCTTCATTAATATTGCATAGGCAATTGTCCACTTTCTTTATAGATAGTTTCAAGCTTCTTTGGAACTATTGCACTCATCAATATGATTTGAATCATATGTTGATATATAATTAATGATGCTATATAAACCATTATAGTTCAACTCACTGATTTGACGTTCTTCCATACTCTAGTTGGGAAAGGACTTAGGTACAACCGTACCAACTTTTAAAACATACATAGGGCACTTCCATCCATTTTCAATTAAGTACCAAATATCATCATCATATTATCTTATATAAGAACACATATGAGATCTTTAAAATAAAAATTTCCATAAAATTGAGGAGGTATACAAACCAATCCTTGCATGTCAAAAATCAAGAGAGATTTAAGAAGCTAAATACTTAAGGGGGAAGGAAGGAACACCAAAGAGGGTGTATTCACTCTGATACCAAATGAGAAAGTATGTAACCTAGTAAACGACTAAGGTAAGGAGTCGACAACTCCAACCCCCAACTCACACACGGTGGAGGCAAAACAATAAAGCAAGAACAATAGAGAAAGAAATAAAGCAAGAAGATTAATAGGTAGATTAAATTCATCTAAGTAGGAGAAAAGTGTTTTCCAATCACAATAGAATCCTCATATGTTGGCACATACTTGGATGGGATTATACTTGTACTAACTAAAGTATGAGATCATGTAAATGTGTCAATATAATGAAGTAAACCCACATAGCCCCTACCTATATGGAATCATTGAATTTCTTATAGCAACCACTCGATAGAAAACAATCCACTAATAATATAAAAATAGTTTAGAGCTTGACAGAAATATATCTCTAATATCTCAATTAGCTTGGAAACCTGCCCTCACTCCTCCTATGTCTCTGTAACTATTGTTATCCAAGTTGGATCTAGTTCTCCTCCTAAACCTTACCACCACCTGGTGGCATGATCGGTCACCAACATTCAATATAAATGAATCCTAAGGATAGGATAATCAAGATCTCAAATTGGTGTTAATTTACTAAGTTAACTCAACCCGATAAAACAATCTTTTATAAACAATCTCATGACCCATAATACCAAAACCACTTAATGTATTAGCAATTCGGAATAAAAAAAAATAATATTTCTTTTGAAAACTATGAGTTTTAAATTTGTTAGAGTTTCTTCAAATTTTTCTAATTACTTGAACGATTAAAATAGGGGTATTTATAGAAAAATGAGCAAATTGGGTGACTCATTGGCCATGGTGGTAAGATGTCATGACAAGCACACAAAAAATTTGTTTTTTTTGTTTCTCAAAAATTGTCAAGTAAATTTTCAAATATACTCGCAAACCAACTTAAACAAAAATATGAAAAGCAACCTAGCATACTAACGAACCAATCCCTATGGTTTGCGTAAAACATGACAGAAAACAAAATGTAATCAACTATGGGTGAGTAGTATCGATAATCGGTAACTGACTTTGCATAGAGAAAGACAAAACACTAAATAAACAAAACAGATTTCGTGTTTTGCTCACGGGATGCCAAAAAGTCTCAAAAACTTACAAGACTTAAAATTACAAATATATAAATTTATATACATTTAACATATACTTATTAAAGTGTAATCTAGTAATTTCCTACTCCTTTAATCGTTGTATTCACACTTTTACTCGACCCTAATTTTGAATACATGATCTTTAACGTGTTTAGTCTAGTATTATTATTCAATTAAAAATTAAAAATTCTTTTATTATATAACTATATAATATTACTTAAATAGCTTTATATTTTAATTAGCAAAAAAGGCTTCATATTTTGTGACAATAAATAAGAATGCTTTTTTCTGGGCTAAAATATATGTTTTGTTAATTGTTCTTCACAATAGAAGCATATTAAATAAGAAATTTTTATGTTTTAATAAAAAATGAAATTGGATTAATCCATAATTTACTTTATATGATATATCATTGGGAGAGATCAAATAACTTATATATAGAATATTAATAATTAAAAGTAAAATTATGGTTAATGTGTCTCTATTGATGTCGATATTAAGCTAATCAATCAAAGTTATTTTAATTAAATATTTATATATATTTGTATTGCAAGTAACTTAACGCATTTAGAGTTGTGTTATATAACTTATATTTATAGTTATTAAATAAATATTCTACTTATATTTTCTCTTATTATATGTCAATTATGTGTGTGTATACCATAAATATGTTATTTTAATGAAAAAATTAGTTAAACTATTATATTATTATTTATTTTAACATTTATCAAAATTTTATAAAATATTTTTAAAAATTTATAACAATTTTCATAATTTTCATAAATTTTCTTCAAATATCTATCAATATTGATAATATTTTTGATATTTTTATAAAATTAAAGTCATGTTGTTTCCCTTGGTATTGATATTTTTGTTCTTTCTCTCTTTTTTATTATATAGTAAAGAAGTGATGCTATTTGCATATGAAAAAAAAGGTTATAAGTTTTGATTATTCATGTTCATGAAAAAAGATATTAAAAATTATAAAAAATAATACATTTAAAATTTATAATAAAAATAACATTTAAAACATTGAATAGAATTTAGTTGGACACCATTAAATATTGAATATATATAAATGGTCATAGTTTAATGTAAATAATATCTAATTAGATAACATTAAATATAAAATGAAGTATCAAAATTTTTTAATAATAAAAATATATAAATTATATATAATAATATAATTTTATTATTTTTTCAAAATATTTTTTTCTCAGGAGCAATTTTATTTGTGTTGAGTAGGATTGCATTCCTGAATCGTGTCTATCTCTTATTAAGGTTTATTATCACATCAACCCGTAAAATATTTATTTAGAGTATTGTAAGAAAGAATGTATAAGCGAAGGTGTATAAATGTTTTCCTTAAATCAAGGATTGATTAGTGATATTTTTAAGAAAACTTATTCTACTTATTAGCATATCAATAATTTTTAATAAATAATCGTGTAGATATTATATTTTTTATTATAAATTTGAACTTACTTTTAATTTAATATTTTATAATTTTTTCCGATCAATTTAATAATTTACATTATTATTTCTACATAATGAAATATTTTTAATTAATAAATGATATGTTACTTCAACTAATTGTAATGTGGGTTAAGAAAGGCGGAGAGGATTGGTGGCACGTAACAATTGCATAATTTATTTAGTCTAAATTCATTGTAAATATTTACTTGATTGTTTAACTAATATAAAATTAAATGAATAGAGTAAATTAAATCAAAAAAGCTCACTAGTATATAAAACTTTTAGCATAAATAATTTGCGCAAAAGTTCACTCTTTCTCTCTATATTGAGAAGTGAGAGCAATATCGTATTTTTCTATCAAAATCACGTTATATATAAATATATTGGTAAGATGCCACGTTAGTTTTTTATATTAAGTTATTTTTTTCATTTAATTTTTATATTAAAAATAATGTCATTTACTTACTTAACTTTATAAAAAAAATAAATTAATAGATAATTATATTATTTTAATAATTTTTTATTTAAAATATTATTATTTTCTAGCAAATAATTAAAATACGAGTAAAATTTAATATGAAATAGTTTAATAAAAAAATAATAAAATTCAACCAAAAAGTTATTTAAATATATTTTTTAATTTTTATTAAAATAAAATATTAAAAAATGACAAATATTAAAAAAAATTATGAATTTTCTTTTATATTAATTGTGATTTTCTATTGTTAAATACTCATATTTTAATCGCATTTAATCACTTGATGGATAATAATAATTTACTAGAAAATTATTAAAATAATATAATTTATCTTTAATTGATTATTTTACACAAAAGAAATATGATACTATTTTTAATCTATAAGATTAACCGTACAAATGATCTAATCTAAGGAAATTTCGTAACATTTTTTTCCATATTAAAAATTTTATAATGTAATATACTTGTGAAAAAAAATTATATTAAAATTTTAATATTAGTTTTTTATTTAATTTATAAGATATAACTTAATATTAATATTGTTAATTAGTTTGACCTTAAAAAAATTATTTCTCTAAGATAAATAAATAGAAAAATATATAATTAGTTTAAAATAAAATGAAATTGATTAAAAACAATTGATTGCAATAACATGAGTGTATTCCTAAAAAAAATGTTAAACATCTTTTCTTTTAATTTACTTGCATCGCTTAAAAGTCATCGAATTTTTTTTTTTTTTTGTAAAAAAAAACCATCTACAATATATTAGCTAATAGCATATAATTAAGATACCTATGATTCTCTAATTTTTTTTTTATAATAAGATAACTGAATATAAATAAAAATATCATATGTGATTTAAGTTGAAAAGAAGTTACATCTATGATTTATTAGCTAATAATAATAATAATAATAATAATAATAGTTAGGTGTCTTATTTAAATTAATCCTCTTATTATTTATAATTTTGATGATAAAATAATTTATTATATGGTTATTAAATAAATGAGATAAATACGATGATATTTTTATTCAAAATTTATTACATGAAACTAACAATTATTTTATTTAATAATAATGTTATTAAATTATAATTAATAATAAAGATAAAATATATTTTTATACAATTTTATGGTGACAATAACAATAGCAATTGTGGTAATATCATTGCCCATGAATAAAAAGCAAATAATATTATTTATATTATATTAATTATGATATAATATATGTTATAAGTCATTCTAAATGATAAAAAAGTATTACTTTTCAAGAAAATTATTTCAGGTGACACAACAAAAAAATAGAGAGTAATATTATCAAAATGTAATTAATAATAGAGATAAAATGTATTTTTATATAATTTTATAGTGATAATAACAATAATAATTGTGACAATATTATTACTCATAAATAAATATCAATTAATGTTAAAGACGTAACAATTTACGTTTATATTAATTATGGTGTGATACATGTTATAAATTATTTTAAAAATTAAAAAATTATAATATTTTTAAAACTATATATGTAACTTGAAACAACATAATCAGTGAGACAGTGATCGTTAATTTGTGTACATTTGTTCAACCTTCTACTACATCCATTTCGATTCCACCCTCCAAATTCTTGCTCTTGAAGTTCCTATTTTTGTTTTTGATTTATATCATCAAAGAAATAATCAGAGAGATGATTGTAAGGTTTAAAAGGAATGGAATCGGACTCTTAGTCCTCTTCTTTTTTATTTGTTTTTCTGCAATCTTTCCTTGTTCTTCAGCTCATCAGCCCCATACCCAGAAAAAAGTCTGGATCATCCAGTACCTCTGTTATTTTTCCTGCTCATTGGAATGTTTATCCTCTTGGGTATGTATGTATGTATTTTTTTAATTTCTTTGAATTGTGGTAATGTTGTAACTTTGTTTCATTATCTTACATTTTACCTCAAATTCATATTTTTTTTTATTGAAATTATTTAATTAATTTCATTGGTCTCTTCTTACCAATAGTGGGGATTTTGGATTAATCTTTGTTTTTCCAATTTTGACTTGATTTTGTCAAGCCTAAATGCCTTTTCATTTTTATTTTTTTCAATTGGTAGATGGCAATTTGTTTCTTCGCATAGCTTTACTTGTTCTGCATGACTCATTAGTTCTATTTTCTTTGTTTTTACTCCAGAAAATTGCAGTAGTTTTTTTCCTGATGGAATCACATGCTAGAGATTCTGATTTCATTGCTTTGCCCCGTATTTTTCATAAAAGCACTTCTATTTATTATAATTACATAACAGTTTTTCATTGAATATAACAATTAAACTTATCACTAATATTACGCCACATCACTTGTGATAAATAGATTAGATTTTTCTTTTTTAGTATCGGTTTTTTCCCTCTTTTCTTTCTTGGACTACTTCATATAGTTCACCATTTGGCTCTTTTTTCTTTTCTCTTTCTTTCTTTCTTTATGTGTAATCTATTGTCATTGTCCATTCAATATGTTATATTAGTTTTTCTCGCTCACTCTTGTTTTTGTTTTGTTGGTTGTTACTTGTGGAACTTCAATTTGGCGGGAAGCCTACCAGCGTGAAGGGCTCAAAGTCATTTTTGACAGTAGGAGCTCTTACACTTCCTTCAATTCTGAAGCTTATGGGGCTTTGGTTAATCTAGTGAGTAGAAACAAAGAAAGGTATATATAAAGGTGATGTCAACTATGAAAGGGAAACACCAACACTAATGATTAATTCAAATAGAGGTAAAAAAAGATTTGAATGGAAAGCCTCTTAGGGATGGTCCTGAGGATAAAACCCTGTATATCTGCTGGAAGAGAACCAAAAGATTCAAATCTGTTAGTGATGTCTAAGATTACTTCAAACCTTCGGCTTTGAAGTTTGTGAATGCCAAAAAGAGTCGGCTGCTATGACCACCAGAAGCTTATCTTATAGTCTGAATAAGTACTCCTTAATTTGTTACTATTTGGGTTACATAGCTAACTAGATTCTCTCTTTCAGAAAAAGGGCAATGTGTGGTTGGGGATATTGAATTGAGCTGAAGGAAGACTGGGAAAACTCAACATTATTGGAGGTAATTGATACCATCAGCAGCAAACCTTATAGAGCCTTCTTAATCTTTCTTTGTTTCGATTTTAGAAAAAAACCAACACGACTCTAAAAGTGATACTGAAGTCTTATACTAATTTTTTGTTACAGTTTAGGTCTTACTGTTGTCAGAAAGTAACCGCACAAGAGTACACTTGGGTCCTATATGGTTTTTTTTTTCATTTTTCTTACATTTTGTCCACTGTATTTATTAAAAAGACTGATTTACTTGAATAACTGCAATTAAAAAAATTGATTTTTTTTAAATAAAAATAGAGGGAAAAAAAATTGAAAAATTGCTAATAGGACATGTCCTATCAATTTATAATAAAAATATAATAAATTTATAAGCTGTCGACGAGACCTAAGTGCCACCTTTTCAAACTCTTGGATAATCATCTTCCCCTGTTTTTAATGAACTCTCTTTTCTCCTAAAACTAACACCTAACTTTTCTTTTTATGTCCATTCATAGGCATTTCTCTGCAAGATAAAATGGTGATTTACGACAACGAGAAGTGATAAATTGAATGGACTGCTTCAAATTGCAATATGCTTCCCAAGTCCTCACCCATTATATTCTGATTTCCCTCCTTTGACCTGGTGTACTCTTCAATAAAAATAATAATTATAACAAAGGTTTTTGGCAGCCATATGCAGCAGATTTGATATAAACTATTGTCCTACAACTTATTCTTAGAAAGAACAAGGTGATACCCAAGGAAAGCTTCAACAGCAATGACCAAGAAAGGCAAGAAGAAATAGCTATATCATATTAGAGTAGAATTACATACCTTTAGGTCATAGGCGTTTTTGAATTCTTGCAGTTGTTCTATATCATCCAAGGAATGTTCATGCATACAGATTCATACAGATTCAAGGCTATACAAAATGTTTGTTACAGGAGAAATACAGGTTGAACACTGCCTTCGATCCGTCTTTTCCACAATGATCCTTCTTTCCCTTGGCCCAGCCACAAACCATAAGAACATTTGTTTATAAAAGAACTACTACTCAATAATTGCACATTACCCCGAGCAATTGCAAAATACATCAACTGCTTACAACCTGCAAGATTGAAAGAAAACTTATTATAATATTATTTGTGGCTATTCGCATCATATATAAATTTGTTTCTAAAACATTTGCATAAGGATCAATCAATCTATTACTTCAAAGGTATTTGCATAATCTTACAAGCTTATCAGATAGAAATTGTGTCAAGAGGTCACCTTTGCGTGGCAAATCTTTGTTATGGCCTCTACATGAAGATTCTGCAATTCTTCTAGAGCTGCGACATCCAAACCAGCAATATCCTCACCCTGATGATCAATTTAGTAGCAGTAAAAAGAAGTGGCCCAGATGGAATTTTGGGAAGATATTCCTTCTTATAATGACTGACACCAAAATACTAAAGATCATTCTCATCAACAAATTGTAATGAATGATTTTCAAATGCTGTCATGAACAATTTTCAAATGGTACCCGTTTTCATAAAAGGCAATGCCATAAAAATCAATCGGTACTACAATGAAATAGAAATTTACAATCCAGACCGAAATAACATTTCCTTTCGTTAACAGAATATACAGTATACCACTTCCGTAAAGAAAGCTTACAATTCATAACACGTTTGCAATCATGAAATTAAATGATCATTTTTAGGCCCAGCATACACAAATATGATGTCTTATATAATTGAAGAACATTCTGATGGGGATCCAGAAAAAAATAAAATTGGGGAAGGGAGAAAGAAAAGAAATTAAGGTTGGAGATTGAATAATGTAAAAATTAGGGAGGAAGGAAAGAAAATTTGGGGAGAGAGATAATTGAAGAAAAAATATTTAATAGTCTGACTTCAAGTTACAATTATAGGACCTATTTATAAGACTTCTATGATAATAAAATCCTAATCTATAATTCAAGACATAATTTAAAACATAAATTGATTATCCTAATATATTTAAATATAAAATCATAAAATTTCTTAATTTCTTAATTTTTAAAATCCTTATTTATTCCTAATAGTATCTAGCTACTAATATTGATTCCCATCATTTCTCTCCTAGAAAAAACTCCTCCTGACGAGTAATAGAACTGTAAAGTAGAAAACGGAAGTTCCAAAATTTTAGCACGTATCTTGGAATAAGCATGTGAAAAACGAGTACCTTTGAGCATTTTAACCTATAAAATGCTTGGCAACAAAAAAGAAGATACTGAAATGCCTTGGTTAAGAAACAAACCGTCCTATATGAAATGCACATACATAGTCATATTAGTAGAAAATTTTAGTAAATATGCATTAGAAGTAACAAATGGGTTGGCAAAATGCTCAACAATATGAGCATGAGATTTAGGGAAAGATGTGGAGAAGCCTCTAATAAGATTCTCGATCGTGATAACATGTCGGGGGTTATTTGGTGGTTTTGGTTCTATTAAGAAATAAATGTATGGAAGGGGAGGGTGAGCAAAATGTGTCTTTCTTGATGGTCTTGATGGTCTAGTTCGAGGGAAGGCCAAGAATACTTGGGCTAGGGGGAGGTTGGACAATTGACTTAGGAGATTATCTAAGAATGCTTTTCACTGCAACAAATTTGTCAACCGTTTTTGGTGATAACACTCCTAAAATACCCTTTGAAGTAGAAACCAAGGATATCTCAATTGTAGGATTAGGTTCCAACTTTGATGGGTTGACTTTCTTTAGTAAGTGCTCTGGATTTGTATTCATCTTTCTTACCCTAGAATACAATCGCCCTATGTCCAAAACAATTGTTAGTCTTGTGGTTTGGCCTTGGTAGGATAATACCACAATTTGACAGTTTGACCCCTATGTGAGAAAATATAAAAGAGCGAGATTTAATGTCAAACTTCACATCGATAGAAGAAAACCAAAATTTACCTAAGAGAATAAAATCCCTTGAATTGGGAACGATATCACACTCAACTTTATGGAAGCAATTACCCCAATATATATGAATAGGATATCTTGTGCTCCCATGGGTAGATAGTTGGGTGCTAGGTACAAAAACCTTACCAATAAGGTTGAATATTAATGTCAATATTTTGCACGAAAGACTCTGAGATATGTTAATATGACAATGTTCACTAAGAACAAGTCCATAAGGCCGATCTTTGTAGTTTAAAGTTGTATGAACATTTAAAGGAGAGAGCATTTCAACCACATGACAACCATGATAGTAAGGATCATGAGGGTATGATTAACAGTGATGATCAGAGACATACTTGCGCATCAACCTTTCTTTCACTGTAGGCCAAAGTATGAGGGTGGTGTACGAGGGAATTGGAGAATAAAACGACAAGTATTTTCATTTTCTAAGACATATTCGTCCGTTATCTTTTAAAAATAATCTAGAGCATTGCACTTCAATGTGGTCTCTGCAAACTTAGCACAAATCTCATCAGACCACTCTTTCCACTTAAATAACTCTAATTCTTGTACCCATTCAAAAAGAAATGGACATCATAGCAGGAGCAGAATGATGTAGGGGCTGAATTTTGGACATATTTTTTTATACTATGTATATAAACTCAACATTCTTTAAATTTATTAAAAATTAAACATATCAGTCAAATCAATATGCTTTGAGAAAATACATAGAATGACCTTTAAAACTTATAATAAAAATATTACCAACAATATTGAACGGTGTCGAATTGGATTAAACGAATCGAAATTTCCATAGTTCAGTATCTAATTAGATGATGCTCAATATAAAATGACGAGTTAAATTTTATTTAATATCAAAAATATATTAATTAAACATAAGTGGTGTTATTTTCGTAATTATAAGTTTTGAAATATGCTATTTTTATTGTTTTCCTAATTTTTTTTTTTTTTTGTTCAATCAATACTATACACTTTGAGATATACATTCATTCACTAACAATTTGAAGCTATAGGGAGACTCTAAACTACATCCAAAACGATATTGAATACCACCTTTAGCACCAAACTATTGGATTGATGTGCAACCCAATCATTATTTAAAAGATAAAAGAAGTTAAAAAATATATTAAATCAAAATATTAAAATAAATTATAAAAAAATGTTGCTTTAAATGAACAACAAATATTAACAATATCTCGTCTCTTCTCTTCCTCTACTAAATATTCTTCATTCTTTTCTTTTTCTTTAAATTTTTAATTGTTCTTATTTTTTTGTCTATTTAAGTATTAAAAAAAATTCACTCATCTTACTTTTTTTATTTCTGTTTTTCTAATATTCTGAGTTTTTTTCTATTAAATGGACCTTTCATCTTTATGATTAATTGATACATAACTTTGTTAGTATTTTTTCATAAATAAATGAACTTTATGCTTTGAAACATGTAAAAAAACACTTTTTTAGCATTTTATTGTACTTGCACTTTATAATTTTAATATAACGTATTTTACAATTAAAATTATGATATCTATGAATTATTTTGTGCATAATCTTTAATTTAACTACTAAATGGATTTTATCGCACAATAGCATTTTTTTGCAAAATGATGTTAACCCACTAAAGAATTACCTTCTAGCTTTACAACTGCATGATAGTTTCTTCCATCAAATTTGGGAGGATCATAATAAAATTCTAGTTGAAAACGGTGTTTCTTTCGACAATGAAGCAAATAAGATTCATAAGAATCTCTAAATAGAATATCTATACAATCTCGTTCATTAGTGAGATAGTGAGATAAGGGCTTATGGTTTGGGGATGGCTAAAAGATTTTTTTAATAATAATTGGTTAAAATGAAATGAAAATTATTTAATTGCAGAACAAAAACAAATTTGTAAAATTTCATTCTAAATATAACCAAACAAAAACAAATTCAAATGAAATGAGTAGAACCAAACCTAGTAGACGTAGCAGCCCAAAAATGAGAGAACCGAGTTGAACCGGCAAAAATGAAAGGACCGGATTTTATGTTTAAGTGTGAACATGTTTGAACTGGGATGAGTGTAGTGTAGAGAACCGAACCACCACCTTCTACTTTTCTTTTTCTTTTTTTTTCAAATCTGAAAACTTATCTCACTTTTGGCCACATGCTGACAGCGATGAGAGTGAACAATGGCGCGGTGACAAAAAACGATCTTGGTTGATGGTGAAAACTCGTGGCTGGGCGAGGTAGATGGTGAAGGCGGTGGTGGAAAGTGGCAGCGAGGAACCGATATGGCAAATCGTTATAGCACACACCGGTCTTCCAGTGACTTCAGATGGCAACGTTGGTTGCTAAAGAAAGCATAGGTGTTGGCGACCTTGATGACGGTGGCAGTGATGGTTGGATGGTGGCGTTATGTGGTGGTGGGCTGGTGCCTTCACGATATGGCTTTTGTTCTTTTTTTTTCCAACTCCTTTTTTTCATTCTTTCTTTTCAGAATATTGTTTTTTTTTTTTTGTACTTCCTTTTTTTTTTAGGATTGAAAATAGAACCTGGTCTGATACCAAACTGATTTGGATCGGGAAAGAAATAGAATTGGGAAATGAGAGAAAGAGAAGAAATTAGGATTAGGGATTGAAGAACGTAAAAATTAGGGAGGAAGGAGAGAGATTTGGGAAAAGAGAGAGAATTCAGGAATAAAATATTCAATTCATATTCATACTCTGATTTCAACTTACAATAATAGGTCCTACAGGAATTTTATGATAACAATAAAATCTTAATCTATAATTCAAAACAAATAATTTAAAATTTAAATTGATTATCCTAATATATTTAAATATAAAATCATAAAATATCTTAACTTTTAAAATCCTTATCTATTCTTAATAAAATCTAAATACTAATAGATATCTTAATTATTTATTATTGATTCCCTTCACATTGCCAGCAAGGAAACAGCTCACTAGAAGAGTGTGGATAAAAAACCAGCACTGCTTAATCTTGAAACCAGCTAAAAGCATAGTGAAATAACTTAATATTTAGGAAAATAATTAAGTAAAAAAAAATGACCTGGATTTGATAAGAATCATGAACAATCAAGATTTACAGAAAGACAAGCAAATGGACAAACAATCATATCAAGAAGACAGGCAGATTCCTTCATGAATTAGTAATTTGTCTAGAAGTTCATACCTCCAATCTAGAAATATATGTTTCGAGCTCCTTGCATCTTCTCCTTTCTTCATGATATTTCGCTCTTAATTCTTCCAATGATACTGTATCCGTGTTATTGCAAATTTCATATTCTTGAAACATATTGGAGTTGTCTTTGCATGAAAGAAACTCTAATGAATGACCCATTTCAGATGGCAGATCATCAGCATTATTGCAAGATTTTCTTAACTTTGCCACCAGCACCCACATATTTGCAAGTTCATTCTCTAACTCTTCCTCACGCCTTCTTGCTTCATGTAGCCTATCTCTCAAATCATTTTCTAAATTCTCTCTTTCAGATAATGATGTTTCCAGGATAGCTTCTTTTTGGCATCTCGCACTAAGTTCCTTCTGCAACTCCTTGACCAAATTTTTGTCCTCTGACTTTTTAGCGTCTCCATGAGATCGAGCACTTCTAATGTGATTTGACTTCGAATCATATAGAGCAGACCTCTGACCAGAAATTGGCCTACAACGAACCTCTTTTGTAGAAGCCAGCTCACTAGACAGCTTTGCATTTTCATAAGAAAGCTTGGTTACTGCTTCAGCTAAATTTTTTAGCTCAACTGCTGCAGCTGCAGCTAACTCTTTGGCATATGAGGCCTCCTCTACTAATTTTCTGTTGCTAACTTCAAGGCCATCTCTTTCTTCTGTCAGTCTCACTTTCTCTCGCTTTAAATCCTCTATTTCAGAAGCCTGAGATAGTAAAATAAAAAAATAATACAAACTCATGAAAATCTGGTCATTTAGAAGCTCCAAAAAATACTTGGAGGACTTAGATAATACTAGGTTTCTAGGGAAAAATTTTGTCTGTTATTGGAAGAAAATCAATAACCTGCTGACAGATTTGGGAATTCAAAGATGTAATGTTGTTGTACTTCCTTGAGTCCTCCTGGGAGAACACTCTATTTAAGCTCATGACGCTTGTAGGAGTATTTTCATCGGTACAAGTTTCTCCACACGAAGCAACCCTATTTCTCTCTTCATTGTTTCTTTCAAGTAGCTCTTCAGAACATGCATTAAGAGCAACGTCATTTCCTTCTGTAGTTTGTCCTAAACTACAGAAGCTTTTATCTGGTATGGAGTTCAGCTGTTGTCTTAGAAGAAGAATGGTCTCTTCCAATTCAGCATTCTGTGACATCTAACGACAAACAAAAATTGATAAATTAGAACAAACTGAGAAAGAAAATGAAATTAGAAATCATTCTAAACCTACCTTCATTTGCAGTTGCTCCTGAAGTATCCTATTGTCTGCAGATTTTATCTTGAATTTTCAAACCAAATACCAAGTTTAGTAGAGTATTTCATACTGAAGAACCATCCTTACAGCTACAGAGAAATAGAAAAACAAACCTCAAGTTCAAACGTTTTTTCAGTGAGCTGAGTAGTGAGTTTCGACAACGCCTACATAAGAGAGTAATAAACTAATCAAACATAAATTACATGCATTCTAAACAACACCGGGAGATTTTCTATTATGCTTCATGCCATTAAAACTTTTTATCAGACTCAAGTGTCCATATTTAACTAAAAATCTCCCTTTCTAACAACCTGAGGCAATTCGCTACTGTCTGATGTATGCGGACTCATATCAAATGTCCCAATCATGCGTTGCTCCAAAACTTGTATTTGAAGCTTCTTTTCGCTAATTTCTTCCTTCAACTTCTTGATTTGTTCCTGTATCAGCGAAGCTGACCATCAACTACCCATTACAAACCCCAATCAATTAAAATTTGTGTTCCTCAAAGCATTAAGAGTTACCCTAAGCTGTGAATCATCAGGGTTGCTTGCTGCTTTCTCTGAAAGTCTTTTCAGAGAGCTTGTACACAAAGCCACCTCCCCAGCTAATATTTTCACTTGCTCAGACAGGAGATCTATTTGATCTGTAATGGTGGTTCCACTCTGCAATGAAGTAAAAAAGTAAATTGAGCAAAAACTAAGGCATCAGTCTTACCATAATATTCTCAAAATTTGCAAATATTACTAAATAAAGAAACCCTTGGACAGATTCCATGGAAGAATAGATAATAGTTATATTGTATATTGTGTTTGCCTTTCTATTATGCAAACCAAACATTACCTTAATGTGATTAATATGATTTTGCAAAATAAATTAAACATACTTGTGTTCCCCCAGGATAACTAGTTCAACTAAGTTTTAAGTTGCCATTTTGTTTAAAATCTATCCATACAAAAATAATAACTGAAGTCTTATGTTTAACTCTCACCGGAAGTATATGGCAGCCTTCAGCAGCTACACTAAACAAATCTCCTCCTTGTGTTCTTTCTGGAAATGAGTGAACAACAGTAGAATCATCTCCTGTTCTATTGCTCGATTTGCTTATTCCATCCTTTATATCATTAAACATTATAGTACTCTGGGAAGACTTTGAACAAGATGCAGGTGATGCACTAGCAGAGCTCTGGCTATCAGCACTAGGCGCTAACCCAGCCAAATTATCAGGTTTCTGCAGAGAAAAGATTTCAGCTTTCTTCTTCTTCTTTTTAATAAGAAACTTCATATTCTATTTATAGATATAAATTGCAAAAATACAAAATATAGGCAAGCTAAATGTGTCTATAATTTACAGCTTCAGTGTTGAATAAATTTACTGCTGCTAAGTGTAGATTATACTATAGGAAAAAATATGTATTTTATAAAAGAACCATGAAAACTTTGATTTTTTTATGCCTAAAATAACCTAATATTTTAAAAGGACTAAATGACACTTATTGTCTAAGAAAAGTAACCAGTTTGGCTCTTCACCCCTATACTATATATAAAAGAATGATGCAAACTTTGAATTTTTTATGCCTAAAATAACCTAATATTTTAAAATAATGACTATTTATTCCCCTTTTAGAATAAGCACTAAAAATATTGGTATAATTAATCTATTAGTTTTATATCTTGTTCTTATTTTAAAATTTTATTGAATTAAAAATAGAAAATAAATTAAAGCAAAAATTAGATAACAGTTACACCTGAACTTAAGTATTCAACAAATTAGCTATAGGCAAGAACAAAAATATGGATTTGATATTTATTAAATATCGAAACTTCAATTCTATGGAAACGTCTATGGAAACATCGAAAATATTATCAACGTTGACATAATTTTTTGTAAAATCTATAAAAGTAAAACAATTATTAGAAATATTGACAATTTTTATATCGATGCAGGTCAGAAGGCATGGAGGGGATAATTAAAGAACAAATGTTGTCAAAAATTAATATTATAATTAAATGAATAAAAGTCTACAATTTCAACATACAAATAAGCTTATTTATAAAAATAAAAAATTCTAAAAGGATTCAAACTCTACTAAATTTCATTCTAATCCAATAATAAATCATAATCTAATACCAATTGGGATAATAATAATAAACCTCTAAATAACAGAACCATAATTATTTTAAAATTCTAATAATTCTATAATTTTGTTCTGCATTAGACTCCTCAGATAGCTCGAGCTTGGCAAATTTACGCATTTAATTTATAATTCAAATTCTTGTTCCAAAATCTTTCTTGAACACATCTGAACTCAGAACATTCTGATAGCTTTAAAATTCTTGAATACATCTTCAGAGGAATATGTAAATGAAGAAAAATTTGAATACAAAAGAATTATCAAAGTTGGTTATAGAAAATCTTTTTTTTTAACCCAAAAACAAAGTCAATTTCTTATATTCAATTCCATTGTGCTCGTCTACTTCGTTGAGAATTAAGAACTCTTCATTGTCTTTGTTGAGAATTGGTAATTCTTCATCATATATGGGTGAACACGAATTGTCTAAATACTCGCTATCAATTAGGTAATTTTGATCATCAAATACTCATATTTGATTTCCTTTTCAGGCAAGGAAATATCCATTGACATTATTTTTTCTCAAAAATATGAAATTTGCATATGAAAACTCAACAATAGGTCTGAAAATGCAAGTACCGATGTGAACCAGTCAAAATAGACAACAACCGAACAAAATTGAATCTAACCAAACCGAGTTCAGTTTAACTGGACAAGATTTAACCAGAATCTGACACAATCAGTAGGTTGTGCGTGGACTACAAATCGACGACGGAGTTTGTAACGTTAGAAAATCTAGACACTGGAAATCGAAAGGTGAACTTTATGATTGACGGCAAGGCTGAAATGTACGTCTTTCGCAAGAGACGACATCGACTTAACTTGCAATACAAAAGGCAGTGGTTTCAAGCAGTGATGCAACTTGGTTACATTAGGGTTGCAATATTTGGCACTGTCTGAGTGTACACTTTACGACGGTGACGATTTACGACGTCAGCTAGCGTCGGTGACACAAAGGGAAGATCGATGAGTCTTTCGCAACTTGCAATTGACTCTTTGACACTGCCTAGAATCTATCGACCTCCGGTGAACACAAGGTCTTAGGGCTTTTTCCGGTGACAATGGTTTGAGTTTGTTTGTAGGTCAACCTCTACTGACTGCGACTCTTTTTAATATTTTTTTCGTAAATAGTTTTTTTATACTGTTTAAACAATAACGATGTCACATATTTTGTATTGTTTTCAAGTACAGTAACAAAATATTTCAGAGAATATCTGATTTTTTTTTTTAAATCACAAGATCTAATACCAACCGATGATAACTCTACGAAAGTAAGTTATTTAACCACTTTTAAACTAACTATTTGTCTTGTTGTCCTAAATATCATAAAAATGTTTAATTTATGTTTAATTATTTCAAAATAGGTGGAACGATAGCAAACGGAGGAAAAACGAGACAAAAAGGGAAAAAATCAGTCCATGCTGCGGTGGCACCTTCTTGTGCCGTGATGCATGTTGCCTAGTCTGCATTCAACGAGCTCCATGCCACAACATGCACTTTTATGTGCCACGACCCGAGTTGTTTTCTGGTCAAATATTGTGATAATGTTTTTAATCCTGATCTCATCTTTAACCTTTGAATCTTTTAGGAGCTGATCTAATGACTCATATTAAATCGTTTTAACATTAATTAACCCTAATTTGCCAAGAGTTGAACACAATTAGCATTGCCACAAAAATTACAGCAGCTGCTAAGAAAGAGAAAAGGGAGAAAAAGTTCAAAGGGTTGAAAAAGACAATTTTGAGAAGATTCAAGAGAATATTAGTTTTATAAATCAAGAAATTGAGTGTAACTCTTATTCTTCTGCTTTCTTTATCAGTTTTTAATGTCTTTCTTCATGAAAAATCTGAACTTTATGAGCTTGAACATGTGTAACTAATTTACTAATCTAGGGGTCATATTAACCCAATTTTCTACATAGATCTAATATTTTATCTCAATTGTAATTATAATTCAATTATATTATTTAATCTGATTTTTATGTTATTAATTGTTTGACGAATAATTGATCTAGAGGCAATTAAATAGACTTGAGACAATTATTTAGTTGTTTGTCTTGATTAAATATATGATTATTATGTGTGTGATCTATAATTGATTGATCTTAATGAATAGTATATAATCTAATTGATATGAGAACGTGATTATGTTAATTACTATATGGTGTGTAGTTTACTTGAGAGAAGAATGCATACTAGGTTTGATTCAATTGATCATGAAATTAGTTGGTAATTATTTTGGGAGGAATTTTAATAATTCACTTACTTAGGAAATTAGGGATTAAGATTCCTAAATCATTTTCTCCCATATTTTTGTTGTTGATGAGTTTTGTGATTTGAGTTATTATTCATCATTTATTTTGCATTTTTATAGTTTATCATTGTCTAAATAGTATTCGTAATATTCATATTGGTACTCGCTTATAAGTTACACAACTCCCTATGGGATCGATATCCGTACTTAGGTACATTATATTATTCATACAACCCATACACTTACGGTTAACGTGTCAATTAACACATGGTGAAAAGCGTGGAGGAGATAATTGAAGAACAAAAGTTCTCAATAATTAATAATATATTTAATATTGATAAAATTTTGCAGATATAATGTAAATAAGCTTTATTTATAGGTAAAATAAAAGACCATACTAATTTTAAAATGACTCAAACTCTACTGCACCTTACCATAATCTAATAACAATTATAATAGTAATAAAACTCTAAATAACAAAATCTTAATTATTTTAAAATTCTAATAATTCTATAATTTTGTCCTGCATCGCTTACATAAGTGGGTATACAAGAATTGATCGTAACTATATTATCTCTTGAATGTTTCTTAAAAAAAATTGGATTATCATTGGGGAAAAAAAGAGAAAAGAAACAACCTAATTGGACAAGCTTTATTTAAACTGCTTAATAATTTCAATATCTATTATTTAACACCTGTTTTCTTAATTTTGGGAATAAAGTTTTTAATATGATTAAGTTTCACATGCTATTTTAAGCCTTTATTAATTTTATTATATTTTAAAACAAAATATCATTAATTTATTTGTATAAAGCATACAATTTAAGAAACTTTAATACTTCGTTAATTGTATAACTTCTTTAGTATATTTATATGTACATATTATTTCATAAGTTTAACACTGTTTCAATAACTAGAGTTTTTTGTTTGATTCTATTTTTTACTGCATGAAAAACATTAATATTTAAAAATAAAGTTATGGTTGATGTATTTATTTTCACATGCAAACACACGGTTTTACTAGTATATCAATATCTCATGCACAACATTATTAACAGGGTAGGCATAATGCATTCGGAACATAATCTAAATTTAGAACTTTCACGGAAGGCAAGCAAGCATTGATCAAACCGTGGTAATGAGGAGTTGAGGACTAAGAGAATGAGCAAAAAATAATTGCTACGGCATTAACTAGTCTAGTCAGAAGAGGCTGAAAAAGCAAACAAACAAAACTGTAGTTTGATCACAAAGTTTAAATAGAAAAACGTAAAAGATGTCATAGATTAATTATATGTTTATAATTCGCATGTTCAAAAGCAACGTTAGACAAAATGGATTTGGAGGTCCACTGGAGCTCTTTGGCATAAAGTTATGAAAAGTAAGGCATGAATGAGAATGGGTAGCAGTGGGAAAAGTTTTTTTGCGAAGGTTTGGTTGTAGCTCTTGACTGATAATTGTTAAAGACTTTCCTGATTCTTTTCCAGCTTAAAATAGTATAAATATAAAGTGGAAACAATTTAGATAAACAAAATATATGGAGAGGAGAACGAGGAAGATAAATAAAATCATTTTTATTCTCTTCGTTCTTTATAATATTAAGTGCATGTTTGTTTGGCTGGAATGTAATAGAATCAGAATTGATTCTTTCCAATTTTATGTTTAGTTGGGCTGAAAAATGAGAATGGAATCAGAATCGATTCCTAAAAGAGAAAGAATCACAATTCCTTCTCCCCTTAAGGAATCATAATTTCATTCCCATCTCAATTTTTTTCCCAATTTTACACCAACCCTAAATATAACCCTAAATCCTAAATCTCAAATCCCAAAACCTTATTTAGAAAAATAATAATTTTAACCATAAATCTTAACCCACAAATATAACCCAAAACCCTAAATCCTATTTAAAAAATTAATAATTTTAATCCTAAAAACCCACAAATATAACCCTAAATCCTAAATCCCAATTCTCAAACCTTAAAACCCTAAACTCTATATAGAAAAATAATAATTTTAACCCAAAACCCAAAATTCTAAATCCCTAAATCCCAATTCCTAAACCTCAAAACCCTAAATCCTATTTAGAAAAATAATAATTTTCATAATATATTTTATTTTTAAGTAATAAATATTTAAAAAAATAATGATTTTAATAATGTATTTTGTCTGACGAAAAAATAATAATTAAATGATATTTAAATTTTACTAAATATAGGGGTATTAAAGTAATATACAGTGTTTTTCATTCCTTTTTAGTTGTAAAACAAATACTGTAATTCTGATTCCTTCTTTGATTCTAGTGGTCAAACCAAACAAAATTGTTTCCTTTCCATTCCATTCCCATTCTCATTCCATTCAGTGAACCAAAACGTTACCTAAAGGATTACTTGTATATTTATAGAAATAATAAGACTAAATACTAATACTAATAGAACCCTAAATAAGACTTTAAAATAATAAGAAAACATAATAATAATTATTTAATATTCTAATACTAATAGTTTCCAACAATAAGGAAACTAAATATTCAATATCTAATATTTTTAATTATCTTCCTCAAATTAAACATGTAGATAAATTTAGCTTAAATAAAATAATAATTACAAAAGACAAAAATAACAATAAGCAAACACCAAATAAATTAGCCACAATTAATGTTTAATTGAGAAGCTTACTATAGTAGTCTTGCCAAGAGTATAAAAGTCAAGAGTATAAAAGTAGTCACCGAAAGAAATAACTTAATAATGGGATACATCACCTTGTTGAGGACGTTAACCTTGATTGAAATCGTAAGTCACACATAGGCAAACAAATAAGGGAAAGGTTGGAAGACACTCTTAACTCTCCCTCTCTAATTAGAGCATAAATACCAAACATATCCAACTTGAATGATAAGATATGAAAATCTTCCAATAAAAATAACCTTATTATAAGGCACAAGTAATAGAACTCGAATTTTATCGAAATCAAAATAATAACCATTCAATTAAGCATATAAAAACATATACCCCACCAATCTTGAATCAAGGAAATAGTAACCTCAACTAGGTGATATAATCCACAAGGCAATAACATAGAAACACTCCAATATATTAGACCATATAGCAACACTGGACAAGAACTCCAACTAAATCATAGAACCAATAACTATACCATAGAAAAAATCAAATGCCATGTTCTCAGTAGTAGACGACGACAAGAAAACTCCCCATGTCATCCGAATTGGCGTCAGTTACAAAAAATAACCAATATAAATCCATAGAAATAACCTATGACAATAATAGAACAATGTAGGTTTAAAGTTGATAGTATGTGTGGACAACCAAAAGTCCAATCACACACTAAATCATCTCAACTACCCAAATAACCAATCAGTGCAAAACAATTCCAGCTCCACAACAAAAGTAAACAGAGTGACAAAACTTGTCAAAAATATAGCAATAATGACATGAAAATAAAATGACAAGAGCCCACATGCACAGTAAATGCCTCTTCACCGACCCACTTCTGAATCCATAGCAACTGCTAAAAAGAAAACTCCAAGAAAAATCCAAATAACAAACCAGACCATAAATACAAAAATAAATTATCCAAAATACCAAATCAGCCCACTATACTTCAAAACCATGGGCCAACTTGAGTAGGAACCATGGGACCACGGGCTATGGTTCAACTTAGTAAAGCCCATAATATCGTTCATGTTAAGAGAAGCTTTCAAGGCACTCAAGATGAGTATCTCTTTACAACATGACACGTGGACTTCACCCTTTTTTCCCAAACATGACCCATTTGGAGAGTTACAAACTCTAGGCTTGATGACAAAGTGCATAAACTGGACAGCAATGACCAGGTATTGAGTCCAACGCGACTGGCAACTAGAGTTTCTTGAAAACAACGACGTCACAGAGAGAGGTAGGCTGCGATGAACAAAGAATGATGGAAAATACCCAAAGCATTTGAACCTCTTACGCCCAAGACACCTAATGCAAAACCCAAACAACAAATGAAAGCTACACAAAAAACCAAATCAATCAGAATAAGCAAAAGAATACGAGAAAACCTATATGCTCAAATTCTTAAAGATCCATTTTTTTATGTTAGAACTCCATAAGACTTCATATTCGTAGCCAAAGTCTTATCAGAACCACCCATATAGTAATCAAGTCTGGGTTCATATTGGTGAGTGAAACTCGAGTTGAAATCACTACACAAGCTGCTACTGATAACGACTAAGACGTCTGAGAGAGCTTTTGGTGACTACAACAGAACCTTTGGGTTGTGGCAGGCTCTTATTTCTCTGGTTTCAGCAGCAACGACCAGTTGACTCGGTATAACATTCTAGGCACCAATGTTTTAAAATTGCATGTTCTAGCCTCAATGTGTACCCTTCTACTTGGGCGAGGTGTAAGCCTTGAGACGGTATGAGGTTTAAGCCTCAAATTAAAATGAAAAATTAAAAAACTTTTAAATAAACAATAAAAAGATAAATTATCACAAAATAATGTTATAATAACCCTTATAACCCCAAATAGTTCATAATATAGCAATCCAATCAACACTAACATGATAAAGATAAGGTCCATAAAAAATTAATCAAAAAAGACATGAATAAAGTTCATCAAAAATGTAGCAACCTAGCATTGGATTACGATATCTTGTGCTTAGAATTTAACATCGTCATCAGATTCTTCAATCCCAAATGTAAGTTTTACAAAGTTTCAAGTGATTAAAACTCTCAGTTTTTTTTTCTTTTTTTGTTATTCATTTTTGTAACCATATGGGAGATATAAGGTGTATAAACAAATAATTCATTAAAAAAATTAATAAAACAGTTCATAGAAAAAACCTTAGCAACATAACAACTCAGCGAGCAAAATAAGAAAAAAAAACAAAGAAATAAGAGAACAAAAAAGAACGAAGAAGGGAAAAAAGGAAGAATAAACTAACAAATATACCGTCGAACTATCGTGAAAATTTCAAACATACCATCTAATTTTATCAAACGACAAAAATAGCATTCAACTATAATTAGTAGTACAAATATACCACTATGTTATTTTTTTAGTGGTTACGTTATATTTTTGATGATAAATTTGTACAACCAATAAGGAGTTGGATAGTAAATTTGTACCACTAATAAGAATTTTAGTGGTAGAATTTTACCAATAATAAAGAGTTCGGTAATAGATTTCTCACAATAGTGGTAGACTTATATCACTAATAATACTTTAGTGCTATTTTTGTTACTCGATAAAATTAGATGATATGTTTACAATTTTCATGATAATTCGGAAATATATTTGTTAGTTTATCCAAAAAGAAAACAGAAACAATAAGAAAAAAATAGAGAAATATCAACAAGGATGAATATATTTGTTTGTGTTTTTCAAAAACTGCTTGTTGGATGGAAAAAGAAGTTGCTAAAGGTTGCTAAAAGTTACTGAAAGAAGAAGGAACCGAGAAGAATAAGACCAAAGTAGAGGAAAATGAAGAAAGGGGCTACTTAGAAGTTCAACCATAAAAACTAAAGCTTTTTCACTTTTACTTCCACTTTATCGGTAGTTTTTTGGTTTTTACAGCCTCTATTTTACCTACTCGAGCTAAAATATTAATGTGTTTAATCTAAGAGTCTAAGTACTGCCTTATTATTGCATTTAAGCCCATCAATTTTTCTTTTCAAAGACTATAAGCCTCAATAGCCTCAGTGCATAGAATCAATAAGTGAAAAAAATGCTCAAGTCTTAACAATAAAAGGCATATAATTTTTCAACCCCTAATAAGCTAGCCTCAAGGTTGTAAAAGGCATATAATTTTTCAACCCCTAAGAAGCTAAGCTCAAGGTTGCCCAAGTGAAAAAAATGTCCTGATGCGAGCCTCAAAACTTTTTTTTGAAACCATGGCTGACACAAACGACATAGAAGATAGGTTGTTGACAGCAACGTGATCTGATATGGTGACTGTTGGTTTGATTTGGGCAGAAGAACACGGCGATTTCTATCACTATAAAGAAGAGAGCACGAATAGCAAACGATGAATGGACCTAGTATTTGAGACCTATTTGGCTTGGCAACTGAACTGTTTGTGATGGGAAGGGTGTCGGCTAGGGTCATGTAACTCCATCGATGTCAACTAGTGGCTAATTATTTGGTAGATGAGGTTGGTGGCTAGGTTTTCTTTAAGAAAGAAAACTAATCTATTTTTTAATAAGGACCAAAACGATTAAGGAGAGAAAATAAAATAAGGTTTAGAAAAATACATATTAGAAGTGTTCAGGAACGAGCATAGCTCTGATACCAAGTAGCAATATAAAGCAGAAACAATTTATTTAATCAAAAAATAGGAGGAGAACAAGAAAGATAAATAAAATCCTGCTCTCCATTCTTTATAATACTAAGGGATTACATGTATATTTATAGGGATAATCAGACTAAAACCCTAATGCTAATAGGACTCTAAATAAGACTCATAAACTAATAAGGAAATATAATAATAATTATCTAATATTCTAATATTAATAGTTTCCTACACTAATAAGGAAAATATTCATTATTTAATATTCCCATTGAAATATAGGGGAATGGAAAGAAAATCCTATTCTGTGATGTCACTTGAATGGATAGTGATCGTCTCTCAACAAGATTTATACAACTATACAATTTATGTTTGAACCATAATGTCACCATAAGTACGTTGTTTCACCAAAGAGTTGTAACATTAAATTTAGAATAAATTTAAATGAATAGTGAAACCAATGAATTGTTGATCATTTGGAAGGGCTCGCGATTGGCACTATGGACTAAAGGATTCATCTAGATGCTTTTTGTGCAAATCTTATTCTGAGATTCTCGTGTCTGATCCTTGTGTACAAGTTCTTTTAATCAGTATAATTCAATATGGAAGTGTTTGAGTAATTTAGGTGTTGAAGTAATTGTATGTTCTAGGCAAGGTGAACACACATGACTACATCTAATCAAAGTTTTTTGAGTTTTTCCTTCCCCAACATGGTGTGTGCCCTTTGGAAGACACTGATAGGTTATTTCTAGGTTGTTCATTGTGCATCTTCTTTTGGTTTCAGCTACTAAGGAACATGGGGTACAATGGTCTGTTTCAAAATATTTCCCATCATTATTATTGAAAACTTTGGCACACATTGAGGGAATAGGAAGACTAGATTGTGGATTAGAGACATTCTTTAAGTTTGGTGGATGGAGAGGAAAAATAGAAATTTTATGATACAAAGAATGATAGTGATTTCTTGATAAGGAAGTTCCATTCTTGGCTTCAATATGAGCTTCAATTTTGTATGAGTTCAAAGATTAGTCACATTTTCATATGTTTTGGAAGCTTGTTTCAATTTACGTGTAGTTTGATGTTTTCTTTATAGTGGACTATGATGATTCCAGTTGTACTATTTTAAATATTAACAAAAAAACAATGTTTCTTGTAAAAATATGTTACTATAAAATAAAATAAAAAAAATTTGGCACCTCTATATACAACTCAAAACATGCATGGAACTACTTTTAGCATACCTTCAACTTAAACCAGCTCAACATTCCATGTCGTCGGCCCCTTTTATAATCCTTAGCCAAGTCAACCAGATTTGGAGCATCATCTCTTACTTCCACTGAAACTTCAGAAGCAAGGCTTCCAGCATCATCATCAAGCGAGTATTCCCTTTTTCTGTCTGGCAAATATGCAAGCTGAAATGGACATGGACCAACTGTAAATGTAAAGAAAACAAGCCAGTAGAGAGGTCACACTGATAGATAAATCAAATCATCATTCAGAATACAACACTTTGCATCAGATATAGAGTTTAGCTCTTCTAAATACTAATCACTCACCTCATCTTCCCCAAATGAATGCCTTCGTCTATGACCAGGCCACTCAGAAAGGTTTGCTGGCATTGCATTTTTTGTCGAAACCAATATTAATTTAGTTAACCGCTGAATTCTTCCCATCAAAGCTGCCTTGGCTTCCTCCTCCTCTTCCAATCTTGACTGTAGTTTAACCTGACCAGCTTCCAGCTTAAACATCACAAAATAATGCTTATTAGAATCAAAAAAGTCAACATATTGTCATCAGCAGTATAACTAACAGAAGCCCATAGAGCAAGCAACTCATAGACAAAAAGGAAAGTAGACTAACAATGGAAGATGAAAACTGAGATTTCAGAACTATAAAGGATTAAACCACAAGGCCCAATGTCATTGCACCTTATTGGTTTATTGCTGGAAAAGAGTTAGCAACCAATTCTTCTAAACGTTCAAGCTACTAAGAGGTGCACTAATTATTCTCTTATATGTTATATTTGAGTCTTAACACTCCCTCTCACTTGATGGACATTTCTGTGTTTTTTTCTCCCTCTAAATTAATGATCTCTCACTTGTAGGCTAAGTAAACAAGTGTGATGGGCTCTCACTTGTAGCTTGAATACATAGTTTTGAAAGGACATCAAACGAAGTTAGACAGAATCTCATCAAATGAGTACATAATAGATAACTTTTTGAAGGGTAGTAAGGTTCTAAAAGAAAGATGCTCATTTAATATTGGTGAAAAAAATTAGATTTGAGAAGGTTTGAACCCAACACCTTATGCTCTAATACCACATCGGAGAAGATTTAGCCACCAATTCTCTTAAAATCTCAAACTGTTAGGAGGTAGATTAATTATTATTTTATATGTTATATTTGGGTCCAAATATTTATCATAAGCATAGTTTTTGAAAAGTGACTACCAGCTCATAGATAAATACATTTACATTTCTAGCAGCACAAACCTGAAGCTTCAAACTAACAAGATCTTCCTGAGTAGATGGAGCAGAATTATCCATCATCATGCCCCGTTTTAATTGCTGAAGCTCCTTCTTTAAATTGGAAATCTCCCTTTGATATTTCTTAATAAGAGACTTCTCGTCCATAATCTAACCATGGAAAAATAAAAAACAAAATTATCAACCAGAAGCAACTACATAGTTTACTCAGTTAATAGCACATTCAATCGAGATAACCTTATTTTGAGAAGCCTTTATTTCTACATGTTTGCTGCGATGTGCAAACTTTAGTGTGTTGTGAGTCTCCTCACTGTTGCTGGAGGCAGGAGTCACTGTGCAAATAAGCTATCATGACCACAAGATAATCTTGGAAAATTAGTTATACATATAACAATTATGAAATAGTCACGACAAGAGATCCAAAAACAAAACACTAGACAATACGCAGACTTACAGATATCCGTCCATTGCCACTAAGGGACGACTGCAGTAGACGGGTGAGTTTTGAATCTCGGTAGGGAACATGTGTTGCCTTTGGATCTGTTAGTTTTGAAATCACCTGCCAATATGATAACTTTCAATAACATGAAAAATATCCAGCTTTCATCTTAGCATTATATGTTTGCAGTAACCAAAAATCTTATCTTATGGCAATACATCAAAGACAAGTTACTTAATTCTCATAAACATAGATAGGCTCTAATTAACAGCATTCACAATAAAACCATCAGTTTCATATTAAATTACCAACAAGCAATATTACATTCACTGGTGTATATATGATTTTCAAAAAAAAAGTAAAATATCAGAGAAAGGGGAAAATAATGTACCGACAGTTAAACAATGGAAGGTTAAAGACAAAATTCTAGAAAGAATATATAATAATCTTACAGTTCCAAGGGTAAGTAAACTCTTATTGATGTATGAGCCCTCTTTTCTCCGCAATCCAGTAGTTTCAGTTTTAGAACTTTCAGACCCTGCCAGGTCGATTAAGTGCTGCAAGGGAGGAAGATTTCAAATACATGAGAACTCAACACCAGATTGAAATGAATAGAAGAATGGAAAACAATTCAGATAAATCAAATCACAAGAAAGGATCTATAAAAACAATGGGGGTCAAATCAATGAAAGTAATAAACAATCAAAGTATTACCAACTGGGACAAGGTAACATCTTCCTCTCCATGATTTTCCCCACGTGGACTGCTTTCAATTGTCTGATAAATAATAAAAGTATTCAGCCTAGTAGCATAAGCATTATCAGGTTATCAGGATGGTTCAAGAAATAGTACCTACTTAAAAGGAGGGAGGAAAAAGGAAATGCAACACAAAACATTAACATGCTATACTGTTTATGTAAACTTCGTAAACTTAAAAAGGAGGGAGGGGAAAATAGATAAGTCACTCAAATTAAGGACTAATTTTTCACAGCACACGACAAGTAGAAGATTCAGTCAAGATTGAAGACTATAATTTATGGAGAAGACAAACTCAATTAGAGCTCAGAGTATAAAGCTCAAGCTTTGATCTTTCATTTTGACACAACTTTTCCTGCAGTGATTTGATTATTTATTTGACTGAAAAAATGATTATTACAAAATTATCATTACTAAAATACAATTTTATTGAACAAAATTAATGGTTCATGGCTCAAGAGCGTGTTCCTTGATTCCTGATCATAATGTTATCGTACAAGCTTCACCTGCACGTATAAATAAGACTAAGAAAAGAGTTAACTACATTTTATGTCCACAACGTATGGGGTGAGTTGCAAAAATGCTCAAAAATTTGTGCAGTTGCAATTATGCCTACAACGTTATGTGTAACGATAAAAGCATGCCCATCAATAACTGTCGTTTAATTTTTTAACAGAATGACATCGCGTGCATTAAAATTGGACATGCTTGTAACCAGTTACAAATGTTTTGGGCATATTTGCAACTGCCCAAACACATGATTTTACCATAATATCCTTAAGAAAATACACGTGAAATGCATATGATACAACTCTGTTAAAAAATTAAACGGTAGTTATCGATTGGGCATTTTTTATCGTTACACGTAACATTGTGGGCATAATTGTAACTGTGTAAACTTTTTGGGCATTTTTGCAATAATCCTATACATTATGGGCATAAAACGTAATTAATCTCTAAGGAAATGAACAATGTTTGCACCTGGGTAACTAATCTGTTAGACAGTCTGCATATTTGTATTTATGTCCATTAGCTAAAAATTGTAAGAGAACAATTTTGCAGCCTGGCTTTGAATTGCTAAAAAACCAGACTTCTCATCAACTTTATACATCAATGAGACCTAATGTAGTCTAGTTTTGTGCTTCAACAAATTCTAGCTTTTAAGATATTCCCAAATTGCTAGAAAACCAGACTTCTCATCAACTTTATACATCAATGAGACCTAATGTAGTCTAATTTTGCGCTTTAATAGATTCTAGCTTTTAAGATATTCCAAACAGATACAAGACGAATATAGCCTTTCTTGATAACTAGATATTAAAATGATTACCAAAGTGAATATGGTATGGCTCCGACTACTAAGTAGATTGAAATTGTTTGAACCCACATGTCTGTGCTCTGCATTATTAAAAAAGACAAATATGACAATTCAAGGAGTTAATTTAACACTACAAATAACAAAGTCAACTGAAATTATATGGACAGAAAGCAATAATACATGTAAAAAAACTCAAAAGAGTGATAAGAAGTGACCCGCTGTTCCACATGAAGCTGTAACGAATGATTAACAAAAAGTCTACTTATGAATTCAATATTGAATGAACAGTTTCAGCAGTGGCTTCTTGTAACTCCTTCAGTATAGTTGTACTCGTACATAGATGATAAAGATAGCAATAATAAAGGAAAAATATCACATTCATCACTAAAAACAAGGTGTTTGGCAGCTAAAATAAAAAGTAAAAATTACATCCAAGGGTATGAAAACTTTCATGCAAGCAAAATGAAAGAAAAAAGACAACATAGCTACCTTCTCCAGAAGCTATCAGGGAAAGAGCATGGGCAGGAGACAGAACAACCTCTTCCTTTATTCCTTCCACATAGGTTCCCTACCAGAAGCAGGAGGAAAACAGTACATCATATGCCAAAAGACCTCCGGTTAGCAAAAAGGAAATCTCAGCTAGTTTAGTAGGTATCTATTCTCTTTTTTTTATGTATAATTTATTGAATTTAGAATACATTCTCATTTACATAAAAAAAGGTACTAGACATATCTCTTTTCTCTCCCTAGAAAAAGAAAACAGGTGAATGCAGCAAAAGTAAAGCGAAAAGGAGATTATCAGGATAGTTTCCTTATCAGTCAAATTTAGAAAGCAACAGTCAACTCCCTTTCATCAGCATAATACCTGAGCATCCTCTCTTATTCGTAGGTTTTGTCCAGCAGGATCAAGCAAATCATTTATAACCTAAACAAAAACAGTCAGCCACGAGAAAGTACAAATTGGTCGACATAGAAACAATGAAATAAAAAGAAAGTATATGACGCAATTACATGAAGTTTTAAACAAAATTAATAGTGTGAATTATATTTATATATAAAATTGTTGTTTTTTATGGGAATATAGATAATGCTATGTGAGTGTCTGAAATTATATCAATTCAAAACTGCCGAACTATTTTTCATTTGTACAACAATTAGTCAGGGCTCAGATTACTATATACCTTTCACTAAAGATTGTAAGAGTAAAATATCACCCATATCAACAATTTTCAGTTTTAAGAACTTTCTCTTGATGTAATCTTACATGCATAAATGACAAGTGCACTCATGTATGTATTACTGCCATTTAGTGATTTGAGATCATATTATGCATCAAACCTTTGCATCCCTTGCCCCCCAATTGTGGCTCATATGGTGATGCTTCTCACTTCTGGGGTATCATACTTTATAGTAGTATACTAGTGTGGGTATAAAACAGGCTAAATCATTTTTTTCCAGTTGCCTCAACCATATCTTTTATTTTCCGCAAGACCAGGCTCAAAACATCATAACAAACTATATTTGTATCTCGGTTGATTCTGTAAAAATCAATAATTACACAACTGAATCTATCCAAAACACATCAATCCATTGAGTTCTTAAACCCTGGAATTAATAGAATCCACTCTATGGCATCTACAATTTTATTTCCAATTCACAACGCTTGCCAACTATAAAGTCGTGAAATGAAAATAGCACCCATGTGACACAAACTCAAGGAATATGTTCAATTACAAGCCAGAGCTATTTGATGATTTACTTCTTCCTTTATCATATTTGGAAGTCCTAAAACGCTTAAGGTTCTTTTCATTCAAATTGATTAAATCCATAACCACGATAACATGTAAATCAGAAGGCTTGTGAATACAAAAAGACTGACCTCATTGTAGATCTCCATATACGATACATGAAGAAGAAACTCTCGATCAGGTGTCTAAGACCCAAAAAAAAAAAGGTCACTCCAAGGTGTAAAAGACTTAAAAATTTAAAAACTAACTACAAAGTAATCCGTTACCTCCTGTATAATTCCAAACACATCTTTTATTGCCAATGGAATGATTCCAGGAGATTTCTGCTCCCCCTGAAGTTTAAGTAAAAGGTGTTAATTTTGAGTTCACCAAAAGCATCTGAGAACTATGATAAACATTCTTTATCACAGTAAAAAATATTAAACCAGTATAAGCAAAACTAGTAAAACATTATACATTTTACAAAGCCCTAAACCCCAAACCTCAATAGACAGAGATAGACAATGGCAATACCTATAAAGCTAGCATCACATAAGAATGCATGTTTAAACAAGTAGAAGAGACAGATCATGCAAAAAAATAGTATTGGAGCACTTGAACCAAAAAAACTACTTGATTTAAGAATTATCATATATATCGGCATAAAAACTTGAGAGTGTTCAAATTTTGAAGCATGAAGAGCACATTGGTAGTTCTGATGCTAATCAAAATCGCAACAATAAGCCTATTAAGTCAAGCACGCATGGATCCACCATTTAACACAAATGTTGTAATCTAGAGCCCTTCATAGTTTGGCATAAAAAACAACTTGATTTTAGAAGAATTATATATATCAGCATAAAAGCTTGAGAGAGTTCAAATTTTGAAGCTTCAAGAGTGCATTGGTGGTTCTGATGCTAATCAAAATCGCTACAATAAGCCTATTAAGTCAAGCAGGCATGGATCCACCATTTAACACAAATGCAGTAATCTAGAGCCCTTCATAGTTCATATAATCATAGTCAAAATAGTAAGATCAAACAATCAAGATCATTATTGCAGTATGATTAGACCATAAGAAATGAAGGCTCAGACAAAATAAGTTATCATCGGTAACTTACATGCATTGTATGAGTCTTTCCACTGCTGGTAACACCATATGCAAAAACAGTACCTGTATAGAATCAGTGCAATTCTAAGTCAACCAACCAGCTTATAATCATAAACAGTACCGGATAAGACACACAATTGATGTGCACAGAAATAAAAGTATTAATTGGTATCCAAGTCAAGGTCAAAAGACCAAGGAAAAAGGAAAAATGAAAATGAAAAAAGAGTTGCCTCTCCCATTCACAATGCCAGAAATGTCGCCATTCTATTTGGGATATTCTAAGAAGAAAAAAGTTCGCATTCGTAATACTAATAATTGGTATAGAGTAAGAAATTAACTACCATTAACCCCTTGCATGACCCCAGTAACAACATGTTGTGCAGCACTATCATAAACATGGCGAGTCGTCGTTGCCGGACCAAACACCTTATCTGCAACATATTCCAAGAAAAGGTATGAATTCAAAGTACAATAAACATTTCAAAGAAATGATTAAGCATTCAACTATAAGCAAACAGGAAAAAAAATTAGGTACAAACAATATAAAGAAAGAAAGAAAACATATTTATTTACTGACCAAAACCATAAGCAATAGAAGGATTGTACTCGTTCCTAACAGTATATTCTCCATCAGCATACCAAGCTATCTCATCCCCTTTATTAATCTCCCGCGCACTGCTCAAAAAACCCAAATTTACCATAATCAAAACCGAAACCCCCTTAACGAGAAAGAGGAATGAAATTAATCATCAACTTCAATGTCAACTCATAACAAGTTCGATCACCAAGTCCAGCCACATAAACGAGCAAAATCAAGAAGAAGAACAATAACAGAGTGAAAAATTGAGGACCTTAAGGGTCGAAACCGGACTGTAACGGTAACATTCTCCTTGGACTTGGGGATGTCAGTGCTGGGGGTGGGACCAGCCGAGCTCACTGGAGAAGCCGATAGCTTAGAGGGAGGCTTAGAAGACGTCGATGAAGGAGTTGTAGGATGATCGGAGGGCTTGGTCGCCGGAGACTTTTTTGACCGGAAAGGTGACGTGGACCTTTGGGATCTTGAGTTACCTCCGAACATTGGAGTAGAAAGAGTGAGGGAGAAATGAAGGAGGTGAGAATCTGGGTATCAGTCAGATGGACATAGTTGAAGAGGCCAGAAAGGGTAAAAGAAAAACAGAGAAGTGCAGTCTCGAGGCCTCAAGAGAGCTGGTATTGTATCTACTCCCTCCGAAATGAAGCTCCTCGATTTCTCATTGGCTCCTGAGAATTTTGTCTGCGCCCTCTTTTATTTTCAAGAAAAAATTATCGGTAATCATACAATAGTAATTTAATTCAAATAATATTTAAAATAAAATAATATATTAATTTTTTTAATAATAAAAATATATAAATACATTATCTTTATAATTATAAATTTTAATAATATTATTTTTATTATTCTTTTCAAATTATATTAGTTTTTAATGTTAATAATGATAATCTCCATATTGAAGGGTATTCTTACTGTACTCATAAATACTTTCTAATATCTTGAATTTTTTTAGGTTAATAATAAAATATTATTTCTATTTTTAAAAGAGATAAAAAGTTAAATTAGTTCTATTATTTTAAAAAATTAATGTTATAATTTGTTAGTTAGATTTAATTGATCTTAAAATTTTGAAAAAAAAAATAAATAGATTTAAATTATAATTTTTGTCGTAAGAATACGTGTTAAAGATTCATGATCTTATTCTTATGTACTATTGAATAAATTTTAATTATTTTTATACTAATTAAACCTGTAATATCATTAAATTTTGTCCTTTATAAATCGAAATTTTTTCTTTGTATCATAGGAAAATAAAATTTCAATTTTTTTGTTACATATAAATATTTAAAAATATATATATTTGTTATAGCTAATTACTAAGTTAGTCTTAGTTAATTAGTAATGTACTTAATAAATACATTTTTCTTATATGTATAAAGTCTAATTTTAATGACATAATATTAAATAGATTAATGTGACTATTTTTATTAAATTGCATGACATAATTGGTCCGATCTAATTACTACATGACAAAATATAATTTTTATAATAATTATCACTTTTTTAAAAATTAATCCTTACAATATGGTTTTTAAATAGGAATAATTAGATCCCTCAATGATGAATATAATAGGGTATATATAAGTATCTCAACTTACATGTGTCCTAACATGATTGGAGTGACCATAACTGATAATGAAAAGACTATCACATTGACCCAATATACCGTGTTAAATATGCTTGATTAATTGTAACTTATGTGGATTATATCAATAGAAGATGGTCGTACGAGAGGCTACACAATAGGTCATCATTATTAGGTTGTATTAATACTTTATTCCCGTGTATTATGTTGTTCATTACAAGTCACACACTCAAGTAGGTTGTTGGATATGAAAGCTGGGGTTGATCGATTATTCAAAAATTAAGTTTTATACTCTTTTAGCTTAGGACAAGGTAAAATCATGTATTAATCACTCATATATCTCGTAGGTAGGCCTCAACCTACTATAGACCTCGTTGTTACTTAAAAAGGTGATTGGTACTTGGAACTATTGTAGAAGGTTTATTTAAAAACTCTTCTACCATCCACATAAATTTTACTAACTTTAAATGTCATTTCATCTTTCCAAAAAAGTTGCATATCCTTTCAACTTCTTAAGATACATGTCCTTTTAACTTCCTACAGTTATTCTCACAATGTTGTAGAACCCTTTCTAAGGTACGAAGGAAACCACTCAAGGATATTTCCTCACTTGTTTCCAAAACAAAAATTTTCTCTCTTTTCTTTATATGAGGATTTGAGCCCACACTCTTTAGTATTTTAGCCTTTTAGCCAAGTAAATAGCATGTGCAATGAGAAAAGTAGTGTATCAATCAGTCCACTCCTTAGTTTATTCTTGCCTCTTTTGATTTTCATTCCAATTTTGAATATCCCCTTTGATAATTCCTAGTTTTTCCTTTAGGTATGCTTACGGTTAAGATTTTTCTCCCCTAGCTATTCATATTGAGTCTATTACTCAAGATAACATCCAAAGTCCATTCCATGACTTGTAGATCGTTATGAGTTTGACCTTTCACTTACACTAGATTATGTCCTTCCTCTAGTGGTTAGAGTTAAAACAAACATGATAAGGAAGTTTGTGTTAGACATGATGTATTTGGTCAGGCTAGTATTCTAGTGATCCTAGCTAACCTTAACAAGTTCAATAACTCCTTCTTAATTCCCAAGGTTTAGGTCATGTTCCCAAGGATCCTGCGTGAGGTGTCATTCTTATCATCTACATCCATGTTAATAGTGGGGTTCCCACATCTTCAAGAATAAAGTCATCCATCTATTATTCCCTGATGAGGTCATGTTCCTCCTATTCATATCCATGCTCATATTATGACCCAATGAGAAAAGAAGATATGTCTTAAAGGTACAATCTCACCTAGTGACTAGACTAAAGTTAAACACTAAATTTCTAAAATGCCAAGTGAAGAGGGTATTGAGTACTTGTATAGGATTAGAATGATATATTATGTCCCTCCAATGATAGGTTTGGTACTAATGTCATCACATGTTCAAAAACTACCCCTGTGGGGTGATACATTTTCCATTAAGCATCTTTGAATGTGGGTATTAGGCTTCCCATACCTTATACGATGGCTCATTTCATGCCCATCTACGATCTTAATCTAGCTCAAATCAATCTTAATGGTTAGAGAACACTTCTCTTGTCATGTTATGATATATAGGGAGTTTGGTATCGAACTGGATGAGTCAGATATAAGAGACATGTACACCATCAAAAGAAATGGACTAGATGTGGGTAAGGCATATATTTTGGCTATTTCCCTAAGAATCTTCTTGATAGCCAAAATAAGTGGGAAAATAGGTACTTCTATATAGGAGATGACCTATATGATGAGTCCATAAAAGTGTTAGTCTCTATATTCCTTTGACATGGAGCCACCATTTTTTCATTACCATGCCACGGGGTAACAAGATATTGCACCATTTAGGGCTAAAAGGAAGAGAGAAAATCGTATTGAACTTCTAAATTCACTTCATATGCTCTACAAAGATATCCTTAGCACATTGTGCTTCTCAAACTCTAGGGTTTGGAGGGATTATCCAACATAACCTCCAAGATGGGCATTTAGACGAGGTGTTATTGGTCACTTCTTTTAAACTTCATGACATCATTATTATAACAAAGTTTTCTTTTTGTAGGTATGGATTATTTGAACGTTAATATTACCAACATAATTGATGGTATTGGAGCAGACAAACTAATACCCATAGGCATAAGGTCTCTAAGGCATCTCATGGTTCCATCAAGTGGTATAGAGGTTTCTAAGAATTTAACACATCAAGTCACCATAACAACTTTGGCTTCTAACCTTCCCCATACCAATTCTCCCCATGTCACTTCTTTGAAGGAAAGGAAGCTTAACTCCAACCCGCCTCTAATAAATCGCGTTCCTTCTTCTCTAGTGCGAGTTCTTGACATAAAATCACTAGAAATAAGTGAGGTATTCTTGAAGAATATTTAGGTTAAGACCACTCCTCTACAATTTTTCATCAAGGGGTTTTTGACAAACTCGAGTTTTTGTTGGATCTCAACCAACACTTTACAATAATTTGGAAATAGATCACATGCAAGTGACCCTCAAAGATAAGGATTTAACTCACGAAAAGATTGTTTAAGATCATCTATTATAGGTAGTGTTCATTTTTTTAATGAACTATCCTTAAACCACACTAATTACTTATGCTTCAACAATCGTTGGGACGTATTAGTTATGAAGGAATGTGAAATGGTTATCAAGGCATACAATGAGCAAGATGGTGAGGTTAAGTCACTTTTAACTCAAAATAATGACTATTGAAGATAATGACACCTATATATGGGTTTAAGAGGTTGAGATACTTCACCTTGGAAATGAGTTAGACAATCACTCTAAAAATTTGAAAATTGCTTCTAACTATGATATGTAGCAAGATGCTTTAGACAACGACTCTTAAGAGCAATCTAACTAAGATGAGGCTTTGGAAGGATCATTATAAAAGCATATCAACTCTTTGATTGAGCAACCTTTAATAATCAAGTGAGTTTCATATTTGACTTAGTGAGAAAATTGAAGGAAGATTATGTGAAGGAATATCGTGAAGGGGTATTATAGGACATGGGTAGTCTATAGGCTCAAGCTATGAAGATGAATATCCTGAGTACATTTCTCAACTTGGTACAAGGTACATAGAAGCCTGAGGCCATACCATCAGTGACTCATGTCCCTAGTCCACTGACCAAAAATTAGGTCGAGACACCTTTTCTTGGCAAATAAGTGACCTACATCGAAAAGCCCAAAGAAATAGGCCAATAGTTTAATATATTGACTCGTTAATTATATTTACCATCAGAACTTTATTTTACAACTCCCTTTTACTCATGTATTTTTTTGTTGATTAGTGATTTTTGACAATTGGGTTATTTTGTGACTAATCCTTTGTTTGACTCACTTTGAAATTTATGTAAAGTAAAATTATTATTTATACCTACATATCTATATTGCTATTATTTACAATGTATAATATTCATAGCCAACTTTCATTATTTATTTCTAAGTGATTAAGACTTTAACGGTGGATGTTGAGTGAATAAATAGAAGTTTTTCCTCATTTTTTCCTATTTTGGGTTTGTTTACCTTAGTTTTATTAGGAGAGAGATCCAGTCCACTACTTTGGCTTAGTCAGTCGATTTTAAAATATAATTATGTCAAGTTTGAAAAGAAATTTGTTACTTTGAAAAACTCAATCCATATGTAACTAATCCAAAGGTTATGGACTTTTCCAAGATCAATGTCGAGGACATCATGTCTACCTTTGTTTTAGATACCTCAAATATTATTGACCTAGAAAATCACTTGAAGAGAAAATAAGGTGACTCGAAGAGTTTTCTCTGTAGACGTTTTAAGTTCTTACTTCCTTTTGAGGTTGTTCTCTTTAAGAACCTAATCCCTCTTATTTAAGTTTCCTTTTCTAACAACATGCATACCTCTCATACCATCAGGTTGCTTGGCAAGGGCTTTATCAAGTTTGAAGGCTAAGAGAACCTTGCTATTATAGTAACGTCAGTACTTCCTAATGATTTTTTGATTTAAATTCATTAGGTTACCAAGCGAGAGATCACCTCCTCTGCTTCCTCAAGAAGGCTCGAACTTCCCTCAAGTTTAGCACCCTCTCTTAATGACATCCAATCTATACAAGCAAGGACCTCATGTTGTCTAGTTATTTATGAGGATGATGAATATGTGTCTTATGTTGTTTGCATAATAAGCATCCCGCGCTTTTGTTTGAAAATTTATATTAGGGACCCTCTTGAACAAGATGAGATTTATCATCACTTTGGTAACCCCAAAGACCATTTGGCTATTTTTGGAGTAGAAAAAAGGGTCATTTTTGGTTTGGCAGAGAAAAAGAACTTTTTTTGAGATTTGTTACTTGCCTTTTTAACAATCTTCATGGTCTCGTAGTCTATAACATTTGTATGTGATTTTGAGTATATTGTTACAGAGCTTTATGACCTTAACAGTTACATCCAAAAAGGATTTTAAGACTAAAAGTGTTATTTATGAAGAAGCATCACAAGAATTTCAGAATATTTTCAACCTGAAGAAACTATCGAGCCTCAATAGTTACATATCAAGTATATTTCTATTCCTATACACATTAGATTGTATATTAGACACAATAGGAACAATGTGAAAATAAGCTACTCAAATGATCGAATAATGACTACATCAATCGAGCAATATTACCTTAATAAATTGATTTTAATACATTACTAGATTAATTGAGGGATTTACTCAATCAATAAGAAATCACTAGATCGATCCATTTTTTAAATATTAAATAAATGATCACTGATCGATTGAATGGATGTTTGATCGATCGATTAATGTACTCAATCGATTGAGCATTTGGTTAGATTGATCAAGCAAATAGTTATTTGGATGGGATTTTTACAGTATTATCCTTATTTTTTAAAAGTATTTTAATTGATTTTATGGATAATATGGTAATTCCACTTTAACCTAATGTGCTTCAAAATATTCTATAAGTACAAACTTAAGCATATATTTGAAATTAACCATATAAGAGCTTAATTGTGCTTATTCTCTTCATCTTTTTCTTATTTTGCAAAAAGTTTTTAAGTAAGTTTTTAATTAAGTTAATTTATCACATATTTAGGTTATGTTTGATGGATTAACAAGCCTATAATAATAATTATATTATTGTGCTTTTAATTGATTATTCTAGAATCGCTAGTTATTTTCGATTTATCTTATATATTGTTTAAATCAACTAGTTAGGGTTTTTCATTATTGAATATGCTTTAGGACACACTTATATTTGTATTTTTGTGCTAATTTTTCAGGTTATAATAGTGTAGGTTCGATTAACTCGTGAGACTCGAGTTTATCAAAACACTAGTCTTAATCTGAACACCTATCTTGTAGAGACTATGTTGATGCAAGTTTATAAAAACAGTGTAGGAACAATATTACCGATAACTTGAAAGTAACTGCTTGGGTTGAGTCGTGGACTAGGTCGCTCTCTTTAAGACGTTTCGCAGCTACGCCCCGATTTGTACAACAAACCGGCCTCGTCGTCCCGAATGCTTGACAGAATCTTAATGTCTCGAACTTCCTGCTATTTTGAGGAAGACTAGAATGCTACACTTGAAAATTTGTTGCTCGGAAAACTAAAAAAAGAACTTAGAAATTGTAGAGAGAATTTTTTTTTCGTAGGGAGATGATTGCTGATTGTTGTGTTTCAAATGAGGAAAGCCCTCATTTTTATAGATTTTAGAAACCGTGTGGCAATTATGAATAAAGCGGTAATGTTTGGGAATTAAAATGCGTAACGGCCATTCAGTAATGAAGAGTAACGACCATTTTAGATTAAAGATGAGTAACGGATAACGGACATATTTTTATGAGTAAATACGAGCAACGGTTCTTTTTACGAATAAAGAAAGACAAACGGCCACGTATTCTTAATAAAGAAAATAACGGTCATTTTTTTCACGGAAAATATATATATATATATAACAACCATTTTGTAAGTGGAAAAAATTTTCCTTAAAAGAATATTTTACCAAAAAGAAAATACCACCTACCTGTATTCCTTATTTCGGACTCGGACTCGGCTCGGCTCGGCACGGCTGCCGTCGAGCGACGGCGGCAGCGGTGCGCGTGTGTGGTATCACATTTGCCTAGGTCTACTCCCTACACAAAAGTGGGTACCCTTGAGCGATCCCGATAACTTGACTATTGTATTTATACCTCTTTAAAATAATGTAAAAAAGCAATGTGGGACAAAGGCACATTTCCCGACAAATTTTTTAAATAAATTTCATCTTTTTCCAACAATCCGCTTGAATTTTATATATATAAATAATTTTTATCGAAGCGACGATCAATTAAAATTATAAGATTGTGCGTAAGCGAAAATGTGTCTATCGACTTGAACGCTGCATAGTGTTGATGCTTTAGAATATACTAGAGTAACTCGTAGTTTTGAACTCTATCTCTAACAATCATCACCACAACCTTTCCAAGGTGTAGTTGAAAAAGCAGGTGCTTTACAGGCCAGTACGTGTATCCCGGTATAGTGAGCTGCACAGTAAATTTTGCCCAAAAAAATTTTTCATAGGAAGCGGCCACGACTTCCACATTCACTTAGGTGAGTCTATCGAAGTACTCTTGTAGCTATGTACTTTCACTCACGTAGAGTATAGAACTTCATTAAGAGTTTAACAAATAACTCATCCTTTTCTATCCCCGAGGACTTCATGCGCTTAACAATATAGAATGGGATTTGATTAATAGCATGATACATCTCGTATCACTTACGTGACTTGTTATTACCCTTTGAACTTATTTCTTGGGATCTCCGGTCATAAGTTGGGTTACCATCATAAAGTGACTCTTCATTCTAAGGGCATTAATCCCATTCCTTTTGAGGTTTTGAAAACCTTCTCTCTTGGTAATCCTTTAGGTCGAAGGATGCGCAAAATTTTCATCGAAACGTGCGATCACTCTTACTTGCTCCCGTTGAGAGAAATTCTCTAACGGTACTATGCTACGATGTATCTGTCGTCTCTTGCCGTTATGTGCTGATTGAATCTTTGCAATAGCAGCGGTACTATCGTTGTGGATCAAGAACGGTGTGGTATCGGTCTTTCCCGTAAAGGGATCTCGACTAACAAACTTCTTGCATTTCTTCTGGCAACGCTATGTGGCTAGTGCTATCATTCAGACTCCGTTGTAGATTGAGCCAATATTGTTTTTGTTTCTTAGACTTCCGAGCTTGACTCGCATATGTTAAAAATATAGCCATTAGTTGCTTTGGAGTCTTGATAAAGTGTTCCAATCTGCATTTTGTATCCTTCTAAAGCAGTGGAAACTTTTTATAATGTAATCCAAGGTTCATAGTTCTCTTAAGGTATCTCATAACCCTTTTGATAGCATTCCAATGCTAATACTAGAGTCTCTTGGTAAACCTACGTAGTAGTCCCACATGACATAAATATATGCAGTCTAGTGCAATCAGTTAGCGTAACGTAAGCTACGATGATGCTGTACTTAGTTTGTCTAACACCTCTCAGGTGTTCTTGAACAACTTTCACACTAAGATCATGAGTACATGTAGGTTAACAGTTAAAGTAATTATATTTCTTTAAGATCTTCTCAATGTAGTGAGATTGATCTAGAGAAATTCCACTTTTAGAACCTAGTTATTTTTTATACCAAGGATTACACTTTCGCTTACTCCAAGAATCTTTCATATCAAAATTAGCTCTTAACAACATTTTGACATTATTCTAGCTTATAAATATTTGATCCAAAAATAAGCATGTCATCCCACGTATAAACATATAATAGTGCAAATATTATCTTAATTTATAATAAATGCATTTGTCACTTTCATTTATTTTGAATCCATGTAAGATAACTAGATTATCAAATTTTTCATGCCATTGCTTAGGTGCTTGTTTTAGACCATAAAGAGATTTATCTAATTTACAAACTTTATTTTCTTGACACAGGGATAACAAAACCTTAGGGTTGATCCATATAAATTTCTTCTTCTAAATCACCATTTAAGAACGGTTTAACATCCATTTGATGTACTCTTAAATCATGGATAGCGGCCCGAGAGAGAAAAGTACACGTATGGAAGTTATTCGTGTAAGCGGTGAAAAGATATCAAAGAAATCAACATTTTCCCTTTACATATCCTTTAACTCTGAGACGAATTTTATATTTTTCAATAGTACCATCGGGTTTTAATTTCTTTTTTAGTATCCATTTACATCCAATGGTTTTGCAACCAGGGAGGTAAGTCAACTAAATGCCAAGTCTTATTATACTTTCAAGTGAGTCCATTTCATCATTTATGGCTTACGTAAGTTGGCATCTAAAAAAGATAATGCTTCTTTAATAGTTTGGAGATCTTCCCACAGGTATAAGCATAAAAATCGGACCCAAAATCCTTAAGGGGTTCGAGCTCGTTTACTTCTTCTAATTTCGGTGTTTAATTCCGGTATGTTCACTGGTTCTAGTTATAGGTAAACTCTTGAAGACCCAGCGTATTATTCTTAAATTTAAAGGGAAATCTATGTTCATAAAAGTCGGCATCATTTGATTCTATAACTACACGATCTTTTAAGTCGTAGAATTTATAAACTTTACTATTCTGATGTATCCTATGAATACACATTCTATATACACTATGAGTTTATTTCTTTTAGGATCGGGGATTCTAACATAGGCTAAACAACCCCAAAGTTTTAAAGTAAGTTAAATTAGGTTTCTTATTTTCAAAATTTCATAGGGTGAAATTTTATTTGTATATTTAGGCACTTCTATTTATACATAGCAGACAATTAATAAAATTTCTCCCAGCCGATGGGAGAAGCTGACACAGTTTAATAAAATTGCAACAAGCTGATTCGGTAAAAGTTCTATTTTTTCTTCCGGCTTTGCCATTCATTTCGGGGAGAATAAGGTGCTGATTTTTTCATGAATGATTCCATGAGTTTTATAAAAATCATTGAAGATATTGGAATCATATTCGGTGCCTCTATCAACTTGAAACCTTTTTATTTTTACGTTAAGTTGATTTTCAATCTGTCAATCATAAATATTTTAAACATATCAAATGCTTCACTTTTATTTTTCATTAGATATACATAGGTGTAATCACGAGCAGTCATCTATAAAAGTTATAAAATAGCGTTTTCCATTTCTTGTTAAATTTCCATCAAGTTCACATATATCGAGAATGAATTAATTCTAAAGGTTCGGATTCTACAACTACTTGATTTATGTGAAGTTTTGGTTATTTTACAGCTTGACTACAAAAATCACATTTTTCAAAATCATTTAAAGATAGTTTAGGAATTAGTTCTAAGCTACTCGTGTTCTTGATTATACGTTTATTAACATGACAAAGTCTAGCATGCCAAATATTAAAAAGAAGTCAACATATAGCGAAGAAGAGGTTTTATTAATTTCAACATTTAATTTGAACATGCCATCGATGGCGTACCACTTTCCCTGACAAATATATTATTTTTAGTTATAGTATATAAATCCCCTATAGTTTGAGTAAACCTGACTTTGTTAAGAAGATAGCACGAAACTAAGTTCTTTCTCATCTACAATTATGCGGGACATCATGAAGATGACATTCTTTCCCGAGAGGTAAACTTCAAAACCACGCGGTACCAGCTGACTTTGGTGGAGTGGGAGTCGCCAAATGACACTTTCTTATCCTCGAGAACCAGAATATGATTTGAACATGTCTCGATCATAGCAAACATGGCGGAAACGCGGTCTACCAGCGCGCCGGATCCATTGACAAAATTGACTTCGAGATATGTAGCAATAAGTTGATCTTCGGTAAGGTTCGCTGTGAGCGGGGCGATTCACTGTTCGGCGGTTCTAGCCAAGTGGTCGGTCTATTACAACTATAACACATGATATGTGTTATTCCTTAGAGGGTTGAGGTCCGTTACGGGAGGATAGTTTCTATTTCTATTTTGGTGGTTGCGGTTTTGATTATTACTACGATTATGAGTTTTCATATTTCTACCTTTAGGTTTCGGAAATTGTAGATGAGGGTTTCTTATTGGTACTATTATTTGAGACTACGAGTACTTCATCTCTTTGGTCTTGTTTCGAGCTTCTTCTTCTATTCTTAAACGGGTTATAAGACTTTCTAAAGAAAATTCCTTAGTTTTATGCCTAAGTGTATTCTTAAAATCTTTCCCAATGCGGGGTAATTTATCTATTATAATAGCTACTTGAAATTGTTCATCTAAAGTCGTACCTTGAAGTTATTTCGTGTCTTATCTGCAGTTCATGTGATTGAGCTTCCACGATTTTCCATCGATCATTTGAAACTTCATGTATCTGTGACACATACTTCTTAGTACCGGCTTCCTTAGTGTCGTATTTCTTTTGAAGTGCTTCCCAATTTCCTTAAACGGACTTATCGCAGTTATAATAATCATACAAGTCATCGTAATTGTCCGTTAAGAATATAGTTTTTGCATAGAAAATCATTTTCAATCGAGGCATCTAAATCCTTGAATTCTGACTTCGGTAGGAGGAGTGTTGTATTGGTTTCGGTAGTAAGGCGTAAAACGAATTTTTTCATGGTTAAGAAAAACAACATTTTTGTCTCCATCTTTTAAAGTGTAATCCTTCAAAACGGAATGGTTTGTTTAGATCAATGATTAACATTTCGGTAGACATGGCGGATTGAGTACGTCTTAAAATTGTTGATGCAAGTTTATAAAAACGGTGTAGGAACAATAGTGCAGATAACTTGAAAGTAGCTGCTTGAGGTTGAGTCGCGGACTAGGTCGGCTCTCTTTAAGACATTTCGCTCTGCCCTACAATTTGTACAAACAAACACAGCCTCGTCGTCCAGGATAAAACAACCGAGAATCTTAATCTACGTCTCGAGAACTTCTTTAGCGATGAAAGTGGAATGCTACACTGAAAATTTGTTGCTCGGAAAACTAAAAAAAGAACTTAGAAATTGTAGAGAAATTTTTTTTTTTAGTAGGGAGATGATTCTTGATTGTTGTGTTTCAAATGAGAGTTGAAGCCCTCTTTTATAGATTTTAGAAACCGTGTGGCAATTATGAATAAAGCGGTAATGTTTGGGAATTAAGAAGCGTAACGGCCATTCGAGTAATGAAGAGTACTTGAAGCCATTTGAATTAAAGATGAGTAACGGATAACGGATATATTTTTTATGAGTAAATACGAGCAACGGTTCTTTTTTCTGAATAAAGAAAGACAAACGGCCATATTCTTAATAAAAGAAAATAACGGTCATTTTTTATGGAAAAAAAAAATATATATATATATATATAACAACCATTTTGTAAGTGGAAAAAATTTTCCTTAAAAGAATATTTTACCAAAAAAGAAAATACCACCTATGCCTTAACTGCGCCTTTCGGACTCGGACTTCAGCTCGGCTCGGCAGCGGCGGTAAGGCGCGCGCGTGCACGTGCGTGTGTGGTATCACATTGCCTAGGTCCTCTCCGCTTACAAAAGTGGATACCCCTTGAGCCCGATCCCGATAGTGACTCTTCACTATTTATACCTCTTTAAAATAATGTAAAAAAGCAATGTGGGACAAAGGCACATTTCCCAACAATTTTTTTTTAAATAAATTTCATCTTTTTCCAACAGACTATGATGAACGTAGGGCCTTGTAAGTAGATTACTTAGGGCATTATCTGGGTGGATAGTTTGAGTTCTAGCCTTGTAACTAAATGCTTATTTTTCATGGTGGTCTAATGAAGCGATGGTTTTCCTTTTAGGTCATTCGTGTGGCCTAAGTTGTTTCAACATAAAAATATCAAAAAATATCTAGTGTTGATATTTTTATTTTCACATTACTTTACATACATATGATTAGTTGTTTGGCTACTTATAAAATTTTAAATTACATACTTCCAGTGACTAGATATTTATATCCATAACTAAACAAACTTTCAACTTTATCATAATCAACTTTTACATTATCCTAAATGTAAGCATATGCATATTTGTAATGTAAGAATAAATAAAAAGAGAGTAGAAAACAAATCTTCGTGGGTTGTCACCCACAAAGTGTTTAGTTTAACGTCTTCAGCTAGACCTATCTAACTTTTATCATACACAATCATCAAAGATCTTAAAATGTGTGATGTCAAGCTCTTGAGTTAGCATTTCATTATTTACATCCTTACACCTCGTTGTTAGTCTTATTCATGCTAGATACATTTCCCCTACACCTATCTCTTTGCTATTATTTAGTTTGTTTATGGTGAGAAAAGTTACTTAAGATATTTTTCATACCAAACACCTCTTCAATATCTTCCAAAAAAAGGTTTTTGGATTTTCACTTTGGAAAATGTCTTCAAAATTTTCTTTTTATGATTATGCTTCATTGAATTATCAAATCTGTTGAAAAAGATAAAGCAGGATCATCAGTAAAAAATGAAGATACGTATACTACTTTTTAGGTATCCTTTACTTATGTACTACTTTCCAAACTAACAACATTGACGATCTCTTTAGAGTTAGCAATTAACTAAAAAGGGAGCTCATAAATTGCCCTTACTAACATTTTGTCCACAACTGCTTACTATTTTGGTTAACCTATATCTTAAGATTTTTTCTTGTAATTTCATATTCCTATTGAAATTCAGAAGTGTGAGCAACTAAAGAATTTATTAAGCCCTCAAGAGACTTACCTTGAGCGGTTGTAGTAGGTTGTTGTATTGGGAATAGAAAGTTATGTGTAATATTAAATTAGCTACTTGATTTCTATATGAAGAGTTTAAGTATTGATGATTCCACCTTCTTGCATTATGCATGTTAGAATATAAATCTTGCCTAGGATTCTAGCTTTCAAATCCATTTATAACAATAACGAAGTCCCAATTACCTTTTTGATACTTAAAGTATGATGTAGGAAATCCATTGTTTGTAGGATATACTGTATTCATGTGTGTACCTTTTTCTCTAACATCCAACAAGAGAATTAGTTTATATAAAAATAAAGTAAAAACTAATATAGAACTAGAAAAATAAAATGAAATAAAGCTAATCCTAAACTTAAAAGTAAAAATAATAAACAAAAGATGAAAAATAAAAAATTAAGTAAGAAAAAACTAGCAATTATTAGTGAACTTGTTAAACCAATCCCTGACAATAGCGCTAAAAACTTGACATGATTTCCAATATGCAAGTATATGTGATCATGTATAGATAATAAGTAAATTTAAGAACTAGAGTTGTCATACCCACGAGAATATCTTCTCCTAATTACTAGTTTATTAGTAAGTTACTTAAAATTAGTACATGGGCGTTTTAGATTGTTTTTGAAGAAAATAAGCTAAAATAATAAAAGTGAATTGCACAAGAGTTATAAGAGATATGTGATTATGTAACATACTCACCACTATTCATAAATTTAATTAAATATATCATGAATATAAATTAGTTTCTTAAGCTTTAAATCAATTTTATAATTTAAAATCATTCTTGAATTCTTAATTTTAACTTTAGAAATCTAGGTCTACTTAAGAGTTCCCACATTTTATTACTTTGTAAATGAATTATAATACCATCATAAATTAATGTAAATCTTAATAATCTGGAAGAACCCTTACTAGATTTAATTAATTCATTGTATTATGATCTAAAAAGACGATAACTAAACTATGCAAGATTATAACAATCGTTTAATCTTTAGCAAATGTATTCAACCTTACTTGTGACAATAGTCATAGGTACCACTTTCAATAATAATATTAATGATTACTTACTAACATTTTAGACTAGATATAAATATATTCATGTAATGAACTAGTTAATTATTCTAATTCATACATGCATAGTTTTGACATTCAAACATAGAATTTAACACATCAAAAATCAAGAATTGAAACTAAAATTTATCATAATATTAATTTAATTAAACCATAGTCTAGGTCTTAGAATTTCCCATAATCACATTAGAAGTTTAAGTAGACATAGATTCTATAATAATCATCATTATAATCATAGGAAATTAAATAGAGAAAAATATTAAGAAAAACTTACGTAGATCTTCAAAATCTCCTCCAAAAGGTGTCATAGGTGTGCTATTGATCTCTTTTTTTTTCTTTGTTCCAAATTTTTATGTTTTGGGATGTTTATATAATGTATTTTCGACCCTAATCCGAGTTGGATTAGAATTTGATTGATCCAATAGTTAGGATTAAAAGTTGGTGCTAAAAAATACTAGATTTGAGTGTTGACTCGACTGTTTGATCGGTTGAGACATTTTCTCGATAGATCTAACTATTACAATTTCCAATTCAAGAGTGTATGATTGATGCTTGATCAGAGCTCGATTGATCAACATATGGTTTGATCGATCAAGACCCTTTTGGATCGTTCGACACCTACTTTCCATTCTTCCTTAGATTCCTCAATCAATTCGATTGAAGCAAGATCGATCAAGTGTTATTTTTTCTTCTCTAAATACATGTTTTTGTATCTTTTTGCTTATTTCGTCCCCGAATACCTGTATAACATAAAATAAACACATAACACACATATAAGGAACAATAATTTATTGTGAATATGTGAGAATTAATGCACAAATATATGTACAAAATAGTCCTAATAACTGTTGGCAAAGGGATCATCGATTGGTTCCATATCGTCCACTTGGTTGGCTAGCTAGTCGGTTGATATGTTGGTCAACAAGACCCTTTGATCATCGACTATGTTCAATCACATGTATTCGGTCATTCTATTTCTGAGTCAGTTGGACTTCCCAAGTTATCCACTATCTTGGCTCCTTATGGTTCTACCCTTTCGTCCTATCTTGGTATACTTATGAGACCTTTCTGTCCTACCATGCATGTTGTGAGACACTTTTTTTAAGTACTCGCTTGTTGTTCCAAAATTCCTTGCATCTTAATCATTTTTCCTGGATATTCTTTCATGATGATGTATGTGTGCCCTACTGTTAGTTAAGATGTTCTTAAGAGTATATTTATCAAATTTGTAGTAGCTAGACATGGATTCCTAGCTCCTAAAAAAAGTTTACTAGCATACCAATTTGGATCTACAGAGAAAGTAAAGGAAAGAAATAATCTAAGAATACATGTGTTTTTCAAGTTTTTAGAGTTCATGCAAGTATTTAAAGTCAATTGAAGAAAGAAGTTTGAAAACAAAGATTTTGATTCACTTATCAAGAGTTGGTAGAAGTAGAAAGGTGTTCTCCAATCATACTCCATATAGCTCTGATTTTTTTATTGCAAAATAAAATGATGAGTGAAGTTGAGACTAACCAAGTCTATGTATAGATTATTAGTTACAATCTCAACCTACCACCAATTAATTAGTGATCCAATGGTACATATTAAGAGAAGATTTGACATAATCAAGCTTAAAAGATATCAGACTTGGGAAGTCGAACCCGTAAGTTTGTAGTTGACTTTTTCCAAACTTCGACTGGTCATAACTTTTCAACTAAGACTTCAATTGAAGCACTATAATAGCCATTGAAAAACTTATGATCTCAAGATTATTTTTACGTAAAGATATTTGGGGTACCAACTGCATGGTTCAATCAAGGCCATCTAGAGCCAAGTATCACTGAGTCGTCGAATCTAGATGAGAGAACTAGATTACTACATCACCAGAAGTGGCTTAAGAAGTCTAAAGGCTTATGTTGAATAAGGAAATCACCATGTATGTATGACCCCATTTGATTGGTATATGTTGACTTTGAAAAGTCAAATGGATACAATCAACCTATAATCACGCATATATTTTATTATTTAATTCAAAATAAATACTAATGATTCTATTCATATTTATGGAAAGTTATTAATATTCTAAATAATTAATTCAATATTTAAATATTAATTAATCGATATAGTTATTTAAGATTTTGTTATTCGCCAAAACCTTTAAATACCTCATAAACAAAAAAAAATACACAAAAAACTAATACTTAAACTCCTAAGCTCACCACTTAATTTTTCTCAAATTCCCTCTGATCTTAATTTTCCTCTTAAAAATTGACTTAAGCATTAGTGTCATCCTTTCTAACATAGTTTTCCAATCATTTATAAGTCTATATATTCAAAGAATACGAGTTAACAATAATCAAATTCAACAATATATATATCTAATCATTATATATTACTTAAACTATAAAAGAGTTAATATAGCAATAAATATCATTTATAATTTCCCTCTATGACAATTTAATAATTAATAACATGATTGAGAATTTTCATTTTCACAATAGGAGGAGTGCTAATGCTTTTGTGTGGTTGTAGTATTAAGACAAATATTTTAAACGTAGATGGTTAAAATTGGGTTTATTTATAAAAAAAATTAATGGTTTTTTTTCTCTTGAAATAAGTGCAATTAATAAGGCATATGTCGAAAATGATTATTATAATATCAAAATTGTAATTAATCGAAACTAAATATATATTAATAAAAAATTTATATAAATATAATTACATAAAAATAAATTTTTAATATTAATTTCATTATATTTAAAATAATTGGATTAAAATTTATTTATTCATACTTTTATAATTTCATTTTACTAAATATATGCTAAATAATTAAAAGATTAAAATTAATGTGAATATATTAAGTAATGCAATAGAATAAAAATTATGTTAAAATTTAATTTTTTAAATTAAATATATTTTTGAATAAATATTAAAAAATAAAGAATCTCATTAAATTGTGGAGAAACTGTTATTCATTCGTATTGATAGTTATTACTCAAATATATTTAAAACTTGTATGAAATAGTTATGATTATTAGTCTAATAATTTCTGTCAATTTTGTGTACATTTCAATCACAAGTCATCAATAATATAGTAATTTATAAATACAAAATTTATTTAGATTAAATTGTTATTTAATAATAATTAACGTAACATGTGATAATTTGTTAGAAAAATAAATGATTAAATTATTACTTATTATAATTATTTTTAAATAATAACATATAACTATTACTTACGTGAATTTAAGATACAATTTTGCCTACAAAATTATATTAAGGACTTGTCACAAATTTATGTTGTATTAAATTGTTTACCCAATAATTATTGCAGAGCAACCCACAACCCATTGCAAAATCAACCAATAAACTTTTTCTTTATTTATAAAATATGTAGACATTCCAACAAATTTTAGATTTATTAAAAGAAAATTATTAATACATATCAAATAACTTAATAAAGACTCAAGCGCTAGGAAGAAATATAGTTTTACTTAGAATACGATCAAAATATATCATGAGTTTTTTTATCCTTGCTCATCTTTAAGCATCTCTTGATAATGAAATTTTCTATTGAACAATTTTTTTTTTCCCGGATAATCAAATTGAGAAAAAATATTAATGTGATGCATGACTCGATTAGCAAATAAACTCGGATAATGGGTAATTAACAAATAAACAAATTAGCTAGTTACTTCTTTCAGGTAGTTCATTCAACTTAACGAGGAAAATGTAGATACCTCTCAAAACAAATTTGGTGTAGCAATAACAACGAATAATACTGTCAGAGATGGTGCTACTATGTGCAATCAAATATGTTGAAAGACTCCATATAGTTTTGATAATCGAATTGAAAGCAATCTACGAGAGATATGCTTAGTGAATGTATTCTTCGTTATCTACGAATATACTTATCATTAAATAGATTTTTTTCTCTCTTTAATTTTAATTGAGAATTTAATTTTAAAAAAAATTATATTAATTTTAAATTTTATTGATTTAAAATATATCATTGTCTATATTCTAACCAGAATAAATAATTTTATATACTTAATAAACCTAATTTTTGCTTTTTGGTTGTAGAAAGCTACTCATTATTTAACCATCAAACTCATCATTAAATGCAAGGAATTATAGATGATGTGTTTTCGTAGAAAACAAGCAAATAAAGTTGCCAACCATTTAACCAACTTAGCATGCACATGCGCCATAAAGAACTAGCATGGTCGGAGTAATATCCTCTGGTATTGAATGTTTTGTACTAAGTGAATTAACTATTTAGTAATATAAAGTATTAAAAATGTACCATATAGAAAAAATTTACAAATAGGTAATAATTTAAAAACTTATATACAAATTTATGGTTTAAAAGTTAAAAAAAAATTGAACACTAAATCATTCAATTTAAAAAATAAAAAATTTATATATAAAAATTAAAAAATTTATTAACTAAATCATATAATTTATAATTTTAAATATTTTCGTACTAATTAATTACACTCAAAATTGATAAATATTTTAAAATGAAACTCAATTGGTCACATATTAAAGAATAATATTTGTCATCTATAATTTTTTTTATATGTATTATAATTTTTCATTGTTATGAGCACACACTTAACTAGGAATAATGTTTAGAAAAATCATTACACATAAATTTAATAATAAAAATGAATAATTTTGATATTATTTAAATGATTAAAGTAAAATTTATAAATTTTTTAACCGAGTTATTATAAAATAATATGAAAAAAATTATAGTTGATGCTTCAAAAATTTAAAAATTTCAATATTTTTAAATATTACAACTTAAATATTATATATCAAATGTTTATTTTTATCATATTAAAATAAAAACTTAAAACTACATAAATTTAATTGTAACAATATTAAATAAATAGCTTATCTATGCACATGAATAAAAAAAAATGAAAGAAATTAAATAACATAAATTATAATGAATAAGTAATAAAATTAAATTATGTGAAATAAAAATAAATAAGATCAATATTATATGATATAAATAATAATAAATATTTATATAATTATATGTGGTATAACACGGAATGTTTAAATTATATGGGAGATAAAATGTATTGTTTTTTTACAAAAGGTTAGAAAAAATAAACTAGTAAAGTTTAAGAAAAAATAAAATTACACCTTTAAAATTTGTAAGCACAAAATTAGCACCTCTTATGTCCAATTTATATATTTTTACTATTAAAAACAATATGACTCATTATTTTAAGATATACATAATTCAAATTGAACTACTATCATTTAAACTCATTCATATTAAACTCTGTCTAATTGAAATCGTTCAATATTATTGGAATGTTATTTTTGTTATTATATAAAAATTTTAGGCGTTATTTGATATAATTTTTTCTAAAATTGATGAAAAAATGTTAAACATTTATCAATTTACTATAGTCTAGTTAGTAAAAGTTGTATACTAATAGAATAAATATAAAAAATATATAAAGAATGTAAATAAATATGTAGTATAATAAAAGAAAATGAAAAATAATATTCAAATAATAAACTTAAGGGAAACACTATTATGTATTTTTGATAAATGAAAATATATATTTATAAATGCAATAAAGGAGAAATTTCAATAGAAAAGTATAAAAGGCAAGTGTGGCTTTGTCGGTGGCTCTAACGATCTACTATTAAGTTGTTGTTGAAGTTCCAATAAATTTTATTCTTTTCAACACATATATATAATTAAAATATTTTTAAATATGTCAAAGATGCAAGCAACTTTGAAGAGTTCATGCAATTTTTATTTTATTTTATATTATATCAAACGTAATTCATATGATTTGGGAGGAAGTCACCAAATGTGAAAAAGAAAAATCCCCAAAATGACAACAATTAGGAGGTTGTAAAAGTCTATTTCGTCTCAAAAATTAAGTTTGTACCATCAAACGGGTCAAGTGAAAGCCTCAGTGACTCACTCGACTTCGAAAGTTGCACATAGCTCTCTGAAAGCATCGGAGAGCTTAATCATAATTCACCACCTTTTTCACTAACATGATTGAGGTAGTCACTATAACCTCATGTTTGGTTGATTGGAATAAAATGAAATCAAAATTGATTCCTTCTATTTTTATGTTTGGTTGGACTAAAAAGTGAGAATTGAATGAAATCGATTCTTAAAAGAGAAAGAATCAGAATTCTTAAAAGAGAAGGAATCATGATTCCATTCCCATCTCAATTTTTTTTCAATTTTATTCTAACTCTAAATATAACCCTAAACCCTAAGTCCTAAATCTCAAATCCTAAAACCATAAATCCTACTTAGAAAAATAATAATTTTAACCCTAAATATTAACCTAAGAATATAACCCTAAACCCCAAATCTTAAATCCCAAAATCTTAAACCATATTTATAAAAGTTATAATTTTAACCCTAAACCTTAATCCACAAATATAACCTTAAACCCTGAATCCTAAACCTCAAATCTTATATTCCAAAAGCCAACACCCTATTTAGAAAAATAATAATTTTGACCCTAAATCTTAACCCAACAATATAACCCTAGACCAAAAACACTATATCCTATTTAAAAAATAATAATTTTAATAATATATTTTTATTTTTAAGTAATCATTATTTAGAAAAATAATAATTTTAATAATATATTTTGTCTGACGAAAAAATAATAATTAAATGATATTATTTAAATTTACTGAATATAGAGATATTAAGATATTATACAGTATTTTTCATTCTATTTTAGTTGTAAACTAAATACTTTAATACTGATTTTTATTTTATTTTAATGATCAAAACAAACAAAATTATTTTCTTTTATTTCCATTCCATTCCATTCATATTATCATTCACATTCTCATTCCAATTTCGATTCTTATTTCCATTCACATCCGGATTTCATTTGGTAAATCAAATGTGGACATCAACGATGACTAAAAACGACTTCAGAAAACACAACGACAAAGGCAAGAGCGTTGTTAATGTTTCCCCGAACAGAAAAGCCACTCCTTGGGTCGAGAATACCGCCCTCAGTCCCTCGCCAACGTTGCATCCCATCGTGATATCGTCGATACCAGTGAGTGACTCTGGTCCCTTCTGTCCACGTAGGGTTTTCCCTAGAATTTCTCTTATAGTTTTCCGTTTGTTCCCGGATAATTTTGCCATTCATCGGCTGCTAGAACAAGCATGGTTCTCATTTTCTATTGTTATAGTTTTAGTTGCTTGTGCATTTTAGTATTTTTAATTTATTTGAGTGTGAGAATTCTTGATGCTTTGAATGAGTTATTTTGCAATTGTTTTACTGAGCTCACTAACAGAAAACTTTATACAAAGTTTGTGCTTGTTAACCGTTTTATCTTGAACTTTTTGGTTGGGGATTTGGTTCAAAACAGTCGATAGGTTGACTACTCTATGGCCCTCCTGGGACTGGTAAAACTTCAACAATTCTTGTTGTGGCACGTAAGCTTTATGGAGCACAATATCACAATATGATTTTGGAGTTGAATGCTTCGGACGATAGAGGAATTGAGGTTGTACGCCAACAGATTCAAGATTTTGCGAGCACGCAGAGGTTTTCATTTGGGTATTTTCATCATTTCCCTTTACCTTGACTTTATACATGTTGCTATGAACATGATTTCTTTATTTGAGCTATCCGTAAAAGGTCAAGTAGGGCTATGCTTGCTCAGAAAGGGAATGTTGTATTTTGATAGGTTTTGTTTTGTGTGATGACTTGTGGTTTATAGATCGTTCCATTGTTTGCCATTAATGGGATTATGGGATTCACATCTTGTATGATATTTTCTTATTAAAAACTGGTATGATATTTGACCAGGCTTCGCTAATATAATAGCAACGTCACTATGAACATACATTATGATGCATGTGCATATTTTATGCTCTTTTCTACCTACCTAGCTCAAAAATAAGACATCATGTAGTAAACATTATGGATTTCAGTCGGCTATTATATGAATTTCATTGTCACGATTGACTATAGGATTAGCATTAGAAACCTCTAAATACCTCTAACCCTTATGATTTGTTTTCTTTATGCAGGTACAGGTTAAGTTTCAGATGCAATGACAAGTTGTAACTTGGGTCACTTGTTGCTTCATTTACTAAAGCTCGATCTGCTTTGGTTGCCTTGGAAAAATAGTTACCTTTGTCCAAATTTTGTGGTTATCTTGATTCCTTGATTCCCTTGGAAATGTAGTTGCACATCATCTGATCCTTACCCAGAGAAATGTAGATGAGTTCTCGAGATGTTTTATCTAAAAGTTTGCTTTTGGTGAATGGAGGAAGGAATAGATCCAGATATAAGAGGTTTGCCGAGTACTTACCAGTCACGAGGGTTCAGGAATGTTGAAGTCTTTTTTTTTTTTAAATATGAAAAGGAATGTTCAATTCTTAATTCATTAGACTTAGATCACTTTTCAAATGTACGATCATGGTGGCATTTTCAACTTTTGCTTATAGTTGAATCTTTGGAAATTTATCAAAAATACCCATGGATTTAACATATCTTCATTTAAGCGTTTGAGGTTTGCAAAAAATACTATAATATTCTTAAACTTTGTGGTTAAGACCCTTGACATATTTAAATCTAATGATGTTAATTTTTTTATCCATATTATGTTGATATCCTTAAATCTATGACTTTGATACCAAATTGAGGATTAGTTGTTTATTAGTTGTTAATTCCTGTATATTATTAATTAAAGATAATTCTTTAATTTTTTATCATAATATTATGTTATTTTTATCTTCATATTTTTGTTTATTAATATTATAAATTGATATAAAAAATATCTAAACATTCAAGATCCTTAATTGACTTAAAAGTTAAATTATTATACCTGAATTTAATCTACTATGATCTTTCCTTCTATTTGTCTTCTAGTTATATCGGTTATATCCTAGCTTGGGTTAAACCTTAATACTCTCTTAGTAATGGTGAGTGATATGCATTCGTACATAGATGATGTATAGTTTGGATTTACTAGAAAAGAGTAACTATATTTTGTTTTATTTATAATATAATAATTATTATAATTATAAGGTCAACTAATAACCTTAAAGAGATTCTAAGTCGTTCATAATTATTGAGTACATAATTGTTGATTGAGATTTTTGGATATATGGGGTTATTATGCTAAAAGCTGTGTTTTATAAGCTGTATATTTTTTTTTTCGTGTGTTCTCAAATGAAAATAAGAGTTCCTTTTATAGTACAAGGAATCCCTACCTAGAAGATGAATATTATTATTTTATCCTTAATTTAATAATTTGTCTACTTTATTTTTTTCCAGCTTATCAATTTCAACCATTGTTTTATCTTGTCATATGTTGTTGAATAAAGATATGGCTATTATATCTTTATTTTTCTATGTCGTCTTCTATCGATAGTTCTTCATCTTTGTTCTTCCTTGCCATCTTTTGCTAACATTTTTTTGGATGACGTTGATGATGACACATCTTTGTTTTTTTTTATCCATGACAATGAATGCATCTGTGATATTTGGTGACTTTTCTACCATAGAAGCAAAATATCTTCTTTGTTTATTGACCAATTTTTTGACAATTGTTAAAATTTGTATCAAATTTGGTGATTTTTTCACCATCTTTTTTGATAAGAGCCATATTACTATGGGAAGTGATGATGACTTTATTGGTTGAGTAATTTACTTTGGTCTAGGTAGAATTATCAATTTTTTTGAGTTCATAGTAAATTTGACCTAACATTTGATCTCTTAATATATAGAGTTCATCCATGTTGAATTCTTTTTTTAGAAGCGCCCTTAGTTTGAAAACTTCTTTGTTTGTGTTGGAAATCCCTAACTTGATATAGTGGTAGAGATTGCTACATCTTTCCTCATTCTAGTCCATTAGCGAATTGAAAAATCTAAAATAGGCTTGTCACCTACTCTTATCTTTTTCCTGAAGTTCTTGATTGCTTTTTTGAAATTTTTTGGGAAATAACTTAAGTCACTTAAATTAATTTATGGATATTTTTTTCTATTAGTCCTTCATGAAAGGCTTAATAAATAAATATTGGAACAATCTTTTCAAAATATTGAATTTACTCCCTATAGGGAATTCCTTTTGTGTAGCATAAAACTTCATATCTTCTATGTGTTCTTGAGTAGATTTTTTGGCCAAATTGTAGAGACTCTATCATTGTGGTTTGCTGAGATTTCTATATTGGTCCTTTTCATCTTCAATGAATAATGAATTTCTAAGGGATGTTTCCCTGAATTGCATTGGATGTCTTACTATCTTTGATGTTTCTAGGAGAGATGTCTCTCTAAATAGTACTAGAAGTTGTACTATTTTTCCTTAGAGTTGTCAACCTACTAGGTGATGTTTGTTATTGTTATAGTGCTGTAGAGTTATTCCTTATTATCTCTTCTAGAGTTATACGTTTTGGTATTTTGTAATTGGCATAACTACCTTCAATCTCTATTCTATTGGTAAAGTCTCTATGAGTTACTCCATTAAACCTAAGAATAAATTTACTTGCTTCTGCCCAATTGTTATAGATTCCTGGTTTTGGGCTATTATAGACCACATAAGTCGTTTTTCGTTCCTCTTTTTCTGCTTCATCAGCCCAATTGAGTTTTTTTATTTCAGAGATGTTACTCTCTTTTGAAATGTTAGGTTCTTCATTTTCATCTTGAATTCTTTCTTTATAAGTTTTACATTCTTTAGATTGAATTTTTGATGAAGATTCCTCTCTAGAGTTTTTGAACTCTAAGAGTTATTTTGAACAATCAAGTGTTTCCTGTTTATTTACTATGACCATAAGAGACTTCTCGAAGTATAAAAGTTCGAGTTATTCTTGTAATATTTTTATCTCCTTTTCCTTGATTTTTATATTATGATGTTTGATTCTTGCAAGCATAAAAATAGTTAGAGGTGTTAATTTTCTAGTAAGATCATTTATTAAACTATCCTTATTTTCTAAGATATGTTCGACATTAAAATTGTAATGGTTAAACCACTATTGCCATCTAACTAATCGTCATTGTTTATAATCACTTGCAATATTAGTTTTTAAGAAATAATCAAAATTCTTGTTATCTATTCTAATAATGAATCTAGAACTTATGACATATATTGAAAATTTCTTAATAGCCTTTTTAACAACTAAATATTATTTTTCATTATTGTGATAGTTTAATTCTGGACTATGGAAAGATCCTGATGTATATCTACAAAGATATTCATCTTTATCATCTACTTTTACTTTTAAAATTGCTCTCTAATATTCTTGCAAAACATATGTTTCAATTATCATTTTATCATTTGGACCTAGATGGTATAAAAATGGTAAATATTTTACTTGTGCTTTTACTTTATCTATATATATAGTATCTTATTATGTCTATTTTTAGATATGATCTTTTTTCAATTTTGCTTGTAAGGGTTTTCGTATTTATGCAAGTTTCTTAATATATGTTTTAGCATATATTAAAAATTCTATATTTCTTCTATAAAAGTATAATACATTCCTTCATGCATTCTTCTAAAATATTAATAATATCTAAATAATATCTATTTAAATCATTACTAAAAACTAAAACATCATCTATGTAAACACAACAAATATTTTGTAACCTTTTAAAGATGTTATCCATATATCTTTGAAAGATATTTGAAACTTGTTTTAATCCAAATGGTACAACAATCCATTGAGGCTGTCATTGGGGTCAACTAAATTCCGTTAATTTTTGATATTCTTAATCTAGTCTTATTTGTCAAAATTTACTTTTCCAATCAAAACTTAATAAGTATTTCTTTCCTTTTATTAATGATAATAATTATTCTTTCTTTGGAATAAAGTATCTATCATCAATGGTTTATTTGTTCAATGCTTTTAAGTGTATTACCATTCTCTCATTTTCCCTTATTTTTTCAACTTTTTTCCCAAGTAAGAATGTTGGACTAAAGTGAAGTGAATTATTACTTTTAGTTCCAAAATTCTTGAATTGTTTTTCAAATTCAATTATATCTAAAGAATTTTCTAAGCTTATTGTTTTTAATGATTTTTTTATACCTGCTACTATTTTATCTTTCTGTATTTCATTAAGAAAATAGTTTTGTTTATTTTCTATATCCAATGAAATATTTTTTAAATAAGGTTTATGTTGTTTTGTATCTATCTCACCACGTTTTAGCTTTTTATATTTCTACATAAAAGTTGGGTTTGATACAGTCAAATTTTTTCTTATTTTTGATATATAAATGGTTTCACCATATAATATTATTAGACTTATTTTGTCTAAATATTGTGTAAAAGATTGATATAAGTTTAAAAAATTATTTTTCATTAATAAATTAACTCATGTTTCTTGTTGATATATGGTAGGAATATAATTTTTTTCTCCTATCATTATATCTATATCTTTTAAAATTTTATTAAGATTTATTTTACATACATACTAGCTCTTATATCAATATATACATATAAATGGTAGCTGACATAACCTTTAAATTTCAATCATACCTTAATATAGGTACTATCTAAATTTATAATACTATATAAATCATTCATGTTTTGGTGAAAAATATCTATATTCTGAGTGTTCATATCTTGAGTCGATTATTTTTTCTCTAATAGATAAATACTATAAGTATAATTTATATTTGATTTCTTAATTGGTTCTAATTTCATCTTAAAAGCTTATTCTAAGATTTTTGCTTTATGTAGAGATTCCTTTTTAAATTCTTTCTTATGTTTAAGCCTATTAAGGAATTATTTGGTATAATATCATGCTTCATTGCAGATCCAACATTTTCATTTCTTTTTCACTGAAGGGCAATAATTCTTGTTTCATAAGGTTTATACCTTTTTCTTCTAAAATATCTTTTTCTATTAGTTTTCCTATTAAATCTTCTTTTATATTTTTGAAAATCTTATTTCTTGAATTTATATATTTTAAATGACTTGTATATTATATATTTATGTTTGTAGAGTTTTATATTATATCAATATTTTTCTAATATTTTAAAATCTCTTTATCACAATAGATTTTATCATTTCCTCTTATTTGTTTATATTTATTTCTTTCTTAGTATTTAATGATTATTCATCTTTTAAGGCTTCTTATTTTTCCTCCTAAGGTATCTATTATGGTTTTCTTATTTCTCTTATTCTAGCCTTCTGTTAAGGTCTTATGTAACGTTCCAGTTAATTTTTGAAAAAAACATTTCTTTATAAGTTGTTTGCATAAAAGAAGGTAATTTATGATAATACATTTGATATTCATAAATAAATGAATCTATGTAATACATGTTACAAATTTTCATATATTTAAAATACCATTTGACTTTATTGGTTTCATTTTCACTCGATTTAATGATAGTTTTTCCTTTATCATCTCCAATAAATTCTTTGCATATTTCGTTTACTAGAATATCTAGATATTCTCTTCTTATGATAGCATCCCCTTACATTAATAAATGTTATTGGTATTTTAAATTTGAAACCCAAACTTTAATATTTTTTGTCATTTTATGAGCTATTAATGCTCTACAGATTAAAGGATTTGCTTGTATAATTTGAGAGGTTTGTATGAGTACACTCATACTACTAGCCTATTCATCAAAAGTTTTTTCCCCATCTCTTATACAATCTAGATCTAAGATATCATATATATAATTTTTATGAAGTTTGAATTATGGTAGGATACTATCTCTCACTACTACAATACATACATATGGCCTCAGTTTTTAACCGTGACTGTAGGTCTATGGTCAAGGTTATAAGAACTGAGGCCTAAGTAAGAGAGATCATAGACTATTACCTATAGTTACGATTATAAGAACTGAGGCCTAAGTGAGAGAGACCATAGACTATTATCTATAGCCACGATTATAAGAACCATGGCCATAGACATACACTATGGCCATAAATTTAAATAAAAAATGCAATTATTGATTACAATATTAAAAGTCAATACAAATTATATTAAATTTATTAATTACAATATTAAAAATTATATTAAATTTAAAGTGCAATTATATTTGAAAATTTATACACTAAAATATAATAAAATCTTACTAGTTAATTCTAATATTTATAATGACTATAAATAATAGCCTTACTATTACAAATTGGCTTTTTACTATTACAATAATTTATAAGTGTACTTCTTCAAATCAACATAATCAAGTCTATAACAACTTTAGTAAAAGTGTAAAATAAACACAAATACCATAGGCACTAGTAAGTTGGTGCATAGGCACTGGTATGCTGGTGCTATAATAAAAAAACTACAATAAAAAAGTAGTATAACAGAGATGGTAAACATAGTAGAACTTATCAAAATCAAACAGTATGCAATATTTGATACATAAGGGCATGAAAAAAGTATCAGACCTACCTCTCCTGCAAAACAAACAGGATATGCGTAAGTTACATGCACTACAATGTACAAATGAGAAATGTATGTTGACAAGGACACTTTAATCAATATGTAGTTTTGAAAGGTATAATACTGGTTACTGAAAAAGAAAGAGAGAAGTTAGGAACCAATAAGTTGTCCATTTGTACCATGATGTCCATGTGAAGCCAGTTGGTGTCGAAATTAAGCATGCAACGAGCCTTCGAAGAATCACATGTTTGGTGCAAATGTTTATTTTGTTGTTGTTCAATATATATGAGTATGTTAAAAGCTATTCCACAAACACATAGTAAAGGAGATCGATGAGTTCGTAACCTAGCTACCTTGAAGAAAAAGAAGGCTATAATTAGCATGTTACCAAAAAAAATCCTGATGTAGAATCATGAAAGTAAACAAAGGAAAAGAATGAATACAACAACATAACTTGTCTATATTTGAATCAAATATACACAAAACATAGAATGGTATTAAATTTAGTGGTGAATGCTTACCACAACAAGGAGTCTTCTTCCAGCTCTATCCATTAAAATGCACCAACTAAGGTAAGAACCACTTGTAGAAAGGTATACATAATACTTGCAATTTGTGTAGGTACTCTTGAGTGAGTTTAGAAATCGAAAGTCTGTAAGAAAAAAAGTATATCAAGACAATGATAATTTTCAAGCCATATAATTATCAACACTTTTTCTATAGAGATTCAGATCATATAAGTTCTTATTTAAACCATGTAAGTTTACTTGCTGACATGAAAAATGTCTTTGGCGTAGAAAACAATTCCATTTATTCCAACAACTACTAAAAAACCATAATCCCAACTCCATTAATTCCATTTGTTCCTTGATCTTTTAATTTGACCACACCTTTTGAATTGTTGGGAACAGATTCCTTAAAATAATAAACCATCTACACATCAAATTGCAAATTTATGAGCAAAAAAGACAAATATCATTTTTAGAATCTTTCAGACAATATTGAATAGAATGATAAGAGAAAGAATCTTGTGTATTACCTTTTAGATAAACCTATTCAAGTATACAATGTGAAGTTATGAAAGCTATCCAGAAAGGCTATACTCGTAGCCTTCATAGTCTTCATCATCAAAATTGCATGAAGTAAAAACCAACAACATGACAATGATACATTGTAAAATAATTATTTAGAGAAATCTTTCCTACAGGAATGCTTATGCCTTAAAATGATTTAAATAGCTAGGTAAAAAAAATAGTTGGGTGTTGAGTAATGAGAAAAAAAGAGGCAAAAAATATACCATCAAAATTCAAGTAATAGTTTAAAAATGCAAATCTCACAGCCTCTTGAGTCTCTTGGAGTAGTCCTAACATATCTTCAGACTTTGAAGCCTTACTTTTAAGAGATTGTATCAGAAATTTTGGAGACTAGATAAGAGACAAATTTGCATCAGTTTTAAAATATATAAGAATCTTTGATTTGTAAATATTAAAATGAAGTAAAAAAATGTAGATACACAACTTGAAAATAGTTTCTATAATCAGATCTAAGTCAGATCTTCAAAAAACTAAAGCTTCCTTAATATTCAGGCACAACGCTAGATTAGCTTGGTCTGAAATCGCACTACAAAACGAACCATATACCTAGCATTAGGTATAGAGATAGAGGGAAAATGATTGTATCGATGAAGAAAGGGGAGGACGGGCTTTGACTCGAACAATTATCGGTGTAGCAATCCATGACCTTGATGGCGGCCAAAATCGCGAGTGAGGAAGAAGGTGGTGAGGATGAGCTTAGGGTTTGATCGATGGTGAGAAGAGGAAAATGCGAGCGAAAATATTATAGGGAAAAAGGAAAAAAGAAAATGCGTGCGAGAAAGAAGGAAAGCTCGGGTAAAAAGGGGGAAAATGAGAGGGAAGAAATGAGAAAAAAAGAGGAAAAAATATCGGGGAGATAAAAAAATTTTGATATAAAAATTTGGTGTGTATATAGTGTAAAAGAGATAAAATACATCAACTTAAATTAATAGAGAATTGAAAAAATTGTAAAGTAATTTTTATATTTTTTTAAATAAATAACGCACACAATATATTATTTGATTTTAGCTATTATTTAAATTATAATCACTGTCATTTAATAATAGTGACTATATAAGTTTCTTTATATTTAAAAATTTTGTAGTTTAAGGGAAAGAAAAAAAAAGAGGGAAACGGAATTTTTTTTTATAGAAAAATTTAGTTTTTGGTGTAAAATATAGAAAATTGATTGATTATGTCTATGGTTTCAGTTTTTAAAAAATAGAGGTCCTAAGGTATGGCTAGGGCCACCGTTATTTAAAAAACTAAGGCTAAATTTCCGAGACCATATATATATATATATTGTAGTAGTGTTTAGTTTACCAATGTAATCATTCTTTCATTTTTGGTGGTTTGTCTTCATCTATTGAAAGTATTATATTCTCTTAACCTTTGTCGATTTCTTTCTTCCTCGTGTGGATAAGATATTTCTTCTTGGTAAGGAGCTAGTAATATAATTGATTTTATATGACTTTTTGGGTCATAATTTCTTGTTCAATATTAGTCTTGCTGATTATTGTCATATCAACTTCCTCTTTGTTTGTAAAAAGCTTTTTATCATAAATTTTTTCTAACTCTTTAGTAGTTAATATTAACAAACTAATTAATTTTTTTATATCCCTATTTTTAGGATTCATTAATTTTTTTCTAATTATTTTTTATATTCCATTAAGTTGGAATTATATATTTTTCTTTAGATTTTCCTTAATTTTTTTCTTCTCTCATTTCTAGGTATTAAGATGTTTGATGTTTAGGTAATTCTATTTTTAATCGTTCTAAGGGATTGTATTTATAACCCATAGTATCATTGTTTCTATGTATGTTATATACATCTTTTCTTAGTTCTTTAAATTTCATATGTATATCTTACTTTAATTTATTATAACCATATTTCTTTATTTATTTTGATAATTCTTTTTGTGTTTTAATTATACCTTGTAGATACTTTGTGTTTGATTCTTAAACTAAGTCAATTCCCTTTACTAGAAGTCTTAAGGCCTTTATTAATATTATTTGATTTTTTACTACGTCTACTAGACTCTCATTTATTTCTAATTGTATATATTTTAATTTATCTTTAAACATTACTTTCATCTTAATATAATATCATGTACTAATGTTTTCATTACTTGAACTTCTTCTTTGTTAGAAGTTTCTCTTAATGATCTATAAAAGTAAATCTTAATATATTTGCTTTTAACTACATTACTTTTTCTTCCTAGTATTAAAAGTTTTTCCTTAATATCTAAGTATCATTTCTTTGGTATTTCTAAGTTTGTTAGTATTTATAGTTTTATTATTTGTCCAAATTCTTGAAAGATTTTATCTATTTCTATAAATTCATTTTGACCATATATTGAACCATTATGACTATTTGTTAATGAATACCTCATTATGTAATGTATTGAAAATGAATGATTTACTTCTTTCATTAAATTTTCTCTTTCAAATTTATAAGCTAAACTTAACACTTATTTTAAGTTTTTATCATGAATATTAATAACAAACTTAGGATATGTTGTAAATTTTAGTTTCTGATACCCTAATTTACCAAAACATCTTTTTCATTTATTATTTTATTATCTACCAATACTAGTTTTATTAGTGTAATAATTCCTTCTCTAAAATGACCTTTTATTAATATTTAGATTCCTTCTAAATGAATGTATCTAATTATTTCTTCATCCTTTTAAGGGACTTTTGATAGCTTATTATTATATTTTTTTGTCAATTAATTGTATATTATATATTTCTTTTGCATATTTAATATTAATACTCATTTCTTTATTACTTATTACATTATAAACTGTCTGTTATTGCGAATAATTTCCTTAATTATAAAAATGATGGACCTTTAAATCCATCTTTTTTAAAGATTTAACTTTGTTTTTTTTGAATTTTTTTAAATTTATTTTCACTAATTATTATTTCTTTTGAAAAATATCATGAGATGTTTTATATTTCTAATTGTAATTTTTCTTGATTTATTATTACTTCTTAGTTCTCTATTTTTTTTACTTCTTAATTCTTTAATATTATTTCTTCTTCTATTTTTATTTACAAAAAATTACTATTCACTTACGTTAGATTTACCTTATGTTATATTTGAGGAGTATTTTTGAATTTTTTAAAATTCTAGGGATATTTTTAAAGATACCTCAAAATTTGAGGGTATTTTTTATATTATTCCATATATCTCGATCCATATTATGGCTGTCTTAGTTTTACCTCTCTTTTTTGTGTTGCTAAACTGTTTATTATAGCTGTTGCTCAATCCTAACTCTAAAATATTGGGCAATTTGGCACGTTACACTACTACAAAAAGTACATATGAGCTTGGTTTTTAACCGTGATCGTAGGTCTATGGTCACGGTTATAAGAATTGAGGCCTAAGTGAGAGAGACCATAGGTAACGACTTATGACCTCGACTTTCTAATAACCATGGTCATAAGTACACTCTAAGGCCTCGATTTTTATAATAACCAAGGCCATAAGGTATACAAAAATTAAAAAAAATACAATTAGTAATTACAATATTTAAAATCAATATAAATTACAATAAATTTATTAATTACAATATTAAAAATCATATTATATTAAAAGTATAATTACATTTGAGAGTTTATTATACACTAAAAACATAAAAAAAATGATATTTACCAAACCCACCAGTGCCAGCACCAACGCTGCACAGCAACACCAGTACCAATTGGACCTTCAGTGTTAAGCTCAACAATGTAAAGGAGAAACTGAGCCAAACAGATCAAGCTGATCAATTAGCCATGTTACCAGAAATTTGATTCAAGATCTCATTTATCTCTAGATGATCTCCTATAGGATCGTCAATAGCTGCAACAACATAATCTAGAACTTAAACAAATAATGAAAAGGACAATACAGAGCTAAAAGAGAACTGAGGCCAACAGTGAAATAAATTCCATTTGTTTGTCATACAAAAATCTAATAGAAAATATCCATGAAAAAATAGTAATATAATTGCAATATTACAATGTAGGGCACTTGAAATAGATGCATAGAACAAATATTCAAAAACTGGATCGGCAGACAAATTGTATAATTTTTTAGTCTAAGTCTCTCTTCAAAATAAGAAATTGAGGGGATAATAGAATGATAGAAAGTACTTGCACATTTAGCCTCCCTCGAACCAAATCCATTGGGTATGTGGCAGACATGGCAATAATCCACCATTTGTATGGGCTCCACTCTACCATTCTCCTTACATTCCTAATCTCCATCTTCCCCCTGTGTTCACAAATTTTAGCAGATTAAATAAAAAACACTAAATAATAGGGACGAAAGAAACCCAAAACAGAGATAGTAAAATACAAAACTTTAGAGGGAGAGGGAAAAAGAAGAGAAATATAGCTGGTGAGCGGTGCCTGGTGCGTTGGTGCGTTGGTGTGTTGGTGCCTGGTGCCTGCTGCACTGGTGCCCCTAGTGCCTGGTGCCTGCTGCACTGGTGTACCTATAAGGCTATGCAAGCAAGTAATAAGAATGAACCATAAATACAGTGTACAATAGAAATAACTTAAGCATAGTATTTATTTTTATCTATTTTGAGACTCAAAACACAGTACATATAGGTACTTACATAGGTATTTATTTTTATCTATTGGTTAGGGTGCATATAAGGCTCTAGAAATAGTCATATGAGTACTTCCATTGTTTCAGTTAACAAAACTGAAAAAATAGAAACAATTGACTTTTCTTACCAGGAAAAAATGGGAAACACCATATATACAATGGAAGTATTAAACAGTGGGACTCAAGGCAGTTTTCAAGTTCAAACTAAATTAAAACCTACACAACATTTAGGCACAGACATGCAATGAATGCATGAGTTTTTGGGGATCGCCTAAGTGTGTCCTCTTCCTCTTGTAAGACAATGTTAAAAAATGTTAGGAAATCAACTTTCTCAACAATACACATGTATTTTCCTAGTAGAAAACATTCACTAGAATGAGCTTAAAACAATTATATTGTATGGTGGCAAAGGTTTGATGAATATAATTACCTCAAAAACCTTGCTGACATTGAAATCTGTAATCTTCACATTGTCATTTCAAGTTACTAAAATATTTTCAGGTTTGATACTTCCATGCACTACATTCTGATCCAGGAAAAAGAAACCAGCAACAAAATAGATAAAATAAATACTATATGCTCAAAACACAGTTCACATAGGTACTTACCAGAAAATAATATAGCAAAAGCAATCTGCAGTGTAACTATATAAATAATCTAAAAAGGGACTTCAAGTAAAAATTACCATAAATAAATTGTTATCATCAACAGCTTGTACGGTTCTCTCATTAATGAAGCTAATTAAGTACAACTATGGTGAGATAGCATAGTGGCCAACTAAAACTTCTCTAGTGAAACTTCTCTGCAACAAAAACAGGAAAATATACAATTACTCATTACAAGTTAATTGGTAAATAGTATATCAATAAAATTTTCTAAAAATACTATTTTCGGTCCTCTCGGTTTATTGTTATAGAAATGCTAGCTAGGGTAAAACAGGCACAACAACACCAAGCCAAGCACCACGCACCAGCGCACCACCCCAACGAACCAGCTATAGCGCACCAGCACCAGCACCAAGCCAAGCACCAGGCGACCAACACGTTCCACAAACTATACCAAGTGACCTTCCTAACAAATTTTCATAACCCATCTAAGAAATATCCAGCATCAAAATTTCTCAACATAAGTAAGCCTTTAGGTAGCTAGAAATAACCTCTACGTACCGATCGAGATTTGGTACCGAGAGTCATTTATAAAGGAAAAGATGAGTTAATGTTATCAGAAAGATTCAAGCAGTGGCCAAGGAACTACTATGGAGAGAGTGGAACAGATGCTGGAACGTGGTGCAAGAGTGGAACAGATGCTGGAACGCGATGCGAGAGTGGAACAGAGGCTGGACCACGATGACGCGAGAGTGGAACAGAGGCTGGAACGCGGTGGCACGAGGCTAGAACGCAGCGCAAAGGTTTCGATCGAGCAGAGAAGAGAATATAAGCTAGGGTTAGGGGATCGCAAGTATATATGAGATATATATATACCGCAAAAAAAACAGAAAAAAAAGATGGAAAACGGAAAAGAAAAAAAAAGAAAAAAAAGGAAATTAAAAGAAAAAAATTTGGTTAAAAAATTTGATATTTGATGTAAATTAAAAAAGAAAAATTGATAAAGTATATCTATGATCTCAGTTTTGTAAAAAATCAAGGTCATAGTTAAAATCGAGGCCAAAATCCTATAACCTCGTTTTTTCTAATAACTGTGGTTAAATGTCCAAGACGATATGTATATATTTTAGTAGTGTTAATTGTCTCTCCAATTTCTCATCATTTGCATACTTTATCTTAAAAAATAATTCACCCTCGTGAAACCGTTAGAGATTTCTGAGTTTACGAGATTAATGTGCCTCAAACCTCAATAAGTTTACATTGTGAATTTCAAACTTGATTTAGACTGTGACTAAAGTCCATTCTTAACCCTAAATGAGGTGATTTCCGTAAAAAACTATGGGGTCAAAGGATAAGAAAATGTTGAAGTTGCTAACCCAAAAATACTTATTTCAAAGATGTTATGTCGTACAGATCTTGCTGGTTAACAAATTTAAAAATATAATTGATTCATTAACTAAGTTCGTACCCTAAGTAACTAATCAACAATTTAAGGTGGTGATGAAACTTCAGTGCTACATATTGGACAACACTTTTTAATCTGAAGCCATTTTTTTATGCACTCTGAATGATAAGGATGTTCACAAGCCTTTTTAATAGTTACAAGTTCTTCCCCATCTTCATATTCAATCTGACAAATAACACAACGATCAACACCAATCTTGTTTTCAGCTATTTTATATGAATAGAAATCTAAATATGAAGACACTTCATTCAACGATAGACCTCTCTTTTCTACTCCAATGAACTCTCCCAGTGCAATCAATTCCTCATAAGTCAATTCATCGACATCCATATCCATTAATCCATCTTCATCCATGTCGTTGTCATCATCATCATCATCTGTATTACTATAATATTCATCCACAAGAAATTCCAACTGTGCTTCAAATCCTGGGTTTTCGAAGAACTCATAATTTCCATCATTAGCATTCATCTCATTTGATGCATTACTTTGATCATCTTCCTCGGTGTCACTTACAATTGTTTCGAGCATCGCATTTTCCATCTCTTGCTCTTGCAAAACCATAGCTAGCTGAACAAAATCAAGTTTGATTCGATCAAGGTGAGCGAACGGGTTTCTTTGAGAAGGTTGTTTGGTCTCTTCATGGTCCTTTGAATTTGAACCCATGCATATATTTTCAAGTGGGATATATTTTTCATGAGCTTACTTTAAGGAGGAGGCAACCTACATGAGAAGCAACGGCTAACCATTTCACATGAATTTCTATATTCTAGATTCCTAGCTAGCTAGCTACCTCAAAGTTTTGTTGTTCTCCAGCTAGAGATAGGGCTTGAGGTTTCTTTAGGAAGAAGGTAGCTTTCAAAGGAGGCAAAAGGAAATATAATGTTATTTAATAAATTCAATGCCTTACAAATGAAATTAATGCATGCCTATACTTTGCCTCCTCTCTAGGAATTTCACACAAATTAAAAAAGTACATGTATCCTTCCATGAATGTACATACATACAAAGAATTAGAAAATACACGAAATTAATTTTGAACACTAAAACGTATTATGCTATTAGTTTTTAATTTTTCTAGCTGCTTGAGTTGCGTTAAAGATAACATAAGAAATAGCCAAGTTTTATTGAACACAGATTTATTTAACCAAAAAGGCATGAAAAATGTAAACAGAGGCAGACCAGGTCAACCACCTGAAAATAACTTAAGTTCAATATGTACACAAAACGGAAAATGAGCTGCAAATGGTACTGAAGATTCTGTTGAGGAAAAAAGATAGAAAGAAAAGACTTTGACTGCATGAAACAAATGTATTGTCTTTGCACTTTCACAATTTTTATACATATATTGCAATACTATTTGACTTTTTGCAATTCTATCTACAACCTCTACCATGAATCCAATACAATACAAATTATTTTATTTTTAAAATCAAATATTAATTTTCTTGTATTTGTAAGTATACAGAGTTTTCATACCTATAAATTGACTAAAAATAATTTAATATTTTCATAATAATAAAAAAAATAAATTTAAACAAAACAAACATTAACATGAATAAACATGACACAAATATGCACACGAATTGACATACCTCGTTCAAACCTCATCAATTCTAAGATTTTAACTTGTATGAGTTAATAATACCAAAGGTGTCTCTCTTTCTTTCACTTTTATCATTTCAAGTCTACTAGTGATCAATATATGCTTTTCACGTGAAAATTTACTCTTGTGAATTAAATGGATAATTAATTTTATTTATGTATTACAATATTTTAAATAAATCGTGAAAATAATTATTAATTTTATAAAAATATAATATACAATTTATTTTTAGTAGTGATATTTTATTATTCTATTTGAATATTTAAGTAGTTTTATGTTTTTTTAACATGCACCAAAATTAGGTATTTGTAAAGGTTTTAAACCCTTGAAAATGATATTTTGCATTGGTTTAAAAAAACAAAACATATTGTATGAAAGTAATATTGCAAAAATTCAAATATAATAAGAAAATAAAATAATATTTTTAATCAATGTTCATGAATAGGCATAGAAAACATGTAACATATATATGAAGAAAATTAAAAAATATCCTATGATTTAAAAATACAAATTTTATAGATTAAATTATTACAAGAGTTATTACAAACATTGCAAAATAACTAAAAATTTAACCACAATTAATTTGATAACATTTTTTTTAATATTGAAAGTTATACATTTTAAGACGGTTGAAAAAATAATATAATAAAAAAAGTTGTGGTCAAACCTACCTTTGTTACTTTTAACATATTCTTGTATTCTTATATCATCTAATAAGCTCCATTCCATTAATTCAAACTATTAATTTAAATCACACTAAATATTATTTGATATAAAAATAATCAAATAATCTCATAATAAAATTGAAAAAAAATCATGATTATATTGTCTAATAAGTTAGATATATAATATTAATCGTCTTTGGTTCTGAGTAACAAAGATGCATCAAAAAGAGTTACGTATAATTTTATAAAAAAAAATTAAGAAAATGCAATTAAATAATCAAAATTGAAATTTTTTGAAATTCAAATTAATTTCTCATTTTTATATAAGAGATTATGTCCGATATTTATTATTCTGCTAAATTATTAATTTTAGTTAACAACATTAAAGTTTAGAAGAGTTTTGTTTGAAATAACTATATGCAATATATAACTATTTTAATTTTATATTAAATAAAGTTATAAAATCATGTTTAAATAATCTAAATTGAAGTCTTTTGTAATTTTAGTTTTCAATGAATGTTATTTATTATGCATAAAATAGTTTTAATTGAAAACATTAAATTTTTGAAGATGTATGACACAAATAATTGTATGAAATATATAATTTTTCTAATTTTGTAAAAAATAAAATTAAGAAATGGTGATAAAGTAATCCTAATTATTATTTTGAAATTCTAGTTTTTAGTTTATGATTAAGTCATTTTATTTGTTATTTATTATTTTAAAAATAATTAATTTTAATTAAAAATATTAAAGTTTTGAAGAAGTATGTCCAAAACAATTATATATGATCTATAAATTTTTGATTTTATAAAAATGAAAAATTATGAAAGAATAATTAAGTAATCTTAACTGAAGTGATCTTTTGGACTTCTAGTTCTAATTTTTATTTGAGTCATTATGTTTATTATTTATTATCTCAAATAATTCATTACAATTAAAAACATTAAAAAAATCTATGAAAAGGCCATTAAATAATTCTAACCGAAGAGTTATAGAGTTTAGTTTTTAATTTTATTTAAAAATATTAGAAACATAAATATATGAATGGACCATTAAATAATCCAAAGTAAAGTACTTTTAAATTTTAGTTTTTTAATTTCTAACTAAATATTGAGGATTATTTATTATTCTAAAAAGAATTCATTTTAATTAAAATAAATTAAAATTTTGAATAACAATCTATAATTTTTTTATTTTATAAAAAAGGAAAATTAAGAAAGGCTGATTAAATAATCCTATAAGTAAAATTTTTAGAATTCTAGTTTTAAATTTTCAATTAAGCTAATATACTTGTTATTTATTAAGAATTCTATAGTAGAAATAATTACACAAAGGTGAATTGTTCTTTCGATTCAAATAAGCAACTAGACCTCAATGAGGGATGAAAATGTCAACTTATGAAATCTTTTCGTGAGTTCTATAACAACTCAACCAAGCAAGCCTCACAAATGTGAATGAAGTAAATAACATGTTCAATTCAACATAGAACAAGAATAACCAACATTAAGAAATAACAAAATGTAGTAGATACACTAGTAACAGTGTACCTCACAAGCTCCTGTCCAAGCTACCAGCATGCATAAACATAGCAAATATCACACAATATGCAAATCAATCATACATATTGAAAAGTTATAAAAAAATTTCAATTACTTCAAGACCTCATATGTGAGAACATATTCTGTACATGATGATTATACTTTTACAGTATGCAATCATACAAAACATAACAAATCATAATAAAGAATCTAACACTTGGTGCATTATCAAGGTAATGAGATATTGACTCCTTAGAGACTTACACCAAATTCATATGTAGATAAAACACACAAACAATATAAATTAATCAAGAAGTGGGTCGATTAATTTAATACAAGAAAATGAATAAACAAAAAGCTATAGGTATGATACAAGTAAAGAAAGCATGCAATAACACAAATTAAATATGTTTTTTAATTAGAGTCTACATCTAGTTTGTTGATACATATATGATGAAAACTCAGATTATACTAACACACAAACTAATTCTACATGGAAACAATGAAAGAATCCAAGACCCAATACATAATTAAGTTAATGAGATATTGACTCCTTAAGGAATTATGACACCAAACAAGCAAACAACAAAAAGATAAACATTTAATAGATAAACATAACAGCCTTACAAATAATCACAGATAGGTAATAATGAAGCAAATATAATATTAAATGTTCATAAATTTGATAATAAATATAGAAAGCTTTCTAATCAGAGTTTAAACTTTAATATGTAAAAATATAGACAATTTAAACTCAAATTGTACTAATAAAATAATAAAGCATGTACAACACAAGATATAACGAGGTAAATCTACATAGAACCTCAGCCTATGTGGTAACATCCTTGGATTGCTTATGAAATTACTCGATAGCAAATAAATCCACTAAGTAATAAAATAATTACCATCCTACTGGAAATAAAACCATCAATACTTCTATCAGTTAGGACCTCTTTTCAAATTACCTATTACTGCTTTTGCTTGCTACCTCCACAGTGAGTTGGTCCTACATATGAACCGAGCTCTCTCTAAATCCATCACTACTCAATGTAGTGTGATCAGTAACTGAAGATTAATAAAGTATAGTAAAGTGAACAATCAAATGTAAGGATCACCTTCAATCATGAGGTACCAATAACCACATGGGGAAACATGTTCAATCATGAACCATAAATCATCTACGTGGAAAACACATTCAACAACATACCATACATAACCAACGTTTTGAGAATACAGCCCCAACTACCCTTAACCAAACACATAACTCACCATCATATGAGTTCTTTACCTATGGAAAATGTTGCATCCTAGCAACATCCAGTCGACACATAGCTCATCTCCTCATAGACTCCTTTCCTAAGAAAAAGTTACATCTTAGTAACTACTAACCGATACATGGCTCATTGTCACATAAGCTCCTCACAAAAAAGCTAACTTGCAAACACCTTATTGAGTACTCATCACTATAGAGCATAATTTTGTTTACTCAGTCATGAACCACTACTACAAACAACACTCAAGGTAATAGTGACAAAAAAATGAGATATCAATTTGACAGAGCCCCATTAAATTTTTCTAGATAAGAAACAAGAAGAGAATGAGTATTTATATGAGTCACCCAAGATCACTACTTTGTCTTATGCCTTATTAAGGGTCCTTACTATCCAACGAGGGCCTCGTTGAGGTACCAAAAAACCAAAATTTTCTTTCTAAAATTGTTGAGTAATTTTCATAAATACACGCACTCGAAACGAAACAAAAATATGAGTGACAACGTCAGCTCGCTTACACACTCATTCATTGAAAACCACAACGCTTAACCTAACATGCACACTACGAAAACCAATCTTGTGGTGTGTGTAAACATGCTCGCATGCAAAGTGTATCTAACTATTTGTATGTGTGCATTATTGATCGTTTGTATCCAACCTTACACAAAGAGAGACAAAAACACAAAGTAAAATAAAAGGACTTCGTGTTTTATACACACAAAACCAACACATACTCAAAGGACTATAAGACTTACATTTATTATTCTAAAAAATAATTAATTTTAATTAAAAATATTAAAATATTGGAGAAATATTATCAAAATAATTATATGTAATCTATAATTTTTATTTTTATAAAAAATATAGAAAAGTGATTAAATAATTCTAACTTAACTTTTTTGAAATTTTAGTTTTTAGTTCAAAAAAAGTGTACGAAATGTCACTTAACTTTTACAAACTAAACACATTGGTCACCTTACATTAAATTGGTATATTTTAATAATTTTATTGCAATTTTTGACCTAAATAACTTCATTTTTGATAAATTGATAAATGTTTTTAACTAACAATAACTCATTTCAAAATTTATCGTGTTATACAAAATTACATAATTAATAAAAAGACCAAAGACCCTTGTTTCCTAATTTTATTAAAATGAGATTAAGTTCACATCTATCACATATTCGACAATCACTACTGGCGACCCCATATTAGGTCCACTAAGTCACCATAATTATGATAGATGTGACATATTACAAATAACGATACATGTAGATATAACATGTTATATCTAATTACATCATGTAATATCTAATAGATGTAATTGAATATAACATGTTACACACAAAAGTAAATATAACATGTTACATATAATAAAAGAGGTGAATATAACATATTATATATAAAAAAATATAGATATAAGATGTTATTTACAAAAATAAAGATAAATATATCAGGTTTCATATAAAAATATACGTGCATATAACATGTTAAATATAAAAATCATAATTTAAATATACTTAAAATAAGCCAAAATGTATCTCACAATATCGGTTTCGTATGTCCTCTAATTTCCCACCAACACCCTCTGACCATTTCCATTAGTTTCACCAGATTCTCCTTCTCAAACAAGAATTGACCTATCACAGGCACCATAATAGAACACTAACCCATCAATGCTAAGAGCCAAGGCATTTGCAGCAGTGTTTTTCTAGAGTAACTACTAACGATTGCTCTTTATATCCACTAAGCTTATTCATACCTTGATTTTCTTATCGACTAAACGAGTATAAAAATACCCATCTTTCAATAAATCTGTGGCTTTAATATTACTTACCGACTCTAAAGATTTGAAATCGGATCTCTGCCATACTTTGTATGTTTGGTCCCATGAAGCAGAGTATAGCAGAGATCCATCACAGATTATTGCTGAAGTAGAAACAACATAATCAGTAATAAAATAAATAAAAAATAGTCCCTCAACTCAAGCCACAGTCGCCAGGCTAACCACTACGTCTGCGTTCAACTCAGCTACCATGGAACCAGCCAGTCAAATGTTGCCACCATCCTTTGATCTGGTAGCGCCGTCGTCGCCTATTCAGATATGGTCGTCAGACTTACATCAAACCATGCACTAATGTGAGCTCGTCCTTTTTCAGTAAGTTTCTGACCACCAAGGAGTTCATCCGCACAACATCCCAACAGCCCACCATCATCAGTGCGTTCAGTTGGTCCAAGCGTACAAATGATCTTGGCTTCTTCTCCAACCCCACCACCACAAAAATGAAGAGGCAAAGTAACGCGAACAAAGGTTTAAATATTGATATTGATTTAAATATGAAGACTAAAATTTTACAAAAATATTAACATATGAGAACTTTGGAAATTTTTAAAAAAACTATGCACACAAATTTATTTACAAAATTTTATAAAATATTAAAAAAATTAATTACTTATATTTTTAAACTAATTTTTTATTTAAAATATATATTTATAAAAATTATATTATTTAATTTAATCAATAATTCAACTAAATAATCAAAATATTACAAAATAATTAGTTAAAATCTAAAATAATTATTTAAACTATAATTTTTTAATATTATTATAAATATATAAATTTTAACTGTATATAATATAATTTAAATTATAAAAAAATAATTACATAGATAAAATTAGTATATATATATAAAAAAGTACAATAATATGGTCATAAATAAATAATATTTTGAGTGAAGATTAAAAAATATATATAAATAAATAAATTTAAAGATAAATTATTTAGAAATAAAAAAAATAAAAAATAAAAAATAATATAAAATGATATTTTTTTATTATTTGTAAACATTTTGTCAATAATTTTGCGATAATATCTATAATATCCATAATATTTTGACAAATTGTTTTCCTTAAGAACGATATTTTGTTGATAATGTCATAACGTTTTAGATATTTTAGCCAAAATATATAAATATTATGTTTTGATGTTGGAATGTGTAAAAAAGTGATAATATCGTCACGATATCGTGACAATATCAATGATATTATCGATATTTTAATCCTTAGAATCAAGTGACATTTTGAATGAATAAACTGATTGAAGGACAAAAGTGTAATGTCTCCTCACCCAAACATAGAGATAGTAATGGATCAGATCGGATAACATCTTTTGCTGATGATAGTTCAATTCATCAAGCATAACATCTAGTCGAGTAAGGACTCTTGTGGAAGCCTATTTTACAAGTTAGCTCCAAATCTATCCATTCAATCTCTATGTCACCAAATCCTATATTTAGTCCCTCCAAGTGTTATTGGATGCTTTGGATTGTAAATTTCAAATGATAAAAAATAAAATTTGATTGTAAAGGAAAATTTCAATTAGATCAAATTTAAATAAGAATTAAGAAAACAAATAAAATAATATCTTGTAACAAAATCTTACCAATTTTAAATACCAAGAATTTCAATTAGAATTTGTCCGCATCATTTTTTCCCTTATTAGATTTGGTTTTTTATATCTCCACAATCACCTCTTTTGTTTTTCACTCTCCTCTTCCCTCGACTCGTTTTTTTATTCAACCCTTCATTTATTTTCTTCTTTTTTTTCACTCATATATTTTTTTTAACTCTATTTTTGACTCAAACACCAACTAAACAAGAACAAAAAAAGACTCAAGAATAATAACAAGATGTAAACACAAGACAACACAAGAACAAGCAAAGGAACAAAAAGAAGGATAAAAGCAAAACAAGACTTGAGAAGAAATAGACTTCAAGGGAATTCAATCGTGACGAGACAAAAAGACAGAAGGTTATAATCATGAATAAAAAATATTCAAGAAATTAAAGACTATGAAAAAGATAACAAAACAAAAACAAAGGATAGGATCAAATCTTTTTTTACTCTAAACTCAAAACAAAGAAGGAAATGAAACAAAATGAAAAATAAAAAAAAATACTAAGAAAATAAAGGGATAGAAATCTGAATTTAGCATTTGAGCTCTAATATTAAATGATACAAATCTCAAAAAGACTTAACTTGAAAACCCACGAGGAAGAAAGAAAAGTGAACCCAAAAGGTTGTAGCCTTCGAACCTAACAACAAATTGAGTAAATCAACCCCAAGAAAGCTAAAATAAGATTCTATTGTGATATGAAGCACCATAAGACTTCACAAGCCTTAATAAGATATTGAACACCCTAAGGTTTTCTAAGCCTTTGATAAGTTTTGAAAGTGTTCAATTAAAAGCTGTGATGATTCTATGAAATTAGAGTCATTAAGACACTTTTTTTACTTAATATTTACTTGTTTTATTCAATAAATAGTATTTTTGGGGCTAAAGATATCAAAATATGAACTTTTTAGTGAAAATGGGTGAAAATATAATTTTTAGAATATTTTTGGAATTTTTAACGCATGACCAATAAGAACCTACCACAAGCAAATGAGCAGACTTGGAAAGCCACACGGATGCCACGCAAGTAGGGACAATGACTCATATATTTCTATGTGTGAGGAGTGAAGTAGTGCGTGCCACATGTTAGCATGACGTTCAATTCGAGTTAGGAGAGCGGTCAAACAACACTACCATGTGTCCCCACGTGATTTCTCCCTATGTTTCACCTGTGCGCCATGCCATCCGTTATTGTGAATCATGTTGTGCCGCTTGGCACTAACTCAGCATGCATTGACTCAGATTGGTCTCCCCTACCACGTGTCATGCTCTGATTAGCCCAATGAGTTCCATGTGCTATGTGTCGCGTTGTGATTGGCTAACACTGTTGATTTTGCTTCTTTTGATCTCAATGCTTAATCTGAAGCTGATACGACACTCCAGATTGCACTTGAGCTATATTTAAGCCCCTAATCACCCTAAAACCCTAATGAGCCACCATTAGCATAATTTTGGTCAATTTTTGGAGCTAAAAAGAGAGAAAAATACAAAAATATTGAAAAAAGAGATATAATTTTGGTGGAGATTCAAGAGGAGATTAGTACTATAATTTAAGAGATTGATCATATTTTTTCTTCTACTCTTTTTTTTTATCAATTTTTATGTCTTTATTTATGAAAAATATGAGATTTATGAACACAATTATGTGTAGTTAATTTATTAATACAAGGATCTTATGAACCTAATTTTCACCATGTAATGATCCAATATTGTACCCTAATTATAATTATATTATTTAATCTTATTTTTATGCTATTTATTGTTTGATTAACAATTTATCTATAGAAACAATCAAATAGATTTGAGAGAATTATTTAATTATTTTTCTTGCTTAAATAACATGCATAGTTTCTAGGCAAAAATGTATGATTCTTATGTATGTGACCATAATTGATGAAATTAATGAGTAGTATGAAATTTAATTGGCATGTGAGTGTAATTAAATTAATTACTATATAGTGTGTAATTTACTTGAGAGAGGAATAAATGCTAGGTTATATTCAATCGATTATTTAATTAATTGATAATTATATTAAGAAGATTTTAGTAATTCACATGTTTAGAAAATTGGAGATTAAGTATTCCTAGATATTTTCTCATATATCTTCTTAGTTATCAAATATGATTTAATTAATTGTTACTATTTATTTTTAGTTATTTTAATTTTTTTTCCTTATAAAAATACAAAAAAATTAATTTTTATTTTTTTAGTTTTAAAAACTAGCTTCTAATAAAATAATCTTTGTGCGAATAATATTTTTTTATATTACTTGTTACGATACGTATACTTGCGTATTCATTGCACACACTTAATGTGTGTCGATCAAGTTTTTGGTATTATTGTCGGAGATTATAAATATTAGAAATTATTTTTTTTACTTTTATTCTAATTATTTCTCTCTATTTGTTTTTCATATTTTATTTTTTTTAATTTAATTTAATTTTAATTAGTTATATAATTATTTATTTATTTACCTATTTATTTATTTTAGGTAATTTTCTTTACTTATTTAATTGTTTTTATTTTAATTTATTTATTTTTAATTTTTATTTAGTTTTAATTTAGACATCACTTTTAGTGATTTTCGAAATACATTTGATTCTATTGCATGAACAGAGTTCGTGAGAGAAAAATCTTGCCTTTAGATCTTAAAATTGAGCTTTCTTTAAGATCAATTAGAAAACAAGTTGTCACTCAAGAGGAAAAAATATGACTAATCCATTAGAAATAAATAATAATTAGCTAAACTTGAACAATTGGATACTTTTGATGGATGATAGGGGAAGAACTATGAATGGATATGAAAAACCTACGTTGGAAGGATTGAATCCAAGTATTACAAGGCCAAACATTCAAGCTAATAAGCTTGAGTTAAAGCCAGTGATGTTTCAAATGCTACAAACAGTTGAAAAATTCAACGGATTACTAATAGAGGATCCTCATCTTCATATCAGATTGTTTATTGAAGTTGGAGATTCATTCAAGTTTAATGGTATGAAAGAGAAGACATTTAGGCTTAGATTATTCCCTTACTCTTTACAAGATTGTGTTCAAGCTTGGCTAAACTCTTTGCCACCTGATTCCATTACAACTTGGAATGGATTGGTGGAGAAAATCTTGATGAAATACTTTCCACCAACAAAGAATTCCAAGCTTAGGAATTACATTAGTTCTTACCAATAATACGAAGAAGAATCTTTATATGAAGAATGGGAAAGACTCAAGGAATTTCTAAGGAAGTGTCCTCATCATGGTATTCCTTTTTGGATTCAAATGGAGACTTTTTACAATGGTCTCAATGCTCAAACAAGAACTATTGTTGATGCATCTACTAATAGAGCTTTGCTAGCCAAATCTTACAATTATGCTTATGATTTACTTGAGAAAATGGCTAGCAATAATTATCAATGTTTAATGGACAGAATGATAGCCACATGAAGAATAGGTGGAATGCATAAGGTAAATGATATCATGACACTTACAACTCAAGTGTCATATTTGGTAAATATTTTGTAGGTTCAAAACTCGCAGCGAGTATAAATCAGGTCCAAGATTCAAGGATGTCATGTGTCTTTTGTGATGGATCCCATTTGTTTAATAATTGTCCAGATAATCTTCAATCGTTATTTTATATAGGTAATGTGAATCAAAACAATAATCCATACTTGAACACATATAACCCAAGATGGAGACAACATCCAAATTTTTCTTAGAATAACAATAATCAAGGTGGTAATCAATTCAACCATCAATCATTTCCACCACCTACCACATAGTTTTCAACAACCATATTAATCACAAGCCCAAGAAAAGAAGCCACCTACTGAGGACAATACAAATGCCTTAATGGGGATAATGAAAGACTTCATCCAATCATTTAGTGCAAAAATGTCAATTCCAGAGGCTTCAATTCAAAATTTGGAGAACCAAATGGGGAAACTTGCTTAGTCTATAAGTCAAAGGCCTCAAGGTAACCTTCTAAGTGACACAATTGTAAACCCAGAAAGAGAAGGTAAGGACCAATGTAAAGCCATAGCCTTATGGAGTGGTAAAAATTTAGAATAGGAACATAAGACATAAAAGGATGAGGAGAAATAGGAAATTAACAAGGATAAAAAGGAACTAGTGAATAAAGAGAGCATTGGAATGGAAATAATTCAGATAAAAAAGAGTAAACTCTATAAACCCACTATTCTTTTCCTTCAAAGACTTCAAAATAAAAAGTTAGATACACATTTTTAAAAATTTCTTGATGCCTTTTGGAAGCTACACATAAACATATCATTTGTAGAGGTACTTGAACAAATATCATCTTATGCCAAATTCATGAAGGATATACTATCAAAGAAAAGGAGGCTTGGAGATCACGAAACAATAACCTTGACTGAAGGTTGTAGCGCCATCCTTGATAGAAAACTACAACCAAAAATGAAAGATCTAGGTAGTTTTGACATCCTTTGCACTATTGGGAACATCCATTTTTGCAAGGCACTATGTGATTTGGGTTCTAGTATTAACTTTATGCCATTATCAGTCTTCAAGAGATTGGGGGTTGGTAAAACCAAATCCACTTCAGTAGCATTACAAATGGTAGATAGATCAATTTAGAGACCACGAGGTGTGGTAGGATATACTAGTAAAAGTAGACAAATTCATCTTTTTGATAGACTTTACTTTTCTAGACATGGAGGAGGACCGTGACATTCCTATCATACTTGGTCGCCCATTCTTAGCAACCGGAAGAGCATTCATTGATGTACAAAAATGTGAACTTACAATGAGAGTGCAAGATGAACAAATAATGTTTAAAGTTTTTAAATCATTTGAACCCTCTCACATTGATAGTGCTATTGAATGCTTAAGGATAAATGTTATTGAATATGGGGAAAACTTAAAAGAATCTGTTGAGTCAATCACACTTACAAATTTAACACATGATACTATGAACAAGGACATAAACTCACCAGAAAACAAGTCAACCTATTTTAACTTTGAAAGTATGGAATCAAAGGTTGATATTATGGACCATGTGAACTTTTTGGAGGGCGTGCCTCTCATGTGTATATCAAAGGAAATTATGGAAAATTTTGAGATTGGATTTAAGCTTAAATCATCAAATGAAGGGCTACCAAGTTTAGACTTCACACTTTTACCATCCCAAGTTTAGACTTCACACTTTTATCGTCTCATCCTCAATCAAGTAGAAAAGTTAAAGAGTCAATAGAGAGGTGAAAAAGATGTTAGAAATATATAAATTGGATGAGTTATAGAGGAATGCTTATAAGAATGCTAAAAAGTTCAAAAAGAAAACAAAAATATGGCATGAGAAGATAATTGAGCACCCTATTTGCGAACCAGAACATACAGTATTAATGAACAAATAAGGACTTAACTTGTTTCTAGGAAAATTCAAAAGTAAATGGACATAAAGGGACGTGCCTTAGGACTTGATATGACCGTCTATTCTAGGACGTTAAATGTGATGCTTGTTAGGAGGCAACCCAACATTATTTTACTTATATTTTCATTGTTTTTGTTTTATAGGTGAATAAATGTGGAGATTAATTGAACAATAAGATTGAGCATTTAAGTGACAGATATGTTATGCCAAGACTAAGGGGGTTTTCTTTTCTTTTACCTTTTCATATTTATATGTGCATATTAGGGACAATGTGTAATTTAAGTTTGGGGATGGAAAATTATTTCTCTACATTTTTTCTACATGCATTTTAAATTTTTAGGAATTTGTTTAGGGATTTGTTTTTAAATTTTTTGGATATTTTTAATCAAGATTTGGGTAAAAATTGATAAATATATGAAAACTAAATACATGCATGCTTGATATGAAACATATGAACTCAATGATAAAATTGGTTGTTATGACTTGGATAATTAATGTAACATTTTTGTTAAGATATACATTAATCATGTGATATGCTTGCTAATTCTGATTGAATTGATTCAAATTTTTATTCACATGTTCATGATTGATTTTGGTATGCTTATTGAGAAAATATTTGTAGTGAGTTATTCGAGTTGATGAGATATATTAGGTTTTAGAATCTATTTGAACATCCCTTGAGGCTAAATTCTGAATAGCATTTAGCAAGAGAAATGATTTAGGCCTTATTTGGATCGATTGAGTCTTTCAAGCTAACCATTGTTAATATCTTTAGTCACCTATTTGAGTTTAACAATATATTTGAGCTATATTTTATGCCTAACTAATAAGCATTACCTTTATCCTTACACCTTTAGCTTGTATGAAAAGAAAAAAAATGCTATCATGTGTTATGCTATAAAGTAAGGTAAATGTAATACACCCTAAAACAAGAGTGAAAAAAATCAAAACGCACATCACAATTATCCCTTTAAAGAAAAAGAAAATAGAATTGAAAATAAGTTTAGGGGTGTTGTGAAGTTACAATAAAAAAGGGAGAAAAGAGATGTGTAATAAAAGAATATGAAAAGAATGACAAAAGATGATGTACTAAAATATCAAGTAAAAGCTCAATTGTAGTTATAAAGTGCATGATGAAAAAAAAGAAGCTAAGGTGTGGAAAGAGCCTATGTGTCTTTATTTATCGACCCCTACCTAAGTCTTACATTACAACCATGTAAAGTCCTTATTGATCTTGAGCTAAGTGCATATTTATATTACTGGAGGGGGATGTGAAAAATAGACTTATAAGACTTGTTCTAAGATTGAATTGATTAGTATGCTCATATAGGTTGATTTCATGAGTGTATTGGATGATATCATGTGAAACACACACATACAAATCAATTTTTGAAAAATCTTACATATCCTTGTATTGATGGAATGCTGATTGATGAATATATGAACCTCCCTATCATAAGATTGTACGACTTTTGAGAGGGATAGTTTTCGTGAAATATGCATGTACTAATAAAAGTATATTTATGAATATACTACCTATGTTATTTTATTTAGTTATACTTGGCTTTACTTGAGGACAAACAAAGAGTTTAAGTTTGGGGTTTGATGACTTTATGAAAATAGAGTCATTAGCACACTTTTTTTATACTTAATATTTACTTATTTTATTCAATATGTATTATTTTGGGAAGTTTTGGGATTTTTTATGAATTTTTAACTCAAGATTAATCATAACCTGTCATGTGGCATACCATGCAAGTAAAGGAGTTGATTGGGCAGGCCATACGAATTCCACGTAAGAAGGGACAACTAATCATAGATTTTCAGGTGTGAGAAGCGATGTAGCGTGTGCCATATGTCAGTATAAAGTTCAATTCGAGTTCAGAGAGTGGTCAAACCTTCATGCCATGTGTCATCATATGATTGCTCCCTGCGTTCCACCAGTGGGCCATGCCATCTGTTACTGCAAATCATGTTATGCTGGATGGCGTTGACCCAACATGTGTTGACTCAGACATGTCTCCTTTACCACACATCGTGCTGTGATTGGCTGAAGTTGTTTATTTTTCTTGTTTTGATCTCAACCCTTAATTTGAAGTTGATCTGACGGTCCAAATTACACCTGAGATATTTTTAAGTTCCTAATCACCCCCATAAACCCTAGTGAGCCGCTATTAGCATAATTTTGGTAAGTTTTTGGAGCTAAAAAGAGAGAAAAATACCAAAAAATTGAAAAAGAGATATATTTTGGTGAAGATTCAAGAAGGGATTAATATTACAATTCAAGAGATTGGTTGTATTTCTTATTCTACTCTTTTATTATCAATTTTTATGTTTTTCGTTATAAAAAATATGAACTTTATGAACACAATTATGTGTAGTTAATTTATTAATCTTGGGATCTTATAAATCTAATTTTCACCATGTGATGATCTAATATTTTATCCCAATTATAATTTTAATTTAATTGATTATTTAATTTGATTTTTATGTTATTAATTGTTTGGCCAACAATTTATCTATAGAGGCAATCAAATAGATTTGAGAGAATTATTTAATTATTTTTCTTGATTAAATAACATTCATAATTTCTAGGAAAAAATTGATGATTCTTATATATGTGATACATAATTGATGAACTTAATGAGTAGTATGAAATTTAATTGACATGAGAGTATGATTAAATTAATTACTATATAATGTGTAGTTTACTTGATAGAGAAATACATGATAGGTTAGATTCAATTGATCATGTAATTAATTGATAATTATATTGGAGGGATATTAGTAATTCACATGTTTAAAAAATTGAGAATTAAGTAATCCTAGATATTTTTTCATATATATTTTTAATTATCAAATATGAGTTAATTAATTGTTGCTATTTACTTTTATTTATTTTAATTTTTCATCCTTAAAATATAAAAACACAAAAAATTGATTTTTATTTATTTTATTTTTAAAAATTAGCTTCTAATAAAATAATCTCTGTGGGAGCAATTTTCTCTTATCATTATATTACTTGTAGTGATAAATATACTTGAGTATTCATTACACACAGTTCGTGTTGTGATCAAGTTGAAGAGAATTTTCTTTCACAAGGTTTTTTTTTTTTGAATCAAATCTTCATTCTTTATTTCAATAAGCCAATGGCTTTTAAATACAATTGATCAATGAAGTTGAAGCAATAAATTCCCAAATATAGTATGGCTTAAATAACAAATAACCAAAATGGAAAAAATATTCAAATTTGAATTTTGAATCCTTAATTATGCTCTTGTTTCAATTACAAATGACTACAAAGGAAAAAACTAACCTAATTTTATTTTTGAAAAATAATTAAAAACAAAGGAATAGGAACAATCTTTGGATGCTATGTTGATTGTATCATTATTTGATATTAATCACAGGTGAAAGCTTTTTAGCCTCTTTTGTTTCTTTACAAACGAACTTATCTAGAAATTTACAATCCTTATGGTGTCTCATCACCTTTGGTTCTTTGGTGCATAGTATTTATAAAGTCAAGGTGTTGCTATGATATGAAATTTAGATTTTTATAGACCGTTCTCTATTTATTGTTAGATCTTTGACCATTTCTCTTAGAGTTTTCAAACATTTTGTGTGTGTGGGTGTCAAGGTTCATGTTTTAGGGTTTGCATTGTTTGATATCAGAGATAAGGCTTTAAATTTAGATCTCCATCTCTTTGTTTTCTTTATTTTTATTTTTTAGTGTTTTTCTTTATTTTTGTTTCTTATTTTTTTTATTTTAGTTCCTTCTTTGTTTCCACTTTAGAGTAAAAAAAGGAAGAAAAAAAAAGATACGATCGTATCCTTTATTTTAATTTCATTATATTGTTTCATTTTAGTCTTTGATTTCTTGAATCTATTTTGTTCTTATTTCTAACATTTTTATGTTTTTTTGTCTACTCAAGATTGAATTCCATTGGAGTCCAATTCTTCTAAAGTTTTGGTTCCTATTTTTTTTTCCTTTTTTGTTCATTCGCTTGTTATTGCATTATCTTGTGTTTCCATCTTGTTGTTGAGTTAGTTTTCTTTTTTTTTTTTGCTCTTAATTAATTGGTTTTTGAGAAGAAAAAAACAAGTCAAATAAAAAAGAGAGATGAATGAAAAAATGAAGATTTGACTAAAAAAACAAGTTGATTGAAAAGAATAGCGAAAAAAGAGATTATTGAGGAGATTGAAAAATAAAATTGATAAGAAAAAAAAGGGGGCAAAGAAATTCTAGTTAAAGTTCTTGGTATTTGAATTCGCTAAGATCTTGTACCATAAAATACTCATAAAAATAAGATTTTATTTTATTTGTTTCCTTAATTGCTATTCAAATTTGGTGCAATTAAAACTTTCCTTTGGTGCTAAATTTTGTTTTTTATGTTTGACATTTACAATGCAAAACATTCAACAACACTTTGAGAGACTAAATATAGGGTTAGGTGACACGAGGTATTGGATAGATAGATTTGAAGCTAACTTGCAAAAAATTTCCCAAAAGTCCCAACTCAACTAGATGTTATGCTTGATAAATTAAACTATCATCAACAAAATATAAAAAAGGTGGTTGAATTATTTGTAAAATGGGAGAGTGAGAAAAAGAAAGAGATGAAGTTGAAAAGAGAAAGTGAATTACAAAAGAAAAAGATTGAGTTAAGAATAGAAGGTGAATTGATATAGAAAGAGAGAGAAGAAAAAAGAGAGTAAAAATAATAAATAAAAAAAAAATAGATGAGTGAAAAAGATGAGTTGAGAGAAGGAAAATAAAAAGAAAGTAAGCAATCAAAAGATATAAGTGAGATGGATACTAAAAAAAGAGATGAGTAAAAAATAAGAGTTTCAAGAAAAATCAAAAGAAGTAAGAAAAAGTGAGTTAGTTGAGAAGATAAAAAAGAAGAAGAGAGGAAACACATGAGCAAGTGAACAAAAATGCATGTTTTATTACTCTCAAAGTTTTGCGTGATATTGTTGTCATCTTCTTATAGAAATATGAAATTCATAATTGATTGCTATGGATTCGAGGACAAATCTTCTTGAAGAATGGGGGAATGATGCGATTGAAGGAGCATCCAAAGATTGTTCCTATTCCTTTATTTTTCATTATTTTTTTAGAACTTAAATTAGGTTATTTTTTCCTTTGTAGTCATTTGTAATTCCTTGTTTTAGGGCATAGTTTAGGATTCAAGTTTCAAAATTCAAATTAATATTTTTTCCTTTTTAGTTATTTGGTATTGAAGGCATCATATATTCGTGGATTTGTAGCTTCAAATTCATGGACCAATTGTGTATTTAAAAGCCTTTGGCTTATTGAAATAAAGAATGGAGATTTGATTCAAAAATAATCTGTGAGATAAAATTCTTTTTGGTTCTTAAATGGAAATTTTCAAAACTTACCAAGGCTTAGGAAATCTTGTGGATTTCAATCGCTTGTCAAGATTTGGAAACCTTATGGTGCTTCCTTTTCCAATGAAATATGATTAGTGTTCTTAGGGTTAATGTACTCAATTCATTGTTAGGTTCCAAGGCAGCAACATTTTGAGTTCATGTTGCTTTATTCCTTATGGGTTTTCTATGCTAGTCATTTTGGGGTTTGATCATATTGATAAAGAGCTAGCAACTTTTACTAATCATATATCTATCAAGAATAATTTTTTTTTCATATCACAGGACCTCCATGGATTTGTATAATAATCTTAACTTTCTTAAGGACCTCAAAGGACCTAAGAGATCAGCTTCCAGAGAAAATGGAAACCTCCATAATGTTATTCGGTTAAACAACTCATCATTTGACTTGCCTTCAAAAAGGAGAATATAAGCTCTCATATCTAGTATAGTGTCTTCTCTAGAATTCTATCATCAGATAGACTCTTCTCCATGCAAAATTGGATAATTATGTGGGATTTTCACTCCTTATTTGATCTTAATCCGAACAACTAGCATTCATGGCTATAAAAGCATTAAGATTATCTCCAAACTCTTTCAAAATCGCTTATACAAATCACTATAAAAGAATAACAAAATCTTCTAATAAGGTATATTGAATCTCTTGGGGAATTCTAAGAATAACTCTGATTTCATATGCATTCATGAGAACTTGGAATCCTAGAAAAGACATACTCAGTCTCACCTTATTCTCCTTTGATCACTTAATTGTCTTCAATGTTGGAGTCCAATTGGAAGCACCAACCCCTTTTTCGTGGTCTTCCATTGGGTTCTAACATTTTCTACTCTCTTTGAATTCTTAAAGAAATTGAATAGAAATTTGCTTCCACATGTGCTATTTAGGGATAAAATCTTACATACAATATTTTGTATACTCCATATTAATATCAATCGTTGATCTCGTAACCATTTCTAACACTTTTCATTTTTTATAAAAATGAAGAGTTAAAATGACTCAATTCTATCACATGTTTGTTTCTCTGTTGTATACAAAATTATCTCCTATTTAGTTAATGCAATATTGTGAACGAATAATAAAAATTATGAGTGGAATACACATCTTGAAAAAGTTATAGGTAAGAGAACTTAAAAATATATTGGTACGATATGCAAAATAATTTATATTATTAAACTTAATTTTTTTAGAAGTACAAGAGTTTTAAAAAATTTAGTCTTATAATTTCAATAAATAGTCTTTTGTGTTTCCTTTCATAAGTTTCTTCCCTAGTAGTAAAATAATTTAATAATTAATAGTATAGATAAATCAAAACTTAATTATACATATCCCATGATATGTATAGTTATATCTAATATCTTTTTACAATTAATTAGAATTTTAAAGCATACCAAAAGGTGATATATATTTGAAAGTTTGTTTAGCTATGGATCTAATTCATTAACTAATGTATTATGATAAATTAAAATTTCATAAGCAATCAAACAACCAATCACGTGTATATAAAGTAATGAAAAAATAAAAATATCAACATATAAGATTTTTAGGTGAAAACACCTTATACCATACTAATGATCTAAGAGAAAAATCATTAGTTCACCAGATCACTTAACTATCTACTATGAAAAACAAGTATCCAGTTACAAGTCTAGGGTTCAAACTACCCACCTAGGTCGTACCCCCCAAATAACCTACTTGGAAGTCACTGCTTTCATCATAGTCTCTGTAAGATAGGCGTACATATATAGACTAGTGTTCTAACAAACTCGAGTCCCACGAGTTAATCGAACCTGCATCGTTGTCACCTGAAAAATTAGCACATAAACACAAGAAAAAGTGTGTGTCCTAGAGTTAATTCAATAATGAAAAACTCTAACTAGGTGATCTAAATAATATATCAAATAAAATGAAAAAAACTAACAACTTAATAACACAATTATTATTATAGGCTTGTTAATCCATCTAAACAACAACAAAATGTTTGATAAATTAACTTAATGAAAAAACCTACTTGAAAACTTTTAGTAAAATTGGAGAGAGAATAAAAGATGAAGAGAATAAGCAAATTAAGCTCTTGTATGGTTGATTTCAAATGTGTGCTTCAGTTTGTATTTATAGAATATTTGAAGCACATTAGGTTAAAAACAGAATCACTATATTGTCCATAAAATCAGTTAAAATACTTTTAAAAAATAAGGACAATATAGTAAAAATCTAACCAATTGCTCGATCGTTAAATTACATTGGTTGATCGATCAAATGTAGTCTCAATCAATCTAGTAAACATTTAATTAATTTATTCAAGAAGTGGATCGATCTAGTTATTTAACTCAATAGATCTAGTCCTCAATCAATTGAGTAAATCCCTTAATCAATTTAGTAATGTATTAAAATTAATTTATTCAGGTAATATTGCTCTATCGATCCAATCACTACTCGACCGATTGAATACCATATTTTCATATTTTTCCTATTATGTCTAATATGTTATCTAACGTGTACAGGAACATAAATATACTTTATTTATCGTTGAGGCTTGATGGTTTCTTTTGCTTGAAAATATTCTTCCTCGACACACCTAAAAACTAAAATTACAATTTTACATTTTGTTCACGAACATTACCAACACCAACATAAAACTTATAATATTTAAAATATAATATTTGAATTATATTATATGAAAAAATACATTGATATTTGAAGTAAACATCAACAATTAAATTTTGACTTATTATTTTTTGAGTTAGGACGTACCTAGCTCATGCAATATGTAACCATAATTAATTATATTTTTAAAAGTAATTGAAATTTAAGAGATTTTCAAAAGGTAAATAATTACATTTTGGGTCAACCTTGAAATATATCATCGAATCATTGTATTTGTATAATAAATCAAACTAAAATTTGTCTTATTTCTAGTATCGAATTAAAAAAATATTTAATTCATATAATTTCGTTAATTTTTCATCCATTTATGCCATTAAAATATAAAATATAAATAATCTCTAAAATTTACCTGTTTATCATCTTCCTTACAAAATCTTAAGCAAATAGCCCTTCAAAGATAATTTTTTAGAATGGACAACTCACCACTAAGATCAAAATCTTTTTAAATAGGCATTTCTCTTCCTCTTCCTCAACTATATCATTTAAATATCATTTAAACCATTAGAAACACCCTTTGGATCAAATTGGATTTTATTGTTTGAACAAATTACAGATAACTAAAAACCAAAATCTAAACTTTTGCAGTGAAGCAAATATATATGGTTAGTTTCAAATTGAGACTTATATTGTTTTAACGTAGATCAGCATAAATTTTCCCCAAAAGATGATAACTTCTCGAGGAAGTTTAATTGTTTTTGGGAAATTAAATAAGAGAATAGAGAAGGAAAAATACCTAGATGGGTAGGTGATTTAAGAGAGAAAATAAGATATTTGAGACAAAGAAGATGATGAGAATGAGAATTTGAAGATGTGTGAAACCACTTTGACTTTGTCAAAATCGATTTTGTATTAATGAAATTAAGAGAGATAGAAAGAGTTGAATCTATATCAAATTATGGATAACTATACGTGAAGCCGCAGCCTTAAAAAAGCTATGCATAGTAATGATTTGTAATGGTTTAGAAGGGTTTTTAAAGGGTGAGGTTGAGAAAGGAGATATGTATTTAAAGGGACTAGTCATCATTGAGTGTATTGCACGTGAAAATTTACACTCGCCAATTAAACAGCGAAATATTTTTATTTATGATAACATATTTGTATTACAATATTTTAACTGTAAAAATAATTATTAATTATTAATTTATAAACACATAATATGCTGTTTACTTTTAATAATAATAGTTTATTATTATGTATGAATATCTTAAAGTATCATTATAAAATGTCAAACACAAAAGTTAAATAAAATACTTTTTTTTAATCAATGCTTCATATATATGAATAAAATTAAGAAGTAAGCATAAGTTCTACAAGTACAAAATTTTGTAATTATTACGAACATTATGAAACAAGTAAAAATTTAATCATAACTGATTGGGTTAATTATGTTTTATTCCCACAAAGTATAAGGTAATTTGTAAAAATGTCCAAAATATTTACTTTGTTGTAATTATACTTAGAACATATGGGTAAAGATAAAAAAATGTCCAACTTTGGACATAATTGCATCATTATTTATACATTAGAGCATAAGTACAACTTTAAAAATTTACGTTGTTAAGTGTGTTTTTATCATTAACCATAAATTATAGAGATAATTGCAATAAAGTAAACACTTTGAGTATTTTTCAGTGAATTCTCTAAAATAGGAGAGCTCTTTACTCCTAGTAGACCGGTTAAATTACCGTATATGTTGTAGGTATAAAACATTATTAACCCTAATTAATTTGATAATTTCTTGGTTATATCATTAAAAATTATACATTTTAAGGTGAACGAAAAAATAATATATTAAAAAAAATTAGGCTAAAACATGCCTATGTTGCTTTTCAAATATTTTCTCATATCATTGATTGAACTCCTTCTCACTCATTTCAATCAAAAAATTTGAATCATATCAAATATCATCAAATAATCTCAACAAATTTAAGAAAACAAAAAAATTATGGTCATATTTCTAATAACTAGATATATAATAATTATTTGTGTTTACTTAAGAGAAGCACATATGCCTCAAAATAACTATATGCATCTTTAACTATTTTAATTTTATAAAGAAAGTTAAGAATGTGTGATTTAACAATCAAAACTAAAATTTTTTGTAATTCTAATTTTTTATTTTTAACCAAGTGATTATGTCCGGTATTTATAACTATTGTAATTTTATATAAAAAAAGTAAAGAAATTGTAATTAAATAATCTAAAATAAAGCCTTTTGAAATTTTAGTTTTTAATAATTTTTATTTAATATTTGAAAAATAATTAATTTTAATTTAAAAAAATTAAAATTTTGAAAAATATCTCAAAATGATTATATACAATCTATAACTTTTAAAATTTTATAAAAATAAAATTTAAAAAGAGTGATTAAATAATCCTAAATAAGGTCTTTTGAATTCTTAATTAAGACATTATGTTTGTTATTTATTATTTCAAAAATAATTAATTTTAATTAACATTAAAACTTTGAATATGTGATGAGACAAGACTGTCATCGAGTTAGGAATATCGATATTACAGATACTTTAATTTTATATTTATAAAACTCTCGTAAATACGCGAATCATTTTATAAAAAATGACAAATATACTCTCAAAATCGATCTAAGGAAGGAATATATGTGGTTTTGAATTTATTAATTAAATTCTTAAAAATGAAATTAAATCTTAAACATCCTGTCACGATATTTTGATTTGTATTTCCTAATCTAATAACATAAAAAAAGAAACATAGATATGGATTCAATAAACAATAATACAAATTTGTATCATTCATAAGAGTGGAGTATTTATGGATAATAATTAAGTTAATTATGTTTCCTCATATTATTTAGGTTATTAAATATATAAATTGATATTTATTAATTTTTTCTTTTTGGTATAAAAGTGTCCTTAGGTGAGGCCAAATTATTTTATTTAATATTAATTAACTAATATCCTTAGGCGGAGTCATATAATCACACCTTTAAGTGGAGTTAGTTAATTAGACTTTATTTAAGGTTTTCAAATTAAACCTAAGAATTTAATTATCCGATTACTAAATTTCAAGTTTTAAAATCATTACTAAAAATATATTGTCAATACTTTTTCAAATAATAGTTCTTATTAAAACTTTTTGAAATAAAGCTTCACTCTAATTACCGGACGATTGTACCAACAAATAAAATATCACTACTTTAAATCAGACCAGATAATTAAACCTTAAAATATAAAATCTTGAATAAAAATAAAATCAATTTATTTTATAGAAATATTTTATCTATTTAATATTTCAGAAATATAAAAATGTTATTATTATATCATATTTACAAATAGCCAGTCATGTTAAATTTAATCACAGACAAATTAAATATAACATTTAAAAATAAAACATAAAAATAATTGTAAAAAATTCATTTTAAAATTATACCTTAAAAGAATCCTTATAGAACTTTGATGTTAGTTTCGTTTCTGGAAAACCTCCAAATGGATTTGCATTTCCGTTTATTGAATAAAAACTAGAAATTTACAAAAGCATAACTAGTTCTTCTAAAAAAGAGAAGAACTTTAAAAACTAAAAAACTTTGTATAGAGAGAAAGCTAGAGAGAGAAATGTGTGATTTTTTGGACAATTTTTACAATGGGGGAAGGGTCTTTTTATAGATGAGGAAAAGACAAAAAAAGTGAAAAAAACATCTCAAAAATTGATTTTGGACACATTTAGACAGACTGGCGTGCTTATGGAGGGTGAGATTTATTGTAGATTGGCACGTGTGCGTATTGGCATGCGGTTGATTCGGTGTGACATGCGTACAAGGCACGCATGACAAGCGCGTCCGTGTGATGGTGCGCATGGGACTTGACATTTTTGACATTTTGACCCATTTTGTCAAATTTTTCTATTTTTTAACTTTTCCTAATTTGTTTCTCAACATATTTGTGATGTATTGACTCCAATATGTTTTTTTTAGTCTTTAAATTATTGTTTGAAGGAAAATACCTAAAAAACAATAAAAATATCCGCAATTCTGAAAAGACAAGTTTATATAAAAATATGATAAAATTATAAAAATATAAATCTATTTAATCAATTAAAGTACATTAAATCATAGTTATTTTAGTGCTTTTTAAACACTCATCAATATGTAAGGTTTATGAATGTTAGCGATATTTGTAATGTAATTTAGTTTCTAGGCATGTCCTTCAAGATCACAAGTCAAGTCGAAGAAAATATTGAGTAGCAAATGAACACATCTCAATTATACTTTTATTCTTATGCACGTTAGAGTTCATATTAGACACATAGAAACATTTAATATTTATGTTACTCGATCGATCAACTAGTGTATAGATTAATTAAGGTGGTAAATTGATTGAACATCGATCTACTATGATCAAATTTCTATCATAATTAATTTTAAAATTGGGATAGATTAATCAAAGTTTTGGGTTTGATCGATCTAGGTATGATCGAATTCGATATACTTGGTCTAGGGTTTTTATTTTCTTTTGCCTAGATCTATCGAGACTTGTTTAGATTGATCGATCATCTTTTGATCGTTGCCTAGATTGATTAAAAAAGATTTTGATCAATCAAACTTATTGGTTAAATCAGTAAAGTTTGGTCTAGATCGATCGAGTGATGAAAGTTTCAACTTATAACATAATTGTTTACTCGAGCCAAACATGTCAATTACAATATTGTCCTTGTTATTTACTGCTATATGTATTATTAAATGGAGATATTTATAATTGGACCTTAACTTAGAATTAGGGCTTTAATATCTACTATTTAAAGAACCAAATGCCTCTTATTTTATTCAATCACAATTGCATCAACTTTTGTAACTTAAGCTCTCTCTCTAAATATGTTTTACAAACTCATATTTTGTTAGGCTTCTTTCTTTAGTTAATCTATTAATATTTTTTGTAGTTATGTTTGATTGATTGAAAAGTCTACATTATTTGTGATCATGTGCTTAATCATCTATTCTAAAATTTGATAGTAATTTTGTTTTCACCTACTAGTTTATTAAATCATCTAGTTATGATTGTCCATTATTTAATCCTCTCTAGGACACACCTTGAACTTGTGTTTTTGTGTTAATTTTTTAGGTACCACCTGGACGGGTTTGATAACTCAGGGGACTCGAGTTTATCAAAATATTGATTTGAATCCAAACACCTTACTTGGGGACATTTTCTGTGATAAGTAGTTTGAGTCCTAGTCATGTAATCAAACATATTTCATAGTAGATAGTTAGATGATCCAATTGATAGGTAGACCGGTGATTTTCCTCTTAGCTCATTATTGTGGCATACATTGTTTTCACCTAAAACTATCTTGTATGAATCTTTATTTTTGAATTATTTTATTTACATATGATTGCATATCTAGCTATATGTGAAATTTTAATTCAACATATTTATATTAATTACCTATTTATCACCTTTAGTTAATTGGATCCATGACTAAAAAAATTTATTTGGTATCAAAGAGGGTCACTATATACACTTAGTGTTGCTTGAGACCTTGTTATGAATCATTTGAGAAAGGGTTTATCTACAATCTATGTTCCATTCTTTGATAAGTCTAACTATCTATATTAGAATTTTTGTATGAGAGCCTTTTTATGCTCTACATATGAAAGTGTCTAAAACTTTGTTATTCATAGTTGGGAACCACTTACGGTTACTAAATTTAATTTTGTCACTCTTAAACTTAGAAACGATTGGACTACTGAATATAAAATTCGTAGTAACTGGAACCAAAAATGAATTAATACTATCTCTAGTGCTATGTTTTCTAGTGAATTTCTTCGTATCTCTAATGTTGATACTGCTAAGAATACTTGCTATAATTTAGAGGTTTCCTGTGAGGGTACCACCTAAGTTAAAAGAATCAAACTTTTCATGCTTGGTACTCAATTTGAAAGCCTTAGGATGAAAGAATATGAGACATTTTCTAAATTCTATGTTAAACTATGTGATATTATTAATACATATTGAAATCTTGGAGAGAAAATTGATGATTTCAGGATAATTCAAAAGATTTTTTACTCATTATCAGATCACTTCTATGCAAAGGTCACTACCATTGATGAAAGTAAGGATGTCGACACCATCCAAATTAAGGAACTTCTTGTTTCACTTAAAACCTTTGAGATGAGCTTTCAAACACCTATAAAGAATAAAGATGTCTCTTTCAAAATCAACATGATTGGTGATGGTGATAATGATAATGATGAAGACGATGAAGAATTCATACTTTTAGCCAAAAGATTCAAGAAATTCTTTAATCAGAATAACTTAAAATAAAGGGACAATCAAATCGTACAAAGGATCATGAATCAAGAGAACGCAAACCTATGAGTTCAGAAGGTAAGAAACCTAAGCCACTAGACCATAATTTTTTGAATGCAATGGTTTTGGTCATTTTTCAACTAAGGGTTCCATCAAAAAGAAGAAAATTAGAAGAAGTTTCAATGCTATCCTTAGTGACTCAAAATGTGACAACAATAACCCCAATGACTAAAAAAATAGTGGCACCAACTATCAGGCATTTACTTCAACTATTGGTGGACACTCCAATGAGTCAGACATTGCCTTAGATAGTGAGGGAAATTATTCTAAATGCCTATTTACTAAATTTAATGCTAATAAAATTGATGAACAATTTATATATTTATTGAGTTGTAAAAAGAAAAGGATAGGTTACTAGTAGAAGTAACCAAATTGAATGATAAATTTAAATCCTACGAAGTAAATTTTGCTAAGTTAGAAAAAGAAAAAAAATTGAGCTTTCTAAAAGTATTGATGGTTTGAATTCAATTCTCGCAAGTCTTAAACAGGAAAACAAGAATCTTGTGTAAGAACTTGAGAAATTAAAGGAAGCTATGAAGAGATCAACCATTGAAGCTAAAAGGCTAAATAAAATTCTTGACCATGGAAAACGTTTTTGAGACAAAAGAGGGATAGATTATGTAGATGGGCACTCTATACCATCATCTTCAAACATAACTCAGTTTGTAAAACCCTTTAACTCTATTTTTTCACTTGTTACTTATACAACTTCAATATCAAATACGACATTTGTAAGGCTTTCTAACTCTACTCTTAGTATGCACAAAGAACCATTGCATTTATAATAGAAAAAATGTTAACTTTATACTTATTTATCATTATTGTGGTATGAAAGACCATATTATGCCCAAGTATAAATTTTTGTTGAATGTTGCCCATATTGATAATTCTTCACATGCTTCTAGTTATAATACTCATTATTATCATCCATCTATGCATAACATGTCTAATAATTCTACTAAAAAACATAAAGTTGTTGGTCCAAAGAGGCAAGTGAAATTCAATATATTTAATTCATGGACCAATTATCATCATCATATCATGCATGATGCATTTTCATTTAGGATGAATGGAAAATCTAAAGATAAGTCTAAGAACGTACTAGTGACAACTAAGATAGTTGATTTCCGACCTAAAGAAATAAAAAAACCAAAATTTAAGAAAATTAGTGTTAGAAAAGATTGTCTTTTTTCAATCATCTGACCGTCCTTTATTATTCACCTAGGTATTTTTATTTGAGTGTTTGATTAACCCAAGGTGAGAATTAATGGTTGGATTATTTGTTTCTTATTTTTTTTTCATTGTTCATTTTTTCTTAAAAAAAGAGAGATGAGAGTAGACTTGCTTTAACATTGACATAAACTTTACTATTATTCTTATATAATTCTAATTTTCTTGAATGACTTTACATTATGCAAATGGATACTTTGACTTGTGCATTTACATATTTTTTACATTTGGTGATCGATTTTGACATAAACATACTCTCATACTCACTGGACACATATGTATATCATGCTAAAAGTTTATGATTGATATTGTGAGATTTTAGGGTTTGAGATAACCTTGAGTGTAAAATTGTGTTTGAGCTCTATCTTTCACTTTATAAAATGCTATTATAAAGAGACACCTAGTTTTGATAGAGCTACCTACTGTGATATATAAAGCAACCAAAATAAGCATAGAATGTTACCTCACAACTAGTGTGAAAGTCATTATAATAGGTTTTTGGCTTGTGCATTTTTCCTTAAAAAAATTAAAGGAAAAAGAAAAATACAAAAGTAATTTAATGGACAAAAAGAAAGAGCCATAAATGATTATAAAAAAGAAAAATAAATAACCAATCCCTTGTACAAAAAAATATAATAAATAATGGGAGGTAATACAAAACAAAAATTAATTTTCTCTTGGTAAGTAAAATTTTATTATGTGAGTATAAGGATTAGAATGTAATTTTCTATGCGTTAGTATATTTGTGTGTCTTGTCTATATATATTTATGTTATCAATGGATAGTCACACTTTGAACAAATTGACTTCATCACTTGTGTGTTTTGTTGTAGTCATATTTAGATTAGTCTACTACATTCAATTAAAAAGACATTACTTCTTCATCGTGTTACTTATTCGTATGAAAAAAAGGGAGAGAGTTACTGAAAAGTAGATAAATAGATAAAGTTAATTAAAAAAAATAATTGGGAGTGATTACATTTATGGGGAGAAAACTTTGAGTGTTTAAGTTTACTCATATATGGAGAGTTATACCTAAATGTTCTATCTATTGCTACTCATTACTTATGTCTGTTTCTTCACTTTTCTGTTATTATAAACACTGAACTAATAAACAATGAGTTTTTTGAGAGAAGTTATGAGATATTAAGATTTAAACGAAGATGGTTTCATCGGATCATACGATAATTCTACTATGTAAAATATATTTTTCTTATGAGTGTGATGCAGTGAGAGAGATGTTTTGTTATACAAATATGTCAAATGGGGATATTGTAAGGTTTATAAGAATTGGAAATATTCATGAACAAAATATTTAAATATAATTTAGTTTCTAAGCACTTCCTTCAAGATCACTATTCAACTCAAAGAAACTACGAGCAGGAAATGAACACGTCTCATGTATACTTATGTTTTTATGCACATTAAATTTCATATTAGATACATAGGAACATTTAGTATATAGGTTACTCTATTGATCGAGTAATGTTTGGATCTATCAAGAAGGAAGATTGATCGAGCATCAATCTATTACCATCTAAGTCCTTTCAAAATTAATAAAATTGGGGTATATCGATCGAAGTTTTAGGTTCGATAGATCAAGTGAATGGATCGATCGAGGTACCATCAAATTCGATCTACCTAATCTTAAGTTTTTTTTCTTTTGCCTGGATTGATCAAGATTTTTTTAGATAGATCGATCATCTTTTGATCGTTGCTTGAATTGATCGAAAAATGTTTCAATTGATTGACCTTATTGGTTTAATCAATAGAACTTAGTCTAGATCAATCGAGCGACAAGGGCTTCAATTTATAACCTAATTGTTTACTCGAGCCAAACATGTCAATTACAATATTATTCTTGTTATTTATTGCTCTATGAATTGTTAAATGGACATATTTGTAATTAGATCTTAACCTAGCTAGCATTAGTGCTTCAATATATACTATTTAGAGAACCTAATATTTCTTACTTTCTTGAACCACAATTGCATCAACATTTGTAACTTAAGCTCTGTCTAAATATGTTTTGCAAAATCATATTTTGTTAGTTTTTTTAGTTAATCTATCAAACATTGAGTGATTGTATTTGATTGATTAACAAGACTATATTATTTATGATCATGTGCTTAATCATCTATTATAGGATTTTCTAGTGATTTTGTTTTTATTTTCTAGTTTGTTAAATCATTTAGCTTGAATTGTTCATTGTTTAATCAACTTTAGGACACACCTTACAGTTGTGCTTTTATGCTAATTTTTCATGTGCCAAACGAATAGGTTTGATAACTAATGGGACTCAAGTTTATCGAGACGTTAGTCTAGATCCAAACACCTTGATTGTGCAGAGGGTGAAAGAAAGCAGAGGCTTATAAATAGTTTACTTTGGGACATTATCTGTGATGGATAGTTTGAGTCCTAGCTTTGTAGTTGAAAATATTTTCATATTGGATAGTTAAGTTGTTTCTACCTAAAAATATCGTGTATCAATCTTTATTTTCACATTATTTTTTTTACACAATTGCATAATTGACTGTTTATGAAATTTTAATTTGACATATTTATATTAATTACATATTCATCATTTCTAATTAATTAGATCAATAGCTAAAACTTTCAAAAGAAATATAACTAAAATAATTATATACAATCTATAACTTTTTTAATTTTATTAAAAAAATTATGAAATGATGATTAAATAGTTCTAACTAAAGTAGTTTAGAATTTTAGTTTTTAATTTTGAATTAAGCCATTATCTATGTTATTTATTATTCTAAATAATTAATTTTAATTAATTTTTTTTGATATAATAGAAAGTTATATATGAAACTATATTTAAATAACTAGAATTTTTTTGAAATTCTAGTTTTAAATTATCATTATTTACTATTGCAAAAAAATTAATTTTTATTAAGAACAATAAAGTTTTGAAGAAGTATGGTCAAAATATGTAGTATCTAATTTTTTAAATTTTATGAAAAAAAAAACTTATAAGAGATTAAATAATACTACCTGAAATATTAGAATTCTAACTTTTAATTTTTAATTAATTCATTATATTTGTTATTTATTATTTTTAAAAAAATAATTTTAATTACCATTAAAGTTTTGGAGAAATATGTACAAAATAATTATAGGCAATTTATAATTTTTTAATATTATAAAAAAACATGTAAAAAGATGATTAAATAATTCTAACTAAAATATTTTAAAATTCTATTTTTATTCCTAATTAAGTTATTATATATGTTATATATTATTTTAAATAATTAATTTTAATTACAAATATTGAAAATAAAATTACGAATGTATAATTAAATAATCCTTATTTAAATATTTTAAAATTTTAATTTTTAATTCCTAGTTTATTATTCTAAAAATAATTAATTTTAATTAAAAACATTAAAAATTTAAAGTATACCAAAAGGTATGATATATTTCATACATAAATAATTACATTAAATTATATGCGAAAAACATTGATATTTATAGTAGACATCATGAATCAAAATATGATACATCACTTTTGGTATTATGATTGTTATTTTCATATAAAATTGCAAACTTCATTATAATAGTTATAAAATAAGATTTTAATCTTGGTGGTAGGTTGTTTATTATCAAAAATTGTTTATTTGTTTAAAATTTGATGAGTAAAACAAAGTATTCTAAATTTTAGAAATGTTTTAGATTTTTTCTTATTTTTAAAGGCAATGAAAGGGAGTGAAGGTACGAACAAATTTTGTTTTTAAGTTCGATCGTAGAAATAAGACAAAATTTAATTTGATAATATAAATGATACAGACATAACAATTTAATAATATGTTTGTAATTTATCCTAATATTTTTTACAATAAATTGGAAGTTTTGAGAATGACAAAAGTATAATATATTTAATGCATATATAATTGAATTATATTATATAAAAAATACATTCATACTTACGCTAAATTTTATTGATTAAAATATGACATATAATTTTTAGTATTTGAATGATTATTTTTATATAAAACTTTTTCTTTTATAATAGTTATAACATATAATATAATATAATATCATTAGCCCACCATCTGTATTACTTTAAGTTTACGTAACATAAGATAGTTAGCCAAACTTCTAAACAGCTTGATAAGAATTGGCTGACATTCTTCTAACTATGCATACCAGAGCATAATCATTATTAGCTGGGAAAAACCCACCTCAATCCATGATTCATGGTCACAGTGACAGAAGAAATTTCCTAGTGAAATAATCCTACTACTACTTGAGTAGAGAGACTCCTCTATGGACTTGTATAGTGATGCAATAATAACAGAATCAGAGGGTTAGAAAAAGGGCAATGTAAGAAATAATCTTGTAAAGTATCAACCGAATATACATTAGCATTCAGCAGCATCATAGATACAAAGAAAACTTCTATTCATTTCAACATGATAAGCATTCACCGCTTGTATGGCAAGACATAATTGTTTGTCACGATTCAGCCTGTAACATTCGGCCGCATTATTTGAGAAACTATCTCAAAGTTGAAACGAGACAAGAAGACTTTTCCATACAGTTAAGATCAAAAATAAATATACACTAACAAAGATTCACCTGAAAATTAATGTGACCTGTTTCGCATATGATGAACACTTGCTTTGTAGCGCGACCCTTTGCGCGCAAATTTCGATGTTCGATTCACCCTAAGGTCATGAAGCCTGCTAGCATGATCAGCATGCTTAGAAGAATTCCTTCTACTGCTATTAATCATATGTCTACTAATCTCTGCTCTGACATGATGACTCCTTGGCCTCAAAGACTTCCTTATGTGAGCACTTTTATAATCCCTCCTACGACGAGAAAGTGATATGCTTTCTTCCATTTGGCTAGGACCATAATAAGAAAAGCTTCCATCATTTTCTTCTTCCCTACTAGTGGCAAACACTTCAATTTCTCTTTTCCTCCTTCTTCTCACTCTTTTAACTGAACTAAGTTTAACCCAAAAGAAAGTGCAACAGTACTCCAATATGTAGAAACAAGAAACAAAGCATGTCCATATCATTTTACAGATGGTCCGACAGATACATCCGCAAATTCCCAATTTATGTAACAAGTAGAAGAATAAAAGAACTGCGAATAATCAAAAAGTGAACAAGGAAAAGGTCAAAATCTAATTATCAACTATACTTCGCAAAAGTTAATTTATTGGTATGTAGTGTGTACTCATTAACTTTGTCAAGTGAATAGATACTACCATAACCCAAAGCCTGTGTTAATTACATGGGAACTTCAATTTTTTATGAAATAATATTACAACAGATTTGACTTCATACGAATATGGGTATTAAACACTTTAAATTAGACGAATTTTACATAAAAAATTAAAGAAAATAGGCATGTTTAATACCATATTAATAATAATAATAATAATAATAATAATAATAATAATAATAATAATAATAATAATAATAGAACAATACAATTATTGTCAAATGACACTTACATTAAGATTTATACTTTTTGTTACAATTTAACACTGTGTTATTAAAAGTCAGAACACAAGGACAAAAGTATTTTCTCATTTTCTTTTTATTTTCTCAAATGCATTAGACAAAATTTGTTTTTACTAATGTATTTGAAAAAATTAAATATAAATACAAAAAAGTAAACAAAAACATAAAAATGACAATTCATGTTTGTATAGTCACTTTTTAGTAAAAAAAACTAAACTATAATAAAAAATAAATATGAGAGTTAAGTGTCATATAAATAAAGGAACTATGCAATCACTTTTCTAAAAAATAACTTCATACAACGTCTTAAAAGAACCTATGTAACATATTCCATGCACTTTTAGAGAGAAGACGACATGACTTGAAGGCTGTTGGAATATTATGGATCAAAACTCTCAAAACTCAAGAACACTCAAGAACACTCAAGAACAATTTTCTAGAAACACTCAAACTTTTGTTTCTGATTTCTTTAACTTGATTATTACATTGCGATTGAGAAGTATTTATAGAAATAACTAATAAATCTAAGACATATAACATAAACCTATCAAAACAATCTAAACGATACATCTATCTCCTTACCTAACCCATTTATTTTCTTCTTCCCACCAAACATGAGATGTATCCTTATCAATCTAGATCATCACCATAGAAGCTTCCATGAGCTGGACTACAAATGGGTTAGAATATTTCAAAGAACTTGGGCTTGTAAACAAGTTTACAAAACAAAACTCCCCCTTAAACTTGTTTTATGATGCTGAGCAAATTTCTCAATATGACAAAGTCTTCTTGCTTGAGCGGTTTAGTGAAGATGTCGGCAATTTGATCTTATGATTTCAGATACTCGAGTTGTACATCCTTTCTTACGATACATTCCCTGATGTAATAATATCGAGTATCTATGTGTTTGCTTCGATCATGAAAAACAGGATTTTTGGCTAAGGCAATGGTTGACTTGTTGTCAACACAAATTTTGGTTGGCTCTTCTTGTGTCATACTTAGCTCTTTAACAAGTTTCTCAGCCAAATTGCATGGTAAACACATGTGATAGTTGCTATATATTCTGCTTCACAGCTAGATAAAGTGACAATCGGTTACTTTTTTGACATCCACGTAAAAACAGTATCTCCCATGAAAAATACAAATCCGGAAGTGCCTTTTCGATCGTCTATATGTCCACTAAAATCTCTATCACTATATCCAACAAGCTTGTAATCATTAGAAGTTGAATAGAACAAGCTAAGATCGATTGTACCTTTTAGATAGTGTAGGATTCTTTTTACAACTTTGAAATGGGTGATTGTTGGTTTCTCCATGTAGCGGCTAATCAATCCAATGACATACAAGATGTCAGGCCTTGTGTACGTGAGATAACACAGACTTCCAACTAAACTTTTAAAAAATATTGGATCCACACTTTCACCATCTTTATGCTTCGATAGTTTGATTCCACATTCCACTGGTGTGTTGATCGGCTTGCAATCATTCATCTTGAACTTCTTTAGTATCTCCCTTGCATAGTTTTCTTGAGAAATGAAGATGCCTTCTTTCTTTTGCTTCACTTAAATTCCAAGGTAGTATGCCATTAATCTGAAATCTATCATTTCGAACTCTTGGGTCATCACCTTCTTAAAATCTTCAAATAGCTTCAGATTACATCCGGTGAAGATGAGATCATCTACGTATAGACAAACGATTAGAATATTATCATCTTTAATCTTGACATAGAGTGAATCTTCATAGGGACACTTGGTGAAGTTGTTCTCTAGAAAGTACTTGTCGATGCGGTTATTCCATGCTCTTGGTGCTTACTTTAACCCATAAAGAGCTTTCTTCAACTTCAACACCTTGTCTTTGTGACCTTTTGCTTCATAGCCTAATGGTTGCTTAATGTCGACTTCTTCTTCAAGGATCTACGAATTCTATTTGCTCCACAGAACTCTTGAAACTCCCTGGATGTAAATTCTCCACCTCGGTCTGGTTCATGACTTTGATTTTTCTTCCACTTTCTCTCTCCACTGTAGCTTTGAATCTTTTGAATACTTCAAAAACTTCTGATTTCTATTTCAAGAAAAACCATCAATGAAAAGAAAAAAATAGTTACTGTTACTGAGAGAGCAAGGCTTGATCAGTCCGCACACATCAGTATGGATTAGCTCGAGTGGCTTCTTGGCTCTTGAGTCTAACTCCTTTGGAAAGTTTTTTCTAAATTGTTTCCCGAATACACACCCTTCACAAAGTTGATTAGGATGGTTAATGCAAGGTAGTCCCTTCACCATCTCTTTCTTAGACAGTAGTTCTAATCCTCCAAAATTGAGATTCCCGAATCGAAGATGCCATAGCCACGATGCATCTTTGTATCAGGCTTTCAGACACTTTACAATGTAATTTTGTTTGTTGATCAAGAACATTCTGTTCTTTGACATCGACACGTTAACAATGAAGTTATTCTTATCATCTTTTATAGAAAGATTATAATCCTTTATATGAATACCATAACCTTTCTCTAACAGTTGTCCTAAAATCAAGATGTTACTTTTCATATTTGGGACATAGTAAACATTTGAAATAAATTGATGTCGCCCATCTTTCAAGCGAATAAGAATGTTACCTCTTCCTTTCATTGCTATTTTAGAATCATCTCCAAATGAGACATTTCTGCTTACTGACTCATCTAGTTCCACAAATATGTCTTTCCTTCCACACATATGGTTACTTGTACCGCTGTCAAGATACCAGGAATTTGGTTGACTACCATCACCCTCCTTCCGTGCTAGAAAAAAGTTTCTTTCTCATCGGTCTCCTCCTCTATGCAGTTGATTTTCTCATCTACTCTATTGTTGAGAGCTCTACATTCTGAAGCATAATGTCCAATTTTTTGACAATTATAGCATTGAACTTGAGATTTTTCATACCTTGAGTTCATATTGCTTCTTCCACGACTTCGTGTTGAGCTTTTCGCTCTCTTGAAGTTTTTGGAATTGTTGTTGTAATTCCAACCTCGTCCACGGCCTCTACCTCTGCCTCAACCATGTTGGTTTCTGTCATAGCCTTAGCTTTCATGCTTATCCTTGAATTTCATCTTGAAGAGTTGCTCAGTGATCCCTTGCTTCTTCTTATACTTTTCTTCGTATGCTTGTAATGACCCATTGAGTTCATCAATGGTCATTTCTTCCAAATATTTTGTTTCCTCAATCGTCACGACGATGTGTTCAAATTTAGAATCTAATAAATGAAGTATCTTTTCCATTATTCTAACATCTTTCAACATCTCACCATTTCTTTTCAATTGATTAGAAACAACTGCGACTCTTGAGAAATAGTCGAAAATATATTCAGAAGCTTTCATATGTAGAGATTCAAATTCACCTCTTAGTGTTTGGAGACGAACCTTCTTCACTTTCTCGGCTCCTTTGAAAGAAATTTGAAGCTTATTCCATGCTGTTTTGGAAGATGTTGTATCTAAAATCTTCTCAAACGTATCATCATTTAAGGCTTGATAGATAAGAAAGAGAGCTTTCTTGTCTCTCTTTCTCAAATCCTTCAAAGATTCTTTTTGCACTTGCGTTAGAGTAGCTTCATCGTTTGGCTCACTTGATTCTTTCTCTACAACTTCTCATACATCATGTGCATCCAAAAGAGCCTTCATCTTGATACTCCAATTATTATAGTTTTTGTTATTGAGTGTTAGGATTTGAAACAATGTCATGCCTCCACTTGACATAACTCTCAATATAGTGAGAATTTGAAACTTCTAATCAAATAGATGGATTCAGAACGTCAAAAAACCTTTGGGAGGAACTCTGGGAAAAAAATTGAAATTTTCAGCCAAGGTCAACCCTTTAGTCAACGAACAAAGTCAACCCTTTTAGTCACTGGTCAACGCTCAGTTAACAGGCTCACCGGCTCGATCAACAGTCTTGTCGGCTCGGCTATCTCGGTGAGTTAACTCACTTTCTGGCAGAACCTTCAGGAAGAATGTGGCGGCGCGTCCGAACTCCGATCGGGATGATTCTCACAGTATTGGGTTTAGTATACAATAATGTATATTTATATTTCCAACTACAGCTTTGATATCACTTTGTTGAAATACTATGGATCAAAACTCTTAAAACTCAAGAATACTCAAGAACAATTTTCCAGAAACACTCAAAAACTCTCAAACTTTTGTTTCTGATTTCTTTAACTTGATTATTACATTGCTACTGAAAAATATTTATAGAAACAACTAATAAATCTAAGCTATACAACATAAACCTATCAAAACAATCTAAATGATACACCTATCTTCTTACCTAACTCATTTAGTTTTTTCTTCTCACCAACCATAAGCTGTATCATTATCAATTCAGATCATCACCATAGAAGCTTCCATGAGCTGGACTTTAAATGAGTTAAAATATTTCAAAGAACTTGGGCTTGTAAACAAGTTTACAAAACAACAAAGGCTACCATCTACTATGAGATTTGTAAATGATACTGGAACCTGAACTTTGATGTTTGTTCAATCAATCAATTGTCACCTAAATGGAAAATAAACTTACCAATGTAGAGTAGAACAATAACCATTGCCATTTTCAACAGATTGGCAATGCAAAAGTTCTCCATGTAACATACGAAATCCCATGTTGACCCACATACTGAACTGAACAATATTTGAAACAACACAATTTCAGCACAAATTTATTATTTAAAAAATGAAATTAAACTGGTAATCAATATTTTCGTTTAAATGAACTAACCTAACATTAATTGCTAAGATAAAACTTGCACTATAAAAAAAAGTAAATGTTTATCTTCCTATTAATTATATTATGGTTTTATTCACTTTATTACTTTTATTGTTTTCCCAACAAATTTACTACTTTTATTCTCGAATTTTTTATATTCAGCTATTCCAATCATAATTACCAGATTGACCAAAAATTTTAGAAGTATTCAATCATTTGTAGTGCACGTGAGTTTTTAAGGATATTCATACTTGAAAAAGAGAGGATTTCCAACGGAATGATATTTTTGAACATAAGCCTTTGTCAAAGTTTCATTTTCCGATCTAATAGATTTTGAAAAATTCACCAAGAACTTGAATGCATGCTGAATCCCATTGGCATATCAGACCACCTTGCTCTCTTTCAATTCGGGTATGGAAAATATATTACAATCTCATGTCAATTGTAGGGTGTGGTACCAAGAATGCACTCAAATGTAAGCCTTACACAGGCATAGCTTATGCGTGTAAGGGTTCCAGAATTGCACCAACTGAATGGATCTTATTTGGCAACTGATAATGTATCTAGAGTTAGTAAAGGGCTATAAATAGAGTATGTTATAGTTAGTTAATGTAGAGAACTTTAGCTTAAAAAAGGGAGTTAAAGAGTAGCAAGAATAAGCTAGTAAATTATTCTTGAAGAGAAACTTGCGGTGTGATAGATAGAAGGAGGATTGTTGAGTGAAGATGATGATCATGGCTGGTGCAAATGCAACTATATGATCGAGTCTTTGCAAGGGAAACTTACTACTGTAATCGCATTTATTCACAAGGAATATAGTTGCATCATTCATTGATTTCAAAGTGTTTTTTAAGAAATTTCATAACAATTAGTATCAAAGCTTCTCCAAGATCAAGAAACCATACTGGAGTAAAAAGATCTATCTGATTGAGAAGAAAAGAAGTATAGGGTGATTAAAATTGAAGATCAACAAATTCGATGCAAGTGGTGATTTTTGCATAAGGTGCAAGAAGATGAAGGTTGTTCTTGTACAGAAAAAAGGTAGCCATTGCATTATATGGAATACCTGCTTATGCAGCTGAGTCAACAGCCAAGAGGAAAACTGCGAATCTTGAAACTATATTCACAAGTATTATCCTTAATCTATCTGATTCTATAATTAGGCAAGTGAACGATGAGATTTATGCATATGGATTATGGCCAAAACTCCAGAGTTTGTTTCTGAGAAAGTATTTGTCAAACAAGATTTTTTTGAAAAAATATTTTTGGTTTCAAAATAGATCCTTCAAACACCTTGGAACTCAATCTTGATGATTTCAAGAAAGTAACTATAGAGCTAGTAAACATTGATGAAGCTATTAGGGATGAAAATCAAGTTGTTAATTCCCTACATGAATCCTTTGATGCCATAAGAGCTATTATAGATATGGAAGAGACAACCTTTCTTTAGATGTGGTTGTAGCAATTCTAAGTTCTAAAGAGTTGGAGATGAAATCAAGGAATAAAACAATGTTTGCAAAAAAGGATGCTTTATCTATAAGGGAAAAAAGTGAGAAGATGGAGTTTAAGAACTGAAAGTCACAATCAAGATCCAAGTCGAGGAACAAGAAAGTCTACAAGTGTTTCATTTACCAAGAGGAAGAACATTTCAAGAGGAAATGCCCTAATTGAAGAAAAGATTCAAAGATAAATAAAATGCAAGTATTGAAGCTTTTTTTATGCAATAAGGATATGAGAGTGCAGATGTTTTCTATCTATTCTTGTATGTAGATGACATGTTTGTGGCAAGTAAGAGAAGAGATAAGTTGAAACAATTAAAGAAACTCTTGAATGGTGGGTTTGAAATGAAGGATCTAGGTATCTTGAGTAGGATCCTTGGAATGGAAATAATCAGGAGAAAATTGTTTGTAACACAAACTTCGTATATGAACAAGTTGGTAGAAAAGTTTGGTGTGGCTTTTGTCAAGCCCGTGAGCACAAAAATCACACAACATTTCAAACTTTCTATGAAAGATTCACCTGACATTGATGAAGAGAAAGAATTGATGAAGAAAATTCCTTATGTTAATGTTGTTGGATGCTTGATGTACTTGTGTGTACAAGGCCTAATTTGGGCCAAAGTGCAAGCATTATGAATAGATACATAAGCAACCTATGTGGAATGCATTAGGAAGCTGTTAAATAGGTGTTGACGTACTTGAAGGGAACCAAGGAAGAAGGCATAATGTTTGATGGTTTACAGGCAGGCCTACAGGTTGAAGGTTTTGTGGATTCTGATTATGCTACTTTATAGAAGAAAGTCCATTACTAGTTATTTGTTCAAGTTTGGAGGAAGGTTAGTAAGCTAGAAGGTAATATTTCAACACATCATGGCTTTATCAGCCATAGAGGTTGAGCATATTGTTGCAACAGAGGCTGTGAGAGAGGCATTGTAGCTTAGGGGTTTGGCTGGTGAACTTGGTTTTCAACAGGATGTTGTGACTGTGCATTGCGATAGCATGAGATACATTCACTTATAAAAGAAACCCTAATAGCATGAGAGAACCAAGCATGTGGATGTCAAATATAACTTCATTAGGGATGTAATAGAAACTGGGTTAGTGTCATCGGTGAAAGTGCACACTGATGAGAACCCAATCAATATGGAGACTAAGGTAACGACGGCAACAAAGTTCCAGCACTGCAAAAGGTTCGTTGGGATAGTGAAAAAGCAACAAACATGACTCTTGGCATCAAGGTGAAGATTTGTAGTGTGTGGTACCAAGAATGCACTCAAATGTAAGCCTTACACATGCATAGCTTATGCATGTAAGGGTTCTAGAATTGAAGGTGGCTTTTGGCTCTTGTTGGGTAATTGATATACTTGTATCTAGAGTTAGTAGAGGGCCATAAATAGAGTATGTTAGAGTGAGTTAGTGTAGAGAATCTTAGTGTAATAAAGGGACTTAAAGAGTAATAATAATAGGCTTGTAAATTATTCTTGAAAAGAGACTTGTGGTGTGATAGATAGAAGGAGAATTATGGAGTGAAGATGATGATAATGTTCCCTGCAAATGCAGCTATATGATCACCAGCCATGATCGAGTCTTTGTAAGGGAAAATTACTATTGTAATCGCAATTATTCACAAGGAATATAGCTGGATCACTCATTGATTTCATTGTATTATTGAAACAATTTCATAACATCAATATTGATTGCACAGTCCCCCACAAAAACAAATTGAAAATTATTAATCACCATTTTTGCATGTAAAGAAATAATCTTCCAGGAAACTATGTCTTTTCCATGAACGAAATTGACTCGGAAACTTGCTTTGCAAAATTTTAAGGCAAAAGATCAAGAAGATCGCGCCTGAGTAGTTGGGATGGAGAAGAAAACAAAAGAAGATAACCATGTATGCTGAACGTGTTCTTATTTTTTTCTTTTTATTCGAAGTAAAGAAATATCAAAAATATCTTTATAAACTCACGAGTATTTCACATGATTGGATAATTTTAAAATTTTTGGTCAATTTGGCCATAATTTTGACAGGATTAGCTGATTGCAAAAATTGTTTGAAGAAAAGTAGTCAACTGTAGGGGAAAACAACAAAAGTAGGAAAGTGAAATTAAAACAATAATATTAGTAACGAAAAAAGTGTTTGCACAATTTTTTTTTCCCAGAAATGTTAACTAAATGTGACTTAACCAAATCTTCTTTTGGGTTATCCAATAAATTTCCAGAAATGTTAACTAAATGTGACTTACCCAAATCTTCTTTTGGTTTATCCAATAAATTTTAGGGCTTAAGTCCTTTTGTTTATGGGTTTGGGGATGACTAATTACTCTGCCTATAAAAGATGTTTTTTAACAATTCGTGAGATTCATTAAAGACGATAGTTTGGTCATTTAATGTCTTTCCCTCTAAACACTACAACCCAGCCTTTCCCCTATTTCATTCTCGCCCTTTTTAAAACTCAAAAAAGTAGTTAAAGACTTACTATTCTTCTCTTATTTTTGACACGTGATTGATAAAAACCATTGAATATATAAAATAGGAAAAAAGGGTTAACCAATTCCCTCAGATTATGCATTAGTGTGCATTTAGTCGTATTTTATAATACTCCTAATTTTCATCCGGGACAAATAAATATTTTTTTAATAATTTTTCTATTATAATATTATTTTTAATTTTAAATGGTTAAAATGTGATTATAACTGGATCAATTAATAATTATAAAGTGATATTTAATATGAAATATTTTTGAAAAAAAAAATTATTTTAATTTTGATAATTGTCACAAATTTAATATTTTCTTGATTTGTATTTTTTTTGAAAAGTAAAAAATATGTTTTTAAATAACTTTTTGTTAGAATATTATTATTGGTATATTTTAAAAATAATTTCTTAAGAAATTTTATTTTTACTCGTGTTAATCACTTGGCGAAAAAAATTTAAATAAAAAAATTATTAAATTAATATAATTTGTTCTAATTATTTGTTTTAAAAATTAAGGGATTAAAAAATAATTTTTTATAATGTAATGAACTAAACTGTACTATCTTCACAATTTGGGTGACTTTTTTGAATGCCTTTCATGGCATATAATATGTATAATTTATTGAAGTTTTAGGTAACGACACAATCTTCTCAGGGTGACTTTTTTCAAAGCCTTTCATGGCATGTAATATGTATAATTAATTGCCACTATAGCTTTACGTTAAATTTTGTTCTCACAAAATTTGTAAATTGAATATTCCAATTTTCCATGTGTTGTCCGGCCATGTGAAGCCTGAGGGGGAATGAGGTGTATTTAAACGATTTTTATTTAAATTAGTTTGATTTAGATTAAGATACTTAAATTATCTTCAATTGTGAAAATATTGAAGTTTGTTATTAATCAATAAAATGAACTAAATGTGTAAATGTGTAAATGGAATAAGTGAAACATAAATTTAATTTATATATGATGAAATCAAGATGCACAAATAAATAGAAAACATATGCTAAAAAAATTTACTTACCTGCAAGATTTTCCAGCAAGAAAATCAAGTGGGGAGCCAAAATTTTTGCCCACAACTTGACCAAACCCCGAAGCAAATGAACTAACCACGTTCCCCATTAGGTCTGGTAACTGTCACTCTTTAATTTTGATTTCTACAAGATAAAACTGATATTAGCCCACATCTTGGAATCCTTAAAGTGAATTTGATTTTTTCCTCAACTTATTTCAAATTTGTTCAATTCATACAGACCACTTTGGTACTATTATAAATTACGGGAAAGCAGATTCGAATACAAATCAATATATGAGGCATCACATTTATCATCAAACTACCAATTTCATCAATCGAAGCAAGTTTTCTCAATTAAGGGTAGCGATTTCAACGAAAATAAAACATAAAGTCTGGGTATATATCTCTCCATTATAAGAAGAAAGTGGAACATGAAATGTTTAATTAATTAGATAACTGACGTATATATAACCGTCAAATAACATTTATATACCAAGCAATACAATTACTATGGACTAACGTACCGTTTTCGATACTATCAGTAACCAAAACAAGTTGAAGAAATCACAAGTGGTGACAATGGAGGAAGAAACAGAGGCTTTTGTGGCGTCCAAGATGTGGTGTATAGTGGCGATAGATGAATTTCTTGAGAATGAAAGGAGAGAAGAAATAGAGGTCGTTTTGAGTGGTTGCCGAATGCGGAGAGGAAGCGGGAAGCAAATAGAATAATTTTAAAAGTAAGAATTGATAAAAAAAAAACTATTATTATAAGAATTGATAAAAAACTGTTTTAAATTCTTACTCTAATATGATGAATTAACAGTAGGGTTATGAATTGAAATTACTTTAAAGTAGTATTTAGATGATAATTATCATAATAAAATAATATATTATGGGCCAGATTTTATAAAAAAAAATTAATCTTTTTTTATACAAACTGTTATTTTTGAGAATAAACTCATAACAGATGAAATTTGAATAAGTCAATTTAAAACGTCAGAATAGGGCATGAACTTTTCATAATTTCATATTATATGTAAAAAAAAAGAAGAATGCTAAATTATGTTTTTTATTACCCAAGTTATTTAACTGGTTGTTAATTTGTCATAAATTTTTAATGTGTTAAAAATGTCATCAACTTGATGATTCACATTGCATTTAAAGAATTTTCATCTCATTTTTGTTCATTCTCTTAGTAAATAAAACATAAAATAAATAATATCACATTAAATTAAAAGCAATTTGTCATTTTATTTTAGATTTGATGATAAAATAAATAGAAATTCTTAAATGTAATATAGATTATTGAAAAGATTTAATGAATAAAAAATGGAGGATAATTTTGCAGTACAATATATCGAGAACATAAAATATAATTTGACGTAAAAAAGTCAAATCGTAAAAAATAATCATTAAAACTTATAACAACAATTTTTTTTAATAATATTAAATGAGATCTAATAGATAATGTTCAATATTTAATGTGTCTAAATCATAATAATTTAATTTAAAATACGTCTAATTAAATAACATTTAATATGAAATAATGTATTAAAAAAATTTAAATAGCAAAATATACAAGTAAAACATAAGAAGATGTTATATTTTTTATGGTTATAAGTTTGAAGCATATTATTGTTATTATTTTCGAAAACCATATTACTACAAAAATGGGTATTTAAGTCGATACGTAAAGTCGGTTTTTAGAAAAAACTAACTTTAAATTGGTTTAAAGTCGGTTCGGTGTAGAACCGACGCTATCCACGTAGGATGTAGAGTCGGTTGACGTGTCAAACCGACGCTATGCATGGACGTAGCGTCGGTTCCAGGTGTCAACCGACGCTATGCTACGTGGATAGCGTCGGTTCGCCACGTCAACCGACGCTACGTAGCGTAGCGCAGTAGAGTCGGTTGACGTGGCGAACCAACACTACACATGGACGTAGCGTCGGTTGACATGGCGAACCAACGATATCCACGTAGCGTAGCGTCGGTTGACACCTGGAACCGACGCTATCCACGTAACATAGCGTCGGTTGACACCTATAACCGACGCTATCCACGTGGATAAATTCTTTTCTCTTCTTTCTTTCCAGACAAAAACTATTTTCAGCATTGCAGAACTCTAAAAAACCGAAAACCTCCTCCACTCTTTCTCATTTTCCGGCCACCTACGACTACCATTTCTAGCACCGGTTAGTGAGTTTTCTTCCTCTTTAACTAATCTTTTAGATCCCTTATTATTCATATTTTTTTTCTGTTATTATGTGTATAAATTTTTGTATTATATATGTAGGTTTGTATTATAACATAAAGAGAAGAATATGACGATCTTGAATAAAATTGAACAAAATTATGGTAATTTTTCTGGTATTAATTAATATTTTATTTTTTAAATATTTGTATTATTTGAACTATTTGCTAAACTGATTTTGTTTTTTTTTTTCTGTTCAAATACAAGTTTTTATTTGAGTAAAATAGAAAATGAATAAATTTTAAAAAAAAAATTACAACGTAAAATCGGTTCACGACTTGAACCAACTTTAAACTTTAAGTCGTTTCATTTAAAGTTGATTCAGCGAACCGACTTTAATGCCCCTTTTTGTAGTAGTACCAATAACTAATATCTTATATATTGAAATCTGAATCATACTTAAAAAATTCACTCTTATAATTTAAAATAATCTTATAATTTAAAGTAATGACATATCTTGTCATTTATAATTTATTATAAATTTTTGAAATATATTAAGTAAGAATCTTAAATAAAAGGGAGATAGATTGCATTAATCATCCAGATTATAAAGTTAATGTCTTTTAGTAATTCAAATTGCAGAAGATGTTTTCTGGCCTTCAACTTCGAGAAAAGAGCTAAATTAATGAAAAATATTGTTATTATATTGATTTATCTATTAAAATATTATTTTTATTATTATATTTTATTAAAATATAATAAAACACGAATCATTAAAAATGTTAAAAATTAAATTTAATACGATATTATTTAAAAAAAATCATAAATACTAATATTATAATATAAAATTATTTAGTTATATATTTTTATCTAAAAATAAAATATTAAAATAAAAATAGAAATAACAACCAAATATTAAGAAAAATAATTTTTGAAAATATTTCATATTAATTGTTATTTTATCGTTAAAAGATTAATTTTAATCACTTGACATGAAAAAATAATATTTTTGTCATAAATTGGCTCGTTTATTAAAAATTAATGAATTTAAAAACACGCTTTTAAATCTAAAGGGATTAAGCAATAATATTTTTGTCATAAATTGGCTCGTTTACTCAAAATTAATGAATTTAAAAACACGCTTTTAAATCTAAAAGGACTAAGCACACGTTAGGATATAATCTAGTGGATTAAATTGACAATTTTTTCTAAATAAAAATACTTTTATTATATTAAATTGTGTAATTTTCTAATAGATACAGTGTATTAAGGAGTTTGATATTGATTTATCAAAAAATATACACATAGTCATTTAACACAATTTTAAATTTTAAATTAATCATATAGTTTGCACTTTATACTTTATTTTAAATTTTAGAAAAAAATAAATTAAAACATTTTAATAATATTTATTAAGTCTCACATCGATTAAAAATTAGACAACATTGTTGTTTATAAACCTAGACAACCTTCTAACTTACGAGTTGAGTTTTGGGTTCAAAGTTAAGCTTGAATTTATAAGATTATTAATAAATAAGTGCATTAAATTAAACCCAATAATAGTAAGTATATTGCTTGAGACCTAAATCTTTGAAAATGCAATTAAATAAAAATAAAATGATCATTCAATTTTCGTTTCCTTCTCTCATGCTATCCTTTATAATATTAATTCAGTTATGCTAAAAGACAAACTAAAAGGGACGTGTCACCGTCTACGTACAAAATAAATCAAAAAATTGCTAGCATCACATGCTAATAGCTGGACATGCATAACAAACTCTTTTCTCTCTGAAATATGATAATTTTATTGAAGTTTAGAATCAATACATAAGATAGCATAGAATTGATGAGCTAGAGAGAAAACATCAATAAAACACTCTATATAGCTATTAGCTGCTCAATTAGTTAAAAGGTGAGCAGCAGTATTTTATATTTCTTGATTAATATATCAACTTGCATGAGTTCTTTTAAGACATTTTTATTATCATCTTCTATATAGACAGTTCTACTTATTCAGAGCCACTTGTAAAGAGCAAAGTAAAGCAATGGCTTCTCCTTCTTCAACAGTTGCCTTTTAGGAATTTACTCCAACATCCTTGTACATGGGGTGGAGGGGGAGTGAATTTAGGTTTAGGGTCTTGGTTTAAATCACAGTTGAGATAGAGGTTATAAATATTTTTAAACTTAGAAATTCGTTCCTCTAGTTTTTGGACTAGGTGATTCAGGTTTGGAATAATTGAATTAAAAAATATGTTGTTTCTAGTTTTTCAAATTTATTCAAAAGATATAAGAAAAGTTAGAATAAACTCAGTATAAGTAAGCCCCGGCGGAACAATGGAGTTGTTTCCTTTGAAGATGACAAGAAGGGGGTCTTTTAGATTGGAGAAATTCATGAGATTTGAAGTCCAAGACCAATTGGCCCACAAGGATAAGTAAACTGACATGATTTAAATAGATGATCTATGGTTTTAATTAGATTGAAACAAAAGGGGCAAGATGTATCAGTGAGGTTGATTCTTGAGCAAATAATTCCTCTGGTAGGAAACAATCAGAAAGGAGTCTCCAACAAAATACTTTAATTCTTTCATAGAGATTTTCATATGGGGGAATAAGCAATGGGATTTTACCTCTACATGTTGATTTGCGTTAAACGTACCTTTATTATTATGCACCCAAAACCAGAGTCTAGAATGCCATACACAGGGGAAGGGATTATGGAAGTTAGAGCACATGTTGTCGAATAATTGATTTTAATTTAACGAGTAAATTAAGTAGTAAATCAAAGAATAAATTAAGGAGAAAATCAAGGTTTGATTCAAAGAACAATTCAAATAACCCTCAATTTAAAGAGTAATTGAAGGAGTGAATCTCCCTATAAATAAATGTATAATTGTAATAAATTAATCATCAAGTGATTACAATTCAGAGAAAAGTTTTAGCGAGAGATAATTGAGAGCAATTTTTTTGGGTGTAATTGGTTTGTAAGTTGTGAGTGTTGTAAACACCTTGTATAATTTCTCCATTTTTAGTAAAAAGATATGCAGCAAGTCCAGAGATATAAGCAAAATTGACCGAACTTCATTATCAAATTTATGTTATTTTGTCTATTTTTGTTTTCTCATAAATTTAGTTTATCGAGAATTTGCGTAATTTTCCAACAACTGGTATTAGAGTTTTTTATGATGATTTCTGTTAAATTTTTTCAAGGTTACTATTCACATGAATAGTCAATTACGCGAATAGTAAAATTTTGTCGATGATATTGGTTTGTTGACGTAGGTGTTCTAATACACGATGGTTTGTAAAAATAGTCGGAAATGATCCGAAGAAAGTTATATTTAAGTAGGAGCAATGGTCGTAGATGAAGGAAAGGTGAAATTCGAGAAATTCAATGACACAGATTTTGGATTTTGGAAAATGTAGATAAAAATTATTTGTATAAAAGAAATCTGTATCAACCTCTCTCAGGGAAGAAGCCAGAGGCTATGAATGAAGAAGATTGAAATCTTCTAAACAGACAAGCCCTAAGAGTTATTCGATTGACGCTATCCCACAATGTTGCCTTCAACATAGAAAAGGAAAAGACCATGATGGGTTTTATGGCAGCTCTCTCCAATATGTATGAGAAGTCATCGGCCTCAAACAAAGTGCACCTAATAAGGCTTTTGTTCAATTTGCTGATGATAGAAGGCGCATCAGAAGCTCAACATCTCAATGAACTCAACACAGTCACAACCTAGTTGAGTTTAGTTGAAATTGAATTCAATGAAGAAGTACGAGCATTGATACATTTGTCTTCTCTACCAGAAAGTTGGAATGCTACTTTCACGGTTGTGAGTAGCTCGTTAGGAAGCAATAAGTTTAAATTTGGTGATGTTCATGATCTGGTTCTCAATGAAGAGATCCAACGTAGAGAGTCAGGTGAATCGTCAACCTCTTCAATTTTGCATACAGAGTCAAGAAGAAGAAATTCAACAAGAGGGAATGAAGGTGGAAAAACATACCACTAAGGTAGATCAAAGGACAGGGGTCCAAATCCAGGAATCCCAATAATTCCTATAGCTCAAAGATTATCGAGTGTTGGAATTATGGGAGAACTGGGCACTCCAAAAATCAGGGCAAGAGTGCACTGAAGGACCACAAGTGAAGGTAGAGGCAAATATTACTTATACCTCACGAAGAGATGTTGCATTGATATGCTTTTTGGAGAACAAGGAAGAATCTTAGGTGTTAGACTCTAGTGCTATGTTTTCCATGCTATTTCAAAGAAAAAATTCTTCGAGAAATATGTCCCTGGAAATTTTGGAAAAGTATATCTTGGTGATGATCAGTCGTGTGCTATTATTAGCAAAGGTGTAGTAAATATTAAGTTGAATGGGTCTATTTGGGAGTTGAAGGATGTTAGGAATATTCTCGACCTAAGAAGGAACTTAATCTTAATAGGTCAGTTGGCTAGTGAAGGCTACGCTACGATCTTCTATGGTGATGATTGGAAGATTTCAAAGGGTGCAATGATGGTTACTCGTGGTAAGTAGAGTGACACTATTTACATGACAGTAGGGGCACGTTGTTCGATCGTAGTTACAATAAGAAATGAAACACCAAATTTGTAGCACCTGAGACTAGGCCATATAAGTTATAAAGGAAAAAAGATGTTGCACTCAAATGGAAAACTTCCAAGTCTACAGTCTGTGGAGATAGACATGTGCGAAAACTACATACTTGGAAATAAAAGAGAGTCAACTTTTAAACAAGTGGTGGAACCCCAAAGAAGGAAAGGCTAGAGCTTATTCATTCTGATGTTTGGGGACCAACGACCATCTCATCCATTGGTGGGAAACACTACTTCGTGACTTTTATTGATGAGTACTCTCAGAAGGTATGAGTTTACTTTCTAAAGAATAAGTTTGAAGTATTTGAGGCTTTCAGAAGATGAAAAGTTTTGGTTGAAAATGAGACAGGTTTGAAGATCAAAAATCTTCGAACTGACAATGGTGGAGAATATAAAGACACCATATTCAAAATATTCTACTATGAGCATAGGATCATAATGGAGAGAATTATTCCAAGCATGCTTCAACACAATGGTGTAGCTGAGCGTATGAACCGAACGTTGACAAAAAGAGCCAGAAGCATTCGTATACAGTCAAGTCTATTAAAGCATTTCTAGGTAGAAGCAGTCAACATAGAAGCTTACTTAATCAATCGAGGCCCATCTGTTCCATTGGAGCACAAAATACTAGATGAGGTATGGAGCAAAAAAGAGGTAAAACTATCACATCTAAAAGTTTTTGGCTGTGTAACATTTACGCATATCAGTAATCAAGGAAAGAATAAGCTTGATCCCAAATCCAAGAAATGCACCTTCATCGGCTATAGTGAGGATGAGTTTTGCTACCACATTTGGGATGACAAAAACAAGAAAGTGATACATAACATAGATGTGATTTTCAATGAAAGGGTTATGTATAAGGACATGTATAAAACAAACACCAAGGACTCAGAGCAGAATGAGTCAATATTTGCATATGTAGATGATGTCCTAGATATTTCTGTAATGAAACCAATTGTAACAAGTCCTCAATCAGAGGAACTCGTTGGATAGAGTAGTACGTAATAGTCCGACACACCACAGCCTCTTACTCTAGCTTCAGTATTGAGAAGGTCTTCTTAACCTTATGTACCTAACAGAAGATACAATATACATGAACTATATATTACTGACTGATAGAGGTGAACTTGAATTCTATGATGAAGCTTGTTAGACTCGAGACGCCAACAAGTGGGAGCTTTCCATGGAAGAAAAAATGAAATCTCTCATCTCTAACCAAACATGGGAACTAGCTGAGTTACCCATGGGGAAGAAGGAACTTCACAAAAAAATGGGTGTACCGGGTGAAAGAGAAGCATGATGGTTCTAAGAGATACAAAACCCAACTAGTCGTCAGAAGATTTCAGTAGAAGGAAGGAGTTGACTACACTAACATTTTTTCTCCTGTTGTAAAGCTCAATACTATTAAATTAGTTTTGAGTATTGTAGCCATTAAAGATCTTCATCTTGAACAGTTGGATGTGAAGACTACATTCCTTCACAGAGACTTAGATGAGGAGATATATATGTACCAGAAAAAAGTTTTCTCAGAAAGAAGGAAGAAGAACATGGTGTACAGACTTAAGAAGAGTTTGTATGACCTGAAACAAGCCTCGAGACAGTGGTACATAAAGTTTGACAGCTTCATGCACAATAAAGGTTTCTAGAAGTGCAATGCCGACCACTGTTACTACTTCAAGAGATATAGGTCTAGTTATATCATTTTACTACTTTATGTTGATGATATGTTAGTAGTAGGTTCTGATATGGATGATATCAGAAGGTTGAAGTAGCAATTGTCAAAAGAGTTTGACATGAAAAACTTGGGTCCAGCAAAAAAGATTCTTGGAATGCAAATCACAAGAAATAATAAGATAGTATCCTTATAGTTATCTAAGGTAGAGTATATCAACCGTGTTTTGCAAAGGTTTGATATGGGTGATGCCAAGCCAGTTAGTACACCTTTGGCCAATCACTTTCACCTATCCAAGGATCAATCTCCTTAGATAGAAGAAGAGAGAGAATTTATGGCTAAGGTTCCTTAAGCCTCAGCCATTGGAAGTTTGATGTACGCAATGGTCTATATGAGACTAGACATTGGCCATACAATAGGTGTTGTTAACAGATTTATGTCAAATTCAGGAAAAACTCATTGGGAAGTAATCAAGTGGATTTTGAGGTATGTACGAGGCACCATAGAGAAGTGTTTGTACTTTAGTAAAGGAGAGTTAAAAGTACAAGGCTATGTAGTCACAGACTTTGGAGGTGAAGTTGATCACCAAAGAAGCACCATCGGTTATATATTTACTGTTGGAACTACAGTTGTTAGTTGTATATCACAGGTACAGAAGATTGTCACTCTATCTACTACAGAGGCTGAGTATGTAGCAGTGAATAAAGCTAGTAAAGAGATGATATGGCTTCAAGGTTTGTTAATTGAGTTTGGATTCAAACAGAAGAAGAATATTCTGCACAGTGATAGTCAAAGTGCAATACACTTGGCGAAGAATTCAACGTTTCATTCTAGAACCAAGCATATTGAACTTCGTTATCACTTCATTAGATATCTATTATAAGATAATGTGTTAATATTGGAGAAGATTCAATGAAACAAAAATCCAATGGATATGTTGACAAAGGTGGTGACTATTGGCAAACTGAAATTATGCTCAACTTCAGTTGGTCTATTAGAGTAACAAAACTAGAAAAGCTGCTGCATTGATCGAGGTGTGAAAATAGATTGGAATCAGTCTTCAAGTGGAAGATTTTTGAATAATTGACCTTAATACAAGGAGCAAATTAAGAAGCGAATTAAGGAGAAAATTAAAGAGCAAATCAAGTAGTAAATCAAGGCTTAATTCAAAGAGCAATTCAAAGAATCCTTAATTTAAGAAGTAATTCAAGGAGTGAATCTCCCTATAAATAGATGTATAATTGTAATGAATTAATCATCAAATGATCATTCAAATTGAGAGAAAAGCTTAGAGAAAATAACTTTAGTGAGAGAAAATTGAGAGCATTTTTCTTAGGTGTAATTGGCTTGTGATTTGTGATTGTTGTAAACACCTTGTATAATTTCTTCCTTTTCAGTAAAAAGATATGTAGTAGGTCTGGAGACGTAAGAAAAATTGGTCAAACTCCATTATAAATCTGGTTTATCAGGAATTTACATAATTTTCTAACACATGTCATATCCCTAGATGTGATCGATTAGATTGAAATTCCTATCATTTCCTTGAATGTTTATTATATCATGAACTTTGGAGGGATCCCAGTATAACTGATCAAGGGACAAAATGGGATAGGGGCATTTGAAAACATTTTTCCACGGGATTCAAGGGTTTCGCCAAATTTCTACTATCTTACCATCACCAATTTTCATACAAGCTCTTATTTTGAGGATATTCTTTGAAGAGAAAATATTGTTCCAAGTCCAAGGATCATAAGTCCTTATTCATAATCATGGATCCTGACTTTTATATGCTAAGTATTTTGAGTTGTCATTATGATTTCCAGATTTTCACTAGAATTATCGATTTAAGACATCCTTTTTTTCAAAAATAATTTTAAGGAACTTATATGTACTCATAGAGTAAGAAAGCAATGAAAGAGGTATTGATTTAATGTAAATCACCTTACCCGCTATTGAAAGAAGATTTGATCTCCAACTGTCATTTTTAGTTATAAGAGTAGTAATGAATTTTTTGAATTCTCTACTTTTTTGTAAGTGGATGAATAAGTTGTGACCAAAATATTTGACCTCACTTGACGCATCTTGAATACCTATGATAGATTGAATATGCAATCTTAAAGATAGTGAAACATTTTCTAAATAAAAGATGCAAGATATATAAATTGGCTTTTTGACAAGAACAAGAGAAATATTTATGTAGGCTTTGTTCAATTATTTTCACTTATACCAAATTTGCACGAGAAAAAAGAATTAGATGATCAGTATATAAAAGGTGAATTATAGCTAGAACAGATCGTGCAATTCTAATATCATTTATATTCAATTTTTCTTTTACAATGAGAAGTAATATGGATAGAGCCTCACCACCAATTATAAATAAGTATAGGGAGATATAAGATATCTTTTCCATAGTCCTTTTTTAAGGGTTGATGTTTCCAAGAGAAATTCTATTTAAGAGATGGAGCTGAGACATGTATATATTATATTATAAAATTTATCTAACAAACCCAGAAGCCTCATGATTTGAATGATCGAGTAGCTCAAGATCAATAAGAACTTTACATGGTTGTAAAGTAAGCTTAGGTGGCATGTCGATAAATGAAGACATTTTAGGCTCTTTCCACACCTTAGCTTCTTATTTTTTCATCATGCACTTTTTAACTACAATTGAGTTTTTACTTGATATTTTAGTGCATCTTCTTTTGACATTCTTTTCATATTTTTTTTATTTCACATATCTTTTTTTTATGGTAACTTCACAACACCCCTAAACTTATTTTCAATTCTATTTTCTTTTTCTTTAGAGGGATAATTTTGTTGTGAGTTTTGCTTCTTCTTTTTATAGGGTGCATTACATTTCACCTTACTCTAAAGCATAACACATGATTGCATTTTTTTTTTCTTTTCATACAACCTAAAGGTGCAAGGGTAAATGTAATACTTATTAGTTAGACATTAAATGTGGCTTACATATATGAAAGGTTCTTTGTTAGGCTCAAATAGGTGACTAAAGATATTAACAATGGTTAGCTTGAAAAGCTCAATCGATCAAAATAAGGCCAAAAGCATTTATCTTGCTAAATACTATTTAGGATTTTTCCTCAAGGGATGATCAAATAGATTCTAAATTCTTGGTAGATCTCATCAACTCACATGACTCACTACAAATTTTCTCTTAATAAGAATACCAAAATCAATCATGAACATATGTATAAAAATTTGAATCAATTCAATCAAAACTAGCAAGCATATCACATGATTAATGTAAATATATTAACAATTATGTTACATTCTTTATCCTAATCATGACAACCAATTTTTATCATTGAGTTCATATGTTTCATATCATGCCTGCATTTAGTTTCCATATATTTATCAATTTATACCCAAATCATGATTAAAAACAACAAAAAAAAAACTCCCTAAAAATTTAAAATTCATACTAAATACTAATGTAGAGAATGAAGTTCCTTCCCCCAAACTTAAATTACACATTATCCCCAATGTGTACATATAAATATGAAAAAAAGAACTCCCTTAATTATGGAACACCACATCTTTAGCTAAAATACTCATTCTTGTTGCGTCATTGCTCTCCATATTCATTCACCTATAAAACAAAAACAATGAAAATATAAGTAAAATAACATTGGGTTTCCTCCCAACCAACATCACGTTTAACGTCCTTGACTAGACGGTCCTATCAAGTCCTAAGGTGCATCCACTAAGGTTATCACAAGTGTTTCATTTGATAATTTATCTTCATAATAGTGCTTCACCCTATGCCCATTAACCATAAATCGCTCCTTATCTTTATTTTATAATTCAATGGCTCCATGGTTGGTTACCTTAGTGATGATGAATAGTCCTGGCCATCTACTCTTTAATTTGCACGGAAATAATTTGAGTGTTGAGTTGTACAGTAACACTTTCTGATCCGGTTCAAAGATACAGTGCACAAATTTTTTGTCATGCCATCGTTTTATCTTTTCTTTGTAAAACTTGGCATTTTCATAAGCATTCCATCGTAATTCATCCAATTCATTTATTTGAAGCATTCTATTCTCACCAGCTGCATCTATGGACATATTCAACTATTTCAATGCTCAATATGCTTTGTGCTCCAATTCTAATGGTAAGTGACATGCCTTTCCATAAACTAGTTTATACGGGGTGATACCAATTGGTTTTTTAAATGCAATTATGTACGCCCATAAAGCATCATCCAACTTAGATGACTAATCCTTCCTAGAGATGTCCACAGTTTTCTTCAAAATTCTTTTCACTTCTCCATTAGATACCTCTACTTGCCCATTTGTTTGGAGATGGTAAGGGGTAGACACTTTATGCTTAATCACATACTTAGACAATAAGGAATTAAATGCTTTATTGCAAAAGTGACTTTCTCTACCACTAATGATGATCCTAGGAGTTCCAAACCTAGTTAAAATATTTTTCTTCAGAAATTTCATGACAACTTTTGCATCACATTTTTTGCTAGCAATGACTTCTACCCACTTTAACACGTAATCCACTCCTACAAGTATGTATTGGTTTCCAAATGATGGAGGAAATTGTCTCATAAAGTCGATGCCCTACACATCAAACAATTCCACTTGAAGTATACTATTCAGAGGTATCTCATCTTTTTTTGAAATATTACCTATCCTTTGACATCTATCACATATCTTTACATAATTGTAAGCATCTTTAAGTAGTGTAGGAAAAAAATAACCAGTTTGAAGTACTTTAGCTACTATTTTTGAGCTCTTAAAGTGACCTCTATAGTTTGAGCTATGACAATGGTAAAGGATACTTTCAACTTCATCATTAGGGACACACCTTCTCCAAATACCATCACCACATTCTTTATAGAGGTAAGGGTCATCCCAAAAATACTTTTTAATGTCATGGAAAAACTTTTTCTTTTGTTTCCATGTGAGGTTCAGTGGAAGAACGTTGGCAACAAGAAAAATTGCAATGTCTCCATATTATGGAACTTCTGTTTGAGCTATAGAAAATAATTGCTCATCTGGAAAAGATTCTCCAATTACCATATTATCATCCATTTTTACTCCTCTCTCTAGTCTAGATAGATGGTCTGCTACTTGATTTTTTGTTCCTTTTTTATCACAAATTTCCAAGTCAAATTCTTATAGAAAGAGCACCCATCTTATCAATCTTGGTTTTGCATCCTTCTTCGTCATGTGATACTTTATTGTAGAATGATCTGTGTAAACAGTCACTTTGGTACCAACCAAATAAGATCTGAATTTCTCAAAGGCATATACAATGGCTAAGAGATCTTTCTCTGTAGTAGCATAATTCATTTGGGCCTCATTCAATGTCTTGCTTACATAGTATATGGCACAAAATATTTTGTTTCTTCACTATCCAAGAATAGCTCCAATAGAAAAATCACTTGCATCACACATCAATTCAAAGGGCTTGTTCCAATCTGGTTTTACTATAACTGATGCTGACACTTGTCTCTCTTTAAGCACTTGAAATGTTGTTAAATATTTATCATCAAACTTGAAAGGCATGTCCTTTTCCAAAAGATTACACAACGGTTTGGAGATTTGGGAAAAATATTTTATGAATCTATGATAAAAGCCTGCATGCCCAAGAAAAATTCTTACTCCTCATACATTGGTAGGTGGTGGTAGTTTCTCAATCACTTATATTTTAGCTCTATCCATCTCAATGCCATTCACTGAGATTTTGTGGCCCAAGATAATACCTTCATGTACCATGAAATGACATTTCTCCCAATTTAGAACCAAATTTGTTTCTTCACATCTTTATAACACTAGGGAGAGATAGTGTAGACATTCATCAAATGAGTTTTCAAAGACTGAAAAATCATCCATGAAGATTTCTAGATGCTTCTCCACCATGTTTGAGAAAATGGGCATCATGCAGCATTGAAATGTAGCAGGTGCATTACATAATCCAAAAGACATTCTCCTGAAAGAAAAAGCTCCATAAGGACATGTGAATTTGGTATTTTCTTGGTCTTCAGGTGCCACAGTAATCTGGTTATAACTAGAGTATCCATCTAGAAGGCAAAAGAAAGAGTTTCCAGCTAATCGGTCAAGCATTTGATCCATAAATGGGAGAGGAAAATGATCCTTCCTTGTAGCTTTATTTACTTTACGAAAATCCATACATACTCTTCATCCCATGACAGTCCTAGTAGGTATTAACTCATAGGACTCATTTTCCACCACATTGATTCCTCTTTTCTTCGGTACACATTGGACTGGACTTACCCATTCACTATCTGATATTGGGTAAATAATGCCCATGTCCAGCTACTTGACAATTTCCTTCCTCACCACTTCTTTCATAATAGGATTTAAGCGGCATTGTGCATCCCTGCTGGGATTAGCCTCGTCTTCTAGCAAGATTTTGTGCATGCATATTGATGGGCTTAAGCCTTTGATGTCGGCAATAAACCAACCTATAGCTCTTTTGAAGTTCCTTAGCACCATTAGTAGTTCTTGCACTTGCTCTATACTTAGACCAGTCGAGATTATGATTGAAAGTCTCTCGTTATCACCCAAAAATGTATAACGAATATGAGAAGGTAAAAGTTTAAGCTCTAATTTTTGTGGCTCCTCAATGGATGGTTTCAACCGTGAGCTTATTTCAAGACATTCCACAACTGTATTTGATACACACATGAGAGGCATGTCCTTGAAAAAGCTCACACAGTTCATAAAATCAACCTTTGATTCCATATTTTCAAAATTAAAATAAGTTAAGTTGTTTTTTGTTGAGTTAATGTCCTTGTTCATAGCATCATGTGTTAAAGTCATAAGTGGGGGTGATTCAAAAAGTGTTGTTAGGCTACCAACATGAATTTGTGCGCTTGCATGTGTGTCCTGGTATTCATTAGTATGTGTGTTTACAGAATTAACAAGCACAGACTCTAAAGCATCAATAAGGCAAATGTCATAAACTATTCCAAAGCAATCACTAGCATTATCATCATCATAAAATTTAATTACTTTAAACACATAAAATGTTACTTGTTCATCTTGCACTCTTATTGTAATTTCACCTTTTTTTACATCAATGAGTGCTCTTCCAGTTGCTAAGAATGGACGACCAAGTATGATAGGAATGTCACGGTCCTCTTCCATGTCTAGCACAATGAAGTCCATCAAAAAGATGAATTTGTCTACTTTTACTAGAAAATATTCTACCATACCCCGGGGTCTTTTAATTGACCTGTTTGCCATCTACAATGTTATTGAAGTGGGTTTGGCTTTACCAACCCCCAATCTCTGGAAGACTGATAGTGACATAAGGTTAATGCTAGAACCCAAATCACATAGTGTCTTGCCAAAACGAATGTTCCCAATAGTGCAAGGGATGTCAAAACTACTTGGATCTTTTAGTTTTTATGGTAGTTTTCTATCAAGAATGGCACTACAACCTTCAATCAAGGTTATTGTTTCATGATCTCCAAGCCTCATTTTCTTTGATAGTATATCCTTCATGAATTTGGCATAAGATGGCATTTGTTCAAGTGCCTCTACAAATGGTATGTTTATGTGCATTTTCTTGAATACTTCCAAAAAACTTGAAAATTGTGTATCTACATTTTGCTTTTGCAGCTTTGAGGAAAATGAATAATGGGTTTGTGGAGGTTGCTCTTTTTTGGTTGAATTATTTCCTTTTCATTACTCTCTTTATCCACTACTTCCTTTTCATCCTTTTTAGTTTTCGATTCCTCTTTATCCTTTTGAGTCTCATCTCCCTCTAGAGTTTTACCACTCCTCAAGGCTATAGCACTACAATGGCCCTTCCCTTCTCTTCTTGGGTTTATAATTGTGTCACTTGGAAGGTTACCTTGAGGCCTTTGGCTTATGGCTTGGGCAAGTTGCCCCATTTGGTTCTCCAAATTTTGAATCAAAGCCTCTTAAGTGGACACTTTTGTATTTAATGATTGGATGAAGTCTTTCATCATCCCCATTAAGGAATTTATATTGTCCTCAGTAGGTGGATTCTTCTCTTGGGCTTGTGATTGATGTGGTAGTTGAAAACTAGGTGGTTGAAACGATTGACGGTTGAATTGATTACTCCAAAAGAAATTCGGATGTTGTCTACATCTTGGGTTATATGTGTTTGAGTATGGATTATTGTTTCAATTCACATTGCCCACATAGCAAATGGATTTGGGATTATTTGGACAATTATAAAAAAATGAGCTCCTCCACAAAACACACATGACACTCTTGAATTTTGGACTTGGTTTATACTCGTTGGTAAGTTTTGTACCTTTAAAAGATTAACCAAAGATGAAACTTTAGCTGTAAATGCTGTGATATCATTTACCTCATGCATTCTACCTATTTTTCTCGTGGTTGTCATTCTATCCATTGGTCATTGATAATTATTGTTAGCCATTTTCACAAGTAAATCATAAGCTTGATTGTAAGATTTGGCTAGCAAAGCTCCATTAGCATATGCATCAACAATAGTTCTCGTGTGAACATTGAGACCATTATAAAAAGTCTCCATTTGAATCCAAGAAGGAATACCATGATGAGGACACTTCATTAGCTATTCCTTGAATCTTTCTCATGCTTCATATAGGGATTCTCCTTCGTGTTGTTGGTAGGAAGTAATGTCATTCCTAAGCTTGGCACTCTTTATTGGTGGAAAGTATTTCATCAAGAATTTCTCCACCAAACCATTCCAAGTTGTAATGGAATCAGGTGGCAAAGAGTTTAGCCAAGCTCGAGCATGGTCTCGCAAAGAGTAAGGGAATAATCTAAGCCTAAATGACTCCTCTGCCATACCATTGAACTTAATTGAATTTACAACTTCAATAAACAATCTGAGATGAAGATGAGGATCCTCTGTTGGCAATCCGTTGAATTTTCCAACTATTTGTAGCATTTGAAACATCATTGGCTTTAGTTTAGTCTGATTAGCTTGAATATTTGGCCTTGTAATACTTGGATTCATTCCTTCCAACGTAGGTATTGCATATTCATTCATAGATCTATCTTTATCATCCATCAAAAGCATTTTATTGTTCAAGTTTAGCTCATTGTTATTTATTTATAATGGATTAGCCATTTTTTCTCTTGGGTGACTTGTTGTTTTCTAATTGATCTCAAAGTACACTCAATCTCACGAACTCTACTCATGCAATAGACTCAACTATGTTTCTACAATACTAAAGGAGAAATCTAAATAAAAACTAAATAAATAATAATAATAATAAATTAAAAAAATAAATAAAATAAATTAACTAAAATAAATAAATAGATAAGTCAATAAAAGAAAGTAAGTAAATTAAAATTAAAGAAAGAAAAATAAATAACTAAAAGAAAAAAATAAAAAAAAATTATTAATTTCTAATATTTATAACCCCCAACAACGGTACCAAAAACTCGATCGATACACAAATTGTTATGGAATGAATACGTAAGTATATATATCGTAACAAGTAATATAATAATAAGTAAAGATCGTTCTTACAGAGATTATTTTATTAGAAATTAATTTTTTAAAACTAAAAATAATAAAAATCAATTTTTATTTGGTGTTTTTATATTTTAAGGAAGTAAAATTAAAATAATTAAAAGTAAATAACAATAATTAATTAAATCAGATTTTGTGACTAAAAAGATATATGAGAAAATATTTAGAAATATTTAATCCCTTAATTTTCTAAACATTTGAATCGCTAAAATCCCCCTAATATAATTATCAATTAACTACATGATCAATTGAATCTAATCTAGCATGTATTACTCTCTTATATAGTAATTAATTTAATCACACTCACATGCCAATTAAATTGTATACTACTCATTAAGTTCATCAATTATGGATCACATACACAAGAATTATACATCTTTGCCTAGAAACTATGCATGTTATTTAATTAAGACAAACAATTAAATAATTCTCTCAAATATATTTAATTCCCTCTATAGATAAATTATTGGTCAAATAATTAATAGCATAGAAATCACATTAAATAATATAATTAAATTAATATTATAATTAGAAAAAAAAATATTAGATCATCACATGGTGAAAATTGGGTTCATAAGATCCCTAGATTAATAAATTAAGTCCACATAATTGTGTTCATAAAACTCATATTTTTCATAAAGAAAGACATAAAATTTATAAAGAAAATAATAGAAAAAGAAAACAATCAATCTCTTGGATTATAGTATTAATCTCCTCTTGAATCTCAACTAAAATTGCGTTATCTCTGGAATTTTTGTATTTTTTCTCCATTTTTAGCTCCAAAAATTATGTAATGGAGGCCAATTATGGTTTATGGAATGATTAGGAGCTTAAATATTACTTAAGTGCGATTTGGACCGTCAAATCAGCTTCAAATCAAAGGCTATGATCAAAACAAGCAAAACTAACAGTTCTAGCCAATAATAGTGTGTCAGGCCAATTAGGGTTCGCGGGAACGAATGGTGTGGCGCACGGGTGGAACGCGTGGAGCAATGGCATATTGACACGTGGCATGTTGCATTGACCGATTTCTGAACTCGGATTGAATGTCGTGCTCACACGTGGTGCGTGTTTCATCCTCCTCACACGCAAAGTGACATGATTCACTCTCCATGCTTGCTTGGTGTTCGTATGGATTGCCCAGTTAGCTCCTCTACTTACGTGTTATGCCACGTGGCAACTTCTGATTTGTCCTGCACTATAAATTCCAAAAAAAATCCAAAAATTATATTTTCACCCTTTTTCACTAAAAAGTTTATATTTTAATTCTTTTGGCCATAAAAATACTATTTATTAAATAAAATAAGTAAATATTAAGTAAAAAATGCACTAATAACTATATTTTTATAGAGTCATCATTCAACAACAACTTGTTCAATTGACCAATCAAGTTGCCCTTCTCACTACACAAATCAACACCAATAATGAACATTATGGTTTGTGCAGCAACATTGGAGATGGTATTGAAGCCTATCCATATCAAGGAGAAACACCAAGTGGACCTGAACATGTTAATATTTTGGGAGCATGTCAACAGAGACCAAGTTTCAACCCCAATTCAAGTACCTACAATCCTGGGTGGAGAAATCATCCCAACTTCACCTGGAGGCAAAACCAACCTCCTTTCGCCCAAGGCTTAAATCACCTTGGCCAGCAATTCCACCAGCCCAGTCCAAGAAGCCTTCCCAATAAACCAACCTTGGAAGACAACCTGAATTCTTGTATTCAAGTCTACAGAGATAACCAATCTAAAAATAATCAACGGTTTAACTCTGTGGAAGCTTCTATAAAAAAGGTGAAGGTCCAAGTGGAATAGTTAGCTAAGCATTTGCAAAAACAAAGCAAAGACTAATTGAATGGTCAAAGTGGATCAAATAAATTCAATGAAGAGGAGACATTGAGTTTGTCATTCTGAAATCTCCAAGTAACGTCTTCTAAAAGACGATAAATTTTAGTCTTGAGTGGGAGGTCACCCATTATTGTATTTTTTTCTTTTAGTTTGTTTTCCTTTTTTTAAGAATGTATGTAATAAAATTCAAATGAAATAATAGAGATTCATTTGTTTCAAAAATTGTGTTCATTTTTTAAATTTTGTAATAAAAAAAACCTTAATTCATTAAATTAATTAACTTAGATTTTCACTTAACTTAATTAATTTAGATTTTTACTTAACTTAATTAACTTAGATTTTCAATAAAAATAATAAATAAATAAAACTAAAAGGAAATAAATAAATAAAAAAATAGGCTCCCTACATCCTTCTTCTTCTTTAAGCCTATACATTTTGTCAAGTGAGAAATTTTTCTTAGAAAAGCCTACTATTTTTCAATTTAGGAGCTAGATACACAAGAGGAGGAGGACCAATTTCCACTACAAGTATCCATGAGAGATGCTGGAGATAGGTAGAAAATGATGAAGGACTATGCAACGCTAATCATTGGAAATGCAACTTTTGGTATACAACTACAAGAGGCTGCAAGGAACTATGAGTTGAAAAAGATTCATTACTCTTTGTTGCCTTCCTTTTACGGTATCCCTAATGAAGATGCTTTGCATTTCATTATAGAATTCTATGCTATTGTTCAAACCTTTTCATTGTAAAGAATTGATGAAGACCAGCTTAAGATGAGGTGTTTTACTTACACCCTCAAGGATAAAGCTTGGTCATGGTTCATTACTCTACAGCCGGGTTCTTTATCAACTTGGGAGGTAGTCTATGAAATATTTTTATGGGTAGGTTCTATTCCCATCAAAAGACTATTAATCTAAGAATGAAGATAGCAACATTTTCTCAAATGGACAAAGAGCTCTTTCATGAAGCTTGGGAAAGATTCAAACTTCTTTTCATTCAATGTCTTCATCATAAATTTCCATTATAGCTACAAAACCAATTCTTTTATGATGGATTGACACTGCAGAGTCAATATATGGTTGATAATGCTGCTGGAAGAGCTGTGGGAGAAAAGACTGTAGAGGAAACCTATAGTTTCTATGAGCTGTTGGGTTCTAATTCCCAATAAAGAAGCACTAGGAGAAGAAGAGCATGAGTCAATGAAGTTGGCTCCAATAATGAAATGACCTTATAACTTACTGAATTGACTAAGAAAGTGCAACTTCTTACTACCCTCCAAATGCCAAATCAAAAGGTGTGTGAAATGTGTTTTTCAATTAGGCATGATGCTCATAATTGTTCATATACTTGTGATTCTAGTATGGATGCCATAGAGAAATTCAATCCCTTTCAAAGGTATCATCCAAACACCAATAATCACCCTAAACATCATTGGACACCAAACAATTTCCAAGCCTACACCCAATGTCAAACACTAAGGCCATGTAAAAACCTCCTTTATCCACCAAAGCAATCTTTTAAGCCAACCTTAGAGGATAGCTTGAATGCTTTTATTCAAGTTAGTCATGACAACCAATTGACAAATAATCAAAGGTTGAGCACCATGGAGGCTTCAATTAAAAGGATTGAAACTTTTGTTGGGCAGCTAGCAGAACAAATGCAAAGGCAAGACCCAAGGAAAGTTGCCCAATCAACCTGAAAAAGTGAAGGATGTAAGAACCCTTCAAAGTGATAAAGTAGTCAATACTAGTATACCTGAAATCTCTAAAGATCTACCTTGTAGTTCAGGTAACAAAGAAGGTGAAATTATAGTCTTGCAAAAAGGAGAGACAAGTGCTAAACTTGACAAACCTTCAAAAAAACTCATTGGGGAATCATCTGACATCCCTAAAATTCAAAAGGAAGTAGAACTACACCAACTGCAAGTACCTTTTCCACACTAGCTGAAAGAATCCAAACAAGATAGGCAATTCTATGATCTTTTTAATATGCTTTCTAAAGTAAATAACAATTTACCATTATTAGAAGTGATCATGAATGTGCCCACCTATGCTAAGTTTTTCGAAGCATTAAACAATAAGAAAAGGATATATGAACTTAATGAGCAAGTAATAGTATCAGAAATTTCTAGTGCTGTACTTCAGCATCGACTTCCCCCTAAGTTGAAAGACACTAAATTTTTTATCATAAAGATAACTATAGGGGATAGGAAGGTCGCTAAAGTAATGCTTCATTTAGGTTCTAGTATAAACTTGATGCCCTACTCTATATTCTTACAACTTGATTTAGGAGATTTAAAACTCACAACTATGTCCCTTCAACTTGTAGATATATCTCTTAAGTGTCTAAAAGGAATAGTTGAGGATGTGCTGGTAGAGGTAGAGAAACTGATAATACCTGTTAACTTTATGTTTCTTGATATGCAATAAAATCCAGCCTTGGATAGAGAGCACACAATACTGCTCGGTAGACCATTTATGGCAACTACCAAGACTATTATTGATGTCCAAGATGGAAATTTTACAATAACAGTCTTAGGAGAGACTGTTCATTTTAAAGTCTTTGATTCTTCACCTTTCCCTTCTATTTCTACCATTGATGAAATATTCAATATTGACCCTTGGATAATCTTATCCAAAGCACCTTTTCTCGAGCCATAATAGAAGACAAGCTTGAAACTGTTCTTACACTTGAAGAGGTCAAAGAAGATTTAGATGATGAAACTAAGGGGTACCTTGAACAATTAGATAGTGATGAACTAATGACAAAATCTAGTACACTCTTAAATCTACCCAATTCCCCATCTAGTAAAGAGGCCACTCTACCGAAACCTGAACTCAAAGACTTACCTAAGCACTTAAAGAATGTGTTTCTAGGAAAAGGATAAACTTATCCAGCAATAATTTCTACAACATTGACCAAAACCCAAGAAAAGGAATGTATAAAAGTTCTTAAGAAGTTTAAGAAAGCCATAGGTTGGAGTATCAGGGATATAAAAGGCATTATTCCTATCATATGTATGCATAAGATCAACTTGGAGGATGGTTCTAAACCTGTATGAGAGGCCCAAAGAAGACTAAACCCAAACATGCAAGAGGTAGTTAAGAAAGAAATTCTTATCTTAAATTGTTAGAAGAGGAATTATCTACCCTATTGCCGATAGTAAGTGGGTTAGTCCAATTCATATGGTATCTAAGAAATATGGGATAACAGTTGTTAAAAATGAAAAAAGTGAATTAGTGCCCACTAGAATAATCAATGAATGAAGGATGTGTATAGATTTTAGGAAATTGAATTTATATACTAAAAAGGATCACTTTCCTCTTCCATTCGTTGATCAAATGTTGGAAAGATTAGTTGGGCATGAATTTTACTATTTTTTAGATGGATTGTCCAGATATTATCAAGTACCCATAGCACCAGAAGATCTGGAAAAGACCACATTTACATGTCCTTTTGGGACATTTGCTTTTCGAAGAATTTCATTTGGGTTACACAATGCCCCTGCCATGTTCCAAAGATTTATGATGTCTATCTTCTCAAACATAATGGAAAAATTCATTGAGGTTTTCATGGATGATTTCTCTGTCTTTGGAAACTCATTTGATGATTGCTTACATAAATTGACTTTGGTTTTAGACAGAAGCATTGAATGCAAACTAACCCTTAGTTGGGAGAAAAGTCATTTTACGGTTAAACAAGGGATAATGTTAGGACATATCATTTCAAACAAAGGTATTGAAGTTGATAAGGCAAAAGTTGATCTGATTTCCAAATTACATCCCCTACATCTATTAAGGGGATAAAAAGCTTCTTAGGACATACATGATTTTATAGACGATTTATTAAAAATTTCTCTAAAATAAGTAGTCCCTTATATAACCTGTTATCAAAATATGTTTATTTTGATTTCAATGATGACTGTCTTATTACCTTTAATACCTTGAAAGAGAAACAAACACTGGCCCTTACTATTATGGCACCAAACTGGTCTCTACCCTTTGAAATAATATGTGACGCTTTCGATTATGCTATCAGAGCAATCTTGGGACATAGGGTGGATAAGCATTTGCATGTCATCTACTATGCTATAAAAACACTCAATGATGCCCAAATGAACTATACCACCACTGAAAAGGAATTTTTGGCTATAGTGTTTTCTTTAGACAAATTGAGGTCTTATTTAGTATGATCTAAAGTGATTGTGCATTCTGATCATGTTACTTTAAGATACCTATTAAGTAAACCAAATGCCAAGCCAAGATTAATCAGGTGGGTCTTACTCTTACAAGAATTTGACCTAGAAATCAAGGATAAGAAAGGTAGTGAAAACTTAGTAGCTAACCATCTAGGTTGAATTCTGACTTCATTTCTCTTAAGGGTGAGAGTAATGAAGATATAGTTGAAACCTTTCCTGATGAACAGTTATTTTCAATAGGTCCAAACCCATGGTATGCTAATATTGTAAACTATCTTGCCATTGGTGTTTTGAGACCTAACACTTTATATCAGAACAAGAAAAGGTTTTTTAAAACTATCAAGGACTACTTCTGGGATGACTCTTATTTATACAAGATTGGTCAAGATCAAGTCATCCAGATATGTGTACCAGAAGAAGAACATAAGAGCATATTGACTTTTTGTCATGAACTTCATTGTGGGGGCCATTTTGGTGGCGAAAAGACAGCCCGTAAGATATTATAGTCTGAATTCTTTGGGCCTACTCTTTTTAAAGATGCTAATATGTTTTGTACACAATGTGTTAGATGTCAAAGAATATGCAACATAAAAAAAAGAGATGAAATGCCTTTGACATCTAATTTAGTTGTTGAACTCTTTGATGTATGAGGGATTGACTTTATGGGTCCTTTTCCCTCATCCAATGGTTTTCAATATATTTTGGTTGCGGTAGATTATGTATCCAAGTGGGTAGAAGCTATCCTCACTAAAACCAATTATGCTAATATTGTTGTAAAATTCTTGAAGGATTTAATATTTAGCAGGTTCAGAACGCCTAAAGCTATAATAAGTGATAGAGGTAGACATTTTTGTAACAAAATCTTTGATGGAGTACTGAAAAAGTACAACATCACACATAGAGTAGCTACTCCATATCATCCTCAAACTTCTGACTTAGTGGAAGTAAGTAATAGGCAAATCAAGGAAATTTTGGAACATACCATGCGTCCTTCAAGAAAGGACTGGGAAATCAAGTTGAATGATGCCTTGTGGGTATACCGTATAACTTACAAAACACCTGGGATGAGCCCTTATCAATTAATCTTTGGAAAAGCGTGCCATCTTCTCATTAAACTCAAACATAAGGCTTATTGGGAAATTAAAGAGTTAAACATGGACTTAGATAAAGTAGGAGGAAAATGGTTACTAAATCTTAATGAGTTGGAAGAAATTAGGAATGAAGCCTATGAGAATGCCAAATTATACAAAGAGCGTACTAAGCGCTATCATGACAAGAGGCTAAATCCTAAGACTCTTCACCCTGGAATGAAGGTTCTTTTATTTAACTCTTATCTGATATTGTTTCCAAGGAAACTAAGATCAAGATGGGATGGACCATTCAAAATAGTCCAAGTATTTGCTCATGGAGTAGTAGAACTATTGGATTCTAAGACACAAACAACATTCAAAGTCAATGAGCATCGTGTGAAGCCTTATTTGCAAGGATCATACAACATTGTCGAAATTGATTGCATGTAGTTGGGTGATCCTTAGCACCATAATGATGTGTCTTGCTAAGATGTTAAACTAAGCATTAGATGGGAGGCAACCCATCATTTTAGGTAACTTTCTTTTATTTGTTTTGTTTATTTAATTTGTTTTGCTTATTTTAGTTTAATTGCATGTGAATAATTTTAGAATTATTAAAACAAAAAATATTTATTGAGATAGAAGTTCACAGTGATCTGTCTGTGTGAACTTTAATTATGAACATGATGGATGCACCTACAATTTTCCATCACTTATTTGCACATTCTCAGGAAATAGGTAACTTTTCTTATTTTTTTCTCTTTATCTTTAATTTAAAACTATTGCATTGAGGACAATGTAAGTTCTAGGTTGGGGATGATGAAAAGTTATCATGCTTAATTTCAAAAAATTTAACAATTTTAAAAATTTTATATTCACATTTTCATTTTTATTGTGTTTGATTTTATTTTCTTTGGGTAATTTAGTAATTTTTAGAATTTTAGGATTAGTTTTAAAAAATATTTTACACAAATTTATCATTTCTTTAAATCAAATTTAAGTAAATAATTAAATCTTTTGCACTGTTAGATTAATTTTTGAAAAACATATCATGGAGTATATGGTAATTAGTTAGTTTTTGTCATGACTAGTATTTCTTAATAAGTTGTGGAAATTATATTAAACCCAAAATCAATGTTAAGGAATAAAATAGTGGAGACTACTCTTGTGAGATATAATTTGAGCCCATTATCCTTTATTCTGAGTGATAAATATTATTTTTTATCTACTCTAAACACTTTTCTTATTTTTTTCAACATTATTAGATGATCTCTATAGGATTTAGCATTGAATGTTTGGATTTTTTACATCTTAATGAAGTGTTATATATTTATTTTTCATTTGTTTAGATTAAATGATTTAAGTAGAAATTAATAATATGTGTCTTTCTTCATTCATGCATGACTTCTATTAAAAAAGAGATATATCCAAGGTTACCTATACAAACAGAAAAGCCAAATATTAACCACTCACCTTACAATATAAAAACAATGTACAATCTGTACATGGGTTCACTCTCTAAAAAATGTATTCTCTTATTAAAAAAGAAGAAGAAGAAGAAGAAATAGAAAGAAAGAGATATAATCTATATACTATGACACAGAAAGCCTAAACAGTTGTGAGAAATGGTTTAATACAAAAGAAAATATAGGAAGTAATTCCCTAAGAAGTCATTTCATTTTCCTACATTTTCTAAAAGCCATATTACTTGATTTTTTTATTTGATGAATTTTGGAGAAAGATCTATGATGCTTGATGAGTTTCCTACTATCCAAGAAAGGTTTGCCTACTTTTCTTGGCTCTCTTTTTTGCTATCTTCCTTATCATTTTGACCCTTCCTTTATTCAGAAGTTTTATTTTGTGATTACCATGTATCATACTACTACTTTGCTACCACTTTCCTTTTATAGGAACATGAGGTCACCTTTTCTATAAATGATGTCCTTAGTATATTCTATCTTCTGGATGTATAGAAACCATCCTTTCCTAATATCCCATTAGAGTTTGAAAATCTTGTAAATGATGTTCTTCTTAATGAGTTTTCAAACATCACATCTCACAACTTTACTGAGATGGATGATCTCTTAGCTAGACCAAGTCATGGGTATGGTGGAGGTGTGGTAGTGATTATACAAGTATATAGATCACTAGAGTAATAAATTGCATTAAGGATGAGTATCGTATTGTTTTTAATGATTAAGTACCAATATGTAGTAGTTGTAATACTATTTAATTGAGTAATATAGAAAAATTATCTAAACTAATGATTAAACCTAGAATTAATTAAAGACATAAATAACGATAAAGTAAACAATATTTGGAGACTTGGAATCTATGAATCCCCTAACCACTTCACATGCAATATCAAATATTGTTCATTGGTTTTCTAACTAATTAATTGACTACATGCTCTTATATACCTAAGAATCTTGGTCAAATAGTCTTTTTGATTATGTGCAAAAAATCGCATTGTCATACTATTTCATTCACACATCAATTATGATGATATATATCAAGCCACACATTCATCAATCATGATGTCATACTATTTGAATTCATGTGATAATAATTTTATGACTAATTCATAAACCTACTTTGTCAAGTTAGGGCATGAATATCAAATCACATAATTATTGACCAAATAATCCAAATATTAAGATCAAAACTGTTATATTAATTATTGATAGAGAAAATCTTTCAACTAAATAAAATCAATCATATAGATTTATGGCTAGGTTCATCAAAAATCTCAAATAAGAACCTAGTAACTCATACTTCTAAAAATCATAGTTAAAAATATATGAGTTCCAAAAATGATGAAAAAAAAAGATGAAGATCCAACTTTATGAAGAATCTAACTCCTCATTTAATCTTCTTGCTAGTTATTTAATACCCTCCTTGATTTTCTTTACTTGATATTTCTTTGTAGCAATGAAATCCATATGTTCTCTACTCTTAATTGTAACTTTTATGTTGTTTATGGCTCCTTGTGGTGTTTATTAGCTTTTATTCAAGAGTTGATATTGAAAGTTAGAATTCAAATTAGGACGGACTCATCAAAATTTACTATGCCAAATCGATCGACTCTTCTTAATCGATCTAACAATGATATCATTACAACCCAAGAGTGCTTGATCAAAGCTTGATCTATTTACTCATACTCAATTAATTGATACTCTTATTGATTGATCTAATTATACTTTTCTTGTTCCAAAACATAGCTCCCCTATTTCCTCAATCAATCTACTTCTCTTGATCGATTGACTACTATGTCTTGATGTATCGACCCTTGTGATCTTGAATTTGTCCCAAGTTTCCTATTTTTTGCTCTATTTAATATCTTTTCACCAACATTTCCATAACTAAACATATGATAGATCTTTTAAACAATATTCATCTCAAAAAAAGACAAAAGGCTAGCTTGAAGTGACCAAATATCTCTACTTTTATAGAGTTATCAAGGTGCTCTTCAATTAAGTAAATCTTCACCTAGCCATCATCTTATTAATATTGTGAGTGCTATCATTCACCTTCATTCTCATTTTTCCTCAATGAATTTTTCTTGAGGTCACTTTATACGTGCCATCCTGAACAATGAAACTATAGATCTTACAAACATGATCTATAGTTCCATTACTATATCTTCTACTACTTCTACCATGTCCACTCTTTATTATCCTTCCTTGACCACCTAGTGAGGTACATCTCTTTTTAGTGATGTTATCGGCATGATTAAAGGTAAAGTGAATAGGCATGCTAGTCATTTTTTTTAATCGTCCCTCTATTTGAATGTAATTCTCCTTCATCCTCTTCTTCACATTGTGTCTCTTAGTCTATTCCTTGTCCTTTTATTCCTATTCATACCATTCATTCTTCTTCTCACCATCAATCATTAGAATTTACTCACTTGTGCTAGGAGTTTTCTTCAGTCTCTTAGTACCTAGATGCTATGATCATGGATTGTACAATTGATGCCCACTTATTGAATTTCCATAATTAGATATTGATGTAGATTAGTGAGCATCTTTGCACTATAGATTGTCATGCCCCTAGATATGGTTCACCTTGATCCTCCAATTTTCATTCTTCCATTAGATAATCATCTAATGGTGTTCGCATGCCTCTACTTCCCTTTGGTAGTGTCCACAGAGTGATTTACATCATGGTTTTTAACTTCCCTAGTCCATTTCCTCTTATTAGCAGATGATTGACACCGATGCGTTTGACCCTCTTGATGACTTCCCTTCCCCCAACTAATAGTGATGTTAGAGCCTCTTCTTATCGAGCTCCTTCTAATGATGAGGGCAAAGGAGGTGGAGAATGTTGATTTTCTTACTCTTTGTTGTATCTACTTTTTCCATTTTCAAAAAATCCAAAAAAATGTACTCAAAGTTTTATTAATGAAAAAGTTGTGTCGATTATTTTCAATAGTTTATTTATGTTTATTGTGTTTTTTTGTTTTAATGTGTTGTATTTGTTTATGTTTATTGCTTTAGTTTGTCTCTATTTTTTTCATGAGTTTTAGGATTATTACATGTTGTATGCCTTCTCTCCTTCATATAGAAGTGTTTCATTGACTTTCTCTATTAAAATGGGGAAGAAGTTTGTTTACACAATTCATTGTTTATTGCATTGCTAGTTTGCTATATGCATATGATGTGAGTGTTGGTTGCTTGACTTGCATTCACTTAAGGGGAGGGAAAATATCAAAAACACCCAAGTGTTTCCATGTAACATTGTAAATACCCTTATAGTTGGTAAAATATCAAAAATATCATTTCGTTATGTTTTAGACATCATTTTAGCATAACTAAATGGCACATTTGTAAATATTTAAAGTTGTTTAGAACTTTTTTTAAAAAAACATACAATAAAAAAATGAAAAAGGTAAAAAAAATTATTTTTCTAATTTCTCAATCTCTTTACCTTCTTTATTTTTCCAGCTATTTCAATGGAGTGAATTTCACTAATGGTAGGTCGTGGTTGTTTAGGCATTGCAGTGGGGTTTTGAAATTTGGGTGGAAATAATGGTCAAGGTCTAATAGTGTTGGCATGTATAGGTTTGACAGCGAATGGACTTATGACGATAGAATTGTGGAGTATGGAGTGTTTTCTAGCAAAGGTGGTGGTAGGTATGAGTTTTAATAGCAAAGGTGGAGGATTTTTGTCTATTAATAGGTTTGAATGATAAGAATGGTTGTTGAAAGGTAGGGGTTGTATGGTAGTGATGGCATGAGTAAGGAAGTGGTCGGCTTCTGAGAAGGTTGACAGTAGAATTAGCATGGTGTAGCTAGAGAGGCAGCCAAAAATGGTATGGGACAATAATAGGGAGGAAGATCTTCTTCTTGTTTAATTCCCAATTTACACAATACATAGTTCACATAATTTTTTAACACCTTTATTCTTTCAAGTATTTTATTGATATTACAATATACCTTAAGATATGTTAATTGATATAAGTTTGTCATTAGAGGATGTTTGTGATATTATTTTGAAATTCAGGGATGTTTATCATATTTTCCTAAAAGGGAGTGTTGTATGAAGTTAGGGGGAGTTATGTTGTTTCTCTATTGCATGTTGATTGATCTTACCCTATCTGTGTGTACCTTTATAGGGTCAACACTGTTAGACTACATGTAGGTATGCTTGATGAATTCACGAATATGTATTGTTTCATGTGTGCAGGATAAAGGTGTAGCGAGATACCTTAGGCTCATGTAGAGCCATAAAATTAAACATGCAGCATAGAGTATGCATCAAGATGAATGGAGCATAACATGATGGATGCACTTAGAATATGTGTTCTTTAGGGCCTCTAGGTGTGTGCTGATATTTGTTCATGGGAACAAATATCTTTAGGCAATCTTACATGATTGTCTCGTGGTTTGAAGTAGAGTCTACTTTATTTGTGCATTGTTTTGTGTGAAAGCCAAAGGGAGAGATTGTAAGTTTTGTAAGTTCTCTGAATCTTTGTTGGCATTCCCATGTGTAAAATATAGAGTCTATTTTATTTACTTGGTGTTGTGTCTTCCTCCTAGTAAGGATAGTTACTGATAGTTCGATACTACACACATTCACTTAGTTTAAATGTTGTTTATATTTGCATGTTTACTCATATCACATGGGTTGGTTCATGTAGTATGCATATGAGATTACTTGTCTAGCCCTCACCAATATGGTTAGCAAGTGTTGTAACGACTATTACATTCGTTGAAGATAGTTATTACCATCATGAACATGGTCAATGAGGTGGCCGATGAGGTGGTTGGTGAGTAGCCCAACAGTTATAAATTTTCTACAAATACCCTTATTTGCAAATGCATTTGTTAATTAGGAAATGTGAGAAACTCTGTTGATTTTGAAACTTGATTTTTCAAAGTTGAAAGTTGTTTTCTTATTATAGTTCACTCATACTTTAATATTTCTTCAGTATTAGTGATTAATGATTATTTTTACAAAAAATATTTTTAGGGCTAGGGCTCTAGAAGATAACCATTTTCATATTGGATCAAAGTTGATGTGGAGACAATAAGTGAGGATATCATAGGATAGTTTGCATGCCTCTGTTACCTTTTGGGAGGCCTACGTCCCATAGAAACTATCTACCTAAGATTGTACCTTGGTCTGCAGGTCCTGACACAAGGTTAGAATTCTAGCTCTCCTAGAGTGGTATATCACTGATGGCTCGGGCCCCCTTGGAAGAGGGCCTTCTTTGCCTTCCACCTAAGCTGCGCAGGAAAGGCCTAAAGCCAATCCCAGGGAACATTGAAGCTTCATAGGGACTTTCTATCCATATGTAGGTAGTCTGCATCTTCACAGACAAGTCTATTTCACCGAGCCTCTCTCCGAGATAGTGCCCATATCATTACGAATTTCGTGCGGGTTGGAACTTACCCAACAAGAAATTTCACTACCTTATAACCGTTATAGTTATGGTCGCAGTTCACCGGGGCTTCGATCGTCAGCTCCCCTATCATCAGTCACCAACTTCTTTGACCTTCTGGCACTGGGTAGGCATTAACCTCCATACATGGTCTTACGACTTACGAATACTTGTGTTTTTGCTAAACAGTAGCCCAAGCCTGGTCACTACGACCCCCATTGTGAGGAGGCACCCTTTCTCCCGATGTTACGGGGCTATTTTACTGAATTCCTTAGAGAGAATTGTCTCACGACCTAGGTGGGGGACAACGCCTGCACGGCGTCAGACAGGTGGGTCCCACCCTGCACGCCGGCCGGCACGGTAAGTGGGCCCCACTCGGCGTACCGAGCCATGCGATAGATAGAATTCTTCACCCACTCTCCTTGGTCGAGTGTGCTTGCAACGTGCGCATCTGGCCGTTTCTTCTTTGATCGGACAGTCCATGTTGTGCGCTTGGATTAGGGCACGTGGCTTCTTCTCACCTGCGCAGAAATTAAAACTTTCCTTAATTGCATTTTGACCCACAAATTTAATTCAAATTACATTTTAAACTTTCTTTAATTACAATTAAGCCCTTTTTCTAATTTAAATTAAATTTTAAACTTTTAATTATTAAGATTAAGCTCGATTTTAATTTAAATTATATTTGCGACTTTTATAAATGGTAATTAAGTACTTATTTATTTGAAATAATATTTTTGGACACAAATTTGCAATTAAGTATGTTTTCGATACAATTTATTTAATTTTCTTAAAATATATAAAAAATAGTAAATACTAATTTATTAAACTAAAATTAACTAAAAATAGAAAGAACATAGCAATTATAATTAATAAAATAGGTGAAAATAACTATATAAAATACAGTTATCAACACCCCCAAACTTAAGTTTTTGCTAGTCCTCGAGCAAAAGGAAAGAAATAAAACAAAGATAGCTGCATTTAAAATAGTGATTTTCAAAATATCTCTTTTTAAACATTACAAATAACATAACTCAAAGAAATAAAAGAATTTTATCTAAGCATCAAAATCAATTTAAAAGTATATTACATTTTCACAATGAATTTTAGTGTGTGTGTGAAGTCTTTTCATATTTCATCACATGCAATCCGGATCAGTTTATACAAATATAAAATCAAACAATTTTTAATGAAATCACAAATCTCATAAGTTTATTTTTCATTTCTCTCTCCACTAATGTAGACAAACACAAAACACCTAATCAATAGGACTTTATTAAGCTTGTAATGTATGGCTTAGGTGAAGGTAGGATAAAGGATAATATTTAGCTCAAAACTTCTCCCAAACATAACATTTTAGGATTGAAAAAGATAACTTCTATCATGACAATAATTACTTCCCAATTTGGGATTTATCATCACATACAATACTCTTTTTTTTTCTTTTTTTTCAGTATCCTCTTTTTTTCTTCATTAGTAGAGAGAGAAATGAAAAATAAACTTATAAGATTTGTGATTTCATTAAAATTAGTTTGATTTTATATTTGCATAAATTAATCCGAATTGTATGTGATAAAATATGAAAAGATTTCACACACACACTGTAATTCTTGGTGAAAATGTAATATATTTTTAAATTGATTTTAATACTTAGGTAAAATTCTTTTATTTCTTTGAGTTATGTAATTTGTAAAGACTAAAAAGAAATATTTTAAAAATCATTATTTCAATGTAGTTATCTTTGTTTTATTTTTTTCCTTTTGCTCGAGGACTAGCAAAAACTTAAGTTTGGGGGTGTTGATAACTGTATTTTATATAGGTATATTCAATTATTTTATTAATTATAATTGCTATGTTCTTTCTATTTTTAGTTAATTTTAGTTTAATAAATTAGTATTTATTGTTTTTTATATATTTTAAGAAAATTAAATAAATTGTATCGAAAATGTACTTAATTGCAAATTTGTGTCCAAAAATATAATTTCAAATAAATAAGTGCTTAATTACAATTTATAAAAGTCGCAAATATAATTTAAATTAAAATCGGGCTTAATCTTAATAATTAAAAGTTTAAAATTTAATTTAAATTAGAAAAAAGGCTTAATTGTAATTAAAGTAAGTTTAAAATGTAATTTGAATTAAATTTGTGGGTCAATATGCAATTAAGGAAAGTTTTAACTGCGTAGGTGAGAAGAAGCCACGCGCCCTAATCCAAGCGCGCAACGTGGACCGTCTGATCAAAGAAGAAAAGGCCAGATGCGCGCGTTGAAAGCACACCCGACCAAGGAGAGTGGGTGAAGAATTCTATCTATCGCGCGGCTCGGTGCACCGAGTGGGGCCCACCTACCGCGCAGGCTGGTGTGCAGGGTGGGACCCACCTGTCCGACGTCGTGCAGGCACTGTCCCCCACCTTCGCGTGCCTGTTTTCCCGTGCGGTCGATCCACGTGCGTCCGTTCCCTGCAACCAATGAGGTGTTGCCATGTGTCCCACTATTTGTTTCAGCGAATTAGATCGCGACACATGGCAGAGTTTATTGAAAAGAAAAAAACAGAAACGGACGGCTCACCCACTCACATTAGCCGCGTTTTCGATTCCAATTTTTCGTTTTCGATACATTTTCTCCCCCCACGCGTTTTAATTTATTATTTTCCCCACACTTATCTGTCCCCGCGTATTAAAAAGTATATATTTTTAAATGTATTTTTTTTTAGAAATTTGATGTTATAAATAGGTGATATTATGATAGAGTTAAAAAGTTTTGAAAAAGTTTTAGAGAGTTTTTAGAATTTATAATTTTTGTATTGTTCGGTTCTGGACTGTGGAACACGCAGAAGCCATTTTTGGCTTCTGTTGTGTTCTGCATGTGCCAAATATTAAAGATACGAGATGTTTTAATTTCCTTTCTTCTTCTTCTAATATTTCTGTATGTGATGTAATTTTTATTTTTAATTTTGAAGTAATTTAATTTTTCTAGGGTTACATTTGATCTAAATTTATGAAGCTTTGATTTTAATTATTTTTGATAGATTTATAAGATGTTCGATTTGTTCATTATATTTTGTGCTTAATGCTTTTTGATTATTTACGAATTTTATCAAATTGATCCGTGGTACATAAATAAACTTGGAAGAGGCATTTGTGTGTATATTGCTCGTAAATAGAATGACGTGTATGATGAAGGATAGGAATATACCCTAATTGTATGTGTGGCCATTTGAGAACTTAAAACTTAATGAATCTTGGTAAATTTAATTCTCATAGGAATATAGTGAATTAATTTAACGAGGTGTGTTTATACGGAGCTCGGAAGAGATGTATGGATAAAATTAGAAGTTTTCGGATGACAAATTAAATGTACAAAAAAATATAAATCAAAAGAAAATAACATGATTTGAGTGGATTAATTTGGTGAAAAATTGCAATCCTAGATTTCTTTTATTTTGTTAACTCTTTTCTTTAACTTTTTCTAAATCAACGATCGTTTTGGATAAAATTAGAGAGAAATAATTTTTAGCGCTCAACAAACTATAGTAACAAATCTCATGGGAACGATACTTTACTTACAAATTTTATTACTTCATGAGAACGATACTTTACTTACAAATTTTATTACTTGTGACCGTGTATACTTGCACGTTTTATGTTCTCTAAAAAAGACAACAAGAGATTATCTCACAAAATAAGAAATCTATTTTATCCATTCTCAGATGTCATAACATTGTCCTTGTTTAACTGTTCTAGAGCTTAAATGGCTATGCACACCTTATAATATTATCATATTGGAGCTATTCGTAAGAAATCATAGGTATTCAAGGAAGAAATAGTAATTAGAGGGATAAAACAAATATTTTGACCAATTCTAATTATGAACTAATCGTCAATGATTAAGATGCAACTAGTAATTATATTATATTATAGGATTACTCAATCTTGTTGAATTTGGAATATATTCCATAAATAATGACATGAAAGATATTAAAATGGTTAATATGGATATATTAATCCCTTAAAGCAGACGCCCATATTGGATAAAGAAAATAATTTTGTTTCTTAATTAAACACAATTAGATGTACTTGAGGAATTTGAATTTACAATGGTAAAACTGGGAGGGTTTTGGTTACGAGGAAAATCCAATCTTATGTTTCAGGATTGGGGACAGTCATCCCTACTACCATCCCTATATATATATATATATTATATATTTCATTTGTATTAGACATGTTTAAAATTTTAACATTTTGCATAATCATTGGAAGTCAAACTCCCAATTTAACCAAATGTAATTTTTGAACTCTGAAAACACTTCTAAAAATTATTTTTCTGTAATCTTGAATTGTTTTTTTTTTTTTACCTTGAGAATTACTTTTACAGAATCCTAAAAAACATAAACAAATAGACCAAGGTGGAAGTAGGGCATCCTATGCGCTTAATTCTATAAACAATGATCCCATTCCTGGTGATCTTAAGAGGAAGATGGAGTAAGCATAAAAAGTGGAAACCACATCAAACAACATTTCACTAACTCTCTGTTGACTAAAACGAACTTTTATAACAAAACCGTGTGCAAATACAGCACTACAAAGTACAAACTGCCCCACAACGTTAGTTTATATCAAAACTAAAAACATGAGGCAGATGAATCATCAATGACTTGGTACATGTTTAGTTGCCTATCTTCTTTGTCTAACTGCAGCAAGCTTGACGAAAATAATTGACCATAAGACTAAATTCATATTAAATTTCCTTCAACCTAGTCCTGAGCTAGTACCTGGTACATGCCTTAACATCGGATGATTTAGAGTAGACTGGGCATTCCCAGAGGCATTAAACATGACATTTGAAGGAGAAGATGAGGATGATTCTATGGCTGCTTGGGGCAGCCTTGGCCCCAATCCCAACATAGGTTGGCGTGGCATGAATGGCATGTGGGGATGTACTGGTTGATTGTTGCTATAACCTGGAATACTTGGCTGTGAAGGTGAAGCGGACATAATTTGCTGCCTATGATTACCTGTGCTGTTGTTCACCATGGAAGGGCCAACTCCTGGCATACACAGTGATGAAGTGGTTCCAGCAGGTCCCAACCGGGTTGATATAAGACGAGTCCGTTCAGCAATAATCCTCTGCCTTTGCCTCTCCACTTGTTCACATTCTTTCATCAAGAATGTTTCAACTTCTGCAAATTGCTTTAACTTCAGTTCCAATCTTTTCAACTGTAGAACATTTAGCACAGAGAGATGATAAAGAGTTAACAAGCCAAATGTAAGAAGACAGGGACAAAAGTGATCAATCCAGCTATAAAAGAGATTAAGTATGAATAGATCAAAAATAAATAGAAGAGAGAAGAGAAGTGAAATTGCTGTTACATTAATTATTGTATCGTATAGTTACAAAGAAAACCTAAAACATCTTTGACAGAGCCACATAGTGAATGCAGAACCAAAATAAGTCACCAAATGATGAAATTCAAGCCTTTAGCTCCACACACACACTAAGTATTACTTGTCTACTATATTCTAGTTCTTCTACATGTTTGCCCACTGTAACACTGACATGGCAAGGAATTGTATAAAATCCAAATCAAGTACAAAACATGTTCAATAGTTCACATGCTATACAAGCCAAGCCTCCCAAGTCGCAAGAAGGTCCTCCTTTCAAAAATGATTGTTTCAAGGATTCCTAAGTTTATTTCAATAATCATCGGCAGAAAATAAAATTCTTAAATTTATTTCTTTAGGGAACTTCATTGAAAGGAATCCCTATCATACCTGATGATTTACTATATTAGCTGATAGTCTCTGAATTTCCCGCTCTTCATGATCTGCAAATAGTTTTGCCTTAGTAGCTGCAGCTGCAAGGCCAGCTTCAGCAGCAGCTTTAACTTTTTCTGCAGATAATGGAGTGACCCCAGCCTCTTTTTGCCCCCTTGAGCCATAAGCTGCTGTGATCTCTTCTAAATTGCAACCACAGATAAATGGCAGTTACAATGAGAGCACAGAAACAAAGTATCAATGTTGTAGATATTTAAAATTCATAGCCTACCCTTTTGTTGACTTGAATTTTCTGTATTTCCTTGAGAGCCATCAAATGTACCATGCATCATCTCCGAATTTATCCTTCATACATGGAAAACAAATTTTTAATTCTGTGAAAATAAATAAATTGGATAAATTAATGACATACAAGCAACATGTGCAAGGAAAAAGTTTAGTCGGTTTCCCAAATCCACAAAATAAATTTTACTACATTCTTCAGCAAGATAAAGCAGCAGTTCACAGGCCTCAACATGCTAGATATTAGCAGTACTAATCAACTGCTTGTGAGAGCAATGGGGAGCTGGAGCAATATTATATAGAAGGATATTAGCAGTGAACCTTAGGACTTAGGAAACTAACCTATGACCATGCCCTGAACCTTCCATCTGCGACAAATTTCCAGAATTAGACAAATCATGGTCATCCTCAGATAGAACAGCCAAAGATGCATGGGCACAGGCTGCAGCAATTCTTGGCCCAATAGCAGAGGCAAGAAAGGCTACCTACAAAGTTTCCAATTTGTTAGTTAAGGATAGAATAAGGATGCAAGGTCCAGAGAAACATCCATCTTCATCATAACAATGAAAGCAATATGATTTCAACCTACAAAGACATGCAACGTACAGATAAATGAGGGGCGTAAATCATGTCTTGTTGTGCGTGTTTAGGTCATGTTTGTTCATGTTGTACATGTTCGTGTTGTGTGTGTTCATGTTTTCTAGCACAGATTCACATATGTTTTTTTTAATATTACTAATTAAATTTTGATGAATCAAGCTATTTATTTATAATAATATTAGTAAGAAAACCTAATATCTTTACAAACATAATAAAATTAGCAGTTAATTCTGAATAAAAAATAATTTATGTCAAGTTGTTTTCATGTTGTGAAAAATTGGCACTCCTAGATAGAATCCTACATTTTTCAAATAGCAGTAGCACCTCTTATATGTTTATTTATGATAAGGAAAATTCCATCACTATCCAGAGTTGCCTCCCCGTTTATTTTTGGTTATAACTATATCAAATCACTAGTACAATCCATTTGCACTTCAAGTATCTTCTGGGTTAGAACCAATCTAGAGAGGGAAAAAAATTTCTAGGAAGACTTTTTGCAAACATTCTGCTAAGAAGAAATGTAAGAGACGCACTATGTGGAAGTGCTTGCATGGTTGTAGAGTGATGCAGTCATGTCCCTTACGTGCGAATTTACATTCAATCATGGGTCTTCTTCCTCATCTACACTACCCCCTTTGATTGTTTGGTCTAAAACGCAACACCAAATCTACACAGCAATATCGAATTTCCAGGTAATAACTGAAGATATTTGAAGATTACAATTGACATAAAGATATCAAGATTTTAGAGGACATTCATTTGCGATTCCACCCACTGATTTCAAATCGAAAGTGGACCAAGTTGAAGCAAAAGAGTGTTGCTTCAGCCTTTGCCTTTGAATCGAACTCCTATAGTTATTAATTGGTAGTATGATTATATTTAATTTTTTTCTTTAAAATATATCTTAATTATTTATGTTCTTTATTAATCTTGTCATTGACATCATCAACAAAGTCAGAATTCATCTTTCCCTTCAAAGGTGATGGCTTTTGTGCTAGATTATGTGGTTCTCGTTTTGGTGTATTAACCGACCATAACTGTCTTGTGCTTATCTTTTTTTATTTAGTTTCATTATAGTTTTTAAATAAATTATTTTTTCCTGCCTATCTCTTGATATATATGATGAAACTAACTTGCAAAAACTGCTCCATAACTACTTTGCACTTTAAGAACACTATCTTTTTTTTATAAGATTAAAAAACACTATGTCACTAATTCACTTCATTAACAGTGTTTTTTTATATAATAATGATTTTAAAAAAAAAGTTTGCCTCGTAAATTATTAAATAAATATTCTTTAAAATTTTCTTACTATTTTGCTTCTGTTTGATAAGGATGTTACTACAATAGCACAATAGAAAACAATAATATTTATATGCATGCAATTTGTTGCTTCTGATTAATATTTCTTTTTAATTTTTCCATTTTATTATTTTGTTTATGTATTTTTGACTTAATTTTTATAATTTATGTATCTTAGGGTTCCATTTCCTTCTTCTAAGGAATCTTAAAAAATTTAAATTATATACCAAATATTTTAATATGATGTTAGAGTGTCAATTCAACAAATTCTAATTCTTTAAGGTGACGTTTGGTTCACATAATGGAATGGGAATGGGAATGGAATGGAATGGAAAGGAAACAGTTTTGTTTGGTTTGACCACTAGAATAAAAAAAAAAATCAATATTATAATGTTTGATTTACAACTAGAATGGAGTGAAAAACACTATATATTACCTTAATACCCCTATATTTAGTAAAGTTTAAATAATATCATTTAATTATTATTTTTTCGTCAGACAAAATACATTATTGAAATCATTATTTTTCTAAATAGTTATTACTTAAAAAAGATATATTATTAAAATTATTATTTTTCTAAATAAGGTTAATTTGAGATTTAGGGTTTTGAGGTTTGAGATTTGAGATTTAGGGTTTAGAGATTTGGGATTTAGGACTTAGGGTTAAGGATTTAGGGTTATATTTATGGGTTTAGGTTTAGGGTTAAAATTATTTTTTTAAATAGGGGGTTTAAGGTTTTAGAATTTGGGATTTAAGGTTATATTTGTGGGTTAAGGTTTGAGATTAAAATTATTTTTTTTCCTAAATAGGGTTTAGGGTTTTAGGATTTGGGATTCAGGATTTAGGGTTTTAGGATTTAGGATTCAGGATTTAGGGTTCATGGTTTTAGGATTTGGGATTTAGGATTTAAGATTATACTTGTGGGTTAAAGTTTATGATTAAAATTATTACTTTTCTAAATATGGTTTAGGGTTTTGAGATTTAAGGTTTTGGGTTATATTTGTGGGTTAAAGCTTAGGGTTAAAATTATTATTTTTCTAAATAGGATTTAGGGTTTTGAGATTTGGGATTTAGGATTTAGGATTTAGAATTTAAGGTTTTGGTATTTGAGATTTGGGGTTTTGAGATTAAGGGTTTAGGGTTTAGGGTTTAGGGATTTAGGTTTTAGGATTTAAGGTTTTGGGATTTAGGATTTAGGTTTTAGGATTTAAGGTTTTGGGATTTGGGTTTAGGGTTATATTTGGGGTTGGGATAAAATTGAAAAAAAAAATTGAAATAGGAATGGAATCATGATTCCTTAAAAGGGGAGAAGGAATTCTGATTCATTCTCCTTTAGGAATTGATTCCATTCCATTCCCTTACCATTTTTCAACCCAACCAAACACAAAAATGAAAGGAATCAATTCTGATTCCATTCCATTCCATCCAACCAAACATAGCATAAAAAAAGTTTCAAATAGTATCATTTATATATGAAGTAACATTGTCTAACTCAATAAATCCAAAATGTAAAGGAAGTTTCAAATAGTATCATTTATATATGAAGTAACATTGTCTAACTCAATAAATCCAAAATGAATTGAATTCTATCTGGTTCATGGTGTTCATGGATTTAACTCCTCTCTGGCGATCTTTAATTAGTTATCCTGGGAAGCATTATCACTATTCTTTGTCCAAGTGATAATTTTCTTTGCCAACATTGGCATTCTACATTTGCTGCCATCAATAATGGTGGCACTTACAAGTACATGTTCCAATTAACGTGCAATAATGGAGCTGATGGAAATCAAGACCATTTCTCCCTTGAAGTAATCTTCTCTCATCACTTAAGGAGAGGTCCGAGGATTATATCCTGGTATACAAGTGCATTGGCATGATACCAATCAAGTGGTCTTAGCAACTCGAAGACTAGGTCAATGCTGTTAGATTTGGTCAATATCTGCCTCCTAAATTATTTTTCAAAAATATTCAAGATGTACAAGTGCATTGGCATAGTAGCAATAAAGTTGTAGAATGGGCTGCTTAGCAACTCGAAGACTAGGTCACTGCTGTTAGATTGGATCAATACCACCTCCTCTATTATTTTTTTAATCCATATTGAGCAAAAAATAATCACTAGTACAAAAACTGGAGTCAATCCAAGCAATCCGACTTTAAGTTCATGCACCTAGCATTTTGGTTTTCATTTAATTATGCATTATTAGTTTTCAATCAATTTTGTAAATTCATGAAAATGCCCATATTCATAAATCCGGGCATTTATAAGTTTTCATATTTATGAATCTAGGATATGTCTCTAAGAAGTATTTTGGTTAATGTGTGCCTTTTGGTTCATGTATCTCTTGGGTCTTAAGAATAAAGGGTCCAATATATTTGAATATGAATGAAATCAAAGATAAGAGTTGTCTCTCTCGTATTTTTGGGTGATGCAAAATCTTTGGCATGATCCCTAAGGCCTCTCTTCATGTGATGCCTAGAATATAGTTGTGTGAAGCAAGTAGTCTTCATATAGCTTCCTTAATTTCCAATCTCCTCTCCTAATTCCAAATAACCCAACACTCTTTCCTGTTCTACATCAGCCAAGCAATGACAAACCCCACTTTTTGAAAATTAATTTAAGCATTTATTTACTCCCATTCCTTTTCCTCCTATGTACTTCCATACCATCCTACGTTTTCTTAATTTTTCTCCTATTGAAAAATATTGCTCATTATTCACAGTCCCTTCTTAAGTCTTTCATCTTTAATTATAGGAACCCTCATGAGTGGTCCTTTGAAAGAAAACTTTAGAAGACAAACATCAATCTGCTCCTTTATTTCTATCTAAAAAGGTTTTACACAGATAAGATGAGAGATAAAATGAATAACCTAATATTTGGTCAATCTAAAATACATCATCTTATAACCAGAGATAAGCTTCTGATTCCAGATAATCATGGTTTTGTACCAAATGGTGCAAAGTCTGAGTTGCCAGAAAAGACTTTTAAAACAGTAAAAGTTTAACAATGCTCCCTGGTTATTTGCATGCCTGATTGAGAACCATATGAACATTTATCATAGGTGCTACAAGAATCATTAAGGTAGTCTTAAGGCCTTAAGTGAGATGAACTGGGGACTCTCAGTCACTGATGCTGATTTATTGCTTTATCAGACAAAAAGGAAGGCATGACATAGGCATTCACTTCATGCCTAATACTCACAATAATATAAGTAAAAAAGATATTCTCCAGAAAAGCTTATACATTTAGATAAATGTGTATTCAAGCAACATACTTGCCATGCTATTTTGCATGGAAAACACATGACTCTTTACTCTGTACAAATATCACTGGAATCTCAAAACATTTTCTCATGCATAACAAGCAAGTTCAACTTACCAGGGTCATTACAGGATTTTCCGAATTTGCAAAAGGAAACCGGCATTCAAAATCAACTTCATGCTGGCAAGATCCTAGGAAATAAAAATATTTAGTCATTAGCATGTCATCTTTAATTAGAGATTGAAAATTACAGTAAAATAAGAATACCTGTCAAATCCCCATTTGAAATTGAATGTGGTCTTTTGGTAACATCTCTAATAGATGAGTCCAATGACCTGGATGTGCCAGGAACTTCTATATTTTCTAGTAGGCCATCCTCTACAGGCAGGCGGAGAAAATGAAGAATGCATTGCGCTTTTGACTTGGTACCTACGTGATCAGCAATTTCATTCCAGTTGTCATGGTACAACTCCATTGCTTCAAGCAACAATAGGATTTCTTGAGCCGTCCAATTTTCCCCATCAAGGTCACTGCATTCTTTTGTTGAATCCGCACGTGTAAAATCTATACTTGAATGGCCAATCACAAACTTTCCCTCATGGAAACAATCAGAGCACAGTAGTGTATCAACCTGCCACAATAGCATGGTGTTCGTTATTATAAGCATTGTAAACTGAACACCTCAACATGGATTACCAGCAACCTTTTGTAGTATATCCCAACTGAGGGTCCGGGTTCATGGATAGTTCATTTATACAAGGATACCCAAAGTAATAATGTACGTTGAGAATACTCCTCTTTTTCCCCACCCATATATAATGTTGGGTGGCTAAAGATTTCAATGGCATTTTAATCACGCTATGGTTGAAAAAAACTTCTAATCTGTCCAAATTTGAAGTGCAGTTTACATATAATGTCAGTAGTTTAGAAGTAACTTCATGCAGTTACACCTCTTCCTTTTCCTTTTCTTTTTATTTTTTGAGAAATGATGCTCTGTACAGATATTAAGTATTGACAGATGAAACACAAATAAAATGGAGTTACCTCCTTCTGAGACTGATAATGCATGGTGGGGAGTGGACGAGAACAATAATTGCAGTGATTTTCTGATAGTTGTTCACGTATTCTGTTGTCCAAATCAGAGACATCATCACAAAATAACGATGATGAATAAACATCAGCTGCCTTAAACTTGCACTTGGGCTTGTCAAACTTGATCAAACTATCAATGGATTTTAAAGCAGCTGATGGCACATGAATCTCACCATTTGGATCCTCCCTTAAGTACAAACTATCATTCTGAGGCTCAGAACTAGGTACAGCAGCACAATAATTAATAATTCCCCAATGATTAAGAAACCGAAATATTCGAGTTAAATCTTCAGTATCAACACCAAGTTCAGATCTCAGAAAATCAGAAAGTGTAAGCCGCTTCTCTGGATTCTCCATGTATTTGGCAACAATGTAGTTTCTACATTCCATGTATTTCTCAGGAGTGTGATCATGTGATTTTCCAGAGAAAAAATGCGGCACCACTTGTCTCTCTAGTCGATTCACTGTGGCTGGGGAAAACCAATCTGTTCATAAAAGAAACCAAAAGCAGACAACCCTTTTTAATCCACAGATTTCTACCACCAAAAGTCCAAAACTAATACACACACACAAAAGAAAGAAAGAAAATTAGGGGGGATGAGAGACACTGACAAAACCACAAACCATATTTCTGCAAAAGTAAATAGCAACTCGAATAACTTTTCTTTAGAAGGAAAGAGTAGAAGAATCTTTTCCCCCCTTGTTGGGGCATTCAGATTATAACTCGTTTACAGTCTAAATGTCAATAGCTATAAACAATAAATCCAAAATACACCTTTAGTTGAATTCCCAAGCTCATGGAGAAACTCCTCCTGAACCTTAAACTAAATCCTTGTTCAGGTACAGAACAGACAATCCCAATATATCCTTATAAGTATTATTTTATAATATGTAGATGGATTGAACAAAATAAACTCATAACCTCCATTTGTTTTTGGATGACACTAAAGATGATACTTTCAAGCAAACAATAAAATAAGATGCCATAATAAATTCGGTACCTGAAATTAATATCCAATGACTAACTAAAGTCTACAATGACAGCATAAAAACCAGCATTATCTTCAAAGCAAAAAGGAAAAACAAAGCAAGACATCAAAATGCCAAAACTTCAATCCTGATTCTATAAAGTTCTAGGAAACAAATGCTCAGAGCCACACTAGCTAAAAATGGTCTCTTCATCGCATTAAATGCTACCCATCTATTCGGTAGCTACTTTCTAAAAGTGGATTCACTAAATCGGAAAAGCTCTTACTCAGCTACAGTTTGTCACATTACCATTAGTTAAACTACACACACCAAAAATTCTCATAAAAAAAACGTTGAGTTAAAGAAAAACAAACCCGAATGCATCGGAACAACATGAACTCTACTTCCAAAACGTTTAACGACACCTCGCCCTTCCATCATCGATGGAGGAGTCAAAACATACGCTGAATTACTACCATCAGACTTGTATTGATCCAACGACGAAGAATCAGCAGGCACAGAAGACAAAGTCTGAAGCTGCCCATACGATATGTTCTCCAAAAACAACGAACCGCCTTCAAACTGAGCTTTACTCTCACCCAACTGATTAGCTCGTTCTAAAGCTGCAATGGCCAACACAGAAGGATGAGGCCGATTTACTGAGTACCGTACCACAGAAGGAAAATCACAGCACCGAACACCACTGTCCGACAAAACCTCAGTCTCGTTCGGATCGGGTACAGAACCCGATTGAGGGTGATTCGGTCCCTCCGAATCTTCCTCTCGTTGATGTTCGAGTTCGTTCTCTGGTTCTTCCTCGTCGTCGTCTTCTTCGTGCTTTAATCTCCGGTTGATTTGGGGCTCTCTCTTTCGCTTCCTCCATTTGTTGTTCCTCGTATCTGTAAAAATATTAATATAATTGTAAATCAGATCAAAATTTGAATCTTTTTTTTTTAATCACAAATTGGTGTATATGTGTAAATATAGCTTCAATTCAAAATATAGATTTAGGAGAGAGATTAGGAGGGAATTTTAGGGGGAGAGAGAGAGAAGGGTTTGTGCAAACCTGAAGGGAAAGAAGGAGAAGCTGGCATTGCTCAGAGGTTTTAGAGTTGAATTGTGGGGTCTTTGATTGGTGCAATTTAGAATCAAACGCAACGATCCACAACAACAGATGGAGAGAGAAAGTGAGATAGAGAGACAAAGACGAGAGAGACAATATCGTGCTCTCGTCTCTGTTTCCAGCTATGTGTGGTTTTAGCCTTTGCTTCCTCACCCTTTTTTTTTTTTCTCTCATTTTTCACTTTTTACTTTCGTTTTTCTACCTACTAGGCTACTAGCCTCAAACAAATTCCACGCGCGGTATTAGAATTGCAAGTGTTATTTATTTTTATTAAATATATTCGTTAAAATTAGATTATATTATTTTTCAAATATTTATTTTTTAAAAAATATATTACCTTAATATTAAATTTTATTAACATAAAATCATATTATCACATATTTTAAAAAAAAAGTTAACTAACTTCTCATTAAAAAACAGATTTTCCGTACAAATAAATATAGGATTATTACAAAAAAGCTAATAAGTGGATGGGTAGTGATAATATTTTATTTTATTTTTGTTATAATTTAAAAAATAATGTTTGACTTAATTTGTTATTCAATTTATTATAAAAAATAAAATAAAAATAAATTATATTATTTTAATAAATTATTATTAGTTTTTATATTAAATGAATAAAAGTGATTAAAATATGAATATTTAAATCATATAAAAATATTTTCTTTAATATTTGTTAATTATTATTATTTTATTTCTATTTTTATTATAAATTAAAATATACATCTAAATAACTTTATATTTGAATGATATTGTTGTTGATTTTTTTCTTACATAATTTTATATCAAATTTTAATTTTATCTTAAAAAAACGTTTTTATTCATATATTTCAGTAATTGATAAAAATAATAATATTTTAATAAAAAATTTACTAAAATAATAAAATTTATAATTAACCTATTTTTTTTAAATTAATAAATTATTTGATATTAATTATAAATCTAAAAAATTAAATGACACAAATATCTTAATTTAAGAGACATATATATCACCACTCCCTATAATTTATATGCTAAATAATATTTATGGTTTTTTTTTATTAATTCTATTGGAATGCATTAACGAGAGAATTATCATCTCTATAAGTTAACATTACTCTAACATAATAATATATAATCTGGTTGGCTATACATAGCCTACAAACCTTTGTACTATTTATGAAGAAGAATTTCAATATTTTTTTACATACATTTACTTGTTATAATTTTATATGGTATCAAAGATCGTCCGTAGGATTTGAATTTGTTTCTTGAAAAACGTTTTAAGATTGACGAAGTAATCTTAAAATCAACTCAACAAGAATATCATGTAGATAACAAATGTTATAGATGAAAAAATCTCAATTAAATATCAATCTTTTGAACAAAATCTTTTGCCAAGCGACTAGACAATTCAATCATTATGCCTCCTACAAATGTTTCAATTGGAGTAAAATTTGAAATGAACAACTTTTTCATATGAAAAAAAGCATACGATGAGTTTAGTAATTGTATATGGAGTTGAAGATTAAGTCCAAGATGAAAAACTAGAACCGAAGATGGTTTTGATTATTCTATGAAATCTAATCATGAATATGTTTATTGATCTCGCATAAATGGAGTACTAAAAATCTAGATATATGAATCAATATTTGATTCAATGACGGGTAATCTTTTTGGAAAGATTACTGCTTATGACATATGAAAAAGCCTTGTAAGGAATTTTGTCTCTTCCTCGAGAACATAAGTGATGAAGTTTAAGTTTAAGTTTAAGTTTCAAAAAGTTGAAAAGAAAATCTAAATGTAATTGATTATTTAGTTCTTTTAATTTTACAATTTTAAAACATAAAAAACAAAAAAAATTGATTTTTATTTTTGTTTTAAAAATTAGTTTTTAATAACATAATCTCTCGAAAAACAATCGTTTTTTATCATTATATTACTTATTACGATACGTATATTTTCATATTTATTAAACATAATTCATGTATTAATTAAGTTTTTAGCACCGTTATAGTGGATTATAAATATTGAAAAAATAATTTATTTATTTATTTTTCTTTATTTAGTTATTTCATTATTTAGTTAGTTATTTTTATTTTTATTTATTTTTTATTTTAGTTAATTACCTTTACTTATTTTCTTTATTTATTTTTTAAAAATTTTAATTTATTTTTAATTTAGGTATTATTTAGTGCTTTTTAGAAACATATTTGAGTTTAGAAATTAATTGTTTTATTTTATTATAGTTTTTTTATTTTTTTTATTTTTCATAATTTTAATTTATTTAATTAGTTATTTATTTTTAATTTAAGCATCTCTTTTAGTACTTCTAGAAACATATTTGAGTTTATTACATGAGCATAGTTTGTAAGGGAAATTTTTTGCTTTTAGATCCTGAAATCGAGCATATCCTTAGATCAATAAGAAATTAAGAAGGTGTCACCCAAGTGGAAGAAATGACTAGTTCATTAAAAATAAACAATAAGAAATTAAATTTTATACCTTTGATGAATGATAGGGACATAATTATAAATGAATATACATTAGTTACGTTTGAAAGGTCGAATCCAAGTATTACAAGACCAAACATTCAAGCTAATATGTTGGAACTTAAGTGAGTGATGTTTCAAATGTTATAAACAATTTGACAATTCAAGGGATTATCAACAGATGATCTTTATTTTATATCTTAGATTATTTATTGAAGTTGAAGATTCATTCAAATTTTGTGATGTGATCGAAGAGACATTTAAGTTTAGGTTATTCCCTTGCTTTTTACGAGACTTCTTAAGTATGGATAAACTCTTTTCCACTTGATTCCATTACAACTTAGGAATGATTTGGCAGAGAAATTCTTGATGAAATATCTTCCACCAATAAAGAATGCTAAACTTAGAAATGGCATTACCCCTACCAACATTATGAAGGAGAATCTTTATGCGAAGCATATGAACGATTGAAAGAATTACCAAGGAAGTATTCTTACCATGGTATCCCTCATTGGATCCAAATAGAAACTTTCTACAACGGTCTCAATGCTCAAACAACAACTATTGTTGATGTTTCTGCTAATAGAGCTTTAATAGCCAAATCTCACAATCAAGCTTATGATTTACTTGAGAAAATGGCAAGCAATAATTATCAATGGCCAATAGATAAACATTAGCCATAAGAAGAGTAGCTAGAATGCATGAGATAAATGATATCATGACACTTACAACTTAAGTGTCATCTTTGGTGAATATTTTGAAGGCTCAAAACTCTCCAGCGAATATAAACTAGGTCCAAGATTCAGGGGTGTCTTGTGTGTTTTATGGTGGAGTGCCTATTTGTTTAATAATTATCCAAATAATCATGAATCAGAATTCTATATGGGTAATATGAATCAAAATGATCATCCATAATCGAACACATATAACCTAAGATGGAGACAATATCCAAATTTCTCTTGAAATAATAATAATCGGGGTGGTAATGAATTCAATCGTTAATCATTTCCACCACCTGGTTTCCAACAACTGCAACAATTACAAGCTCAGGAGAAGAAGCCACCTATTGAGGACAATGCAACTATTTTAATGGGATGATGAAAGACTTCATCCAATCAGTAAATACAAAAATAACCATTCATGAGGCTTAATTTTGAATTTAGAAACCTAAATGGGGCAACTAGCCCAGGCCTTAAGGTAACCTTCCAAGTGACACACTTATAAACCCAAGAAAAGAAAGAAAGTAGCATTGTAAATCCATAGTCTTGAGGAGTGATGAAACTTTAGAGCAGAAAATTAACAAGGATGATGAGGAACTAGTGGATAAATAGAGCATTAAGAAGAAAATAATTCAACCAAATAAAAACAACCTCTACAAACTCATTATTCATTTCCCTCAAAGACTATAAAAGTAAAATTTAGATACGTAGTTTTCAAAATTTCCTGATGTTTTTAGGAAGCTACACATTAACATACCATTTGTAGATACACTTGAACAAATTTTGTCTTATGCCAAATTTATAAAGGATATACTATCAAAGAAAAGAAGGCTTGGATATCATGAAACAATAACCTTGATTGAAGGTTTTATTGCCATCCTTGATAGAAAACTACCACAAAAACTAAAAGACCCATGTATTTTTGAAATCCCTTGCATTATTGGGGACATCTATTTTGGCAAGGCACTATATGATTTGGGTTCCAACATTAACCTCATACCATTATCAATTTTCAAGATATTATGAGTTGATAATGCTAAACTCACTTCAATAACGTTGCTAAAGGTAGGCAGGTCAATTAAAAGACCCCAAGGAATGGTAGATGATGCTCTTGTAAAAGTAGACAAAATCATCTTTTCAGTAGATTTCATTGTGCTAAACATGGAAGAGGACCATGACATTCCTATCATACTTAGTTGTCCTTTCTTAGCAATAGAAAAGCATTGATTGATGTATAAAAGGTAAGCTTATAATAAGAGTACAAGATGAATAAGTAACATTTAATGCGTTCAAAGTAATTAAATTTTCTCATGCTTTAGAGTATGTGCTTATTAATTTTGTGAACACACATGATAATGAATACCATAACACTCATGTAGGCGTACAAATTCATGTCGATAGTTTAACAAAACTTGTTAGACTACCCCCATATAGAACTTTAATACATGATGCTATGAACAAGGATATAAACTCACCAAAAAACAACTCAACCTGTTTTAACTTTGAAAGTATGGAATCAAAGGTTGATATTGTGAAATGTGTAAACTTTTTGGAGGACACGCCTCTCATATATGTATCAAATGTATTTGTGGAATCTCTTGAGATAAACTCAAGGCTAAAACCATCCATTGAAGAACCATCCAAATTAGAGCTTAAATCTTTACTATCTCATCTTCATTATGCATTTTTGGATGATAATGAGACACTTTCTGTCATAATCTCTGTTAATCTAAGTATAGAGTAAGTAGAAGCACTACTGAAGGTGCTAAGGAACTTCAAAAGAGCTATAGATTGGTCTATTGTTGAAATCAAAGGCATAAGCCCATCTATATGCATGCACAAAATCATACTAGAGATGGTGAAGAAATAAATTTTCAAGTGGCTAGACATTGGCATCATTTACCCAATATCAAATAGTGAATGGGTAAGTCTAGTTCAATGTGTACCAAAGAAAGGAGGAATCCCTATGGTGAAAAATGAGTCAAATGAGTTAATACTTACTAGGACTATCACGGGAGGGAGTGTATGTGTGGATTTTTTCAAAGTAAATAAAGCTACAAGGAAGGAACATTTCCCCTTTACATTCATGGATCAAATACTTGACAAATTTGTTGGGCATTCTTTCTTTTTCCTTCTAGATGAATAATCTGGTTATAACCAAATTTCCATGGAACCTAAAGACCAAAAAAAGACCACCTTCATATGTTCTTATGGAACTTTTTCTTTTAGGAAATGTCATTTGGATTATGCAATGCACTTGCGACATTTCAACGTTGTAGGATGCCTATTTTCTCAAACATGGTGGAAAAACATCTAGAAATCTTTATGGATGATTTTTCGGTATTTGAAAACTCATTTGATGAATTTCTACACTATTTATCCCTAGTGCTACAAAGATGTAAACAAAAAAATTTGGTATTAAACTAGGAAAAGTGTCATTTCATGGTATATAAAAGGTATAATCTTGGGTCACAAAATCCCAGCTAATGGTACTAAGTTCGTTAGAGATAAAATAGAAATAATTGAGAAATTACCACCACTTACCAATGTACTAGGAGTTAGGAGTTTTCTTGGGCATGTAGGCTTTTACTGTAGATTCATGAAGATTTTTCCTAAATCTCCAAACCCTTGTGCAATCTTTTGGAAAAATACATGCCTTTTAATTTTAATGATAAATGTTTAATGATATTCCAAGTGCTTAAAGAGAAACTAGTGTTAGCACCAATTATAGTCATACCAAATTGGAGCAAGTCCTTTGAGTTGATATGACTCAAGTGATTTTGCTATTGGAGTTATTCTTGGAAAGCGAAGAGAAAAAATGTTTCATGCCATATATTATGCAAGCAAGACATTGAACGAGGGTTAAATAAATTATGCTACTATAGAGAAAGATCTCATTGTCATTGTATATACCTTTGAGAAATTCATATCTTATTTAGTTGGAAACAAAGTGATTATCTACACAGATCATTCTGCAATAAAGTGCCTCATGACAAAGAAAGATGTCAAATCAAGATTGATAAGATAGGTTCTCATTTTACAAAAAATTGACTTAGAAATCCATGATAAAAAAGGAACAAAAAATCAGGTAGTAGACCATCTATCTAGATTGGAAAAAGGAAGCAAAAATGGATGACAATATGATGATTGGGGAATCCTTTCCAGATGAGCAACTATTTTTTGTAGCTCAAATAGAAATCTCATCGTATGTAAACATTGTAAATTTTATAGCTACCAATATTCTTCCATAAGACCTCACATGGAAACAAAAGAAGAAATTCTTCCATGACATTAAATAGTATTTTTGGGATGACCTTTACCTCTACAAAGAATGCAGTTATGATATTTTGAGAAGGTGTGTCTCTTATGATAAAGTTGAAAGCATTCTTTACCATTGCCACAACTCAGACTATAGAGGTCACTTTTTGATCACAAAAACAACAACTAAGGTACTTAAATTTGGTTATTTTTGGCCCACATTATTTAAAGATGCTTACATTTATGTAAAGGTGTGTAATAGATGTCAAAGGATAGGAAATATTTCAAAAAGAAATGAGATGCCCCTAAATATTATACTTCAAGTGGAATTGTTTGATGCTTGATGTTTGAGGCATCGTCTTTATGGGACTATTCCCTCCATCCTTTGGTAACCAATATATACTTATAAGAGTGGATTATGTGTCAAAGTGGGTAGAAGTCATTGCCAGCAACAAATGTCATGCCAAAGTTGTCATAAAATGTATGAAGAAAAACATTTTCATTGGGTTTAGAACTCCTAGGATCATGATTAGTGAGGGAGGTAGTCACTTTTGCAATAAAGTATTTAAGTAATTATTGTCTAAGTATGGGATTAAGCATAAAGTGTCTACCCCCTACCATCTCAAACAAGTGGACAAGAAGAGGTATCCAATAGAGAAGTAAAAAGAATTTTAGAGAAAACTGTGAACATCTCTAGGAAGGATTTGTCATCTAAGTTGGATGATGTTTTATGGGTGTACAAAACTACATTTAAAATATCAATTGGTACCACCCCATCTAAGCTAGTTTATGGAAATGCATGTCACTTATCGCTAGAATTAGAACACAAAGCATATTGGGCACTGAAACAATTGAATATATCCATAGATGAAGTTGGTGAGAAAATAATGCTTCAAATAAATGAATTGAATGAACTATGATGGAATACTTATGAGAATGTCAAGCTTTATAAAGAAAAGATAAAAATATGGCATGAAAAGAATATTGTGTACCGTATCTTTGAACTAGGACAGAAAGTGTTATTGTATAACTCAAAACTCAAATTATTTCTGGGAAAATTAAAGAGTAGACGGTCATGTCCATTCATCATTACTAAGGTAACCAATCATGCAGCCATTTAATTAGAAAACAAAAATAAAGAGCGGTTTATGATTATATGCATAGAATGAAGCACTATTATGGAGATCAATTACCAAATGAAACATTTGTGATAACCTTGGTGGATGCATCTTAGGACTTGATATAATTGTTTAATAAAGGCATTAAACTTGAAGTTGATTGGGAGCCAACCTAATATTATTTTATTTATATTTTTAATATTTTTTGTTTTTAGGTGAATAAATGTGGAGAGTAATAGCGCAATAAGATTGAGCACTTCTACGACAAATGTGGTGTGTTAAGACTAAGGGAGTTTTATTTCTTTTTACGTTTTTATATTTATATATGCACAATGGGGACAATGTGTAATTTAAGTTTGGGGGAGGGAACTTCATTCTCTACTTTGGTATTTAGTATGCATTTTTTTATTTTTATGGGAAAAAAATTATTTTATTTTTAAGAAGTTTTTAATCATGATTTAAGTAAAAATTGATGAATATATAGAAACCTAATACATGCACACTTGATATGAAATATATGAATTCAATGATAAAAATTGGTTGTCATGACTATGATAAGAAATGTAACATACTTGCTACGATACTTACATTAATCATGTGATATGTTTGCTAGTTTTGACAGGATTTATTTAAATTTTTGTGCAGATGTTCACGATTGTTTTTAATGCTTTTATTGAGAAAAAAAAATGTATGGTGAGTTGTGCGAGTTGATGAGATCTACCATGTTTTAAAATATATTTGATCATCCCTTAAGATGAAATTCTAAATAGTATTTAGAAAAAGAAATCATTTAGGCCTTATTTGTATCGATTGAGCTTTTCAAGCTAACTATTATTAATATCTGTAGTCACCCAATTGAGTCTAACAAATAACATTTCATATCTTTAAGTCATATTTTATGCTTAACCAATAAGTATTATCTTTTCCATTAAACCTTTAGCTTGTATAAAAAGAAAAAAAATGCAATCATGTGTAATGTTATAATGTAAGGTAAAATATGCATATATAAAAAAGAAGAAAAAGAAAAACTCACAATACAATTATCCTTCTAAAAAAAATTGAAAATAAGTTTAGGGGTGTTGCGAAGTTACAAAACAAATGTGGAATAAAAGAATATGAAAATAATGATAAGAGATGGTGCACAAAATATCAAGCTAAAGCTCAATTGTAGTTAAAAGATACATGATGAATACAAAGAAAGCTAAGGTGTGGAAAGAGCCTAAATTTCTTTATTTATTGACTCCCACCTAAGCCTTACATTACAAGCATGCAAAGTTCTTATTGATCTTTAACTAAGTGCATATTTATATTAGTAGAAAGGGATTTGAAAAATAGACTTATGAGACTTGTTTAAGATTGAATTCATTAGCATGCTCATATAGTTTGATTTCATGATTGCATTGAATGATATCATGTGCAACATACACACAAATCAATTCGTCAAAAACCGTGCATATCTTTGTATTGATGGAACGTTGATTAATGAATATGTGAAACTCCTTATCATAGAATTGTATGATTTTTAGGGAATTTTTTTGTTGCTAAATATGCATGTATTAATAGATATATATTTACTAATATACTACCCATATCAGTTTACTTAGTTAAACTTGGCTTTACTTGAGGACAAGCAAAAAATTAAGTTTGGAAGTGTGATGATTTTGTCAAAGTAGAGTCATTAGTGCACTTTTCTGCTTAATATTTACTCATTTTATTTAATAAGTAGTATTTTTGGGTTAAAAATATTAAAATATAAACTTTATTATGAAAAGGGGTGAAAATATAATTTTTGAATTTTTTAATGACAGACCAATTAGAAACTACCACATGAATGCTACATAAGTAAGGGAGCTAACTAGGCAAGCCACGTGGGTTCCACGTAAGTAGATAGGCCTAATCAAAAAACACCATATGCACTATGTGATGTAGCGTCATACCATGTGTCAATTTGGCGTTCGTTCCGAGTTTACCGCTTGGTCAATGCATTTGCCACGTATCAACACCTAATTTGTCCATTCTTTTCATCTATGCACCACACAAACTGTAACTGCGAATCATAGATCGCCATATGGTACTGGGTTAATGTGCGCTGATTGAGACCAATCTCTCATGCCACGCATCGTGCGCTGATTGGTTCTGCCTTTTCTTCCTACCACTTGGCATGTTTTTATCAACTGAAGTTGTTAATTTGTCCTTTTTTCATCTTAGTTGTTCATTTGAAGCTGATATGATGGTTTAGATTTCATTTGAGCCTAATTTAACCCCTAATTGCCCCATAAATCTTAATGAGCCAAAATTAACATAATTTCTATCAAATTTTGGAGCCAATAAGAGAGAAAATTATAGAAAAATTCAAAAGAAGATATAAAATTTATTGAAGATTTAAAAGGAGATTGATACTACAATTCAAAATATTGATTGTATTTCTTCTTCTTCTCATTTCTTTATCATTTTTATGTCTTTGTTTATGAAAAATATGAGCTCTATGAACAAAATTATATCAGTTAAGTTATTAATCTAGAGTTCTTATGAACTCAATTTTTAAGATGTGATGATCTAATATTTTACCCCAATTATGATTTCAATTTAATTATATTATTTATTCTAATTTTTATACTATTAAATGTTTGGTTAACAATTGATCTATATAAGCAATTAAATAAATTTGAGAGAATTATTTAATTGTTTGTCTTGATTAAATAACATGCATAGTTTCTAGGCAGAAACATATGATTCTTATGTATATGATCCATAATTGATGAACTTAATAAGTAGTCTGCAATTTAATTGACATGAGATTATGATTAGGTTAATTACTAGATAATATGTAGTTTGCCTTGATAAAGACGTATGATTTTTAGGTATGTGATCCATAATTGATGAACTTAATGAGTAGTATGTAATTTAATTGACATGAGAGTGTGATTAGGTTAATTACTATATAATGTGTAGTTTACTTGATATGAGAATACATATTAGGTTAGATTCAATTGATTGATAATTATATTGGGGGTTTTTAGTAATTCACATGTTAAGAAAATTGAGGGATTGAGTATTCTTATATATTTTCTCTTATATTGTCTTAGCTTCCAAATCTGATTTAATTAATTATTGCTATTTATTTTTAATTCATTTAATTTTTCTTTCTTAAAACATAAAATCACAAAAAAAATTGATTTTTTTTTATTTTAAAAATTAGTTTCTAATAATATAATTTCTATGACAATGATATTTTCCTATCATTATATTACTTGTTACAATACATATACTTGCATATTTATTGAACACAATTCGTGTGTTGATCAATCCTTCCACCTATAAAAGTCTAGTTGCTACCCTACAATATTGTGTAGTAATAAGGTCTGAAATATGCTTTGCAATAATTAAGTTGTGTCAATTTCTTAGTACACTCACTAATGTTAATATGAAAGTAGCCAAAATAGTGCTAATATATTTGAAAGGATCTTTGAGTAGTGGCTTGATGTTAATAAAGCCAAACGAGTTCAAATTAGTTGGGTATACAAATGCTGACTGGGCAAGCTGTTATGATGATATGAGAAGTATTAGTAGAAATTGTATGTTCTTTGATGGAAATTTAATAAGTTGATCTTCATCAAAACAAAGAATGGCATGTTATTCATTAGTTAAATCTGAATATAAAACACTGGCTGAATGTGCCACTAAAATAATGACAATTTTGTCATTATTGAAGGAAATTGGGTTTTAGTTAACAGGTATGTCTAAACAGTTATGTAATAACATTATCCTTAGCACATAGCCAAAAATCTAGGATAACATGTAAGGACAAAACACATTGAATAGATGTAAATTTTGTTAAACACTTAATACTATAAAAATAATTTGAAATTTTGTACTACAACATAGAAAATCAATTAGCTGATGTTTTAACTAAACCATTAACCAATCCTTCTTTCTTAAACTTTAGGAGCAAACTTGTGGTTCTTAACCGACTATAAGTTAGAGGGAGAGTATTGGAATTAATGAATTTGAGAATCATCATGTGTGTAAGTTAACATTATCAAGTAATAATACGTTACTCTAACATAATAGAATATAGTCAATTTAGATATAAATAGGTTACAAACCTTTGAATTATTTTTCAAGAAAAATTTCAATATTCATTCACATATATTTGTTTACTATAGTTTTGTAAATTCTACATTTTTGTCTCCTAAATTGTTTTTATTATATTTTATCTACTAATTTTTTAATATTCACAAATTTAATTCAAAAGAAACTAAATATATAAAATTTGAAAAGTTGAAGGAATATCTCATAAAAAAACTATAATAAAATTTCACCAAAATTTATATTTTTAGACAAATTTGATAAATTTTAAAAATTAAGAACTAAATCTTATGGAAAAAAAAGTTTTGGAAACTACACGTACATATGTTGTTTAGCCTATTTTGTATTTACTAGAGCTCAAAATTTAAAACATTTTCGTTTCTATTGGATTAAATAATGTGGCTTAGATGTTTTAACTTTTAGCTCCAATAATTTTGATGATGGACAAGTATCTAAGCATTAATAAATTATGTTGTCTTTAAAAAGGTTTTGTATCGTAAATACAACCCTTAAACATGTCTCCAAGCAAGCATAAATTTAATTTTAAATATAAATGTATAATTTGATCAAGGATTAAAAATAAAAATTAATATAAATAGTAAAAAAAAAATTGTTGCTTAAAAATATGTCAATTTTAACAAGAAGTGATTACAAGAAACTTGTGACTTAATGACAGGTAGCTTATTTGGAAATATAAAAGGTATAAAGTTTATTTATTAATGCTTACTTTTTTTCTTCTTAGAATTTGTTAATTCTTAATTAATAGTGATTTTTAACATTTTGTTTTGTCATGTCTAGTTTTCTTTCTAAATATAATGTTTTTTGTTTTATATATTATTGCAATTCAAATCTTAAAGATCTAAAGTCATAAAATGTCATGTTTTGTTGAAGATCTCACATCTTATCAAGTTGAAGAATCATACATGAAGATTAGAGAACTTAAAGAGTCAAATAGAAATGCTTGAAAACAATTTGCTATGTATTATATATGATTTTTAAGTATTCTTGTAATAGTTTGATATATTTTCAATTTTTGGATTTAATCGTTTTTATAATCATTTTGATTTGAATGAAGATAAATAAATTTTTTTTCAAAAATAATAATAAAGGGAAATATATATTGAAAAATAATAAATCTAAAATCCATAAAACTTATAATAATAAAAGCAAAAATAGTATTTTTTATTAAAAAAGAGGTAATATTTTTATTGTTATGATTTTTAGAGTGTTATTTGAGATAAAAGTTCCTATTGTATTTTGAAAATGCTAATTGATTACAAAAAAATAAAATAAAATTATAAACGAATTGGCCCATTGAAATGTTTTTTGTTCACATGTTTCACAAACATTAGTTACATAAATAGAATTGTAAGAATATAATATACCTCAAACAACATAGTTCAAATATTTGACTTTTTTCAATTCATGACAATAGAATGTCATTGTTAAATATTATAAAAATAAAAAATAAAAAAATAGTTTAATCGGAAGCTTCACATTTATGGTTTTGTAAATCAAATTTTCTTCACTTTAATTTTTTACTTTATCGTCTTCTTTTTTGTTAAGAATATTAAAATTTATATAATCTTACATTATTTGACATTATATTTTAGTAATATTTGTAATTTATTTAATACTTTATTTATATGAAAATTTAAATGTTTCTTTTTTCCTGTTTTTTCATTTATTTTCTTTTAATTTTTAGTTTTATATTGTTCATCAAGATGTTGATTTCAAATATTATCTCAAATTTAAAATCATAAACCATATCTTATATTTTGAGATTTAATAATTTTTTTAGTTTTAGTTTCACCACTTATAAGTTTTATGTGTTTGATAATCCTTGTAGTCATTTTGTAACTCAGCCACTTATTGCTAAAGTCTCTCAATTATAGTGTCCGTTTCAAAGATTGTCTTGTCAGAGTTTTAATCGATAGAGTTGGAAAGGCAAGTTGAGTCATGGTTTCTTGATCTTTACCTTTTCTAGTTTATTAAACAGGAAGGGGAATGAGGTCATATTCTAATGGAGGGTAGGATGCGAAATGATCTATGAAATGGGGTGTGTTATCCATATTGGGTTCAAATTATAGAGTAAGATGGGGTGGTTCACCTTATGTAAGATGGGGTGTTATCCATGTTGACTGGTGACTAGCCATTTTCTGTGTGGAGTGATTTTCCTATAGCATGGAGTGATTCTCGTGGTTATTGAATGAAAGATCTTAAACTCTAACAGTTGGATTGAAAAAATCTAAGACCTATGGGAACCAATTGTTTAAAGAATACTTAATACTATAGGATTTTTGGAGAGAATATTTCAGATCCTTTATTAATAAGAAGATTAGGATGCATATAGATTTATAAACTTATAAGTGCTATAATTATATTGGTGGTGCTCTGCTTAAGAGTAACACTTAAGTGCTTGAAAAGTAATCATATTACATTATTTTAATGTGTTTATTTGAAATATAATAAGTTTTAGTATAGTATTTTATTTGATTATTTATGCAAATCGATCTTTTTGAAATCATAGGTATGTTTTCATGTATTTTTTATATTTTTAACTTCAAAAGAGATGAACATGTCAACACATAAAGACACAAAATATTAAGCACTCAAATAGCACCCTAAGAGAAAAAAAAAAGACTAAGGTATGTAAGCCTACATCAAGAACAAACCATTGTGTAAGAGGTGCAAAACAAATGTCAACATACGACGCATGTTGTGGCAAGGATTATGTGTGTCATGGTGGACATCTCTCGAGATTTCATACTGAGCATGTTTAACATTTTGTGCCACAACATGATAAAAAATGTGCCATAACCTAGTCCTCTTGGGTTGCATTATGCTAGTGTGTTTGAACGTTGTGGCATGGTGGGGAAAATTTTGTGTTGCGATGCATATAGTGAACTTTTGGTTTTGACATTTGCAAGTTAGTTTTTCATATAAATAGATCTTTTTGTTCATTAGGTTATATTATTATATATATTAGTCATTCAATTCATATAGTATAGAATAGTTATTTATTTTTATAGACACAATATAGATTAAACTTAGAACAAATTAGAGGCAACTTTTGGGAGCTTTTCCAAATCTAAGAAAACAAGAAAAGATCTATAAAGATTCAAAATTCCACTTGAAGATCAAGATTATAATATTTGGAGTAGGAAACACCATCCATCTATTGTTAGTATTTAGATCTAATGAGGATCTTTTAATTTCTAGATTAATCTTTTCATTATTTTCTTAAATGAATGCTTATTTTTAATCTAATTATGAATTTTAATCTAAACATATTTGACTAATTTTAACTATGAGAATTTAGCGTTATTGTCATGGTTGTTTATGTTATTTAGGTTAATATTTTTATAATTAAATAAATAAAGATTGTTTTTTGATTCAAGACTTGTTAAAGGATTTATGTATGAATAAGTTATTCACCAAGTATTTTTCACAATAGATTAAAAATTTGACAATTATATTTCAGATAGATCATCTAGATCTAATTTGAACAACTTGAACGAAAGTTTAAATCGATGACTTGACTAATTATATTAATTTAAATTTTTTGTTATTTCCTTAATCATAATTTAATCAATTAGTTAAATATTTTAATCATAGGCTATTAATCAGGTTGATTAACAAAGAAAATTATCTTGATTATAAACTATTAATTGATTTGATTAACAAAGAAAATGATCCCAATCATAGGAATTTTTATATATAAAATCAAAATTCAATAATACGTGTTTACAATTTAATTAACCTAAATATTGCTAAACAAACATAGTTAACTTGCTAAAATTTTCATAAATTCTCCATTTATTTATAATTATAATCTATCTTTATTTTGTTTTAAGTTGAGTTTATATTTAGTTATTTTAATTGTTTGTTATTAGTTTAGGATTATCAAATACTCAACCAATGTGATAAAGTGTTTACGTTCTAAATTGAGTTCATAGTTTGTTTAAGTTTTTAAGAAAAATGAATAATTATTTAAACCATTACAATTCCTTGAAATACCGATCTTGGGAGTATACTTGTCACTTGTTTTAAGTGACTCATGCAATTTCTAGGTTTTGTAATAAATTTTTTCATTGGTGACAAGATAGGTCAACTAGATACATGACTCATAATGACATTCTAAAGTTGCAGTCCGCTCGAATAGATTGTGTTCTTCAAGTCATCTAAGGTTAAGGACTAATGGATGACTTCATTTAGCTTTATTTGGTTAGGTTGCTCGTTATAGGCTATAAATCATGTTGTGAGGATGTTCCAATTCACTTCTTTGGGCTTGCGTGTAGAAATTAGGCTATATTGATGTACAAATTTTGTATATTTATACTAGCTCACAAGTGTATGAATCATTTGTAAAAAATTGATATGTATACTTTCAAGGTTAGTCTAAAGAAGAACTATATGGTTTTAAATAATTCAACAAATCTCTTAAAAACAGACACGAAAAATAAACCTAAATATTCTGTCACAATAGTTTGGTTTTGAAAAAGTCTAATCTAATAACATTAAATCAAAGACAGAAAAAATATTGTTTCAAAAAATATAGGCAAATAAACAATTAATACTCAATGGAGAATGTACGGGGATTATTATCTAAATAACCATATTTGCTTAAAATTAATTAAGTTATTAAAGATATAAATTCATATTATTGATTTTTTCTTTTATGTATTTGGTGAGTTTCAGTGTCTTTATTACTCAAATCAAATTAAAAGCTTTGGGTCGGGATGAGTAACTGATAGAATCAATTACTCTTTATTCCTAAGGAAATAGTAAACTATATAAATCAATGCTTTTGTTGGGACTATAAATTTAAATATTTATTCAAGGTGTCAAAACTAGATACTAAAACCTAACTTTTAGATTTTAAATTCATTTAGTAAAATATGTCGTCAATATATTTATCAATAATAAATTTTGTAGAAATCTTGAATATAAAAATAAACTCAATTTATTTTGTAAAAATATTCACCTAAATTATTTTTCACAAGCACAACAACATAACTAATATCCTATGGTAATAATCAACTAGATATGCTCAAATTTAATGAATGATCAGTAAATTAAAAATAGTATTCAGAAAGATACGTAAAAATTGAATATGTAAATAATAAAATACAATTAAAATTACTAACTCAAGGTATTCATATAGATAACTTTCTGTAGCAATCTTTAATCTGGATAACCACTAAAAATATTTGTCTATATTATTTATTGAATCAAAACTATTACATTTGAGCAAAAAGTAAAAATTTCCTAAGCTGTTACAAATTCTATCTTAAAAGTTTATAAAATATGGACCTAATTAACCTAGAGGGGGTGAATAGGTTATTTTTAAATTTTCATCAATTTATAATTTGAAAACTTAAACAAATCGGTCAGACATGCAATCATGTGTAAGAGTAAAGTGCGAAAATAAAATAATACACAATATTTTTAGGTGGAAACAACCTAGGCCACAACAATGACCTAAGAGGAAAACCACTGGTCCACCTAACTTTCCACTATGAAAATCAAATGTTCAAGTTCAAACTCGGTCTTATGCTACCCTTCTTAGGATACTGCCCCAATATACTTTACTTACGAGCCCCTGCTCTATTTTCATAGTTTTTAATGTTAGCATGAGTGGTTTCCAGACCAACGTTCCAATAAGCTCTCCTCCAATCAAATCGTTCACAAATCAACTGCAAAAAGGTTAGCACAAAAAGAAACACAAGTACCTGTGTGTGTTCTAGAACGGATTTAATAATGAATAATCCTAACTAAATGATTCAAAACAAATGTCATTTAAACCAAATCAACTAGAATATTTTAGAGCAAAAAGATTACATATAATTTCAATAAAAATAACCTCTTTAAAATTTAATAATTAAATCAAATAATCATGATTGCTCATACAATTATTTAATTTAAATATACAAGATACTAATCATAGAATAAACTATATGAATATGAGAAATAAAAAATAATAATCATCAATTTATAATTATATCAATTAATATCTCTTCTCATATATATCTTCACTCAAATACCATACACATATATTATCTAAAAGTTGTCGCTAACTTAAATTATATATACATTACCTATATAACATTCAGTGTGAACACATAAGCCTAAGTAAATATATATAAATGTATATTACCTATATCGTGCACTGTGAAGACAATTAAGCTCCTATGTAGTTTTTTTTATTTTCTTTTCTTTTCTATCATTTTCGGCAGCAACATATGATCAGTTTCAACTTCTATTCAGCCATTCACACCCTAATCCTATGTATATATATATATAACTTACTAGGTTAAAATATTTTGGGCTAAATTATTCAAGGCCCATTCATTCAAAGCCTTAATAAGAAAAATATTTTTAAATCACATCTTAAAAATTTTAAGATACATAAAAAATATTTAAGCATCAAATTTTATTTTAGATTTATGAATATGTACTATTAAATGTATAAATACAATCCTATGTGTCGTAATTATAAAAGTTATACCTGGAATATGATTATCTGAAACTTGAACATTTGTTCGACTTTTCTTGATAGACTTGATAGCAGGCCTAAAAATAAATTTACAGGTAAATATTTTTTCCACGAAAATAGCCAACACTCATATTCCTTACATATCTAATTTCCTATTTGTTTCTAATATGTTTTACTAAGATAAAATTGATTTATTTATAGTTGTGGTTGGTGATAAAAATGGATCATGAGGGAAAAATCAGCATGTGCCACTACTACAAAAAGGGATATTTAAGTCGATATGCAAAGTTAGTTTTTGGAAAAAACCGACTTATAATGAATTTAAAGTCAATTTGGTGTAGAATCGACACTATCCACGAAGGACGTAGCGTCAGTTGACACTTGGAACCGACGCTACACACGTGGATAATGTTGATTGACACGTAGAATCGATGCTACACACGTGGATAAATTCTTTTCTTTTCTTTCTTCCCCAGACATAAACTATTCCAAGCGTTGCATAACTCTCAAAAACCAAAAACCTCATCCACTTCTCCTCCACTCTTTCTCATTTTTCGACGACCTACGACCACCATTTTCAGCGCCGGTTAGTGGGTTTTCTTTCTCTCTAACTAATTTTTTAGATCCCCTATTTTTTTAGCAAAATACTCAAATTTTTTATATCCATTTCTCACTTACAAAACACCATTTTTTCTTCATTTCCTTCATTTTGTCATTTTATTTACTCTTGTAAGTATTTCTATTAATTCTATGCACTTATTATTCATATTTTTTCTGTTATTATGTTTATAAATTTTTGTATTATATATGTAGGTTTGTATTATAACATCAGGAGAAGAATACACCATGGTAATTTTTCTACTATTAATTAATATTTTATTTTTCAATTATTTGTATTATTTAAACTATTTGTTAAATAGATTTTTTTCCTGCTGTTATTTAGTGATCGAATACAGGTTTTAATTTGAATCTAAAATTTTGTAAAAAAAAATTAAAATCGATTCACGCGTTGAACTGAATTTAATACCCCTTTTTGTAGTAGTATGCCACAACTTATATTACGTTTTGATTTGCCTCATTTCAAGTAGAAAGGATTACATCATGGCATAACTATTATCAAAAGAGCGAGATTGATTAATATAGGTAATATATATATATATATATATATATATGATATGATATTGGTAGCAATGAAGTGATATTTGGGAGTGATAGGAGCAAAGAAAATAACTGAAGCACAAATAATTAAACGGATTGGTTAATATCAAATTGATATTATATTAAAGGTTAGTAAATTTGTTTGGTATATTTTATCATTATATAGCTACTTCTTGATTATATTTTTACATGTTCAGATTAGATAATTTTATGTGTGATAATTGACAATTTTTAGTAAATGGCTGAATAACTTCTTTTTGAGGATCATTTCCATTGAATAATAATTACTGTACAATCTATTTTAGTTCAGAATAAATATAATATTCTATTATTTAAATATATAATATTATACTACCTAAATATACAATATTCTGTTTATATATTTTAGGTAAGAATATACAATATTCTATTACCTAAATAATAATATTCTATTTATCTATTTTACGTAATAATATGTACACAACTAACACTAATTATGGTAAAGTAAATATTGTAATCTTGTCCATAATCTCTACCATTGATATCCTTCCTCAAATTGATGCTGGACGATCACAAAAAATCATAAATCATCAATTTGTCAACAAAAAATTGATATCGATGGTAGGAGAGAGCCTTAGTAAACACATCAGCAATCTGGAGATCGGTGATAATATGAGGCAAAGAGATGATGTCAGCATCATATGCATCAGAATAGAGTGACAATCTATTTCAATGTGCTTGGTGTGCTCATGAAATACTAGGTTAACAACACTTTGAATAGCATTAGTATTATCTGTATAAAGTGGAGTAGACTCAGGTTGTGGAAACCCAAGCTCAACCAACAGTCCCCAAAGCCAAAAAATCTTAGAACATACAGAAGATATAACACAATACTCAAACTCAATTAAGGACTTCGACACACGATCTTACTTCTTACTTTTCCAAGAAACAAGAAAGACACCAAGAAACATATACCAACTAGTAATTGACCGTTGAGTATCAGAACAACTAGCCCAATCAGCATCACTATATGAAACTAGACAAATAGGAGAGTCCACAGGGAAGAAAAAACCGTGGGTGGAAATGCCTTGCAAATAGTGAACAATACGACGGATAACAGCCAGGTAGAGGTGCTTAAGTGCTTGCATAAACTAACTAACTTGTTGAACAACAAAGGAAATATCAAGATGAGTGATAGTCAAATAGTTCAGGCTTCCCACCAGTTGTCTATATAAAGAAGGATTAGAGACAAAATCTCCCTCATCACGACGATATTTAACATTGACTTCCAAAGGAGTATCAACAGAACGACCATCTTGAAGGCCAACCAAAGTAATTAATTCCTAGGTGTACTTATGTTGGTGTAAGAAAATACCAACTTAGGTAGAGAGTACTTCAAGGTCTAAAAAATATTGTAAAGAACCCAAGTTCTTCATATGAAAGGAATCTTGAAGGCACTCCTAAAGTTGATAAATCAATGCTGAGTCTATCCCTATAATAATAATATCATCAACATATACCAGAAACAAGATTATTCCCTTAGTAGTCTTCCAAAGAAATAAATAGGAATCATACTGACTCTGAACAAAGGAGAAGTTAAGAAGTGTAGAGTGAAACTTATCAAACCAAGTATATGAAGCCTGTTTTAAACCATAGAGCGATCATTTTTACTTACAAACATCCATAGAGGGTGTAGAAAACAAACCTGATGGTGAAGTCATAAAAATTTCTTCCTTAAGATCCCCATGCAAAAGGCATTCTTAACATTAATTTGTCACAATGTCTAGCCCTTGGATGCAAGAATAGCAAGAATAAGTCGCACCATCGTCATATTTGCTACAAGGGAAAATGTCTCCTTATAATCAACCCCATACTCTTGTCAATTACTGAGTGCTACCAATTGCGCCTTATATTTGTCAAGTGAGACATTAGACCGTATCTTAATGGAATATACCCATTTATAACCAATAGGATTAACACTAGTAGGACAGGGAATAATATCCCAACTATGATTCTTTTGAAGAGCCTAAAGTTCTTCTTGCATAGTTTTCATCCAACATACATGTTTAACTACTTGAGAATAAGAGGTAGGAATTATAGTATCAGTTGAAGTATCATAGAAACCATACATACTGAGAGAACGAATAATATCCGCATAATTTTTTTCCTGTAAATTTGATAGCCAAGGTTGCTGTATACATTCTTCCAAAAAAAATATTAATGCAAAACTATCAACCAAAAGTTGGTCAACCTAGAATCTCAAAACGAAGTTGTTGATAAAAAAATTATCAACCTAAAATAGTAAAATTGGAAGAAAACTGAAGATTCAGCTATGGATTCAAGAAGTAGGCTCTCATACTATGACAATTTTTAGTAAATGGCTGAATGACCTCTTCTTGAGGATTCTTTCTATTAAATAATAATTACTATACAATCTATTTTAAGTAAGAATATATACAATATTTTATTACCTAAATATATAATATTCTATTACCTAAATATACAATATTTTATTAACTAAATATATAATAATCTATTACCTAAATATACAATATTCTATTGCCTAAATATATAATATTTTGTTTATCTATTTAGGTAATAATATATACATAGCTAATACACTAATTATAGTAAAATAAATCTTGTAATCTTGTCTATGATCTCTATCATTGATAATCATAATTATTTGATTTGATTATTAAATTTCAAAAAAGTTATTTTCATTGAACTTGTGCTTAATCTAGTTGCTCTAGGATTTGCTAGCTGATTTGATTTAAGTAACATATGTTTTGAATCATCTAATTAGAATTATTCATTATTAAATTCATTCTAGAACACACATAAACACTTGTGGTTTTTGTGCTAACCAATTTGCAATTGTTTTGTGAATGATTTGATTGGCAAGAAGCTTATTGGAACGTTGGTCCAGATACAACTCATACTAATATTAGAAACTATGAAAACAGAGCATGGATTCGTAAGTAAAATACATTGAGACAATATCCTATGGAGGGTAACATAAGATCGAGTTTGTACTTGAACATTTGTTTTTCATAGTAAAAAGTTAGGTGGTACGGTGGACCGGAAGTTTTTTATGTCATGGTTGTAACCTAGGTTATTTTCATCTAAAAATATCATGTGTTATTTTTTTATTTTCGCACTTTATTCTTACATATGATTACATATCTAATCGATTTGTTTAGGTTATTAAATTATAAATTAATAAAAATTAAAAACAATCTATTTATACAAGTTATCCGTAATTGAGTTGCTCATAACTCATACCTTTTAATTGTACTGAAATGAACTTTACGGCTTCAAGTGAAAGCTACCGATTTGACTTTGTCATGTATTTCATGACAGAATAATAAGACCTGCAAAATGGAGACTGCCTTAGTTATACATATTTGGACACAAACCTTTCTAGTCTTATGCTTATTTTTACATCAATGATGGATAAGATGAAAAGAGATGCGTGAAACACAAAACTACACTAAAGGTGAGAAAATTAGAATATTTATTAAACCCATGACCCTCCACAATTCGAGCTACAACCAAAACAGAAAACAAACCTAATTATTTTTTAATTAGAATTAACAATTAATTCTTTTTAGCATGTAAAGATATTAAGTTTCTAATCATTATAAATAAATAACTTAGTTAAAGATTATTTTATTTTATTTAATAATGTTAAAAAAAATTGTGAATTTGAATCCAAAAACACATATACCAACACACATAATACGATTCTCACACTCACACTCACACGCACAACACAACTTAGCTCACTTGACACCCCTACCTAAATGTTATCACATTGACAATAGGTCAATTGTTACTTACAATTATAAGTGAGCTAGATTCAAAAAAACCTCTAGGCACATTGTGTTTTTCGAGCATGCAAATCTCAAGCAATCCAACCTGGATATGCCTATATTATAAAAATATATACTGAACCATTCACATCAAAGCATCAAAAGGGAAATTGTATATGATTGAAACATACTACAATTGGTATCACAATCACAAGATAGCTCAAAAGCGACATGATAATAAATTTAATTATAGAGAAAAGTCTGTAAACAGTTTACTCAATTCAAGAAAATCATATAATGGATCATCGCAACATTAAAAACTACTACTTAGCACTAGCAATAGCAAATCATGCTCAAAACAGCCTTTATGATATAACTAACAGAAACATGGTAATAAGTTCCCCCTACTTTATCCACTCCCTAACATCCCTATAAGACGACCACAAACTACTACAATTTTTGGGCTGCACGAATATCATATATGGTAAATGAATTTTCAGCACACGAGCAGAACTACTGCCAAGAAACTACTCGTTCGGTACGATGTAGCAGGCTTGCAGCAGCAAATATGAAATCATGTCTGAGAGTGGGCTGTGATATAGCTCATTAACAACAAAAACTTAATAATTTGTAATTGGAAAATCATAAATATGTCATAGAATCACCAGTTAACAAGAGTCTGGTTTCCCCTAACAATATAACAAGCTCTTTAAGTTCTTGGCAGAAAATGACTATGAAGTGATTACAAATGTCAGTAATGAACATGTTTTACACTTATATATTAATAGGTCATAATCAGAGAGAACAAAAATGACTGTAAGAAGGTTTTTCTTAGTTCATAATTCTCTGCCCTTTTCTTTATTATCATTATGTTTAACTACAAAAGATGTAATCAAAGCAGCAGGACACATGGCATAACACACATGACACTTGGCATAACACATATGACACTTGGTATATGGCACATGACACTTGGCACAACATGGATTAACACACTTGGTATATGGTGCAGTAGATACATGCTTTATGTTACATAAAAATACTTGAAATTCTTCTTAGATATTCTCGACGTACGTCTTAACGTAACATTACTCTCCCCTTTTGAATGAACCTTGTCCTCAAGGTTTAAGAACCATTCCTTTATTTGTTGAGAATCCTCCCACGTGGCTTTTAGCTTTTTGAAAATAAGTATACCTGTTTGATCTAATATTAACAGGCTCAGTTCCTTTTTTCAAATTAATGTGATGGTCTATCTCTCGGATGGGAGGTAAATGCTTGGGTTCTTAGAATATATCTTTAAAGTCTTGTAGTAATTATTAAATGTCATGTTGAGTCTGCTATAAGGATGAGTCTGTAAAGGATTGAAGACATATAGCAAAGGTTGCACCCCATGTCTCACATCTTTAGAAACAAATTTCATTGATGTGCATCCTATTGCTCTATTGTCAATTCCTTGTAGCTTATGAATTTGGTTCTCCCATATGAAATCCATAGTCAATTGCTTCCAATTACATGACACTATTCCCAACTGCTCCAACCATTGGACTCCTAACACTACATCCAAGACATTCAATGGTAAGGCATATAATGTAAGGATAAATGAAATACCTTGGATCAAGATTGGAACATCCTCAAATCTCCCTTTGCATGTCAGTGAGCCTCCATTTACTATCTTCATGTTAAAAGGTTCTGAAGGTCGAACTGGAAGTGGAAGAATGTTAGCTGCTTTTTCACTAATGAAATTGTGGGTTAAACCACTATCAATGAGGAAAATCAATTCATAAGTACCGATTATTGCCTTTACTTTCATAGTTCAATTGGCAGACCATCCACCAAGAGCATAAAGGGATATCTTGAGCTCATCATTGTCTGAACCATCAATATTTCCTTTTAACACCAGTAGTTAAGGGCCTTGACATTTATGACCCAGTGTAAATTTTTGGTCACAATTGAAGCAAAACCCTTGAGACCTCTTTTGTTGCATTTTATCCCATGTTAACCACTTCACTAGTGTTGATGGTTTAAAGGTTGTTATGGACACTAATTCAGTTGAAGCTCGAACATATGGTTTATTGTGTTTTCGTTGACGTCTTAGCTGATCATCTGACATTCGAGCTAAGCTAATGTATTCTTTCCATGTTTTGGGCTTAAACATATGGATTTCATCTTCTATTTCTACCTTAAGTCTTCCAATGAATGTCCCAACTAAAGCTTTTGTGACCATCCATGTACCCGATTGCTTAATCTTTCGAACTTCTTCTGGTAGTTTCTCAATGAGCCAACTTTTTTTATTTTGATAGAGCTTCATTAGAGTTTTCACAATTGGTAGGACAAAATCGATCCCATAGCTCCTCCACAAACAATTCCCATGTAACCTCCCTGCCTTCTTCTTTGTAAGCACGACGCAACAACTACCATCATTTGTTCACTTCACTTTCAAGATGAAAGGAAGCTAATGAAACCTTTTGCACTTCTAGTGTGCTTTGATATTCAAAGAAATGCTCCACTCTTGTAAGCCATTCGATGGAGTCATCTCCTGAATATAAAGGAAATTCTAATTTGTCCAACTTAGAAATAAATGGTGGCCTTCCTCCTTCATTGTTGCCTCGGGTATCATCTCTCGGCTCGTGAATACGACCATTGGAAGACTAACTTCCATGGTGATCGCCTGTAGTTTTTGAAGGAGAATCTTGTTTATGTAGCAAGACATTTGAGATCTTATTGATGGTTTCCTCAAGTTCATGTAGCTTATAATTGATTCAAAATTCCAATTGCGAGAAGCCATCTTGCAAGCATTCCATACCAGTTTCAAGATTTTCAATTCGTTCTATGTTTGTTGCTATTTGTTTCAACTCTGATACCAATTAATAGGTCCCAATTTGAGAAGAACAAAATTGATTGTAAGAAGGTTTTTGTTAATTCATAATTCTATACCCTATTCTTTATCATTATTATATTTAAATACAAAATATGTAATCAAAACAGTAAGTCACGTGGACTAACACATGACATTTGGCACAATATGGATTAACACGCACATGACATTTGGCACAATATGGATTAACACGCATATGGTGCAGTAGATACATGCTTTATATTACATAAAATATTTGAATTCTTCTTAGATATTCTTAATGTATGTCTTAACGTAATACACATCCTCAACGTAATCACATAGTTAAAAAAAGCAGTGGAGGTTAAATTAGGAAACAATTTTTTTTAACTTGTTTCTCGCCCAAAAATTTTAAATGCAATTTTAGTAGTGCCATTTTACCTAAAACTATTTCTAAGAGTATAAAGTAATCGACCTCATTGATTAATTTATTAAGAGGGCGCATTAGAAAAAATAGATCCGATCCGGTATGTTGTTCAAATGATTTCTCTAATCTGGTCTATTTTGATCTGTAGATTAGATGGATCGAATCAGGTATTGATATGTAAATCAATGGATATATATGATATAATCCAAATTATTTCAATTTTTTTCTAAATCCAAAACATTATTTGATATGATACATTACATATTTTAAATTAATAAATTAAAAAATAAAAATAAGAGAACATTTTATAATGTAAAAAAATGTTTTCTTATTTTTTTTAAAAAACTTCATTACTTTTATAATAAATATTTTTTATAGTATTAAATTAATCCCATGTAAAATTTTAAATTGTGTATAATTTACACATTTATTAAATAAAGACAATGAGATTTTCTTTTATTTAAAAATAAAAAAAATAAAATTTGAATTAATTACTCAAAAGAGTAAAAAAATATATAGTTTATAATAAATATAATAAATAAATAGTTATGAATATGATAAAATTTAAATTTTTGTTTAACAAATTTAAACGATAATAGATAAATTTATTAAAATTTTAAGAGGAAAAAATAGATTTATAAAAATGTTAAGAGACAAATTTTAAAAATGATTATTCATTATGTAATTTTTTTCCAAATAAATAGTTGTAAATATTAAGAAAGTATGTTAGAATGTGTGATTCTTTAATTCTAAAATTATAGTTTTAAAAAGAATGATCGATTCGTCCTGATCCGTTAATTTTGTATAAAGATCATGATCCGATCCGATCCGTTGATCTTATGTGTGAATCACAATCCGATCAAAAAATGATCTTTTTTGATTCAATCTAGAGTGTATCACATATAACAAATATATATGGAGCTCCGATCTATGGATCTTTTTGCCATCCATAGTCAACAATGACTACGTATGAGAACTATATTCTTGAGATAATTAGCTCTCCAAAATAGACGGGGTATTTTTCTTGCATTTCCCACTCTAATTCCCATGTTTCACCCTGAATCCGTAATGTCACCACACTATATCCACAACAGCACGTACTTGGATCTTATCAGACTCCAAAATAACAGCCACTCTACCACATGCAATGGTTTGACACAATCTGAATGGTTTGACACAATCTGAATGGTTTGACACGCATACAATGGGTGAAGGAAATATAGATATTTTCCACTCTTGGGCTAGAGTTTTGTTCAACAAGGGAGCTACACATTCTTTTATTTCCAACTCTTTTGTGAGACTATTAAAATTAAATGTGGAAACCATGAAAAACCCATTGAAATTGAGTAATTGACTACTCCTTTAGGTTGGCTTCTGAGAAACATCTAGTGTAGAAATTGTGTTCTCCTAATACAAAGTTATTTAGTGCTCACTGATGATCCAATGAGACTAGCCAAAGCAAGACTATCGTATCCTTTCCGCATCATTATTGGTTTCATTTCCGCCACTTGCCTGTACCTTTTCAACATACCATCTTTTATTCTTCTGTGCACTTCATCATCAATTATACTGTGCATTCCGGTGGATGCTGCTGCATTGCAGACTAATTCATATGTATATTCTCTAGGGATGTTGCCTCCCTCAACAAACTCAAGGAGAAAATCTTGGGCCTCCTTTACCCTTCTGGCTTCACACAGAGCATGTATCACAGGAGTATATGAACTAGAACTAGGTATGCCGTGATTCATCGTCTGCATTCTCCGCAACATATCAATAGCTTTATCAATCTCGTTGACAGCACTGTAGTATCTAATAAAAGAGTTATAAGTGATCCTATTTGGGGTACAACCCCTTTTAATCATATCTTCAAGCAACTCCAAAGCCTTCTCTATTCTGTAAGTTTTGCAACAACCATTAATCAAAGAATTATAAGTCACAACATCAGGAACAAAACCCTTAAAGAGCATAATCCGGAACAAGTGATTAGCTTCCCATAACCTCCTCCGAATTGCCTTCCTGCTTCCAGTCTCCATACTATATCTACAATATGAACTAATCAATATGGTATAAGTGACAGTATCTGGAGGACATGTAAACCCTGGTAACTCCATTTGCTCCAGCAAAAACCTGGCCTTTTTGAAATTCCCAACTCTACAAAGAGCATAAATAATATTATTGTAAGCATATACATCAGGTCTACAATGAAACTGCTTCATTCTATAAAATGTAGCCAATGCCTCATTCACCAACCCTTCCTCTCCTAGAACTTTAATCAAACAGGTTATAGTCACAGTCGTCACTAATCCACCACCCTCTCTCCTCGACATTTCTTTAAGAAAATCCCAAAGAGCTTCCAACCTATTACCTTTAGCCAAAACACAAGCCATCTCTTTGCAAGTGGTCTCATTGTGGACAAACCTAAAATGAGTTTCAACCCAGTAGAAGAATTCAATTGCTTTGTCCAATCCCAAATCGACCATATGGGGGTCTCTATAAGCAGCCGGACCAAGAACAAGAACCCCATTTTGAATCCTATTGGATTCATCTTTGAGATTGCGTTGTTTCAATGGAGCACGGTGTCTGAAACCTTTTTGGCGACCAATAGAGCGTGGGGACTGGAAGAAGAATCTGGGCACAGATCTTAACACCTCCGCAATTGCTTCAACACTCCAGCTTTGCGAGGTAGAGGCCAAGGCGGCCAGTTGGGCATCAAATGGTCGGTTCTGGAGAATAGCAACAAGCACTTGGTCTGCAATACGAGTGCATTTACTGTACATCGACTTCGAAGGCATCGCCATCTTAAAATGATAACGTGACTTTCACCTTCCGGTTACTTAAATAAACTAATAATATTTTTTCTTTTTACGGCGACTCATATTTATTTTAAAATGATAATTAAGGAATGTAATTATCTACTGCAATAATTCGTAATATTATTAATAAAAATTATTTGTATAAAAATAAATTACTATTTTATTTTTTTTAATTTTTAATTAATTTTATCTTTAATTTTTTTAATTACAACTCAGTTAAGTTATAATATTCTATTTAATGCAATTAAAAATATAAAAAATAAAATAAAAAAATTAATTTTGAAATCGTGCTATAATTTTTTTAATAATAATATAATTAATTTGTTATAAAAATAAATAAATATTATTTTTATAATAAATAATAAACATTAATAATATTTTTCTCTAATTGTTTTTAGGAGTTGATTTGATTTTTATTAATTAAAACACTTAATTACATAAGCTTTTAGGTGTCGTTTGGTTCACAGAATAAAATCAGAATGAGAATGGAAAGAAAATAATGTTGTTTGGTTTGATCATTTGAATCAAAGAAGAAATCAGTATTACAATGTTTGGTTTGTCATTGGAATGAAATGTAAAAAACTATAAATTATCTTAATATCCTTATATTCAGTAAAGTTTAAATAATATTATTTAATTATTATTTTTTCGTCAGACAAAATACATTATTGAAATCATTATTTTTCTAAATAATTATTACTTAAAAAGAAAATATATTATTTTTCTAAATAGGGTTTAGGGTTTTGAGGTTTGAGATTTGGGATTTGGGATTTGGGATTTAGGGTTTAGGGCTATATTTATGGGTTAAGGTTTAGGGTTAAAATTATTGTTTTTTAAATAGAGTTTAGAGTTTTAGTATTTGAGATTTTGGATTTAGGGTTTAGGGTTTAGGGTTAGGGTTCTAGGATTTGAGATTTGGGGTTTATGGGTTAGAGTTTAGGGATTTGAGATTTGAGGTTTTAGGTTTTGGGTTTCAAGGTTTAGAGTTTTCGGGATTTGGGATTTCGGGTTTAGGGTTTAATGTTTTAAGATTTGGGGTTTAGGGTTTTGAGATTTAGGTTTTAAGGTTTAGGGTTTTGGGTTTTGGGATTTATGATTTAGGGATTTTGGGTTTTGGGATTTATGATTTAGGGCTTTGGGATTTATGATTTAGAGTTTTGGGATTTGAGTTTAAAGTTATATTTGAAATGAGGGTAAAATTGGAAGAAGAAAAATTTAAATGGGAATGGAATCATAATTCTTAAAGGGAGAGAAAAAATTATGATTCTTTTTCATTCTTGATTCATTTTTTAGTCCAACCAAATACACAAAATAAAAAAAATCAATTCTAATTCTTTTCTATTCTCTCCAACTAAACACAACATTAGAGCTAATCAACAAGTTCTATAAAAATTGTACCTAACAATTTATAGCTATTGTTACCATTAGTTTTCACTAGTTTTTCACATTAATGACCAAATGATTATATATTGAAGCAGCTGATTGTTCCCGCCAACGATCTAATCTAGAAATATACTTTACCACTAATTTTATCTTTTCATCAACTCCAAAATATCCCCTCAATTTTAATAAATTGATTTTTTTTAAGATAAAGAGACATAATCTACATCTAGTATAAAAGTAATCAAATCACTACAATTACTATTAAAATTCATTTGAAATGTACAGAAAATGCAGTCTAAATACAACTTAAAATGCCTGTTCAAAGATTTCTTAAATGCATTAAATATTTCATAAATCGTTATAATTAAACAAATAATTCATTTTATAAAATTGTTATTAATAATAAATAACTCATTATGAGTGTTTGTATTAGAACCACTTTACTATTTTTTAACTTTTTTTTTTCATCAAAACAATAAAAGAACCAAATAAAATAAGACATTAAAGTGTGAGAAACATATATATTAGATAGGAAAATCACATTATCACGTTTGATTAGTTCACGTGATATTAAAAAATCAAATTAATACGATCAATACATAGTTAATCATATCTTTTGTTATTTATATTCGAAATCAATATTAATGACTATCATTAATATTATAAATAATTATATTAATTAATTTATTATTTAAATATTAATTAATTGATATTAGTTATTTAAGATTATATCATTTACAAAAACCTTTAATAGGCTCTCACAACCTAAAAAAATATACATAAGTTCATACCACAAACTTCTCAGATTCTCTTTGATATAAGTTTTTCTCTCAAAAATTAACTTTAGTATCGAAGTAGATATGACAATCCCAGGTGTCAACCTTCTAACATGGTTTCTTAACAATTTACAGATCTATTTGATAATAGAACATGACCTAACAAAAATTAGTTTCAACATTTGGCACTATCTGTGGGAAAAAAATTGGTGTTCAATCAATTGAACTAGTTTGTTGCGTTCTTCATTCACTTTTCTCCTAACAAAGCATTTGATTCGTGAATCACTAGAATGAGCTCCCAACATGTTCTTGATAATAGTGCATATTCCTAGTAACTCTATGACCTGGATGATACCCAGGACTAATACCCTACTCTCAGTGTGCTCCAAAGTAATGAGAACGTCTAAATGGAGCTTAGTTGCTCTAATTTTGAATTACTGCCTCAAGCATCTCAGATCCAAATCAAGCAACAAATCCTAATGAGGAACTCCCAAGAGCATTTGAGTAGAAGCTGGATCTCAGGCTAAGTCACACCTTAGTCACTAAGGTAACTGAGGAGACTAGAAATTTCATCTTGTGAGAATAAAAATCATACAAAGTTGCTCAGGAGGAGCTGGATCAATCTACCATGGCAGAAACCATCCAAAATAGGTGTTTATTCATCCATCTAGAAGATGTAATTCAACATGCACTACAACGAGATAGACTAATCTTCAAGGCAAACTAGCCTAGTTTATCGAACATCAGTAAGCGTTGAGCTTTTACAACTCCAAAAAGCAAAGATATCAATCATCTCTCAGTGATTGCCATCTATTCAAGTATGCATAATTCAAAATAGAATTTCCTGGCTCATCTTGAGGAACCATTCCAAGGCCAAATGATAAGCGCAATCAAGTTACAACAACTACATAGATGCTGTTGCTGATTTTGAGATAGATGTCTATAGCTACATATGTTAGACAAACATCGCTCGAGGAAAGTATAGATTCACACATGAAGGAAGATTATTCCTAAGCATGATAGATCGAACCCTAGGGGTCTATGCTATATAGATAGTTGCCTCTAAGGTTATGATTTCCACAGCGTTATTGCCTAGGCTGTAAAGTCGAGGATGTTGCCACCTAGGTTGTGTCAAACTCGATGGATTACTACCTTCTAGGTCATGCTACTTAGACAAGTTGCTTTCTAGGATACACTACCTAGCCTGCCATCCACCAAACTTGATGACTATAGATCCAAGTTATACTTGGTGATTGTGGATCTAGACCATAACATCAAAATAAGAATAAGTCACTCATCCATAACAACCTTAGCTTTGTAATAGATCACACTCTTCTCTCGAACCTAGTAACCATACTTTATCAAAGCTTAGAACCAGACTTGTCCTACACTAGATCATTGAGCCACTTCTTCTTCTGTAAAAATATTTAATGATCATTACCCTCCAAGGACTCAACCAATGTCTTAATGGACAAATTTCTATGAGGTGGGATTACCCCTTGCACCTGTAATAATTGCAATCCTGTGAGGATAGTGAAGTGGGATTACACCTCTTCTACCCATAGTAATTATAGCTCAGGATCTAGATTGGCTCCACAAGATTACTTTTTTAATGGTTTACTTCCTATGCTGGAAGGAAATAGGGGTCAATGCCCATTCCATACGTATAACAATAGTAATCCAGGATCATAACAGTGACAACGATTACCTTAATGGTTTACTTTCTGTGCAGGAAAATAAATAAGGCTCAATACCCATTTCATACCTACATCAACAATAATCCAGGATGAAGGTAGCGATAGAAGAGCATAAGACCATTGTTTCAATGGGTCACATCTCGTGGGAAAGGAAATAGGTCTCAATGCCAATTCCATGCCCACAATGACCAAGATCCAAGATAAAGACTAGCTATCATTACCTCAACAGATTACTTCCTATGTAAAAAATGAAATAAGGCTTAATGCCTATTCTATATCCACAATGACAATAACCTAGGATAAAGATAGTCTTCTACTTACCATTAAACCATTATCACAATGGATCGCTTCCTATGTAGAAATGAAGGTGGGATAAACACATATCTAATGCCCATAAAGATCAGGATCCAAGATCAAGACAATGTATTACATTAGCTTAATATCACTTCCAATGTGAAAACAAAAGCAGGCTCAACAACTCTCCAATACTCATAGTGATTATAATTCAGGATCAAGGTAATGACACTAACCTATTATCTTAATGGACTCAGTCTTCTATGAAAAATGGAGCCAGGAAATAACCCCTATGACACCTACAACAAAGATGATCCACGATCCAAATATAAGGAGTAGGAAAGGTACATTAAGGAATGAAGCAAGACACAACTTTCTTCACACCTAGGACACTCATTTCCAAAACTTGACAACCTTCACAAAATTTTCAAGGAAAATGTGAAGTCTACACCTCTGTAAAAATGGGGTCTAGAGAATGGTCATTGCTTACCCTACTCAAGAAGCCACCTAAGCAAAAGGCTAGAATGGTCATTCCTTATCGTACTCAAGAAGTTGACAAAAAAGGGCTAGGATATTAGGAGTCTAGATCATCCATTTTCAAACAATTTCCTAAGGAACTTGGGAGAACCAGAAAAACCTCCCAAGAACTTAGGATATCTAAGAAAAAATGGGAATCTAGAAGAGATGGAATCTAGACTACCCATTTTAAAAAAACTTCCTAAGGCACTTGAGAGGATTAAAAAAACTTCCCAATAACTTAGGGAAAAAGTGGATTCAAAGAAAGTACATTCATAGAAAAAGATAGATTCAGAAATAGTGGACTTAGGAAAAGGTTAGAGTAGGTAGAAAAATGTTATGACTTTAGAGTTTGGGTAAGTCATGTTAAGGAAATTGTGCATCGCTGATAAGACAGAACCACCACTAGTTGAATCCTACCTCTAGATCCATAGATGGCCATAAAGCACGTATGATGGTCACAACAGATGGAACCCACCGACCGACCAAACATTAAAGTCTAATTATCGAGAGCCAAACTGTCGGTGGGTTGCCCAAACACCTACTTGGTTGGTAATTAAATTATGCCTATATGTAATTTTGTATCTCCCGCACACATGTCATAGTCCTTCTCACATAAACCAACTGACACTATGTAGCCACCTAGTCACCCAACCAGCTAGCTACCATCGATCGCACGGTGATCCGAGATCCATCTTGCATCACCCATGCTTGGTCCTACCTCTGTTGTGTTTCATCTAGCCAAGTACCATTTGGGATTCTCTTGGACACACTCAAGGTGTTGACACCAATATTACCCTAGATAGATGAGGCTAACTCACTTCAGTTCTAGCTTGTAACTTCCAAAAAAGTTTATGAAAAAATGACTAAGTGTTATTCTGATGCAAGTTTTGCATTCACATACCAAATGAGAGTTGTATACTTGAATCAACTAAAAGTGCATACCCTACACCACAATATCAAGTATGATCTCCCAAGGTCACAAAAATAAAAAAAAATTGATCTCTCAAGGTTACTAATCAAGTGTGGCCATAAGGTCGCTAAAGCACTAAGAATATCCTATAGGTATAACGAAAGTGCATGTACAAGTTCCATATTCAGCAAACAAGCCAAAAATCGCAAAGTAAAGCATGTAATACATACAAAATATCCAAAGTGAAGTATTAATCTCATTCAAAATTCTAAATAGTTATGGAGCTACAAAGTAAAACCTTGAACCAATACTTTAGTTGAAATGAAAAAATAAAAAAATATACATAGTAAAGTATGTATTATAACTCCTAAGTTTTTCAATGGTCATCCCTTCCAGCGTCCTTTGACATAACAACGATAGTGGGTACTATCTCTATTGCTCTCAATATTCTAGCAATTGATTAAGGTTGGGCCTCGTTTTCAGAGTCAACATAAGTTTGAACTGTTGCTTCAGATGTAGTCTCACGCCTATCAATGTATGAGTTCTCATCATACTTACCATACTCAACTACAATACTGGTGTAATTCAGTAAGTCTGGATAAACTTTCCTAAACCTTTCATTGTAGACTCAAAGACATTAGCCCAAGCAATTCTAGTGTCAAGCTTGAAGTCTTCCAAATTATGGTAGTAATTTATTGCTTCTTCAAATGCAACTTCAAAGGGTTGAGTCAATGCATATATCTCGGTGTTTAAATTTTTCACTTGAGCTTTCTTTCTGGCTAGCTCTCCTTAGAATTGACCAAAAGCTTTTTTGGGCTTGAGTTGTATTCCCAAAAACAATTACTCTAGCATCGACAAAAAAAAAAGATTATAGAGGGTCCGAAAAAAGTTAGTATTCATTAATAATAATGTTAATTTTTCAAATTTTGAAAAGTTATTCATATCACTATTTACCAAGTCACCATTTAACAAAAGGTGATTTTGTAATATGTAAAATTAGATTAGAGTGGGAGCAATGGTAACTGATGAATGAAAAATCAAACTTGAGAATATTAACGTATGCTCGTACTTACATTCATCACTATGCCAAAAACGACTTATAAAGTCAGTTCACCGAACCGACTTTAAATACGATGATTTAAAATGTAAAGTTGGTTCATGCGTTGAACCAACTTAAATTTTATTTTTTACAAAATTTACTTATTTTCTATTATACTCAGATTAAAACCGGTATTCGAAATCATTACATAATAGCAGAAAAAAACCAAAAGTTGTATAACAAATAATTTAAATAATACAAATAATTAAAAATAAATAAATATTAATTAATTACTTGAGAATTAAATTTATTACAAAAAAATAATTTATATACAATACATATATATTTAACTCAAATTACATATAAAATGATGTCATCTCTTTTGGCATGGATTTTGTGATATTCTCACTTTATTTCAAGGAGGGGAAGCTTGGTTGGCTTAGAATCACCAGTATAGTGATCAAGAAATTGGTAAAAAAAAACTGGTCCATATAACAATTCATTCTCCTAAATACATGAGCACGTAAACATCCATCAAACAAGCAGTCCAAACTTTAGAGACATAGGAATGAAAAAATTAAAGCATTATAAAAATTACCATGGTGTTGTCCTATATTATTCAAGATCATCAGATTCTTCTCCTCATGTTATAATTAGAGCAAAGTGTTATGTCCATTCTTCTCATAAATCATCAAAAATTTGCATATCATAGCCCCACCTTTTTCAACCAAAGAACTATATGTAATTAAATTCAAAATAAGAATGTAATATCATGAATTCCCAAAAAATAACTTATATATGTTAAAAGATTAGTAAAATAGATTACCACATTGACACCAGAGTGATATAATAATAACCTTATCCCTTTAAAATCATATTAGCACTGTATTAATCTTTTGTCTATAAATATGAAACTATCTGGAATCAAACTGGTATTTTTAATGCTATAATGAGCTCTAAATATAAAGTCAAGTGTAACTCTGATTTGTTACTTGGGTTGGTTGAGTTTTGGTGCCCATAAACTTATGGAACAACTGTTTTTTGCCCAACCAACCCAAGTAACAAATCAGAGTTACACTTAACTTTATATTTAGAGCTCATTATAACATTAAAAATACTAGTTTGATTCCAAATAGCTTCATATTTATAGACAAAATATTAATACAGTGCTAATATGATTTCGAAGGGATAAGGTTATTATTATATCACTCTGGTGTCGATGTGGTAATTTCTTTAACTAATCTTTTAACATATATAAGTTATTTTTTGTGAATTCATGAAATTACACCGGAATGATGATTCTTTGTGGTTTTTCTATACTTGGCTGGCCAGTGACTACCATGATGTTGTCATACAAAGGAACTAAGCAAGAGATATAAGATGAAGTTTGGGCAAAAAACAGGCTCATATAACAATTTATTCCTCTAAATAAATGAGCACATAAACATACATCAAACAAGCTATCCAGACTTCAGACAGAGGAATATAGAAATTAAAGCATTATAAAAATTACCATGATGTTTTCATATGCTAGTCAAGATCATCAGAATATTCTCCTGATTCTTCTTGTGATGATATAATTTGAATCATGTGTTCTGCTCATTCCTCTTGTAAATCATCAAAAATTTACGGGTTATAGCCCGAATTATTCCAACCAAAGAACTACATGTATTTAAATTCAAAATAAGAATGTAATTTCATGAATTCACAAAAAATAACTCATATATGTTAAAATGGTATATTGGTAAAATAGATTACCACATCTTTAATTGAAATTTTGATATTTGTGATGATTTTGCTCATAAATTTCATGACATAGTAACCATACACGACTCCATCATTTTGTTGTGGAACCTACAAAAAACAAATGTACATTATTTTACATATTCTAACATATTTATTATTCAATAGTAAAATTAATTAAATTATTAATATTTGCTTATACATACCATAACTTTGTCCCATATAAGCTTATGAGATTTTTTAAGGGCAATGCCCCTACTCTTGTTCCACAGCTCCTATGCCCTATCAAAGTTTATAACAGTTAAATTTTTATTAAATATTACAAAGAACAATAGAAGAAAAATAGCTAGCTATAATTCTTACATTTCAACAACTACTTTTGTATCTTTACTCAATTCTATAGAAGCTGAGTCACAGGACCAAACATGATTACCATATAGATCAAGGATTACAAACATCTAATGATCTTGGCTTTGTTCAAACCTTAGTGGCCAAAGGACTATCAACTTCTGATTTGTGTTAAGTGTTAATGCTCTATCACATAATTGTTTAACTCTGATGCTAACATCCTTATCTTGATATTGATTGACAAATAAAGAATCATAAAACATTGTTAAATGTGATGAGTGATTAGCTTGAAGTCGATAATAACATGCCCTATATAAAAGAATTATATATAAATAATTAGCTAATATAAATATAATTATATATGTTCTACATAAATGAAAGTTATTTATCGATTGAGGACTCACCCTGTCCATACTTGAATTATACTTAAATTAATCATTTGATATTCAAATAGCTGCAATATGCACTTGATTGATATATAGGTTTAGCCAATGTCTACACTAGAAATTTATATAGGAAGTGGCACAGTCCATCCATCATATATGCTAGATTCCCTCGTAACAATAGTCATTAAAGTGCCAAGATTTCTACTGAAGTTTATAGAATAATTATAACTATACTTTTCCCATGGCTTTTTCTTCAATGACTTAGTGCACGATGATTGCCCACTAGACATATATTTGCCATGAGATACTTGCTTTGTATATCTTAAATGTGTCGCACTTATTAATTCTAGTATAATAGACTAAAGAAGAAGTATTATATATGTTAGTAACAATAAAAGATTAATAATATAATAGTAGTAAAAAAGTGTTATTTTAAGTAAAAAAATAGTACCATGTCAAAATTAATCACAACTTGACTCGATGACCAAGCCACATATTGTCCAACCACTTCTTGGACTATGGTAGCATCAGAAGACATAGGTAGTGGAAAATCATAGAATAATGATTGATCAATTACTATTCGCCAATAATTTAGCAAATATTGTTGAGTTCAACTCGAATTTATGCATACAAAAACATGCAATGTGTTTAAAACAAAGTTTTAAAACATTGCATAGAAGTACCAATGAATTCTTATATATGACATTTATATGGTTGCGAAACCAATTAATAAGCTCTCGCTTATGTTCATCATACAACCATTTTCTCCTTCCTTTTTTTATAACGAGGATCGATCTTCAGTAAGTTTATATGCTTTCTGTAATGTTATTAAAGATATATCAATTAGATAACATTAATAGTTAAATAGAAAATACTTTATTTTAAATGAAAAGGTTGAAGATTCATTACTTACTCTATGTATGGTTGTGCCTCCTTATTATTTATCAAAATGGTTCAGTGTGCTTTTTCCCATCGACTGCGATCAATAAATAATTTCTTACTTCCACCAAGCATAGGGTTACCTACTTAGATCATGTGACGGTCTAAGAACAACTTGTGCGTATGATTCCAAATTTCATTGCAGCCACTAAAGTATTCATAACAAAACTCAATGGCCTCTTTAGTAATGTAACGTTCCACCATGCATCCTTCAGGTGGATTTCTATTATTTACATATCCTTTAAGGACTTGTATGTATCTCTCAAAAGGATACATCAACCTTAAGTAAGTAGGACCACACAATTGAACCTCTCGAACTAAATAAACACACAAGTTAATCATTATATTGAAGAAAGAAAGAGGAAAATATTATTCAATTAGACACAAATTCTCTACAACATCTTTCTATAAAGAGTTTAACTTGCCAATTGATATAGATTTCTTGCATATTGTATTGAAGAATGAACAAAGACGAATTATTGATAACCAAACATGTATTGGAAGAATTGATCTAATAGCAACTGGTAATAACTATTGCATTAAGATATGACAGTCATGTGATTTCAATCCATAAAGTTTCTTTTCGGATAGACACAAAATTTCTTAAGTTAGATGTGTAACCATCAGGAACTTTCACACTCGCCAAATATTTACAAAACACATCCTAATCTTTTTTTGACATTGTATATGATGCTGGTGGCAAGTATGTTCGATTCTTATCATTTTCCACCCTTGGTGCCAATTCTAGTTGTATGCTTAGTTTCTTTAAATCTAGTCTTACTGTAATTTCATTTTTCATTTTTCCAAGTATATTAAGTAATACACCAATCAAGGTTTCACATACATTTTTCTCAATGTGCATGACATCTAAGATGTGACGAATGTGTAGGTCTTTCCAATAAGTTAATTCCCAAAATATTGATTTTTATTCCAACAACTATGATCTACTGATTCAGTAACATTTTCATTTTCACCCCTTTTATTAGTTGACCTCTTTCGTTTCCCTCAATTAGTGAGTATTGTTTTTTTTTCATCTTTCCATATAGTTTAAATGTCATACCATTCAATTGCCTTAATATCTCAATACCTGTCAAAGGTCGGGGGGTAGGATCATGATCTTCTTCACCATCGAACGATTTCTTTTGGTATCTAAACTTGTGTCCAGATGGTAAAAATCTTCTATGTATTCTATAAGACATCTTTCGTAAGTGAACAAGATAAGCTGTAGAAGTGCCATCACTATATATAGGGCATCCCATATAACCTTTAGTTGCATGTCTTGATAAGTTCCCATAGGCAGGAAAATCATTAATTGTCCATAAAAAGACCCTTCTCAAGTTAAAGTCTTCTTCCTCTTTATATGCACCATAAACATTTACATCATCATTCCACAACTTCTTTAAATCATCTATCAAAGGCTACAAATATACATCAATATTAACACCAGGTTGTTTCGGTCTTGAGATTAATAATGTTAACATCATGAATTTTCTTTTCATACACAGCCAGAGATGAAAGTTTTCTGTTACCATAATTACTGGCTAACAACTATATCTACTACTAAAGGAACTGTGTCGATTAATTCCATCAGTAGCAATGGCAATACAAAGATTGCACAGATTAGATGCAAATTGAGGGGATAAATTATCTACTACTTTTCAATTTGGAGAATCATAAGGATAACGTAACACCCCATCATCAGATCGATTATCTAAATGCCAAGTCAACATTTTTTATGTCTCTTTACTTTTTAACAACCTTTGAAAGCAAGGAATCATAGGAAAGTACCAAAGAACCTTTACGGGCATGTCTTTCTTAGGTGTTGTCTCATTTATAGCATGCTTCCATTTTGATTCTTTACACATCGGACAATCATATAATATCTCATATTATTTTTTATAAAGAATGCAATCATTTGGACAAACATGAATCTTATGATATTCCATGCCAAATCGAATAAGAGATTTCTTCACTTCATACATTGAAGATGGCAGTTCAATACCCTCAGGAAACATATCTATTAGTACATTTAGTAATTCTGTGAATCCCTTGTCAGAAAAACCATTTTTTGCTTTCACATTGTACAAATGAACCAATCTCGACATTTTAGTGTATTTCTTGCATTTTGTATACAATGAAACATATTTTATGTTTGTACATTATGATAAGATGTATATAATTCACTCACATTCTTATTTATCTTTTCCCCATGAGTATTATCAATATTTTCTTCATAATAATACCAACATTTATAACTCAAAAGAATATCACTATGGATAAGGTAATACTTAACCTCGTCAACATCATGAAATTGCTCATTTTTACATTTAACACATGGGCATTGAATCATACTAATTTCATTATTACTATTTCTACAAGCAAATTTCAAGAAACTTTCAACTCCAGAAATGTAGTCCTACTCAGTTCTACACTTTGACATCGAAGATTTGTCCATTTTCTGTTAATGACATTAAGCATATTAAATATGTATCCAACCAATATATTTAAGATATTATTATATATTAATTCCCTAATTATTAGAATATCTATCAAAACATCATATAAAAATAAATACATAAAAACCAAACATAACAAATATATACACATAAATATAATTATATGAGATTGATTGTAATTACTAATAATAATATACCACATCATTTGAGTTGATTTCAAATTTAAGATATATAAAACAAAATTTATATAACAATTTTGTGATGATTAATATTTTTTTAAATAATTACACTACTTCAAACCTAAATTTTTAATGAGCATCATATTGTTGAATCATGTCTTTCCCATTTCATATTAATAAAAATAAATAAATTAAAAACTAATCTTAAATCACAGTCATAAATATATAAATTTATTTCATTACGAAAATTTATACAAAACCTACATAATAAAAATAATAACATACATATAATACAAAACCTACATATATAATAGAAAAATTTATACACATAAATAATAACACATAATATACAAAAAATAATATGAATAATCAGTGTGTAGGATTAATAGAAATACTTATAAGAATAAATGAAGTGACAAAATGAAGGAAATGAAGAAAAAATAGTGCTTTGTAAGTGAGAAAATATGTTAAAAAATTTGAGTATTTTGCTTAAAAAAATTAGGGATCTAGAAGATAAGTTAGAAAGGAATAAAACCCACTAAACGGTGCTGTAATTGGTGGTCGAAAAATGAGAAAGAGTGGATGAGGTTTTGGGTTTTTGAGAGTTAAAATGCGCATAGAATAGTTTTTGTCTGGGGAAGAAAGAAGAGAAAAGGAAATATCCACGTGGATAGCATCAGTTGAAACGTAGGACATAGCGTTGGTTCTACGTGTCAACCGACACTACAATCTACGTGTTTTCAATTCATTTTAAGTCAATTTTTTAGTAAACCGACTTTAAATTCATTATAAGTCATTTTTAACCAAAAATCGACTTAAATGTCCACTCACTAATACAAAACATACTTATAACCTCAGTTTTTAACCGTGACAATAGCTCTATGGCCACAGTTATATGAACCGAAGCCTAAGTGAGAGAGACCATAGGTCGTTACATATGGCCTCAGTTTTCTAATAACCATGACCATAGGTACACCCTATAGCCTCAGTTTTCTAATAACCGATGCCATAGGTACACCCTATGGCATCAATTTTCAATAACCAAGGCCATAGGGTATGTCTATGGCCTCAATTTTTTACATAACTGAAGCCGTAGACATACCTTATGGTCATAAATTTAAATGAAAATGCAATTATTAATTACAATATTAAAAATTAATATAAATTACAATAAATTTATTAATTATAATATTAAAAATCATATTATATTAAAATTAAAAGTGAAATTACATTTGAGAATTTATACACTAAAACATAATAAAACCTGAATAGCTAATTCTAATATTTACAATGATTGAATAATAACCTTATTATTACAAAATAACTTTTTACTACAATGAGCTTCAGAAACTTAGTGAAACTTACAGTACATACATTACTACAATGTCTGAACCAAGAAGCAGTATAGAAATTAATAGAGACATTAGCAATACAACAAATTTTGTTTCTCCATCAGTAAGCAACTTGCAGTACAACACTATTTGCTCTTCGACTTACTGTTCTTGAGAAAGCTGTAACTTGCCTTGGAACTCTTGGGTTTATATAGGCAACAATGGTCCTTTACTAATGCTAGAATCAACAGTTTTTGACCATTGAGATTTAGTTCAAATTTCATATTTGGCAGTATCAGAACCTTGTGGTGCAAGAATTATGGCGAAATGAGATCGCCTAAGGAAACCAGCTAGGCGATAGATAGTATCATGCAACTTACCTTGTTCCTCATATCATAAACATATGCCTCAACAACATTTTTCATGTCTTTTTTTCTTCCATCACACGGTCTTGAAGTGCCATTTCAAACACTCTTTCAACTGCCTTTTGTAAATCCTTTAAGTTCATTCCTCCATAAACCAACTTTGTAACAGGGACATTAAATTTGTTTTCTTAAATTTTTTCTTTGGAGCATCAATCTGCAGGTCAAGAACCAATGAGTAAGTAACAAATTAACATAAGCTTGGGTTTGATATAAAAATTATAAAATATTAGCAGTTTGAAGATTGATTGATCATATATATAGATGAGCCAAAGACTAAATAAAGATGAAAATGTATTTTGAAGGCTATCACACAGAGGACTGATATATCAATGTATCACCAAAAACTTAGTTAGCATTGATATAACTAAAATGTAAATTCAATACCTAAATTCCAAGATGAAGCAAATATGGAAAATGAGGACTAACCTTTCCATACTTGTATAGATCAGTGCAAAGATGGTGATATAAGCTAGAAAGATTGTCCCAGTACTTATAAGTAATAAAAGGAGGACAAATGTGACAACATACTTGTATATACAAATTGAGCCAAATATGACATAGTATCATATATTGTGAACAAGTAGATAGAGAAATATCAAAAATAAAGCACAAAATGAGCTTGTAGACTGAATTCGGTTTACCTCGTAGGCTTTCAATGATTGATCAGTAGCTTCTTTACAAATCAAAGTATAAATCTTTAATTGCAATAAGAGAAAACCTAGATTCTACAAATCAAAGAAAAAAATGTTCTAAGTACATAAGAGATAGAACTTGGACACAAAATCCACAAAGAACATACCTTGGAGACGAGAGGATGAGAAAAGGTGAGTATGGTGATCGAATAGAGGAAAATGACTACCTCGTAAAGCTGACAATATGACCATTTATTCCTTTTGTCACCTTCAACAAAAAATCGAAGAAAAATAAAATAATCAAAGATGACTTTGAATCTTGAGAGAACTTAACAAATATAGAAGGCGACTGTCGTTCAGGTCGAAACGATGATGTCTACTTACAATTTTTGGTTGCCATCAGCTGCCAACTTCACCTCTTAGTCTCAATCTTACTTGTACATTGATTTATAAAGGAAAAATTAAAATTAAATTAACAAAAGAAATACCTTTATCCCAATCAAGAGCAAGCCAAGATAGATCCTACAACATAGCTTCCTCAGAATTGCGGATAGACAGACGATTATCAATCACTACACGACCTTAATGGCAGCATCACCTTAATGGCAGCATCACAAGTAAGATTGAGGGCAACGAGGATGAAGGTGGAGAGGACGAGCTAGGGTTTGATATCGCCTGGTGAGAAGAAGAATACGTGCGCGAGAGAAAATTCTAGATGCTTAGGAAATTAAAAAGGAAAGAGAAAAATCCGTGTGTGACAAGGGAATGAGGGGGAAAATTAAAAGGGGCATGCATAAAAGAGATATCTGTGCGCGCATGAGTAAAATTAAAAGGGGAAAATTGAGGAAAAATTTGAAGATGAGAAAAAAATAGGGATAAAAAAATGGGGATAAAAAAATAATATAAAAATTTGGTGTGTGCATGGTGTAAAATAGATAAAATACATTAAATTAAATTAATAGAGAAATGAAAAAATTGTAAAATAATTTTTATATTTTTTTAAAATAAATAACATATACAATATTATTATTTGATTTCAATTTAAAAAAATATAGAAAATTAACTCTATTATTTTAATTATTATCATAATAATTTAATAATCGTGACTATATAAGTTTCTTTATATTTAAATAATTTTTGTAATTTAAGGGAAGAAAAAAAAGATAGAGAGAAAAAGGAAAAAAAAAATAGGGAAAAACTCGATAGAAAAATTTAATTTTTGGTATAAAAGAGAGAAAATTGATTAGGTATGCTTATGATCTCAGTTTTTAAAAAATCGAGGCTAAATTTGCGAGACCATACATATGTTTTGTAGTAGTGACTTTTGTAATAGTGCATGTTTACGTATTATAATTCTTGTAAGATGAAGAGTTTATATAATAGAATTTATCATATCATATATAACTGAGTTCATTTATTTCACAGTCAAGTATGGTGACCAAGGCTGGATGATAATACTCTCATCCTTTTTAGATCTAACCCAGAGTTATCTCACTACATGTGTTCTAGCATCTGCACCTAAAGGTGTGTTTCTATATATCTTAAACACTTCTAGCTAACCGTAAACTATCAAAGTCACACCTGGGATTTAAGGTTTACATAATTTATTACTTTACATTGCTATTTTAAAATTTTTAAAACTTCAATTTGACTATTGACAAACAAATATAATATTTTTTATTTGATATATTAATTGATTAAGAGATATTTACTCACATGAAGATCAAGTGTGTCAATTGAACTCATTAGGATGCTCAATGTGTTAAGTTTTGAACCAAATTAACTTTATAAAGTCATACATTTGCATGATAATTTTGAAATTACAGTTTAATAATTTTATATTTGAAAGACCTACTTGGGAAGATATTAAAAGTTTGGTGACCATAGTTTGGTCACTTTCTAACAAATTCAAAAAACTTTCTTGGTATATTTGCTTTATAATCAAACTTACAGCTTTGTAAGTTGTACGATTAGTGTATTTTTCTTGTTATACACAAAGGCACATGGTCAATGTATAAGGAATAAATTTTTTGTGGGTTATTTTCACATTCTTTCATTAGATAAATTGATTTTTTTTGGGGTTTGGTTTTTGTAGGGGCGAGGGCGAAATGCATTAGGAAATCTGCTGGTGTTATTTTAAGTAGGAGTTATATTTACTGGGGTCACTCTTGACTGGTTGTGGCTTATAGGTAAGGTCTGGTGATTACTGAGTGGTGGAGTGCGTAAGCTCAATACTCAATATCAAAGTCGAGAGCTAATGGTAAATGTTGATTAATTAATGAGAGTTTAAACATGATTCACTCTTCTATTGGCTGCACTCCCAAATTTTTTCTTTCCAAAGGGAGATAATTTCATTAACCTCATAGCAAAACTATGAATTTAAGAAGGATGAATAAAACACAACCTAAAACTAAATCAAACGTATAACAATTATTTTATATAGATTGTATTTTAACCTAGATCTTGTTATACACACCAAATAACTCTCATATAATGCATAAAGGAGAACCATCAAGTTAAGTGAGACACCCTTAAGGTTAACATGCATGAATGTTCATAGGGTGATTATAATCTCGATATCTTGAAGAGGTCACCACCTATCACCAAAATTGACCAAGATAATACAAAACACCTCATCTAAGCCCCCAATACCATAAAGACAATTAAAAAAAAATAAAAATGAAAACACATATCAGAATAGAAGGTATTGTAATCTCTCAAACGTTGACCATAATTTGATCTAGTTCATCATCTTCATTGTCCAACACGTTAAACTTGTAAAAAAAAACTAAATAGATTAGAAATTAACAGATATCCACTGAATTATTTTAAGGAGAATAATGTATCCTTTCAAATTAATAGATATCAGAATAATGTATCCTTTCAAATTAGAGTTTATATTCTCTCCTTTTTTTTCTTCCTTTAATTGTATTTAGTATAACTCAATAAAATAACTACTTTCGTACTTAAATTTCAATTTTAATCTTTATAGAATTTTTTTTTTATATTTTTTTGTTATACTTAATTTTCATAACGTAAACACACACATGTATTTTTTAAAGAGTTAAAATTAAAACGATGTAAATAAATGGATCATACATCATACAATATATCATCTTCAATATTGTTTCTCATAGTTTAGAAAAATTATATTTACCTATTTTTGTGTAATATGTATTTTTAAGTTATTTTGTTTGTTTAAAAAATATTAGATAAGAAAAAAATTTATTTTTTATTGATTTATTAATATAATAATATACGTTATATATGTATATTTATATTTTTTAATTTACGTATATTTAATAAAATAATTTTTAATTATAAAAAAGAAAAAAATACTTAATATTTTCAAACCACAGTTTACAAACTAAAATGTTACTTAATTTGGGTTCAAATCTACGCACCACTTATCAGGTCTCATGTTTCTAAACAGTTTAGAAAAAGAACCTGACTTATAAAAAAATTATCATATAATTAATATAATTATTCTGGCTGTTCCAATTATCTCTATTATAAAAAGGGATATTTAAGTCGATATATAAAGTCAGTTTTTGAAAAAAAAACGACTTATAATAAATTTAAAATTGGTTCGGTGTAGAATCGACGCTATCCACGTAAGAAATAGCGTCGATTGACACATAAAACCGACGCTACACACATGGATAAATTCTTTTCTTTTCTTTCTTTTCCAGACATAAACTATTCCAAGCGTTACATAACTCTCAAAAATCCAAAACCTCATTCACTTCTCCTCCACTCTTTCTCATTTTTTGGCCACCTATGACTACCATTTCTAGCGTCGATTAGTGGATTTTCTTCCTCTCTAACTAATCTTTTAAATCCCCTATTTTTTTAAGTGAAATACTCAAATTTTTATACCCATTTCTCACTTACAAAACACCATTTTTTCTTCATTTCCTTCATTTTATCACTTCATTTACTCTTGTAAGTATTTTTATTAATTCTACGCACTTATTATTCATATTTTCCTGTTATTATGTGTTGTTATTTATGTATATAAATTTTTGTATTATATATGTAAGTTTGTATTATAACATAAGAATACACCATGATAATTTTTTTGCTATTAATTAATATTTTATTTTTCAATTATTTGTATTATTTAAACTATTTGTTAAATAGATTTTTTTTCCTGCTATTATTTAGTGATAAAATACAGGTTTTAATTTGAGTATAATAAAAAATGAGTAAAAGAAAAAAAAATTTAAATCAATTCATCGCGTGAACCGACTTTACGTTTTAAGTCATTTGTTGAACCGACTTTAATACCTTTTTTTGTAGTAGTATATGTTTCATTAATGTACCAAATTACTTGTCATTCTTAGATATTGAATATTAAATTAATAAGATTACATGTTGAAGTAATTGCAAGGTTAGTTATCAATAAAGATAATTTATATTATAATGTATAGATTAAGCTTGTCCACCTCTTGAATTACGAGCGGGCAGGCAAGCCATTTGCAAATTAAAGTGCTTTTAACTCCTGTTATCAATTCTGAGCCACCGTTGTGGGGCTATATATAAGCTTTTAGAAGCTTATAATTAACATTAATAGAGTTAAAAGCATGAAACAAGTAGTAACTCTATAACACTACAAGTAAGAGATAGAGCTTCATTCTATATTAATTCTAAGCTTTTAGTATTTTCCTAAAAGAGACCGAACCCAGCCCATTCAACATCATTCAGTGACCGAGGAGACGACTGGTAGGATGAGAAAGAAGAAGACGGCGAAAGCAGCGATCTCCGAGATGAAACTGACAACCGAGTCAGTGTTTCAATATCACAAGTATGGTCAGATTCAAGCTCTTGTCCAGTTGTATAGTTCATTCTCTTGCTACTGCTGTTGACACGGCCTTGTTTTCTTCTTCTAAGCAAAGGAGAAGGGAAGCACCCAGGTGAAACATTCTCAGATCGGATTAAGCTCGATGACCGACCGAGCCGCCACCTCTCCGAACTGGTTCGAACGGATGAACGGAAAGAGCGAGCTCGAGTATGAGTCCCCGGAGTTGAAAACAAAGGTGACCAAGAAGGTGGAGGTGTGAGCTTCCTTGGTGAAGGAAAAGGTGGTGACGAAAGAGTATGGAGGTTATTACTTGAGTTAGACTTAAGTGGTGGTTGGGGCAATGGTGAAGAAAGTGATTGGTTTTGCTGCTGTTGTTGTTGGCAGTGGTGGGTTTGGAATTTAGGAACACCAGGTTTGATCTCCCATTTGAATGGAACTGCCCCTGGTTTTACGAAAGTTTCATCTATTGCCATTTTTGTTTAAGTCAGCACTTAAGAAAGTCACTTTTCTTCTTCTTCTTCTTCTTCTTCTTGTAACAAAGGCAAACATCTTCTTGTAACAAAGGCATGTTTGGGAATATAATATATATAGAGAGCAAACCATAAAAGTTGGTCTCGGCGAGATTGGAGGGATGAAGTGGGGTAAGGTGGGTCAGGTTGGTTAAAATATTCATGAGATCAGACAACAATAAAGGACTTTTGTTTCTTAATAATGCAACGTGACAAAGTCAAAGTCATTTTTAGTACAATTCCAACCACTAGACATAAAGGATATGCTGCATAATTTTAACGAATACGATCTCATCATTGTTTTTTTTTTAAATACTTTCCATGTTTTGTATTTGTTTTTAATTTTATATTTACTATATGTGTTGATATAAAATTATTAATAAACATTAAACAAATAATATTATTTTAATTTTAATTTTAAGATAAGAGGTATTCTTTGTAATTTATCTTATTAATAATAGTATGTTTTAGAAATCCCATCACATACTCAGATTAAATTAAGAGTAATTTTGGTAGAAAAAAATAAGAAACGCTGGGTCCCTTGGGCGTGGGGAAGGAAAATGATTGGTGGGATCTAATTATCAGAGGTAATGTGGTCAACATTAATTAATTACAATAATATATATTTTGGAGGGAAGCAAGGCTCTGTACTAGTTAAATAATTGTTATATACGTACACTTTGATTCTTTATATATATATTTTTAAAGTAGCTAGATTTAGTTATTAATTCTTAGATAAAGTTAATTAAGGATATAATTATTAAAAAAAATATTTATGATGTGTAAAATCAGATTTTTAAATTAAAAAACTCAAAAAGAAAAAACTTTTAACTAATAAATAACTTATTAATCCACTGTTACTAAAAAGAAAAAAAAAACAATTTAGGTTATTTACAACTGTTGCAAAACGCTTGAATAAATAGAAAAAACTAGACTTTGTACACTTTTTCTATGATATTTTGAAGAGTTAGGATAAAAAAAATAACCTTGTAATAAGAATAGATTTTTTCAACTTATTGTTAACAAAAATCTTTAATATAAATAAAACAAAAAACTTGTGTAAATAAGGAAAGGGATGAATCTATATAAATTATATGAATTGTTTTAGTCAAATAAAATAGTTTAAAATGATCAAATTTATAAAAAAAATCAGGGATAAATGAATTATTTATTAACTGAAAAAATATTTTTTTTGGTTTTTAAATTTAGAAAATTAATTTTATCCTTCATAAATATCATTTTTATAAATTATTTTAATAATCTTACCCTTAATTGTCTTTATCTAAGAATTTTAAAATTAAATCTATCTACCTTAAGCTCCCTTACCCAAAAAAAAAATTAAAATAGAAAAAATACAATGGATTTAATAAAATTCGTTAAAAATATAAAGTGGTAAATTTTATAATAAATAAAAACTCACGTTTTAAAAAATTGTTAGAAATAATAAAGTAATAGTAAAATTTATAAGACTTTGTGTGTATCCATCCAAATGGGTAATTAGGTAGCCCATGTTTTATGGAATTTTACATCAATCATGCGCTTTGAGAGCAGTAAACTCTGAAACTAAAGAAAAAGTTGTTTCCACAAGTTAATGAGATGCTAGAGTGTTGTGCGCATGCTATTGGTGGCTTGGTGGAGATTTGCAACTTGGACATGTTTATTTTTTTTTGATAATATGGTTTTTTAAGTTATATTAACAGAAACAAATCATTAAAAAATCTATAAGAGAAGAGAATATAGAAATAAATGATTATAAAAAACCCTTATCTTTTCCAATCCCTCAATCTTCTGCACAGGAGGGGGTCTCTATCCCACCATACAAGGGGGACTACGGTTTATCGTTTAATAAGGTTGGTGTCTGCGATAGTCTTCCATTTGACGTGCTGTTCATATGCCAATACGCTAAACACACAATCACATTGCGCTCTCCACACCCAATGCACTTGTTGTATTGCTACTTAGTAAGTAAATAGAAAAAGTCTCGTATTAATTAGAAATGAAAATGATGTTGTATTTTGGAATATAAATAAAGTTCATTACTCGTCTCAAAATTTATAAATTTTTTTATGTTTTATAAGTGTAATTGATTAAATTAATTTTGACCAATTAATTTTAATTTTAGAATTCATTAATTTAGATATAGTGAAAGTAGTCAACGATGTCCAAGGACATAGATAACATTTATATCAAATTTCGTTAAATTTATAGTGTTTTTATTTTTCTACTTTAATATTTCTACTTCAATATCTTATTTAATTTATTTTAGCATTATATTTCCAATAGTATTATTTTGTTAGGTTAATTTGAGTTCTATTCATTTAAATCACAAGTAAATAGTAACTATTTAAAATATGAAAAATATACTTAATTTTCCCAACAATTGGTATCAGAACTGAAGGTTTCTACCTAAGCATTTGTTTGTATTCCGTTTGTTTGCTATTAGAATATAGTTGTTAGTTGTTGTAATATGAAGAAATGGTGGAAGAAAAGTCTCCCTTAAACAAAGGCCAACCATCCACGCCAGGTAGAACAATGGTTATGAATACAAGGTTTGAGGTGGAGAAGTTTGATGGAATCGGTCATTTCGACATGTGACAAGGCGAAGTTCTAGATGCTCTGTTTCAACAAGGTCTAGACATTTCCATTGAAGAAGAGAGACAAGATGAAGCAGATGAAGTCGAGTGAAAAAATATCAACCGGTTGACATGTGGTACAATTCGTTTATGTCTCTCATGAGAACAAAAGTACACATTTATGAATGAGACATCAGCAAGTAAGTTATGGAAGGCATTGGAGAACAAGTTCATGAAGAAGAGTAGACAAATTTAACTCTATTTGAAGAAGAAGTTGTTCTATTTTAAATACCTTCTAAGTACCACAATAAATGACCACATTACTATTTTTAATCAATTAGTAACAGATTTGTTAAATATGGATGAAACTTTAAAGATAAAGATTTAGCCTTGATGTTGTTAGTTTCCCTTCCTGATGAATTTGATCACCTTATTACGAGCTTACTCATTGGGAAGGATAAAATGTCTTTTGAGGAAGTTTGCACTCTTTGTATAGTTATTAAATTAGAAAAAAAGATAATAAAAAAAGCAGAAATAAAGTAGTAGAGGCATTGTCTGTAAGAGGGAGTCCACAAACTCAACGAAAATGAAGGAGAGATAGATCTCATTCAAAAGGAAGGCTTGGTAAAAATGAATGTGTTTTTTGTCATGAAAAAAGCCATTGGAAGAAAAACTTTTTGAAGGTACGAAAGAAAGGAAAAGTTATGTTGTTTGATGCATATGTAGCTGAAAGCAATTCAAATTCAAATTTTGCATTGGTTGGTTCGCCAACAACATCTTATCTAGTGATTGGATTTTTGATTCAGTGTTTACCTTCCATATGTCTCCTAGTAAGGAATGATTCTTTAACTTTGAAGAACTAGAAGGTGGAGTTGTTTTCATGGGTAATGATTATCCATGAAAAGTTTTGGGGATCAGTACAATTCATTTGAAGAATCAAGATGGTTCAACCAGAGTCTTGAAAGATGTTCATTATATCCCAGATATGAAGAAGAATCTCATTGCTGTGGGAGTCTTAGAATCAAAAAGCTTCACTGTGACCATGCAAAATAGAGCATTAAAGGTTACTACTGGAGCACTTATGGCGACAAAAGGTGTTTGGAAAAATAAGTTGTACTATTACCTTGGTAGTATCGTTATTAGGATAGTATCAGTAGCAGTTTCAGAGGAAGAAAAAGATTCAAAAACTATTAAGCTATGACATGTGCGTTTAGGACATGCTGGTGAAAAATCTTTACAGATTCTTGTAAAGCAAGGCCTGTTAAAAGGCTTGAAAACCGACAAGTTAGAATTCTATAAGTATTGTGTATTAGAGAAGCAGAAAAGAGTAAGCTTTGGCTACAAAAGGTATTTTGGATTACATCCATACTAATGTATATGGGCCAATAAGAACTCCATCTATGAGTGGTAAACATTATTATGTCACTTTCATTGATGACTTCTCCAGAAGAGTTTAGGTGTATCTCATGAAGAACAATGATGAAGTGCTAGGAATTTTCCACAAATGGAAGAAGATGATCGAGATTCTGATTGGTAGAAAGATCAAGTGTCTGAGGTCTAATAATATCACTGAGTACACAAACGATCCATTTATGAAAGTTTATGAAAAAGAAGGGATAATGTGGCACTTCACTATTCAAAAACACCACAACAGAACGAAGTTGCAGAATGTATGAACCAAATTTATTGGAGAAGGTTCGATGTATGTTGTCAAATGATGCGTTAGGCAAGCAGTATTGGGCTAAGGGTGTGACATATGCATGTTATATTATTATCAACTGTATACCATCGTCTACTCTTGAAGGTAAAATGCCTATGAAGGTATGGTCTAGAAAACCTACTAGAGATTACGATTTCTTACATGTGTTTGGTTCTATTGCATACTACAATGTAACAGAATCAAAGTTGGATCCAAGAGCCAAAAAAGCTATTTTTTTAGGGATCTTTTTTAGTTCTAAGAGATATCGACTATGATGCCTTAAAACAAAAAAAATATAATCTTCAGTAGAGATGTTACCTTTGATGAATCTACCTTGTTGAGAAAGGTAACTGAGAAGATTGATGGAACTTTGCAACAGGTAGAGAAAAATCAAAAGCAGGTGGAATTTGAAAGAAAAATTGTTAATCCAATTGGTGGAGATAAGACATAAGCTGATCCTCCATTGGAAAAAGATGAATCAGATGAAGAGGTTTTAACCCAAGAACCTCCATAGTAATAAAAAGAAACTATAGTTGATAGGCCACAACGATAAAATGTCAAGGTATTTGCTCGATACAAAGATTTTGAAGATCTACATGCTCAGTTTAAGAATACGATAACATGTGTACTTTCATTTGTGCATGATGATGTTTCTTTCATATATAGAGAAGTAATCAGAAGCCTTGAAGTTGAAAGATGTAAGGAAGCCATAGACGAAGAACTTATGTCCCTTCAGAAGAATAAGACATGGAAGTTAACACAACTATCTAAAGGTAATAAGGTAATTGGCTGCAAATGAGTGTATGCAAAGAAAATTTTTTCTAACAAAGATGGTGACTGATTTGATATCTGTTTTAATATTTTTACTTTAATATTTGTTTTAATTTATTTTAATATTATATTTTCAATAATATTATTTTATGAGATTAATTTGAATTCTATTAATTTAAATCATAAATAAATAATAACTATTTAAAATATGAAAAATATAACCGATTTTTATAACCAACCAACACTTCTCACACGTCCTCACTAAAATTTGAGAGACCCCGTACCAGATAAAGATATGGAAGTGGGTAAAATATTGGAAGCGAATCTTGGTGGCTTTGAATATTGTTTAATGGAGCTCGGCAAGCCATCTAGTTATTACTGTTCTTGTTTTGGTGACCCATCTGAGGATAGAGATAAGGTTTTATATGTACCGGGGAAGATGAGAGGTAGGGAAAGAAGAGAGATTTTTTAATTTATTTTCTTTATTTTTTATTATTGATTTTTTAATGATTTTTTTTAAATAAAGTGAAATGATTTTTCATTAATAACTAACGAATTTGTAACATAATTATATTTAATTATTATTATTTACTTAATAAAGTTATATAATATATTAATAATTTTTTAAATAATTTGTAAATTTGTTAATTTACTTTTATTTGATTGATTCTTTAATGAGATGTCTAAAGTTAAAGTCCCCATAAAATATACAAAAATGAAAACACATAAGTGTTTACGTAATAAAAAAAATAATTATTTTTTGTTTTAAGTTAATATTATATTTTTTCTCTTAGAAATACTCAGTAGAACGTTCTCGAAATACAATTAAGTAAAATATTAAATAAATAATTATAAGAACAAAATATAAAACATCAAGAACAATAAGAAAACTAGAATTTAAGTGGCCCGGTTTTTTTTAGGCCTAATCGCTTAAAAGAAAGAAACGTATATTTGCTATGAACCATGTAAAATGTACAACGAGAATACATAAACAAAGAAAATTCCTAACAAAATCAATAGAATACAAAATAAATGAATATTAATATTATAAACATTATGAAGAAAAAATACCCTCTAATTAAGAAAACATTATGAAGAAAAAATATGCTCTAATAAAGAAGAAGATATAATAATAATCAGTGAAATAGATTCTGAACTAAAAAACTCCAAAATTACTATGGAGAGAAACACGATAATACCCTCTATAATTTGGGGAGAAACTTTTGATCCTCACAGAAATAAAAAAATAGGTAAAAATCAAAAGAATCTAACTCTTCAAATATAAGAAGGCAATAACCAAAAATGAAAAAAAAATATTATATTGGGGTATTAAAGAATCTATAACACTAGAATTCCAGCTTCATGAAAATAATAAAACTCACTATCTAGACCTAGATTTTATTAGAGATAGAAAAAAGGCATTATGTGAATGAGCTCATGTAATGAGTGTACTAATCCACACATCAGGAACTACTAGTACATATCCATCAATCTGTGGAATATTATTACACCATAAAATGACTAAAAATATCAAAATATAGTTTAGTAATCTACCAAATGATATACGTCTTCGGATGCAAGGAGATTTCATAATAAGAAGACAATATTTAGATAAAATAATAAATGAAATTTATAAAGACTTCATAGGATAAAAGAAAGAAAACCATATTTTTGAAATAAATGAGGCTAAATGACTTTTAGCAAATATGAAAATATGTGATATGTGTTACATTGATTCTTTTATATGCGAATATAATATGTATTATTACAAGATACCAAAAATATAATAACAATAATTTAAGAAAATATTTTATCAAAAGTTACCAGGAACTCTATATAAGACTCTTGAAGAAAGTTGGAGAAATAAAAATACTGTAGCGGTACGAGATATTTTAGAAGGAAGAATAAAACAACTAAAATCTTGGATAATGTTACAATGTTAAAGAAGAAATGAATATAATTATTATAAAGGAAATTCTAAAATATGCTATGATAGTAGTAATTTTCAAATGCTAGGAAAATATAGATGTAATATGAAGCCTTACAAATAAAAATATAAAAGATTCAAGAAATATAAATTTAGAAAATAATTTTTTTCTAAATATAAGAGAAGACACAACAAAGAACTTTATAAGAAAAGATATTTTAGGAGAAAAAAGTTTAAAAAAAGAAGACAATTATTGTTCATCAAGTAAGAAAACTACTTGCATATGTTGGATATGTAATGAGAAATGTCATCATGACAATGGATGTTCTAATAGATTAATCCATAAAAGAAAATATAAGAAAAACTTAAAATGAAATGAAATATATATGATGTGTGATTGTTGAGATTCGATAATTTCTTCAACTTGAAAATATTCTTTTAAGATATACCTAGAAAATAAAATTATAATTGTAAGTGTATAAGTGTAAGTGTATAAGTCACAATATCTAGTTGTTTAAGAAATTGTTAAAAGTACGAGAGTAGCATCTAATGTTCATGTCAGGTTAAAGTAAGTATACTTCCTCCTTTTTTTATATTCTAAAGAATAAAAATATACTAGGGAATTTTAATCAATAGTATAGATTCCTAAGGCATTTCTAAGTGATTCAAATATTAGGGTATCAAATGCCTTAGTGAATAAATAAGCTAATTGCCTTTTATTAGAGACAAACTCAAGGGATAAAAATTTATCTTCTACTATTTTTCTAATGAAATGATGTCTAATATCTTTATGTTTTGTTCAAGAATGAAAAACTAGATTTTAAGAGATACATATAGAACTAGTGTTATTATTAAAAAGGAGAATTGTACCTTGTTTAAAGTCATATTCCTTAAGCATATTTATCATCCATAGAAGTTGTCTATAGGAGATTCCAACAATAATGTATTCTACTTCTGTAGTAGGTAATGAGATGGAGTTTTATTTCTTGCTATGCCATGATATAAGTTTGTTTTGAATATAGAAGCATCCACCTGAAGTGTTTTTTCTTACATGTTGATTTCCTATGGAATATGCATCTTTATTTCTACTAATTTCACATGTAGTATCATTAGTAAATCAAGTACCAAAGTTTTTTGTTCCAGGGACGTGCTAGATGATCCTTTTGACATGGTCAATATGTGATTCCTTAGGATTTGATTGATAATGTGCACAAATACCAACACTAAAACAAATATTAGGTATACTTGTTGTGAGGTGCAATAAGCTTCCTATCATGCTTCTATATAGCATTTGATCAATGCTCTTACCTAACTCATCCATTGAGTTCTTGCCATTAGTACATAAAGGTGTTCTCAAATGATTACTTATTTCAAGTCTAAATTTCTTAATTAAATTACTTGTATACTTGAATTGAGAAATAAAGATTTTACTTTTCAATTGTTTAATTTGCAAACCAAGAAAGCATGTGAGCTCACCAGTCATTGACATTTCAAATTCACTTGTCACTATGTTTATAAAATCATCAACAATAGAGTTGGATGTTGACCTAAAGAATATGTCATTGACATATATTTGAGCTATGAATATATCTTCTTTGGTCCTTTTAATAAAAAGAGTCTTATTAACTCCCCCTCGAACAAAACCTTTGGTCAAAAGATAAGTTGTAAGTCTCATATACCAAGCTTTAGGGCCTTATTTCAAACTATAAAGGGCCTTAATCATTTTATATACATATTTTGGAAATTGTGCTTCAACAAAACCTTTTGGTTGTTCAACATAGATTTCTTCACTAAGTAAACCATTTAAGAAGGCAAAATTTACATCCATTTGAAAGAGTTTGAAGAATGGCACAGAAAATTCTAATTGATTACAACATAGCTACATGAGAAAATCATCAAAATCAATTCCTTTAACTTTTTAACATATTTATGCAACTAAGATAGTCTTGTTTCTAATCACAACATCATGTTCATCAAATTTATTTTTAAACACCCATTTAGTTCCTACGAAGTTTTTATCTTCAGGTCTAGGTACTAATGTCTAAACATCAATCCTTGTGAATCGAGCTAACTTATCCTACATGGTATTTATCCAAAATTCATCTCTTAAAGCTTCATTAAAAATTTTTGGTACTATTTGAGATACATAATAGATATGTGTTTTCTCACTTACTTGTCTCCTTCTAGTTCCCACACAAGTGCAAACGTGTGTGCTAGAGCAGATTCAATAATGAACAATCATAACTAACTGATTTAAAGAATATATCAAATTAATCTAAATCAAATAGCAACTCTAAAATAATTATTTAATAGTACAATAAGACAATTATCATTGTAGGCTTGTTAATCCCTCAAACATAACAACAAATGTTTGATAAATTAACTTAATGAAAAAGTCTATTTCAAAATTTTTAGCAAAATAAGAGAGAATAAAATATGAAGAGAATAAACATAATAGTTCTTCTGTGGTTTGTTTCAAATGTGTGCTTAGGTTTGTATTTATAGAATATTTGAAGCACTAGGTTAAAGTGAAGTTACCATATTGTCCATAAATTCAGTTAAAACACTTTTAATAAATAAGGACAATACAGTACAAAACCAACCCAATTTGTACTATAAATATGTTTTAAAATTAGATAATCGACTACTTGATCGATCTAACCTAGTGTTCTAACAATTGAGTATATTGATTGATCGATTGAACCTCTTCTCGATCGATCTCATGATCATTTAATTAATATTAAAAAAATATGGATTGATCCAATGATTTAACTCGATTGATCTAGTCTCTAATCAATCGAGTAAATCCATTGATCAATATAGTAATGCATTAAAATCAATTTAATTAGGTACTATTGCTCGATCGTTTTAGTGACTACTCGATCTATCGAGTTTCCTATTTTGACATTGTTTCTATTGTGTCTAATATGTAATTTAACGTGTAAAGGAACATAAATATACCTGATATATGATCATTGAGGCTCAATAGTTTCTTCAGCTTAGAAATATTCTTTTAAGACACACCTAAAAACTAATATTATAATTGTATGTTTTGTTTCACGAATATCACCAAAACACTTACATAAACCTTACCACATAGACTCAATTAATCACCATAAATGAACTAAAAACATGATAATTTTGCATCAATTATTTTTACTAGACCTAAATGTCTATAATCAAATAAGCAATAGCAAATAAATATTTGCGAAAATTTAAAATCCATAATTTCATAAGAAACTTTCCCTCACCCCCAACTAAGAATATACATTATCCTCAATATTCAAATGTAAACCAAAGCAAGAGAAAAAAAAAGTTACCCAATTGTAATAATGCAATGTGATTAAGCTTGTTTATGTGGTTACTACTCTTGTTTCGTCTATCATTTAGTTCAAGTTCTCACACAAAGAGAATCACCGTGTATTTCTTATGAATCAAATATTACCAAATAGTTATGAAATTAACAGTTATAAATAACATATATGTTGTTCACAAAAATAAAAATAAAAATAAACTAAAGTACATCAAATTGAAAACAAAAGAAGATATAATACAAATAAAAATAAAAATAAAAATACATAAAAATCAACCAAAAAGGTGGATCTCAGTTCTCTATGTCATCTGATTCGTTTCCATACTCACGTATAGATTCTGGTGGTCTATAAACAAAATCATAAGTAGGAGGCTCAAGTACTCTCTTAACTTAACTGTAGTAGAATCCAAAATGGGAGAGCTATAATTGTTGCATCTCATGGAGAGCTTGCATATACTCATCCTAAAAATGCATATGCCTACCTATCAATTCCATTTGTTGAGCTTGGTAATCTTTCATATATTATACCTCTTCTTGCAACTTCTGAACTTGCATAACATTTACCTCTTTTTATCACCAATAGTGATATTGACATTAAAGCTTCTAGGATATTTAGAGGTAGTAATGCATAAAAACTTGATGGTCAAATTTTATATTTGATAAATAACTCGCAAGTGCACAAATCGCTTGTAAAAAGTAATAAGTATACTTCCAAGGTCGATCTAAAGAGAAATTATGTAGTTTTTAAATAATTCAATAAAATTCTTAAAAATGAAAAATAAACCTAAACATTTTGTCACAACTGTTTGGGTTTAAAATTCTATACTAATAGCATAAAATAATAAAAGATAAAGAATAAATTGGATTATACAAATTACAGATAGATATGAATTTAATTAATTAATGGAGAATTAAAGGGATATTTACGTAGTTGAATATGTTTGGTAAAATGAATTTGGTTGATGAAATTCATTAATTCTTCTTATATGTATAAATATCACCTTTGGTTGATTCTACTATTTATTATCAATTAAACCACTTAAAGCAATTGGTCAGTTCTATCAATTGATTTAATTAAATTATGCTTTATTTTCTAAGTAATTAACAAACCATTTAACTTATCGCCTTCATTCGAGTCTAACAAGTTAAACTTCTTTTCAAGCTGTTTAAATTAGTTTTTAGATCGATATATCCAAAATCTAATTTTCACGTTTTTCAGTTTATTACGAGAAATATGTTATTAATATATTTTTCAATAATAAATCTTATAAAAATTATGAAATATAATATAATTCTAAATTAAATCTAGATTCATGTTCCTAAAACTCAATTTTCATATTTTAAATTTATTACGATTGATAATAAATTTTGTAAAATTCTTGAATAAAAAATAATATGTGTTTAATAATTATTAAAATATTCACCTAAATAATTTACACATGTATAATAACACAAGTAAAATCTCATTATCACAACTAGCCATATATGTTTAGATTTAATAAATGATTAATAAATTAAAGATAATAGTCGGAATAGATATACAAAATTAAATCTGTAAATTGAATACAATTAAAATTAATATCTCAACTGTATTTTTATAGATAATTTTTGCAGTAATCTATTATCTAAAAAATCTCTGTAATATTGTCACTTATTTGTGATAACTTAATCTAAACTGTTTTAAAAACTAAATATAAAATTAAAAATTGTTTAACTCTCAAAATTGAGAGAAGAACTTTGAAAAAAAATAAAGCTTAAACAAAAAACTTAAATAGAAAATGAAAGTAGTTGCTATGGGATGATTTGTAAAGGAGCTGGAAACACCTATTTATGGGTGAAAGAGCTATAAAAAAATGGAGAAAAAAATGGGTCGTGAGTGAGCTTTCAATGGGCACCACAACACTCTTTTGCCATCATTATGGCAGCATTAATTTTGTATGCATTTAAATTATGATCAAATTTCCTCATGCCACATGACACATTGATCTCCACCGCAACACACATTAAACTATGTGTCTTAAAATTTCCTTTTATTTCACCCCGTTACAAGCTCGGTTGGAACATATGTAAGGCATATGTTATTTTTTTATATTCTTGGTTGTAATTGAGTGGTTTTATATACAGTTCTTTAAGTATTTATCAATTGAATCATTTTGAAGCCAAAGATACCTAAAAAGTAATAAAACATATCCATGATTTCAAAAATATAGACTTTCTAAAATAGTGATAAAATTATGTAAATAAAAATCTATTTTTTGACATTAAAGTGAAAATAAATCATGTAATATTTAGTACTTTTCAAGCACTCATCAGATATATTTAGAATTACTTGTGTTTTCTACATTAATAGGTAAATGATTAGAATATTTAGGAAACTTATCATCTAGTAACTCATCATTACGAGGGATTGTAATAGCGTTTACATGTTCATTTTGACCAAGAAACTCTTGTCTTGCTTGCTTTTGCAAATACTCAACTAAATGCCCCTTTACATTTTCACTCTTTTTACTGATGCCGCCAAAGAATCCAACCTTTGATTGTTTTTCTACCTATTGTCTTTGTTAACTTGAATGAAAGCATTCAAATTTCCCTTTAAAGTTGGTTTATTTGGAGGATTATATGGCATGTATTGGTTGTATTGTTGACCTTGCATATGGTTTAGGTTTTGGGCATATGTAGGTAGGTTTTCCCTCCAATAGAAATTGGGATGATTTTTCCACCCAAGATTGTAAGTGTTTGCATAAGGCCATTACTAGGTCTATGTTGATAACCCTTAATTGCATTCACTTGTTCAACACTTGCAATTGGTTCTCTTTGATAAGGACACATGTTGGCACCATGCTCATAATTACTACATACTCCACATAATTCTATATTTGGATTGTACATAATGGCTAGAAGTACAACTTGTTTGGTCGATTTTGCAAGTTGTATAGACATTTCAGTGCTGGGGTCTATCTCATGAACTCTAACTCTTTTTCCTCTAGTATTTTTTTATTGCAAATTAGCACCTAACATTTCATAGAGCTCATAAGTCTCTAAGGTAATCTTTTCCCTCAGAGCATCACCTATAGGGTTATCGACTATGAATTGACACTATTGTATCAACCCATTATAGAAAAATTAATTTTATAACTACATGGGTAGCTGTGGTGTGAGCGTTGAGGGAGAAAGAGATTGAAACTATCTTAATCTTCATGGAATATTTCTCCTTCCATCTTAGAAATGCTGCTATTTTAATTACCAAATTAGAAGTTTTCTTATGGGAATAGAATTTTCTCACAAATTTATTACAAACTCCCTCCGAAATTATCAAGAAATCTAGTGAGAAATTCATTAGCCATGCCTATGCTCTATCTTTGAGTGTGTATGCAAAATACCTCATTTTCAAGTGGTTTTTGTTTAGCTCGTGCAAATGGAATGTTTGTATAGATGAGTAGAAATCTATAATAAAAGTCAAAGGATATTCATTAGGAATTCCATAGAAAGAGGGTAACATGGAATAATAAATATTTTCAACTCATAATTCCTAGCTACCTCTCCTAACTATACAAAGATAGTAGTAGTGTCAATGATGGGCTTTGCATACTCCTTTATTAATATCCCCTTGGTAAAGCATCTTATATGTTTAAAGGTTCTAATACTAACTCTAGTTGTGGCTTTATTAAAGGTTCTATTAAAGGCTCTTAGACTTTAGTATCTAGCCTTCTTAAGTGCTCTATAGATCTGTTAACTTTATCTATGAAAAGTAAGAGTTGATTTCTAAGGAATCTCTTACCTTGTATATACTAACGAAAACAACAATTAAATCGAAGTACCAGAAAGTACCACAAAAAAATAAATAACAAAATAAAATAAAATTAGAAAATAAATAACTAAAAAAATGAATAAAAGAAAATAAATAAAAATAAATAAGAAACAAAAATAATTAAAATAAACAAAAATAACTAAATAAAACCACAAATATTCATAAAGAGTTTTTAAGAAGTTTGATAAACAATATAAAATGCTAAATCCCTAACAATGGTGCCTGTTAGGATATCCTCGTGGAGCCGCAACCTTTATACAGTGGGGGGTCCTCAGACTCCATCTCCAAACTGAGCTATGACAAGTTCCTTTCGCCTTCCCTAAGCTTTGAACCTGTGACCAGGCCCTTAAGTACACAGATTCGTAGAAGCTTGGTACTAACTGAGACATGTCTGAGTTGGTACCAGCTTCTATGAATCTATAGACTTAAGGGCCAAGTCACAGGTTCGAAACTGGGAAAGGGCGAAAGAAATGCGTCGTAGCTCAGTTTGGAGGTGGAGTCTAAGGACTCCCTTACTATATAAAAGCTACGGGCCCACACAGATAGCCCTTATAAAAAGGCACCCTTTAATGTTAGGATATACTCATGGACTCGTAGCTTTTATACAATGGGGGGGGATCCTTGCACTCCACCTCTAAACTGAGCTTCGATGAGTTCCTTTCACCTTCCCCAAGCTTTGAACCTATGACCAGGTCCTTAAGTTAACAAGTTCGAAGTCTGGGGAAGGTGAAAGGAACTCGTCGTAGCTCAGTTTGGAGGTGGAGTCCAAGGACCCCCCCTATTGTATAAAAGCTACGGGTCCACGAGTATAACCTAACAATGCCAAAAACTTGATGCAAAAATTTTGTATTAAAAGCTCATAAGTGCACGAGTCACCTATAGTAAGCGACAAGTATACTCCCAAGGTCAATCTCTCAAAATATTGTGGTGATTTTAGATAATTTTTCACTCTTCTTAAAAACTTAAACAAACAATGAATGAAAATAAAACCAAAATACTCTATCAAAATGATTTGGTAAAAATTCTAAAATAATAACAAATAATTAAATATAAACTCAACTCAAAACAAAATCAAGATATTTGATAAAATCAATGGAGGATTTATAGGTGGTATAGCTAGTTAACCAAGCTTACATTGAACGATTTAGGTGAATGAAAGTATAAAATCAAATTATTGGCTTTTCTTTAAAACACAATAACTTCTTTTATCAGGATTGTTTTCTTTGTTATTAAGTTGATTAATGTCATATGATCGGGATATTCAACTAATTAATTAAATTTTTTTCTTTGTTAATAAGCTAATTAATATCCTATGATCAGGATGTTCAACTAATTGATTAAATTATGCCCAAGGTAAATACAATCACTTAAATTAATGTAATGGTCAATTCTCCAATTTAATCTCTTGTTCATGTTTTGCAAATTAGATCTAGATGATTTATCTGAAACCTAATTCCCAAATTTTCAATCTATTTATGAAAAATAAATAGCTAATAAATTATTCATAAATAAATCTTGTAACAACCTTGAATCAAGAAATAGTTTGTATTTAGTTAATTATAAAAATATTCATCTAAATAATATGAACACTAATGGTAACAATGCTAAATTACCATAGTTAAAATTAGTAGGGCATACTTAGATTAAAATCCATGATCAGATAAAAATAAAGAATAAAGATGTATCTAAGAAAATAAGGAGAAGATTAATCTAGAAATAAAAAATCCTAATTACATCTAAATATAACAATGTATGGATGATGTTTCTTGCACCAAAAGTGTGTAATATTGATCTTCAAAGCGCTTTGGAATATTTAAAAATCTTATTTTCTCTTCTTAGGCATGGAAAAACTCTCAAAAAGTTGCATCTGATTTTTTTCTAAGTCTAATCTTTATTGAGTATATGAATCGTTGAATGAATATGACCTAATGAGCTAAAGGAAACTATTTATAAGTAAAAATAGTGTTCAACAAACAAACGCCCAAAATTATTACGCATGCCATGAAATCTTATTTTTCCCATTGTGGCACATAAATCAACTTCACTCACATAAAACAAACTAGGAGGACCATGCCTCAACACACATTTTCTTCTACCACATCCCAAAATGTTTAATGGCCTAGTAGAAAATCGTGAGATTGACTACTATGGCACACTTATTCTTTCATCATAGCACAAAAAGTTTGTCTTGAATTTGCTTGCACCTCTTACACAGTGGTTGATTCTTGATGTAAGGCTTATATGTCTTAGTCTCTTTTTTCTCTTAGGGTGTTATTTGAGTGTTCCAAGTATTGTGTCTTCATGTGTTAACATTGTTTATCTCTTTTGAAGCTAAAAACACCTAAAATACATCAAAACATAACCATGATTCTAAAAAGATAGATTTGCATAAATAATCAAATAAAAAAACTTATTGATTATATTGAATGAAATAGTACCTTAAAAGATCTCATAATACTAGAACATTACCATCTTCCATATTAGAGTTGTAAAAAGTTCATTGCACACTTACGGATGGAATGAAGAAAGACACACCTACCATAACTTTAACACCAATCTGGAGCCATCTTAATCTTACAAACAATATCTGGAATGGTGGAGTCAACCTAGTTACTCTTGGAGTTATAATCAAAAGGGTGACTATTCTTCTTGGTCATTGCATTCCATGAACACTTATGTGCAACAAACACCACCACCACAAGAGAAGAAGCCTTCTATGAAGGAGTTGATAAAAAAGTATATAGTCGAGCATGGCTATGAGATATTTTTTAGGAAGGATGAAGAAGTGGTTTGTGGGAATGGAAAATTAGATGAGAAAATTGGAGATGAAGTAGAGGATGTGCCTAAGGATAACATTGAGGAGCATGTAGTAGATCAATAAGATAAAAGTGAGATTCCTAAGGAAAAGAAGATATAACTACAAGTTGTGGGGTTAATTTAAGTCAATGTAGAAGAAACACCACGAGGAGTTTAGATGACAGGTGTATTCATTGAGAGTATGTATGGCTAAACTTTTTGATTTGAAATGCTCCATTCTATATGTATATACCATAACTTTATGAATTTGTTGGCTTATTTTGAGAAGTTTGTATGTATTTATGCATTTATGGGCCCGTAAACAAGCTTTAGAATTCACTTTAGTTTCTCTTTTGAGAAATCCTAGGTGCTACTTAGATTGAGGGATGATTTAGGCTTGCCACCATTGATTATTTATGTCCTTAGTTACCTAATTTTGAGCATGTATATTCACTTTTCATTCTTTTCATTTATATATTAACCTAACCAAAATATTAAATCACATTTACTTTGTACACCCTTAGTTGAATATCTATTGTGCTATATTTACTTGTGTATTTTATGGAATATGTTATTTACTCTTTTGGCTAAAAAAAGTTAAAAAAGAGAAAAGCTATATCCTACTTATTAAAAAAATGAACAAATGATTGTGGTGTAATTCACAAAAAAAATTGGTGAATAAAGTTGGAAAATGAAGTGAAAAATACGTAAGTTTGAGGTATACCACTCGTGGATATGAGCTCATGTATTCATTGTTATTAATTGATTACCTAAGGGTGTGTTGAAATTAAATATTTCCTTTTACCTACTCATGCCTTAACCTATTATCGTAAACTTTGAAAGCCTTATTAATTTCAATCTAAGTTTGCATTTATATTAGTAGACAAAAGGTTAAATGTAGACTTATAAAGTTGATACTATTTTAAACTATTTTCTATTTATATGACTTACTTGAGTTTATCTTGATAACATATAAAGTAAACAAATTTGACATATCACACACATGGAGTATGACATCAAAAATAATAGTCATACCTATACATGAATGCATTATGGATTGGTAACCACATTGATGTCTAGGTTGTGTGTATTAGTTAACATTTAAGTATCCTATAGCTTATTGATCATGCTTGAAAGTGACATTATATATAGTTATAAATTTATCATTTATATCATGTTTAGGTATTAATTTTAAGTAGTTTAGTTTTTATGTTTTACTTGAGACAACTAAAATATTAAGTTTGTTGGTGTGGTATTTATGTAAAATAGAGTTATTGTATTTACTTATTTAATTAATTAAATTGTGTTTTTAGACTTAAAATGACATTTTTAGATATTAAGGTGAAAAAATGGATAAAAATATAATGTTTATTAATTTTTTAGAATTTTTAGGGATTTGTTTGAGTATTCTAACATAAATGAATATAGGTGGTTAGGATGCCTTTGGAAAATTATAGAATCCAATTAGAGAGTGCCATGTGGCTCCATGCTAGTAATGATGCCACGTGTCGAACAAGTGTTCCATCCCACATTAGGAATGCATACGCCTACCACATCAGACGCCATGTCAATCTCTGCAAGTATATCTACGAATCAATGCTTGTCGTATAGTGCTAGCTTAGCTTCTTCCTGCAATTTCATTGATCTGCATTAGTTTCGCATGACACATGTCGCACACGCATTCATTTCGCTAATTTTTCATGCCATGTCACCTTACATATGGATTTCTTGCTGTGTCAGCACTTTCAGCAAATTAGAGTTTGTTGTGTGTTCTTTTGCAGCCAATACGCATTTGCCATGTGTTAAGGCATCCAATGTTGATTTTTTACATGATCCAATGGCCAGAAATTTACTCAGCATTTTTAGATCTATTTTATCCCTTTTACGCAAATTTTTAGAAAACAATTCCCCCATTTTTCACCAACTTTCATTTCCACTACTTCCATTTCCATCTTCCATTTCTTCCTTTATTCACCACTATTTTTAACCATCAAAACATTATTTTTAGTCTTTGTTTTTAGATTTCTCAAACTATTTAGAAAATATATGCAGGATTTTAAAGAATAAAAGAGGGAGGTACCATTGGAGCTAAAAGACAGCAACTTGGTGGAGATTCTTAAAGGGGTTTAAAAATTCTTACTCCATTAGTTGTATAAAAATTCGTACTCCATTAGTTGTAATATTTATGTTTTCTATGACTTTTACTCTTGAGCTCTCTTTTTAGAGATTTAATACCATAATTTTATTATATTAATTTAATATTTTATAAGAGTTTTGATTATTTTGGTTAATGAATTTAAAATTTCTATTTAAATTGACTATTTAATTAGATGAATCGATAATTTTGTGCACGAAAGACTTGTATGAAATTATGAATATGCATTAAATTAGGTGTTTAATATGATCTATGCTTAAATGACTGTAGATAGATTTGCGGGTTAGGGATATGTGGATTAGAATTACTATGATCATAGAAAAGTGGACAGTAATTATTTGAGTAGAATTAAATTAATAATTCAAACATTTCATTTTAATATTAAAAAAATTTATAAAATAATGGGATTAAAATAAAGTTGAATTTATTGGGTTTTCTTCTTTGTATAGTGAATCTATTTTTATTTCTTTAATTAGTTTAGTTTCTTCATTTTGATTTGTCTCTACAATAGTTGTGATCCAAGTTGATCTAAGATCATCTCCAAAGGTCTATCACCATGTGATGTGATTGATTAATGATGGCTTAACCTCCTGGCATACATATTGTTGTAAATTGAATTTCAGATTGGTAAAAAAAATCAACAGATGTTGTAAATTGTTGTTGAAAAATGCCAAGGCATAAAGGCCTTTCTACACAAAACAAACTCTCTTAAAGTTGTATTATTCTTATTCCTTTCTTCTTTATAATTCTCTGATACAGATCATATATATATACTAATGTTATAACTAAAATACAGCTGGGATACACTAATACAAAGTGTGAAATAGAGCTGGAAATAAAGCTGAAAGTCATCTGAAAATCAGGAAACTATTTCCTAAAAATCAAGGGTTGCTTAAGAATCAATCATATGCCTAGATTGATTTCCTACACTCCCCCTCAAGCTAAGCGATATATGTTTTCCAAACCAAGTGCTACACTTAATTCTCTGAAACAAAGCTTTGGTTAAGATAACTGTTACTTGTTGTCTAGATGAAACATAGTTGAGAGAGATCATTTTGCCTTCAATTTTCTCCTTGAATTAAGGGTTAACATTCAACATTCTTACTCAAGCTAGATCTTGAAGGTTTATGGATCTAAGCTTGGTATATAATGACATCCCAAAAAGGATTACAGATCTTGTTAATAAGTAGCCTAAAGATTGGGATGATGAGGAAGATGATGAAAGGGTTAACTTTCCACACTTCCACTCATGTTGGATCCTGAAGGTTTATGAATCTAAACTTGGTATATGATGACATCCCAAAAAGGATTATAGATCCTATTGCTAAGTAGCCTGAAGATTGGGATGATGAGGAAGTATATGATTTAACCACCAAATCTTAGTGGAGCAATGCAGTTGAATTTCCTACAACTCAGAGAGTAGCTATATCCAGTTGAATTTGATATAGACCAAATAAATAACATTGATACAAATAAATGTCATAAAGGCCAATTAGATTTGGGGACATCTTCTAGTCATAGAACTTCATCTTTAGAATGAGAAGTTTATTGGAAGAAACCGAACAGTCCCTTAAGACGAAATCGTTCTCATAGATTATTTTCTTGAAATGGAAAAGCTTGTTGCTTTACCAAATACAAAAAACGGAAGTTACTGCATTGACGTTTGATCTTTCTATGGCCAATTTAATAGTGAAGAAGGTTCTTTGAAAGCCAAATTTGATGCTTGAAAATATTAAAACTGGAGAAGGTTCATTGCTTACATCCATACCTTGTTGTTGGTATAGATAAGAGCAATGAGAATTTTTCCCAGAATTTTGGTGAACCTTAAAATAGGGGGCATTTCATAACTTGCCTGATTAGGTGGATAACTTGCTGGAATAGGCTGCTAACCAGCAGTACCATTATTTGATTGCAAACTTTTGATGCTAGAGGTAGCATTTCCAAGAGATGATATGGAGGAGATGAAATCAGATGAGATGGTTCCATATTTTCCTGGAGCCGCTTCTTGGGTACCCATAGCAATAGTGAAATTTGACTTCAATATTGCAGCGATGGGCTCAAATTTGATTGGTATCACTGATTCTTATCAACCTCACCCTCTGATGCACCCTGACCTCTAAGACCTCCAAGGAGTGCAGATTACAACTGCTGGATTTTTTTATTTTTTCTTCTACACATTAAATCTGACAAATTTAATTAAAACTAAAACTAAATAAAATTCCAGGTACAAGATTACAACTATCCTAACTCAAGTATTTATTGCTTATACTCTCAAGTCTTGCCAATAACCAAATATAAATGCAACTCAATAGCCATAGCTTGTGTTGTAGACTTAGTTGTAGCCTCCTCTAGTATGGCATGTGTGTCCCTGGTTAGATGGAGGAGATTCGTAAACTGAACCATGAGCTGCATATGAATTTATATCCTTGGTCTGTAGAACCACCTCCACTAGCTTGTGGTTATGCAGATCTAGCAGCAGTGGCGACCACATCAACTATAAAATTCTGTATCAATTGTTGAGCAACTTGAACCTGTGAAGTAGTTCCACTAATTTCAACTGTCATTTCCCTAAGAACACCCTTGGTCTCTTGAATCGTGACAGTTTCTCTACTAGCTCGTCGAATGTAGCTTATATTAGCACCAGTAGAGCCAAATTTAAATAAAGAAGTAGCTGGAGAAGATTTTGATTTGAGACGCTATATTTTTAAACCAGTTTTCCCTGATGCCACAACAGTAGTGGAAAAATTAATAAAGATGTTTAAAATCCAGATTTTGAACTGCTTATACCTTGTATTAGAGCTCTTGGGAACTTGGCAATAACTTTTAGAGCTATAGAAACCAGAATAGTAAAGCCATTGGTTCAGATTAATGGTAAGGAAGGAAAGCCATTGATGATGAGTATAAGATGAGGTTAATAGAAAAAGTTTCTGCCATGATAGAAAAGGAGGCTAAGAGCAGCGGTTTCTGAACCTAATGCTCTGATACCATGTTGTAAATTGAATTTCAGATTGGTAAAAAAATCAGCAGATGTTGTAAATTGCTGTTGAAAAATGCCAAGGCTAAAAGTCTTCCTATACAAAACAAACTCTCTTAAAGTTGTATTATTCTTATTCCTTTCTTCTTTATAATTCTCTAATACAGATCATATATATATATACTAATGTTATAACTAAAATACAGTTGGGATACACTAATACAAAGTGTGAAATAAAGCTGAAAATAAAGCTAAAAGTCATCTGAAAATCAGGAAACTAACCTCCTGAAAACAGGGGCTGATTCCACCTTGAAAATCAAGAAACTCCCTCTTGAAAATTAGAGGCTGATTTCACCCTAAAAATCAGGAAACTACTTCCTAAAAATCAGGGGTTGCTTAGGAATTAATCATATGCCTAGATTGATTTCCTACACATACATATAGGCATATCACCGAGGGTCTATGTTGCACCCTTGCGAGATCTAGCCAACACCTGGGATAACACCACATACTTCTTAAAGAGAGGTGAACTTAACTAGCCAACCAAGTATGTTATCTCTAAAAAAAGCTCATTCAATTTATCTATAGACACAATTAAATAGATTTAAGAAAATTATTTAATTGTTTGTCTTGATTAAATAACATGCGTAGTTTATAGGTAGAGATGTATGATTCTTATGTATGTGATCCATAATTGATGAACTTAATGAATGTATGCAACTTAATTGGCATGAGAGTGTGATTAAATTAATACCTATATGGTGTGCAGTTTACTTGATAGAGTAATACATGCTAGGTTAAATTCAATTGATCATGTAATTAATTGATATTATATTGGGAGGATTTTAGCAATTTATATGTTTAGAAAATTGGGGGATTAAGTATTCCTAGATATTTTCTCATATATCTTTTTATTTATTTTAGTTTTAAAAATTAGTTTCTAATAAAATAATCTCAGTGGGAACGATATTTTCTTATCATTATATTACTTTTTGCGATACATATATTTGCTTATTCATTACACACACTTCATGTGTGGCAATAAACATGTACTTTCTAACAAATAAATTGAGGTTAATAAGAAAAAAATTGATTTAATAGGATATGCAGGTTTCTATAGGTGATTCATTAAAGATTTTTTTAAAATAAGTCATCCCTTATATAACTTGTTGTCAAAAGATGTCTATTTTGATTTTAACAATAATTGTCTTATTGTCTTTAATACATTGAAAAATAAATTAACGTCAACCCATATTATTATGGCACTTAATTGGTCTCTCTTTTTTGAAACAAAATGTGTTATAATTCTGATTATGCTATAGGATTAGTCTTGGGTCAAAGAATAGATAAGAGTTTACATGTCATATATTCTACTTAAAATACTCAATGATGCCAAAATTAATTATTCCACCACTGAAAAAGAATTCTTGGCTATTATTTTTTTCTTAGAAAAATTTAGGTTGTACTTAGTAGGTTATAGAGTAATTGTGTATTCTAATCATGCTCCTTTGAGATATCTGTTAAGTAAACCAAATGCTAAGCCAAGGTTAATCAAGTAGGTTTTACTCTTGCAAGAATTAGACCTAAAGATCAAAGATAAGAAAGGTAATGAAAATGTAGTGCTTCATCATCTGTCTAGGTTAATTTTTGAATTCAATTCTCTTGAAGGTGAGAGTAAAGAAGATATTATTGAAACCTTTCTTGATGAAAAGTTATTTTCAGTAGGTCTAAACCCATGGTATACTAACATAGTAAATTATCTTGTTATTGGTGTTTTGAGAACTAAGATTTCTTTTTTAGGAGAAGAAAATTTTACATTATTACAGGTAATACCTCTCTGATGACCCACTCCAAATTTAGGATTGGTTAAGATCAATTCACCTAGAGGTGTGTGCCTGAGAAGGAGTATAAAAGTATTCTGGCCTTTTGTCATAAATTTCATTGTAGGGGCCATTTTGGTGGTAAGAAAATGGCCTTTAAGGTATTGTAGTCTGGATTTTTTTGCTAACTCTATTTGAGGATACTCATATGTTTTGCTTCCATTATGATAGATATTAAATGATAGGCAATATAGGAAAATGTGATGAAATACCTTTGACATCTAATTTAGTTGTTGAGTTATTTGATATATGGGGGATTAACTTTATGGGTCCCTTTATCTTTTGGCAATGAATATATTATAGTTATTATTGATTATGTGTTCAAGTGGGTAGAAGATATACCCACTAAAATGAATGATGCTAATGTTGCTGTGAAACAATATTTAGTAGGTTCAGGATGCCTAAAACAATAATTAGTGATAGAGGGAGCCATTTTTGCAATAAACTTTTTAATAAGATAAGTATAACATCACACATAGCTATTCTATACCATCCACAAACTTCTGGTCAAGTGGAAGTGAGTAATAGGAAAATCAAAGAAGTTTTGAAATGCATTGTTTGCCCTTCAAGGAAAGATTGAGCAATCAAGTTGAATGATGCGTTATGGGCACACCACAGCCTACAAAACACCAATTAGGATGAGCCATTTTCTATTAATCTTTGGGAAAGTATGCCACTTACCCATTGAAGTCAGGCATAAGGCTTATTAGGAAAATAAAGAACTAAATATAGATTTAGATAAAGTAGGAAAGAAGCAGTTACTCCAACTCAGTGAGCTTAAAGAGATTAGAGACGGAGCCTATAAGAATACAAAGATATACAAAGAGCATACTAAGTGCTATCATGACAAAATGCTAGTTTGTAAGTCTTTTCTTCCTAGAACGAAAGTTTGTAAGTCTTTTCTTCCTAGAACGAAAGTTATTTTATTTATCTCTTAACTAAGATTGTTTCCAGGAAAATTGCAATCAAAGTGGGATGAACCATTTACAATTAACCAATTATTTCCAAATGGAGTGGTAGAGTTATTGAATCCTAATATAAAAGGAACATTCAAGGTAAATGGGCATCGTGTGAAGTCCTATGTAGAAACTGTATATGGGTATGTAATCCATAGCACCATGATAATGATCACATCTTGCTAAGATGCTAAACTAACACTTGATGAGAAGTAACCCATCATTTTAGGTTTTTATTTTGTTTCCTATTATTTTAGATTTTATATAATTTGTTTTATTTTGTTTATTTTATTTCCTATTTATGTGAAACCATGTTTATTTTATTTAGAGCTATTAAATTTATAACTGCTTATTTGAGATGTGATTTATGAGAAATATACATCATTTTGTCTGTGTGATTAAAGTGGTTTGAGATGATGGATGCACCTGACTTATCATATCATTACTTGATCATATTAAAGCAAATGGGTAACTTTTTTTATCCTGACCTTTAATTTACATTTGATACATTGAGGACAATGTAGATTCTAGGTTAGAATTGAGGAAAAGTTACTCATGAATTTAGGCATTTTTAAATTTTTTTATTAAACATGTGTTTGCATTCATTTGTTTTTATTCTAGATTCATTTTTAGTTGTTTAGGGATATTTAGGTTCAATTTTAAATTTTTTATAAAAATATCATATTTTTAGTTTATTTAAAGTGAACGATAACTAATTTTTTGTCATAGAATATTATGATAACTAATTTTTTATCATTCTTAAATATGTCATAGAATATTATGATAACTAATTTTTTGTCATAGTTTGTGTTTCATGCTTGAATTTTGAGATTGAGATAAACTCAAAATTGGTGTTTAGGAATCAAATATTGGAGACTACCTTATGCAAATATTTTGAGTTTGTATCATTTTATTCTAAGTGATAATATTTTTTCTTACTCCTTTAATAATTTTCTTATTAACTCAAACTATTAGATGATCTCTGTAGGTTTTGCATTGAATGTTAGGATTTTTAATATCTAAGAAGAATTATATACTTATTTTTATTATTTACATTGAATGATTTATTTATAAGTTTAAAGTATATTCCTATTTCATTCATGCTTGACTTCCAAAAAAATGGGATATATATATAGGGTTTCTTAAAGCCAACACAAAAGAGCCAAAATTTAGATATTCATCAAATACACATGTACATGGGTCCATTCTTTAAAAAAATAAAGAAAAAATATATAATAAAAAAAGAGAAAAATAAATAGTATAACTAATACTATGACCCATAAGTTCTTCAAATTGTGATATGGTTATTACAAAAGAAAAATAGGAAATAAATCCCCTTAAATTCGTTACATTTTCATTCATTCTAAGGTATACACTTGACCTTTTTACTTGATGATTTTAACATGCATGATAATAGTAATATTATTTCTTCATAAATCGTATTGTTTGATTCCTTTCATGGGATTAATATTATACACTTCTCGAGTCTTTCTTGTCCAATCATATGTGAACCTATTAGTTCATTTATTTACATAACTTCTGTTCGTATATATCTTTGTTGAGTGCTTGAACCCATAAGATCAATGTGATATTGAGAGAATGACTTATAAGAACTAGAGTCAAAGTGAATTCAGATTCCTAACACTAAGATTAAGTGAGTCAAAATTGACATATTTTTATAATAGAACATGAATATGTAATTTACAATTGATTCTTACAATAGACTATGATCTTTTGGGATATTGATTTAGCTTATGCTTTAGATTTTGATTAAAAACTTAAAAGAGGTTAAAGCATAAGAAGTTTTATTATTGTAAATTTTTAGTTGTTATTCTTACTTTTAGTTTTCATTTTATTAAGTAGTAGTTTGTTTTTTTTTTGGTTCTTTCTTTTAGTTTTTGCATTTAGGGATGTTTTTGGGTATTATCACTGAAAGCCCTCACAAGATTTATACTCGTCTATTATGACAACCTAAGAATTTAAAAGATTATTACATATACTAAATGCAACTGTGTCAATCTATATAAATGATTAAGTTAGTTTAATATAGTTTATTTTTTTAGTTTTCTATTGCTTTCATTACTAGATGCTATCATCACTTGCTTCTTGCTAGCATCTAGCAATGAAATAAAGTTGGAGGTTGTGATGGGTACTTGAAAAACACTAATATTTCACAATTTATTTACACTTAATTGTAATAAATAGTTTTAAATGTGTATAATATTATCATTATTTAAGAAAATTTATGTGTTTGAAATCAAGGTTATTTTCTATTATATTTCAAGTATTTTTTAGCTACAATTTGGTAAATTGATAAACACATAAAAATGCATATTAGAAAATTAAAAATACAATACATATAAGGCTTACATGTAATCCAACCAGTTTATAAGGGGTGAAAACAAGAAGTGAAATCAACCATCGCAAGTTACAACGTGAAATAAATTAGGCTATTATGCACTCCTCACAGTATAAAGTAAATATTCATGTAGTTTATGCTGTGACATAAAAACATTGGGCCATGGTGTGACCTTTTCATGGTAAAACAAGGCAAAGCCTTATGAGACTCGGGACACAACTTGAATAAAAGTGGGTTATGGTGCATGAATTTTTTTCTGGCCTAAAGCCCTTTCTGGGAAATCTTAGCTATAAATATATGTTTTGTTTTAGGTTTTTGATATAGAATAGAGTGCAGTGGTAGGCTTAGGATTTCTAGTTTTCAGCAACATTTTGTTTTCTCAGTTTTTGTAATAATGTAGATTCAATAACAATATAGGCAAATCATCTGGAGGTTTTTCAAATCATATATAATTACAAAAGTTATCTATATATTGAAGAATACATTGAGGTATTTATTTTAATCGTATTCAATTACTTATAGATTCAATCTTTATGTATCTTTCTAAATGCTATTTTTAATTTATTGACCATTCATTAAATCTTGGCATGTCTTGATGATTATTACTATAAGATATTAGTTTTTGTTGCCATGTTTGGAAACATTAATTTAGGTGAATATTTTTACATAGTAAATTGAGATTATTTCTTAATTCAAGATTTTCACAAAATTTGTTATTGATTAATATATTAATGACATATTATTCGTAATAGATTTAAAATTTGAAAATTAGGTTTTAGAAACACCATTTATATTTGATTTTGATACATGGAATAAGAGTTTAAATTGATAATCACACCAAAAAAAATTAATTTAAATGATTTTTTATTTTCTTTGGAATAAAGCATAATTTAATCTAATTAGTTACGGATCTCTACTAAAATTCTAATTGATTTGATTAATTAAGAAACTGAATACTGTGAAAAAAATTTCATACAAAAGGAAAAATTAATAATTTGAATTTATATATTTAATAACCTAATTAATTCTAAGAAAGCGTGACCAATTAGCTAATAATTCTCATAAATTCTCCATTTATTGTTAATTGTTTATCTTCTTAGAATTGTTTAAATCAATCATATTTCTATATTTTATTATATGTTATTAGATTAATATTTTCAAAACTCAAATAGTGTGGTGAAATGTTTAGGTTTATTTTTTGTGTTGTTTTTAAGAAATTTTTTGGATTATTTAAAACTAAGTAGTTTCTCCTTAGACCACTACTACAAAAAAGGGTATTAAAGTTGTTTAAAAATCGACTTTAAATGAAATGACTTCAAATTTAAAGTCGGTTCAACTTGTGAACCAACTTTAAATTTTTTATTTTTTACAAAATTTATCCATTTTCTATTATATTCAAATTAAAACATGTATTCGATCACTAAATAATAACAAGAAAAAAAATAAAATCTGTTTAACAAATAGTTTAAATAATACAAATAATTAAAAAATAAAATATTAATTAATAGTAGAAAAATTATCATGATGTTGTTCTATATTATTCAAGATCATCATATTCTTCTCCTGATGTTATAATACAAACATATATATATATAATACAAAATTTATACACATAAATAATAACACATAATAACAAAAAAATATAAATAATAAGTGCGTAGGATTAATAGAAATACTTACAAGAGTAAATGAAGAAAATGAAAAAAAATGATGTTTTGTAAGTAAGAAATGGCTATAAATGTTTTGAGTATTTTGCTCAAAAAATAGGGGATCTAAAAGATTAGTTAAAGAGGAAGAAAACCTACTAACCGACGTTGGAATTGGTGGTCATAGGTGGACGGAAAATGAGAAAGAGTGGAAGAGAAGTGGAATAGGTTTTTGGGTTTTTAAGAGTTATGCAGCGCTTGGAATAGTTTCTATTTGGGGAAGAAAGAAGAGAATAGAATTTATCCACGTGTGTAGCGTCGGTTCTACGCGTCAACCGACGCTATCCATAGTGGACGTAGCGTCGGTTGACGTGTCGAACCAACGCTACACGTAGATGTAGTGTCGGTTCTAGGTGTCAATCGATGCTACACGTGGACGTAGCATCGGTTGACATGGTAAACTGACGCTATCGACGCAACATAGCGTTGGTTGACACCTGGAACCAAAATTACATCCTACGTGGATAGCATCGATTCTACACCAAATCGACTCTAAATTCATTATAAGTCGTTTTTTTTTCAAAAACCAACTTTACATATTGACTTAAATACCTTTTTTTTTGTAGTAGCGGACCGACCTTGGGAGTATACATATCACTTATTATAAGTGATTTATGCACTTACAAGCATATTATAAATTTACAAAATTTGACTATTAGTCACTAATTTTGTTTTACTTCTTCTATTACATCCTCTCCTTTAGTACCCACGATGCATATGAACAACTATCTATAATTATATTATAGACTGCGGATAATCATTCAAGCCTTAAATGTACCTGATTGATTCTAATAATGAAAATAAAATATATTCTCATGGTGTATATATTCTTGAAATACATTGAAATTGATATTTAAATGTTTCTTCGAATACTAGTGCAAATGAAGGCACTTTCCACAAACATGCAACTTTTAAAAATTAGATTTACTTGAACACTTTTAAAAATTAGATTTACTTGAACATAAATGTGGTTTAAAACAATGCTTAAGATGTCCACTTATAGTACTAAATCACCATTGGTTCTCTACGTGTACTATGGGGTCTACTTGCTCAATTCTTCCTAAATAATCATACTCGTATTCAAACATGAATAACCCATAACTTGCTTATTTAATTCAATTTGAAAGGCACTCTAACACTTCCAAAATAGAGGATTGCTAATAGTTGATTGTTACATTTTAAATAGTTTTTTATTGCAAATCCGTTTATTGAATCAAAAACTAAAAATCTATAAAAACATAGCTAGTTCTTCTGAAAAAGATAAGAACTTTAAAACTAAAAACTAAAAATGATGGACCTAGAAGGAATCACATTCAATATATACGCAACTATCTATAAGGCATATCCCAAAAATGATGTAAGTAACGATGCAGAACTCATCACAAACCTAACTATCTCAAGCAATGTTCTTTTCTCTTTTATGCAACACCATTCTACTGTTAAGTGTTGTGAGTTGTGAGATTATCATGTGCTCAAACAAATGGTTCTTGACCTACATGTCCAAGTAATCCTCACCAGGTTTCGATCATAATGTCTTTAGGTGATGTTTGGTTGACTGGAATGAAATGAAATCAGAATTGATTTCTTCTAATTTTATGTTTGGTTGAACTTAAAAGTGGGAATATAATAAAATCGATTCCTAAACTGTAAACCCTAAGCCATAAACCCTATATCCTAAACCCTAAATCTTATTTAGAAAAAATAATAATCTTAACCCATAAATATAATCCTAAACTCTAAACTCTAAGCCCTATACCTTAAATGTTATACCCTATTCTTTATACCCTAAACCCCTAAAACTAAAACCCTAAACCCTATTTAAAAATATAATAATTTTAACCCTAAACCTTAACTCACAAATATAACCTTAAACCTTAAACATTATACCCTATAACCTATACCCTAAATCCTACACCTTAAACCATATATCCTAAACCATAAATCCCTAAATTCCAAACCCCAAACTTCAAAACCCTAAACTCCTAAATCTCAAACCCCAAGCTTCAAAACCCTAAACCCCTAAATCCCAAAACCCAAACTTCAAAACCCTAAATCCTATTTAGAAAAATAATAATTTTAATAATATATTTTATTTTTAAGTAATAATTATTTTAAAAAATTATGATTCCAATAATGTATTTTGTGTGACAAATAAATAATAATTAAATGATATTATTTAAACTTTACTAAATATAGAGGTATTAAGGTAATATTTAATGTTTTTTCATTTCATTTCAATTGTAAATCAAACGTTGTAATATTGATTCCTTTTTTTATTTTAATGGTCAAACCAAGCAATATTGTTTACTTTTCATTCTATTCTATTCACATTTTAATTTTATTCCGTAAACTAAATGTCACCGTAATAATTTACTTATTTTTTAACCTCGATCCAAAATTCTTAAAACTTTCTTAAGGTTTACTAATTATTAACCTTAATAATTCTTAAAAATTATTATTATTATTATAGGTTGTAGTCCTTTCACGTTGGCTCTTACCTAAAAAATAAAATAAAAAAGTATACTTTGGCTCTCTAGTCTCTACAAGGGATAACAACTTGACCGTTTTAATTCAAATTCAAATATGCCAAATCTAACATGACACAGCCTTTGCATTATATATATATCATACAGCAATCAAATAAACAAACCCATCAGTGGCAGTAATTTACGCGACAGTGATGTCCAATGGGCAACCTAAAATTAATTTGAAAAATTGTAACTTACATATCCTTTGTCCGCTCCAAACAAATACCGAGGGTAACGAATGGTTCAAATGATCTAATTTTAGGACCATAAAATTAATTTAAAAATTTAAACAAAATATCATTCATAAAATTATAACAAAAATAATATATTAATAATATTTAACAAATTTAATTATATAATATTTAATATTAAATATATTTAAATGATAGTATTAAATTTAAATAATTATTTATTAATTTCTTAAGTTTTCTTTTTTTTTCTCTGAATTATAATATCGATATGATAATTATATATTAATTAAAATATATATATATCTAATTATTTTAACAAATAAATAATGTTTCATAGATTGTGATACTAAAATAAATTATTTTGGATAAAAATTAGCTTTCGAAAAAACCTTCAAAACCATCCTTCAATACCGAACAAACTCTGCAACGATACTCTTTTTCTTTAAAACTCTTTTGGTCTTAATTCTTAATCAAGACTACAAATACAAGGAAGGTCGTCAAAGAAGAACGGGATAAATGATGGTGTTTCCAATTCCAACCGTTTGGTTTCAAATTATTTAAAATAATTTTAAAATCTTAAAAAATATTATTTATGTTATTAATAAAAATGATTTATTTAATTTTTAAGAAAAAAAAACCTTAATATTTTTCTTTAAAACACTTTTAACAAAACTTCTTTATTTTAAATAACTTAATTAGTACTTGGAGATTCTTTTAAGTAAAATTGTGAACTGGGTTTGATTGAACATGGCGACCCAGAATCGTTGTCCATCATTTTAATCATCAACGACGCCGTCTTTAGCGAATCGTTGCCCTCGAATGCGGCAAAAAAGATAACGCCTTTGAGTAATCTGAAAAGTGGGAATAACTTCTCTTGTAATGCTCAACAAAGCTCGGTGCCTTCTTGTTTGGTATGTACTTTCTTTCTTCTAGTTTTAGTCTCTGTTTTGCTGCTGATGAAGTATTTTAAAGAAAACATATTGTTTTTGTCATGGTCATGGTCTTATGGTTTGTTTATTGATTATGATATTTCTTTTATTTCAATTATTTGTAATATCAATTTATTTACAGGTGGTTCTAATTCTAATGTGATCTTGTTAGTGTTTTTATGGGATCTTTAAAGGAAGAGGTAGGATGAAACTTGAAACTTGGTTAAGTGAGTTCAGCTTACTTTATAAAGAACCTCGAGAAGTTTTTTTTGGTCAATGAACCTCGAGGAATTGATTTGTCAAAAGAATTCAAACCATTTTAAGATGAAATCATAATTCAAATAAATTAAATTTGGTGAAAAGATTATGATAATGACAAAAGCAATTGGATGAACTTCTGGAGATGGTTCTAGGATCAAGACTTTGGCTTTGATAAATAAACAGTGCCACCAAACTTAGCTAAGATGTTAAATAGATGCAGGTTATGGTATGTTTGCTTGTGCTTATCTTAAAAGTTGTTGCAAGAACACTTTAAGAAGAAAGTGATTTCAGCGAGAAGCACATATTTTGGATCATGTACCTGGGTCAAGAGCACAAAATGTAACAATTTAAGAAGAAAGTGATTCGAGCAAGAAACACATCATTTGTATCATGTACTTGAGTCAAAAGCACAAAATACGATTTATGACCTGAAAGCACTTCTAACAAACAAAAATCCATTTGGTTTAATAGCTTTTATTTTTTTATTTTTTATCCGAAGCAATCTTTTAAAGGGTTTTAAAAGCAAAGATAAATCATAAATTTGATCTATTATGAGAGCCCAAACCCAAACCCAAACACAATCAAATTAGAGCCAAGTCCACAAATTAAGATCCAAGACTACAAGCCTTCTACCTAGAATCTTCTAGGGTGTTGTATTGTATATGTGAATCATTTGGTAACTTAAAATATTGCTAGAAAGATGGAGAAGAATGAAGTGTATGGTTATTGTAATTTTAGATTAGTTTATTTGTGTGGTGTAGGATTTTTCTTAAGCAGTATAAATTCCCCTTCTCATTTTAGTTTAGGCACCAAGAAAAATTAAGAGCTTCTAAGTGATTGAAGAAGCAAAGTCTAAGTAAGAGTAAGTTGTAGTATCTTGTATTTTGAGTTCGAGTGCTCTTGTAATATTTATTTGAATTTGAATAAAAATTGTTTGTTTGACTTTTTCATTCCAACAAAGTGGTATCAGAGCCAAGTTGGAAAGTATACTATTGCATATCAAATCGAAGGTCTCGACGAGAGGAATTCGACGTCGTCAGAATCGCTCCGATTAGAGTTCAGATGTGCTTCTATGTGCTTTCGGAAGAGTGCTGCCAGAAACCAAATTGACTCATTGAGATGAGTCGAGTCAGCCGAGTTGGAGCCATTGACCGTTGACTTTGATCAAAAAATTTGAATTTTTTTTTTAATTCCTTCTAAGGTTTTTTAGCATTTTGGATTCATTCTCATCATATTAAGAGATATGGCATCATTCTAAGTCCCGAAACTCAACAACAACAACTATGGAAATTGGAGTATCAAAATGAAGACACTTCTTGGATCACAAGATGTGTGGAATCTCATAGAGAAAGGCTATAACGAGCCTACGGATGATGCTGATCTTGTTGTTCTTACACCAGATCAAAAGACAACTTTGAAGGATTCAAGAAAGAGAGACAAGAAGACTCTCTAACTCATCTACCAAGCATTAGATGATAATGACTTTGAAAAGATTTTGAGTGTAAGCTCTGCCAAGGAAGCATGAGAGAAGCTGTAAACCTCTTACAAAAAAGTTGAAAAGGTGAAGAAGGTCTGTCTCCAAACATTAAGAGGTGAATTTGAATCCTTACACATGAAAGTATGTGAATCTATTTCAGATTATTTCTCAAGACTAGTAGCTGTTTCTAATCAATCAAAAAGAAATGGTGAAAATTTAGAAGATGTGAGGATAATAGAGAAAATATTTCGTTCGTTAGATCCCAAATTTGAGCACATCGTCGTGACGATTGAAGAAACTAAAGACTTGGAAGAAATGACGATCGAGCAACTCCAAGTATCATTGCAAGCATACGAAGAGAAGCATAAGAATAAGTAAGGGTTTACTGAGCAACTCCTCAAGCTACAACTCAAGGATAGCCAAGACAATGATAGAAACCAACATGGCCAAGGTAGAAGAGGTAGAAGCCGTGGACGAGGTGGAAGTCGCGGTTGTGGATGAGGTTGGAATTACAACACAACAATTCCAACAACAACTATGAGAAAGGAAAAAACTCAACACTAGGTCGTGGAAGAATCAATTCGAACTCGAGGTATGACAAACCTCAAGTTCAATGCTATAATTGTCAAAAGTTTGGGCATTATACTTCAGAATATAGAGCTCTCAACAACAAAATTGAGGAGAAGGCCAACTATGTGGAGGAGAAGACAGATGACAAAGAAACACTTCTTCTCGCACGAAAAGAAACTGATGGTGGCTAAGCAAATTCTTGGTATCTTGACAGTGGTGCAAGCAATCACATGTGTGGAAGGAAAGATATGTTCGTGGAGCTAAACGAGTCAGTAAGAGGAAATGTTTCATTTGGAGATGATTCCACAATTGTAGTGAAAGGGAAAGGTAACATCCTTATCTGTTTGAAAGATGGGAGACATCAGTTTATTTCCAATGTCTACTATGTGTCTAATATGAAGTAACATCTTCAGTTTAGTACAACTGTTAGAGAAAGGTTATGATATTCATATGAAGGATTATAATTTTTATATAAAAGATGATAAGAATAATTTCATTGCTAAAGTGTCGATGTCAAAAAATAGAATGTTCTTGATTAACATACAAAACGATGTTGCAAAGTGCCTGAAAGCTTGCTACAAAGATGCATCATGGCTTTGGCATCTTCGATTTGGGCATCTCAATTTTGGAGGTTTAGAGTTGCTATCTAAGGAGATGGTGAAAGGACTATCTCACATCAACCATCCTGACCAACTTTTTGAAAGGTGTCTAGTCGGGAAGCAATTCAGAAAAAGCTTTCCAAAGGAGTCAGAGTCAAGAGCCAAGAAGCCACTCAAGCTCATTCATATTGATGTGTGGTCCGATAAAGCCAAGCTCTCTTGGTAACAATTAGGGGTGTTCACGGTCCAATTCGGTCTGATTTTGAATAAAAAAAATTAACAGGACTGGACCGTTCATATTGCTCAAACCAGACTAGACTGGACCGTTTGGTTATTAAAAATATTATACCCGAACGGTTTGATCCGGTTAATAATACATAAATATGATACACTTAATGATATACCTTTGATTAAAATATGAGAAATTTAATCAACGGTTTGTGAGAAATGATATGAGAAATTTAATACATTATTAAAATCGGTCTGGTCCAGTCTGATCGGTTTAAAAATAATATAATCGAATCGGACCGTTTGAAAAACAGTTTTAGTTAAACTTGATCTTGTGATTCCTAGTAAATTCCTTAATCTTTTGAAGCCTTCGCTTGTTAGTGGCTTGGCTAAAATATCGGCAACTTGATCTTATGACTTCACATATTCAACTTGCACATCCTTTCTTGCAACACACTCCCTTATATAGTAGTAGCGAATATCGATGTGTTTGTTTCGATTATGGAATACTAGATTCTTTGTTAAGGCAATGGTTGACTTATTATCGACATAAACCTTGGTCGACTCTTCTTGTATCAAGCCTATCTTCTTCAATAGATTTTTAAGCCAAATTGCATGACAAACACATGAGGTAGCAGCAACATATTCCGCTTCACAAGTGAACAATGTGACAATTAGTTGTTTCTTTGACATCCATGTGAAAGCAGTATCTCTTATGAAAAATACGAATCCAGTAGTGCTCTTTCAAATATCTATGTCTCTACCCCAGTCACTATTGTTATATCCAACAAGCTTGTAATCATTAGAAATTGAATAGAAAAAGCCAAAGTCAATTGTACCTTTCGATAACAAAGAATTCTCTTTGCGAATTTAAAATGGGTGGTTGTTGGAGATTCCATGTAGCGACTAACCAATCCAACTGCGTGAAGAATATCAGGCCTCGTGCAAGTTAGATAGCGTAGACTTCCCACCAAACTTTTGAAGAATGTTGGATCTACACTTTTGCCTTCTTCATGTTTGGATATCTTGATTTCATATTTTGCCAGTGTGATTATCGGCTTACAATTCTCCATCTTAAACTTCTTCAAGATCTCCTTTGCATAGCATTCTTGTGAAATGAAAATTCTATCCTTTTGTTGCCTAACATCAATGCCAAGGTAGTATACCATGAGCCCCATGCTTGGGTTGCTTTCAGTGAAGACCAAATCGTCCATGTAGAGACACACGATCAAAATATCTCCATCCTTTATCTTAATATATAGAGCGTGCTCGTAGGGACATTTGTTAAAGCCATTCTCTTTGAAGTACATGTTGATTCGACTATTACATGCCCTTGGTACTTGTTTTAACCCTTAAATAGCCTTCTTTAACTTCAACACATTGTCTTCTTGGCCTTTGACTTCGTAGCCTGGTGGTTGCTGTATGTAAACTTCATCTTCAAGAACTCCATTTAAGAAGGCAGATTTTACATCCATTTGATGTATCTTCCATTTGTTTTGAGCTGCCAAAGAAATGATTAGTCTAATAGTCTCCAATTGAGCAACAGGCGCAAATACCCCATCATTGTCAGTTTCAGCCTTTTAACTATAGCCTTTAGCAACTAGTCTCACCTTGTGCCTTTCAATCTCTCCATTAGTGTTTTGCTTCGTTTTGTACACTCATTTGACACCTATCGCCTTATGTCCCTTGGGAAGTGAGGTGAATTCCCATGTGTCATTTTTCTTGATGGCCTTGATTTCATCATCCATCGCATCTCTCCACTTCTTTTCTTGTATTGCTTCTTGAAAGCTCATTGGTTCACAATCGACAAATAGACAAAATAATGTAAGGTATCTTGTCGTTCGGTTACCTTATAGAGATCTCTAAGACTTCGTGTGCATGAAGCAACTCTTTCATCTTAACTTCCACTTGATGATGAAGGTGATGAGTCTCCTTGAGTGGTTGTTGTTAGTGAAGTAGTTGGAGTTGCAAGCTCTTGTTAAGGTTCACCTAGTTGCTCCCTCCTTGTCTGTTCATCTTTTTCAAGCTGAGGAAAGAAATTAAAGTTATTTGCATGAGAGTTAAAATCTCATTCTTCTTCGTTGAATACCACATCTCGACTAATCACAATCTTTTTATTGTTTGGATTGTACAGCTTGTAGTACTTCGAATTAGAATCATAGCCGATGAAGATAAAACTCTCGCTTTTATCATCAATCTTTTTTCTTTTCTTGTCTGGAACATGAACATGGGCTATACTTCCAAAGATTCTCAAGTGGAAAATGCTAGGCTTTCTTCCATTCCACGCCTCTTGCGGTGTTTTTCCCTATACATTTCTTGTTGGAGATCAGTTTGACAAGTAGACTGCACACGTCACTGCTTCCGCCCAAAATTCCTTAGGTAGTTTCTTGCTTTTAAGCATGTTTCGTGCCATGTCGAGGATTGTTTTGTTTTTTCTTTTTGCCATGCCATTTCGTTGGGAGCATCTAGGAACTGTCATTGGTCGACGAATTCCATTTACTTCACAGAATTCTTGAAACTCCCTAGATGTAAATTCTCCACCTCGGTCGGATCTCATGACTTTGATTTTTCTACTGTTTTCTCTCTCCACTGCAGTTTTGAACTTCTTGAAGACTTCGAAAACTTCTGACTTTTGTTTCAAGAAATATACCTAGGTTTTTCTTGAAAAATCGTCAAAGAGAAGAAAATAGTTACTATTACCGAGAGAGCTTGTCTTGATTGGACCACATACATCGTTATGGATGAGCTCGAGTGGTTTTTTGGCTCTTGACTTTGACTCCTTTGGAAAGCTTTTTCTGAATTACTTCTCAACTAGACACCCTTCACAAAGCTGGTCAGGATGGTTGATGCGAGGTACTCCTTTCACCATCTCCTTCTTAGATAATAGCTCTAGACCTCCAAAATTGAGATGCCCAAATCGAAGATGCCAAAGCCATGATATATCCTTGTAGCAAGCTTTTAGGCACTTTGTAACGTCGTTTTGTATGTTAATCAGGAACACTCTATTTTTTGACATCGACACTTTATATTCTTATCATCTTTTATAGAAAGATTATAATCCTTCATATGAATATCATAACCTTTATCTAACAGTTGTACTAAACTCAAGATGTTACTTTTCATATTGGGCACATAGTAGACATTGAAAATAAATTGATGTCTCCCATCTTTCAAACGGATAAAGATGTTACCTCTCCCTTTCATTACTATTGTGGAATCATCTCCAAACGAAACATTTCTGCTTACTGACTCGTCTAGCTCCACGAACATGTCTTTCCTTCCACACATGTGATTGCTTGCACCATTCTCAAGATACCAGGAATTTGCTTGGCCACCATCAGTTTCCTTTCGTACTAGAAGAAAAGTTTCTTTGCCATTTGTCTTCTCCTTCACGTAATTGGCTTTCTCCTCAATTTTGTTGTTGGGAGCTCTACATTTTGAAGGATAATGCCTAAACTTCTGACAATTATAGAATCGAACTTGAGATTTGTCATACCTTGAGTTCGGACTGATTCTTCCACGACCTCGTGTTGAGCTTTCTCCTTTCTTATAGTTGTTGTCGGAATTGTTGTTGTTGTAATTCCAACCTCGTCCACGACCGCAACTTCTACCTCGTCCACGTTCTTTACTTCTACCTCGACCACGTTGGTTTCTATCATTGTCTTAGCTTTCATGTATATCTTTGAGTTGCAGCTTGAGGGGTTGCTCAGTAAACCCTTGTTTCTTCTTATGCTTCTCTTTGTATGCTTGCAATGATCCTTAGAGTTGCTCGATCGTCAATTCTTTTAAGTCTTTAGTTTTTTCAATCGTCACGACGATGTGCTCAAATTTGGCATCCAACGAACGAAGTATCTTCTCTATTATCCTCATATCTTCTAAATTTTCACCATTTCTTTTTAATTGTTTAGAAATAGCTATTACTCTTGAGAAATAATCTGAAAGACTTAGATACTTTCATGTATAAGGATTCAAATTCATCTCTTAATGTTTGGAGACAAACCTTCTTCACCTTTTCGATTCCTTTGTAAGAGGTTTGCTTGGTAGATGAGGTAGAGAGTCATCTTGTCTGTCTTTGTCTTTTGATCAAGTGTAATAGCAACATCATTCGCAGGCTCATTATAATCTTTCTCTATGATATCCCACACGTCTTGTGATCCAAGAAGTGCCTTCATTTTGATACTCTAATTGTTGTTGTTGTTAAGTGTCGGGACTTGGAGTGATGCCATAACATTTTTCATATCTTTCAATATGATGAGGATTTGCAAAATCCAATCGCATGGATGAATCTAGAACGCCGAAATTTTTTTGAAGAAACTCTGAAAAAAATTTCCAAATTTTTTAGTCAACGGCTCCAACTCGGTTTCTAGCAGCACTCTTTCTAGTGCAGAATCTGAACTCCGATCGAGGTGATTCTGGCAACGTTGGATTCCTCTCATCGAGACCTTCGATTTGATATGTAATAGTGTATACTTTCCAACTTAACTCTAATACCACTTTGTTGGAAATGAAACACAAACAATTTTTATTCAAACTCAAAGAAATATTATAAGAGCATTCTCACTTAAAATACAAAATATTACAACTCATTCTTATTTAGATTTTGTTTATTCACTCACTTAGAAACTCTTAATTTTTCTTAATGCCTAAACTAAAATGAGGAGGGGTATTTATACTTCTAACAATAACCATACACCTCATTCTTCTAATAATATTTTAAGTTACCAAATGATTCACATGCACAATTACCACATCCTAAAAAATTCTAAGTAAAAAGCTTGTAGTTTTGGACCTTAATTTGTGAACTTGGGCTCCAATTTGATTGAATTTGGGCTCGGGCTCCCATAATGGATCAAGTTTATGATCCAAAAAATACACCTATATTTGCTACAGTATTATCAAATCTAAACTATATATATTTCAATTCACACTGTCAATCAATTGAACTTTTGTTGCCTTCTAGAATTGGATATTCTTTGCTGATTTATTTCTAGCCAAAACTATTGTAGTTTGGGTTATGCTGCTGTTAAAAATTGTTTAAGATAGAAGCGATTTCATAAGAAAGTGCTTTCATAAAACATATTGTGTTCGTTTTCAAGGAATCATAAAATGTTATTTTTGATCCTGAAGGGCTTTTGATAAATTTTCACATTTGATCACAAAGCTTGCTTTGCAATCAGAAACACTTTTACAAGTCTTAGAAAGAATAACAAATAGATTCTTGGTGTCAGCCTAGCTCAATCAAGGAAATCTTTTTGTTTTTGATGTGAAGTCACCTTGTGTAACCAAGATTGCCAGAGTGAAAAAGGATCTCCCTCCAACCATAAGTAATGCACCCTTGAACGTGTGCAATCAAGTGCAGCAGTTTCTAGTAAGATCACTTCTCTCCCTAGAAGTGATGAAATTGTTCCTAGCATTATTGTTGTTCCTGCCCCATGCAGCATGGACATGTCTCCCAGTAAATCAGATTGTGTTTCGGTTTTGTTGGGTGAGAAAATGTCTACCTGTGATTCTTTCAGAATATGTCGACAAAAATGATGTTCAGGCCGTTGATTTCATTAACCAGAAGACATTGAGCAATCTATACATATCAGACGGCCCAGAAACAAAAGGTGTTTTTCTAAACAAAATTAGTTTTGATGTTTGATTTGGGTTTTTGAATTATTCAGTTATATTATCTTAATAAACTGACTTGTGTACAGGAAACAAGTGCAATAGAGATTTGCTCATGAAGATGGAAACATATGATGATATTGTTGATGTTGATAACAATTATATGGATCCACAGATGTGTGCAACCATTGCTTGTGACATTTACAAACATTTGCACGCATCAGAGGTTTGCATTCTTTTTCTATTGGAAAATGCTAAGTAATGCAAATTTGATTTGGCCACAAAACTATATCAGTAAGAAATTGTCATGTAAATTGATATTGCAATAGATTTATGTTATTTGTTATAATAAATTCTATACTATTTGATAACTTGATGTATGCATTAAATGCCACGTTATCGTTTAATTAGATGTTAAGTTGAAAATATAAGACATTGAAGTAAACTAGGGACGACTTATTAACAGTGTGACATGTGAACCATGCATGCATGATTTTCCTATTTGTCTTCCGTTAACACCTAATGTAATACACTTACATATGATACTGTTATAGCGAGTTTCTGAAGTTTGAAATCTGAGTTTGTGCCCGAAACTTCTTTATTGTTTACGATTATCCATTTGAATTAATTTTTGTTATCTTGTGTTCAATATCTGTGGTATAGGTAAAGAAAAGGCCCTCAACAGATTTCATGGAAAAAAATTCAGAAGGATATAAATTCAGAAGGATATGTACTGAAGTTTTAACATGTTTGGCAAGCTTAAGATTTTTATTTCATAAAAGGCTAAAATGGTTAACTTAATTGCAGGTGGCTGAAGAGTACAGACTTGTACCTGATACTTTATATTTGACTGTGAATTACATAGATCGATATCTATCTGGTAATGTAGTGAATAGGCAACGGTTACAATTGCTTGGTGTTGCCTGCATGATTATTGCTTCTTAAGTAAAAGATAAAGGTTATAGGATAGGTTTAGTAGTTATAAAATATTATATAATTTTTTATACTCATATCTTCATAGTTGAGATTTAGAGAAGTAATTTTTTCTTATCTCTGGCTTATAAATCTCAACCATTGAGATGTGAGCATGTAAAAAATTATATAATATTTTATAGTTAGTCATCCCATCCCAAGATTTATACCATGTTTTTCTATCATTGATCTCTTCAACATTACTTTTATGAATGTTTTCCTCAAAGTCTTTTTTTTTATGAATGTTCATGTTTCACTAACTCTTTTTTTAATAAACATTCATTCTCATGTTTTCCTCTTCAATGGCTTCAATTTTCATTTAAAAATAGAGGATAATCTGACTTATTTAAATCCATTAATTCAATTCAATTTTTTTTCTTATTTTTAATAACTACCTGAACCATGAATTGTTATATGATTCATCAATCAAATAGATGTATTTTTTAAAAGAATTGTTCAAGAAATAAGTGATCCTTTATCTTTTCTCGCTAATGATAGACCCCAGACTTATTTCTGTCAATATACTTTAAATCGTACCAATTCTTTCAAAGTTGTTTGAAACCCTTTCAATTTATATCTGGAAAATATACTTACAAAGTTGGCCCAATTTATTGATTGATATTAACCTTAGATTCTTGCCTCCAAGAAATGAATCAATACTTTTTACTCGGATCGAAGTAGAACATTCTCCATCTGCTCGCCTGGATTCTCGGATTCATTCTCGTCTTGATCCACTATGGAGTTCCTTCACGTACCATTTACATTACAACCCTATCAAAAAACTAAAATGAGAGTTCTAGTGAAATGGTATTGGTAATTAAATACAACAAAACTAGCTCTCTAGACACATTTCTCTTTACACAACTCTCTATACATAGTTTTTATATTTATTTTTGTTCTTTAGTTCCGAGAAACCTAATTTAATAGAGATGTAGTATTATGATTTTCTACGGTACAATAGACTTTCGAGATAGAATTAGATTATAAGTTGTTTTATTCTGGAGACGTCGGGACTGAGAACTGTTTCCATAATTTGGGTAAAGTCACAAAATGTAATCCAAGCAATAACATTAGTAATTTTGTTCCTTAATTTATTACTTACGAAGCAACAAGGAAATATAGATCGACAAAAGAATCACGAAGGAAATATACATCAGCAACTAGGCCGAAAGGCTAGTTTAGTGAGAGCAATTCTCACAGAAATTTGGATCTGAATGATTAGGAGGAAGAAGTGAACAATAAAAATAAAATAAAAGAGGAACAAATGAGGTAGAGATGAAAAATGACTAACATTGCAACGATTTGATGAATCTCAATGGTGTAATTGTAGTTTAGAGGAAGAAGAACAAGGAAGCTAAATCCTAGCAGAGATCGAATCGAGACGTTTTGGTGTTGTTTACATTGTTATCCAAATTTCTTGCCACTTGTAATGGATTCTTTTTTTTTTTTTTTGGAAGAAAGGAACTTCAAACTAATGAAATAGTTACTTACATTACTTTCAAAGGAAATCATTAAAGAAGTTTGACATTCATATAAGAGAACCAATACAACATATATAGACAAGCAAATAAAAATAAAGAATTTTGATATCTGACAAGAAAATTGACACCACATATAATTATCCAATATGTCCATAATATCTTTCTTCATGAAACAAACTTGGAATAACCTCATATATGTGTGATGTATCTCTATGAAGCTGTGAGTGAAGTAATGTTTCTTAACCCAGGTAGACTTCATTTACAACTTTCATCAAACATTTTACATGCCAAGGAAACACAACTAGATTTAACATGCACGTACCTCATAAACCTCCACCATAGTAGAAACTCACCCTATTGAATAAAGGCATGTCATCCAAATGGTGTGAAAATGAAGAAAAATTGTAGAGATTATTTACTGAAAGCTTTCTCAGAAAGCTATGCTTGGTTGCAAGATAATAGAAAACATAAAGTTAAAGGAGAAGATAGAGATAAGGCAGAGCGAAAGTGAATGAATTTGAACTTCATTTCATTAGGTACATTAATCAAAACTGAGCATTACAACCTTTATATAGGCAAATGATTACAACTGAATTGTGATATAAGGGGCTTGTGACTTTAGCAATACTTTAATAACACATAACAAACTACATCTAGAAATATCAAACTCTAACTAACAAATGCTAAGGTGGATGAATTGCTAGGGTGGCAACTTCCTTTGTTAGACCCCACTTAAATACAGTGGTCATCAAATCATACTGAGTTTGCATTGAAGATAAGGAATTTTAGAGAAGGAAAGAGCCTTAGTGAATATATTGACAGTTTATTCAAAGGAAGGAAGATATCGAACATTAAGAGAATGATCAATAATTTTCTCAAGCATAAAAAAATTCTAATTTAATATGTTTAGAACAACCATAAAGAATAGGATTAGTTGCAAGAGAATCTAGACTGAGATTGTCACACTATATAATAGGTGTAGAAGATAAAGGAACTCGTAATTTAGTAAAAAGAGATTGAAGCCATCCCATTTCAGTTGTAGTGCTAGCAATGCTGCTATGCTCAACTTATGTGCTAGAGTAAGTCATTGAGGCTACTTTTTAGTATACCAGATCATAGGATTTGCACCAAAGAAAACACACAAGTCAAATGTTGAATACTTATCATAATAACAAGGGCCCAATCTACCTCAACAAAAGCTATCAAAGCCAACTTGTGAGACTATTTGAACTTCAGTCCATAATTGAAAATACATTTTAGATACCTTAAAATCCTCTTAATAGCAATCAAGTGAGTAGTTCTATGAGATGCCATAAACTAGCACACTTTATGACAACAAAAGCTAAATTAGCCTTTGTAAGGGTAGCACATTGAAAACCCCCCCAACAACACTTCTATATAGAGTGAGATTTTCCTACAAATCTCCACCAATAGAGAGTAACTGAACATAAGTGCAAATAAGAGTTGCAACTGGCTTAGCACCAACCATGTGACCTCTCTCTAAAATGTCCAAGATATTATTTTTATGTTTTAGATACAAACTACCATTAGGAAGTCTCTCTGCACCAATTCCCATAAAAGAATGCAACTCACCTAAGTCCTCTAGTGAAAATATAGCAACAAGCATAAATATCAGTTCTTGAATATCTGAGGGAATAGAACCATTTAATACAATATCATCAATATAGATTAAAATGTAGATGAATGCTTAAATCCAAGTCTAAGTTTTCCAAACCAAGCTCTTGGAACTTGTTTCAAGCCATATATGGCTTTGTTTATCTATAAACATTTAAATCCAGTAAGTCCTTTGTATCATTTTTGGCAACCCTATGTGTAAACAATTCAAGCAGGAAATGGCTTGACTTGACCCTATGTTCTCTCATAGTATCCTACTTAGTGTTTTATCATCCTTTGTGTAAGGTCGGTTACTGACAGTTTAATACTATACACACTCACTTAGATATGAATACTTTTTTGTGAGTATGTTTACACACATCATGGTGGGTTGGTTCTTGTAGTAGGTTATGTTTTGTTGTTTTTGAGAGTATTTGTAAAAAATTACTTAACAATTTTTCAAAAACAAAAAATGAAATTTTGTGAACTCGCTAACCCATTATCGGTTGACGAATATAAATACCATTTTCTTCCAAATGTTTTAGTTAATTAGAAAACTTGAGAAAATTTTGTTGGTTTTGAAACTGGTTTTTGAAAGATTGAAAATCATTTTCTTATTTCACGTCACAAGTTTTTTGATGGCTGTTTAATAATAGTGATTTGAGATTGTTTGTACAAAAACTATTTTAGGGTGGGGTTATGTAAAATTGGATCAACATCCATATTTATATTGCATATTATGTACTTGTGTTTGGCTAAGTTATACCTATAGGATTTTAATTTATTCTGACTGTTGGTAACTAGTTGTACCACTGTATGGTCGTAGGGCTTTGAAAAAAAAACCAAATTCAACATTGGAACACAGTAGCTGTGGAGGCAGTTAGCAAGGGTGACACAGGTGCAGTTAGGGCAAGTGACATGACTGGTAGAGGTATTTGTATTTATATTTCTATTTTTATTGAGTTATAAATTTTGTTATTCATTAGTGAATTGTTTGCTACAAGGTGGTTTTCATAAGCAATCTGAGGATGTTACCACATATGTAGGATTTTTATGTGGATTTACCTCGTTATATTGTTATGTTTGTATGATATGCTATTTCATTAGTACAATGAGAATTCTATCCAAGTATGTTTCAACATATAAGGATCTAAATGTGATTGGAAGGTATTCCTTTCTATCTATCACATGCTTTCTTTTTCCTACTATCACGCTTTCCTTCTTTTCCATGCTTTTTGATTTATCTACTTAGCTTGATTTATATAGCTTATGTTAAAGCTTTTTATTTACTAAACTATTTAACTTCTATCTCATTTGCTTATCTATCCATGTGTTGCCATCTCTTTGTTTATTATTTTTTTACTGGTTGTGAATTGGGGGTGACTTCAGAGGAGTTTATATCTCCTTACCTTGGTTGGTTACCAAGTCTTGGACTCTCTCGATTGGTATCAGAGTGGGTAAATCCTTTTGGGATTAAATATTCTCATGTCAGTTCATTTAACTCGCTTTAATCATACACTCACTCTCTCTAAATGGATTTTTAAGAAGGAGAAAATTTAGGTACACCTCATTTGTTTAATAGGCATAACTATGCCTATTAGAAGTTTGAGATGTAGGCTTTCTTGTAGTTTCTTGGAGATTGCATTTGGTATCTCATTGAAAATGGCTAGACTTATCCAACCAAATCCCTTACTTGGTCATTCACTAACCTATAATTGAATGGATCAAGGTAGAGAGTAAAGAGTTTGAATGGAATAGTAAAGGAATTTTTACTATCATCACATGTGTTACTCAAGATAAGTATTGAAGAATTCAGAGCTATTTCATGTCCAAGAAAGCATGCGATATTCTTGACTATATACATGAGGGTACCTTTTAATGTCAAACGATCTTGAGTAATCAAACTCAACAAAGATTGAGATGTGTCAAGTGGAGGAGAATGAAACCTTTGACAAATTCTATGTCTGTTTCACTAATATTGAAACCTTTGACAAATTCTATACCCATTTCATTGATATTGTGAATTCCTATCATGATCTTAGAAGATAATCGATGAAGAAAAAAATCAATCAAATTCTTACGAGTCTCTTTTTTCACTTCCATCCTAAGATTACTACTCTTGAAACCTTTTTCAAACTTGGTAAACTGACTCTCAATGATTTAGTGGGTAATATCTAAGCCTATAAGATTTATTATTGTCTGTCGAGAAAACCCAAATTGCTATTGAGAAAGGAAAGACCATTGCCTTTAATACCACTAAAAGAGTTGGTAGCAGCAAGGATGTACACAAAATAATTGCCATTGATGAGAGCCCAAGTCTTAATGAAGAAGAAATGGCTTTTCTTACAAAGAGATTCACTAGATTCTTTCAATGTAAGAAAAACCCTATTAGTGGGGTCAAAAGAGATAGCTCGAGTAAGAAAGACTTAAGGTCAAGAAAGAAAGAATACAACTCTAAAGATGAGTTAAAAATACAATCACATAGAAACTACTTCAACTAGATGAACATTTTAGAGTGTGAAAATCAAGACACATCGCTATAGAGTGTTAATTAAGCAAAATTGCTCTGGAAAAAGAGCGATGAAGGTTGAGGTTAATGTTTTGAATAGTATTTATAATGACTACAATTTTATAGCCTTTATGGCTTCGAAGTCTCTTGAAGATCCTCCTATTATAATATACTGAGCCACATAGGTGTAGAAGATAATGAAGATGATCTAGATGAACTCCTTGACTCCTATAACAAACTCCTTCTAGAGCACATTAAATCTGAAAAATCAAGGAAAAAGGATTTGGATATCCTTGAGGAAAAGGACCAAGAATTGATCATGTTGAAAGCCACTCTTGAAGAAAAGAATTCCATAGTCAACCATGATAAGAGTGATCTCACAAAAAAAATATGATTATTTAGAAGAGATACTCTAATCTTTAAGAAGAATTCAATGCCAATCACTACAAAGCAAAGTTTCTAGAATAGGCACTAAAGAAAATCGATTTGAGTCAAGTGACTCTAAGAATTGTTAGCACTAACTTAACTAACGAATAGGTTGATAAAATCATATTTTTAAGAAAAAAAGGTGATTGTGCTTAAAAGCAAAAAAGAGTATTTGGCATATACTATTTTTGAGAAGGATGTGGAACTTGAGATGCTCTGTGAAACATAATGAGTCCCAATGGTTTGGCTAGATTTCTACAGTTTTCCATCAAATAAAAAGGAAGACCTTACCAGTTCCTTGAGCAGGAAATTATCCAAACTTGAAAAGGATCTTGTTCATTCTAAAGGAATAGTAAAAAAGTTGATACTAAGAACTTATAAGTTTGTTAAGATTTTGAGCTATAGCAAAGCCTTGTAGGACAAATGGGGTCCAAGTTATAAAGATGAGGTCCCTACTAAAGATATTGTGCCAAAATTTATCAAGCATTTATATATATCCAATTAAGAAAACTATTATAGATGCCTCAAAAGGTAAGTCAGTTGTTATGTCCAACCTCCTTCCTTCAAGAAGGTTTTTCACCTTGTGCTACCTCCTCTCATCATGAAGTGATGACCTATTTCCCCTACCTATTTCCTTTGTTTTGGTGTGTCACCACTATGGTCAATATGGGCATCTAATGTCTCATTGTATGAAGTCAATTTTTCATCTTCATGTGAGAATTAATGTTAGTGTTATTTTCTCTTCGTTTCCTTTTGATACTGCTCCTCAAAGTTAGAGACCCAAATTATCCCACTCTTTTGCAAATTTGTACCATCTATAGGACTGTTGACCATATTACAAGATATTGCCCTAGATATGTTAGGAGAACTTTTAAGAGATCTTCCTCTTGCTTACCTTATTTTGTTTTCTCAGGTTGCAGCTATTGTAGTTTGCCTGAGCATGTTCAAATTGGATGAATTATGTACCTTAGGCATAGTACAAAAATGACTAAACTTTCTTCTTAGAGTTTGCATGGTCGTATGTATATGGATCGCTTTACTAGTTATACAGGGATTTCTAAACAAAAGATTTCTCAAATTCCTTATACACTACAAGCTTATGTAATCAAAGACTTTAATTTGACTCTATTCTCCCTCTCAATTTTTTTCTAAATTAAGGGATATGATTTGGTCACTTTTTCTTGTGATCTTTTTTTTTATCGAGTTTTTTGTTCTTGCTCCCTTGTAGAATTTATGTACCTATTTTATTTTTGTTTTTGCTCTTATTTATATCAAATTTATCTTATTTATGTTCTTTCTTGTTCTATTTCTTCTTGATAAAGAAAAGGTCAAAAATATTTTACGTTATTTTTACAATAAAGAATTTTATTTTTGCACTATCTTTCTCTCTTTCTCTCTTCTCGAGTTGTTTATGCTATTTCACTAAACCTCTCCACCCCTTCGTCATAGTGCTCGTTGAGTGTGAGTGTTTACACACTCATCTTTGGCTCATCGAGATCCCCTACAAAGTGGTGGTAAAGGATTAGAAAATGCACACAATTTCTATATTATATCACCTTTCACCTCTCTTTGTCAATCTATAGAATAAGTTAACCACTTTTCGAGCCATTAAACACTTGTCTACTATTCCTTATAGCCTTCCTTTGCAATGGCCCTCAAAAGAACCCAAAGAACCAACATATCCTCTAAAGATCAAGGATAGTTTTTTGATCCTATAGATTCCTCTCAATGCTTGGCTTCAATCATCACATAACGATTTATGTTAATAGATGAACTTCCTTTCATTTGAGAAAAGTTTTCATACTTTTCTTGGATCTCCTTATGTTCTTTTACTTATTTCTTTGACCTTTCTTTCATTTGGAAGTTTTATTTAGCTATTTCTCCATTTTACTCCTATAGTTTTTATACCACCTTTTTTTTATGAGAACATGAGGTCACTCTCTTTCAAGAAAATTTCATTAGGATTTTGTCTCTTCTAGATGTACATGATCCTTCCTTTTAGGTCATACCTTTCAAACTTGAAAACCTCGTCCCTTTTGATCTTCTTAATGACTTTTCAAACATCTCATCTCTTAATTTTATAGAGATGGCTAACCGATTGGTAGGATCTGATCATCATTATAGTAGAGGCTAACTTCAATCAAGTGATTTTGCTCATAATCGATGACCTAGGGATATTGTGAGTGTTGTATTCATCCTTTTTCTCACTTCTCTTGAGTGAATTTTTCTCGAGGTCACTTTTTGTGTGTTATTCTCAACTGTGAGACTATAGATCTTGCAAGATGATCTATGGGACCATTTTTTTTTCTCTACTACTTTTATCCTCTCTTCATTATTCATCCTCAATCACCAGTGGGGTGCTTCTTTGTTTTTTGTTATTGTTGGCACTTTGAAAGGTACAAGACTGGTGTATGTCAACCACTTTGCTTCTGATCATCCCTCTACTTCTAAACACTTTGTACCTTCATCTTCTTCCTCTTAGAGTTTCTTTCAGTCTATCATATGTCCCTCTACTCTGATTCATCCTTCTCTTCCTTCCCTTACTCATCTACCTTCTAAGATTGCTCTTCTTTGCTATGAGTTTGCCTCCATCTCTTAGCGCCTGGACATGGTGATTAACAACCATAAAGTTGTAACTAAAGCCTTCACTCTTCACTTGTCTCTTACTAAGCCTAGAAATGCCAAGCAAGCATCAAGTCATGAAGATTGGAATTAGTCAATTCAAGATAAGTTTGAGGCACTTATTATAAAAGTGATTGGTCCTGAATGGATGTGGAGAGTAAAGAAGTTGAAAAAACATGCATTGGATAAAAAGAAAACTCATGTGGTGGTACAAGGTTTTCATCAACAACCAAGCATTGATTTTCAAGAAATTTTCAGTCTTGTTGTCAAACATGTCACCCATTAGGGTTGTTATTATGTCTTTTCCAAGGATGGAAATTGCATTAGTTGGATATGAATAATGTTTTTATCAATGAGAAGTTACATGAAGTGGTTTATATGGTACGATCCCTAGGTTTTGAGGACATTGTCCAGTACATTATATTACATGGGGTTTATCAAGTTAAGAGTGGATTCTTTCTTGTTTTACAATTTTTCCAAGTCTACTCCTATCTACCTCTTGGTATATGTAGATGATAGAATCATCATTAGATGAAATGAATCTGAAATCAAGGTTCTTATTCACACTTTGCATGTAAATTTCTCTTTGAAATATATGGGGTTTCTTCTTTTTTCTTGGTATTGAGATCACAGATTTACCAAATGGTGATATTTTGCTCACTTAGACCAAGTATATTAAAGATATGCTTGAAAAAGTAAAAATGGAGCACTCTAAGTCCATTCGTCCTTTAATGTTTACTTCCCTATTATTTTCAACTTCTGATGGTGTACCTAATAGTAATCCTTCCTTTTATAGAAGTGTGATGAGAGCCTTTCGATATATCACCTTGATAAGACTAGATATAGCCTTTAATGTTAACAAAAAATGTCAATTTATGTCTAAACCTATCAATGTACATTGGTTTTGTTGTTAAATGTATTTTAAGGTACTTGAAAGGTACAATTCATCATGGTCTTGTTTTCAAACCATCGTCTCAAAATGGTAGTTACAAGCTTTGTAAATGCTGATTAAGGATTATCTCTAGATAATAGGAAGTCTACCTCATGTGTTTGCATTTTCCTCAATGCTAATGCTTTTTTTGTGTTCTTGTAAGCAAAGTATCATTGCAAGATCAACTAATGAGGCTGAGTACATGTCCTTAGCTAGTGATGCTACTAAAGTGATTTGGTTTAAAACACGTCTTTAAGAAATGCATTTTAGTTCTCCCTCTGTTCTTATTCTATGGTGTGACAACTTAAGCACTTTGGCTTTAGCAATTAACCCAATTGTACATGCACGTACTAAGTATGTTGACCTAATATGCATTTCTTAAGGAAACATGTGTCGACAAAAGACTTTGTTATGCAGTAGATTCCTACTTAACAATAGCTATCTGATGCATTCACCCTTTGTCTATGCAAGCCTTTCTAAAGCTATGTAGCAAACTCAATTTTATTCAATTGCCATGAAGTTTAAAAAGGATAATGAGAAAAATGGAATGACTGATACACTCGTGAATGTAGATAGTGCAGCTTGTAGTGCACCTAGTAACTCACATAATGCAGCGCATGATGCAAGTAGTGCAAGTGCAACAAGGAAGGCAATGGCATGTAATAAGCAAAATTATCATGTGCAAAAAGTTAATCGTTCTAGTGGCTAGTACATCATCGAGCTATAGTTGTTTATAGCCTGGTAACAAACTTTTGTAATTTGGTTCATATTGGGTACATAATATAGTTAGTTTTTATAAACAATTTTACACAAGGCAATTAATGATAAGCATTACACCAACAATTTCTCAACTTTTCGTCATCCTTCTCTTCCTTTCTACTTCTTGATTTCCTTCCAAATGTGACCATACCATTTTTAAGCTTTGAAGTTTGAGTGAAGATCCTTCCCTCGTTTTAAATCACTTCTCTATACACATCCTTTTAATCATTAATTATGTATACTGAATTAAATGATTTCGAATTTGAATATTATAAAATATACATTTATTATTAACATTTTTTTTAAAATATCCTAGTCCCACCTTGCTCATAACCCTTCACAATGGGTTTCAATTGTTATGGATTATCTCATGTTCAAGTTACCTAATCAAAAAGATCGAAATGTTATTCCTTTTGTAGGCTAAAGTTGTTTCTTCCACACTAACAATTTCCATGGAAATATTTCCAATTAGAAATATAGATTTTTCATATATGATCGAATTATTTATATTATTTTATTTTTAACTCTAATAAATCATGTTTTTTATGTTATAAAATAAGATGATAGTACTTACTAATAATAGTGCAACATATTACTTGTGATTTATCACAAACTTTTGATTAGCATTTGTTGTAATATGTTTCATCATTTTGGGAACTTTGGTTCAAAAATTTTAAAATTGGGAATTTTAATCCATCAATTTTATTAACCAAAACATCTTTGCAATATAAAACAGATGACAAAAAATAATAAATAAATGGAGGAAGAAGAAGGCAGAATCAAACACTGAATTTAATGTGTTACTCTAGTATATATTCATTATATATATATTTTTAAATCATTTAAGTTATATTTTTTTAATTAAATAAAAGAAATATTATATGGATAAGATTCAAACATGAATCTATAGTTTAAGTGAAAGATCTTACCACTTAGAACACAAATTAGTTATATAAATAACACATTCGGTAATAATAATTATTATTATTAAAATTACATGTGGCATGTAATCTAAGTGCATCATGCCCTCTGAGTCCAAGTTAAAATAGAGCTTTGAGAGTTATTCATAATTGATGCTTATAAGAGTCTAGGAATGAATATTTTAACTACAGGTTTGGATATTTGTAGTTATTTGTACTATCAGTTCAATTTATATCCGATTAATTTTGGAAATTGAAATGATTTTAGGTATTATCCAATCACAAAGAGTTCAATTTATATCCGATTAATTTTAGGAATTGAAATGATTTTAGGTATTATCAAATCACGAAGTAACATTTACATGATGGGTACAGTTATATTGATATTTATCTTCATCTGTACTTGATATATATTATATTTATTTAATTAATTTATATATTTATTAAATTAATAAAATATTTAATTTTTAGATATTCGAACCTTGAATCTCTAACTCATATATTAATGCTCAGTTCTATTAATCCACCTCCATTTTTTGTTTATTAATTTTATATTAAATATCTTTTTAATGAGTTTGGAAAAAATAAGTTTAATTTCAGGTATTATTTATTATCCGTCCCACCTTGTTACATTTGAATAAAAATTATCTCTAAAGTGTAATGGGTTTTGAAAAAAAAATTAGTACGTATTAACTACTTTAATTTTAAGGATAATTATATTAAAATTTAATTTCATTTATCTTCGAATTCATTCATAGCCAATTACTTATTTTTGATTGGATGTATGTTACACTCATAAGTAAGATAGAAATTCCCTAAGGAATTGCTTTTGAATATAAAACAAGGTAATTGGATGTTTATAACATCGAGATGAGAGAATGGATACAATAATTGTGAAAACAATTTTTGATATAATTGTTTTCAAAATCGAAATAATCAATACGTATTCAAAATTATCCAAAAATATTTACAATTTAAAGACGATATTTATCTGCAAGTAATGAAAGGGACGGATAATAAATAATACACAAAATTAAACTAATTTTTTTCAAACTTATTAAAAATATATAAAATTAATGAACAAAAGATGAATGTGAATTAGTGGTATTGAGCATTAATACATGAGTAATAGATTTAAGGTTCAAATCTTTGAAAATTAAATTTATTATTGATTTAATAAATATAATATATATTGATTACATGTAGGGATAGGCACGGGTACGAGCATTGATGATTTTTGATATAACAATCGAATTATAAAACTTATACTTGAAAACCGTTATCGTTCGGGGACAGTTATGAAAAAAAATCGAAAAAACCCAAAAAAAAAATTATTAATTTTTGATTTATAATTTAATATATAATTTAATTTATTAAATATATAAATTAATTAAATATAATTAATTTCGGGTATCGGCGGGCACAGTTTTTAGTATAACTATAACCAAATCGTACATGTTGTTTCATGTTCAGTTTTTACCTGAAATCGTCTTCGTCCCCAAAATTTACCAGTTAAAAATTGAACCCGCGGTTTTTTTCCCATCCTTGGGTACATGTAGTGAAATATATCAATATAATTGTATCTGCCATGTAACTTTTACTTCGTAATCGAATAATATCCCAAATCGTCCTCATTCCTAAACATGCAGTTACAATTCCCATTCATATGACTGACTTTTTTTAAATATAACTATTTTCCGATTGTTGTTTGAAAAAATCTCAACATCCTTGCACATAACTATCTTCAATTTCCTTCCCTCATTTTCTAGTTTCTCTTTCTAAAATTTCTTATTTTCTTTATATAAGTTATATTTATGAGAAAAGTAAAAAAATAACACATAAATTTGATAGCAGAGTTCAATCAATTTTGCCTACGTCTTCGGACTTACTGTAGATATTTTTACTAAAAAGAAGAAATTATGCAAAGTATTTACTCCACTCACAACCCAATTACACCCAAGAAAATTGCTCTCAATTTTCTCTCATTAAAGCTTTTTTTCTCTAAGCTTTTCTCTCAATTGGATAATTCAAATTACCTATTGCGGTGCTCTATTTATAGATGCATAAGCCCCTTATACATGTTTTGTCAATTAATTCTTGATAGACTTTCCTTATTTTTCAACAAAGGATGCACCGTCCATTCAATTTTCTTGGGTTGTTGGCTTGACAACCACTATTTTGTTTTCTTGTCATTTATTGCACTATTTGGTGCATGTAAGCTTGACCACAATCTCTCACTTGAAGACTGATTTTAATTTATTTTTACACATCGATCAATGCAGTAGCTTTTCTAGTCTTGTTACTCTAGCAGACCAATTAAAGTTGAACACAATTTCAGTTTATCAATAGTCACCGCCTTTGTCAACATATCCATTAGAGTTTTGCTTACTTGAATCTTCTACAGTATTAACATATCATCTTCTAATATAGATTTGATGAAGTGATAACAAAGCCCAATATGCTTGGTTCTAGAATGAAATGTTGAATTCTTTATCAAATGTATCGTAATTTGACTATCAATGTGTAGAATATTCTTCTCCTGCTTGAATCCTAATTCAGTTAACAATTCTTGAAGCCATATCATCTTTTTACTAGCTTCAGTCACTACTACATACTCAGCCTCTGTAGTGGATAGAGTGACAATCTTCTATATTTGTGATATCTAACTAACAGTTGTAGTTCCAACAATAAATATATAACTGGTGGTGCTTCTTCGTTGCTCAACTTCACCTCCAAAGTCTGCGTCTACGTAGCCTTGTACTTTTAACTCTCTTTTACTAAGGTACAAACACTTCTTTGCGGTGCCTCACAGATACCTCAAAATCCACTTGACTACTTCACAATAAGGTTTCTCTAGATTTGACATAAACCTGCAAACAACTCTCACTACATGGCTAATGTTTGGTCTTTTACAGACTATTACATACATCAAACATCCAATAGATGAGGCATAAGGAACGTTATCCATGAATTCTCTCTCTTCCTCCGTCTAAGGGGACTGATCTTTGGATAGACAAAAGTGACTAGCTAATGGTGTGCTAATTGGCTTGGCATTGCCCATGTTGAATTACTACAAAACAGAGTTTATGTGCTCTGCCTGAGATAACTGCAAGGATCCTCTCTTCGTTTGTATCTCTTGTGATTTGTATTCAAAGAATCTTTTTTGTTGGACCCAAGTCTTTCATGTTAAACTCCTTTGACAATTGCTGCTTCAACCTTTTGATATCATCCATTTATGAACTTGCTACTATCATATCATCAACATAAAGAAGTAAAATGATATAATTAGACTTATATCTCTTGAAGTAGCAACAATGGTCGGCGTTACATTTCTAGAAACTTTCCTTGTGTATGAAGCTATCAAACTCTTCCTAAGTCTACAAACCATGTTCTTCTTTTCTCTTTCTGAGAAACCTTTTGCTTGGTACATATATATCTCCTCATCTAAGTCACCATGAAGAAATGCAGTCTTCATATCCAACTATTCAAGATGAAGATCTTTAATGGCTATAATACTCAATACTGATATGATAGTATTGAGCTTCATAACTAGAGCAAAAATGTAAGGTTAGTCAACTCTTTCCTTCTACTAAAATACTTTGACAACTAGTTAAGTTTCGTATCTCTTAGAACCATCATGCTTATCTTTCACTTGGTACACCCATTTGTTGTGAAGTGCCTTCTTCCTTATGGGTAACTTAACTAGTTCCTATGTCTGGTTGGAGATAAGAGATTTTATTTTTTCTTTCATGGCAAGCTTCCACTTACTGGCATCTTGAGTCTAACAAGCTTCATCGTAGCATTCAGGCTCCCCTCTATTAGTCAGTAACATATAGTTCATGTATCTTCTATTAGGCATATGAGGTCGTGAAGACCTTCTCAATACATGGGCTGTAGTATGAGGCTGTGGTATGTCAGACTAATGCGCACTACTTTGTCCAACGAATTCCTTTGGCTGATGACTTGTTACAATTAGTTATGTCAAGGGACTATCTGGGACATCATCTGTATCTGCAAATACTGACTCATTCTGCTTTGAGTCGTTGGTGTCTATTTTATGCATGTTCTTATACATCACCATTTCTTTGAAAATCACATCTCTACTAGGGATCACTTTCTTGTTTTTTCATCCCAAATGCGATAGCCAAACTCATTCTCATTATAACCGATAAAGGTGCATTTCTTAGATTTAGGATCAAACTTATTCTTGCCTTTATCACTGATATGCACAAATGCTACACAAGCCAAAACTTTTAGATGTGATAGTTTTACCTCTTTTCCACTCCATATCTCCTCTAGTATTTTGTGCTCGAATGGAACAGATGGGCCTTGATTGATCAAGTAAGCTACCATGTTGACTTCTTCTGTATAGAACTGCTTCGATAGACTTGATTGTATATGAATTCTTCTGGTTCTTTCTATCAATGTTCGGTTCATACGCTCAAGTACACCATTTTGATGAGGCATTCCTGACATAGTTCTCTCCATTCTGATCCCGTGCTCATAGCAAAAATTTTGAATATGGTGTCTTCATATTCACCACCATTGTCGGTTCTAAGCTTTTTAATCTTCAAATTTGTCTCATTTTCAACCATAGCTTTCCATATCTTGAAACTCCAAATACTTCAGAGTTATGCTTTAAAAAGTAAACTCATACCTTCCGAGAGTGATCATCGATGAAAGTCACAAAGTAGTGTTTCCCACCGATGGATAAGACTATCGTTGGTCCCTAAACATCAGAATGAATGAGCTCTAGCCTTTCCTTCTTTAGGGTTTTTCCACTTGTTTGAAAGCTGACTCTCTTTTTCCTTCCAGGTATGAAATCTTTACACATGTCTATCTCCGGTGAGTGTAGACCTGGAATTTTTTCCCTTTGAGAGCATAATCTTCATCCTCTTTTTACTCATGTGGCCCAGTCTCTTATTCCACAGATTTGGTGTTTCATTGCCCGCTACAACTACGATCGAACAACATGCCCCTACTGTTATGTAAAAAGTGTCACTCTTCTTGCCTTAAGCAACCGTCATTACACCCTTTGAAATCTTCCAATCATCACCATGGAAGATTGTAGTGTATCCTTCACTAGCCAAGTACCCTACTGAGACTAAGTTCTTTCTTAGTTTGGGAATATGTCTGACATCCTTCAGCTCCCAAATAGACCAGTTCAACTTAATCTTCGTTATACCTTTACCAATAATAGCACACGGTTGATCATCACCAAGATAAACCTTTCCAAGGTTTCTAGGTACATATTTCTCGAAGAATTCTTTCTTGCTCTCCAAAGAGCATATCAATGCATCATCTCCTCTTGAAGTGGAAGTAACATTTGCCTCTGCCTTTGCTCCCTGGTCCTTTGGTGCACTCTTGCACTGATATTTGTAGTACCTGGTTCTCTTCATAATTCCAACAATCGACAGTCTTCGAGCTATGGGAATTATTGGGATTCCTGGATTTGGACCTCCTGTTCTTTGATCTACATCGGTAGTTTGTTCTGTCACGCCCATACCCTCTGGTTGAATTTCTTCCTCTTGACTATGTATACAAAACTAAATAGGTTGACGATTCACCTGACTCTCAATGTCGAATCTCTTCACTGAGAAATAGATCATGAACATCGTCAAATTTCAACTTATTGCTTCCTAACGAACTACTCACAGTTGTGATAGTAGCATTCCAGCTTCTAGTATAGAAGACAAAAGTATCAATACTTGTACTTCTTCATCGAATTCAATTCCAACTGAACTTAACTAGGTTATGATTGTGTTGAGTTCATTGAGATGTTGAGCTACTAATGTACCTTCCGTCATTCGCAAATTGAACAAACACCTCATCAGGTGCACTTTGTTTAAGGCCGATGGCTTCTCATACATATTAGAGATAGCTACCATAAGACCTGCCGTGGTCTTTTCCTTTTCTATGTTGAAAGCAACATTTCAGAATACTGTCAATCGAATAACTCTAAGAGTTTGTTTGTCTAGAAGATTCTAATTTTCTTCCTTCATAGTCTCTGGCTTCTTCCTTGAGACGGGTTAATACAGACTTCTTTGATACAAATAATCTTCTATCTGTATTTTCCAAAACCCACAATCTTTGGCATCAAATTTCTCAAGTTTTACTTTTCTTTCATCTGTGGTCATTACTATCAAATCTGACTTCCTCCGGATCATTTCTAGCTATTCATGCAAAACACTGTGTATTAGAACACCTCTATCGACAAACCAATATTGTCGATAAAATTTTACTATTTATGTGAATATTAACCTTATAGAAAATTGACATAAATCATTACAAAATACTCTAATACTAGTTATTAGGAAATTACGTAAATTTCTAATAAGTTAAATTTATGACAGTGCAAAAAAAATAATACACAAATTTGATAACAAAGTTCGACCAATTTTGTCTACGCTTCAAATTTGTTGTAGATCTTTTTCCTAAAAATAAGAAATTATACAAAGTGTTTACAACACTCACAACTCACAACTTAATTACATTCAAAAAAATTATTCTCATTTTTCTATTACCGAAACCTTTTCTCTTTAAGTTTTTATCTATACAAAGTAACTATTAAAATGTTCTATTTATAAATGCAGAGATTTATAAATGCATAGATCCCCTTTTATATGTTTTACCAATTAATTTTTGTTTGACTTTCTTTTTCAACGTACGCCGGAGAAATCCCATGCATCGTTATCAACATGAACATAATGATATTCTCTTTAATATGTGACGGTTGTTGGGAAGAAAATGTTTCTTCGGACATTTGCGCATGTATTCACTGCAGCTTAGATCTCTAAAGGACTTTCGACTGAAAAAATCATTTTTCTTATAAAATTTCATTGGCTTCAACAAGTTATGAGTCATGCATGTTTATGAAAGTTCCGTTCATTTGTTCTCTAAACTGAGGAATAAAACCTGCTGGAACCCAAGCCCATCAATCTGAGATATTTTCATATTTAAATTGTCGACTAATAGGTTCAGTCGTTCAACTAGGCTTAGGTACGTTCATTCTAGTATAATTTTTCCTCAATTTGGAATATTTCAAGTTATAGATTGCCGATGTAATAAAAGTAAAAATAAGAAAGAAGAAGATGACGAAAAGACGGAAAAAAAATGCTTATAATGGCACGATAATTTTTAAATATACAGCCTTCCAAATAGGTATCAGTTATGATTGATGAGACTTCTGTCAGTTAATCTAATGGTTTTTAACCTGTGATTCGAGTATATGCTGGATATACCATACATTAACTTATTGAAAGACACAAAAACCGGTTTTTTTTTTTTAAGTGAAAGGTCTGACCGAGAGATCTCAATAGATATATTGAGATACCTTAATTAAGTTATTATCTTTGTAGTATGTTTCTTATATTAAATAGAAAAAAATAAATATTTAATCTAATTCTTAGTGAATAATAAGGCATTTTTATCACTAAATTATGATATAAATGTTTAAAATTTTTAAAAATATACTATCAGTTACAACATCGTCCTCTCTATAAATATGATAATAGTAAAACTTCGTGCAAACAATCTACTCTAAAAAATCAATCAAAATAAAATTATATATAATCTCTAAGTCATTGATAATGACCAAATTCGAAAAAAAGTGATAATATAAAGAAAGTTTGATTTCAATTTAAGTTTCAATTATCCAAAGGTGGCAAACATACATCATCGTATGAATGACCACTACGAGTTATGCCTCAAAAGCAAATAAGATCCCAAGTGTGATACAAAAATATAAATTAACAAAAGATCTTGAGGTTCAAAAAACACCCATCAGATAAGCCGGGCGATCCAAAAGCGATACTATCTGTATTGATTTTTATCCATCCAAAAAAGTGATGCCATCTAAATAACCTCTATAATCTATAGAGGTCAACGTGGGATGCCTTGTATTCATAGGCGTTGGAACACTTAAAGATCATTCATTGTATTTTGTATGGATTCACATTGTGATAGACCTTTCTCACGAATAAATCGCTAAATTATGACAAATGTAAACTCAAAGTCGTATATTTGTCGTTAAACTGATATTCATTCATGATTGTTCATATCACTTAGATGACTGAAATAATCCCTACTTAATTTCATCAATTATCAAGTTGTGATTCAAATTCAGTAGTCATTATGCCTATCCATAAATTGAGAATGAAAGGATCTTTACAAGATCAATTGCCAAAAAAGGAACATAAGAGGTTCCAAAGTGCACTTGCAAAAATAAAACTAAAAAAAAATGTGAAAAATAGTTTTCTCTGCTAAGCACACAAGAATCATTGGGAAGGAAAAGAATATTTCCTCTTCTTTGATTGTCAATTAGTGGAAAGTTTGTTCTTAATAGTGTGCGAGAGTAAAATAGATCATGACGACGATACAAAATGGGCTCAAATAGCCTTATCCTAATTCTTAAAGTTCTGACCACATGTAATGAATCATAAGCCTCATTGGTCATGACTCCTCTCATAAGTGAGCATATCCAAATTCGAGTGTCTTTATTTGTCCTAGCAAATATCTATCAAATCCTAGAGAAAATATTCGAATAGAAATCCTTAAAAGATTATGACAGATGTCATCCATCTACTTGTAAATAATCATTCAATAACGAATGCATCAATGGATCTATTGGGAAACCATTCATTTTTTTAATTATAAGAGTGCATAGTTAATTATCAATCCAAAAATTAATTGAAGAGTTCCAACTAACTAACTATCTAATTTCTTCTACAAAAGTTAACTAATGAGATTGTAAATTATGACAAATGAACGATCAAACATAGTAATTATGTAGATATTCTCCCTATTAAGTATTGGTTACACAAGTAATACAACATGGTAGAGTTTTATGTGATAACTCGTGAGACGAACTTTCTTAACATGCCTCATATAAGAGGCCAAGGTTTCACAAGTGGAGATTCACTTCTTCTAATGGGTGATATCAATATTTGCAAGTAACTTGGACTAATTTAAATTTATTCACCTTTTTTAACCAAAAGAAATTTTGGATAACTTTTGTTAAACCGTCTAATATTGACATCAATAATTATATATTTGAAGAAGTGAATGACCATACTCTGAATGATCGAATATATCAAACATCTATGCCCTCTAAAAGAAAGGACGAGCTCTTCCCACACTTCTATTCTTACAAGAATTTTATGAGCTTATTCTTGAAACCAACATTTTCTCAAAGCCCTTGAAATAAAAAAACATCAAAGTATGTCAAACAGACACCCCTATTACATATCTCATGAAATATTGCTATAAGATACACCTTTATCAAAAGATGTCCATATAATTGAAAAGCCTTTAGGTAAAATGAGAAGGATTGACAAATAGGCACAATCGAAGTTGAGAAGATCATTAGTATATAAAAATTAGGTCAGTACAAGAATGACTCCAGGTGAAAAAATTAGAAGAAAGAACATGTTATCAACCAAAGACTCAATGAATCGATTAAACAAATCTTTGATGATACAAAAAAATAACGAAAATAAAGGATTTCTCTATCGGGTACTCTAGAGCAAGAGAAATAATCCATAGATGAGCCATTAATTATAAAGATTGAGATTTTTGTTGAGGCAAAAAATCTCAAATCCAACCCACAAAGATATTGTTAAAATTAAAATACTGAATCACTTTTAAAAATAAATCCTAGAGCATGGTACCAATAGCATTTGGAATATCAAATTTAATAGGTACATTGTTCATAAGCACTGACCATAAAATTGCCAATATTTCTGCCGAGATGAACCCAAACTAATTATTGGAAAAATTACGACAACAGACGTCTCCCAAATGTCTGGCATTAGTATTGTAGTTAGCTTATAAATAAAGCGAAATAAATTGGACAATAGCACTTGGCCACGTGACAATTTTGTAGAGAAAATGATATATTTATTCTTTTCGTAGTTTGTAATTTATCTAGTGGATTAATAGTAACGTTCATCTTTTTCGTAGTTTAAACTCAAACAAATCTTTTAACTTTTGCATATTATAATTTTAACTAGTAACTGGCAAATAGTTTTTAAGTATTTATGATATTTTAAGTATAAAACATGAAATTTTCAATACCTTAGAAAATTCTTAATTTTTCAGCCAATAAACCAGATTACCTAAATTTTGAAATTAATTAATGTAATTATAGTTTTCTGCTTCAAATTTTGTAGCATATTTATTCTCAAAGTAGCATATTAATATTCATTTAAAATAAAAAAAGTAATAATTAATTTGATATTAAATTTATACGATGAAAAAATATCCAAAAATCAAAATATCAAATAATTTTCTTATAAAAAAAAATCTTTATTTTATACGACATTTTGTCAATTTTGGGCACATGAGTCACTCTCTTGACATAAAATATGTGCAAATTAAAACCTTTTTGCAATATTTTCTATTTTGCTATGGATTTGTAAGAATTTTGTGTTTTCTTTAAAACCTTCTTTTATTTTGAGTAACAAGTTTAAATTTTATTTTTTTTAACGTGTTTGAATTTGTAAAAAAAAATATTAAATTTTATTTTTATATTATTGAATGAACTATAAATTTAAATCGCATTTGATATATAAAATATTTGTGATTATTTTTGAATTTACTCTTTACGCGTCGGCAGATATATCATATACCTTAGACAGGGACATGAGCGGCTAAGCGCTTAAAAAACCTTTTATTATTGATATGGAGATGTTTGTCGTATATGTGATTATGGTTCATATTAAAAAGAAATAATAATAATAATAATAATAAATTATATTTTGTTCCCTGCTTTTAGGAAATATTAGTTATTTTTCAAGAAAATATGATGATCCTCTATTGCTATTCTCGTTACTAAGGAATTTAAACTTATATATATCTTTAAATTAAATTATAAAATATGCATTTAAAATTGTTAAAAAATTATTACGATTTAGAAGAGTTTTTTAATCACGAGTAATAATTTATGATAATTATTAAAAAATATCTAGAATAAACTGTTTTTTCATATATTTTTTTAAGTTTTTTTAATAAATTATATTAATTAATTAAATAAATATAATTAATTTTAAATATAAACAAATATAATTATCCATATAATTTTATCAAAATTATACTCATTCTTTTATGTTAGATTTTTATATAAAATTATAGACATCTTTATTTAAACTGCACTCATACCAAAAGTAATAGTCTAAAACGTGTATCTAAATTTGACAAAAGAGGAGAAAGTAACAAATAGATAATAATGTTGACCAAAAGTTACGACTCACAAATCCACGTCATGAAAATACGAGGCCGACACAAAGCGAATTGCCGTGTGAAAAGTGTGCCTAGATAAGCGAGTCAACCGGGTTTCTCAATATTCCAATAAGCCTATAATAACATAAAATGAATGAAATTTGAAAAGCCAAATAAATTATGAGCAACTAGAAAAGAAAAGAAAATACATTATGATATTTGTAGTATTATAAAATAGACCACCAACTACTCTTTCATTGTCTATTTTTTTTTATAGATTCTTTGTTTTATGCAAATTCCAAGTTGCTTCCCGTTCAATCAATTATTATATTATATCATGTTTTCACACCGAAATGGAACAAGGAATTGTGTGTTTTATATGATAAGACAAGAGATCAAATTTTTTAAAATTATGTAAGTTATAATATATATAATTATACGTGTTATTTTCTAAAATTAACGTCACGCATCATAAATATTATTTAATATTAAAAAATTATGTAAAAATTATTTTGCTCTTATCATTTAAACATTTTGATTATTAATTTTTTTAAATAATGTATAAATGATTTAATTTTTAAAATTAAAACATTTTAATTATATAATTTTAAATTTATGTGATTAAAGTATAATTTTTTTTATTAAATAAAATAAACAATTTAATTACATAACTTCCAAATTTTTGAACGTTGAATGTTACTTCTGCCCATGTATGCTTATACAATTCAGTAATTTTCTTTCTTAATTAATTACTACAATAATCCCTTGAGTATTAAAGAATACATTAATTTTTCCCAATTGTCCACTCCATCATCAATGGTGAAGTACACAAATTAAACTAATAGAAAACTTTGCCTATAATAAATTTATTAATGCTGTGTTTGGATATTAGATTTGTAAGAAAATAATAACAGGAAACTATTAGATGTAAGAAACAAAAAGAAAAAAAAAATTCTTGTTTATGAGTTAATTATTATATGCACAAAAGTGTTCAAACCAATTTTTTATAAATCTTTTAAACTTTTCTTCCACCTTTGTTTTTATTTTTATTTTTTTGATACAATATTTTCTATGTATATATAAAGTTGTGGTTGGCTTTTAAAAATTTCAATTCCTCGTCTACTTCTTCTTTTTTTAAGTTAAAAAAATTTAAAATTATTTTTTAAAACATCATTTATATACAATAATAATATCAAAATTCTTAAATTTATACTATAATTTTTTAAATATAATATAAATGATAATATAAAAAACTTGAATTTATGTTTTTGAATATAAAATTTTAAATTAAAAACTATTATATTATAATTAAGTTTATTTTTTAATTCATACTATGAAATTAAAAAGTTAAATTTTTAAATATAATATATATAATGGCAATATTAAGATTTAAATTTATACTTTTGAATGTTACACTCTACATTTATCATTTGATTATAAAATTATAACTAAGTTTTTTTTTAAGTTAATAAATTTAAAAAATTTAATTTTTAAAGCACTATTTGTATAAAATATTATATTTTTAAAACACCATTTATATCTAATAATAATATTAACACTCTTAAATTTATACTATGAATTTAAAAAATTGGATTTATACTTTTGAATATGGTGGTACTCTATACTTACTACTTAACTATAAAATTATGACTAAATTTTTTTTAAGTAAATAAATTTAAAAAAATGAATTTTTAAAGCACCATTTGTATAAAATATTAGATTTTTAAAACATTGTTTGTATTTAATAATAATATTAACACTCTTAAATATATACTATGAATTTAAAAAATTAGATTTATACTTTTTGAATGTGGTACTCTATACTTACTACTTAACTATAAAATTATGACTAAGTTTTTATTTAACTCATTTATGAATTAAATTACATCAAAATAATTTTTTTCATTTATTTACTACCTAAATAAGTTTTATTTTTATTATCTTTGTTGACATCATTTAATGAATAAAATGCCTATAATAACTATAATAAGACTAATACTTACATTTTACGGAGGATACTCTACACTTATAATGTTACTATGAAATTATAGTTATATTTTTTTTGTCTAATTATTGTATGAATTAAATTATACTTAAATAAAAAAAATTATTTTCTTGGTGAAAAAAAAGAGAGTTATATTTATAATATAAATTTTAAAAATTAAATTTTTAAAACACTATTTGTACATAATTATTATATGAAAACTCTTAAATTTATGTTATGAATTAAAAAAATTATTATTTTTGCTCATAAAGTCCATAATCCATTAATTTGAAAGATCGATACATAAGGAAGAATTCACCTGTCGAGGTAAATTAAAGTAAGAAATAAAACCCTGAACTAGACTATGTAGAGCCCATCTTGCTAAGAAATGAGCTTATACATTCAAATTTCTAGGAATCCATTTTGTAGTAATCATACTAAAACTACCAAATAAAGCATTATTGACAAACTGTTATGCTTCCAAAGAAATTGTAAAGGTGTTGTCCATCAGTGCCCTTATAACACTGATTATCTCCTCTTAAGTAGACAGATATACACATCTAGAGGGGGGAAAAAAGAAAGTACATTTGCTTTACCAACTTCTGGTGAGTTTCCAAGAAAACTCTTTGTCCGGCAACTTAATTTACATTTTCATCTCTAATAATAACACCGACTATACTCTTTTCACCATCAATTGCAGTATCAAAATTAACTTTGAAAGATCTTCTAGGAGGTCTTATCTGATGAGATGGAGTATGTACTACAAATAGTTCCTCGTCCAGTATTCCAAATTAATGATGCATTTTTCCACTTATTATCTAAAGATAAGTGAAATTTTTGGAAATGTCCATCCAAATCACAAATTATATGACTGACATTTGGAACCATATGTTTGAAGATAATCTCATTTCTTACCTTCTAAAAAGTCTTGGAAGAGTGATAAGATGATCATTTTGGAAGACTTTTCCCACGAAAGCTTTTATATTCAAGGTAGGATGATGTTGCAAGTTTGAAGTCAATATCCAACTTTTCCAAATGGTATCGACGAAAGGACAATTAAGGAAGAGGTGTTATATGATTTCTAGATAAGAAGAAAAAAGAAGTAAATTCACTAATAATGAAATGGAGATACAAACGTTAATTTTTAGAGAGTTTTACAAAATATACTAAAATCTAAAATATACTTAGAAAATAACTCACTCTAATTTACTGGTAATATACAGGAAGATAAATTAATAAACTTATTATTAAATCAAATATTACCATACAAATGACAGTTTCACCTTATCTTTCTAATTTACTGAATCAATATCAGATTAAGACGAAATATCAGGCTTGTTGTCTGAAAGATTGGACCGAAACAACAAAGGTCGAAAGTCAATAGCAGTAGATGGAAGAGAGCCGACACATCAAAGAGTTATTCATTTTTCTGCAGCTAAGAGTGAAATTGGATAGTTGAATTTTGTGTTCTTCTATTTTCCTCTATCTGTGTTAGTGGGCAACTCTCTCTTCCTCAATTATATTCAACATACAACACACACATATATATATAACATATAAGCTGAGGGTTTAATATATATGTGTGTGGGTTTTGGGCTTAAATTTATTTTGGGTCAATATTTAACAAATCTTCACTTTGGTTAAAAAAAAACAAGTTCTTCAAATATGAAATTCCTCAAATTATCAAATAATCGTCATCCAAAGTCCCGAAGGGTGATCATCTACTACAAACACTAATCAAGTCTAAGCAATGCTTGAACTTGTTAAATGGAATTGGTTTGGTTAAAATATCAGCTGGATTTTCTGTAGTGACTATCTTATTGATAACAATTGCACCCTGAGACACAATGTCACGAACGAAGTGATATTTGACATCAATATGTTTGATTGTTTCATAATACATAGTATTGTTGGTCAAGTGTATCGTACTCTGACTATCACAAAATACAATAGAAGTATCATGTTGTAAACCCAAATCACAAACCAAACCTCTAAGCTAAATGGTTTTTTTCACTGCTTCTACTGTTACTATATATTATACTTTTATCGTACACAAAGCAACTATAGACTGTAAAGTAGTCTTTCAACTAATGGCACAATGGGAAAGAGTGAAGATATAACCTATCAGATATCTTCTTCTATCCAAATCACTAGCATAATCAGAGTCCACATAACCAATAACACTGCAACTAATGTTAGAACTTCCATCATATACCAAACCAAAAATGGATGTGCCTATTAAATATCAAAGTATCCATTTCACTGCTTTCCAATGACCTTTACTAGGATTATCCATATATCTGCTGATAACACTAATTGTATGTGAAATATCTAGACGAGTACAAACCATAGCGTACATCAAACTACCAACAATACTAGCATATGGAACCTGAGACATATACTGCTTTTCTTTTTCTGACTATGGTGACAAATCCAAAGAAAGCCTAAAATACGTAGCTAATGATGTACTCACAGGTTTAGAATCTTTCATACCAAAGCGTTCAAGAACTTTTTCAATGTAATTTTTATGAGTCAAATAAAGCCTACCCACTTGTCTATCCCTATAAATTTTCATACCCAAAATTTTCTTCTTTGCAAATATTTCATCTCAAACTCACCACTAAGTTGATACTTTAATTTCTGAATCTTAGACTTATTCTTAGAAGCAATAAGCATGTCATCAATATAAAGCAACAAATAGATAGATGGACCATCATGGAATCTTTTATGCTAAACACAACTATCATAATCACTCCTAGAGTAACCATGATCAATCATAAAAGAATCAAATTGTTTTTATCACTACCTAGGGGATTACTTCAACCCATATAAAGACTTTTTCAATAAACAAACATAATCTTCCTTACCTAGAACAACAAACTCCTCTAGTTGATGCATATATATATATATATGTTCCTCAAGCTCACCATGTAAGAAGGCTGTATTGATATCAAGTTATTCTAATTCCATGTCAAATATTTCAGCCATAGCAAACAACACACAAATAGAGCTATATTTTACAACATGTGAAAATACTTCATTGAAGTCGATACCCTTCTTCTGACAATAACCCTTTGCAATAACACATGGCTTAAACCTAGCTGCTTCAACCTTAGTTATACATTCCATTTTCTTGAAGACCCATTTGTTTCCAACAATCTTTTGACCCTTAGATGGCTTCACCAATTCCTAAGTATGATTCTTATGAAGTGATTTTATCTCTTCATTCATAGCAAACAATCATTGAATAGACTCATCACAAGTGATAGTTTCATGATAACTAGAAATTTTATGCACCTCAATAGACTTTTTCATAGACAATGCAAAAGCAACTAAGTCTGCATTTGCATACCTCTAAGGGCGTCAAATTTCTATTATTCATTTAGCCTTAGCAATACTATATGGTTGCTCATGTTTCTCTTCTACTACATCATAAGTATAATCATCTATCTCATCCACATATGGTTGATCTGAGGTGCCCTCTTACACTTGACTAGGAGCTCTACTCTCAAGCTCCACCTGCTCACTAACACTGTGGTCTTTACCTACAATAATAGACTCCTTTTTTTTTCAACATAGAAAACTCATAAAACTTAACATTTCTACTAATCAAGAATTTAGGTGATTTAGGTTCAACACACCATAATTTATAATCCTTTACCCCAGAAGGATACCTCAAAAATATTCATTTTAATGCTCTAGGCTCAAGTTTACCATCATTAACATGAGTATAAGTAGGACAACCAAAAATTTTCAAATCAAAATAATTAGCAGGAGTATCAAAGAATACCTCAAATAGAGTCTTTAACTCAATTACAGTTCATGGAAACCGATTCACTAAATAGCAGGTATGGTTAAAAGCTTCAGCCCAAAAATATTTATCCAAGTTAGCTTGATAGTATGGTGTCTCACTATGCCATTTATTTCCGAGAACTCATTAAACTGACTTTCACAAAATTCCAAATCATTATCAGTTCTCAAATGCTTGGTTTTCTTGCTTGTTTTATTTTCTATACAAGGCTTGAATTTTACAAATTTTGAGAACGCATCATTCTTATTCTTTAGAAAATACACCCAAACATAACGTGAGAAGTCATCAATGAAATTCAACTTATACTGAGCACCACCCTTAGACACAACACGAGAAGGACCCCAAAGATTTAAATTAATACAATCAACAGTACCTTTAATTTTATGGATGGCTATACTAAACTTGACCTTGTGATGCTTTCCATAGACATGGTGCTCATAGAAATCAAGCTTCCTAGTTTTCTAACCACCAAGAAAACTCACCTTGCTCAAAATAGACATCCTTGTCTTACCCATATGTCATAGTCGTATATGCCATAATCGAGTAGTATCTGAATATTGATTTGACGAGGACGAAACTGAAACACTACCAATAATAGTGCTACCTTGTAGCACATAGAGACCACACAAAAATTTCCATTTAATAAAAACGAAAGCACCCTTACTAACTATTAAAACTCTACCTTCAACTACATACTTATATCCTTGTGAATCAAGAGTATCCAAAGATATTAAGTTCTTTTTCAAATCTAGAACATGACAAACATCTTTCAAAGTCTTAACAATATCATCATGCATCTTAATTCAGACAGTACCAATACCAACAACCTTGCAAGACACATTGTTTCCCATCAAGACAACACCCTCATCAATAAACTAATAAGAAGCAAACCAGTCCATGCTGGAGCACATATGGTAAGTGTAACCCAAATCAAGAAACCAAACATCTCCAAGAGAACCAATAGATACTGATAGAACATTTTCACCATCGGAATCAGAACTATCTGCAACACCAAAAAATCATTAGTACCAAAATACGTCGTGGTAGATTTTCCTTTACCTTTAAGTTTCAGATAATTTACTTTCCAGTGTCTTTCTTGACAGCAATAGTTTTATTTATATTTTCTTTTTCTAGATTTGGATCTAGAATTGCCTCTATTGTTACTTGAGCCTTTTTCTTAACTTGTACCTCGAAAAATAAACCACTGTTATAATCATTGTTGTTAGTTGACACCTTTTTCTTCAACTCTCTAGAATTCAAAGCTGCTTTGACATCCTCCAAAGAAATAGTGTCTCGGATATATAACATGGTATAAACAAAATGTTCAAATGAATGAGATAAAAAACATAATAGAACTAAGGCCTGATCATTATCATCATTCTTAATACCACCATTTTTTAGATCACGAATAATTTTAGTAAATTTATCAAGGTGATCATGTAAAGATGTACATTCTGACATTCTGAATGCATGCAAATGTTGTTTCAAATATAACTGACTTGTCAAAGACTTGGTCATATACAAATTCTCCAATTTAAGTAATAACGCAATGGGAGATTCTTCATCACCAACCTCACGTAGTACCTCATCAGACACGGATAATTGAATTGAACTAAAAAAAATTTCCATCAATGTATTTTTTTCTTCATCAGTCAATTTTTCTGACAATTTATCATTGCCTTCAAGTGTCTTAATGAGCCATTCTTTAACTAATACAGCCCGCATCTTCATTTTTCAGATATTGAAATCATTCCTACCATTAAATTTCTCAATTTCGTATTTTGCAGTTATGATAGAAAACTCAATATTAAATAAATAGAAATACAATCCAGAAAATATGAAACCAGTCAGATAACCAAAAGCTTAAAATAAATCCAAAAGAGCAAACTTGATCAGTTCCAATAAATAACATAATAACCCAATGCTTTGATACCAATTTATTATAGATTAGTACTAGTGGAAGAGAAGTTTAGGTCCAATTTGGTTGTACAAATATATAATTATAAGTAATAGCAAAATAATAAGCAGTGAGAAAAATAAATGGTACATAATGATTTAAATGGTTAAATTTTCAATATAAAAAGTCTACTTTACTAACGACGGTACACAAAAAAAAATTCATTAATAATTAAATAGAAATACAACTATCAATCTTCAGAGAGGTTCATAAAATATACTAAAATTTAAAATACACATAAAAAAATAACTGTATCTAATTTACTGGTAATATATAATAAGATAAATTATCAATATTAAGGTAAAGTAAAAAATAGGATACAAATAGTAAAGACGGAAAGTCAATAAGCATATTGAAAATAGCCAACACATCAGGGAGTCATTCATTTTTCTGCAGCAAAGAATGAAGTTGGATAGCTGAATTTTCTGTTCTTCTTTGTTTCCTCTATCAGTGTCAGTCGTCAGCTCTCTCTTCCTCAATTCTATTCAGCCAACAACACACATATATATATATATATATTTCGAGCCTAAATTTGTTTTGGGCCAATATATATATGAGTTTCTGATAAAGTTTGAAAATGATATTTGGGTGATGAGCTTTAAAATCCAGTATCCATGGTATCCAAGAATCATATGCTAATAAATATACGTTGTTATTCCATCTCCAACCTGAAGTTGTTACTTGGTACTTCCTAAAATATAATTCTAATCTCGTACCTCCACACGAGCCATCCTAGTAATTTATTAATTATTAGGTTCAAAGATACCGTCTCATAGGCATGGATAGCAAGTTAAAGAATTGAATAATACCATCTCTACGAGTAACCATCAATGGGAATTATATTTAATTATTATTATCAAGAAATTGTTTTTAATCTTTTTGTTATTATTATTGTTTTTTTTTAAATAGCGACGATGCAATCAAAAATGATTATTTTTTAATATTATTTTTATTTATTTTTCATCATTTTTTAACTATTGAGATTTTATTTTTATAAATTATGTTTAATAATAGATAATAATAACTATAAAATTAATAAAAAATAAAATAAAAAGAAAAACATGAAAGAAAAAAAAAAGTTGTGAAAGGAACCTTATTCTGTTTGATATGGATGAGAAGCCAAACAGGTGGGAATCTTTGATTCCGAGGTGTTATATATTTTATAATTATTGCTGCTATTTGCTCTCACTAGTCACTGTTGTTGTATTGATTTTGTCCAAAAATTAACACACATTGTTTTTTAGGAGATAATTGACAATAAGAAGTAAAAATGGCATATAAGTTATGCACATGACTTTCCCATCGTGAAAAGCTAAAGCCCAAAAAAAAATTGTAATGATAAATTAGTGCTATTTTTTAGGATAATCTTATTACAAGATGTATTTTTGTTATTATAAGTAAAAAATTTATTTTTAAAAATACATAATCATTAAATTATGAGTATTAATTTTAAATCTCTAACCTTAGATTTTTATGCTCTAAAAATATTAATTTTTATTTTTTCTTTTATTTTTTTATCTCTAGTGAACATTACATTAATTTGGAAATCTTTTATTAAAATATAATTAAATTACACCATTAAAAAAATAATAAAATAAATCTATCTTAAGCTGTGAGACCCTGAGTCCTTATAACTAATTTTAAGAATTTTGTAAGAACTTATTTTGAGTATTATTTCAAAAGGTAAAATTTATTGGGAAATTTAGTGTAAAATTTAAATTTTTCATAAAATTAATAAATTATTTTGATCAAGCTTGTCGGGACTTCACCAACGTACTCGCTAGTGCCTCTGGCAAGAGTGATCAACGAGTGGTTGGCGAAGGGCAACCCATGGTTGGCAAGAAACAACGAGTGAATGATGAGTGGCTTTTTCAAAGTCGTTTGGGACTCGTCGAGACCTTGTTGGGGTTGCTTGGCATGGTGCTAGTGAGGATGGCGGTAAGCATCAATTGTTGCTATAAAAATGGCACAAATAGCTTTTCTCATCTCAAATTTTCATTCTTATCTCTCTAAAATCCTTCTCTCACTAAAATATTACTATTTTTTATGCATTCCTAAGTGGTTGGATTAGGGATAATCTATCCAAACATTCGAATTAAAAAAAGTGAAGTGTCGACATGTAAAAATTTTAGTTTCTATTCTAACAAGCTCGATATAGTAAATTATTCCATTAAGGGTTGATCTTTACATTAAGCAATTTGGTAGAGAATTTAATTATACTTAGACAATAAATTGTGTTAGTTTTCACTCAAAAGAAAAAAAAATGAATCAATGATAAGGGTAGGAATGTAGGTACACATTTCTATAGGTATGAGATTACTCCATTTTTTTCTTCATGCATTATTTTTATAAATTGGTATGCATATTTATGTATTAAAAGAACTGTGAAACTGATGCCATATTTAAATAATAAATTCTTATAGAAGCATGCGTACACTTTTATGATACAATCAGTGATGTTGACTTTTACACTTGTACACATGATTTTATAATATGAGATGTGATATTTAAAAAGTACATATGTGATTTTATGCATGCATCATGAGATTCTTTTTCGTAAGTAGTTTTACTTGTGTTAGTCTTGCATAGTTTGGTACCCTAGGGATAATGGTTTCTACAAACATATTTTTATAAGGACCACTAGTACATATCTATACATGTATCTTCGAGTTCGACCCATATGGGTCTTGGAGTTTGACTACACATGGGCCTCAGAATTATACCCTATATATGCCTCGAGATGAACTGCTCATATGTCTTAGAGTTGACCAATATATTGGCATATGTATCTCAAAATATAACCGTATATGGGTCTTAGAGTTTGTTCATACATGAGCCTCGAAGGTGGAACGCTATATGTCTTCAAATTGATTGTCCATGTATCTCAGATTTGACCAATACATATATGTATTGCATGATATGCATATGGACTTATTACTTAGCATAATATATTTTATTATTGTCTGAGTATGGATTGACTACCAAGAATGTACACTCCTCTTAAATTAGGAAACTAGGAAGTATATGTGTTGATATCGATTTTTGTCAATACCAGGTAAAACTTATTCTCCATAAAATCTACAAGATGAACAAACTATTAGGAATTGGACCACCTTATAGAAGGATGGTCTTCGATCCTTGAGAAGTAATTGTAAGATATAGGATAGAGGAGATATTAATCTAGCTTTAGTAATATTATATGAATAGAATGTTTAGTTGTAATTCTCTGTTATGAGAAGTATGATATGATGTTATTGATTTTAATATTTAAAATTATGTTATGCATATGTGACTATATATGGAGGAGGGAATAAACTTGATAGCTTATCTCTGTTTGATTAGGATTTAACTATTTTAGTATTGCAAATAATTATCTATTGTAACCAATTATCTAGTGAAGATAGTTATTTGTTGCTCAAGTCTTAGTGAACAAAGTTAAGGCTTACTAAGTTCTTGCCAATGAAGTTTTGGCCAACTAGGTTCTGGCCACCCAAGCTCTAGCCCATAAATTCCTAACTAACGACATTTTGGCCATCAAGGTAATAACCACCAAAGATCTGGTTGGCAATGTCTTGATTGGTGACATCCATATCGACTTATTCCTGGTTCGTAGTCCTCCAGTTGGTGATGTTCTAATTAAGAGCTCTATATCAATTGATAAGTCTAGTCCTTCTAATCAATGCAATCATTTTTTGATATATCTATGAAGAAAATTCTAGGATTCGGACAAGATCTATTGGTGAGACAAATCCCTTATTTCCAGAAGGATTTGCATAAATATAAGGATCCCTAATATTGTTCTCGTGGGTACCCTTACTCTCTAACACTTAAATTATTCTTCATAACCTTTTTCTCTACTCATGCATCCCATTTATCATTGGAATGAAGTTATATGGATATATAAGAGATAGGACAACTTTATTAAGTCCAAGAAGTGGGAATTATATCTTGATCACCCCAGGTTCTATGAGGACCATTATCCTGACCTATTTTAATAACTTATATCCTTAGCTTGTGTCTAGACTTTGTCCAGAATATAGACAGGTATTTGAACTTTTAATAAAGTGTTTGATTAGGAAGGTAATCAAAATAAAAAAAAATCACAATTATTTACAACACAAAAAGTTTTTTAAAATTTTGATAAAAAATTTAAAAACGCTATTTCTTCCCCGGCAACGGCGCCAAAAACTTGATACCAACCCCGGCAACGGCGCCAAAAACTTGATCGGGGCAGAACCGACATCGCCGATCCTGCCCGTTACTTTGGTTTTATGTATTTATAAAACTCTCGCAAGTGCACGAATCATTTCGTAGAAAATGATAAGTATACTCCCAAGGTCGATCTAAGGAAGGAATGTATGTGGTTTTTAATTTATTATTCAAACTTTTAAAAACGAAATTAAATCCTAAACATCCTGTCACGATATTTTGGGTTTTGTGTTTTTAATCTAATTACATAAAAATAAACATAGATTCAATAAACATTTATGCAAATTTTATCATTTATAATGGTGGAGTATTTATGGATATAATAACTAAGTTAATTATGCTTGCTCATATTATTTAGGTTATTAAAGATATGAATTGATATTTATTGATTCTCTCTTTTTTATATGAATACCACCTTTGGTGGGTTAGATATTCTTTGTTAACTAAACAAATCAATTAACACCTATGGGTGGGGTTGATAACTAATTTGGTTAATTAAATTAATTTCTTTTTCTAAGAGATTGAAAATGAACCATTTAAATGCCACCTTTGGTGGGGTTAGATAGTTTAAACTTTATTCAAGGTGTCCAAATTAAACCTAAGAATTTAGTTATCCGAGTACTAACTTTCAAGTTTTAAAACCACTATTGAAAACATGTTGTCAATACATTTTCAGATAATAATTCTTATAAAAACTTTTGAAATAGAGCTTCACTCTAACTACGAAGCGATTGAACCAAAAAATAAAAGACCACTACTATAAATCAGAGACGATAACTAAACCTTAAAATCTAATTTTGATTTAAGTTTGTAATGAAAAATAATATATTTCTCTCTAACATTCTTGATATAAAATCTTGAATAAAAATAAAATCAATTCATTTTAGAGATTTTTACCTATTTAATATTTCCCAAGCATAACAACGTTATTATTACATCATGTTTACTAAACAGCCAACACAGTTAAATTTAATCACAGACAAATTAAATATAACATGTAAGAATAAAGCATAAAAAATAGCGTAGAAGAAAATAAAATCCTTACGAACTTCGACGCTATTCCCGTTCTTTGGAAAACCTCCAAGCGGAATTTGCACTTCCATTTATTGAATCAAAAAGCTAAAAAAAATTACAAAAACATAACTAGTTCTTCCCAAAAAGGGAAGAACTCTAAAACTAAGAGAAATTAACTAAGAAAAGCTAAAAACTAAGAAAAACTAAAAAAAACCTAAAAATCTAAGAAAAGAGAGAAAGAAAGAAGAGAGAAGTGTGTTTTGAAGGTGTGGTATGAAGTGAAGAGAAGGGGTGTATTTATAGGTGAGGATGGAGAGAAAAAGTGGGGGAAAAAATGTTAAAAAAATGTGAAAACGCGGAGTGGTGATTGTTGACGTCATACGATGACGTCGGCGTGATTATGAAATAAAAAATGAGGCGAAATGGCGATGCATGTATGCGGAGCATTTAGGCGCGCTTGTATGAGAAGAAGCGTTAACGGTATGTATGAGCTGGGGCAGGCGCGAATCTGTATGGGACGTGGGCGTCTTCTGCGCGTATTGTATTGTGTAGTCTAAGCTGGCCTTGCGGCTTCAGCTGGTAGTAGCGGGCACGATTTTCTCCTTTTTGACCCATTTTGTCCAATTTTTCCATATTTGTTGACCTTTCCCCATTTATTTATTAATATATTTATGATGTATTGCTTCCAGTATTCCTCTTTGAGTCTTTAAGTTACGTTTTTAAGTGAAAATACCTGAAAAACAATAAAAATACCCGTGATTTCGAAAAAGACAAATTTATATAAATATATGATAAAACATATAAATATATATATTTTTAATCAATTAATGTGCATAAAATCATGGTAATTTTAGTGCTTTTTGAGCACTCATCAGAAGGATATGCTAATAAGCATCCTAATGGGTGAACATTTCTTGGGAAAACACATATTATGCCATAGCCCAACAAAGTGGTAGCTATGGCGCCATGGCCACAGATTTATATTACTTTGTACAATTTATCATATTCATACTTGTAACATTATTTCTAGACTTTACCATCTCCTATATATTTGGGAGGTTGTGGATCCTTGAGTTGACATGCCAGTGTGGTAGGATATACAAGCATAAAATAAAAAAATGGACCCTGGACTCGAGGTGTGTAAAGATGGGGAATGATTTCTCAATCATGACTCGACCCGATCTAACCAAATGAATACGAATGGAACCTTCTCCTGGTTTATCATACCTTTGGTGGTAATTTCCTGGTTGATAATGACACCCTTAGCATGCTACTTCTAGGCCGAACACACTCATGATCGAAACTATTCCTAGTCAACCACACTCCTAGCCAGTCACAACCCTTACTAGCCACACTTCTAAATTATTGGTTGCTTTCTTGGTCGATGGTACCTCCTGGTCTTGGACTATTTTAGTCTGATGGTGGTTCAATATTTAGACCATGCATAGGCTCTATTGGGAGACTGATGGCTTTAAAATTTGGATGACATTTGACTTGTACCCGTGATCTTAATTTTTTGTTTGGGCCTTATTGTGTTTGTTTGAAATTTTTCTAAGTTGGGGGTAACTTATTGGTCCACGTGTTGCTTAGTTAAGCTTCTCGATCTATGAGCCCTTTGTTTGGAGTGCTTGAAATTTTTCAAGTGATCCAAGTATGAGATAGTTCTCAAGTTAGGGAATTTTTAGTTTTTTCTTTATTGGAGATTTATCATCTCGCTCATTAAAGCCTTGTAGGCCTAAGTATGGTGCATGAATTTGAATATAGTTCTTGGACTTGAGGTGGTATGGATTGTAAGCCATGGTTCGTTTTTAGGGTCTATGGCCATCTTTAGGATGATAGGAAACATGGTAGGTCATTCTTGCTGTTAGTTATGGCTTAGGTCACATGAATAACATGTTGATCTTATGAAAATAATTTTATGGTCTAGCCTTGAAAGCATAGAGTTCATATGTTGGGATACCTTTTATTCACTGGTTTGGTAGGTGTGTATGCCCTAACTTGATATTGAGGCTTTTATTGCACTTAATTCTACCATGTAGTAGAAGAATGCTAAGGCACCGGGCAAATAGGATAGGATACATCTTTGTGTTAGCTTGGACATGGAAGACACTACCTATGATCAGGGTGCGTCCTTTAGGGTTAGTAAACATGTTCAACACCCTTTGATCTTCTAGGGTCTGAACCTTAAGGAACAAGACTCACATATGATGTATTAAGGGTTATGGATTCTCTATATCTAGAAGTAGCTCAGGCCCATCCATAGGGTTGTTTCTTATTCATTACTCATTGGCAGGGATACATTTTGATTAGATATTGATGGCTACTCAGTACCAGGGCATCACGACTCTCGAGCCATGACCCTCTTTCAAGGTCTAAGGTCGATTAAGTGATTGTTAGACCAAGTTAGGTTATTCTCTATATAAGTTTGGACCCATATGGAACTACCTCAAAGCAAGGTACATCCTTTAGGGTTACTTAGTCAAGCCTAGCTTCTATGGTTTTTTTGGTGGTCTAGGCCTTAAAGTGTAGTACTTCTCTATAGGGTGCTTCTTATTTGTTGCCCATGGTAGTGGTTCAAACCCTAGTTAGGTGTAGGGCATTAAGGGCTCTAGAATATTTCAATCCTAGGCAACTTAGACCCATTCTTTATCTGATTGTGGACTTTTTGTCCTATTAAATCTTCTAAGTGTAGAACTTTGATTTGTAGAAAGATATATGTATCATAAGTGCTACATTTATTTATAATAATAAATTAAAAATGAAAATTAATTAAAATTATCTTAGGAACATAAATTGAAATATAACCATCTAAGGTTATTTATTTTACTAAGTTTTATAGAAATGGAAATTGAGAAAACATTAAGTAAAAAAAATTTAGTAGGATGAGCACTTTTTAATTCTGGCCTGGTAGCATCTATATTTCTGGCCCATTTGGATTACTATGGTGTAGCATTGTTAGGCTATTTTTGTTTTGCTAGTACCACTCTTGTTCTCATATCCATTGGAAACTTCAAGGTAAGGTGGTAGGTTGAGGCTACATCCTTGGCCTTATACAAGAAGGGCCTACCCAGGATATAATTATGAAAGGATGGGCAGTCCACAATAAGGAAATCGATCATAATTGCTATTTTATTGGTGCCTTGCCTAATTATGACTAGAAGGGTTACATTGCCTTTTAGGATGAGTGACAGACTAGATAATATTACTTGGGGAGTAGTTACTAGCTTGAGAGGATGGGAAAGTTTCATTTACTTCCATGCCTTAAAGAATAGGACATCAACTAAGTTGTTGATAGCTATCAGAATTCAATGCAAAATGATGTTGGCCACCTGGAAGGTGACTACCAGAGTATACACATGATGATGGATTAGCCTATGGGCTTCTCTTTTAGAAAATATTATGTTTGAGCCTATAAGTTTAGGATATTTCCCTAAGTTACGTGAAGTAGCAATATCTAAAAACTTTGAGCCAGAGATGGCCTTATAAATAAGTTCTTTACATGCATTTTTTCCTTAATGGGACCTCTCATAATATAACTAACATTATGGACTTCCTATCCTTAGGGTTGATTTCTTTCTTGGCTCCATGGTTATTATTGTTGCCACTATTTTTGTGGTTGTGGCTACTATGGCCTTGGGTTATAAATAAATTCATCCAAGTACCCTTCCCTCACTAGTTTCTCAATTTCATATTTAAGTTCCCAAAAATTTTCAATTAAGCGGTTAGTATCTTTATGAAACCTATAATACTGAGATTTTTCCCAGCAAGGATTTTTAATTTTCTTGGGCCACTGTACAAACGAAAAGTGTTCAACTTGCATCACAACAACCTCTTTTATTGTCCTGAGAGGAGTGTAACTTTTGGAACTCCATTTAGGATAGATTAGATTTTTGTCCATGGCTTTTCTATCATTTCTTTTGTCCGACCTGGACTATTTGTTGTAATGGCATGTGGGTTCATCTCCCCTCCACACTTCTGTTATGGTAATTCTTTCCTAGGAGGTTCTTAGTACTTTCTAGTGAAGATCATTTCAATTATATTAATATAAGTGTTGATGAATTGAGAAGCCTCGAATACTTAGTTGGAATATTTTTGGCCATGTCCCTCTATAGGGGTCCCTAGCATACAGATTGTTGTAAAGCTATAATGGCAATAAATTATGGGCAATCTATCACTTGTATTTTTTCTTTATTAAATATGTCTATGAAATCTTTTAGTGGCTTATCTTTTCACTGCTATAGGGTCAATAGGCTTTCCAATTTCTTTAGACTTCTTCTCTTACAGGAGAATTAGGATATGAAATGTTTCCCAATTTATGTGAAGGAACTAATAATACTGAGCTTCAAAGTTTGATACCAAGCTTTGGCCTGATTTGTTAAAATGAGCTAAAAGGCTCAACACCTCACGATGTCACTATAGGCATAAAGATCCATTCAACCCTTGAAATTTTTCAAATGTTCTAAGGGGTCTTTGGTGCCATTATATGTACCTATGTCAGGAAATTTGAACTTATGAGAAAGTGGGATGACCATAATTTCTAGGGTGAATGGGGACTTAGTAGAGACTTCTAATTTTGGAGTTTGCCTCAGTTTAACCTCTATTGGACTTCTTGTAATTGCTTAGCAAGGTTTTCAACAGTGGGACGAGAAGTAGTTGGTACTTCATCCTGGACCTTTGGATGGTCATTTGTTGCTAAAGTTTCTTGGTCAGCCTAGCTAGCTTAGACAGAATGCCCTTGCAACGTGCCTTAAGATTGTCTTATATATAGATATGCTTAGGAGCTTCCTAGGTTGGTCCTAGATGGTCCAAGACAAACGATTAATGAGGTTGTGATCTATCATCCAATGTTGGATTGCTATGATGAAAAAATATAGTATGGCCAACCATGGAACTAGGATACTTCTATGGGTGGTTAATTTGCTAACCAAACTCTGGATGGCTGTGGATCTTGCCTTAAGCACTATGGGCATTGAAAGATGCCTCAGGAATATCTTTTGGGACCACAACTAGTACAAGAACATGTTATCCTAGTAGACAAGTTTGATCTTGCCTTGGTTTTTTGGCCCACCTGACCCATTGTAGATGGGTAGGTCCAAGTGCAGTGCCTATATTTATGCCAAGCTACAGTGGAGCTAGAAGGATGGCTTGTTGGGTAGCTGGTTGGACCTCTTTTCTAGTTGTCGAGGTATGAGAGGTGGAACTAGTTGTCTGGCCCATAAATATTTTCATGTGTAGAAAAGATGAAAATATAATGTTAGAAGATTTTGGTGTTCTCTTTCTAGAAAACATTGCTAGTAAGGTTCCAGTCTCTTTTTTTAAATATATATATATATATATATTCTTTTATTTCTTAGTGGATCAAGGACTCAGACTTTTTTTAAGAGTCCTATAATTTTGTAATTTTTTAGCTAAATAGAGCATACTTCTTTTCCACAGGCGGTGCCAGATGTTGATACAAATTTTTTTCAACACTAGTTTGAACTTGTTTTCTGTAGAATCTACAAGATGAATAAAAATATTAGGACCTTGGACCACCTTGTTAAGGGTGGTCTTCAGCCCTGCCATCCTTAAGTCAATAACTATAAGATGTAGGGTATAGAAAATATTAATTTTGTTATAGTAATATTATAGAAAGTGTTTAGCTGTAATTCTCTGTTTTGAGAAGTATGATATGATGATATTGATTATAAGATATGAAATGATGTTATGCATATGTGACTATATATAGGGAACAAAATAAACCTGACAGTTTATTCCTGTCTGATTAAGATTAAGCTGTTGTACTATTGTAGATAATTATCTATTGTAAACAGTTAACTATTGTAGATAGTTATCTATTTTAGAGTTTTATTGTTTATAAACATCTATCATTTATTATTTGTTAGATTATCCCTTCAAATAAATAAGGATTATTTTTGGGTCTTTATCTCTTTAAGATAACTAAAAAATAATTATTAGACCCCTATCACTTAAAACAATTATACTACTTTCATACTTGTACAATTATTATGACCATTCTTTCACTACCACGTGGGATGTACGAAATTATTCCCAACAATATGCATACTTGGTTTTTAAATAAAATCTCCTCACTACTATATAGTGTATATGACAACTACTTTTCTGAACATGCATGAAATCTTTATAATGTATAACATGCACCGTTTTATTCATTGTGATATATTGCATTGTGTAGGAGTCGTATCTCCACTACTACAATTACAAAATAGTTTTTGCTTGTTGGGTGCATTGGAAAAAGCATAGGAAAGAGCTCACTATCTAAGATTTCACATTTGTTACTACTCTAATTGTAAGGAGGTAGTCGAGATTGATATTATTTCAAACCTTACATTAAAAATGATCCTTATCGAACATCTACCTGCCACCAACAAAGGGTGGAAAGTGTCTTTTTTTACTATCATGGGGGATTACGACCTTCCTTTTTTTGGGCATTCCTCCTATGCCTACCAAGTCTAAGAGAAATGGTAATATGTTTAAAACTTAATCTTTTGTAGTTTACTATCATTTTTTTACCCACATTTCTTTGTTGCAATACATTGGCCGCATGGTGAGGTTTCTCCAAAGCAAGAGAAGTTTATAACTTCAATTTTCAACCTATCCAATGAGGCACGTGATAGTAGCATACTCATCCTTCCAAAGAGAGTTGTCTGCTAAGGTTTAGACTTCAAAGTTGAGTCTTTTTATATAGCGGTAGCCCTCCAAATGTTAGTAGTAAGTCTTCATTTTGATACTGTAACTTTATTTTAGTAATCTTTGTGTACTTTGTATGATGTCGGCCTTCTGCTTTTTTCTTTGCATTCATGACTTCCTACCATATTGGTGGACAGAAGAATAGGGGTATATGTGCCTTTAGGTTCCTCATGGATTCTAGTCTAGATGAACTTCCTACACATATCACGGTTGTTAGGAGCTCAAGGGGTTCAAAAAGGAAGATCGCCACTTAAGCTAGGGTGATGATTCTGAACCTACCTTCTAGAAGTGAGAGGCCTCATCCAGCATTTTTTAGTGTTCCATCTATAGGTACCAGTGGCTTAGGAGTTGGGTTCTAACCCTATTGACTTAGATTCCTCTATCGTGACTCCATTGAGATCTTTTTTTTTCAAAAAATTTAAAGCTTGAGAGACCCATTTGGTAGGATGCTCACGGTCTGATTACAAGGATAAAACAGTTAGTTAGAGACTTAGAGTCTATGTTAGGATCCAAGGCCAGCTTGGAGAGACGTTTGGAGGCCACAAATGAGGCCTTGCATGAGGCAATAAACTTAGTGTCGGAAAATTTAGATCAAATAGTATAATCACAAATTCTCCCTCTCAAGATCCTTCTTAGCAGAATATCAAAGAACAGAGAAATAGAAAATACATAACACAATAATTATAGTGGAAACTCCAAATAGGAGAAAAATCATTTTCATTGTCAAAAGACAACCAGAGAAAAATTCACTATGTGAAAAATTGTTACAACCACATTTTCAGTAATTTTCTCACACATCCAAAAGATAAGAGCAATTACAAGCCCAAGAGAATTTTCCCACAAAATTCTCTCACTCAAAAACTTCTCATACAAGTTTTTCTCTATTTTTGGGATGATTTACAATGAAGAAATGAAGCCATATTTATAGCCTTCAAGTTTCCATTTGATATGCCAAACATTTCTTCATTCTCATTCTTTATTCAAACAAGGTTAGACACCTTTATATTTGACAATATGGGAAGCCACCTACCATGAATTTTCTTCTAAATTAGGCACCTTCTATTTTGACTAACAAACCCAATATTATTTTTAATCAATCATAACACTTAGGGATGCTTCACTAGCACATGTTGCTATTATAACAACTACTAAGATGGCCGAGCGAATGGTTAGCAGGATGTGGGTGCTTTAGTTGGTGAATAGACTGTTGTGACCTTGGAGTGGGAGCAAACTTAGAAACCATTTGATAGTTATGCTTGTCCCTAGTGCAAGTCCAAAGGCTTACTAGTCATGTCGAGTTTGCTAGATCACAGGCGATTACTAAGCACTATGCATCTCATAAATTTACCTTAGACACTTCTGATGTGTGGCTTCACTATTTTGCCACCTCGATAAGGTAATTCCAAAGGAATGTTTTCAAACATTTCTTTCTAAGACACGATCTTTCTAAATTTTGAGAGGCACACTTTTTGGTATGATAGCATTGTTAGGATTAGAGCTCAAAACTACAAATATAATTTGTATTTATTAAAATTAAAATAAATAAAAGATTTATTTAATCATTCATATTATTGTGTATTTCATTAAATAAAATTGTAAAAATCTCTCATTATTTGGTATGTTTAAACTCATTGCATACAAGTATACGTAAGATGATTTAATTTAATTGAAATAATCTAAATATATGGCGAATAATTGAAATTGGGATCTTCACATTGTGTCACTAGTACGACTCATATTTAACCCAGGCTTCCTGATGTGTAGACATCTAGTTGAATGTACTTTGTGAAATAGTAAATTGTACATGATTGAACTAGATATGTTTGAAGCATTGTAAAGATCTGTTTAACCTATATCAATTTTAGCATATCAATTGGTGACTATTTATAAGATGATCTTAATTTTGAGTATTATAATTGGTCCCTTTATGTAGTTCCTTAACTTTTGACTTACTTTATGATGCTCATATTGGTAGGCTAAAATGTCTTGTATTTTAGTGTAATATTTTTATAGTTGGTTAGTATTGTGTTACAAGATGAGGAATCCACTTCGTCTATTTTATATTGTAGATAACAATTCACTTGTTTAGCAATTAAGGGTTTTTGTTCAATTGTGCATATTCTCGTGATATGATCACAAGTAGTTGGTTTGACATGAATCATTGGTACTCAAGAGCAAGACATAATTATTAAGGTAAAATAAAAACATTCACATATGTTTAATTACAAACTAACTATGAAGGATCTCACTTTTAATAATAGTTATATCAATAGATTACTCATATTAGAAAATTGTGTAAATAACACTGATATGTTTTAAGAGTTTAGCCTAAGTGTTTAGTAGAGTAATTATAGGATTTACGAGATTAATATTTAATTAAGGTGTTAATTAAATGTAAGTCTTTTTCAACTTGACCTAATATTTCTATCCTTTTCTCGCTCCGCTTTATAACAAGATTATATAATGTAGTCAAAAATATATTATAGTATGTTTTAATAATTTATGAGTGTCTAAATATCAAAATTTATATAAATATAAAATCATAATTTTATTAGTCAAATATTTATTCCAATTAATTAATTAATTAATTAATATATTATTTAATTTAATTAAATAATTATTTAATTAATCAATAAAAATTAAAAATATCTAAAAACATGCACACAAGTTTTATATATATATATATATATATACGATTAATGTACAAGTAAAAATATTTGATTAATTTCATTTATCGAGAATTATTACATAATAAATACGAATATAATTTAATAAATTAATTGAATTAAAATTGTACACCTCAATAAGAATGGAGATTACTTATGTAGACTGTAGAATAAAAAATAAAAGAGTAGCGTGAGATTAAGATTCTTATTAATACACAATTTAATTGTACGTAAAACTCTTTAAGTTAAATGAAATTAAGAATTGTAATCCTATTCAACTATTTAAAAGAAAAAACACACAATTGAGACGTTGTAAGTAATTTATCGCATCTTACTTATGCGTTATATAAAATGCATGGCATACAATAATGGTAGCCGAGGAAAAAATTGGTTTTCATGAAATTAACGTATTGTTGAGAAATGCTATATGTATATAAAATTATACATGTATTACTTAAGGTATAATATATAATAATTTTTTTAAAAAATAAATATCTTTATTATTTACACACAGTACTCATTTACATTTAATGGAATGTAAACCCATTTTATCAACTGTATATTAGTTGTATGTAATTAATATACCTTTCTTAAAAGTATTTTTCCTAAAAAATAGATTCTTATTTCTTGTATTTATATTTGTATTATCATTCATTGTAATTGTATTGTAAATATATTTTCAGTATATTCAATTTGGTATGAAAGAAAAGAAAAAAATTTCTTTTTACCAGTTCCTGAGCACCAGTGCCGCTTATACAGTAGCGCCACCGTCAGTGTTTTTTATGCAATGCCGTTAATCTTATCGCACTGTCCAGTTCGCACCGCCGTTGTAGATCTGTCCGTCCGTCCGTTGCAGATCCGTCGTCCAACTCGTGTCGTCCAGTCCTCGACGTCTAGCCCACATCGTTCAGCTCGCGTCGTCCAGCCCTGTGCCATCCAACTTGTGCACTAGCTCCAGCCCTACGCCGTCCAGATCACGCACTAGATCCAACCTTGTGCCATCCAGCTCGCGCACTAGCTCCAGCCCTGCGTCATCCAGCTCGCGTACCAGCTCCAGCCCTACGCCGTCGTGCACCAACTTTAGCCCTACGCCGCCTAGCTCACGCACTAGTTTCATCCTTGCGCCATCCAACTCGTGCACCAGCTCCAGCTCGTGCACCAACTTCTGCACTATTTTGTGTTCTTTTGTGAGTCCATAGTGCCCTTTTTTCAGTTTTAATTTTTCAGCTTTCAGTTTTTTGGCTCGGCCCTAGTCCAAGCCCATCATCCTACTTACTCATCTGCCCTAGTCCAAGCCCATCAGCCCATAAGCCTATCGGCCCATACTCATCAGCCCAACCCACCAGCTCACTCAATAATTAGACAGCCCATTTACCAACCCAATCCACAGTCCAACCCAGCCCAAAAAAAATCCAAAATCTTTATTCTGCTGCACAATATATTTTTTATTATTATTTCAATGGAAGATTCAAGACAACATCAAGTTTTCAGAATTAATGAAGTTTCAAAATTTGAGGTTTCTATTAAGAGTTCAGAAATTGGTTCATTCGGGGTTACTAAACTTAATGGTACAAATTTTCAAACATGGAAAAAAGTTATGTCTGTTTATCTTCGTGAGATGCATCAGATGAGATATGTATCTGGATCAATCAGGGCTCCTAATCAAGATGATATTGAAGCCTATACTAGGTGGGAAGATGATGATGGCTTTGTAATGTCAATTCTATTTAGAGCCATCACTGATGATATATTACAAATGGTGGAGGAATGTGAAACTGCTGAGGCCATATGGAATACCTTAAGCGATCTTTATACAAATGAGTGTGACTTTATTCAAGTTCATGAACTCATGTGCAAAGCTGTTGGCATGCAGCAAAATGGGCAAACAGTATCTCTATTTTTTACCAAGCTGAAAAATGTATAGGCTGAAGGCGAATTACTTCGAATGTCAGACCCTCCGAGCTTGACTACCGCCTTTACATACATCCGTAAAGACGAATCTCAACAGGAAAGTCTTCATCAGGCACAAGTTGAGGTATCAAGCCTAGCCATTCAAGCCAAATCAAAGGTACCTTTCCTCCAGCAACAAAATTCAATTCCACTTCATCAGTAGGGACCTCTACTAGGCTTTACCAATCGCCCTCGTTCTCACTACTCTTATTGCAATGAACAGGGGCATCTTCGTGAGACTTGTTGGAAACTGTATCCACACTTGAAATCAAAAGTAGACTACTATGGAGCAAAATGTCAACATCATCGTTCTAAAGCAAAAGAAGTTATAGTGCAAATTGTCCAAGAACCAAACTACTATAGACAGGATCATCCTATGGAATATGGAGGTATCCCTACAGCTTCAATAGCTGGTCGTGCTCCTGGTTGTGGTAAGATTGGTATAACCTTAAATGTTTCTCACTTTGTTGGGTCTAATACTTGGATTATTGATTATGGTACATCTGATCATATGACTTATTATAAATCTTATTTTAATGAGTTATCTTCCCCAACAGTGTCTTATGTTATGAATGCTAATGGTGAGGCCTTTCCTGTCTTAGGAAAGGGGTTAGTTCATATCACTCCATCTTTACAGCTCCATAATGTTTTATATGTACCTGGCTTATCTCATCACTTAATATCTGTCCCATAGTTGAATATTGAGTCTAAATGTTATGTAACCTTTTATCTTATGTATGTGATTTTTCAAGATCTTCTTACCAGGGAAATAATTGGTCGAGGGTATCTGAGGGGCAAATTGTTCCGTTTGGATCATAACTACGCAGGGGAGAAACCAGGAGCACGGGCACGCACTGCATTGACCTCTAGTTCCGATAAGCTAAGTGAAATTTGGTTGTGGCATCGCCGCTTAGGGCATCTGTCTTTTAGTCTTATGAAAAAATCTATGCCCACTTTATTTATTGGTGTTAGTGAGACTGTTTTACATTGTGAGACTTGTGTTTTGGCCAAGAGCCATCGTATTACTTATTCTCCTAGTATTTCTAATAAAATTACTATTCCTTTTGAATTAATTCATTCTGATGTTTGGGGACCATCTAAAGAGCCCACTATATCGGGTATGGGATATTTTGTTTCGTTTATCGATGATTGTACAAGGTTATCGTGGATTTCTCTTCTTAGAACAAAAGATGAAGTTTTTTCAGTTTTTCAAACTTTTCATTCCTTCGTTCAAACACAATACAATGGCATCATTCAGATCCTCCGTTCTGACAATGGGGGGAATATGTTAATCATGTTTTTCAAGAATTTTTCAAAACATATGGGATTATTCACCAAACTACTTGTCCGCAAACACCGGAACAAGATGGAGTGTCCGAAAGAAAAATTCATCATTTACTTGATATGGCTCGTGCACTCTTATTTAGTGCTTATATGCCAAAATATCTTTGGGGTGATGTTGTACAAGCTTCCGACCATCTCATCAATCGTCTCCCGTCTAGTGTCCTTAACGGAAAAATCTCATTCTAGATTCTCGCATCTTACGTCTCTTCATCATCCTTCCATAATCTTCCTACACGTGTATTTGGTTGTGTTGCTTTTGTGTATGTTCCTAAAAAGCAACGGTCTAAATTAGATGTTTGTGCAATTAAATGTGTGTTTGTTGGTTATGGAAGTTATCAGAAAGGGTACAAGTGCTTCCATCCACCGACCAGAAAGTATTATGTCACTATGGATGTTACCTTCTTTGAGGACATGACTTATTTTTCCTCACCTAATACTGCTCGTTAGGGGGGGAGAATACATATTTCAAAGAACTGTATCATGGTGAGGGGGAGACATTAGAAGAATCACCAACTGATGTTTCAATGAGACCAGATGAGATTCCTAATCCATTGAATCCAGTCATTGCAGAAGCAAATGCTCCAAGTATTCAAGCACCAAATTCGTTTACAATAAATGAAGTTGAAGACACAACTGTTCCCTCAGGCATTAATCCTACCCCTGATTAACAACTCCCTGGTATTGAAGGTCACTCATATGAGGTATGTACACCCACTGATACTAATAGTATTGAGTCTAATGTTGGACAGTATGTGTTACCAAATAGGTCTACTCTAGGTCAACCAGCCAAAAGGTATGAACAAAATATTCATGCAAAATCAAAATACCTAGTAGCCAATTACATGTCCACTAAAAGATTATCTAAGTCATATAAATCATTTGTGAATCAAATATCCGGTGTATCAGTACCTAACAAAGTGCAGGATGCGTTGGGAGATCCAATATGGAGAAAGGCAATGGCTGAAGAGATGGAGGCGTTAAAGAAGAACGATACTTGGCAACTTGTGCCACAACCACAAGGAAAAAAGGCAATTGGTTTTCGATGGGTGTTTACTGTAAAAAATAATGGTGATGGATCTATAAATTGGTATAAAGCTCGTCTTGTAGCAAAAGGGTTTACTCAAATGTATGATGTAGACTACGATGAGACTTTTGCTCTTGTTGCCAAAATGAACACTATTCGGGTTTTGCTCTCACTTGTCGCTAACCTAAACTGGCCACTTCGGCAGTTTGATGTCAAGAATGCGTTTCTTTATGGAGAATTAGCCGAGGAGGTGTACATAAGTCTTCCACTTGGGTATGTAGTTGATTTTCCTGGTAATTTTGTATGCAAATTGAGGAAGTCTTTGTATGGTCTCAAGCAATCCCCTTGAGCCTAGTTTGGAAGGTTTTCACAGTTCATGCAAAAGGTTGGTTACAGATAGAGTAATTCAGACCACACTTTATTTCTCAAACATCAACGAGGGAAGGTAACAACCCTAATCATTTATATTGATGATATGGTAATCACTGGTGATGATACTATTGAGATGGATAAATTACAAAGATAGCTAGCCTCTAAATTCGAGATGAAGGACTTAGGTAAACTAAAGTACTTCCTAGAAATTGAGGTAGCCAGGGGAAGAGAAGGAATATATCTGTGTCAGAGGAAGTACATTATTGATCTGTTAACAGAGACAGGTATGTTGGATTGCAAACCTATTGACACTCCTATTGAGCAAAACCATTGTTTAGCAGAGTATCCAGATCAGATACCAACTGATCGAGCTCGCTATCAAAGATTGGTTGGGCGTTTGATTTACTTGACTCATACTAGACCAGATGTTGCATATGCAGTAAGTGTTGTGAGTCAGTTCATGCATAATTCAAGTGAAAACCACATGAATGCTATTTTAAGAATTTTAAAGTATTTGAAATCGGCTCCAGGAAGGGGAGTAATGTTCTCTAAACACAATAATCCTCTTGAAGTCTGTGGCTTCACAAATACAGATTGGACAGGAAGTATTACAAATAGAAAGTCAACATCGAGTTATTTCACCTTTGTGGGAGGAAATTTGGTTACATGGAAAAGTAAGAAGTAGAAAGTGGTGGCGTGATCTAGTGCGGAGGCCGAGTATAGAGGTATGACTCATAAGGTTTGTGAATTACTGTGGATAAAAACTTTGTTATTGGATTTGGATTTCGAACTCAAAAATACTATGCAAATGTATTGTAACAATCGGGCAGCCATTGATATATCACAAAATCCAATACAACATGATCGCACTAAGCATATAGAGGTTGATCGTCACTTTATAAAAGAGAAGCTAGATGCCAAACTTATTAGTTTTCCTTTTGTTCCCAGTGAAGAGTACAGATATGCTTACCAAAGGAGTTTCCAAGAAGACATTATATGATTCACTAAGCAAGTTGGGCATGATCGATATCTATGCGTCAACTTGAAACCGAGGGTTAATAAATCATTATTGGTGGTATATTAATTATATGCAATTAATATACTTTATCAATTATATATTAGTTGTATGCAATTAATATATTTTTCTTAAAAACACTTTTCTTAAAAAATAGATTCTTATTTCCTATATTTATACTTGTATTATCATTCATTGTAATTGTATTGTAAATATATTTTCAATATATTCAATTCCTCGTTGCAAGTTTTGCATGAAAAATCATTCTTTCAATTTTTTTATAATTGATTGAGACTAATAGTTCCTCATACATAGTATTAAATGTTACTAAAAAGAAATACTCAACGCAAGAAAATACGGGAAACAAAAAATAAAATAAACTAATATTTTTAAAATTTATAATTATAAAAATAATATTTTTAAAAAAATTTAGTATATTATTTTATATCAAATATCGTTCCATTAAATGTTCTTTAAATTAAACTATAATTATTTAAATTTAATTAATATTAAATATTTTATAATTAAATTACGTTTAATATTATTAAATATTTTTTTTTGTTATAAGCATTTTTTCAGAAGGCTTTCTCTTAAATTTTTCTTTATATTTAAGAAGTACAATAAAGTGATTGATAAGCTAGCAAAATATGCTCTAAATTGTAAAAACAAATCTAGTATCGTGCTCTGATTTTTCTCAAGAGTTTATAGAATTAGTTTGCATGGATGTAAACATGATGATGGATTAAATTAACGAAGTTAATATTTTACTATCAAAAAATAAAAATAAAATAATATCTTTTAAACCTCGTCCCATGGATCTCCAATTATTTTACTTTTTTTGTTGTAGTTTCTTTTCCTCTTTTTTACTCTATATTAATTTTTTTATTGAATATATATATATATAACAGAAAAATATGTTTTTTAAAAAAATATTATTGAACATATATTTTGTAACAAATATTTTTGAATATATATTGATTGGATAATTTTGAACAATAATTATTTTGAAGATACGTTGTTTGTATTGTGTAAGGATAGGGTGATGTTATTTTTAAAATTTGTTGAATAATTGTGAATTTAAAAAAAGAAAATTTTGAACCATAATCTTACCATATTAATAATTTCTATAATATAGATTATGTGTGTAAAAATATAACAACTAAATATCACTAGCATCATATATATTTTTGGTTTAATAGCATACATAACCTTCATTCTCATTTACCAATTCATTTATACTATATCCTTTTCTTTCCTATTTAATGGATCTATTTATGGAAATTTTTTCCCTCAAAGGGTTTAAGACAAAGTGATCTTTCTATCTCCTTATCTTTTTTTATAGTCTCAAATGTCTCTCAAGACTTTTTATCAAAACTAAAAACCTTAATCATTTGCATGGAATCAAAGTGGCTAAGGAGCTCTTCCTATTTCTTATCTTCTGCATGCTGATGACATAATCATTTTTCTTATAATAAACTTACATGATTTAACTTTTATCAAAGGTATTTTGAACAAATAATGATCTTAGTCTCAAGAGAGAACATATTTTCTTAAATTTGTAATTTTTTTTAAGAACTCTTTTAACTTACCATACATAAATTTCCACTAGCATTCGAATCAATAAAATTGAATCTACCATAAAATATGTGGGACATTATTTATCTATTGGTAAAAGTAAAAAAAATTGGAGTTTGATAATGTTCTAGAAAATTTCAAAGCAAGATTGGATAGTTAAAAATCTAAATTGTTATCTCATGTAGGTAAAATAACTATAATCAATTCTATTTTACAAACAATGCCTATTTATTCCATGTGTACTTTTGAGTTGCCAGTTTATGTGAATCTGTATATATTTTAATAAAAAAATTTGGTAGAAAGATAACACAAGTTACCACATTAGTTTACACATATAAGTGACGACTCTATGAAAGTAGAGTTATTAATATGTTTTTTTTACTTCAAATTTATTTTTTTATTCAATAAATAGTATTTTTAAAGTAAAAAATATTAAAATATAATTTTTTTTCGTGAAAAGGGGTAAAACTATAAGTTTTGGGATTTTTTCAAAAATTTTCTAAATTTTTAACGCATGAGAAATCAGGAGCTACCACGTGGCATACCACGTAGGCTGAAGAACTGACTGAGCAAGCCACGCGGATGCCAGGGAAACAGGAAGACGAAACATGTTACGCTGCGTGTGAGGAGGATGAAACACATGTCATGTGTCAACACGATGTTCAATCCGAGTTCAGAAATTGATCAACATTAAAAATTATAAAAACATATAAAAATTGATTTTTATTTTTTTTAGTTTTAAAAATTAGTTTTTAATAAAATAATCTCCATGAAAATGATATTCTTTTATCATTATATTACTTGTTGTGATATATATACTTGCATATTCATTGCACACACTTCATGTGTGGCGATCAATAAGTTGAGATTCATTATATAGACCAAAAAAGCTTTGAGTTAAAGTCTTTAGTCAAAAATATTTAAAGTATAATTCTTTCCTCGAAGTCATCAAAAAAGCTAATTATTCAAGTATATGGAAATGATTACTTTGAATTAAAGATCATTCATCAAGGCATTTATTAGAAGATAGGTACAGGTAATTTTAATCTCTCAAGTGTTCCTTGGGTCCCTAGTCCTCCCTAAAAATAACTTCCTCAAAGTTTAGTTGACAAAAGAACTTCAAATATCAAATTACAACATGTTAATTCTATTTTTGATTTTTACATTTGAAACAGATACTAGATTTGAGATTACCAAAAACAAATTTTCTTATTTAGAGATAACATCACGTTGTATATCTTGAAATTTAAGCCACAAGACCTTTCTATTTCTTATCAAGATTATTGGTATGGGATGGGAAAACAAAAGTTCACTATCAAAGACGTGTTTGGTTCAACATAGAATCCAAAACCCCTACATTAGTCTTTGGAGAAAGATTTGAAAAACTTCAACTCATGGAAGACATAAAATCTTACTTTGAAAAATATACAATAAATGCTTAAACACCAAGAAAAAACTTGGTATTTTCATGACTTTTGAAGAGATTTGAATTGTCCATTATGTGATAAGAAAGTATAAGGTATTGAACATCTTTTTATAAGATGTGAACTCCTCAAATCCTAGTGGTTTAACTGCAAACGAAACATTATTTGGAACTTCACTGAAAAGTTGTATTTTAAATCCTATATTTCTTTCATTTTAGGCCAACATACAAAATGATTAACCAAGGAGATAGTTAAAGGTAAATTTACCCTCACTACAGTAATCATGCTCAAACATATATGGTGGTTAAGAAATAAAGTAATGTTCAAAAACAAATTTACTGATCAACAATTTTAAATTAACAATTTTCAGAGAATTAATGAGTTTTCTTAGCTTCTCTAAGACAAGCTTGATAAGAATGAGCTAAAAGTGAATGAAGACAACCATATTATTCGATCCAAGCTCTTAAAATAAGTTAAAAGTGAATAAAGATAACCATATTATTTGATCCAAGCTCTTGACAACCTCTCCTTAAATGCCATTAAAATAAACCATGATACTGCTTAAGATGCAAGATATAGCTGAGGAGTTTGGTAGTTACAGATCATTAAGGAAGAATAATATAATATTGGATTGGTTATATCACAACATTATCCATTGAAGAAGAAAAAGCTACTTTATTCTCCAAAGCTCTTTAGCCTACTTTAACTCAAAAAACTACAACTATTTCTACGATGCTTTCAATCATGATAATTAATCTTTAATTGATGTGAACTCTCAATATATCCTTAAAGACTTATTCAAGTATCTTAATGAATTCTACATGTTTCGATGAGATGGATCCTACTAGATTTAAACACACATGCACACAATTTCATTACTTGGTTAGATCTATAGGTTTAGTTGGCAACATTTTTCTTCATTCTTTAACGGTTTTTATAAATGAGTTCCATACTAACAGAATTAATTAGAATAGAATTTTCTTTTCTTTTATGTGGTAAAAAATATTATTATTTATACATAAAGTTTTATTTTTGATTTAATATAAAGAAATATTTGTTTAGTTTTCTTATAATTTAAATAAATATATTTTTTAATATTATAATATATATATTATTAAAAGAGTTAAAAAATAAATAAATAGTAGAATAGTGGTAGGTAGCTTTAGCACTTTTCAGTACTTCAATTCTTCGAGTGTGGTTATTACGTACTCATAATTAAGATGAGTATTTGTCCTATTGTTCAGCTACTGTTTCTGTTCAAACAGCAATTACGTAGCAGACTTGAATGGAAAGATGAGCGGTTGTGTGAAAGAGAGTTTGCCTGAGGTGGGTCAGTCATTGACCATTGTCTCGGTTACGAAAGGTAGGGAAGAGAGATTTGAAACCTTAGATAACTAGCTCTAATAATTCTATTCCTAGATCGATTTAAATCAGCTATATGTGTTAATCTAGTGGTCTACCGGATTCATCCTTTTTTCCATTTTTTACTATTTTAAATTATCATTTAATTAAATAAAATAATTACCTGTATGTTTCCTTTTTATTTTATATGTTATTAATAATTGAAAAATATACTGTTTCAAACACTTTTATTGGATTAAATCCCTTCGTAGCTTTTTTTTTTTCATTTTTGTTTTTAAATATCAGCTTGTTCCAAATTTAAAACATAGCAGGAATTCTGTATATGTATTTTAAAAAATAAATATTTTTTTGTTAATTATTCAAAAAGGGCATACCTGCTCTAATTCTTTCTTTAACCAGAAACCATAGATTCATTGATCTGCTCTACCGTATTTAAAGGGGAAAAAAATCCACTTATTCACTGTGGACTCACTTCGTTACCCTCGTTAGATTTTCTTCTTTTGATTCGAATTCATGGGGTTTTTTTTGTCTGATTTGGGGATCACAGCTTCTCTTTCATCGTCGTTCGCGTACAACTATTTAATAATCTATCTCAGTCTCTCTCTGGTTTTAAATTTAGGAAAGGTTTATCAATCTTTATAGCTCATTTTGAGAGGTTTTTGGGATGAATTTTACTTTGTGAGGTAAAGGAACGATGAGGGTCGCAAAGTCTGAGGTATGGCAACCATGTAAGAAGAAGAGATTGCAATAATAAGGAAAGTTCTTTTGTGGTAAAGATGAGTGGAAATTCATACGAGTTAATCCGTAAAAACTGAAAAAGTTTAAATTTTTAGTTTAATTTAAATTTAATTTGAGAATAAAATATGTCCCGTTATTAAACAAATAAATAATATACTAATAATATTAAACAAAAAATTTCATATAAAATTAATTAATTATATATATATATATATATAATGATTTTTAGTGTATCAAGGTAGATTATTGAATGATAATATAAAAAATAATTATTTTTGTAATTACATTGAAAAAGTGAGATCGAATCAATTAAAAATTAAGAAGAAATAATTTTTTTTTAAATTTTAAGTTTTTAATTTAAGGATAAGTTGTAATGTTTATAATGTTTATATGTTATAATTATTTTGAATTAATGAGTCGATTTAAATATAAATTTATTTAATATAATTTTTTTTGGAATTATTTGAAATGATTTAAATTTAAATTTAATTTTTAATTAGATTAATAAAGCTTGATACAAATTTCCATCCCTTACTGTAAAGAAAGAATTGGATCAATTTCTTTCTGTTAAATTAACACAAAATATTCATTTTCAATATATATAATAATCTTCTGTTATGTTTTAAATGAAAAAGTTGAAATTTGGATCAAAGCATTATTTTAGAACAAAAAGAGAATTAAAATGTACATCTTTAATAAAAAATAATAAAAAAAGGTTTAATTCATTTTTGTTATTAGATATTAATTACATATAAAGTAACTGGCAGTTAGAATTGGATTTATCGGAAAATCAGATTGATTTAGACGCAATGTTTTTTAATTGCATTTTTAAAATATTAAACACTAATAATGGTAATAATGAACTACTAATTTAATGCTTTTGTCTGCAAAAATTGAACTAAAAGCAGAAAAAAATTTCCCATTAAAACCACGTGGGTCTGTATCAATTACCTTGGTGAAATCAAATTGTTAGTAGCATATATACCCAAAAAAAAAAAACAACAAAAAAAAACAAAAGAAGAAAGAAAAATAAATTGTTAGTAGCATTCTTTTTTTTTTGGCAACAAATTGTATATAATAATAATTAATATAATATTTAATTATTAATTAACATAATAATATTTTTTTAATTTTTATTTATTAATTAGAATTTTTCGATTGTTATATGGGAAAAAGTATTTTAAAAATCACGTTATGTATGTTATTAAAATATTTTGATTATATAAATTTTATAAAAGATATATAAATTATTTAATTTTTAAATTATAATATTTTAATTTATAATTTAATGAATCATGCATCTAATGTAATCAAATAACTGTTTATATATACCCAGCTTCCCTTTGCCATTTCTCCGTACCCAATTCAATTCACTTTCTTGTTTCTCGCTATCAGCTGAAACTGAAATTGATCAAAACCTTCTTAACCCATTTGGGCATTTCTTCTCTCGCTACTTTGAAGCGTACCCATTTTAGCAAAAGTTCTGAATCCATTTGGGTCTCTTCGATTTTTTCGGTATGTGCATGTTTTGTGTGTGAATCTCAGTGACTATTAGAGAAGTGATGGTTGAACTGACTCTTAACTAGCTTGAATCCATTGAGGAAGAAAACTCATCTCATTCTCTAACCCATTTATCCTTTTCCTTTTCTGTATTCTTATATTTTTGCTTATTAATAGTGAACAAACTGTTAAGACTATACGAGGAATAGTAGCTGTTTTTTTTTTCCCACAAAAAACTTGCTTGTATTTTGGTCTATTTTGTGACAAAGATGGAAGATAACAAGAACCAGCTTCCTCATCAACAAGTTTTTGACGTCTCAGCTGATGTTCTTCCTCAAGGAGGCTCCAAATGGTTGGATGATGATGGCCGTGTTAAGCGAACTGGTAGACTTTCTTTGCATTTCGCTCATTTTGTTTCTTCAGAAAAGTGCATGCTAAATGAAATTATGTTGAAATTTTTTTCGTGCGTGACACGAAGTATCCTTTTATTTTTTTCAAATGAGCAAATATTTTTGGATGGACATTTTTATACCGTTATTTATGCTATTTGAGCACTTTAGTATAAATTTGGTCTCGTTTTATGGATTGAAGAATAAAAATTCTCATATTTGATAATTATTGGATTATATAAGTACTTATTTTCCCTAATTGCGGTACTATAATTGCCTAGTATGAAAATATCAGAATTAAAGTGCTAGTTTTTACATAATAATACTACTAATACAGCGATGTTCATCAATTAGGTACTGTTTGGACTGCAAGTGCTCACATAATAACTGCTGTGATTGGATCTGGGGTTCTATCTTTGGCTTGGGCAATTGCTCAGCTGGGATGGATTGGTGGTCCTGCTGTGATAATTTTGTTCTCCTTTGTTACTTATTATACTTCAACTCTTCTCTCTGCTTGTTATCGCTCTGGTGACCCTGTAACGGGCAAGAGAAACTACACATACATGGATGCTATTCAATCAAACCTTGGTAAATTTAGAATTTGTTTGATGCTTTGGTCCAATTGTGAGATGGGATTTTGTTTAATTCGTTCCAAGTTTTAAACTTTTTATCGTCGATTGAATTTTCTCAGGTGGGTTTAAGGTTAAACTTTGTGGGTTTATTCAGTATGCAAACCTTTTTGGAGTTGCAATTGGCTACACCATAGCATCAGCTATAAGCATGATGTAAGTTTTACTAACTCTGCTTGTAAATTGCTGGGTTTTGGTAGATTTTTCCATCCGGTACCTATTAGTATATGTTGTAATTTTAAGTTTTAGTTAATTTTTTGTGAGACTTTTTCATTAAAAGAAGATGTGCATGTCATATGTATTATTCTTAACAATCAATTTTATGTGTTATTTTTTTCTGAAAAAAAATTATAATTCAATGGCCTAAACTTAAAAATTAGTGGAGTAAATGTACCTACTAAATTGTCATTTACAGAACTAAATCTACCCAAAGCCATAAATTCATAATAATGATAAAATTTAAATGAAATTGTTTTGAACTTTTGATGATTTTACTTACTTTTTTATTATCACTTGAACAGGGCAATTAAAAGGTCTAATTGCTTCCACCAAAGTGATGAAAAAGATCCATGCCAATTTAATAGCAACCCATATATGATTGCTTTTGGCATTTTCGAAATCATCTTTTCGCAAATTGAGGATTTTGATCAGCTATGGTGGCTTTCCATTGTTGCAGCTGTAATGTCTTTCACGTATTCGATCATTGGGCTTGGTCTTGGAATTGCTAAAGTTGCAGGTCCCTGAAGCTATCTTGATGCTTTGTGTTTGTGAAAGCTACTTAATTTCAAAGTTTTAAACTTTTTTTAAACTTGTTTTGTTAAGCTAAAATTGTATTTGTATGTTTTTTTTATTCGCCCTAGCAGAAACTGGAAAAATCAGGGGAAGTCTAACTGGAGTAAGGGTTGGTACTGTGACTCAAACCCAAAAGATGTGGAGGAGCTTCCAGGCACTTGGAAATATGGCTTTTGCCTACTCTTATTCCGTTATCCTAATAGAGATTCAGGTACTTTATCTTCATTAGCGTACTCCCCTTTAGAAAAATAGCATACAAAATTTCCGAAAATGTTTCATTTTCCCGAAAATAATACATTTTAATAGTTAAAAGGCTTCATCAATTTTCTCTCCTCTGCAACCTTTGGAGAAACCTTGAATTTTGACCAGGATTTCTAGTGTTGACCAGCCTTTTGTTTTTGGACAACGTCCAACCATTGATGAATTTTTCTTTATTTGAACGAGTGGGGAACTTCATCTGAATAAAGTTTGGACGGAGTGGTCTTCCTCTCAAATGTTATCTTATTGCTTTTGGAAGGAGAAAAAAACAAGAAAAAGATTTTGCCAATTTTATGTTATTTTTGTTCCATGCACCATCCACTTCTTTTTGGTTAGGAATTGTATACATCTCATACTTCAAAATTTATACTCTATTTATTTTTTGGTTATAATTTTTTAGTCTTATTATTATTAAAAATTCACTATTAAAAATAAATGATTGTTTTTTATGTTTTTATTCATTTGTTTTTCTTCAATTTTTTCACACCTTTTATTCAAATAAAAAACGGCTTGTACCTAATGTAATTAAAAAAAATAAAAATGAAACTTTATTTGTATTGCCACTTCTTAATAACATTATAATTAAATTGTACCAAAAAAATAACTAAGCGACTTAAATATTATTTTTACAATAAGTAAGAAATTTAACGTGATGTTATTTGTTACTTATATTATATAAGATGAACTAAACTATATCATAAAAAACAGGATACAGTTAAATCCCCACCATCGGAATCCAAGACCATGAAGAAGGCTACTCTAGTTAGTGTAGTAGTGACTACCATTTTCTACATACTCTGTGGTTGCATGGGTTATGCTTCTTTCGGTGATTTGTCTCCTGGAAATCTCCTCACTGGCTTCGGTTTCTTTAACCCATATTGGCTTCTAGACATAGCCAATGCTGCTATAGTAATTCACCTTGTTGGTGCATACCAAGTCTATTGTCAACCTCTTTTCGCCTTCGTTGAAAAAACTGCTGCGGAGAAGTTCTCTGATAGCGAATTTATCACCAAAAGTATCAAAATCCCAATTCCTGGTGTAGGCCAATACAATCTCAATCTCTTCAGGTTGGTTTGGAGGACACTTTTTGTGATTATCACAACAGTGATTTCGATGCTACTTCCGTTCTTTAATGACGTTGTTGGACTGCTTGGAGCTTTGGGATTTTGGCCTTTAACAGTTTACTTCCCTGTGGAGATGTATATTGTACAAAAGAAGATACCAAAATGGAGCTCAAGATGGTTATGTCTACAAATTCTTAGTGTTGCTTGCTTAATAGTAACTGTAGCTGCTGCTGCTGGTTCAATAGCTGGTGTGGTTTTTGATCTCAAGTCCTACAAGCCCTTCAAGGCATAATACTCACTTGGAACAAATATGTAATGTATTTTTCTCTTAGGAATATCCAAAACAACATGGTTTTGGTCTCTAGGATTTCAGTTCTAGCTTGTTCGTGTTAATATAATTAACCCTACTGAGTTTTTAATCTTCTTGTTGTAGTTAAGCAATTTGCTGCTTTTTTTTTTGTCATTCTCTGGGAAGAAGAAAGCCAAACCCATGTATGTATGCAAATTCAACATAACATGTTTATTAAATTTACATTGCCAAATTACAAGTTAAATTTGGAAATCATTGAGTCTTATCTTATGATTACCGATTGTTTCCTTTTACCCCTTTTAAATAATTATTGTAATCACACAATCGGGTTTTGAATTCATATCTTCTATGGAAGCCCAACAGTTAAATGAGCTTCTTATAAATGCCCTATTATTGGGAGAAGTAATCCTATCAACTTGCGTACCTTTTTAGATTATAATATCTATTCAATATAAGGCTCTCTTTTGCATTTATTCTTACAATTCCCTCTCAAATGAATCCACGTGCCTAGCTGTTGCCAATGTGGTAGAGAAGTAATACCACATTCTTTGATAGAACCTTGGGCCCACGCTCTAACATCATTATATAGTGAGTTAGTTCATGTCTCTAATTATCTTAAAAGTTATCTCGAGTTGACTTATATACTTTTCTTAGTTAACTTGGATCTTTTCTTTGCAAACTCCTTACCTAGTTCACTCGGATTTATTTTGTACGATTTGGCTAATCACTAGCATGTAATTGTGTGTCTCTTTTAGAATTATCAAACAAAGCTCATCTCTTAACATAATCTCCCACATAAGTTCGTATGTATTAACAATCCTTCAATCGTTATCTATGTTACCAATTTATGAAAGTCAAACAAGTTAACAAGCCTCTAATATTATGGAGTTAGAGTTGATAAGTGATATTTTATATACATTTTTATATATTAATTTTTTTTATATTTATATATATTTTTATTATTATAAAGAACAAAAATTATTTTATATTTATCGAAAGAATATTGATTTTTTAGATTTTTTATGATTTTTTTATTTTTATTTGATAGGATGATTAACTTAAAAAAGAAGATATATTTTTTAAGTTATCATTTTGACATATGGTGCACACTAATCATGTCTCCACCAAGATACCAACAATCCTATTTACATTCGGATTTGATTTTTATATTTTATAAATATAAAATAACACCTCATACAATAGAGCAAAAAGAAGTATTAGAATTGTACGAAAATTAAGAAAAAAATTTAAGAATTAAGCTGGAGTAAATGATTGAGAAAAATAGGATTTAAGAAGCAATTAAAGGAGTTGAAGAGCGAAATTAAGATTTCTTTTATTATTTTCACGAATAACTTTTTGAATTTATTATTTGTTATGAATAGTTAATTTTATAATTGATTGTGGTGATTTTAAAACTCTAAACATAAATTGTAATATTTAATAAGATCAACAATATTCTATTTAATTATTCCTTTTGATCATGTATTAATTCTCCATTTTAATTGTTGTATGAATTTATTTAATTATTTAATTATACAATTAAATAATCAAATTAATTCATCATTAATTATATAATTGACTAGGTACGTAATCGTTTGATAAATTTAAATAATTAGTGATAAATTGCTTAGAATGAGAATTAATACTCAAGATAATTAATCGAATTTGTGTTTTTAACCTTGATCCAATTTGTTTCTTTAAAAGTTTTTTGATAGATTAAATTTAGAGAACCTATTCTAAGTTATCTATTAAAAAGAGTTTGGCTTAAGAGCTTATTCAGTTCAATGAATCTATAAAAAGAGGTAGATATTTTACATTTATGAATTTCTCTAAGTTGGTATAATCAAAGAATAGGAGAATAGAAGAATAAGATATGCTTTTGTTGATTTGTAATACATACTAGTAGTAGAAAATTATCATACGATCGTCTTTTAATTCAAATCTTTATTAATCTTTAACTGTTAGATGTAATTTTTATCTTTACAAACAAAAATCCCCTCTTTTTAACAAATATGAGTTAATATCCAAAATTCTTGGGAAAGACATTTACTTACAATATACTAATTTATGACATCTTAAGTATTTTAGAGTAAGATTTAAATTGATTATTTATTTGAATCGTATCAATTTTTGGCATCATTGTCGGGGATCAAACTCAAGTTACCCACGTGATAGTCAAGAATTTTCATTAAATTAACTCTTATTTAATTTTATTTATATTTAAGTATTTTATATAAAAAAATAATAAAAATAAAAAATTTAATTTTTTTAAATAAATTTAATATATATATATATATATATATATATTATTTTATTTTTACTTAATTTATTTCTAGTCTTTATTCGCTTTTTAGAGTCATACTAGTTTTTATTTATTTGTGTATTTTTTTAAATTCATTTATCTTCTTTAGTTTATTATTATTATTATTATTATTATTATTATTATTATTATTATTATTATTATTATTATTAGTTTTTTTATTTTATTTTATTTATCTATTATTTGGAGAGAATTTATGTATCTAATTCTAGTGATTTTTAGTGAGATAAGAATTATATTTTTTTCTGAATATCCATCCTCCCTCTCTTCTCATTTGAGGAATATATACATATATGTAAGCACCTTTATATACATAGCGGGGTGCATAATAGTACATAGCGGGGTGCGTAATAGCAACCCGGTTACTACAAACTAGTTTACAGAATCGAAATCATTCGTTACAAGCATTTACAAATAAAGGGTATTTATATAAAGGTCGTTCATTGTTGACGACCTCGATATCAGGGATATCATAACTTTACCAAGTCTTTTCATTTCAAACCTCGTTGCTTGATGATGAGATGTTTTGTAGATTGGGTTTGCATGCTTTTCCAAGTTCTTTGAGCACAAGTCTTTTGTGGAGCTAGCTTTTATATCCTCGTTTTATCCTAGCAGGGTACCTATATTCATCAGGTCACATGTATGTTACATATTTAATACCAAACATTAACTCTCCCATTCTCTTTATTTGAGAAATCAAGAGAATAAACTGGTCGCATATTCCTCGTATAGATGACGACCATTACTTTTGCATATTTGTACTGTTTTATTTTTATTATTTTTATCTTTAATGAGACCTTTCAATTTCTTGTTTTCCCTTTATAAATAGTAGGAGAATATAGTTTTTTTACCTATTTTTAACTAAGTTTATCACTCAGATAATTTTAGGCCGTGGATTATTTAGGTCATTTTATTCTTTCAGAAGGTCGCTCAGAAAAAATTTTCTTTCCTTTTGGGTCCTCCTAGTTCGTGTATTTAACGTCGTCTGTTGGGATTCAAGTTGCTGTTACATCATTTACTCCTTGATTTTGATACGAACTTCTCTTTCTAGGTATTTATCCATCCTTTTTCTTAATGTCACATAAGGGGAAAGAAGTGATATCTTCGAAGGGAGATCTTTCTGAAAATCTTTCAAAAAATATTTCATCCCGTCATATTCCCTTGAGCTCGTTATCAACTAAACAACTTGAAATGACAGAGAGTGGTGGAAATGGGGCTTCCCCGAGAATTGTTAAGGAAATGGTTCTTGCTCTTCCTGCTTCCTCGGGGTCTAAAGCGGTGTCTACCTCATCATCTAGGGGTTCAATTCCTGTAATTAGGATTCCTGTATCTATATCTACCAAGGTACCTCGCCCAAAAAAGAAAAAGGAAAATAAGGGTGAGCCTACACATAGAACCAAGGAGAAACATCAAATTGAAAAGATGCCTAGTGTTTTATCAGTTAAAGATTTGGAAAAAATTAGACAAACATATGTCATGCCAGGCCGGGTAGGGTTAATGCCAGTACCTCCACATTTATGTGATGCTGATGATCCACCACCAGGGTGGTGGGCGATACATTTAGCGGCTTTTAAGATAGGGTTACGTTGCCCCTTTCCTAAATTAGTGGCTCGTGCTTTGAGTACCTTTGATATTAACTTTGCACAGATAAACCCAAACGGGTGGTGAAATGTTTTATGTCTTTCTGTAGTAGTTGGAGAACATGGCATAGACTTGGAAAACGATGAATTAAGATGTTTATACTGTTTAAAAAGAAACGGGTTAGATAGAGGGAAGGCGTATATATCTTGCGTTATAGGTCACGGGTTGCATCTCAGATTGCCTGATAGCACTTCGGGGTGGATAGATAAATATTTTTATATTACTGGAGATATTTAGGATAACAGGGTGAATTTCCCAATTCGACATACCTGGAACCCTAATTTTAACACTTCACAACCTCGGGCTAGCGAGTTTATGATTAAACTGGATATTAGTGGAAAAGAAAAAATAAGGCAGATTGAGCTACAAAATTCCTCGAATGAAGGTTACCGTGATATCTTGTCTATAGCTCGCTTAAAGAAGTCCGGGGTTTGGCGAGGTTATACAAATGAATATCAAGGTCGCTATTTTAGTATATATTTTGTTTTTTTTATTTGCATAGTTGGTAAATTTTGACTAATGTACATATATCTTACATGGATGGATTATTCACACATTGATCTTAAGGATCTTATTGACACTTCGGGTGTATAAGAACTAGCTCCTAGTTATTCGTAGCTTACACGTACGACCCCATCACCTACACAAGAGGATCTATTCGCTAACTTAAAGGTCGAAACTACTCCAGGGAATGTAATTCCTTCAACTAATTTGGATAACCCAAGCTTGAGATCACCTTGTGAACCGGGAACATAAAAAAAGGAAGACTGGGGAATATACCCCAGGAATGGAGGCAATGGACAGAACTAAAATGATGATTTTGAGTTTGATGAGGTCGTTTTGAAAGATGCCATTATTTTGGAGACTCCTATTAATTATTTTAATGAGGGGATTTTTGAATGGACAGAACTTAAACGAGATCTGTATCATCATTTTAGAACAGAGATTGAGAGGGCACAAGTGAGAGCAACTCGTAAGAGCGAAGGAAGGACGCATGGGGAGTTAATTGCATATCGCTTATTAGAGGTAAAAACGTATTCAATTTTATTCTGATTTTATTACATTTGTTTTAATTCATGTTGTTTTTAGATGGTGTGTTTAGCGAGAGAAGCTGAGCTATCATTACGGGGTTATAAACACAAAGTACAAGCTAGTCGGTTACAAATAGCCAAATACGAGAAATTGGTAAAAGACAAGGATACAAAAATTTTAAATCTAGAGAACGAAGTGGTTGATAAAGTGGAGAAATAAAGAAAAGAAGACACATATTGTTTCGAGAAAGGTGAGGCTACTAAACATTTTGAAAATCTAGCGAAAGAGGCCGATGAAAAGAACCTTGCGCTTCAAGAGAAAATTTCTGCTATGTCGACTCAAGTTAATTTGCTATCCACATTAATAGATACATTAAGAGCGGAATGTACCAAGGCTTACCATAGTGGTAGGAGCTTTGTAATTAATAACCTCAAACTGCATGCTGAAAAACTAGGTTTGAATGTGCCTTATGTGTTATTGATGCTAGCTTTTAAGAGTAACAGGCCAAAAACACCTGGGGTTGCCACACCGTAAGATTCACCTCGAGATACTACGACCACCTCAAGTCATCAGCGTGATGGGGTAGTAGTGGAAGATGCTACTCCGTGAGGTTTTTATATGTTTTTTGGAAGTTTATGTAAAAGAAATTTGGAACTTTGAACTCATTTAATTTTAAATGTTTGTATTTATTTATATATATATTTGTTTGGTTTGAAATTTATATATTTATACTGTGTTAGTGTGGTATGTATAATTGAGAGGATTTAAGGCCGTGTTAATCTGAATTTTATTTAACCAAGCGAGCAGACAACTGCTAAGAAGTAACGGCAGTTCGTTTAACGTAATGGATTATAGTAGAGTAAATTTGGATGATTTTTTTGAAACAACGGGGTTATTACCAACTAATAAAATATGTCCTATAGTAGGAGAGCAAGCTATTTTTGCTCAAGGTGGAAAAATAAGTTCAACCCTGGTTACTATACCTGCTACTATATCTGCATCACCTGATGTAAGAAAACGAGCTATTTCCCCTAATCATAGCGAGGAGGTTAATCAAATTCCTCGAAAGGTCACGAAGGGTAAAATGAAGGAAGTACACACTACAATTATTAGGCCGTCTGTTTCTGTTATGAATGAGGTGTGTATTGAAAATTCGCCATTGGATGAGGTATCCATTTTAAAGGATATTAAGCCTTTACAGAGTATATACCCTCCCTTGAAAGAAAAAGGTGATTCAAGTGGGGTGGAGAAGCTTTTCAAATAAGGTATTTTTAACACACCTCGTGTGCAAGAAGAATAAGAATTATATCATCATTTTGGGGTACTTGAAGACCGTCCTCCTATTTACACAGCCCGCAAGAGAGAGGGTGGGTTTGTGTGGCATATGATAGCAAGACGTATGTTCGATGTAAGTGATATTGTTTAAATATTTTAATATATATATATATATATATTTCATTTGTATAATAATAATCATTAAATTTTTTTTAGGCCATAGCTATGGCGAAGGATGCAGAAATAGAAGCAAAAATATGCGAAGAAACCAATGAATGTACAGAGCAAGAATTACATGTATGGAAAGCACGATGTAAAGTTCTGAAGAAAGATTTAGCAGATGTGTAAGAAGATTTTAAGTTAGCGCTTTTTGAACAAGAAAAGTATAAGAATGAGGCGGATGGGTTGCACCAATTAGTGGAATATTGGAAAAATAGGGCGCTTGGTAAGGAATAGATATAAAATGTCCTTATGTTTGTGCGAGTCATAATTTATTTGTAGTAATGTTTTAGTCATCTAAGAGTTTGTATGATGTGATTGTAATAATGATGAACAATATCTGGTAAGTATGTTAGTCTCAGGATGATGTCTTTGCTATTATTGTATTTCACTTCTCGAGTGGGGGGGTCAGGGGACTCCTCTTCCAATCACGAGGCATAGGATATATCCCGCATCTCGAGTGGGGGGGTCAGGGGACTCCTCCTCCAATCACGAGGCATAAGATAAACCGCATCTCACGTGAGGGGGTCAGTGGACTCCTCCTCCAATCACGAGGCAATAGGGTGTCTTGCATCTCAAGTAAGAAGTTCGCATGACTTATTCTCACTTGGGGCATGAAATGATATGCCTAAAACACTACGAGCATATTTCACTTCTCGAGTGGAGGGGTCAGGGGACTCTTCCTCCAATCATGAGGCATAGGATATACCTCGTATCTCGAGTGGGGGGTTCAGGGGACTCCTCCTCCAATCATGAGGCATAAGACAAACCGCTTCTCACGTGAGGGAGTCAAGGGACTCCTCCTCCAATCATGAGTTTAACCTTGAAAATTTTAACGGTTAGAAATTCATCTCATATATAAATATTTATCGTATTAAGCATTTACATATGATATTTTTTAAGAAGCTCTCCGTTCCAACTCAAACCTTCCTTTATGCCATCACATTCTATCAAGTACGAGCCTGCTGGTGTGATGTCGTATATTTGATATGTGCTTTCCCAGGTGGTAGCAAATTTCCCCGCGTTAACTTCCACTTTGTTACCCAATGCTCTTCACAAGACCCATTCCCCGATATTAAAATTCTTGTGCTTGATGAATTTATTATATGTCTTTTGGAGTGTTCTTTTTTGTGATTCAAGTCTTATTAGAGCTTCCTCTCTTTTTTCTTCGGCTAACAACAGGTCTTCTTGTCGTAAACAATCATTTTCTTCATAATCAATATTAGATCGAAGGGTAGGTTCTAATATATCAAGGGGTATAACTGCTTCAGTACCATAAACAAGAGAAAATGGAGTTTCTCCTATTGCGGTTTTGGGAGTAGTTCGTGTGGCCCAGAGGGCACCAGGCAACACATCCACCCATTTTCCTTTAGCTCCTTCCAAACGCTTTCGTAATATATTAATGAGGGTTTTATTAGATGATTAAACCTGACCATTTGCTTGCGGGCAGTAAGGGGTAGAATGAGATAATTTGATACCTTTCTTATCGTAGAAAGATATAATCTTTTGGCCGGTGAACTGTCTGCCGTTATCGGTAACCAATTCATGAGGTAGTTCGTATCTGCATATAATATTACGCCATATGAATCTCTCCACATCCGACTCTTGGATTCAGGCTAAAGGTTCCGCCTCTATCCATTTAGTAAAGTAATCAGTTGCGACAATGATAAAGTTTCTTTGTCCTGAAGCGATGGGTAACGGTCCCACGATGTCCAAACCCCATTTTTGAAATGGCCAAGGACTGATAATGGATCTTAAGTTCGTACCCGGACGGTGTGTCACATTGGCATATCTATGACATTTGTCGCATCTTCTAACATAGGAGATGCAATCTTTGAGATGCGTAGGCTAATAGTAACCCTATCGAATAATCCTCTAAGAAAGTGCTCTTCCACCAGAATGAGCTCCACATTGTCCATCATGTAAATCACCCAAGACTATCTGAGCTTGAACTGTAGGTAAGCACTTAAGCCATGGACCATCTTGATTCTTCCTATACAAAGCTCCCTGAATTATAACATAACTGTTTGCTTTTGTTAAGAGCTTATGAGCCAAGTACTTGTCTTCGGGGAGAGTACCATTGATAATATATTCTACATATGGCGTCAACCAAGAATCATGAGTAGTGTGCACGACGTTTACTCGCGTTTGAAGTTTCACCTCACTTGGGTTAACATTAGGCCTTGATAAACTAGATATTGGTATGACTCTCTTTAAATCGGAGTTCACTGCCAATGCTAACATAGCTAAGGATTTAGCATGGGCATTTTCTCCTCTTGGTATTTGTTTGATCTGAAAGGTTTCAAACACAACCTTCGTTTTTTTACCTCTAATGCATAGAGTTTCATTCTCTCCTTCTTGGCTTTGAAATTTTCATTGACTTGGTTTACCACCAGCCGTGAATCGCTATGAATTAACACCCTTTTAGCTCCAAGGTTTAACAATTGATGTAATGCCAAAAGTAAGGCTTCATATTTTGCGATATTATTAGTTGCTAGAAAGGTGATTTGAAGGCATTGCTCTATCAAGGCTCCCCTAGGAGTGAAAATTACTATTCCAACTCCTGCTCCACGTGAATTGCTTTCACCATCGACATATGCCCTCCATAATTCTCCTTCCAGAGATGATGTTTCTGTTGCGAGAGTTGGCCGCAGTATCTCATGTACAGAATTGCATTCTTGGGTATTCTCATTCGTCCATTCTACAATAAAATCTGCTAGGGCTTGTCCTTTGATCGCAGTCAAAGGTTTAAAATGTATTTCAAACTCGTTGAGCTCAATAGCTATTTGAGAAAGATGACCGGACAAATCGGGTTTGCCTAAGATGTTTTTCAAGGGGTAAGGAGTAAGGACTAGTACCCTATGTGAACCAAAGTAATACCTGAGTTTACAAGTCGTCATTCTTATAGTATAAGCCGCTTTATCTAGAGAGGGATATCGTTGTCGAGCTCCTGTTAATGAATGACTCACATAATAAACAGGGTATTGAGATCCCCCACAGTCGACCACTAATACCAAGCTAGAAGTTTTGTCCGTAAAAGACATGTACATGTATAAGTTTTCACCCGCCGTTGGACTAACTAAATGAGGTGCTCTCCCCATGTAATCTTTAATGGATTGGAAAGCTTGTTCACACTCGATATCCCATAAGTACTCCATGTTCTTTTTAAGCAGTCGAAAGAACGGTAGGCACTTTTCGGTGCACTTAGAAATGAAATGGCTTAATGCTGCGATACGCCCATTTAATTGTTGGACTTCCTGAAGACACGTTAGGGATTTCATGTTGATTAAAGCTGAGATTTTTTCCGGATTGGCTTCAATTCCCCTTGAAGTAACTAAATATCCCAAAAAATTCCCTGAGGCTACGCCAAACACACACTCTTTTGGATTAAGACGCATCTTATAATTTTGAATTATACCAAAGACTTCTTGGAGGTCTTTAATGTGGTCTACTGCAAATTTAGTTTTTACCAACATATCATCAACGTATACCTCCATATTCTGGCCTATTTGGTTTTGGAACATCTTATTCATCATTCTTTGATATGTGGCACTAGCATTTTTTAAACCGAATGGCATCTTTGTATAACAAAATGTCCCTTCTTCCGTGATGAACGCTGTTTTCTCTTCATCCCTAGGATGCATCTGAATTTGGTGATAGCCCGAATAAGCATCTAAAAAACTCATTGATTTGAACCCAGCCGTGGCATCTACTAATTGGTCTATATTTGGCAAAGGGAAACAATATTTTGGGGTTACTTTATTCAAATCTGTGAAATCCACACACATCCTGTGCTCGCCTTTGGCTTTTTTTACTAACACCACATTTGATAGCCATGTGGGGTATCAGACCTCTCGAATCCAACCTACATTTTTCAAGGAGTTATTCTTCTTTTTGATGATTTCATTCTTTTCTCTAGCAAACTTTCGCTTTCTTTACTGGACCGGTTTTTTGGTATGATCTAAACATAACTCATGGGAGATGACATCTGAATCTATGCCGGGCATGTCCTCGGGTTTCTAAGCGAACAAATCTTTGTTAATTTTCAAGAGGTCTATGAGGGTAGTTTTAAATTAAGGAGATAGCACACCATTAATCTTAACATATTGTTTGCTCCCAACATCTCCTATAAGGATTATATCATATTCGTCGTGAACCTCCATAGTAGTTTGCTTATTTGTATGAACTTTTTTGAGTTTATGGAAGTGACTTGCATTCTTTATTTGCTATTTCAAAGCTTGGGGTAATGCACTTTTTGAAGCTTGGGGTAATGCATTCTTCATGGCAGCTTTGTAGCAACTTCGTGCTTTATCTTGTTCCCCTTCAATTTGTCGTATCCCATTGGCGGTAGGATATTTAATCAGTTGATGATACGTTGAAGGTACTGCTTTCATCTTGTGTATCCACAGACGTCCCAAAATAACATTATAAGATATGGGAGTGTTTAAGACGACGAAAGTTGTTAAGACTATGGATCCTTCCACCGACACTAGTAAGCGAATGGTTCCTACTGACATAGTCACACTACCATTGAAACCGACAAGGGGCATCTATTGTGAGGTGATTTCTTTCGGGTCTATGTTCATATCAAGTAGAGTAGATAAGTATAAAAGATCAGATGAACTACCATTATCGACCAATATCCTACGCACCTCACAATGAGAAATTCTCACTATGATTATGAGAGGATCATCATGAGGATGCAAGCATTCTTTGTCATCAAAAGTAATAGGATACGACGGTCCTTCCAATCTCATGCCATATATTAAACATCCTGTATCTCGAGCATCTCTTGCATATCTTTTTCGGGAATTGTTAGAGTGACCAGCCATGGTGAGACCACCGTGTATGGTGTGGATTATCTGTACATCCCCTGATGGAATAAGGTGTCCTCTATTTGGCTCATCTCGAATCGGAATTGATTTGTCTGTTGCCTTAATCCTTTGATCTGAATTTTCCCTCCGAATATCGTGTCTTCGATTCTTATTTTTATCAACTATATCTCCCAGATATCCTTCTGAAAGTAAGTGCTCAATTTCCCATTTTAAATGATGACATTCTTGAGTCCAATGTCCTGTGTCTCTATGAAACACACAATATTTGTTGGGGTTCCTAAGAGGAGCTTTCATAACTGGTGGCCAATTTACATTATCGAGGCGCTCCATACGACGCACCACTTCCACTAACGCCACACGTAAGGGGGGCCGGAAAAGGGAGGTAAAGCTCGATTCCAAGTGTTGGGATTCTGCTTTGGTCTAAAAGCGGGTTTGAAACGGGAGAAATTGGTACGTTTGTTAGCCACAGGTTTTCTGTCTTCTTCATTTTTACTAAAAGATGGTCGCTTTTGGTTTCTATTTACCGACGGTTTGCTTGACTTCATCTCTCTTTCAACATTAACAAACTTTTGAGTCTCTTCATAGACTACATCTAACGAGCGTGGCATGGATTTTGTCAATTCTATGAAAAGGTCGTTATCACGCTTTATGCCCTTTCGAAAAGCTTCTATGGCTATTGAATCGGGGCATTGAGTAATTTCCATTTTTTCCGTTTTAAACCTTCTCATGTAAGCTTCGATTGATTCATCCTCCTCTTGGATAATTGAGAATCGGTGATGTGACTCTTTCTTGATAGGTTTGTTACAAGCGTAATTAGTAATAAATATTCTGATCAGAGCGTCAAAGTTGGCAATACTATTGAAGGGTAGTTCCATAAACAATTGTTGGGCTGAATCTTGAAGAGTAGCTACAAATAACTTGCAATGCATGGATTCTCTTTTATCTTTAGATAGGCTGACTGCAGCCTAATGGGGTAGAACCGACATCACCGATCCTGCCGATACTTTGGTTTTATATTTATAAAACTCTCGTAAGTGCACAAATCATTTCGTAGAAAATGATAAGTATACTCCCAAGGTCGATCTAAGGAAGGAATGTATGTGGTTTTTAATTTATTATTCAAACTTTTAAAAACAAAATTAAATCCTAAACATCCTGTCACGATATTTTGGGGTTTTGTGTTTTTAATCTAATAACATAAAAATAAACATAGATACAGATTCAATAAACATTTATGCAAATTTTATCTTTTATAATAGTGGAGTATTTATGGATATAATAACTAAGTAATTATACTTGCTCATATTATTTAGGTTATTAAAGATATAAATTAATATTTATTGATTCTCTCTTTTTTATATGAATACCACCTTTGGTGGGGTTAGATATTCTTTGTTAACTAAACAAATCAATTAATACCTATGGGTGGGGTTGATAACTAATTTGGTTAATTAAATTAATTCCTTTTTCTAAGAGATTGAAAATGAATCATTTAAATGCCACCTTTGGTGAGGTTAGATACTTTAAACTTTATTCAAGGTGTTCAGATTAAACCTAAGAATTTAATTATCTGAGTACTAACTTTCAAGTTTTAAAACCACTACTGAAAATATGATGTCAATACATTTTCAGATAATAATTCTTATAAAAACTTTTGAAATAGAGCTTCACTCTAACTACCGGGCGATTGTACCAACAAATAAAAGAGCACTACTCTAAATCAGACCAGATAACTAAACGTTAAAATCTAATTTTTAGATTTAAGTTTGTAATGAAAAATAATATATTTCTCTCTAACATTCTTAATATAAAATCTTGAATAAAAATAAAATCAATTCATTTTAGAGATTTTTACCTATTTAATATTTCGTAAGCATAATAACATTATTATTATATCATGTTTACAAACAACCAGCAAAGTGAAATTTAATCATAGATAAATTAAATATAACATGTAAAAATAAAGCATAAAAAATAACTGTAAAGAAAATAAAATCCTTACAGTACTTTGATGTTATTCTTGTTCCTAGAAAACCTCCAAACGGAATTTGCACTTCCATTTATTGAATCAAAAAGCAAATAAATTACAAAAACATAATTAGTTCTTCTCAAAAAGAGAAGAACTCTAAAACTAAGAGAAACTAACTAAGTAAAAACTAAAAACTATGAAATTGAGAGAAAGAAGGAGAGAAGAAGATATGTTTTTAGGTGTGTTTTGAAGTGAAGATAATTAGAGTATTTATATGTGAGGAGAGGAAGAAAAAGTGGGTGAAAAAATGATAAAAAAATGGTGGAAACACGGAGTAGTGAATGATGATGTCATTGATGATGTCATGCTGACATGAGGTGCTGCAACACGCGAGGATTGGGGCAGATGGGTAGCGGCGCGCACGGAATGTAGAGCAGGCGCGCGACTGGGCAGTTTTGTGCACGATTTTCTCTTTTTTGACATTTTTGACCCTTTTTGTCCAATTTTTTCATATTTGTTGACTTTTTATCATTTATTTTATGAATATATAAGTGATGTATTGCCTCAAGTATTCCTCTTTGAGTCTTTAAGTTATTTTTTTAAGCAAAAATACCTGAAAAATAATAAAAATACCCATGATTTCGAAATAATAAATTTATATAAATATATGATAAAATCATATAAATATATATATTTTTAATCAATTAATGTGCATAAAATCATGGTAATTTTAGTACTTTTTGAGCACTTCATAGCCATAGCCATTTTGAATTGAAGAACGTGTATAATAGGATCTTTAGTCCCCTTGTATGCAGGACATTTGGGAGAATTAAATTTGAGAGGGGGTACTGTTAATTCAATGGCGTCAGAGAAAGGATACGTGGATAGTTGATTACAAACGTTTTCTATATCACTCCATGGTTTTGTCTTTTCTTGTCTCGCAATCATTAACCTTGATCCACATTTTTTCTTCCATGTCTTTTAACCTGTTGTCTAATTCTCCACTCGGATCATGCGGTGGAGTGGACTCAATTGTCGGTCTATATATTGGAAGATTTGGGTGAGACGTCCCACCTACGAGGGGAGGATCAGAAACCATATTCAGTCGTTCCCTTACAGAACATTGATGAGGATTTGAAGTATGAGTCGTGTGTTCTCTTCTGAGGGGTTGATGCTCCATCTGAGAATCTCGAGGTGTAAAAAGGGAACTTGCTGTTTCTGAGTAGGTGTTTCGTTCTAATTGAGATCTTAATTCTTTATTATCCTTTTGACACTCGATAAAAGCTTGTTGTAATTCTATGATTTTTTTTATGTCCTCGTATCATTGCATCCCCTTCATAAGGAGGATTACAAGGCAAGTTTGACGATTTTACTTTGCTAGCTGAAGGGCGCCTCATGGCATGGTTTGGTGGCGACCTGGCGGGTGAAGAATGAGGTGTCTTATTATTGTCACATTCTAAAGCTTCTAGAAAGAGGTCCTTTGGTCCTGGGACCTGTGGGACAAGGTCGTTTGGTTGGATAGTGAATGGATGATCCATTTAGATATTAGACGATACCAGTAAATTCTCTTAGAATATAATTCTCAAATGCTGGAAAAAATGTTTCCCACAGACGGCGCCAATTGTTTGGAGAGAATTTGGGTATCTAATTCTAGTGATTTTTGGTGAGATAAGAATTGTATTTTTTTCTGAATATCCGTCCTCCCTCCCTTCTCATTTGAGGAATATATACATATATGTAAGCACCTTTATATACATAGCGGGGTGTATAATAGTACATAGCGGGGTGCGTAATAGCGACCCAGTTACTACAAACTAGTTTACAAAATCGAGATCATTCGTTACAAGCATTTACAAGTAAAGGGTATTTATATAAAGGTCATTCATTCATGACGACCTCGATATCAGGGATATCATAACTTTACCAAGTTTTGTCATTTCAAACCTCGCTGCTTGATGACGAGATGCTTTATAGATTGGGTTTGCGTGCTTTTCCAAGTTCGTTGAGCACAAGTCTTTTGTGGAGCTAGCTTTTATATCCTCACTTTATCCTAACGGGGTACCTATATTCATGAGGTCGCATGTATGTTACTTATTTAATACCAAACATCTATGAGTACTAGTTTTTTTCTTAAAGTGTTGAATATCAAGAGAATACGAATACATATATGGATGCTTGTTTGATACTATTATTTATAGGTATCGTTTTCTTACTCTATAAACTCATAAATTTTTATTTCTCATTTTTTTCTTTCATTTGATTGAACCAACAAATATAGTCACGTAGTATAGCCAAATGAAAGACTTTTTGATTTTAAAGAATACTTTTGGTGAGTGGAAATACAATTTTTAAAAAAAATCTATGGTATCAAATTCAATATTATAAAGAATAGTGATATTTTCTAAAGAGGAACCATATTTAAACATGTTTATGTTAGATGATTTAACTATTGCTAATTCATACTCTATTACACACACATTCTGAGCATGATTATTATATAATAATTGTAGTAAAAGGACGACTAAAATATCTAATATTTATTAGAATTTGAAACAGTAATATTATTAAGCCTCTGAGATAAAAGCAAGTGTGTGAGAGTTTAATAAGTAATATTTATACACATTTTTTATATATCAATTCTTTTATATTTAAATATATTTTATTATTATTATAAATTAAAATTATTTATTTTATATTTATCTGAAAAATATTGATTTTCTAGATTTTTTGGGGATTATTTTGGATTTGCTATGATTTTTATTTAATAGATGGGTTAACTTAAAAAGGAAATGGATAAATTTGGTAACTTATCCTATTTTTTTAACGTGTAGTGCACATTAATCCTATCTCCACCAAATACTAGCAATCTTATTTACATTTGAATTTGATTTTTATCTCTTATAAATACAAAACAATGTTCCAATAAATAGAATGAAAATGAGTACTATAATTGCATGAAAATTAAGAGAAAAATACAAAAATTATAGAATTAAGCGGAATGCAACAATTGAGAAGAAAAGAATTCAAGAAACAATTAAAGGAGTTGAAGAGTAGAACTAAACTTTCTTCCCCTTTCTTTTATTATTTTCATGAATAACTTTCTAAATTTATTGCTTGTTATGAATAGATAATTTTATAATTGATTAAGAGTGATTTTAAAGACCTAGAAATGAATTATAATATTCAATAATATCTATAATATTTTATTTAATTATGTATTAATTCTCAGTTTTAATTATTGTATGAATTTATTTAATTATGTAAGTATACGATTAAATAATCAAATTAGTTCATCATTAATCAATATAATTGATTGAGTACATAATCGCTTTATTAGTTTAAATAATTTGTGATAAATTACTTGTATTGAGAATTAATACTCAAGAAAATTAATCGAGCTTGTGTTTTTAACTTTGATCCAATTATCTTATTTAAAAATTAATTTTTTTGATTGATTAATTTTAAAGAGCTTATTCTAGGTTTTCTATTGAAAAGAGTCTGGATTAAAAACTTGTTTAGTTCAATGAATGTGTATGAAAAGATGGAGATTTTTACGTTTGTGAATTTCTCTATGTTGATATAATCAAATAATATAATAATATGATATGCTTTTGTTGAATTATAATATATACTAATGGTAAAGAATGATCACGTTATCGTTCTTTTATTCGAATCTTTATCACAATTTTTATATTTTGTTTTCTTCTTTATTAATATGTAGTTATTAGATTTAACTTTTAGTTTACAAACCAAACTCTCCTGTTTTAATAAATAGAAGTTATAATTGCTTAAAATTTCATAAATTAGTATGATTTAAATTAACTGTTTATCTAAACTACATCAAGAACCAAAAAGATCAACTTTATTGCATAAATTTCATAGATTGCTTTTACTCTTGTTTGCACATACCATTTTACACCTCATATTGTGATATGTGATACAAATTCATGGGGATGTTTAAAAATCAATGTGGGTGATTAAGCATCAAAAATTGAATTAGGAGCATTGTATAACATGTGTTAGGAAGGACAATATGTCTCTATGTAGAAGCTGTCTACTGTTTCTACATCTTGGGTAAAAACGGTCACCATTTTCATTTTGTGAGGACTATTGCAAAATTAGACATATGGATATTTTCTTTGGACCATGGTGTATGAAATTAAATGGGTAATTTGGTAAATGGTATGAGGAGGTTATATATGTTAATAAATTAGAGTACTAAACTCTAATTTTATATTGTTGAAAAGCAATATAAATCACAAAACATGTGCAACACTCAAAAAAAGAATTACAAAACTTAAAAACTTATTACGTTATTTGTTTTTTGAATGAATAATATACAAAAAACTTTACATATAATAGATTATAGCCCTACAAAGCTCTTCTCATTTGCCAAAGGTAATATTAGTAAAATTGATATGACTTATTATTAGTCATTCTTTATTGATGGCTTTATATCTTATTACTAAAATTAGTTTTAATTAATTTAAGCCATAAACTACACTAATATTAAAATAGTGAGGGAATGATGCTGATTATTAATACTCTTCGTCAACATCAACTCTCATTCTTTGCATTTCATTTAATTGAAAACATAATTTTTTGAACTTTATAGGACTCAAACCTTTTGTGAATAAATCTGTAATTTGATCATTTATCTTTCTCATCTTAATCTCTTATTGCAAAACCTTCCCTTTAATAAAGTTATAGTGCACTTTTACATGCTTAGTTCTTCCATGAAAAACTAGATTCTCTACCAAATGAATCGTGTCACAATACAATAGAATTGCATAACCTACATGTTGATGAAGATGATTCATTAGTTGTATCAACTTTATACTTTCTTGAGCTATCATTGATGTTGTTATATATTTCACTTCTATGGTTGACAAAGATATAATTAGTTGTCTCTTACTACACCATGAAATCATTCCTGAACCAAGATTAAACATGTATCCTGTAGTTGATCGATGAGTGTTATTATCTTTTTCTAGTCAAGTTTACAATAACCAACTAACTTGTAGTCTTTACCTTTATTGTATGTACTGACTCATTATACCAATTGCATAAGAAATGTCAAGTCGAGTCAATGTCAAGTAGATCAAACTACCTACCAATTGTTGATACATTGTTACATCTTCCAAGCCTTTGGCTTCATGTGTACACATCTTGACATTTTATTCCATTGGTGTTGAGATCAACTTGCATTCAAGCATCCCAAATTTATTCAACAAATATTTAGACTATTTCTACTAACAAAGAAATATCATTTCTTGTGTGTGATCAATCTCTAGGCCAAGAAAGTGCTTCAGTTGCCCAAGTTCCTTAATTTGGAAACGAATTGACAAATTATCATTTGTTTGAAGAATTTTTGCCTCATCATCACCGGTTATGATAAATCATCCATGTAGATTAACATGATATATATATTTTCTCTATTAGATTTTACAAATAAACTGAAATCTGCATGTGTCACTGAATAACCACTTTTAGTCTGAAATTTAGCCCATAAAGTGTTTTTGCAACTTACATACATACTCAGGATGATCTAGCTTCTCAAAACCCCTTGTTGAACCATATAGATTTCTTGATTTAATTTTCCATGAAGAAAAATGTTTTTCACATCTCTCTGTCATAAATTCCAATCTTTATCAGCCACAAGCACAAACAAAACTCTTACAATTGTAAGTTTTGCTATTGAACTAAATGATTCATCGTAATCTAGTCCATATTGTTGAGAAAATCCTCAAGCCCCAAATTTATTGATCCATCTAACGTTGCTTTATCTTATAAAACCATTTGTATAATATTAGCTTTATACATCTTGGCTTTGATACTAGACTATAAGTTTGATTTTGCAAGTGTCATAATTTCTTCTTCCATAGTCTTAATTTACTTGGAGTTCTATGATTCTTCCTTATATGTTTTAGGTTCTTTTACAATTGCCTCTTCTAATGTTGCTACATTGGCATATTTGGAATTTGGTAATCTTACTATTGTTGACCTTCTAAGTTGTAATCTTAGTTGTGATACTTCTACTTCATTAGGTATAACTTATTCAATTGGTCATTGATACACACTAGTTTTCCAAGGATACTAATTTACTTCTTGATCAACACTATCAACATCACATGAATCTTTAGGATCATCCAAACTTAATTGAATTTATGTTGTTTGCTCCCCTATTTTTTACTACATTCTATCTTCAATTTCTTTTGAATATGGTAACTCCACTTTTTATAGAGACCTTATGAAAATGCTTCATCAAACACCACATTTCATGTTGTGTAACATTTCCCACTAATAGGATCACAACATTTCCATCCTTTTCTATGGTTGTCCAATCCCCCAAATATATATATATAACTACCTTTTTGTCAAACTTGCTATATAAGTGACTTGGAACAAATACATAACATATACAACTGAATTCTTAAAAATAACTAACTATAGGTTTTGTATTCTATAATTTCTCAAAAGGTGACATAAGCTCCAATATTGCTTAGGGAAGTTTGTTGATCACATAGGTTGTTGTTCTCATGGCTTAGCCTAAAATATTCTAAGTACATTATAAATCTCTACAAGATGTTGATTCTTTCTTTTTGTCAAACCATTTTTTGTGGTATATTAGCACAAGTGAATTGGCGATAAATTTTACACTCTAGTAGATACCTGAAAAACTCATTCGAGGTCTACTCTCCTATATTATCTGTTCATAAACAAATAATCTTCTTTCCTATTTCTTCTTCGACTATTTTTTGAATTCTTTGAATTTTGAAAAAGTTTTAAAAGTTTTCATTCATAAAGAAAATCCACACATACCTAGAGAAGTTATCAATAAACGTCACTATATATTGCATCTCATTGACTGATGGTTGTTTTATAGGGTTGAACACATTAGAGTTACTAACTCTAATGGTTCCTAAAATCTAAAATGTTGAGTACATTAGACTTTGTCTATTCTCACATCAAGTTTAGGGAGTCCTTTAAGCATTAAATTCTTCATCATCACACTTAACTTATAATAGATAATGTTGCCCAATGTCATGGTCCATAAATATGTTGCTTCTTTCCTCATTGTTTTATCAACATATGCAATTTCTACTAACATTACATAGACTAACTATAATCGTTATCTCTCCATTTTTAGCATTCTTGAGACCTTAAGGCCTTGATACACCTTCATATCTCATAGACCAAACAAAACATAGTGACATGATGATGTCAATTATTCCATTGGAATTAGATCTCTCTTCATGCTTGGAACATGATAGATATCTTGAAGCAACATGTGGTTAATTACCTTGGCATAACTACCATTGTGCATATATAAGTTATCGGTAGCCTTAAGTTGTTGGATGTTACCATCACATAATTACCTTATACTCAAATAGTTTTTATAACTTTTATTTGTCACCTATCATGTTATTCGAGTAGCATGAGTTAGCAATCCAGTCATTTTCGTACTCATTTATTTTGGTGTTGTTACTATAAGGCTAACTCTTATTTCTCCATAGCAAAAGATGCTTCAACATCCCAATCTTCTTCAATTTTATCCTTCGAGTTAAAAATAACAGTAGTACTCTCAACATGCTTTTTATTGGGCCAACAATCTTTTGTCATATGAACCATCTTTCCACAGTTATAACATTTTCCCTCAAATCTTCTATTTTGCCTAAATTGATTTTAGATTTCACGATTCTTTGGAACTCCCCCAAGATGAGAGCTATCTTCTCCTTGGTAACCTTTCACTATGTCACAATCTCTTTTATATCCACCACTATTATGGTGCTTATAATTTCCTTCAGTTTTATTAGTGTACATCCCTTCCTCCTCACCCTTTAGTAATAGTCCTTCCATTTGTTTAACCATAACTTCTTGATCGGTAAGAAAATTATCAAACTTAACAAGTGATGGTTGTGTTGTCCATCCCTATACTACAGCAACAAAACTTCTATATTTGGGTCTCAAACCATGAATAATAATTACTTTTATCCTAGTATCCCCCATAGAATTTGTTAGATCTAACTCTTAAATTTCACCATATATTTCTGAAAATATTGAGCAATTGGCATATTATGTTGCACTATCGATAAAAGCCTATTCTCAAGAAGATGTACTTTTGTATTATTCTTCTTTTGAAAAAGTGTTGCAAAAATATCCCAAGCTTCTTTTGGTGTTTTGATATCTCAAATGTTCTCTAATATTTTTTCTTCAATTGTGGTTTTTAAAACAAACATTGATTTCCTCATTTAATCTTCCATTTTACAAGATGCCATTTTAGTGAGATTCTATAGGCATGCCCATATGGTGTAGTCTTGATTGTAGAGATTTTAGACTCCTCTAACTTATTAAAGATCTATCATCATATTGACAAGAATTCAATTATGACTTACAAGCTTGACTACAAACTTAGAGTACTCAACTCATCATGATAAGTACACCAAAATTGGTCATTGACAATCTTGCTTTGATAACAAATGTTAATAAATTAGAATACATAACTCCAGTATTAAATTGTTGAAGAGCAATATAAATCACACAACACACAATACCCAAAAGAGAATTACAAAGCTTAAAAGCTTATTACTTTTCTTATTTTTTGGGTGAATAATATATACAAAACTTTACATATTTATAATAGAATTTTGTCTAAATAAATAATGGCTTCGCAAAACTCTTCTCATTTGGCACAAGTAATATTAGTAAACTCAATATTACTTATTATTAGTCATTCTTTATCGATGGCTTAATATCATATTACTAAAATTAGTTTTAATGAGTTTAAGCCATAAACTACAATAATACTAAAATAGTGAGGGGATGATGTTGTTTCTTAATAATATATACTTATTTATGTGACCTAACTCATTAAGTGGGATCCTTTGGCACTTTGAAGAGATTTCTAGAAAATAAAGCACAATATGTTTCTCTATTATTGAGTGTGAGAGCTTGTGAGGTCTCTCTGAGTGTTATCTTAAAGTGTAAGTGGTTTCTCTTCAAGGTTTGACGAGAGTATTTAGAGAGCTTAAAAAGAGAAAGAGAGACAAGTAAGAATAGTTTTTCTCCATTGTAGGTAAGGAAGAAAGTTTGGTATTCTTGGGCAACTCTTGATTTTAAGTTTCTCTATGATATTTTCTTTCCATTGTTAGCAATAGAATATAAATATATCTCTATTGAAGAAGTATAGGGCTTAAGGGAATTGTTGGAGCTAAAATGTTGGGTGATGCTTTTAGAGATTAGATTATTGTATTACTTAATTAGAAGCATAGGTTGTAATCATCTTTATTTATAGTGGAATATTGCTTGGATGCTTAGGTTGTGAATATATGCTCCAAAGTTTGGAGAAGAACCATGTTAAAGGTTAGTGGTTTAGTTGCACATATTATTGCTTATTGATTTGCCAAATTAGTTTACACTTGTTTTTTTATTGATTCATTGTTTGATTGGATAACAATCATTTCATGCCATAACTCCATTATGGACCTAAACCAAACCTTCACAAAACATATTTTATATGCTTAAATGAGTCGTTGAGCCAACATTAAACATATAAACAAGAGTTCATATATATATGATCATCAACTATTTAAGGGAGAGTATTTAATTTTTATTTTTAGGATGGGTGACCATAGAGGTCGATTATTTTTTCAAAATTGAGCACTTAGGTCTATTATTGTTTTGTGATAATTTGGTCTATTTTTGAAAAAAGTGACAACATAAGTACACTAGCTCCTTTTTTTATTGTTTTTTCTCTTTTTAAAAATTTTATTTTGAAAATGCTTTTACAATTATTCATATTAAATATTATTTTTCAAATTCATTTAGAAAGTTATTTTTTAAAATCATAAAAAATAAGATAATGAGTCTTATTGTCACTTTTTTAAAACAAATGAACTAAACCGTAAAAATAATAATAAATCTAAGTATTTTAACTACAATAACTAATGGATTTATGTGAAAATAATTTCTTTGTTATATATTTGTTTTTCAATCAAGTTTAAATTAATTTACACAAATTTTTTTTAAAGTAATTATTAAAATAATAATATTTTTTTAATAGATATTTTCTAAAGTAAAAGACTAAATAACATTATTTTAGGAAGAAAACAACATTAATAACTTAATATAATGGGCTTTATTGATCAAATTCTTAGATATATTTTTATATTTAAAAATTATAAAAAATAACATAATTAAATTTTATACAATAAAAATAACATCTTAATAATGTTGAACTGTTTTAAATAATTATGATTTAATTTAAATGAAATTTAATATAAAACGATATGTCAATTTTTTACAATAGTAAAAATATATAAGATTAGATATAAGAGGTTTTATTTTTATTTTTATAAATTTAAAAATACTATTTTTGTTATTTTTTTCTTGGCTGAACTATACTGTTAGTCTCTAAATTTTATCAAATTTAATACTTTGATACCTTAACCTTTTTTTTTTACTTTTTTTACTTAACATTACATCCATTGTCTTTTTAAAGTTGATAATTTTAATCTAGATTTAAAGATAATAGATTAAATATGTTAAATTTTAAAAGTTAACAAAATAAATAATAAATAATAAATTTTTTAATTGTTATAATACAATTAGTTCTAATTTTTAAATTTAAATTAAATATATTAAATTTAAAAAAAATAATAGACATAATATTAAAAAAAATATTAAATTTGATAAAGTGTGAGTACCAAAAATTAATCATTTCGGTTTTTTTTCCTCCAAATCTTATCAACTTTAATTAAAATGTCAAATATATATATATTAATCGTGTATAGGTGTTGTGGTCTGGTCCATAAGCTTCTCTTATCCGTTGAACCACACGGAAATTAAAAATAATTGTCAAGAAAAGTAGGGAATGGCTAACCTTATCTAAATTTGCCAACACTTTTCTTTCAAATTACTTATAGTATGTTAAGTGAAATAATTATTTAGAAATAAATTATTTTTAATTTTTAAAAATAATTAAAATATACCATAATATAAATAATTATGTAAATATTTTTTTTGATGTATATACATCCGGATATCCTAATCCTCATAATTTATTCTCTCAATAATAAATATTATTAAATATATAGAAAAAAGAAATACAAAATAAGTTTCAAAATAACTTATAATTAGTAGGGGTGATAAATCGTATCAATCCAATCGACTCATTTTATAAATAAGTATACGATCAACTCATTAATAATAATGTTTTTATCGTATTGAGCCATTTCAGATTCAATTTGTCTCGTGTTAGGTTATCATATTATTGATTCAAAAAATTCAATAATAAAAATATGTTATTTTAATCAAATATGACTCAATAAATTCATTAAAGTTAGGTTGATTTGTGTTCGTATGGGTTTTAATGAATAAAATAATATTAAAATATTATATTATCATGTCGTATCGTGTTTGACCCATTTTACAAATGTGTTAAAATAGATCGTGTCGTGTCATGTTGAGTTATTTTTTGTTCAAATCAACCTCATATGTGTTAGAAATTACCACCCCTAACTATTAGCATCTAATAAATAAAAAACTAAGAGAATTATGAGAGTTCTACCACAAGTAACTTTACAAATACTTAGGCCCAATAAGCTATACTATCAACTCTAACATTACACTCTCTATAAATATGGTAGTAATAAAACTCCATATGATCAATTTTCTCTAAGCAGTTAATCCAAGCACAGTATTACCTCCATGACACTAAAAGTGATCTAATTTGAAAAAAAAAGTACTAATATAAATTGAGTTCAACTCTAGTCAAAATTTCCTCCACCTAATTGGAATGCAAAAACATTCCTTAACAAATGATATTGAGGTTTGAAAAAACTTACACATCTAGACAAGTTTGACGATCTAAAAGTAAACTCATTTGTATTGACCTTTATCAATCCCCAAGGTGACACCCTCCAAGGTGACACCCTCCAAATTGTATTTACAATTTGTGGAGTCCGTCTTGGGACACCTAGTATGCACAGACATCTAAACACCTAAAATTCATCTATTGTATTTTGCATGGAATCAGACAATGAGATACTCGTCTCACGAATTAATTACCAAATTATGATATATGTGAAACTTAGAGTTGTCTGTTTGTTCTCAAAACGATAATAATAAAGGACTATCTATAAATTAAGGATGAAAGAATTTATACACAGTTGTCGACCAAAGAAGAAAAATAAAAAATCCCATAAAATACCTAAAAAATGAAAATTTAAAAAAATATGAGATATATTTTCAATAAAAGACCGTTACCTCTTCTCTAATTAGCAATTTATACGAAGTTTATTCTAAATAACTTGTCTAACGAGGACATTATAAGAAACCCAAAATATGTAAATTTTTATCTTATTAACATTTCTAGGAAAACAAAGATGAGTAGAATTAGATAATAATTATATGATTATATATGTTATAAATTAATTAAATATATATCATTAAATTTAATTTATACTTTAATTAAATAATTTTATGCATAAAGAATAATACATTACTTAGGTTGCGTAACATTAATTCTTGGTCACTACTTGTTTACAAATTCCAATGAATAAAATGTCAAAACAACTAAAGCGACATAATATTATACCTTCATAAATTGGAAAGTAATAACTGAAAATAAATAAATAAATAAATGGAAAGTAAGGTGTCTTTATGAGCACCATTGAAGGTGCATAATTTTGAGCCCCACTGACACTGATAACAGACGCGACTGATCCTAACCACCCTTCATTTTTTCAAAAAGAACAGAAAATAGTGGACCATAAGACTCTGCTCACCTTGAAGTACGGTTGGTACTTTTGCGACCTTTCATCGAAGAATCTAACATTTTAATCCAGAGCAAGTTAACAACTCTACGATATTCATGTATATCTTTTGACCAATTTATTATATTAAACATTCTAATTTACTTAATTTAGTATTTTATTACTTTAATTTAACATATAAATACCTAATTTTTCTAATTTGATTTAGGAATATCGATTTTATGATCCGGTAAAAATTGAAATTTATAAAAAAAACTAAGATTTTGACACCTACATGAATTATCTTACGAGGGAAAGGGAGGAGTTGATAATTATCCTCCATGTCGTACCTATTTTTAGATCTCCATTTACTTATATTTTAACGATAAATGAATATTTTAATTATAAAAATTTAATGTTATAATATAAGAGACAATAATTATTATAATAATTATTAAAATAATAAAATCAAAATTTAGTTGTAATTATAATCCTCTAAATTTAAAATTATTAGATTTAATTATATAACAAAAATAATATACTTTGAGATATTATGAATAAGATTCAATTTATTTATTAATAAAAAATATCTAATTTTTATAAAAAAAATCTGGGGTGAAGAATCTCGTCTCGTCCCCCACGATATCAAAATGACGGATGAGAATAGCCCACTGACCCCTACCCCCACTCCGGCCGGGCAGTTGATATTATTAATTTGATCTGTATATATATTTACACGAATATAAATTGCAAAAATTCAAGAAAAAAATAAGAGTACAATATTAGTGATATTGAGTATCATATTGGCCAAATTATAAAATTTGAAATGTCTCATTCTATTTATAAAAAAAAAAAAAAATTAAACCTATGATCTGCTATCCAGAAAGCAACTAGTGTCAATTTGATCAAGACATCTTTTGAGACTTAATTTGTCTGCTCATGAAATTGTGGTATCAAATCATTTCCACATTATTTTTATGAGAATCTGAAAGATCTGTTACCATTGAATAAAATTAAGCATTTTTTTTTTGGCAATACGTTTTAGAACATCAATCAATCATTTCATGTTTTTGGAAAGAGAAGTGAATCGTTTTACTATTTAACGAGCAAACAAATGGTCATGGATTGTATATCATATGTTTGGAGAAAAATAAAACTATTAGCTAAAAAATTATGTTTGGAAAAGATATATATTATGTCACTGTTTTACATGTAAAATTTGCTACTTCACATCATTCAATGTCATAAGGAGAATATCATATAGTATACAAGGCGTTGGTGGAACGCACTATTAGATACTAATTAAAAATTGGAAAGGCAGGCTTGAACGTTTTTGGTTAAATTTTGGAGGCTCTGAATTTTATGGGTATTCATTAAAGTTGAATGGAGAATATCGACAAGAAAATTACATAGCTACCTAATTTTAATGAATGTTAGACGCTTATACAAGGTTTTTGGTTCTTCATTGTTTATATGTATCCTAAGAAAAGGCAAAAATCTCTTAAAGCATGTAATTCATCGTGTGAAGCGAAAATCCCTTAAGCATGTAAGTGGAGCATTTGGCTCCTCTAATGTAGGTACATGTAATGTTTTGTTAAGGAGTGTTGTTCTTGGTGGAATCATGTGTACAATTACAGTAAAGAGAGTTCTTTATAAGTAAACTTGTTTATGTGAGAAGCTATAAGTTTATTGAGAGTTGAGTGCATTTGGATTTTGGATGCGAGAAACATTAGTGAGTGTGATTATAATAATTTTTTACATAGTGAAATTTTTTATAAGAATGTCTTTGATAACGATCGTGGTTTTTTTTCGATTTGAGAATTTTCACTTAAATTTTTGTACTGTGTATTTATTATTTCTTAGTTTGTTTTATATTTTACAATTAGGATCCTAGGAAAGGAAATATGTGATTGTCCAAATAATCTAAATATCCTTACACACATGAGATTAGATCTTTGAGGTAGTTTAAATAGGTTATATTTAATAATGATTTTGATTTTTAATTTATTGTTTTTGTAGTGTTGGTCTTAGTCAATAAGAATGACTTATAGACTTATCCAGTAAGTGTTGAGTCATCATACGAGTATATTTATTGGATAATCTATTTAAGAGATAAGTAATTGGTATTATCTCCATTTGTATATAAGAGATAATTATGAAGATATAATTGTGATCTTACATAAAATCAATCTAATGGTTAAGGGATACACATTAGGTAAAGCCTAACCCTTATATATATTCACCTTGTTCATTTCACACAACAGAACCACTTGAGATATAATATTTATGCTTCTTGCCTTTTCTTACGCAGAGAAACCTAGTCTTTTCAATTATATATAACTATCTATATTGACTTGAGCAACAGAGTGTCTTTTGAAAGAACCATTCCATCTAGTGTCCCAGCTTTCTCCTTATATAGGTTCCAAAAGAACCATTCCATCTAGTGTTGACAAAAATCAGTATCAATATCGGGCATCATCTGTGAAAAAGAAGTTTTTATTCCAATTGAACATTAAATAGGTTTTTGAAAAACATACATCATGTTCTTCACATGTTTACTAGTTCTATGGGTCTTTAGAAAAATATTGTCTATACTACTAGTTCTGCAAAGTATTTAGATAAAGACAATTTGGTCATACTTTTAGAAGGAAACAATGAACCAATTTACGAGTTTTGAAGTTCTAGAATCATCCGATAATCATGGGGTCCAATAGACCATCCAACCACCAATCCATTCTGTGTCTTCCCTATCTACTTAAGAGGCAAACCCAACACCTATGCTAGTACTCACAAGATGGGATCAACTAGTATTCAAAAGAAGAGCATGGATAGATGCTTGCCTGAATATGATAGGGAACAAAATCTAGGCATCTTGGAATTCTTATTGAAGCCATAGGATCCAAAGCCACTTCCCATCCAGGAGGACTGTTGGAACTTTTTAAAAAAATAAATGATTATACCATTTGGATGAAAAGTTACATTGATTTAGTATGTGTCTTTTGGTAAAAGACATGTTAAAGAGTTACAAATTTTGAAAGTTGAATATTATTATTTATGTTGAAAGATTGTGACCTTTTGTAAATGGACATGACTTTTGAATAGATTGTAATTATCTGTGAACAATTACATTAGTTTCAAAGATATATAACTTTTGAAAAAGTCATGATTTATGAATGAGTTGTGGCCTAACTTGAAAGGTGCATTGCATCCTATAAATAGGCCATTTGTAGAGCACAAAAAAGCCAAGTTGAAGAAATGAATGTTCTCTGATACTTCACATCATCATTTATATAAAACAAAATTAGTATTCTAAATACTCTAGATTTAGAACATTAATAATTTTGAATCTTCTTTAAATTCAAAGGTATTCTTGGTTGTTTTCGTGAATGCTTACCGCAAATAATAAAAGGCTTCATTGAATTTTGAAGACGTATTTCAGAACCTTAGTGCATCACTATATTGGTGGAAAAATAATGTCTTCAAGGAGAGAGACTTAAAGTTGTTCCTTGAACTTATGTTCAAATGTCTTATTACCTAATATGATTTTGCACTATCATAATTAAAAACCTTAAAGACTTAACTTGAAGATCATATAGATCAATAATTCAACAATAAATTTAGAAATTTTCTCCAACAATATTAAGACACTGTTTTTCAAAGTGAATTTTTGTAGGCTTCACAAATAATAAGAAATTTCCAAATTCTTAATATTTTGTTTATGAAACATGATTATAAAATACTAATGTCTCCATGAATAAATGTTTGTTTAAATGCTTATAGTAGTAGTTCCTTATGTGTGTGTTGTTCTGAGTTAAGAGATGCATATATGTTATTTGATGAGGAACTTGATATTAGATAATAAAATTATAAGCATATTACGCATTTGTTTAGATAATGCATTCATACTTGAATCTATGCACGAGATCAAATTACATGAAAATTGATTAAAAATTATTAACTAATTATTCTATATTACAATTAGTGCATAATAATATATGTGATATGCAGGTGGTGAAAAGTCATGTCTCTCAGTAAAATTCGTGATCCTTGGTAAAAATTCATGATTCTTAGTGAATGGTTATGACCATTGATAGCTCTATAAAATTAGAGTTATTTAGCCTCTTTTAAACCTATTATTTGTCTTGTTTTGTTATAAATATCATGAAAATGCTTAATTTATGTTTAATTATTACAATGTACGGGGAGTGATGAAAGATAGAATGAAAATGAGATAAAAAGGAAAAATCAGTCCATACCATAATAAGAATTTTTCTATGCCTCAGTGCGCTTTTCAAGTTTGCATTCAGATAACTCCATACCATGGCAGATATAAATCTATTCTCGATATGCCTATGTCCACTAGTAATCACTAAGATCCTTGCCTCAACACACACTTTTTGTACCCTAATATGAGTTGTTTTTTGATCAAATTTTGCCACAATAGATTTTTTTAATCCTGCTATCGCCCTCAACCCTTGGATATTTTAGGAATTGATCTATTGATACATTTTAGGTCTATTTCCCTTTAATTAACCCTAATGAGGCATAAGTTAAACACACAATTAAGAATAAAAAACTTATGGTAGCTGCCAAGGTGAGAGTGTAAGGTATATATGAGTATTAGTGATATTCGTGAACAAAATGTTTAAATGTTAACTAGTTTTTAGGTGTGTTTTCATGGTCCTATTCAAAGCTAAAGAAATTTTTGAGCTTCGAGTCAACATGATTCAGGTATATACTCATCTTTATGCACATTGAAATATTTATTAAACACTTAGGAATATTTGTTATATACTTTAATTGATCAATCGAGCATCAAGTCAATCGATCAAATGGGTTAGATCGATTGAGGATCAATATTGTATGATATATGTCCTTTTTGACTAATTTTAAATTGGGGTAGATTGATAGAATTATGATGGATCAATCGAGGACATGATCATTCGAGGTATGATTGAATATGATCTACCTGGTCTAGGGTTTATTTTAATCATTACTAAATCAGTTAAAAAGGTTTCGATTGATCAAACATATTAATTCATTTGATCGAGCTTGAAGTATATCAATCAAGCAACTAAAACTTCAACTTAAAATATAATTGTTTGAATGACCAAATTTGTTCTTTTACCATATTTTCCTTATTATTTATTGGTCTATGAATTAATTTATGGACAGGTTGATAATTGGAATTTAACCTAGCATTGTGGTTTCATCTTTCCTATATAAAGAACCCAATGCTCCATATTTGAATCATCCATATTCATTATAATTTTCTAATTATTTTGTGTTCTTTCTCTCAAAATGTTTTGCAAAAACAAGATCATATTTGTTTAGAATTTTTCTTAAATTAATCTATCAAACATTATTTGGTTGTGTTTGATTAATTAATGAGCCTATTTATTTTATGATCATATGCATCAACTTTCATTTTATGGTTTGCTAGCTAGTTTTGATTTAATTGATCATTTATTAAATCATCTAGATAGGGTTTTTAATTATTGAATATTCTCTATGACACAATTTTCACCTGTGTCATTGTGCTAACTTTTCAGGTGCCATATAAGTGGGTTTGATTGCTCATATGACTCAAGTTTATTGTAACGTTGGTCTAGATTTGTACACCTATCTATTGGAGAGTATGAAATAACCAATGGCTTGTAAGTAGATTACTTTAGGGGCATTATCTTGGAGGGTAGTTCTAGCCCTAGCCTTGTAATTAAACATTGATTTTCATAGTAGATAGTTAGGTGGTCTAGTGGACTGGTGGTTTTACTCTTAGGTCATTGGTATGACCTCATTTGTCTTCACCTAAAATAGTGTATGTTAACTCTTTATCTATTTTCATATTATTTTATTTACATAAAGTTTCATATCAGGCTACTTGTGAAATTTCAGTTTGACTTATTTCGATTAATTAACTATTCATGCTTCTAGTTTAATTAGATCTGTAACTAATAACTTTCAATTGGTATTAAAACGAATTACTAGATATACTTAGTGTTTTCTTAGGACCTTATTATGGATCATTTGAGAGAGGGTTCATCTATAACCCATGCTCTCTTCTTTGATAGGTTTAATTACCCATACTAGAAAGCTCACATGAAAGGCCTTTTATGTTCTATGTGTGGAATTTTATTAAATATGTTTGGTAATCACCTACAGCTACCAAAGATAATATTGTCACACTTAAACCTAGGAATTTATAGGTCACTAAAGATAAAACCAGTAGTAACTCGAATCAGAAAGGAATTTGTTGTATCTCTAATGTCGATACTATTATGCATGCTTGTGATATTTTAGAAGTTTCCCATGAGGGCACCACCCAAGTTAAAATAACCAAACTTCATATGTTAGGTAATAGATTTAAAAATCTTAAGATGGATGAAGATGAACCATTTTCTGAATTTTATGCTAAATTATGTTATATTTTTTACACCTCTTCAAATCTTGGAAAGAAAATTGAGATATTTAGGTTTGTTTGGTAGAATTTTTGCTCATTACCAAATTTCTTCTATGCAAAGGTCAATGCCATTGATGAAAGTAAGAATAACAAAATTGAGGAACTCGTGGCTCACTTTAAACTTTTGAGATGAGTTTTCGAACACCTGCAAAAAATATAAGTATCACTTTCAAAACTACCATGATTGATGATGGTGACAATGATGAGGATTGTTAGGTTTATGTTAGTATTGACGATATTTGTAAAACAAAACATTTAATAGTAATTTTAGCTTCTAGGTGTGTCTTAGAAGAATAGTTTAAGTCATAGATTGTGCCTAAACAATCATATATCAAGTATATTTCTATCCCTGTACACTTTAGATTGCATATTAGACATAATAAGAAAAATATGAATTTGAGCCACTCAATCGATGAAAAGGTACAATTAGAAGGAGAAATGGGAATAAATATGAGTAAAAGTACAAATAGAAGGAGATCAAGGTGAAATTGGAGTAAAAGTATAGCGAATGTATTGAGTAACATTTTGAGAAGAAGAAGATGAAGAGGTAGAATGCTATGAATATCCATTAGAAATAAAGTGTGAAAGTAGAAGACCAATACTATTCTATACATAGAAAGGAATAACATGGGAAAATGAGCGACCTACTAAGATATCAAGGAAGGATAATGAAGAATGGAGAAAGAAGAGGTAGTAAAATGAAACACAATGGTCCTATAGATCATGCTAATAAAGATAAAATGTCCTTTACACTCAATAGCAATAGAATGATTGGAGCGAAGATGAATGACAACACTCATAATATCATTGAGACAATTACCAGGTGCATTTTTATTTATTGTTAGGGCACTTCCACCATAGACATGACATGGCCTAACCAAGTGGTTTGCCATCTTAGTGATATTGCACTTAGGAATCAAAGAGAGTTTAAAATGAGGTTCTAAAAAAGCAAGGTTCTCATACTAGAAAATGATGATGAGAAAGAAGGATCCTCAACATCAGGAAGAGATAATATTCTAAGAACATCATTTTTAGAGAAAGTAAAACTTTACACTCTAAGGACGAGGTTGGTGGAGAAATCAAGAGGGTGAAAAGTGGATAAGGTAGCATAAAACTCCCCAACTAAGATAGGATTATAAGAATAAGAAAGATAACAAAGAGAGATCCAAGAGAAGTAGGCAAACATTTCTTAGATAAGAGGGAAGTCACTAATAACCACATGTACTACTACAATAAATAGTATTCAAGTCGTGATTTAAAGTCAAATTTTTTTAAAATCGATTTATAATGAATTTTAAGTCATTATGCTTATAAATTGACTTAAAATTTAAAATCAATTTATGTTAAAAAGTGACTTCAAATAGATTTAAATTTAAAAATTACTAAAAAATCAAAAAATATCGTCGGTTGATGTGTACAACCGACGCTACACGTGGCAAGTAGCATCGATGGTACACATCAACCGATGCAAAGTCACATGTAGCCTTGTTTGTACATGTCAACTGACCTATAATTTTACTTCAGTTGACACGTATAATTGACGCTACACGTGACTTCGAGTCAGTTGATATGTACAACCAATGCTACATGCTACGTGTAGCATCAGTTTTCATATGAACCAATGCATAACAAGCTACATCGACTCTACATGTCAACCGATGCTACATGTGACTTTCATCGGTTTGCGAGTAAAACTGACACTATGTGTCACGTGTAGCGTTAGTTGACATGTAGAACCGACGCTACATGTCTTTTTTTCCTTTTCTTTCTTCTTCCCTCCCAATGCCAACATTTTTTACTAGTATTTCCTCATTTCTTTCCAAAACCGTTTGTTACCTTCAAAGTGTTTTGTCCATTTATTTTCGACCACTATTTTCAGCGCTACCAATTGGGTTTTTTTCCTCTCTAATTTTTGATCTAGATCCACCATTTTTTAAGCATAATATTATATTTTTGCATACTCATTGTCCTTCACTTTCTCAATTACCAAACACTCATTTCCTTCATTTTCTTACTTGTTTTATTTTTGTAAGTATTTTTATAAATTATTTTATACTTATCATTGATATTTTATATTTTTATATAATTTTTGTAAAATTATTTTTTTATTTTAATATATATTATGTGTTATTGATCAGTATATATTTTTGTGTTATGTTGATTTTTTTATTTTTATTTAAGCTTAGAAGAAAATAAGGTATTTTTTTGTTTATTTATTTTAACTAATTTTATGTATTTCATGTTTTATACATATTACTTTATTTTAAATTTAAATTATTTTAAACTTATTATTATTACATGCATTATATATATTATTTATTATTAATGTTATAATGAGTTTATTAATTGTTTAAATTTTATGTATTTATTTTTATATGATGTTTTGATGGATGTTCTAATAATTTATAACTTCATATATAATAATAGCTAAAATATATTGATAATTAATACATTTATATTTTATTGGATCCATATTTAATATGTTTAATATCATCAATAGAAAATGGGAAAATCTTAGATGTCAAAGTGTAAAATTGAGCAGAATTATATTTTTGGAGTTAAAACTTTTTTGGAATTTGCCTGAAGATATAGTGATAATAAAATTAGTATGATTCGATGCCCATGTGGTAAATGTAAAAATGAGAAATTTCATGATGTTGATAAGGTTAAGTATCAACTTATCTGTAGTGGTATTCTTTTGAATTATAAATATTGGTATTATCATGGAAAAATATTAATAATACTCATGGAGAAGAAATAAATAAGGATGTGAATGGATTACATATATTTTATAAGAATAGACACTCTAGACATAATGTACAAAGAAAAAATATGTTGCATGCTATTGAAGATGAATTACATAAAGATGATCCCAAAACCTTTTAAAAACTTCTAGAAGATGTCAAAAAGATGTTGTATCTAGAGTGTAAGAAATACACTAAAATATCAAGATTGGTATTTGTACAATGTGAAGGTAAAAAATGGTTTTTCTAACAAGGGATTCATAGAATTATTAAATGTACTAATAGATATGTTTTCTAAGGGTAATGAGTTGTCATATTCAATGCATGAAGAGAAGAAATCTCTTAGTCGATTTGGCATGGAATATCATAAGATTCATGCTTGTCCAAATGATTGCATTCTTTATAGAAAAGAATATGAGACATTAGATGATTGTCCAGTATGTAAATAATCGAGATGGAAGCATGCTACAAATAAGACAACACCTAAGAAAGACGTGCACACGAAAGTTCTTTGGTACTTTCCCCAAATTCCTTACTTTCAAAGGTTGTTCAAAAGTAAAGAGACATCAAAGATGTTGACTTAGCATTCAGAGAATCGATCTAATGATGGGATGCTACGTCATCCTTCTGATTCTCCAAATTTAAAAGTAGTAGATAATTTATTCTCTTAATTTACATCTGATTTGCACAATATTCGTCTTGACATTGCTGCATTACATTGTGGTAACCAATATATGGTTTCTCATAATACTAGAACAAATCTGAGTATCGTGCATTAGCACTTACATCCTTTTAAATTTCTTAGCTCTAGTTATTTCTTTAACAATTGTGTGAGCCTATTTATGGAAATCTTGTGTTGTATTGTATAATTTAAGTACTCGTTGTCTTAAGAAAATCCCTAGTCTCTATGCTCATGTGAAGCATATAAAAATTGATTTCCATTTTGTTCGTGACAAAGTTATGACACACTAATCGCAAGTGCATGGATCATGCAAGCAATGTAGTATATTTTAAGTATGAATATCGATTAATGAGTTTAATTACTTTGCAACTCATTACCAATTTGAATATTTCTAATACTATTTGGACAATAGAAATATAAGTTGGAGAAAATTATTAAACTAATCACTAAAATTACTAAATTAATGAGTAGACAAATATCATAGAAATATGTAAAGAACCTTAAACCCCAATTTCTTACACATGTGAATGACTAAAAATCCCCCATGTAATTGCAATAATAATTATAAAATCAATTGCATCTAAATTAGATCCTATTTTATCTATCAAGAGAATTACATTCCATCGAGTAAATAATCGAATTACACTCTCATGCTAATCAAATTATATACTACTTATTAAGTTTTCAATTATCGATCTCATACATATAAATCATACATCTATACTTAAAACCACCATGCATGTTATTTAATCATAACAAAAAATTAAATAATTTTTTTAATCTATCTAATTGCCTTTATAGATTAATTGTTGATCAAACAATTCTAAAATAAAAATCAGATTAAATAATATGAAATAAATAACAATCATAATGAGTTCAAAATAATCAATTCATATAGTAGAAAGTTTGGTTCATAAGACATCTAGACAATAAAATCTTACATCTACGTATCTTGATCAAATTCATAAATTCAATATAAAAGACTATGGAAATGAATAAAAGATGAAGAAATAATATAATACAATCAATCTCATAACTTGTATAGGTTTCGCCTTCAATATTCTCCAATTTCATTGCTTTGTTTTCTTTGATGTGTAGCTCTTCTCAGCTCTTCTCTTTGCTATGAGGACTATCTTTCTCTATAATTTCTATATTGCTTTAGTTATTTGTGTGTTGAATTATGGCCTCTTGCAATGTTTACATAGGTTGAAACACTTCCTAATTGGTTTAGGAATCATATTAGCTTTGATCCAACGATAAAGATTGATAATTAAATGTAAAAATAAGGGTAAGGTATCAAGTTTTATCCCACTTGATTGATCTAAGTGTGTCATCGTTCCCTACTCAATCGACCTATGTGTGTTATCGTTCAACCCGAGAGCCCTCAATCAATCGAGTCCCTTTTTAGATCGATTGATACCCTTCTTGATCGATCTAAAAGTTCTTTGACATTCATTAATGTTAGGCCTTGTTTCCTCGATCGATCAAGTTTTTTCTCGATTTATTGATAGATGGCTCAATCTATCGAGCCCTTTTTATCCAAGATTGTCCCAATTTTCTCATTTTGACTTTGTTTGATATTGTTTCACCTACATTATGATTTTATTTGATGTTGTTTCACCTACATTAACAAAATTAAGCATAAGATAGTCCTTTTTAACAACATTTATCTTAAAACAAAACAAATAGTTAACTTAAAGTGGTTAAATAATGTTACTTTCCTAAAGTTATCAAGTTGTTTATAAGGATCTTGATGTGCAATTTGTTCCCTTTAAGCATCAGTCGGCTAATACCCTTGCTAAGCCCCCTCCTTCCTTCCTCCCTCTTGATTCCTCATAGTACACAGCAAGTTTATGGTCCTCCTACGCCTATCAGCATGAAGTAGGTTATATAACTTGTTATAGATATTTTGGGTTGTGTATATTAATTACTATAGGCTTTCAATGGACATGAAGTAGGTTATATAATTTGTTATAGATATTTTGGGCTGTGTATATTAATTACTATAGGCTTTCAATGGACATGTAAATACACTTCTTCTATTCATAATAATAATAATAATAATAATAATAATAATAATAAAGTTGGTCTCAATTTCTCTAAGAACTAATCTGAGTGCAACTTTTGTTTCAGTGATAAAAAACCAGAATTTTATCATGTACAGTACAGGTGTATCCTTAGATCCATACACTTCATATTATGTTACCTAAATTTAAGAGTTTAGAGAAATTGGAAAGTTAATAAAAGGGATACATTGTTTTGGAATTGGCACAAATATAACATGGAAGTTGCTGCCACTGCCACTGCCACTGCCACTAGAGTGTTGTAGTTGACATGTGATAGGGTGGCCCTCAATACCTCTACCTTGACTAGGGCCACTCCATACATGATAAGGTTCGATCGAGATTGATAGTTGACAAGTGATAGGGTGGCCTTCAAGTGATAGGGATACTTTGTTTTATAAGGTCCGAGGGGAAATAATGTTTTGGAAACTTTTTCTATTTTCTTTTTATAAGTTATTGATACTTAAAAGAAAAATATGTTACTATATTTAAAATATAATCATATTTATTTACAAAATTCGTTCTTCATTTGTCAAAAGAAATAAAAATGCATCCATGTACTTAGTAAATTTGTTTAATATATAGTTGTTTTTCAAATTGCCCATTTCATTGCTCTTTAAGAGTGTGCGATTAATGTGTTAAATATACTTTGAATTATTTATATATTGATGAAAATATTTAATAATTATGTATAAACTATTATAAATATATTTGACAATAAAAAACATATTAAATATTATAACAAAGAATATAGTTTATATAAAATAAATAATAAATAATAGTTATAATGTAAACTTTTGTTTTTCTAAAATATATTAATTTAAGAATTAAATTATTTTAAAATAATAGTAAAAATACAATGGGACCGTGCCAAGTAAAATCACCACAACAACAACAAAACAAATAGAAAAGAACAAAAAATGATGAATACACTCTTGAGAATTATGAAATTTAAAAATGAATGTTAATATATATTATATAAATTTTATGAAATGTAAAAAATCATTATCCTCTCAATAAAAAATACTAATTATACTCACATTTTTCACAGGAATAAACCGATCGAATCAAATTAAACCAAATTAAATTGGTTCAATTTTCGTGGTTTTTAAAAGGCATGCCCAATTGAACATCTCCAATTGTTCATCTTTCATATTATTTTTCATAAAAAGTAAATTAATTGAAAGGAAATATTCTGTTTGTCATGAACCGGTGATAAAATACAGCATAGCACTATATTATTACATTTTACAAAAGCCTGTAAGATAAGTTGTAGCAATTCAAAGATAAATGATGAATAGTACTAAAGTAGTACTGCTAAAAACTTATAAAAGCATACAAAATAACACAGTTCTACTACATCTTTTTTGACATATCCGTAATGAGACATTTCCATCTATCTAAACGGTCATTTAACAGAATTATATTATTCTAAAGGAAAGGTCCTGCTTGAAATTTATAACAAATAGCAAATTACTTATTGCTATTTGCTAACATGCCTATGAAGATTAAAAAAAAAAAAATTAGTGTGATTGGCAAACTTAGACAATAAAAAAAAAGGTTATTCATACAGAGAAAATTTTGCGTAGTATGAAAATTTATTCTTGAAGGAAAATTTTGATCTTAGATAGTAATTGTAACAACAGGGAATAAAATTTCCCCCTCCCTTTTCTTCCCTTCTACAGAAAGGTTGAATATGCAATAAGCGAAATGGGGTTGTTCTCCTAAAAGATAGAATATGCTATCAGCGAAATGGAGTTGTTATAAATCATTATATAGCAGGGGGTTTCTATTGAGAACTTCATCAGCATTAATTTACAAAACCAGACACATATCTTTACCAAGATTTCCAAAATGTTCAGATATAAAGAAACGACAAGTTTCATCGTCCGAAAGTTGTAAGTGATAGGTGAAGTAGCTTTGAAGTTTGAACTTCCAAAGCTGGTTGATTAAAAGAATACTATCTTAGTTCCTCTGCATTGAATTTAGTCCAAGCTTCCTGTTCAAGTATCAAAAAAGTAAAATATAATTATATTATTTCACTCTTTAAGTAGTCAGAGCTAAATATAATATGTTTATGAGATTTTATTTCACAGATCTATTTTCAATTTATTACTTTAAGTTTTTTTTTATCAATTTGATGATTTATGTATTCAATTTTATATTAACCAAGTATTTTAATTGAGATTCATGTTAAATTTTGATGAAATAAATCACGAGATTATGATAAGAGACTGATTGTTCTCTCCTAATTCGTCAAAAAAAATTCGTAATATCTCAATTTCATTGCTTGAGGTGATTTACATACATCATAAGATAAACTCCTAACATTTGTCATTACATTTGACCTAATGCTGAACTAGGATGAACGACTCATAATTTTGAAGATAAAATGAACCAAATTGAGGTGTCAAACTACTTAATTGTGTATAATTTCTTTCGTCAAATAAGATAAATTCCGTGTGTGTATAGAAAGCATAAAGTTAAAGAAATATGTACCTTTAGGATATCAAAAACCTTCCCTGCAGTATACTTTTGTTGTAGAGTGGCACCTTTCTGTTGAACCTTATCAGGATGGACACACAAGTTGGCCTTTCTGTAAAACATTTTAACCGAGGTAGAAGTAATCATATCTGTCAGTGAAACTGGCTGCCAACCACATTCAGGCCAAAGAACCTGCTCACAATAAAGGGCAAAGATACCAATGGTAATTGAAAAGGTTCCTGTCTTTTAATACATGTGACAAGCTTACAATCAGTAAACAACTTAAATATCAATGATATTTCATTGTTTCTACAGGACACTGGGTGAATAATAATTCAACTCTGTTAAAATGGAAGTATTTGATACGTGCATATATGAATTACGAGTCAATCTAAACCAAACGACCTCTCATTTCCAATGAGTAATAAATAGATTACTATGATTTTGTTCAAAAATACATTTGAAATATTGAGAGGGGGAAAGGATATCTTGATATGCAACCAAAAGAAGGCACATAGTGCAGTGATGATAACAGTGCAGGTATGTTGTGTTGCCTTCTTTCCCTACAGCCCAGCGTTTTATTTCAATATCCACATATTCCGCAATTCTCTGCAAATAAAATTACATAAAATACTAAAACGATTTTAGAAATTTGCATAAAAGAAAACAAGACATCACGATAGTAATTCACTGAATCACAATATATAGCTTGATAGCAAAAAATAAAAATACCAGAGAATCCTTGTGTAATTGGTCTCAAGCATACGTTAAAATGCTATTACAAGAGAGTCATAGACCAATCCTTATTCCTTACCCGTCGCTCTTCTTGCTCCTGCTGTGATTGCATATCACGCTGGTTCATATCAGCCACTGCTTTTAACTGGATAACCAACGACAGAAACCAGTCATATCTTCTCAGTGGAAGGATAAACGACAAGCTAAATTTAAGAAAAATGGGGTTTCCAAATTGAATAATGCCATATCTAAGAAGAATAGCATGTCCACTCAAGATACAAACAGAGAAGCAGAAAGCATCAAAGTGTTAAGAGCAAGAAACACAAACCACGCGCTCCTGAGTTCTCTGATGACGTCCTAATCTGGCTCTTCCTCTTTCTTCATTCTCCCCTTCAACTTCCTCAAATTCTCCAAAAACTTGGGCAGCTTAGAAAACATAGATAAAAAGAAATCAGGTTCTGCAAGATATGTCCCAAAAGACTGTTTGCAATGGTTGGTCTAGAATCTGAACAGCTGATAGTTTGGTGTTCCAAACCCATCAAATATAGCATGCAGTTGCCAGGAACTTTCAATAGTACAATTAAGTTTAAAAATTTAACCATGTCATGGAAGCTCAAGACCAACCAGCAATTTCTCATAGCTAACTTTATAGATGAAACTCGAAATTAAATATTAAATTACCTCCAAACATTGAAGAAAGGTCATCAAAAAGCCCACTAGCAGAAGAGGACTTCTTTATGATGGTTGATGTCCCAGAAGATGTCCTTTGTCGCACTGTGGGCACCGGTTTTCCACTCTTTGTATGTGCATCAAAAAATGGATCCTAAAATAGAGCATGAAGAAACAAATTAGAAAAATCAAATGACATTTTGCAAATAGCTGTCTTCAGTATATTTGTTGTCCTCACCGATGTTATAGTCCCACATTTTGGTACACTGTTAGAACGTGAACCCATACTGAAAAAGGATTCTAGATCATCTCCATTCTGTCTACTGGCTTTGTTGGATGAGGTCTTTACCCTATCTTCACTAAAACGAACATTTAACTTTCCCTTTTGTTGGAAAAAAATAGATGGTTGTAAAGAAATAAATTTCACACACCCAAGATAATGTGAGTCAATGTCCCTCAAGTGAGGAGGAGAAATTAGAGATGAGCAAGGTGCCTTATGCATCGACAGTTGACAGTCTAATGTACGCTATGGTATGCACCAGACCAGGCATTGCACATGTTGTTGGCGTTGTGAGCCGATTCCTATCAAATCCTGGAAAGAAACATTGGGCAGCTGTCAAATGGATACTCAGGTATCTCAAAGGAACCTCCGGTAATTGTTTATGCTTTGGTAATAATAAACCTTTATTAGAAGGATATACATATTCAGATATGGTTGGTGATGTAGATACGAGAAAATCTATATCCGAGTACCTAATAACATTTGGAGGGGGAGTTGTTGCAGGACAATCACGATTATAAAAGTGTATTGCCTTAAGTACCACAGAAGCAGAGTACATTGCAATCACTGAAGGTTGTAAGGAGATCCTGTGGAAGAAAAAGTTCCTACAAGAGTTGCATCAGAACCAAAAAAAACTATGTTCTTTATTGCGACAGTCAGAGTGCAATTCATCTTAGCAAGAACCCAACCTTCAACTCAAGGTCCAAACACATCGACGTAAGATATCATTGGATTCGTGATGTGTTGAAACATAAAATACTGCAAGTTGAGAAGGTTCACACTAATGATAACGGGGCAGATATGATGACAAAGATTGTGACTAGAGAAAAGCTTGCTATCTGTAGAAAGATTGTAGGTGTGAAAGAGCCCTGTCCCACATAAGGTGGAGGGGGAGATTTGTTGGTCCAACTATGTGAGCCAGCAAATTGAAGAAATAATGGGGGTGGTGTCGAAAGAAAGAGAAGAAAGAAAAAGGGAGCCTTATTCAATAATAGTGGCGCCGAAAGAAAAAAAAGAAGAAAAAAAAGTCAAAAATCTCTCAATATAATCCGGAGAGAGGATGGAGTTTTGGCTCTATAAAAGCCTTGCTTCATCTCAATAGAATAGATCAAAAGCAGAGGAAAAGAAAACAGAGAGAGTTTTTGAGAGAAAAAATTAAGAGAGTCAATTTGTGAAGTTTTACCCACAAATTGAAGATACATATTTATTGTATTTTTGTGAGAGATCCACCTAAAGGTGAAGTGTGTAATCACATCTTATTATAGTAGAAGTTTAAGTGGCCTACGGATGCCGTGGTTGTTACTTTCATTTTGAAAGATTTTTCCACGCTAAAATCTTGGTGTTATTTTTGTTCTATTTTTTCTTTCTTTCGGCACCACTATTATTTGAATAAGGCTCCCTTTTTTTTCTTTTTTTTTCTTTCGGCACCACCTCCATTATTTCTTCAATTTGCTAGCCCACATAGTTGGACCAACACCTTTGCATTATTTTGCCCCTACCCATGGCAAAGTCTTCAACTTTGTCTACAGAAATCCCCAAGGCCTTAATTGCATCAGTTATGAAGATAATGAGGAACAGAAAGATATTTATTGACTTTTTTTAGCAAAAGTTAGTCATATAAACCTTTATGACCCTTCATAACTTGTGCTTCTTTTGGATGGGATTTCAGTTGTGGTGGCTTTACAGCTGTAATATTGTTGAGCTTACTCATTTGTTCAAGTGGGTCTAAGTCTAAGGCATATAAAGAGTTTGATGGTGAAGCAGATTCTAAAACCTCAAACGGTTTCTGAGGATGTTTGCCTGTATTTCTTCTCAACACTAATTATCAAAATAAGAACAAAGGCAATATTCAACTTTAAATCATTGATGTAGATTTACTAACTGTCATAGAATGCATAAGGAATGGTTTAGATATCTCTTTCATATTCATGAATAGAGGTGTTAGTTGGGATGAAATGTCCCATTAGCACATGATACAGTACATGAATTTTGTAAGCTCGTCTCATCTTATCAAAATTATTTTTTGATGGGTTGGGATGGTAATAAGATAGTATTATAATGGTATATTTCATTTGTCCAAAATAAACCTATACGATGAGTAAAATTACTTAAACAATAAAATAATGAAACATGATTATTTATAACTATGAGCTTATTATGGACAACTTTATATGAGATGGGATAGAACGAGATTTAAGTGAGACTAATAACTTTAGCCCATAAACTCATTTGGGAAATTAAATGGGACATCAGATGGGATGAAACAACCTATTTGATGTCTCTATTCATAAAAGTAAAATACCGACCTTATGGTGTATAAATGATGCAGTTATTTAACTAATTTTATTTTTATCCTCTCAATAAAAAATAAAAAAATAAAAAAATGTTCATTATTTTACAACATTAAAAAACATATGTATATTTACGTTATAAGAAAAATAAACATATATTTTTTTTGCTCAGAATTAAAAATAAAACTCCATGTAAACATGGTTATTCCATACAATTAAACTTATTTTAAATCAGATTATTTTAACTTTTTAATGCTATATGACTTTTAAAAAATTGAAAAAGGTATTATTGGTCATTTTTTACACGCAACTACAAAAGAAGGCTAAAGGCGAGAAAAAGTTAAAATCATCAATAATACCCTTTTAAATTTTGTTAAAAACAATTTAGTATTAGAAAATATTATAAATAATGTCTCAAATTTTTTTATTTTTTTGATAATAACGAGTCTCACATTTAAAATATGATATATTAGACTAAAGAGTAATGTGATTGTAAAGATAAATGACCAAGAGTTACTTTTCACTATAAACAAACCTAAAGGATGGCCATTACATAAATTGTCACTCTTATATTGAATTAACATAAAACAACATTATCACTCAATTAATTCAACAAATCTTGTATTCTTTCTTTTAGAAACTCGGGCCTAACTTAACCCAATAAGATCTCATTAAGTTAAGAGTTGTCCAAATTTATAAGCAGCATTGCTGCTGAACTCCTGGCAGATGTGGGACTGAAGAAAACTTAACAACCCCCTCCACACGGATAGAGGTGGACTCACAAAGCCACGGTGAGACTGTTAAGGACAAAGCCTAAGTCACCGATCAAGCCAGACCCAACTCTGATACCATGTTAAAAACTCTGACCTAACTTAACCCAATAAGATCTCATTGAGTTAAGGGTTGTCCAGGCTTATAAGCAGCATTGTTACCTTACTCCTGGCCGATGTGGGACAACCCTTAAGTTTCCTTAACTCAATGAGATCTTATTGGGTTGAGTTAGATCTGGGTTTCTAACATGGTATCAAAGTCGGGCCTGGTTTGATCAGTGACTTGGGCTTTATTCTTAACAATCTCATCGTGGCTTTGTGAGACTACCTCTGTCTGTGTGGAGGGGGGCTGTTAAGTTTTCTTCAGTCCCACATTGGCTAGGAGTTCGGTAACAATGCTTCTTATAAGCTTAGGTTGAGTTAGGCTTGGGTTTCTAACATGGTATCAGAGCTATGCTGCTGGTTTCTATGTGCTTGGACCTTAGGCTCTACCATAGTCTCATCGTGGTGCTTATGTCCACCTCTATCCTCCGTGTAGAGGGGGGCTGTTAAGTATCATTGTCCCATATCGACCAGGAGCAAGGTAGTAATGCTGCTTATAAGCCTGGACAACCCTTAACTCAATGAGATCTTATTGGGTTGAATTAGGCCTCGATTTCTAACACTTTCAAATCATACGTACCCGTTATTTGGAGAATTGTTACCACCAAAGCCAAGTATGAAATCATCAAAATTAGAAGTGTTCTTCACTCCATTAGCCAACCTGTTTCCATAAGAATTTTTAGGCTTTGCCTTTGCTCTACCAAAACTACCAAACAAGTCATTAATCGGAGGCCTCTACTTTGAAGACGAAGTAAATGTCCCAAAAATATCATCGTTGTTCACATTTCTTTTTACAGAGCTTGCGCTATTCAAGCCAAGCATTCCATAAAATATATCATCGTTACCATAGGTATTAAAATCCGAACAATTCATATTCGAACCAGAGAAAAACGAATCGTAACCAAATGAGTGGACGCCTCCAAAACCATTTAGAGTTTGATTTGAGGGTTAACAGGTCTTCCAAAGATATCATTATAAGGATATGAATGATCGTTATTGGGAGTTCCTTTATTACCATTGAACTGCAAACTATCAAGGTAAGCCCCAACAACAGAATTTGATTCCGAGGATGACTTGGTGTTCAAATTAGAATCCATCCCGATATTCCAAATTTGGGCATTTTTATTGTTAATATTTCTTTTTGTTAATGTATATCTGTTAACAGATTAATGTATATCTATTAATATATATCATATATGTTAATGTATATTATGGTATGGGCTTTAGGCATATCTAGTTTACTTGTTACTCCTATATAAATGCAACATGTATATTTCTTAACATATAAAATACAATACAATCATTCAGTATTTCTAACATGGTATCAGAGCTAGTGTTCTGACCTTTCTTTTAGCAGTCTTGTCTCTTCTGGTGTTACTCCACCCTTATCGCTTCTGCCGTCACATCAACCGATGTAACCACTCACCATTGAACCTCCGATGTCTCTCAACCGTTGTCCTTGGGTTTCGGGCCTATAGTCTCCGTGGTTGAGGAATCTCACACCACACAGACCATTACAATCATCATTTATGCCGTGCATCTTGCTCTAATAACATTTTTGCAAGTACCACTATGATCGGCTCGCTCAGATCTACACAATCATAGAAGTCTCGCAACTATCAGAATCCTTGCATCAGATTCATGCACCTCACAAACCACACTCAGGTCCTGTGACGTCATACTACCACGTCAATTAGGGCTAAAATCATCATCCCTTCTACTTACATCACCCACCACGTCCGCTGACATCATTGTTGATTATCGTGACCTTTGTTGTCGTCATTGACCAATGTTGACTGTCGTTTACCATGGTTGACTTTTGTTGACCAGGATTGAATGTCGTTGACTAGGGTAGACTATGCCAGAGTTTACTTGACTTCTGTTGAACGTCACCAGCGTTGACCGTTTGATCGCCATTGACCATGACCAATGTTGATCGTTTTATCATCGTTGACTTGACCGTTAACTTTTGCAAAATAGGTTCTCCCCACCCAGTTTTTCGTGTAGACTTTGTTTTTGTAGTCTATTTTTGGATATTGTGTTTCTAAATGGATAAAAAGGATATGTTTCTTCCTTGCCCTATTAATACTATATTGGAAGGGACGAAGAATTACTTATCTTTGGTCTCAAGCTATGCACAGTTTTCTTAAGGGTCGTATGCCAAATACTGGTACAATTACCATTCCTGTCAAAAGAGTAAGTGAAGAAGATGTTGCCTTCCTTGGTTGCATGATTGAATGTGATAGTCATAATCACATGATCCTCACATGGATTCTGAATACTTCCATTCCCTTTGTTTCCAATCTATTAAGTAGTATAATGATGCAAAATCAGCATGGGATATATTGACCAAAAGGTACTTAACTACTCATGGATCCATGAAATATCAGTTAGTAGTTGAATTGCATCAACTCTTACAAGAACCAAGGCAATCCATCAATGACTACTATGATCAGTTTTGTTTTCTTTGGGACCAAATTGACCTTTGTGATCTAATTTGGGCATGCTCAAAGGATGTTCAACAATATGCTGCAATTAGAGATGAATTTCATCTCTATGAGTTCCTCATATCACTTCACAAGGACTTTAAGATCATCTAGGGTCAGCTTCTCAATCGCAATCATCCTCCATCTCTTGATACTGTTGTAAACGAGTTGGTTAGAGAAAAAGCTCGGCTTATAACCCTTCAAGCCCAAAATAAGTTCAATGTCTTGGCTATTACTCCTTCTACTCTTTCCATTGAGAAACCTTAGCATTCAGGTGATTACTCTAGCTCTAGTAATCATCGCAAGCTTACCAATAAGAAGTTCTGCAATTATTGCAAGCATTATGGCCACACCATTAAGACTTATTACCGTCGTGAAAAATCTACTGCTGTTATTGCTAATATTGAGCCTATTGCACTGATTCCTTCCATTTCAATTGAGTCCCAGTCTTCTAGATCCAATAGCAATCTCTCCCCTACTGAACTACAGAAGATCATAACTCAGGCTGTTCATATGGCTGGTAATGCATCTCTTTCCACTACTCTCTCAATTCTACTTGGTAAGTCTCAAATTTCGCTTTTTGATTCTACATGTTGTAATCACATGACACCTCACTCATCTTTATTATCCAAATTTGACCCTATACCACATCCTCTTAATATTCATATAACTGATGGTTCCACCATGCATGGGAATAGTCTAGGTTTTATTTTGACCTCTAACCTCTCTATTATTGGGGTCTTCTATATACCTGACCTATCCTATAATTTTTGTTCTGTGGGACAATTAGTTGAACTATGATATTGCCTTATTTTTGACTATTTTGGGTGTATTGTGTAGGATCGAGGATAGGGCAAGAGATTGGGACCGGTCCTAAGGTTAAGCGTATGTTCTCGTGAACAATCTTCATCTTTCACCTGTTGCTCCTGTCTCTGTTGTTGCTGAGCTGCTGCAGTTTCTTCCTTACCTTCTCTCGCACTTTAGCATTCTCGTCTTGGTCATGCCCCATCCACTCGGGTACAACAATTAGCTTCTAAAGGTCTGTTGGGTTCTGTGTCCAAAGACAATTTTGTTGTACTTCATACCAATTAGGAAAACAGCCAGCATTACCTTTCAATAATAGTGAATCTATCTTTAATAGTATTTTTGAGTTAATTCATTATGATGTTTGGGAACCTTCTCATGTTACTAGTATTGGTGGATCTCGTTATTTTGTTGTTTTTATTGATAATTATTCTCGTTATAATTGGATCTTTCCTATGAAATCTCATTTTGAAATCTTACCAATATATAGTAACTTTGCAAAAATGGTTGAAACACAATTCTCTAAACATATCAAAACTTTTCGATTTGATAATGCTCTTGAATATACTCAATATGCTTTTCAAGCTCTGTTACATTCCTATGGCATTGTACATCATCTAACCTGTCGAGGCACCTCTCAACAACGTTCCTGCCCCATTTTTGTCATGTATAAAACTTCATCATATTCTTGACACTGTCTGTGCTCTTCTTCTTTCTGCCAAAGTTCCTGCCCCATTTTGGAGTGAAGTCGCTCTTCATGTTGTTTATGCTCACATTCCAAGCACTATCATTCATAATCAGACTCCATATGAGTGCCTTTTTAGGTCATCCTTTGACTATCATTACCTTCGCTCATTTGGATATGCATGTTTCATTTTTCTTTAGCCTCATGAGCATAAAAAACTTGAGCCTTGATCTAGACTTTGTTGGTTTCTTGGTTATTGTGAAACTCAAAAAGTGTATCAATGTTATGATCCTGTCTCGCATCGTCTTCGTGTTTCCCGTAATGTTGTCTTTTATGAACACAACACCGTTTATTTGTTGAACTCTCTCACTTTCGTTCTTCCCTAACTAACTCAAATGTTTTAGAAATCTTTCCAAATGAGTCTCATGTTCCTTTTATAGATACTCTTGATCCTCCTTTGGAATTCTCTGTTCAATCTTTATATATTTTTGATGATTCTCCTAGACAGGTTTTAGAAGAATAGGTTGATGATGAGCTACCCCACCTTGAGCATAGGTTCCCTGCTCCTGCTTCGCCTGAAGATCCTCTACAAGAGATTCCACCTCGCCACTCAACCTGGGTAAGATCCATTCCTGCACATTTATTTGACTATCATTGTTACATTGGCCTTGCTACACTTCATGAGCCTCACACCTATCGTGAGGCATCTACTGACCTTTTATGGAAGATTGCAATGAAAGAAGAAATTGATGCATTAACCAAAAACCATACTTAGGATCTGGTTACTCTCCCTACTAGTTAATTTGTGGTTGGTTGTAAGTGGATCTATAAGATCAAGACTTGCTCTGATGGGTCCATCGAGCACTATAAGGCTCGTCTTGTTGTAAAAGGTTTTACACAAGAGTATAGGATTGATTATGAAGAGAATTTTGCTCTAATTGCTCGTATCTCCTCTGTTCGTGCCCTCTTAGTTGTTATCACTACTAGTAAATGGGACCTTTTTTAGATGGATGTTAAAAATGCATTCCTTAATGGGGATCTATATGAAGAAGTCTATATGCAACCTCCTCCTGGTCTTTCTGTTGAAACAAACAAGGTTTGTCGCATTCGACGTGCACTTTATGGCCTTAAAAAAGTTCCACGAGTATGGTTTGCCAAGTTAAGCTCCATCATTCTTTGCTTGGGTTACATTGTCAGTTCTTATGATTCTGCCTTATTTCTTCGTTGCAATGATAAAGGCACCATTTTGCTTCTCCTATATGTGGATGATATGATCATAGCTGATTATGACCTATGTGGCATTCAAGAACTCAAGGATTTTCTTAGTCAGTAGTTTGAGATGAAAGACCTTGGACACCTTAACTATTTCTTGGGTCTTGAGATCACTCGTTCCACAGATGGTCTTTATATTACTCAAGCCAAGTATGCATCTGACCTTTTATCTCAAGTTAGACTCACTAATAGCAAGACTGTTGACACTCCAATTGAACTTAATACGCATCTGACACCCTCGGGGGAGAGAACCATTACCTAATCCCTCTCTTTACAGACGATTGGTTGGTAGCCTGTTTTATCTTACAGTTACTCGTCCAGACATTTCTTATGATGTTCATCAGGTGAGTCAGTATTTGTCTACTCCACGTTTAACTCACTACACTGTTGTTATGTGTATTCTACGATACTTGAAGGGCACTTTCTTCCATGGCCTTTTCTACTCAGCTCAATCTCCTCTTCTACTTTGTGCATTCTGTGATGCTAATTAAGTAGGAGATCCCATTAATTACAGATCCACTACAGGTTATTGTTTTCTCCTTGATTCTTCTTTGATTTCTTAGCGAAGTAAGAAACAAACTTTCGTGACCCATTCTAGTACTGAAGCAGAATATCATGTTCTTGTTGATACCACATCTGAGCTCCTTTATTCGTTCTCATCTTGTCCATGGTGTTCTCAAGTTTTTCCCCGTCTCCTCTAACGATCAACTTGCAGATATCTTCACCAAGACACTTACTAAGTGATGCACTCATAATTTAGTTAACAATCGTAAATTGATCTCACATTCACCTTGAATTTGAGGGGGGTTGTTAATGTATATCTATTAATGTATATCATATCTATTAATGTGTATCATATTATGTACTTTAAGTATATTTAGTTTAATTATAACTCTTATATAAATACATCATTTATATTTTTTAACATATAAAATACAATATAATCATTAAATATATTCCTTCACATATTAAATACAATACAATCATTAATTAATCATGTCTAACACCAAACTCATCCATGCTAATACCTATCGCAAAAGTGCAAATATTATATCCATACTAATACCTATTGTAAAAGTGCAAATATTATACAACAGATTTACAAAAGGAGGTTGATCTAGCTATGAACAGACGACTTCAACTAATGATTAAGGAATGCAGATCTGAATCAATTGCTATGAATATAGGATCGAAATTGCTCTGAATAAATGTTGATTCTTAACAACAACAAAAATGAAATTAGCTGGAAAAGGAGCGAAGAACAGGGGATCTGACAGAGAATCAGAAACTTTGCAAAGAATGTGAGAAAGTGAAAAGGAGGTTTGAAACGGTAAGGAAAATAAGAATTAAAGTATTAAGTATTCGCCTCTTACTCTTCCAATTCCTCTCTGTTATGGTCTCCACTCCGTTCTATAATTACGTGGCAACCAAAACATTTGCTACTAGTCACCCGCGTTTTACAAATTTCAGTAAAAGTATATAATTATTTTGAAAGAAAATTAATTTATTTGTATATTATAACTCCTCCTAAATAAAATTTATTTTAAAAGTGAGTGTTCATAATTTACCAGATGCAAACTAACAATTTAATTTAAACAAACTTAATCCAAATGGTGGATTTTTATTAGTTTCAAAAATCTCAAACATTTTCAAGATGGGTTACTTCGGTTCAGTTCTTAATATTGAAAATTTAATATGAACCGATTCAGCCATTAATATTATTATTTTATATATTTAATTTTTTATCTTATCACTTTATTAAACAAAAATTTAAAATTATTACTTGCACAAGATAATTATTTTATTTCAATTATTGCATGAAAAATTGGACTAGATTTGGATAGTTGTATATGAAATATATGCCAACTATATTAGTATTTATTCATATTTATCGTTATTTATAAAGTGATTTTAATAAACGATTTTAACGATTATTTATGCATGTACATGTGTTTAACTGATAAAAAATTAAATAATAATTTTTATTTTAATTGCTCTGCTATTTAGAATTCTAGTTCTTTGTTGATTTGTTATTTGAAAAAAAAATTAAAATCTTTTTAATTCTTAGACTTAAATCATATTTAAAATATAAAATTTAATACAATAATTATTTTATTATTAAAAATAAAATAAAACAACTTATAAGAATTGAAAAAAAAATCAATTTATCAAACTTTATCTAAAATATTCCAAATGGACATTCGAATCAATCTTATAAAAAATAATTTTTTTCAATTTAATCCAAACCGATATAAATAATATAGTTTGAATTAATCTTGTAGTTTAATACAAACCAATTTAATTTTATATTAATTACAATTACATATTATATTATATTATTGATTATGTTAATTACTTAATTATAATCTTGAATTTATTAATTGTCTTTTAAATTTAAAAATTATTCTTTCATTTCTTAAATTTAATAGTTTTAATTTATGTACCAATATTCGATGTTCATAGAGTATTATCTTAATAAGTGATATGTATTGAATGCATATTATTTTATCTTATTAATAGTATACAAGCAGGTTTTTCTTATGTATATACATTATACTTATAATCTTCAAAAAAGTAGTATCCAAACATAAGTTGTTGAATTTCTTTTCCTCTATTCTTAAATATTTTTTACTAAAATAGTCTTTTAATGTCCTTGAAATAGGATGGTCTATAGTGTTTGTGATAACTTTAATATAATATGTGTAGATATCTAATAAGGTGTTAAATCTTTTAAAATTTTCAAGATAGGTTTCATAATTTTTATCTTTAAAGTATTCATTTAAATGACAGAGATAATCTTTATCAAATGTTTCTAATAGAATTAGAATTTTATCTTTGATTTTATTTGGAATTATTAGTTGTTTATTTGTAAAAATAGTTTATATTATCCTATTTTAGTAGTATTATGACTTGATGTAAGTAAATATTTAATCATTTAATATTTTTACCTAGTTTAAATTTATAATTATTATACCTAAATTATATGAGTCTACCACGGTCTTTCTTTCTATTCGTCTTCTTTTGTTACACCTATTATGCCTCAACTTTGCTCAGACTTCAACGTCTTCCTGGCAATGGTGAGTCTTCTACATCCGTACACAAATGATGTCTAATAGTTGACTTACTAGAGAAGAGTAACTGAACTCCATTTTATTCATAGGATAATAATTATTACAAATTAATGCCAACTAAGAACCTTGAAGAGGTGCTTAATCGCTCATAATTATTAGGTATAACATTGATTTCTAGATAGAAGGGTTTTCTATGCTAGAGTTTTTTGTTTGTTTCAGAGTAGAGAGCTCTGGATTTCTATGTATTCATGTGTCTTGAAATGAGAATAAGGGTTCCTTTTATAGCACAAGAAATCTCTCTTTTACAAGACTAAAATTATTATTTTACCCTTACTTTAATAATTCATCTGATTTTTTACTTTAAAGGATAGCCAATACTTTTTTCCTTGGCACATGTTGCCTACTAAGATGTGGATCTACATCTTTATTTCCTTTGTCGTCTTCTGTCGACAGTTTCTTTCCTTATTTTTCTTTGTCATTTTCTACCGACAGTTTCTTTCCTTATTTCTCTTTGTCATTTTATACCGATAGTTCTTTTTATGAAATTGATGATAATGCATCTCCATCTTCTCAGTCTTTGATGTAGAGAATGCATCTGTGGTCATTGATGGCTTCTGGAATAGAAGCAGAATAGCTTCATTGTTTTTTAACCAATTTATAGGTTGTTGCAATTAAAATTGGTTTCGTAATTGATAATTTTTTAACCATCTTCTTCTGACAGAGCCATGCTATTATGGAAAATGATGATCATTTTACTAGTTGAATAATTTGCTTTGATCTGAGTAGAATTGTCAATCTTCCTAAGTTCATAGTAAATTTGGCCTAGCATTTGACCTCTTAGTACACAAAGTTCTTCTATTTTGAATTTCTTTTCTGGAAGTACTCTTGGTTTGGGAACTTCTCTATTTGTGTTGAAAATCCCTATCTTAATGAAGTGATAGGGATTAATACATCCTTCCTCATTTCAGTCCATTAATGAACTGAAAAATCTAAGATAAATAGGTTTATCACCTACTTTAATCTTCCTTTTGAAGTTCTTGATTGTTTTTTTTTAATTCTCTGGGATATAATTTAACTCACTTAAATTAATTATTGGATATATATTTTCTATTAGTCATGCATGAAAGGCTTTATGCAAAAATGTTGGATCAACTCCTTCCAAGTTATTGAATTTACTTCCTACAGGAAATTCCTTGTATGTAGTATAGAACTTCATATCTGCAATATGTTCCTAGGTATACTTTCTGGCCAAGTTATAGAAACTCAACCATTGTGGTTTGGTGATGTTTCTATGTTAATCCTTCTCATCTTCAATGACTGGAGTATTTCTAGGAGATGTCTCCCTAAATAACATTGAATGCTTTATTATTTTTGATGTCTCTAGAGGAGATACTTCTCTAAATAGCACTAGAGGCTTTGCTATCTTTCCAAGATTTTTCAATCTGCATGGAGCTATTGGTTGTTTTTGTAATGTTGCAGAGTAATTTCATACTATTTCCTCTAGAGTTATTAGTTTTGGTGTTTTTTAGTTGGTATAACTACCTTCTGTTTCTATTCTGTGGGTGAAGGCTCTATGAGTTACTCCACTAATTTCTAGAATAGATTTACTGACTTCTACCCCATTGTTATAAATTCTTGGTTTTGGGCCATTATAGACCACATAAACTTTTTTACGTTCTTCATTTTTTACCTCTCTGCACAATTGAGCTTTATGATTTCAGAATTTTTTTCCTGAACTATAAGGTTCTTCCTTTTTATCTTTTGAAGTATCACCTTGAATTTTTAATGAAGATTTCTCTGTTGAGCTTTTGGTCTCTAGAGGTTGTTTTGAACAATTAAGTTCTTCATGTTTTTTTCCTATCTGTATAAGAGATTTCTTGAGATATAGCAGCTCGAGTTGTTCCTGTAGAATTTTTATCTCCTTTTCCTTTATCTTGATTTTGATGTCAATATGTTTCATTCCTTAAAGCATAAAAATAGTTAGAGGTGCTAATTTTCTGGTAAGACTATCTACTAAGCTATTTTTATGGTCTGGAAGATGTTCAACATCAAAATTGTAATGTGTGCAAAACAAGAAGTAAAGTTAAACATTTTGTATCACAGTGAGGATTATTGTGTGCCATGTTGCACTTCTCTTAACATAAATCACTAGGCATGTACCGTGGTATGGATAAAGTATGTCGCAGCATGAACCTTTCTATTTGAAATCAGGCATAATGTTCGTATCTTGAGTCACTGTGCGATTCTGATACTGAGTATCCAAACTCTAGCTAACGGTCGTATAGCATCTATCCATCCATGCTGATCACTTCTCTTATTGTTGTAGCTATCATTCTTGGCTTCTTATATGTGTATCATGGATCTATTTTTGGATCTCCTAGTGGCAGAACATGCTTTGGTGCCTTTGGTTGTGGCTAATATACTTGTTTTTGAATATGCTTCTAATGGGACACTTTATGAACACCTTCATTGTGAGTCATGCATCTCTCATATCACTTTTATTTTCTTGGTTTATAATGCTTCATGTGTTTAATCTCTAACTCTTTAATTACAGATGGAAAAGGATGTCACCAAGGTTTGAAGATGGCAATCAAGAGAAAATTGGACAAAGAAGGTCATGAAAAAGACTTATCAAATTCCACTCTGAATTTGAAAAAGATCAAAACTTTTTCAAGTCCGAACGTAGCAAAGACCAAGCCAATAAACCTTGTGTAGAGAAGCTAATTCATGCATGTCCTCATAAATTTCCTAGGAAGTATTGAAATTTGAAGTTGAAATTCTGTCAACAAATTATTTCTTTTGTCAACAAGAAACTAAAAGGGAATTTTTTTGGATAAGATTGTTTATTTGAACCTTTAAAGAAAATATAGAAAGACACTTCATGATTCTAACTCATTGAAATCTTGTGTAATTGAGAAAGAAAGCATTATTCAGAAATTAAACTGATAAGTTGGATGCTCCTAAAGATACCATTGAAACTTTCAAGTCTTCTAAAGTATACATGGACTTTGTTGTTGGATTTTACATTTTAGGCTTTGAAACATACTTAAAGAAGTTAAATTATGTAATTGATATTGAATTTTTTTCTTTTGGATCATTTTTGTTGAATTACTTTTAATCATATTGTAAGCTACTTTTGAATTTATATGGAAAATATTTTAATTTTAATTTTTTTTATTATATGTAATTTTTCATTTTATAGGTTGAAATTAAAATTTTGATCTTATCTTATCCGATTAATCCGATCGAATTCTGATTTATTTGGATTATCATTTACAACAGATCTGATTTAGATTGAATAATTCATAATTTGTTTTGGATCAGATTGGATTCGAATTGTCTTAAAATTGATGGATTCGGATTTGTTCGGATTGACATTTACAATGAATCAGATTCGGATTTACATTTACAATGAATTAGATTCGGATTGAATAATTCATAATTTATTTCAAATTGGATTTGGATTGCCTTAAAATTGGTAGTTTCGAACCTATGCTCAGCCTTATTATGGACCAAGGAACATCTGTCCTATTATGATCTAATCTATTCTTATTTCTTGAATTTGCTTAAATTAGGTTACTGATAATTTGTTATTTTTGAACAAGTTTGGTTGATTGTTATAATGAGAATTTAGTTCTTTTGTCATGTTTGTGTAGATTATTTTGGTGAATATTTTTAATAATTAGTAAATATAGATTGTTTTTTATTTCAAAAAATTTTAAAAAGTTTATTATTGATTAATATAGTGATAATATATTTTTCATAATAAATTTAAAATATAAAAATTAGGTTTTAAATACATCATCTTGATCTAATTTAGACAACTTGAATAGGAGTTCAAATTGGTAACCCTACAAGAATATTAAATTAGATAGTTGGTTAATTACATTAAGCATAACTTAATCAAGTTAATTAATAATCCAATAGAAGGCATTATTTACACATAAAAGAAATAATCAATAATCTAGATTTATACTTCATTAACCAAAATAATTCTAATAAGCATGGTCAACAAGCTAAATTTCTCATATCTACCTTGAATTTGTTTGAGTAAGTATATCTTTTATCATTAGTTTAATATTTTTAAAAGCACAAATATTATGATAGGATGTTTAGATTTTTTTTTCGTGTTTGTTTTTAACCAAATTGGCGAATTATTTAAAACCATGAAATTCATCTTTAGATTGACCTTGGAAATATACTTAATGCTTATTACAAGTGATTGGTGTACTTGCGAGTGATGACTCTATAAAAGTAAAGTCATCAATGCACTTTTCGACTTAGTATTTATTCATTTTATTCGATAAGTATTACTTTTGTGATCAAAATATTAAAGTAGGACTTTTTATCGAAGATGGGTGAAAATTTATTTTTGAGAATTTTTTGAAATTTTTATGGCTTTTTTATGAATTTTTTAATGTAGGACCAATCAAAATAGGCCACGGGAATGCCGCACAAGCAAGGGAGCTGACCAGTAGTTACCACGTGGATGAAATGTAAGCAATGAGGGTCAATTAGAACGCATCACGTGTTCCAGGTGATACAGGCGTTTCCATGTGTTGACACAACGTTCAATATGAGTTTCACTGCTTAGTAACGAGTGTGCCACACTTCTTCATGTGATTCGTTTGTTCGTTCCATTGGGGTACCACATAATTCTATTTGAAAAACACAACATGTCATGTGGTATTGACTCATCATGAGTTGACCACGACCAATCCTCCCCATCAAGCATCACATATTGATTAGTCCAATGATTTTCCCATACCACGTGTCGCGATCCCATTAACCAATTGTATTTAATTTCTTTTTTATCTCAACTCTTGATCTGAAGTTGATCTGATGGTACAAATTCCATCAAATCGTAATATAACCCCTTAATCCCCAAAAACCCTAATTAGCCAAAGATTACCAATTTTATATAAGGCTTTGGAGCCAAGAAAAGAGAAAAATACAAAAAGTTTAAAAAGAGATACAAATTTGGTGAAGATTCAAGAAGAGATTGGTGTCATAATTCAAGATATTGGTGTCATAATTCAAGATATTGATTATATTTATTCTTCTTCTTCTTTCTTTATCAATTTTGTTTTTATGAAAAATATGAGTTTTATGAACAAAATTATGTCTAGCTAGTTTATTAATCTAGAAGTCTTATGAATCTAATTTTCTACATGTGATAACCTAATATTTTACCCTAATTATGATTTTAAATTAATTATATTATTTAATCTAATTTTTATGCTATTAATTATTTGATAACCAATTTATGAGAGAATTATTTAATTATTTGTCTTGATTAAATAACATACATAGGTTTTAGATAGAAATGTATTTTTATTATGTATGTTATCCATAATTGATGAACTTAATGAATAGAATGAAATTTAATTGACATAAGAGTGCGATTAAGTTAATTATTATATGATATATAGTTTACTTGAGAGAAGAATACATACAAAATTAGATTCAATTGATTATATATTTAATTGATAATTATATTGGGAGATTTTAGTGATTCATATACTTAAAAAATTGAGAGATTAAGTATTCATATATAATTCATCATATATCTTCTCAGTTGTCAATTCTGAATTAATTAATTGCTGCTATTTATTTTTAATTTTGTTTTCTAAAAACACAAAAAAATTACTTTATGGTTTTAAAATTAGTTTCTAATAACATAATCTCTATGGGAACGATCTTTTCTTACCATTATATTACTTTTTGCGATATGTATACTTGTGTATTCATTACACACAATTCGTATTGATCAAGTTTTTGGCACCATTAATGGAGACTATAAACATTATAAATTAATTTTTATGTTATTTTATTTTAGTATTTTCTCTATTTAATTTTCGTAATTTTAATTTTATTTTAATTCATTTAGTTATTTTAATTAATTTATTTATTTTGATATCTCCTTTAGTCTATTAGAAATATAGTTGGGTCTATTGTATAAGCAGAGTCCATAAGAGAAAATGTTTGTCTATATCCCAAAATCGAGCGTACTTTGAAATCAATAAGAAAACAATAAGTTGTCACCTAAGTGAAAAAAAAGGCTAATCTATTAGAAATAAATAATATTAAGCTAAATTTGATAACCAGATACTTTTAATAGATGATAGAGATAGAGCTATAGATGATTATACATTACCTATGTTGGAAGGGTTAAATCCAAGTATTACAAGCCCAAACATTCAAGCTAATCAGTTTAAATTAAAGCCAGTGATGTTTCAAATGTTACAAACAAATAATTCAGCGAATTACCAACAGAGGATTCTCATTTACATCTCAGATTATTTATTAAAATTGGAGATTCATTCAAATTTAGTAGTGTGACCGATGAGGCATTTAGGCCTTGATGGTTCCCTTACTCTTTGCAAGACCATGCTTGAGCTTGGCTAAACTCTTTGCCACTTGATTCCATTACAACTTGGAATAATTTTGTAGAGAAATTCTTGATGAAATACTTCCCACAAACAAAGGATGACAAGCTTAGGAATGATGTTACCTCCTACCAATAATATGAAGGGAAATCTTTATATGAAGCATCAGAAAGATTCAAATAATTTCTAAGGAGGTATCCTTACCACGATATCCCTCATTGGATCCAAATGAAGACTTTCTAGAATGATCTCTCAATGTTCAAACAAGAACCATTGTTGATGTATTCACTAATGAAGCTTTGCTAGCCAAATATTACAATCAAGCTTATAATTTACTTGAGAAAATGACTAAATGGCTAATGGATAGAAAGGTAGCCACAAGAAGAATAGCCAGGAGTGCATGAGGTAAATGATATCACGACACTTACAACTTAAGTGTCACCTTTGGTAAATCTTTTGAAGTCTCAAAACTCACTAGCGAGTATAAACAAGGTCCAAGATTCAAGGGTGTTATGTGTCTTTTGTGGTGGATCTCATTTTTTTATAATTATCCAAATAATATTGAATTATCATGCTATATGGGTAATATAAATAGAAACAATAATCCATACTCGAATACATATAACCCAAGATGGAGACAATATCCATATTTCTCTTAGGGTAATAAGAATAATCAAGGTGGGAATCAATTCAACCATCAATCATTTTCACTACCTGATTTTCAACAACTATAATAATCACAAGCCTAAGATAAGGAGCCACCTACTAAGGATAATGCAAATGTTTTAATGGGGATGATGAAAGACTTCATCTAGTTAGTAAATACAAAAGTGTCCACTTAAGAAGCTTTAATTCGAAACTTAGAGACTTAAATGGGGAAATTTGCCTAGGCTATAAGTCAAAGGCCTCGAGGTAACCTTCTAAGTAATACAACTATAAACCCAAGAAGAGAATGTAAGGAGCGTTGCAATGTTATAACCTTAAGGAGTGGAAAAACTCTATAGAAGGAATATGAGACTCAAAAGAATGAGGAGAAACAAAAAATTAAAAATTATAAGGAGGAGCAAGTGGATAAACAGAGCATTGGAAAGGAAATAATTCATAAAAAAGCAACCTCTATAAACCCACTATTCATTTCCTACAAAAGCTGCAAAAGCAAAAGTTAGATATGTAGTTTTCAAAATCTTTGGATGTCATCAAGAAGATGCACATACATATACCATTTGTATATGCACTTGAACAAATTTCTTCTTATGCCAAAATTCTAAAGGACATTCTGTCTAGGAAAAGAAAGCTTGGATAAAATAAAACAATAACCTTATCTGAAGGTTGGAGCGCCATCCTTACTAGAAAACTACCCCTAAAATCGAAAGATCTGGATAGGTATGACATTCTTTGCACAATTGGGAACATGAACTTTGAGAAAACACTATGTGACTTAGGTTCAAGCATTAACCTTATGCCATTATCGGTCTTTAAGAGATTGAGGGTTGGTAAAGCCAAACTCACTTTAGTAACATTACAAATGGTAGATAGATCAATTAAGCGACCTAGGGTATGGTAGAAGATGTTCTAGTAAAAGTAAAGAAAATCATATTTTTGAGGGATTTCATTGTACTAGACATGGGAGAAGACCGTAATATTCTTATCATACTTGGTCATCCATTCTTAGCAATCAAAAGAATACTTATTATTGTATAAAAAAGTGAACTTACAATGAGAGTGTAAGATGAACAAATAACATTTAAAGCTTTTAAAGCATTTGAACTTTCTATTATTGATAATGCTTATGAATGCTTTAGGATAGATGTCACTAATCATGATGATAACTTAAAAAACTTTGTTAAGTCATCCACACTTAAGACTATAACATATGATGTTATGAATAGTGAAGTAAACTCACCAAGAAATAACTCAATCGATTTTAATCATGAAAGTGTGAAATCTATGATTGATATTGTTGATTATGTAAACTATTTGGAGGCTATACCTCTCATGTGTATACCTAATATTGTTGTTAAGAGTTTTGAGATAGGACCTAAGCTCAAACCATCTATTGAAAGACCACCAAGGTTAGACCTCACACCTTTACGCTATCAGCCCCCATCAAGTGGGAAAGCAAAAACAAATCCAATAATGAGGTGAAAAAGATGTTGCATGTACATAAATTATATGAGCTACAATGTAGTGCATATATGAATACCAAGAACTACAAAAAGAAAATAAAAATATGACATGATAAAAGAATTGAGCACCATGTTTTTAAATCAAAATATAAAGTATTATTGAAAAATTAAAAACTCAAATTGTTTTTGTGCAAAGTCAATAGTAAATGGACACAAATGGATGTACTTTAGAAGTTGATATAATCGTCTAGTCAAGGACGCTAAAATTTCAAACGTTGGTTGAGAGACAACCCAACGTTATTACACTTATATTTTTATTATTTTCGTTTTGTAGGTGAATAAATGTAGAGATTAAGAGTGCAACAAGATTAAGCATTTCAACGAGAGATGTGATATGCCAAGGATAAGGGGTTTTCTTTCCTTTTACCTTTTTTTATTTATATATGTATATTGGTTTTTCTTATTTATATGTACATACTAGAAACAATGTGTAATTTAAGCTTGGGGGAGAAAACTTCATTCTCTACTTGAGTTCTTAGTACACATTTTCAATTTTTATGAATTTTTTTAATTTTTTAGGATATTTTTAATCATGAATTGGGTATAAATTCAAAAATATATGAAAACTAACTGCATGCATGCTTGATATGAAACGTATGAACACAATGATATATTTGTTATCATGACCAAGATAAGGAATAAAAAATGCTTGATAAGAGTCAAATTATTGCATTTTTGTTATGATTTATATGTTGATATTTGTGTGAAAATTGTATTTATTTGATTATTTAATCCACAAATGTCATTTCATGGATATTTTGTGTTTAAAGTGCAAATTCAGGTAAAATCATGATTTTGGAGAAGTTTGGAACAAATTTTAATGATCGAGATTGAGTGAAAATAAAAAGAAAACAAAGTTTCAAAATTTGGAAATCCCGCCGCTGGCGAGATAATTCTCACCGCCAACAAAAATCTTACAGAGCGCACGGCGAAAATCTTCCCGAGAGCACAGATTTTGGTAGATGCAAATCTCGCCTCCGGCGAGATTATTTACCCGCCGACCAAATTCATCTCACTGCCGGCGAGAATCAGAGGAACCAAAATTTTAATTTTTCCAAAAATCTCGCCATGGCAAGAATAATGTCACCGCCGGCAAGTTTCGTCCGAATACACATTTTTTATGTTGTTTTGTTCCAAAATTTCCCCCAAAACCCTAGATCTTTATATACCATAAGATGGAGAAAGAGGCCACGGACAAAGAGGAGGAGATCTAAGACATCTTTGGAGGAAAGAAGGTAATTTTGGAGAGAAAGTTTGGAAAAGTTTGAAGGATTATCACCATTGTTGCTACCAAGTGTTCATCTTCAAGAGTTTTTCATCTCTTCTCCTTAGCTTTCATTTTCTGTATTTTATTCATATTTGTTATTCATGGATTCAATTGAGATAATGTTTGTTCTTATTTCCATTATGAACTAATTCATTTTTGCTAAGGCTATGATGTAGTTGAATCAAGAAAATCTGATTTCTTTTGTTATTGTTATATGCCTATCTTGAAGACTCTAAATCCTTTCCTGTTATTATTAACAATTCTTTGAATGATGAAGAGGAAAACAAGCTATTAGGAGTTCTTCGGACTCACAAAGCGGCAATTGGATGGACAATGACGGACATCAAAGGGGTTAGCAACTCTGTTTGCATGTATAAAATCTTGATGAATGAGGATTACAAGCCCACAATTCAGCCACAAAGGCACTTAAACCTAATAATGCAAAAAGTGGTCAAGGATGAGGTGATTAAGCTTTTGGATGCCGGGGTAATTTATCTGATTTCAGATAGTGCTTGGGTAAGCCCAATTCATTGTGTACCAAAGAAAGGAGGAATCACAATTGTAGAAAATGAAAACAATGAGCTTATTCCAACAAGGACAGTGATCAGATGTTGGAAAGATTGGATGCACATGCTTATTATTGTTTCCTTGATGAATATTCGGGGTACAACCAAATTGCAATTGCACCAGAGGATCAAGATAAGACAACATTTACATGCCCTTAGGGTATTTTTGCATACAGAAGGATGTCATTCGGTTTATGTAATGCACCTATAACTTTCCAAAAATGCATGATAGCGATTTTCTCTGATATGGTCGAAAAGTTTATTGAGGTTTTTATGGATGATTTTTCTGTTTTTGGCCATTCTTTTGATAATTGCTTGCATAATCTCTCTTTAGTCTTGCAGCATTGTAAAGACACAAATTTAGTGCTAAATTGGGAGAAATGTCACTTCATGGTTCAAAAAGGAATTGTTATTGGCCATCGAATTTCAGCAAAGGGAATAGAAGTGGACCGTGCAAAGGTGGAAGTGATCAAAAAATTACCACCTCTAACAACTGTAAAGGGCGTTAGAAGTTTCTTGGGACATGCTGGGTTTTATAGAAGATTTTTTAAAAATAACAAAACCTCTTTGCTATTTGTTAGTTAAAAATGCACAGTTTGATTTTTCTTCTGATTGTTTGCAGGCTTTTAACCTTTTGAAGGAGAAGCTCACTTCGGCCCCTATAATTTGTGCACCGGATTGGAGTCTTCCATTTGAGGTAATGTGTGATGCCAGTGACTATGCTATAGGTGCTGTTTTGGGCCAAAGGAAGAATAAGTTGTTGCATGTGATTTATTATGCAAGCAGGACATTGACAGATGCACAACTTAATTATGCAACAATTGAGAAAGAGCTTTTGGCAGTAGTGTTTGCATTTAATAAGTTTAGATATTATTTAATTGGGTCTAAAATCATTGTTTATACTGATCATTCTGCTCTTAAGTATTTGCTAGCCAAGAAAGATGCCAAACCGCGATTACTAAGATGGATTCTTCTCTTGCAAGAATTTGACTTAGAAATCCGGGACAAAAAGGGGACCGAAAATTTGGTTGCTGACCATTTGTCCAAGTTGGAGGAAGATTACCTTGAGGTTGAAGGACAAATTAATGAAACATTTCCTGATGAGCAATTTCTTGCTATCCGAACGGCTCCATAGTTTGCTGATTAAGCAAATTATTTGGTCAAGAAAATTTTACCTCCTGACATGTCTTATCAACAAAGACAAAAATTCTTTTTTGATTTGAAACAATATTTTTGGGATGAACCTTACTTGTATAAACATTATGCAGATCAAATTATTAGAAGATGTGTACCAGAGGAAGAAATGGAAAGCATTCTTCGTCATTGCCATTCGAAGCAACTTGGAGGACATTTTGGTGGAACAAAAACTGCAACAAAAATTTTATAATCTGGATTCTATTGGCCTTCATTTTTTAAAGATGCTTTCAAGTTTGTTTCAATGTGTGATGATTGCCAAAGGAGCAAAAATATTTCACGGAGACATGAAATGCCCTTAAATAATATTTTGATTATTGATTTATTTGATGTTTGGGGTATTGATTTTATGGGGCATTTTCCTTCATCTCATTCTAATAAATACATTCTTGTTGGTGTAGATTATGTCTCTAAATGGGTGGAAGCAGTTGCCTTGCCTACCAATGATGCTAGAGTTGTGATCAATTTTCTCAAGAAGAACATATTTTCCAGATTTGGCACACCTAGAGCAATTATAAGTGATGGAGGTAAGAATTTTTGCAATAACCAATTTGAGGCTTTGTTGCAAAAATATGGAGTAACACACCGGATAGCAACACCTTACCATCCTCAAACTAGTGGACAAGTTGAAGTGTCAAATCGAGAGTTGAAGAGGATCCTTGAAAAGACCGTAAATAACTCACGCAAGGATTGGTCAAGGAAACTAGATGATGCACTTTGGCCCTATAGGATAGCTTTTAAGACACCTATCGGCATGTCTCCATACCGATTGGTGTATGGAAAAGCTTGTCACCTTCCAGTTGAATTGGAACATCGGGCATATTGGGCAATTAAAATTCTGAATTTTGATCTTAAGGCAGCAGGTGAAAGGAGGGTGTTGCAATTGAATGAGATGGATGAAATAAGGAATGATGCTTATGAGAATGCCCGAATATACAAGGACAAGATGAAGGTTTGGCATGATAAGCACATTTTGAGGTGAAACTTTGAGGTGGGACAGAAAGTACTGCTTTATAATTCCCGTCTCAGACTTTTTTCGAGAAAGCTTAAATCTCGTTGGTCAGGACCTTTTCTAGTAACCAAGGTGTTTCCTTATGGAGCAGTTGAGATCAGTCATGAAACAAAGGGAACTTTCAAGGTGAATGGACAACAGTTGAAGCCATATTTTGACGGAGAATTCATCAAGTAGAAAGATTCTCTACAGTTACAACAACCGTAGTAAAGAATGACAGAAAGTCTAGCTAATGACTATAACTTAAAGCACTTAATGGGAGACAACCCATCAGATTTGTTTTCTCATCTTTTATCTCATTTTATTTTAGCAATTTTAAATTTTAGCTTAAATTTTAAGTTTTGGTGAATTATTAGTTAGATTTTAAATTTTGCACTTCATTTTATGATAATTTTATTTTTAATTAAATTTGCTTATTTTATTTGTCTTGCACGTAAAAAAAACATTTGTTTCTTACATTAAGGACAATGTAAGGTTTTGGTTGGAGTGCGGTAAATGGTAAATCTTTTCTTCGTTTCATTTTTAGTAGTTTTGTTTGTGTGTTTATTTGTGTTTAATTTTGATTTTTCATTTATTTTTTCTGTATTTTGATTTAATTTATCTTATTTGATTATTGTCTTTTTTTTATTTTTTTATTTTTCTCATTTGCATTTTTACTTGTTTTAATTTACACGTTGATGATAATATTGTGATTGTAATAACAAGTAGCTTTCAGAAGACATTAAATTTTGCTTCGGTTTAAAGATAATTTCAAATATTGATTTTACCTAGTTGGCGACTCTTTTGATATGTGGTATGATTTGGTTGATTTGTCTAAATGTTTAGAGAAGTCTTATGTGTGAATTTTTCATGGACACTTTTCTGATCTCAACAAACTCTAGAACTCATTTGAAAAACTCTTGAGGCGAAATAATTTGGAATTGCACTGTTTAGGATATGATGTAGGCCATTTTTGGATGGATTGTGTCATTTTAAGCCTACCTTGTTATCCTTATATCACTAGTTACCTCTTTGAGCCTATTTAAATATATTGTTAGCCTTACTTTTCTTTCTTTTTGCCTTCTATAACCTACCTTTTATTGAGCCAATATATATATATATATATATATATATATAATTCCTACCTTATTTGTTAAGAGCACTAAATTTTGAACACAAACTTTTCAGGAGCAATTGGACTAAGGATGGAATAAAAAAAAATCTTCCACATATATTGGAAGAAATTGGTTGGGGGTTATGTCTTTTCAAGAGCAATTGGAGTAAGGATGGAATAAAAAATAAAAAATAAATCTTCCACATATATTGGAAGAAATTGGTTGTGGGTTATGTCTTAAAAAAAGGCCTTCACATTCTAGTAAATAAAAGAGTGTTAGTGATGGATGTACTGAGGTGAAAGATTGAGGAAGAATTTTGTTTATCTTTGGAAAAATGGGTTATGATCGGAAGAAACAATTTAGGTTAAATGGTGTTACTCTTTTACTTAATTGGTTGTGTTTAATCTAATAAGTGCTCTTATTTGTATTTTGACACTTCCCGTTCTTTCTTAACCAAATACCTAAGCCTAACATTACAAGTCTCATAAAGTCCTATTGATCCGAAGTGGTGTATTTTCCTTCATTAGTGGAGAGAGGTTTGCAAAGTGAGCCTATAGAGTTTAAGATTTCGCCTTTTTGTTTGTGGATGTTGTGCATAATATTATTTGGGAATTATGGCTATTGGTTTGTGGTTTGATGGATGTTTAAGAGTCAATAACAAAAGTGAAATTGGCATTTGATATTTCTTAAAGCTTAGGTGACATTTAATTATTCTATGTGTTGTGCGTTATTTACAATTTTTGAGACATTTGTGAAAATTAATTGTTGTGTGATTTTATTGTTTTGAGTTAAGATAGTTATAGGTAAGATGTTTGTGGGTATCATCACTGGAAGCCCTCATGAGACTACAACTCATCCTACTAGGGCCGCCTAGGGGTTTAAAGGCTTATTGCATACGCTTAATGTAATTTTGTAAATAGAATAAATTTTCTTTGAATTTTTCTTTTAATGTCTCCTTTAAATTTATTCATAGATTGCTTTTCTTGCTAGAGACTAGTAAGAAGCTGGTTGGGGGTTCTTGATAAGAGTCAAATTATTGCATTTTTGTTATGATTTAAATGTTGATATTTGTGTGAAAATTGTGTTTATTTGATTATTTAATCCACAAATGTCATTTCATGTGTATTTCGTGTTTAAAGTACAATTTCAGGTAAAATCATGATTTTGGAGAAGTTTGGGACAAATTTCAATGATTGGGATTGAGTGAAAATAAAAAGAAAACAAAGTTTCAAAATTTGGAAATCCTGCCGCCGGCGAAAATCTTCCCGAGAGCACGGATTTTGGTAGATGCAAATCTCGCCGCCGGCGAGACACCTTTAGCTGTCGGCCAAATTCATCTCGTCGCCGGTGAGAATCAGAGGAACCAAAATTTTAATTTTTCCAAAAATCTCGCCGCGGTGAGAATAATGTCGCCGCCGGCGAGTTTCGTCCAAAAACACATTTTTTATGTTGTTTTGTTCCAAAATTGCCCCCTAAAACCCTAGATCTATATATACCATAAGATGGAGAAAGAGGCCACGGACAGAGAGGAGGAGATCTGAGACATCTTTGGAGGAGATAAGGCAATTTTGGAGAGAAAGTTTGGAGAAGCTTGAAGGATTATCACCATTATTGCTACCAAGTGTTCATCTTCAAGAGTTTTTCATCTCTTCTCCTTAGCTTTCATTTTCTGCATTTTATTCAGATTTGTTATTCATGGATTCAATTGAGATAATGTTTGTTCTTATTTCCATTATGAACTAATTCATTTTTGCTAAGGCTATGATGTAGTTAAATCAAGAAAATCTGATTTCTTTTGTTATTGTTATATGAGTTCATTGTTTTCAAGTTGAGTATTTATTTCCATGCTTAATGCTTTTAAATTTCTGGCCAATATTTAGATGATTTGTTACATTATATTGAGACCGAGAGGAGATGTGTAATAAATGCTTCTTGTGATAAATACCGTATATTGAATGCGAGTGTGAGAACTAATGCATGATGTATGTGGTTATTCTAGAAATTCCATAAATCGTAATGTGCTTGTTTGTGATTAAATCTTCATAGAAATATAGTTGTTTTTCATAAATAAGTAATTCTAATATAACTTGAGAGAGAGTATTAGATAAATTTAGATTTTTCAACCATCACTTTTAGCTTTGATTCTCATATAACATGACTTGAAATCGGATTGAATTGATTTAAGTTAATTTGTTTCTTAAACAATTTCAAGAATTGGGTTTTCAAATAAAATTAGGATTAGTCAATTTTGGTACTTAGTAACGTCATTCCTTGTGGGTTCGATATCCATACTTTTGTACACTTTATTACTTGAACGATTTGTACACTTACGAAAATACGCATCAATGCTCATTATGATACTTACATTAATCATGTGATATACTTACTAGTTTTGATTAGATTGATTCAAATTTTTATACATATCTTCATGATTGATTTGGTGTTCTTATTGAGAGAAAATTCGTGATGAGTTTTACGAGTTGATGAGATATATCATATTTTAGAATCTATTTAATCATCCCTTGAGGTGAAATTCTAAATAATATTTAACAAGAGAGATGATTTAGGCCTTATTTGGATCGATTAACCCTTTCAAGCTAACCATTATAATATTTTTAGTCACCCATTTGAGCCAAACAAAGAACCTTTCATATCTTTAAGCCACATTTTATGCCTAACTAATAAGCATTAACTTGACCTTTGCACCTTTAGCTTGTATTAAAAAAATACAATAAAGTGTTATGCAATAGAGTAAAGATAATTATAATGCAACCTATAAGAAAAGAAAAATAAATTTGGAAGTGTTGTAAAGTTACAAAAAAAAATATGTTGAACAAAAGAATATGAAAAAAATGATATGATAGGATGTATTAAAATATCAAGTAAAAGCTCAACTATAGTTAAAAAGTGCATGATGAAAAAAAGAAAACTAAGTTGTGAAAAAAGCTTAAATGTCTTCATTTATCGACCCTCATCTAAGTCTTACATTATAAGTATATAAAGCCTTTATTGATCATCAGCTAAGTGCACATTTATGTTAGTGGAGAAAGATGTGAAAAATAAATTTAAGAGACTTGTTCTAAAATTGATTAGCATTCTCATATAAGTTGATTTTATAAGTGTATTAGATGATATCATGTACAATACATGCATAAATCAATTCATCAAAAACCTTACACATTCTTTTATTAATGAAACATTGATTGATGAATATATGAACCTCATTATCATAGAATTATAGAACCACTGTTGAGTATCTTTTCGCAAAATATGCATGTATTATATATACATACTATACATGTCATTTTATCTAGTTAAATTTAACTTTATTTGAGGATAAACAAAGAGTTAATTTTGGGGTGTGATGTCATCAGTGCATTTTTTTTGCTTAATGTTTATCCATTTTCTTTAATAAGTAGTACTTTTAGGATTAAAAATATTAAAATATGAACTTTATAGTGAAAATGGGTGAAAATATATTTTTCAATAATTTTTTTGAAATTTTTTGGAATTTTCATGGATTTTTATTAGTTTTTAATGAATGATCAATCAAACATGCCACATGGATGCCATGCAAGCAGAGGAGCTAACCAGTCTTCATTACATGGATGTCATGCAAGCAAGGAGGGTCAATCAAAGTACACTGCATGTACCAAGTGATGTAGGCCTTGTCACGTGTCGACATAATGTTCAATCCAAATTTTATCTTGCAGTCAACGACCGTGCCACACGTCATCACATGATTCATCTATTCATTACACTGAGACACCACGAAATCCATATTCGCAAATCACGGTTTAATATGTAGTGCTAACTCAGCACACGTTGACTATGACAAGTCCTTCTCGCCACGCATCGCGTGCTAATTCGTCTAGTGATTTTCTCTTGCCATATGTCGCTATCCTATTAGTCAATGCTATTTAATTTTTTTTTATCTTAGTCCTTAATCTAAAGATAATCTGACGACGCAGATTTCATGTGAGTCTAGTTTAACCTCACAATTATCCAAAAAATAACTCTAATTATCTAAAATTATAGATTTTTTTTAACAATTTTTCGATTTTAATATGCAATCACATTCCCAATTATGTCACAGATTTGGTACATTTTAACCTTTTCATCTCATAAAGCAATTACTTCTTTTTTGCAATTTAAAATGTATTGTCAGTATTGCCGTCCCAGACCTTACTCTAACTGCTGCGTTATATAGAAGGAAACGAAAAATGACTTAAAAAATAGTAATAATAAAAGTTGACATCCAAGATGGCGGGAGACTTTTCTGTAAGTAGCCTAACATCTCCCTCGTACCAATCATACTCTGCAGCAGAAGCTAAGCAAGCACCTATAATTCACTATCTCGCTCTCTCTCATACACATATATACTTTTCTTGATTTTAAATGGCAATCCCAGAGATTCACTTCTCTAAACTCAACAGAGAGGAAAGGGTCAATACTTTGGCTCATATTGCAAATGGGTGTGAGGAATGGGGCTAATTATGGGGAAAAAAATACATTATTTTAATTATTATTTTTAATTAAATTCTTATTATTTTAAAGTAATATTTTAATTAAAAAAAATTAAAAATATATAATTTATCTTTAATTGACACAATATTTTTAAAATTAAGAGAATAAATGATATTAATGTAAAGAAATTAAATAACATTTTTCTCTATTAAATAATTTGTTAAGGAAAAATTTCCAAATGAGAAGGTTAAACTTAGGTGTCCAAATATTATATATTAAATGTTTAGTTCACACAGTTGCGCAGAAAACTAGCTTTGCACCTAATCCTCACACATATAGGGTTTTGGTACTTTATTAGTACATTTATTTAATAAAAAGTATATATTTAGAGTAATATTTTCATAATAGAATATTAATAATTTTACATTTAATTTTATATACTTACTGTTCTAAAATTAAAATTTAATTAAAAATTTTAATATGATACTTCTTAATTCAACTCCAATTGTTTGATCTTTTTTTTTCTTTATTTGTTGTCTTTCTTATTTCTATTTTAATGTCTCTTATAATAATTAGGTTTTTTTAATACCTTTTACACAACTTTTTATTTTTGACTCATAATCAATATACACTCAAAATTGAAAATGTGTTCCAAAATAAAACTCATCTAAACACAAGAGTAGTATCCATGCTTTAATTTTTTTCTTAGAGACATAACATATTTTTTATTATTCCTATAGATGTCTAATGCCCGAGTTGCTAGAGCTTCAATAACCTTTTTTATTACATGTACAAAAATAAAATATTTTTGAACATGTATTCAAAGTAATGAACAGCGCTAACAAAGTCAAGAAATGTTTTTAAATGGATCTAGAACGTGAATGTTTTAGTTTATCAAATATTAAAAATGCATGATCATCCTAACCTTATGATTTATACATGTAATTTAAAATTATGATTATTTAAGTTAAAATTTTAAAAAATTAAAATTTTTCAAAGATAAAATAAAAATTAAATATTTTATCAATAAAAAAATATTTAAAAAGATCATCAACCTCTTCCCCCTCCCTTTCTTTCTCTCTCCCTCCCTCCCTACTCTTTCTCTCTCCCTCCCTCCCTACTCTTTCTCTCTCATTCTCTATCTCTCCCCTTTCTCTCATCATTATTTCAATACAAATAAGATTAAGAAAGAAAGAGTGAGTAGGAGAAAAACTATTAATATACTACTATAAATATATAATTTTCATTTTACGCTCCAAAAATCTTAAATTTTAAAAATTGACTTATTTTATCATATTTTTAAATTACAGAACTAATAAACTCATCTAAAAAACTACGTAATTAAATTATATAAATCAAAGTTACAAGACCTTAAAAACTAGTTACCCAAATATTAAATATAAATTCACGAAATTACAACAAATTGTAGTTTAACGTAAAATTTATTTGAATACATTGAAAGTCTAGAGTTCAAGTTTCATTTACAAGTCTCTAAATTGGGTTGTATAAAAAATTCAAAATCTATTATAGACATAATTCATACTTATGTAAAGTTTACTTATAATTATAATCGATATTTTTAATATAAAACAAGTTATTATTATTATTTTATTCATAATTATATATCTTATAAAACTTTTTAATATAATCATTTAATAAAATATTTATTTTTTATGAAGAAGAATATTATTAGATATAGTAATAAATAAATAAAATGTAATAACTAATAGCTAAATGGTTTTGTGAACTAAAATAATATAGAAATACATGTCAAAAATGAAATCATCATTAAATTTATTAAAATCACATTCGAATGTATAAATTCTTTTAATACCTACCTTGTATCTATAATTTAAATTATAAGTTGATTTTTAATGTTTAGAATTAAAATAATTTAATAATTTAAGAAATATAATTATTATACATTAAAAATTTAAGGAAAAATAAACTATAATTCTATAGTAAAAAAATTAATTTTAGTGTTAAATAAAATACTCAATTCTTAATCCTTTAACGATATAAAAATAAGTTATAGTTATTTCCTATATGTTAATAAATTTACCTAAGTTTTATTATAAACAAATAAAAAAAGTATGATAATTTATATTAACTTGAGGCTAATAAATCATTTTGGATAAAACATTAGACTAAGCTCAAGCCCGATCTAGCGTACAGCATTGCTCAACCAACTGTAAGGGTTAAAATGAAAGCATTCTTTAAGGGATCATATCAAATAATATTCCCTTTTATAATTGGCCAAACATGTATCATTTCAGTTTGGGAGGTATTGGAATATAAAATATTGAATATTTAGCTTCCTAATTAAGGTTAAAATATATAATAATTATATTTAAGATATAATTTTTATTAGTTAATTTGGGAGTCACATTAAGAGTTTTGTTAGTATTAAAGTTTACAAGTCCCGATAAATATCAATGTACTCTTGTTATTATTAACTAGAATAGTTGAGAATAAGAATTACTTTATTTATTTTTCTAATTCTTTTCGATTCCCTAAAGTTCTAGCTTTAGCGTTCCCCTTTTTCATATTTCTACTTCATAATTAGCTTATACTTTTGTCACACAGTTGGTTAACCATGGAATTACAGAGGTGCTTCTGGAGATGGTTAAGAAGGTATGCTCAGATTGCTAAAGGCTGCAGAGGGAAGAGAATTTCAACAACTCAGAACCTGTGAAGCTATTTAATTAACTAATACTGGAAAAGAATCATAGCAGCTCTAAGCTGGAGAATTTAAATTAGGAGGATGTATTTACTCTCCTAGATGACAATGAATGGCCCTCCAAAACACCTGGATTCAAGTAAGAATTTCTATTCTTGAATATCTTCAACTACTTTTTTGTCATCAACCCAAATGAAATCTAAGACCATCAGATTTCAAGAAATCAAGACCAACATTTTTTTTCCCTCCCCAACCAAAGAGGACCCACTTCTAACACTTAACCACGTATTCAAACTATTTTCTTTCAGCTTTCAACCCATTAAAGTAACCATTTGACACAATTTTCATATTTTGAATTAATCAAGAGATGCAGCAAAGGTTTTCAATCAAAATGAGCATTTTAGTCCTATAATTTATGAATTATTCACTATTAATCTTATTATTATGAAAACAGCATTCTTTTAACTCAAAATTATTAAAATAAACACTTTTAATCCATCAAAAGTATTAAAATTGAATACTACTATATTAAAATTGAATACTACTATATTGATACCCATGGTTTGGCGCTACTATAAATGCTGACAGAGAAAGTGACGTGATAACTAATATAGATGGCCTCATTGATTTTGACAGGGAAACCTTGAAAATACTGGTCAGAACTAAAGAAGTTAGCATTGAAGGTTCATGGAAGTGATGGATGAGAACTTGGGATTGTCAAAGGGATACATGAAAAAAGCATTCAATGATGGAGATGAAGAAGAAAAGGCTTTTTTTGGCACTAAGGTCAGTCACTACCCACCATGTCCTCAGCCAGAGCTAATAAATGGTCTACAAGCTCATACCGATGCTGGGGGTGTAATCTTGCTTTTTCAAGATGACAAAGAGGGAGGGCTTCAAATGCTCAAAGATGGACAATGGATTGATGTGCAGACTCTGCCCAATGCTATCGTCATCAACACTGGGGACCAAGTCCAGGTCCTAAGCAATGGCAAATACAAGAGTGCTTCGCACAAGGTTTTAGCCTCCCCAGATGGTAATAGAAGATCAATTGCTTCATTCTACAATCCATCAAAGGCCACCATAGCTCCTGCAGCAGAATTGGTCGAGAAAGCAAATCAAGAGGTTGAACAAACTTATCCCAAGCTTGTGTTTGGTGACAATATGTTAGTTCATGCTGAACAGAAAGTCCTACCTAAAGAACCCAGGTTTCAAGTAGTGAGGGCCAGGTAAAAAAGAATGTTAGCTTCATAGAAAGCTGAAGTGACAATCCAGTATATAGTGAAGTTATATGAATTTTACAGAAAATTCTTTCATTTTATTTCTTGATATTGGATACATATATATACAAGAAATCAGAATGTAACATCATATTTTTAAGAAACAAACCTCCTAAAAATCAAGAGCTATTTACACCCTGAAAATTAATAATAACTGAAAATCAGACCTCCTGAACTAATTACATCCTGAAAATAAAAAATAGTTAGAAATCAAAACTCTTGAAAATCAAGAGCTAATTACATCCTGAATATCAAGAATAGCTGAAAATCAAACCTTCTGAAAATCAAGAGCTAACTACACCCTGAAAATCAGGAATGAATCATACGTCTAGATTGATTTCCTACACTCCCTCTCAAGCTAGACAATATATGTTTTCCAAACCAAGTGTTATACTTAACGCATGAAATTAAGTCGAAAGAAAGCTTTGGTTAAGATATTTGCTACTTGTCTAGATGGAACATAGTTAAGGGAGATCATTTGCCTTCAATTTTTTCACCGATGAAATGTCTATCAATTTTCACATCTTTAGTTCGATCATGGTGGACTGAATTTTTGAAAATTGTAATTGATAACTGGTTGTCACACATGATTCTAATATATTCTGAATTTTCAACCTTGAGTTCATTTATTTGTCGTTTTAGCCAAATTTCTTCACAGATGCTCAAAGCTAATACACAGAATTCAACCTCGGTATTATTACGTGTTACCACTACTTGCTTTTTGTCACGCCATGTCACCAAATTTCTCCAAATAAATGAACAATATCCAGATGTGGATTTTCGATCACTAGGAGATCCAGCCCAATCAACGTCAGTATAAATTTCCAATGTCCTATTAATTGTTTTCCAGAACATGAGCCTTTTTCCAAGATCTTTCTTCAAATACCTTAGAATACGATTTACTACCTCCAAGTGATCTATTGATAGGTTTCCAAGAAACTGGCTAACAACACTAACTACAAAACTTATATATGGACATGTATGAGTAAGATATATTAACTTATCTACCAAAAGCTGATAATACTCCTTGTCAGTTGCCAATTCATCAGTTCGAGACATTAGTTTGGTGTTAGGATCAATGGGTGTTTCAACTGACTTACACCCACTCATGCCAGTCTAACGTAAGAGATCTAAAACATATTTGCATTGAGAAACTGAGATTCTTTTGGTACTACGTGACACCTCTATCCCTAAGAAATATTTCAAATATTCCAAGTATATAATCTTGAATTCCTTGGATAATAGCATCTTAAGCCTCTTCATCTCTCCTACATGATTACCTGTAAAAACTATATCATCAACATATACAATCAAAACTATGGTTCTTCCATCTATGAAGTGTTTGACAAACATAATGTGGTTTGCATGTGTCTGACAGTATCCATCCTATTTGAGGACCTTAGTGAATCTGTCGAACCATGCTCTAGGTGACTGTTTAAGTCCATATAGTGTCTTTCTCAATTTGCATACCTTTTCTTGTGTACCCTTAGTCTCAAAGCTAAGAGGTACATCCATGTAAACTTCCTCGATCAAATCTCCATTTAAGAATGTGTTCTTGACATCGAATTGAGGCAGTGGCCAATCCTCATTAACTGCAATAGACAGTAAGACATGAATTGTATTAAGTTTTGCTACAGGAGCAAAAATCTCATGATAATCAATTCCATATGATTGGGTGAACCCTTTAACCACCAATCGAGCTTTATATCTGTCTATATTTCCATCTGTCTTCTATTTAATTGAGAATATCCATTTACAGATCACTGTCTTTTTTCCAGGTGGTAGCTCTGTTAACATTCATATACCATTCTTTTCAAGTATAGTGTATTCTTCTAAGGTTGCCTTGCACCATTCACGAACCTTTAGAGCCTCATTGACAGAATTATGAATCTTGATGTTGTCTAAGGATGTCACAAGTGCGTAAAATTTTGGGGACAGATTTGCATAAGAAATGTAACTTCGAAAAGGATGTTGAGTGCATGATCAAGTACCTTTTCTCTGCATAATAGAAAGATCTAACTAAGGGTCAAAACCTAGTTTTGGACTTCTGTTTCATCTTATAATCTTTCAAATTCAGTTTGGCTTGGGAGAGTTTTTTGGCTTTGCTGATTTTGTGTAGGCAAGTCAGGATTTTTCTTTCTTTCATAGACTTTTATGGCATCATTAGGAAAGTGAAGATGTCTAGGATAGACAATGGGAGATTAATCAAGTTTGATTTTTGAAGGACAATCAGGAATGGGAACCAGGTTGGAAGAGGACAAGGTAGTGGAAGATAAATGAGATGGTAAATTCGGTTCAATAAGTGATGACCAATCCCAATTTTGAATTCATTAGCGTGATTCTCCCCCTGAATTGTAGAATTAAAATAGAATGAAGTTTCTTTAAAGAAAGTAACATCCATGGAATTGTAAAACTTATGGGTGACGGGAGAGAAACATTTGTAGCCTTTTTGATTGGCTTAGTAGCCAAGGAAGATGCATTTTATGGCGCGGGCATCAAGTTTACCACGATATTGTGAATGAATATGGATAAAAATAATGCAACCAAAAACCTTGAAAGGAATTGGTGACACAAGTTGTGATGTAGATTATTAACCTTGAAACATTTGTAAAGGTGAGTGAAATTTGAGAACTTGAAAAGGCATTCGGTTATTCAAGTATGTTGCAGTAAGACGGGTTTCATCCCAAAATTTTTTAGAAACATTGGTTTGAAAAAGCAAAGATCTGGCAACCTCAAGTATATGACGATTTTTACGTTCGGTTATACCGTTTTGTTGTGTTATGTCAACACAGGAGCTTTGTTGGACAATACCATGTGATTTGAGATATTCACTAAGACTAGAATTAAAGAAATCGATAGCATTATCAGTTTTTAGGATTTGAATATTGACATTGAACGGAGTTTAGATAATGGCATGAAAAAGTCGAAATATGTGCTTAGTTTCATATTTGTCTTTCATAAAAATGTCCAACACAATCGAGTATGATAATCAACTAACAGTAAGAACCATCGAGCACCGATAATACTAGGAATGCAACATGATCCCTAAATGTTACTGTGAATGAGGGAAAAAGAGTGACATGGTTTGTACGTGCGTGATGAAAAAGTGTTTCGAGTATGTTTTGCCAACTAACAAACTTCACAATGAAATAAATTGGGATTTTACGTACCATTGCATGATTTCACTTTCTTTATTAGTATAACTATTAGACTTAAGATTATGACTCAATTGACACTGATAACTAACAGAATGGATTAAAGGAGTGTTGACATCAAGAACATAAAGCCCGCACGGAAATCAACACTGTCAATCATCTTCCCCGAGTTAAGGTCCTGAAAAACACAAGATTTAACCAAAAATTTAGTTTTCACAATTAAGGTCATGATATAGTTTACTAACTGATATGAGATTGCAATCAAAATCAAGCACAAATAACATAAATTTGAGGGTAAGGTTGTTTGAGAGACAAATGATCCCTGTTCTGACCACTGTGGTACGTGTACCATTGGCGACACACACTGTTTGATATATGTTACAAGGTAAGTAGGTTGTGAAAAGTGACTGAGCACCTGTCAAGTGATTGAAGGCACCTGAGTCTACTATCCAAGATGAGGAGGGGAATTTGCCTACATGCATTGCTAAATTATTGGAGTTATGAGCGAGGTTAGCATTTGCTTTTTGTATAAGTTGCTAGAAGAGATCCAACTGGTCCTTAGTGAATGGGACATGATTATTAGATTAAGATACTTCAACAATTGCAACATTTCCCTTTGCCTTTCAGTCTCGATTTTTTTTCCAGTCAGAAGGTTTTCTATATAATTTCCAACATATCTCCTTCAAATGCCCAGGCTTTCGACAATAGTCACACCATGGGCAACCTTTTCTTATTCGATTAGTGTCGATATATTGAGTATTGCTTCGTGCAATGAATGCACTAGAATATGGTGAATTGCCTTTGACTACTGCAAATGTTGGAACTTTAGGAATCGTGGAAGGATTTGATTGTCCCAATATGACACGTTTTCGGCTCTCCTATCTGCGCACTTCAGAGAATGTCTCTTGTAGACTTGGTAGTGGTTTTCTTCCAAGAATTCTACCCCTTACTTCATCAAGGGATTTATCGAGTCCTATCAAGAATTTGAAGACACGTTTAGTCTCCACAATCTTTCTAAAATATGCACGATGACAAGAGCTGTGAAATAAATAGTCACAAAGTTGTCACTTTGACGAAGGTCCTGGAGAAAACTTTCCACATAGAAGAGCTCGAAAGTGTTCTCACTACTAGAGAACGTTTCTCGTGCAACTTCCCATATTTCTTTTACTGTGGTGTACAACAAGAATTTTTTTTTCAATTTCAATTGTCATAAAACTGATTAACCAAGACATAACTAGATTGTTTTATGCTTTCCAGATTCTGAAATCAGTAGTATTGGGATCGGGTTTTGGGATGTCTCCAGTGAGATATTCATCCTTACTTCACTCGCTTATAAACATCATCATTGATTGGGAACATTAAAGATAGTTTTGGTCATTAAGTTTGTGTGTGGTGGTAGGGATGAGATTATTGTTTATGTTGCCTGATGTTAACCGAGGAGCAGTGGGAATATCAAAAGAGGGATTGGTTGTAAAGGAATGATCTGCCATGATAAGATGTTATTTGAAAATAAAAGAGAGAAATAAGAGCAGTGGTTTCTTTACCCAGAGGTATGATACCATGAAGTTGTATGAATTTTACAAAAAATTACTTTATTTTATTTCTTGATACTGGATACATATATATACAAGAAATTAGAATGTACATCAAATTTTTAAGAAACAAACCTCCTGAAAATCAGGAGTTAATTACACCTTGAAAATCAAGAATAGTTGGAAATCAAACCTCTTGAAAATCAAGAGCTAATTACATCCTAAAAATCAAGAATAGTTGAAAATCAAACCTCCTGAAAATCAGGAGCTAAATACACCTTGAAAATCAGAAATCAATCATACGCCTAGATTGATTTCCTACATATAGATTTCTTTGTATAATAGTAATATATTGATTGTATGTGATCTATGTACCCATGATCTTACTTTATGTGGTAACGGAATTGAGACCTAAACTAATAACTCCTTGCAATGAACTTAATAGTATCCATAAATGCAATGTAGACCTACTAAATGGCTTACATTTTCCTTCACTTCGTGTGGTTTGAAAAGGCGGAGTCTTATTCATCATACAACTAAATGAGCAACAATTAGCACAGTGATAGGTTAAATATCATATATAAATGTAGAATTTTTAAGATTTATTCTCAAAAATTAGTATATATTTTCCTTGTGATTTGATGAGTTATAAAGGTTGTAAATAAGGGAATCGGATAGTTGACTAACTGATTTCGTAGGATTTAGTTTCTTTTTCTATATTGACTAATTGTAGGAGGTGTATTAGCTGTATCCTTAGATTAGTGGTCTTTTTTTTCTAATTCCTAGTCCTATTTATACTATTGTACATACATTTGAAAAGTGATGAGAAAAAAGTCTTCAATTTCTCTCTCAATTCTTCCTCATCTTTTGCCTCTAAAATATCTTCATGGTATCAAAGCACTTATGAGATCCACCTCCTCATATGACAATACGACATGGCCACAGAAAATGCTGACAACCTGTGATAACAGTCGCCAATGGAAGAACCAAGAACAACACTCTACCCATCACTAGTCACAAATTAAATGGACACAATTACCTTCAATGGTTCCAATCCATCATAATATTCGTATGCAAAAAAATGAAAGATGATTACCTCATTGGAGTTACAGCAGCCCCAAACAAGGATGATCCAAAATACAGAACATGGAAATCTGAAAACAATATGGTGATATCATGGTTGATAAATTCCATGACGTACGAGATTAGAGAGAACTTCCTTCTCTACGATACTGCCAAAGGAATATGGGATGTTACCAGAGATACTTATTTCAGTTCTGATAATATATCTAAACTGTTTGAGGCCGAAAGCATCCTCCGTAATCTTCGTCAAGGTGAGTCTTTAGTTATCCAATACTTTAACTCTCACTCGATATTGGCAACAGTTAGACCTTTTTGATGTTCACGAATGGAAGTGTCTAGAAGATGGAACCTTGAATAAACGATTATTGAAAAGAAGTGAGTTTTCAAATTTTTGATGGGGCTCAAAAAAAGATCTTAATGATGTGCGAGGCAGAGTTCTAGGAACAAAGCCCTTACCAAGCATTCGTGAAGCCTTATCCAAAATTCGCCAAGAGGAGAGTCAAAAAAAGTGATGATGGGTTCTCAATCTTCCATTTCAGTAACTGGAGAAGGGTCTACACTTGTTGTTCGAGGACACCAACAATCTCAAAATGCTGACAACCGTCCCCAAAGAGGAAGACCTTAGTGTGACCATTGTCGTAGACTTGATCATACTAAGGAAACCTACTGGAAAATTTATGACAAGCTAGTTGATTGGAAGCCATCCTCTGCACGGCACACCAACAAAAAAAGTCATGAAAATCCTGCCTCCATAACCGATGGACTTGCTTCAATTGAATCTACCCTTTTTAGCAAAGAGCAGATTGATCTTCTCTAGAAAATATTTGGATAATCCTTGCCAACTCCAACATCACTGACGGGTGATGCTTCTCTTATCATGAATCTTAAAACTTGTCAAGAAGGACACTGTTAGAATTGTCGATGGATTCGTATCCAAAGTAACAGGGATTGGTTCAGCCAAAATTTCAAATTTCCTTATTCTCGATTTTGTCCTTCTTGTTCCAACCCTTGATTGTGATCTCTTATCAATTACTAAACTCACCCGTGATAAAAATTGTGTGACTAAATTTGTTCATAACTTATGTGAATTTCAAGACTTGGATTCGGAGAAGATGATTGACAGTGCTAAAGAGTGCTCGAGAATCTATCTCCTCAATGGTGAAGACCCTCCAAAAAGACAAGTCTTCCAAGCTATGTCAAAAGTTCCGTATCAGAATAAAATTTTGTTAAATCTTAAGTCCAATAACGATGGTGAAATCATGTTGAATCACTATCACCTAGGTCATCCCAATTTCATGTACTTGGAAAAACTTTTCCCTTTATTATTCAAAAATAAAAATTCAAAGCATTTTCAATGTGAAGTGTGTCAATTTTCAAAGCATGTTAGAAATTCATATCCTAATCTTCCATATAAAAAATCACATCATCTTTCACTAATTCACACTAATATTTGGAAACCTTCTCGAATCATAAACATAACAGGAACATATTGGTTCATTTCATTTGTAAATGATCATAGTCAAATCACTTGGTTATTTCTCATGAAAGAAAAATCTAAAACAGGTTAGATCTTTAAAAATTTCAATGCTATGATTCAAACCCAATTTCAAACGAAGATCCAAGCGTTGAAAATTGACAATGCTAGGGAATACTTCGCTTTAGTTCTTAGTGATTATCTGTTAAGTCATGAGATTGTCCATCTAAGCTCTTGTGTTGACACCTCAACAAAATGGGGTGACTGAAAAGAAAAATAAGCATCTTCATGAGGTAGCTAGATTTCTCATGTTCACAACTCATGTCCCTAAACAGTTCTGAGGGGAAGTTCTTACGGCTACCTACCTTATCAATAGGATGCTCTCTCGTGTCCTAACTTTCAAAACACCTATTAGTACTCTTTTTGAGTCATACCCTCACTCCAGAATCGTGTCCAACATTCCCTTTAAAATATTTGGATATTCTGTTTATGTCCATGTGCATCATAGAGGCAGACTTGATCCCAGAGCCATCAAATGCATATTCCTAAGGTATTCATCAAACCAAAAAGGATACAAATGCTTCTCTCTTATCACAAGACGGTTCTACAATACAATGAATGTTACCTTTTTTGAACAATATTCATATTATCCCAAACCTGCCATTCAGGGGTAAACATAGGCAATGAATACCAACTTTGGAATAGCATTACCACTAAGTCATCACCTTCATCCGAACAAATAGTAATTCCTACATATTCTGTCTTAAATCATATCCCTCAAATCCCCGAGAGTGAATCAGTGTCTCAAACAAATGCTCCTAATAATCTCAGTGAACTCTGAACTCCTTTGCCAACAGATCCTTAAAATTCTCCTGTCCCAAACAATGATCTTTTTGTGTACTCTAAGAGGAGAAGAACTCAAGAGAGAACGGAGAACTGAGCATATCTTGAGCCAGTCCAAGAGTCCAACTCGAGTACATGTCACTCTGACAATTCACAAGATAACATCACTGAACCCCCTATTATTGAGTTGTCTCCTGATGATTTGAATTTTCTAATTGCTGTAAAGAAAGGTATAAGATCTTGTACAAACCACCCCATCTACAACTTTGTTTCCTATAAAAGGTTTTCTCTAGGTTATAAGGCCTTTATCAACAACCTTGATCAGATACAGGTTCCCAATTCCGTTCATTAAGCTATTCAGGTACCTAAATGGAAGATAGTTATTCTTGAAGAACTCAGTACCTTAGAAAAATACAAGACTTGAGATCTCACAGAACTACCACCAGAAAAACGAGCTATCAGGTGTAAGTGGATCTTTACAGTCAAACACAAAGCAGATGGAAGTGTAGAAAAATTCAAGACTTGCTTTGTGGCTAAGGGATTCACTCAAGTATACGGGATTGACTATCAGGAAACGTTTGCACCTGTAGCAAAGCTCAACACTGTTCATGTCCTTCTCTCCCTGACATCTAACCTGGATTGACCTTTTTACCAATTAGATGTCAAGAATGCATTCCTCAATGGTGATCTCGAAGAAGTCTACATGGACATTCCTCTTGGAATTGAATCTTCTGCTACAACCAATATGCAAACTTAAGAAATCCTTATATGGATTAAAGCAATCTCCACGTGCCTGGTTCGATAGGTTTTCTAAAGTTCTGAAAAGATATGGGTACAATCAATGCAAAGCAGATCACACACTCTTCGTCAAGCATTTCTCCAATGATAGAATAGTTATCCTAATTGTGTATGTAGATAATATTGTTCTAACAAGTAATTCTACAGTTGAGATGAATAAACTCAAAGAATTCCTAGCCAAGAAATTTGAGATCAAAGATCTAGGAAATGTCAAATATTTCCTAGGAATGGAAGTAGCCCAAACCAAAAAAGGCATCTCTGAATCTCAAAGAAAATATGTACGTGATCTTCTCAAGGAAATTGGAATGATGGGATATAAATCGGCAAAAACTCCGATGGACTCTGTAGTAAAACTCGGAATCAAAGAAAACAGTGCACCTGTGGACAAAGGACGTTATCAAAGATTAGTGGGAAAACTCATTTACCTATCTCACACTAGACCAGATATTGGTTTTTCAGTGAATATTGTAAGTCAATTTATGAACAATCCCACTGAAGAACACATGGAGGCGGTCTATCGTATACTCAAGTATCTCAAGATAACACCAGGAAAAAGATTATACTTTAGTAAGAATCCCACCAGGAAAATTGAAGTCTTTGCAGATGCTGACTGGACAGGCTCTATAGTGGATCGCAAATCTACCACTAGGTACTGTACATTCGTGTGAGGAAATCTCGTAACTTGATGAAGTAAGAAACAGACAGTAGTCGCTCGAAGTAGTGCAGAAGCTGAATTCAGAACTATAGCCTATAGGATTTGTGAAGGAATGTGGTTAAAAAGACTACTCAATGAACTGAACTTCACAACTACTGAACCCATCAATATGCATTGTAACAATCAAGTTGCAATAAGAATTGCAAGAAACCCAGTTCATCATGACCGAACTAAACATGTAGAAATTGATTGTCATTTCATTAAAGAGAAGTTAAATGGCAAAATTATAGGCCTCATATATATATATATATAAATACTCGTTATCAAATTGCATATGTCCTCACCAAAACATTACCTCAAATCATCTTTGAATAACTGAGTTACAAATTAGAAATGATTAATATCTATCACCCAATTTGAGAGGGAGTATAGAATTTCTAAGATTTATTCTCAAAAATTAATATATATTTTTCTTGTGATTTGTTGAGTTATAGAGGTTGTAAATAAGAGAATCGGATGGTTGATTAACTGATTTCCTAGGATTTAGTTTCCTTTTCCATATTGACTAATTATAGGAGGTGTATCAATTGTATCCCTATATTAGTGGTCTATTTTTCTAATTCTTAGTCCTATTTATATTGTTGTACATACATTTGAAAAGTGATGAGAAAAAAGTCTTCAGTTTCTCTCTCTCTCTATCTTCTGCCTCTAAAATCTTCAGTAAATAATATAGAGGGAATGCATTTCAATAACTCATGCAGTTAACTTACATAGGAAGACAAGCTGTCAAAACATTTTTCATTTAGTTCTTAAAAAGCTCAGTTGAAAGAATGCTTACCGAGCTGTATTATCCAACAAGTGCTTTGTAGCCACTGCAGATCATGGTTCAACTTTAGCAAATCACCAAGCATTTACATACTTCTCAACAGCTGAGGATAAAAACAATTATATATACGCATATGAGATAAAGAAATTATGACTAGAATGAACCAGAACTTACCATGTCCTTTTAGCTCTATGTATGCCATATCTGCTAACTGTCATAAGTTGCTTTCTCCTTAAAAGTTGTATACCATAAGAAACAAATGTACGAGAAAACTTATAAGTACTTTATTGTTTAAAAAGAAAGCAACAAAAAGTTAGTTAAAATTATAAATAGAGATCCATAGAGGAGCTAAAAGTTCTGCTTTTATTGCTGAATGATGACAGAATCCAATCATCTGGTATGAAGTAAAAAATATACTCTCTTGTGGGAGCCAACTGGATTTATAATTAACTACAAATTAATTTCCTATAGGCAATATACAGTGTGTACAGTATGTCACATGAATCTTGAGTTCAAGGACTTCAAAAGGCCTTTTGATCTAGCCTTTCATTCCAATTTAGGCACCGAATCAAGCTATGAAACCAATCGCCGGTTTGGTCACACTTATTAACAGTTGGAAGTGGGTGCTGGCTCATAGATATTCGAACAGAATCCCCTCTTGAAAGTTGCTGCCTTCTCTTCCCATCGAAAGAAACCCAAGCATTACTTCGAGCATCTTCTGGAATCTGTCCAAATAAGCAATGCGTCAAAGGCTCAAAACTTTACCAAAGATTATGAGTTGGCAAAAACTACAACATTCACATTTTTTGTGTTGCTTCCGTTCCTCCATTATCACAACAGATCCTGAGATATTTTCTTAATTTAAATATCTAATACCCTTGCAAGTAAAAGCAGTTAAGTGATCAAGACCAAGGTATAGAAGTTGATTTAAGAAGACACTCTATGTCAAATTTGAGATTTGTCGGATAAATTTCTAATAAATATAGGGCAAACCACCCTATAGGATTCAGTTTGCATCATATTCCTAATGTAAGATAAAAAAAAATTTAATTTAAAATGATTTTTTTTAATATAAGATAAGTTTGCAGTTATTTTTCATGTATTTTTTTTGGCAGATAATAAAGCCATTATTATTTATAAAAACTACAAAAATGCCAGACATGGAATTATGAAAATATGAACCTTTCCTCCTGTTATTCACTTCTAAAAAATTTTAACACTGTTCTTGACATTGTCTCTTCTTAATCATCTGGACATCAACAAGAAGTCTTCACGAGAAAATTGTTTGCCTGAAATTGGTGATTTTGTCTCTAAATTTTTCATCATTTTTTTTGTTCGAAATAATAGCTAGAGATCAACAGATCTCGTCTACACCCCTTGTGAATAAGATGAAGAAGCAATCTTCAATGGTAGGTCTATCTAATAGATGTTGGTTTATGTTCTTTCTGACATTTTCTGGACTTTGTATATGATATTCCACTCAATGTTCTTAGGAAAATAAATTCAGTAACTTGATTGAGGTAAACCAGTCAATTAGACATGTAACTTGATTGAGTTAAGGTAAACCAGTCAATTAGACATGTAATATTTTTTTTTTATACAAGTTCTTCCGTTTGATGCTTGTGACTATAGAATGAAGTTTTTTACATTAGTTTTCTTCTCAAATAACCACGTTCATGATTGATTTACCTACGAATAAAAAATAAAGTGATGCAAGAATTTTCCATAGATATGTTATTTTCACTTTATAGATACGAGTATGAGTCAGTCAATGCAAAGCTTGAATATAAGTTGGAAAGAAAAATAACTTTAAATGATTGAAAAAAAAAAGTATTCAAATATTATGTGGGTGGTAGTTCTTTTCACTCCATAGTTGTGGAATATATTTCTATGGCATTGGAAGCCAGACAACTGCAAAAGAATGATGTTGAAGAGTGGAGAGAGACAGAAGGTGAAAGAGAAACAAAATAGACAATCTAGAGAATATCTCTCTCCCAATCAGGCATACCATGTCATGTTGGCTCCAATGTCATAGGGCATTAAGGGACATAGTTAGCATGAAATGTGTATATTATATATATTCTAGTTATGTATTAGTTTGAGTATAATTAAGATTATTTATCCTTATCTAATACTTATCCTAATCTAAATAAAACTCCTTTATTATGTATTTCTATACACCCAATTGGGTTAAAGAATAAAGTAAGCTCTTTTAGAGCCAACGAAGAAAAAAATTATAAAGAAAGGAAGTTAGTTTCCATTGCCCTCTTCAAACGTTTTTTTTTTCCTATTCTGGCGACACAGTGTCGTTGCCTCTCTTTTCCGGCAACACCCAGCACTGCTATCTCTTCTTTTCAGCACCAACACCGTTACCTACCTCGCGTTGTCCACAGACACCAAGCACCGCTGCCCTCCTCTTTCTTTTCCGGCAACAACCCAATGCTGCTGCCTTCTATTCAGTCTCATGCCGCAACCACTTACCTTGCAACGAAAATCCAGTGCTGTCTCTCCTCTCCAGCACTGACAACCCAGTGTCAAAGTTCTTTGTTAGATCTGTCTAGCAGCCTTTTCTGTTAGACTGTTCTGTTTTTTTTTTTTATTGTTTCTTTATTTTCTGTGTTTTTAATCACAGCTTTTAAAAATAAAAAAATATATATATTAAAAAAAATGATTTTTTTATTTTATTTTCTATAAAATTCAGATTCTAAATTTGACAATAAAATTATTTTTACTACAACTATACATGATAATTCTTCTTCAATTAATATTAAATTGGATGGTACTAATTATTGTATTTGGTCCAAAATTTTGAAGATGTATATTACTGGTAGAAAAAAAAAAGTTACATTACCGGAAAAAAGGGTACCCAAAAGAAGATGTTTCACCTTATGATAAATGGAAAGTTGAAGATGCCTTAGTCTAGTCTTAGCTCATCAATTCTATGACAAATAAACTGATTTCTCACTTTGTTCAAAGTGACACAACAAAAGAAGTTTGTAATGCAATCAGGAAGAGTTGTCTTGATGTATCTGATTCCTCTCAAGTATATGAACTGATGAACAAAACTTTTCAACAACGTCAAAGTGGTCGATCTCTTGCTGAATACTACAACAAGCTAAACTCTATTTTTATGGAACTTGATTACTAAATACCTAAAGATATTGAAAAATTAAGAAAACTTAAAAATTGGGTTTATATTTTTTTGGCTGGATTGGATCGAAACTTGGATCAGGTTAGCAGTAGGGTTTTGGTCACTTGTACTTTGCCAAGTCCGTTGTGAAGTACAGAGACAAGTCATTATAGACACTGAGAGACATCATGATGCCTCAACCCTTTTGGTTTAGAAGAATAAGATCTTATCCAATCCTCCAACTACAGACAATAGTTCTCAATTTTGCACTACAGTAACCGTAATGAACATACTTCTGATATTTGTTGGAAGAAGCATGACTATCCAGAGTGATTCAAAATTAAGCAAATTAAGAAAAGAAAGCAAGCTACTCAAGTTATTACTACTACTAACCCTCATCTTCTGCTTCTCAGGTTTCTCGAGTACATACTCTGGGAGGTAATTTTGGTTCAAATTTATTTTTTCTGCCTTTAACACTTGGCTTATTGATTCAAGGGCTACTAATCATATGACTAGTCATCCATCTATTCAAGATTCCCTAACATCTTCTTATGTTAAGTCTATTCAAATTGCAAACAGGACACCAATGCTAATTATAAGGGCTAACAATGTCTCATTATCACCAACATTGTTTGTCTTCTGTTTTACTTGTACTCAATATAATCTTATGTTAATAAGTAAAATTATGAAAAAATTTGATTACTCTATAGCATTTTACCCTACTCATTATGTATTTGGGACAATCATACGAAAATGCCGATTGGCACTGATAAAGACAGGGAAGGCCTCTACTACCTAGAGATAGGAGTGGACAACCCTAATTGTGGTTTCCAAGTAAACAAAGAGACTGAGAAAAAGAAAATCATATTATGGCAGTGTTGTTTAGGACATCAATCTTTTTCTCTCAAAACGTTTATTTCCTAGGTTGTTTTTTAATATTTCTATTTCTAGCTTACGATGTGAACAATGCATTTTAGCAAAAGATCATCGGGTCTCATTTAAAATTAGATCAAATAAAAGTTCCTTTTACTCGTATTTACACTTATATGTGGGTCCTTTCTCTACTCCTATAGCCTCTGGTCAAAAATATTTTGTCCTTCATTAATGATTGTACTATGGATTTATTTGATGAAATCTAAAAGTGATGTTATACATGTTATTCCTTAGTTTTATAGTATGATAGTCAGGCAATTCAATACTCGTGTTAAGATTTTTCATTCTGATAATAGTCATGAATTTGTGAATCAATCTCTTACTGATTTCTTCAAAACTCGTGGCATTCTCCACAACAGAATGGCAAAACAAAGCATAAAAATCGCCATCTCATTTAGGTGGCACGTGCCTTAGGCTTTACTATACATGCCCCTAAACATTTTTGGGCAAAGTCGGTCATGACTACTGCTTATATTATTAATAGAATGTCTACACATATTATTAATTATCAAACTCCCTTGTGGATATTGTCTATTTTTCACTTTATACCTTCTACACTTGATCTATGTCCTGAAGTTTTTGGGTGTGTTAATTATGTCTATGTTCATTCACTATAGGAGATAAACTTGATCCATATGCTCTAAAGTGTGTCTTCCTAAATTACACCAATACACAAAAAGGGTAAAAATGTTTTCACCCACGTACTAGTAAATACTATGTTTCTAGGACATTCAATTCTATGAAAGTAAGTCTTACTTTTCTAGAGACATTTCTCCAATTCCTCCTCTGGGAAGATTAGTAGAAAGAAAGAGAATTGTAGTTGGAAGAAAAGAAGTTGTGGGTTGCTATCAAGGGGGAGAATCCTTCTTCTAGAGAATCAAGTGATGACTATCTTGAGCCTTCCCATTCTATAGGAGAACTCGAACCAGATAAGAAAAGATCACCTCATTCGTTCCAACAACAGTTTGGTAGAAGGAATAAGGGTGTTATTAACATGCCCTATCTCCTGATGCTCCTACTGCTCTCGATGATACTACTATGCCATCAAATGAGTATTCTATAATTGATCCTCAAGTACATGTCTCTGATTTACCTTTTACGTCTGATATCTCTATTACTGACTTACATTCTAACCTCATTTAAAAACCTACTAACTTGGATTCCAATCCAAGTTAATGACTAAGGTAGAAGGTATCTTCTTCGAGTTCCTAAACAACCTACTAAGATGGGTTTCTCTAAGCCTTCTTCTAATGTTCTTTATCCTATCGTTGACTTTTTTTATCACCACTTATCCAAAACTTACTTAAATTTTTACCTTTAGATATCTTATATTTATATTCCTAATAATTTTCAAGAAGTTCTTGAAAATCCCAAGTAGAGACTAGCAAGGTTAGAAATAATGAATGCCCTCCAAAAAACACTGTACTTGGGAGTTGGTCGAATTACCTAAAGGAAAGAAGTATTTATTTTAATAAATTATAGGACTAAATATGTTTAATTTTTGTAATAACAAAACAAGTAGCACTCAACTCATAAATTATGAGAATAAGTACTCATTTTTGAAAAATTATAAGACATATGATACCAACTCAATAATTACAAGATTAATGTGTTCAATGGATTACAATACATTTTTCTCAAAGGATGGCACGCTCATGTAATTTTTAATAAAAGAGCATAAAAGTCTAATAATTTTCAAGTGGCCACGATAAGTCCTATAACATTAAAAACAAAGATTCTTCATTAACCGTTAAATAATTTTTTAGTTGAAAATCAACATGTGATCAATGCATTACCAAATTTTTGAGGGTAATTTAAAAAAGAAATTAGTTCTTATACGCACGAAATTTAAAAAAAACATTAAATTTAGTATCCTCCATTAAGATGCCACTAAGTCCTTCATTAAACAAAAAAGTGCACATATGAAAGGGAAAAAAATTAAACATAATCCACTATCTATTTATACATTACAAAGCTCAAATTTTTTTGGACATTTTTTTTATAGTACCTCATATGTTTTTGACATAATTACAACAAAATAAACATTTTGAATATTTTTAAAAATTATCTCATACATTTTTTTGCATAAAACATAATTAACCTTAAGTTTTAAGAATTTACAATAAAGATTTGGTAAAGTTGTGAGAAACAAGTATGATGCGTAGGAAAGGGAAAAAAAAAAGAATTTACACAGCTATGTAAAATAATTTACATGGACATGTGAAGCGAAATATATTGTAAAATATGAAAAACTAAAATTAGATTATGAATATTGATATAACTCGAACCTATTTATGAGTTTACCCAATATTTTAGGGTGAGATGACTAGTAAAAAGCAGTTAAGATAAAAAAAACAATATGCATATCCAAGCCCAAAAAGTCACCCATGACCATGAGGAATGATAAAATATACCCAATAAACAATATCAAGATGCTGTATTTCACTCTAGATACAAGAAAAGTTCACCTTTAATTCAAGCCGTGCAGAATCTGGAAGAATAACTGGTCTAAACGAGAGGGAGTGAGGACAGATAGGAGTAAACAACATACAAGGAACATTTGGGTGCACCTGCATAATTATTCATTGTTAGATGGATAATGCACTTCATGTTAAAATTACAAAAGAAACAGTAATAACGGCAATAGAATTTGTAGTTATCAACTTGTGAAATAAAGTAAATTGAAAAAAGAAATGTATGGACGTTATAATTGACCTTATGTCTGAAATTCTCAAATCCAAAAATTATCACTCTTAGTGAAATTTAAACTAGGATCTTAAAGGTGCATAACATCCTCAACAATAATATAGCCATTATTATTAGCAAAATATTAATATATCATGATTCATGAATTTCCAAGAACGCAAAAGAAGAGGCATTATGCATCATTGATTTGTTATAATCAAAAATATGATTCAGCATGAGGTTAAAGTTGCCATTACTTTGGGCTAAAAATCCCTCAACAATCTTTCAAAGTTACAAGTATTGAATGAGCTATGGATGATAGCATAAACAAAAAGGAGGATGACTCCTAGGAGAATTAGATTACTACTAAATAAAATCAAAACCTCTCTTAAACAAGTTGGTGTTTTGAAGTCGGAAAAAATATAAGGAAAACGATGACTTAGGACTCATAACTCATAAGACAAACTTACCATGGAACCTCCTGCAGCAGTGGAATATGCAGTACTTCCAGTAGGTGTTGCCACAATCACCCCGTCGCCTTGGACCTAAAGATTGAATGTGTATCAAATGAGCCATGACAATGTCTAAATATCTAGTTATTTCCCCCACTATGTAGTCCATTTAACATAGGTCTAGTAAACTGAAGCCTATCAGAGATCATGTTTTAAAAAAAAAAAATCACTAGCCTCACCTTGGTTATAAGCCGGTCATGTTCATAACATTCAATCTTGGAAAGGTAAGGATTAGAACCCCGATCAACGACCACCTCATTTAAGACATCAAAAACTTTTCCAAGCATAGCTTTACCATTTCGAAAAATTTCACATCTAAGACGCAGTCTGAGAGTTATATATACACCTTCACGTGTATTATTCCCATGGATGATCTGTCTTAAGTCATGCCTGTAATCTTCAAACTGTATAAGAAGAAAATTAATTATTTTATCAAAAGTTCAGAAACTGAATTAAAAATGGAGAAGAAAATATTAAGGAGCTTACAGTATGAGAAGTCAGAAAGCCAAGGGATCCAAGATTAAAAGATACAACAGGCGGAACAGCACCTCTAAATAGGTTAGAGGCGTGGAGTATCACACCATCTCCCCCCAAACATGCCACAAAATCAACCCTCTCGTGCAGATCACTGTTTAACATGCATACACCAATATCAGCAAATTTCCATTGACGTATGGTAAGTTCAACAAATCAATGCCAATACATTTAGATACAAGTTCAATACCTGGTATCTTGACTATAGAAGGTCTGTACAAATCCAAAACCTGGGATTCTAGCAAATATGTCATGAACTTCAGGTTCCACTAGAACGGTCATATTCTCTTGATAATGCAAGAAACTGGCTACCTGCATTATGAAAGTACTAGGAGTCAGCACGAATCATTTGAATTTGACTACGTCACATGAACAAAGACTGCATTTGTAATAAACCTCATTCAGTGAAAGCAGATTACATTGAAATATTAGATATTTATTATTATTAGTATTAAAATACTATATACTAGATAATTATCATTACGTTTTCTTATTAATTTCAAAGCCTTATTTAGAGTCATATTAAAATTAGTGTTTTAGTTTTATTAATCATATAAATACACATGTAATCTTTCAGTATTATTAAGAATGGAGAATATGACTTTATTTATTTTTCTCTTTCTTCTCTCTACATGTTTTGATTATCTAAATTGCTTCCACTTTATATTTTTACTTTGTATTAGAACCGTGTTCAATCTGGGACACTTTTAATCTATTTTCTAAACCTTAGTTTATCCTCCACCATGGTTTTCCTCTGTTGGTTTGATTGTTTTCCAACCTGCACCGCCACCTATAGATGTTGTTCTCCTGCATCCGGTTTCTTTACTGCCAGATCTAATTCCTTTTGTTGCCACCAGGAACCAAGCTTATATAAAATCCATGTCTCTCTTTTCTCGATGGTGTCGTCGCATGTTCTAGAACTTGCTGCCTAAATCACCATGCCAACAATCAGTTGATGTCATCGTTGTTGTTTTCAAACTACCCAGCCAGCACCATTCACCTATACTATGTTTTTTTCAGATTGGTAATCTTTGACTTATTTAGCTATTTTGGGTTGATTGATTAAATGTCCAGATTTGCCATCATTGTTTATACTATTAAAGAAATACTTATTAATTGGTAGAGTTAAACTACTCACTTCATTTTACTGTGATTGAACCCAAATTTTAGCTTTCGAGTTATTACTAATGGGTTTTTATGGATTCAACTTTGTTGGATTTTTTATGTGGTTCAACTTTGTCTTAATTTATAAAAATTCCTTACTAAATGATATTTACGTGGGTCTATAATTCGTGACTAATATTCCAATTAATAATTTGTGATTTTTCTCAACAAAGAAGTATTAGAGGTTGTTTCGTCAATGTCATGGATTGGTTAATCGGGTGGTTCTCTAAGGCATTCATATGATGTGAGATATTTAGTTAGTTATCTTATTGACTGGACTTTTACTTGTCGACACATACCATTCACTTTAAACTTGTCACATTCTATTATTGTCGTGGGGTTGTTTTATATGGATTTGTATTGGTTGTCTATTGTGACCGACACCAATTGTAGATGGCATGGGGAGTTTTTCGTATCGCCGTCTACTATTAAGCACCTGGTATTTGGCTTCTTCTATGATGTAGTTGTGTTGGTCAACTACTTCTACAACGTGGTGGTTGGTTTTTCTATGGTTTGATTGTTGGGTTTCCTATCTCAACTGCTACTATGTTAATCTTTGGATTGTATCTAGGTTGTTGCTTTATGGGTTATATAAACTAGTTAAGGTACTATTTGATTAATTGAATATCGAGATATGCTAAATCAAATGATCATCATTGTGAACTCGACAAAATTTGAATTTTACTACTAATTCTCTATATAAAGGTTTTTTTTGTTATTGGAAGATTTTTCATATATAACCATTCAAGTTGGACATGTTTGATATTTATACTCCAACTTAAGGGAGAGAATTATAGTATATCTTCCTACTACCTATGTCGATAGCTACTTATACTAGCTTTTACTTCTTTGGTGTCATCGCTATCTACACTGCTACCACTCAACCGCTTGTATTGCTGACTATCCTAATTTTTAGAAAATCCTTTTTTGTATAGTTGTGCAGCATTTTATCAACTACACCACCAATTGCCATTTCTACTAGGTTTTACCATTATTTAGTCTATGCCATCACACCCTCTATTACTTTCTGTGCCTTAAAAGGATTTTTTTGTGTTAAACTACACTTTTAAGGACTTTCTATTACATATGGACTTCACTCAAAATTAATGTCCTCCACACAAAAGCAAATTAATTATTTCCAATTATTGCTGGTTAGATCAGTGACTACTTTTACACTCTTGACAAGACTATTGTAAACAACTTAGAGATTCAACTTCACCTGTGGTGGATTGGTTTTGTGGATTTCTATTTTATTGTCTTTTATAACTGTTGAAGTTAAACTCATATGTACTTCACTTGAGAGGAAGAGTTGAAATATTATATATTTAATATTATTAGTATTAGAATGTTAGATATTATCAATATGTTTTCTTAGTTTTGGAGTCTTATTTATAGTCATATTAGAATTAATGTTTTAGTATTATTAGTCTTATAAATACACATATGATCTTTTAGTATTATTAAGAAATGAAAATATGATTTTATTTATCTTTCTCGTTTTCCTCTCCACATACTTTGATTATCTAAATTACTTCTACTTTATATTTTATTGATTAAAATATACACTATCTTCTGCAAGCCATTGGCTTGATACTATTCTTTTCCTCAAAGCAGCTTAACTAATAAAATCATTTCACCATTATATTTTATAATTCTCGAAGCTAATTCATTCTTTTTCTAAAAATGATGGTCATCTAACAGTTTTCAGTGGGAACTTTGAGAGTAGAAGCTGATTTTAATCTTTTTATATTTCAAGACAATGTGGCAGGGGTACATATATGCATATATCAACCAAACCACAATCAACATATAATGCTATTTATGTAATTCATCGAGCTAAGGTATAGAACTACCAAAATCATTACAGACATGAGTATATGAACCCATACATAGCATCAAATAATATAATTCTGAGTATAAAACACGACCAATTTAGGATTAGTTGACGAGGTCTTCGCATGGTACCTGTTTAGCTTCTTCCATGAGTTCTTCCCCCAACTTCTTCAACAACAATACAGTCCTTGGAGTAGATTTCCACATGAGCATCTGTTGCTGAGTGCTTGGATGAGTGAAGGCCAAGGAGGCTTCTGTCACTTTTTCTCTGGCACAAGAGAATCCACCTGTTCGAACCAAGAACATCTCTGCTTTCTTTCTGGACTGCACCCTCACAACACCAGTTGTAGAGGAACACATATCTCCTTCAATTAGACATAAATCATCATCAGACAAAACTGGAGCATTTCTGTTTTGACTCTTCACCAATTTAGGTGTTGTATTATTTTGATAGCCATTACTCAAAGTGGTATCTACATAAGATTCCATCACATGATACCCATTTCCTCCAAATCCACTTACAGGTGGACCGACAGAAACACGATTATTGACATTTAGATATTTCGCAATATTGTTAGCTGCTTTATGAAGCTCTTGAGAAAGGATTTTCCCATTACATGGACTACCCAAACTTTCAGCCTCAACAACTTCAGGCACTGAATTAGTACTAAGAGTATCAGCTACCTGAACTTCCCTAGTATACATCTGTCTTGAAATTGGAAATATCTCATAAGTATGCAATTGGCATTTAAAATAAGAGGAGGGAGATATCCTTCTACTCCAGAGGAACCTAGACATTTCTTTTCTTGAGAAAACATTGCAAGGAGGAACTTGACCCTTAAATGGGTCCATTTCCATAAAGAATTGAGCATTTGGTCCTTCTTCATCGCTATTACTTTCTATTGATTTCATTCCTGGTACAGAAACAAAGTCATTGTAAAACCCATTGGAGATTTGATTCGATTTATGCCCATTTGGAGAGATACCTTTATGTTCTTGCCCATTTAAACCATTGTTTATATCAAAATTCTTTAGTGGCAACTCGATATCTTTATCCAAAAGAAGACCTTTCTTGATACAGGAAGATTTCTGCCTTGATATCCCATTTGTATTCTGCAATAACTCATAGTTTGAAGTGACTGGTTGATCAGAGACAGACTGCAAAGCATAGCGAGTCATATATTGTCTCCATCTTGAGACCATGGTAGAAGCCCTCCAAACTCCTTCTCTACTGTGAAGATAGATGGGCCTTTTTCTGCAATCTGAAACCAAGGATGCAAACTTCTCAACTTGCTCCGCTGAAGGCACAGTCCTAACTTCAACTGGAAACTTGACAACTTCAATTTTTCCAGATGCAACAGCACCATTCAGAGCTGATTGATAGAAGTTATCTTTCACATATTCTGCTCTTAGATCAATAATGGTTTTAAATCCTTTCTTCACCAGCCACTCCAAGCCTTCTTCTGTTACTTGACCACCCCTCCAAAAAGCTACGTCAGAAGCACTGGACACTTTGCTTTCTTTTGAAGTAGATAAATAAACAGGAGCCCAATTTGCAAAAAGCATATGGCTGGGATGATCTTCTCCACGGGGAAAGCCAGAATCATAGCACACGTTCTTCAATCTCTGAAGTTTCCTACACACATTCATGCTTCGATCATCACCAAGCACCAAAAAGTTTTCAAGAGCTACATGTAAGCTCTCACAACACCTTTTCATCTCTGTCCTGAAAATGGCAAGTGGAGGAAGCTCATCCTCCATTAAACTTAAATCGGCAGCACGAAAAGAATTTATTAAGGAAGACCTTCCAGAAACAATATCTTCCCTCCCTTTATTCACAAGGGATACCATACAACCAAGAACGGAGACAATTTTGTCCTCCAATAAAGGCTTTTCATCTGATGGGGAATCATATGACACATTAAACTCCCCAGTCAAAGGATTGCATAATGTGTCCATAAGTGCGCTATGAAGCCATTCAGCAGCTCGAAATATTCTACAATATGCCTCAACTTCTGCTATATCCCCAGGAACAGGACCTATCCACAAAAGCTTTGATTGGTCATGATGCTGTAAGACCTTCAAATTAAAATAACGGCAGCATCAGTATGAAATTTACCATTCAAACAAAGAGAAAAAATGAATTCAACTAATCATGCATCAAATAAGCAATAAACTGGGTGAGTATCTTTTAACAAGCCAAAAGAATAATTGAGAATGTTTAAAGCAGTTATTCAGCATCAAGATGAAGAAAAGATAAGCTACAAAACTTTAATAGGACTTGTTCTTGTTTTTTTCCCTAATCTTGTTTCAAGTTAATACTTTTTCTTTTCAATTCGTTTCAATTAGCTATTTTTGTCAACTTCTGTTAACATTATTAATGGAAAAGTAGGGAAACGCACAAGTGAGTAGCACAGATGATAATTCAAGGACATTATCCGCTTTGTCCATCGTTTGGTGCCATTTTATAGCTGTAGAATCTAGACACTACAAACGTTGCTATAATAGAAATCATCCACGTGCTTTTCATGGATTGTTTAGGTCCAAAATGGCATCAAAATATGTGAAAATAGGATGTCCATAAAAATTTCATATTTGCACCGCACTTGTGCGTTTTCTCAACTTCTGCATCAAATATGATAGTTGCAGTTGGCAAAAGAAGCCATTGAAATAAATTAAAATAAAAGGTAATAAATTAGAAGAAAATAGAAAATGTACTAATTTACCATCTTGGAGATGATTTTAATGCTAAATGGAATGTTTACCCAATAAGAAATACGAAGCTAACAAAATGCAAAGTAAAAGACTTCAATAGTAATTTACAACATTTGAAATGACCACCTATGGATAAAAGTGGGAAAAAAAAATTTGATGTCCAAAAGGCCCATAGGTGAGATAGCCAAGAAAAAACAATTTCCACGTCATAATTAGGATTGGGGGGGTAGGGGTTCAAAACCTGATGTTTAAAGTAAGGACCCAAAAAAATAAAATCTTCAAAAAATACAATGTCTTCAATAGAATTAAAAAAATAATGTATTTGTAAGATGATAATGCAACTGGCTGCTTTGTGAGCTTCTACTTCCATACTTTCTGAGGGGTTTCCATTAGGATTCTTGGATTTCTGTTTATGCTATCTTCTAATTATTATCTACCAGCTCTGCTGGTCGGACCTAGTCCAACTCAACACTTGTACCTATTCTCTCTTATGTTAAAATGAATGTTTTCTTTCCTACTAAAAAAATTAGGAAGAAAAATCTACCTTCATAGTTTGCAAACTGCAGATTCCAATTTGACAGTTCAAATTAATTTTACAAAATGCGCATCACTGGGTGAGGTAAAAAAATAAAAAACACCTAATGCAAAGCAACAGATGCTTCATGAAGATAAGCAATTAGAATACAAACTGCACAGCTGCCCAGTGGGCATATATCAAAAGGTTTTCCATTTCCTATTTGTAGCCGAAACAAACTGGGTATTAGACCCAGTAGAAGTCTATCATATATCAAAAAGTATACCAGACAATATGACAATGCTAATTTGCTAATCAGAGAAGCTTTATTTCAGCTAACTGACCAATCAAAACCCATTTGCAGTTTCAAATTGGCTCTCCAAATGTATTTAAAAAAAATCATTTAAATCGGCTTAAATAATTCATCTAGCAAAACTTCATGAGTTAAATATAAGCTTAAAAAACAAACTCGAAATCGTAAATCGAATTGAAAAGGAGTATTGCATTAAAGAAAACAAGTAAAGGAAAAGAAATGTGCAACCTGAGAATCCAATCCAAAATTGAGAGAGAGCGACTTGGAGAGCTCAGCTCTAACTGCGAAGTTTAGGCACTTCCCGTGCTCGAAGCGAAATTCAAATCCCAGTTGTTGGGAGTTCGATGGGAACTGAGTGAACTTTGATGGACAGTTAAGTGAAGCCAACGGCGAGAGTGATACTCTAGCGGCTGAGGAACACAAATGCATATCGACAACGATGACCAAGTAACGCATCGAACAACCAGCCACCACTATGCGGATGTTAAGCCGTTATCAGAATATTTTATTGCCCTTTCCCTAGGTCTCCTTCCCTCTTTAATCGAGAGGGAACGTTATTTGCTAAGCGAACATGCTGTTTGGATGGCAAGAAAATGTTCTATGTTGGTCTGGCCGTCTAGACAATTTATGTTCCGATTTTGCAATTTTTTATTTTTTATTTTTTATTTTTTTTGGGCTTAGAAGCTCGGCGGTTTGGAGTACTATTTTTATTTCTTTTTTACATTTCAGTGTTATTAGAGTAGATAATAGACACGAGTAGAATGAATAATTTTGACTTCAGTGGACGATCTTTTTTTCTTATTTGATTTTCTTTTTTATGGTTCTCTAATATTAACCGGAGAGTTTTCCTCTAATGAAAATTTTACATTCTCTTGAACACAAAAAATAAAAAATTACCTCGACTTTTTTTTTCGGTCCTACATTATCTTGAGAGTTTGCTCTTTTTTCCTATACATATATATTTCCTTTCGTGCAAAAAATTTCCGACCAAATTCATCTGGACTTCTCATCAATAAAATTATAACAAATAATTAACTTTAATATTTTTCTGCCACATTTTATACCACTTTGGCCAAATATTCTAACCATTTTTCCGCATGTCAGTAGTTAATTAATAGCAGACAAACTAAAAGTGAAAAAATTGGAATCTTAATTTGCTAGAAACGCCCCACGTCATGTCATGTCATGTCAGGCACTTGCACAACAGAAACATTGCTCTAAAAAAGTGATTCATGAAGAAAGTTTTCATGTTGATATAAACTAATTATAATATAAAAGAAAAATTAGTGAGATAAAAATAAAAATATTTTTTTTCTCACTATACTTCCGCTGGTAATTGACCAAAAACAACACCATTTTCTAAAAAATAATCTCTTGTTCCGTTACACATGTAGAGTAAAACATTATTATTTCCCCGCTTTTTAAGAAATGTATTTTTTTCCCCAAATAAATGACTTTGAAAATGAAAATGAGTTAAAAATATCATACTATTATGTAAATCACCTTTTAGTGAGGTACTCTCAGGGAACATCATGTATGCTAGAAAGTCTGTTTGCTATAAAAATTCAGAGGCTAGATACCTAGACTCTCTTCCTAAACAATGTAAAATTTATCCATCTTCATTCCTTTGCTAGTAAAAATATGGTACCTATTTTAACTTTCTAGCCTCTTGATATTGTACTTTGCATAATAAATATATTTGTTTTATTTCCATCATGGAAAAATGTGGTTGGAGGATCTCCATCCTGCAAATTTGTGACTAGCTCTCATTATATCTTACAACAACCTGTTACTAGCAAATTCTAAACCTGCAAATACATGATATCCGAGTTGACTCAATTGAGTTTGCAACCCATTATTAATCTGAGTGCTACTTCAGGAGCTGTGTAGATCAAAATTAGTGACCAGCAGACCAAGAACTCATAGGTAGAGTAGTAACATTTGTCATGCGAGCCTAAATGTGTTGATTCTTTTGGGCCTTCTTAAGCGTCATATCAAATCAACTTTATCGATGAAGCACTTATGCTGATGTAGACATAAAAACTACAGCCCTAGCATTTGCTTGATGCAACAGGGATGTATAACATTAAATCTTCCGATTAACAAGTAGTAGTCTGCTAACATACATTCTATCAGTATACCTTCTTTGACCCTACTCATTGACTCAAGTCATGCTACTCTGAGTTCGAACCTTGTCTATAAGCATTTGCCTACCTGACAAATCTTCTTCATAACCAACCAGCTGCATTTGAAACATTCAATGAAATAAGGAAGCAAGACTTGAGAGCAATTAGAGAAAATTTCTTTCGAGGAAATGGACATAAACTCAATGGTCATTCAAACACATTTTTAACCTTGTACTCATTAGTACTCATTTTTTTTTTTTTTTGGGGGGGGGGGGGGGGGGGGGAGAGGACGGTACTCTAGATTAGTACTCACTGAAATAAAAGAAAGAATTCAAACAAGATTAAAGATTTGAAACCTGTGATTCAGTTTGTGTTTCACTGAAGGCAGCATATGTTTCCACATTTCCATCTCTAGAAGAGTTGTAGATGTCATCCTTTTTCCCCGTCCTGCAAAGAACAAAAGCTCAATGCAGCAGTTGGGTGAAACTTGAAACAAATGCAAATGATCGCCATTATAATCATAGATTGAACATTTTATTCGGCACTTTATGTCTAATAATTCAACTGTCATATTGTGTCAAAGATGGTATAGTCACATAACATGCATGCATTTTTACAACAGGAAAGAAAATGATATTAGCAAAGCATCATGACTCATGGTGAACCATAATGATTTTCATTTTCTTCACGACAAAGCAAAAGCAACAATTTCAGAGTCTCAAAAATTGAGAAAAAAATAAGCAATGTTAATTGCAAACATAATGCAGATAAACTATCTACCTGTTTAACCAATGCTTAGATAACCCACTAACAGAGCGCGTGTCTGAATGGTCTTGTCCAGGGGCTGAACAATTAGATTGGAAAAGCTGTTTGATGATCAAGGATTACAACGGATGCGTTTTTCTAATAAAGAGGATTACTAACTCATGCAGGGAAGAAGATTACACCCTAAAAAAATAACTGCGAAAGGATACACTTTTATCACACCCAGTCCTCTCTGGTGGCTGCTGATCATGAATCTTTAAATAGAAGAGGTCATCATGAGACAAATAAACTTGCAAGTCAAAGAAGCAACTAAAACATCAGTATTCTTACCCTGCTTGTTTGCTCTAACAAATCTTCAATGGCAGCAGCCACATCAGGGACAACAGAACCTTCATTTACTTCCTCTGCTATGTTATTTCTGGATGAATGCATTTGTACCCCAGAAGAAAGCAGATCCTTTTGGAGACCATCTTCGAAAATCCTTGCCTTTTTATTCACAATACTTAATTTTTTATTCTCCCAATTCATGTCACCACTTCTAAAACCCATGATTTCATTATGTGAATTTTCCTTATCTTCCAATTGGCTTGGAAACTGGGAGGGAATGTCACTAGAAATTAGCCGAGCCGCTTGTGTAGGAAATTGACTCGTGGTGCATAAACCTGCCTCTTTGTCTTGAGCAGTCACTTCCTTGGGATGGAATGGATCCAATGAGACAACTTTATTCTGGAAAAAGTATATAATTCGGTCAAAGATAATTCAAAAAAAAAAAAAGTTGTTAACAATTCAAATGAGTGCCCACATAGCTACACAGACATGTTTGCACCCATTCAGAGTAATATGAAATACCTGCTTGACACAATCATAAATCCACTCAGATGTAACTGATTCTATCCCCCATTTACAAGCAGCCTCGTACTTTGGTCCACTTGCAAATTTGCATAATAGATGAGTTACCTTCTTGGTCAACTTTTCTACAAATTTAGCTCCAAGAACGAAACACAAATTCCGCAGCAGCAGTCTATCTTTTTCTTCATATTGTGACACACAAAAACGAAAGCTTCCAAATCCAGGCAAAGGGATCCGGCAGGGAAGTGGTGAATAGAGAATATGACTATTGATGTCCAACAAGCTTCCATCCTTCAAAGCAAATGTTTTTATCCCATCAACATATTTCAGTAGAATACATGAGGAAAATATAAACAAACAATATCCAAGTGTTGCTACCAGTTTTAAAATTGCCAATTAAATAGATATTCAAAGAGATCACAAAGCAAATGGACAAAGTCATAACTAGAACTTTCAGCATTCTAGAAAGAAAAAGAAAAGAAAAGGAGGAAAAAAATAGAACTTCGGGCAGAAAAAAATTTTGCTCAACAAAAATATAGGGAAAAGAAAGTGAAAAGCCAACAAAAATACCCCAATCATCAGATAAAAGTCCAAAAATGTTCCAAATGATAGAAAACAACCATTCTTTTAGGTCACTACATCCAAAGAAAATTACAAAAAATTCTCCCAATGTTGACACAACATCAGTAAATAGTAGAAGCAACAGTTGGTGTTATGGATCAGAATCAATAAACAGATCAGACAGCTGCAAATAAAAGCTTAACAAAAGAAACGACGAAAAAACCAAAAACACATAACCCACTAGTACTTGTTGCTAAAACATGCATAAGATTATTTGTGTACCTCTAAACAAGAACGGATCCAATGGCTTGATATGCAGGTAACTTTTAAAGCATCTGAAGACTTTGGTACCACGCCATGGCACTCAATGGTTAAGTGCACACTTTGTCCTAAATTATCGTCAACTACCTTGCCTCCCCCTTGGTTCACCCATTGAAGGATTTCAGCTTTCTAGCACAAGAGATTAAAAATCAACTATTGAAACATATATGGGAGCAAAATGTTAAAAGAATACTGTTTCAGGAGCAGGGCACCTAAACAAAAGGGATTAACAAGAATAAGAAACATCAAAATTCAGATGCCACTAATTAGAAAGCAAGACGAGAAAACCAGATGAAATGTGCTGATATATCTCATTTTTTTTAACTGGTATGATATATACATGTGTCCATCCATGGAACCATTTCTTTTTTTCTTTTTTTGTCAAAGATCATGGAACCTCCTTGGTCCAAGAGAAAACCAGATTAAATTTAGCACATCTAGAAGTTGGACTTGTGATGAAGCGTACTAGATTGTTGAAACAATAAGATGTAAAACTACACGAGGATATGCATATTTAAAGAACTTACCCTATCTTCAGGAAAGGAATTTGAAAAGCAAAATACTTTCCCCTTAAATACACCTGGTGACGTTCCACTTTGAATAACTGAATTATGTTGAATCTTCTGTGGAGCCGTATTTTGTTCATTTCTTTTGCCTTTTCTTTTAACAATTACATCAGGAAATTGACTCTGCTCAAATGATCTTGCCACTGGTCTAAGGAAGTTGTCATCTTTCATATTAATTTTGGCTTTGGTTTTTCCCATTGATGAAAACATTCCAATTCCAGCAGATGTGTTTTCTGGCAACTGGTCAGGTGGCATACCAACATGAACCATGGAGATTCTACCTTGGTTCATGCTGGTGGTGCCTACCAGAACTCCTATTTGAAGCAAAAGAATCCATACAATCAACATAGGTAATTAAAGAGCAAGATAAAGATGCAATAAATACCAGAAAGAGAACTGGAACCCCAAATTTATGATCCAGATGGTAAATAGTACAATTGACTCATAAACCCACAAATTAACAAAAAAAACATTCTTTACATATATGCCCACCAAATGTGTAACTTTTTTTTTTTAAATGTACATAAAGTTGTAAATGTTTACAATTGAGCATATGTGGAAAAAAATTGCATTTTTGTTAGCTTACAAGCATACTTGACCAGTTCATTAATAAATAACACCACTAGAATTAAAAGGTATTCGAATAATAGATAAATAAATCAGAAACTGAGGTTCTTTAAAAACCAAACCTTTTGCTGCAAGTAAATCATTGGCAATGTGATTCTGATTTACAGGAACTTGCTTCTTATCACGGTCACAATCTTCAAGCCAATTGACTCTAACGACATGAATGATCCCCGAAGCAGCAAAACCCCTTAACTCTTTCTTTTCTCTGGGGAATTATTTAACCTTGTAAGAAATATAGTCACAAAGCAGATAGAAGCATATGGAGCTTTTCAAACAACCAAACCCAGCAGACCCAAGAAAAATACGAGAAAAGTGGGATTGTATAGGCAGTAGTCTATCTTACACACAGGGAGACAGATATATGCATAACAGGAAAAGAAAATGCACCAAACAGCTCAACAAATATGCTTTACATATAGTTAAAAGGACTTACGTCTCCGAAGGACTTCCAACAATAATGTGCGTCATTTTATCATTAAACAAAATATACCGCGACCCCCCACCACGACGAATCATATTAACTAGTCTACGCATTTCAGAAGCTTCAAAACCAACAAGAAAGATTCTGCATTCTGAAAAGTAGAGGTCACCGTGATCAGACTCAGAATCATTGGCAATGCAATTGTCAGGGTTTGTCAAGTTTGCATCGCTCTTGAATTGCACAGAAGGTACTCTATTATCCCCCCCTTTAACAAAGCCTGAAGCAGTGAAAAATATAGATGTATTTTGTGAAACAGTGGCTTCTATATCAGGATTGCCAAACCCAGCACTAGAAACTGATGGCAGATTAGCATCTGTGGCCACTGATGATGGTACAGATTGTGAAATGCCAATGTCTTTGCCTTGGCCCATTGTCATACCACCTTTTGCACTTTTACTTGAAGATACAACATAACCTTGAACAGGATAGGACTCCTCATTCAGACATGCTATTCATCAATCAAAAAATGCAAAGTTAGATGCAATCCATAAAATTCTTGACAAGAGTGACAAACATATTATAGAGCTCTTAAATTGTGAATTCAATGACTACTAGAAGTTAAATAAAGCATTACCTTTTCGACCAATAGATAAATCAAACCATTTCCGAGTAACAATATGAATGTGCCCCCATCTTCGAGCAACCTTGTATTTGTCACCTTCAGGAGCTTAGAAACTGTTAAGGATACAACTTCATGTAGTACTTGGATAATATAACTTGATCGTAGGATTCAGAGAATTATGCGGGAGTGTACCCAAACATGAATGTAACTGGGAATGCAACATCAAGAACATAATTTGGCAATGACAAAACAAGAATATCAAAAGAACATATAAAAGCATTGAATTTAGTATAGTTCAAAAAAATGTCATCTTGAGTACAGAACAATGGGAAACAGGTCAAACATGGAAGTTTTTGTGAACCCAACTGATTTCATATAAAATGCTCACAAATTTCATTCTACGGGATTAGAGAAATTGATGAGGAAATCTAGAAAAACTGACCATCTTTTACAGAGAAAGGCCCATGATTACACTTTAAGATGCACGGCCTGAAATGGCTACATGAAACATGCCACACATAACCAAGCCAATGGCATCACACCACAATGAACATAAAAGGTTGACTCGGCCAAACTTTATTGATGAAAAAAGCCATGCTGATCTCAATATTATGAATGAGGTCAAAATTAACATCTGCATCTTATAGAGACTTGAAAAGGATATATCAGCAATTAGATGCGTGCACTTCTTGGTAAGTTCGGCAGAATACTTTCCACCATTTTGAGAAATAAGCTTTTCCATCTCCTTCCGCTCATCTGAGAAAAACAGCAGATTAGTAACGCATTGTAGAGTGTAGAATAAACAAAAGAAGTTGTCAGTTATAGCACCAACAGTTGGATAACTCATTAAACCTGCTGGGATTCTAGTAACACAAATTGTCAATCCAGAAAAAGGAAGAACTCTAAATGATTCTTGAGGAACAATTCGATGTTCATTCCAGCATTGATGTAGCCAATTAACAGTGACAATTGGTTTCTTCAAAATATGTAAAGCCCACTGCATTCCAAGAGAGATATTTTTTCAGCAAAACCATCCAACTAGAATAAATTTTCTACAAATGATACATTGTCAAGGGTTAGCTTCTCCAGTAAACTACAAATAACCATCACATGCAAGTACCCAATTACAACTTATAACCACCTATGAAATCAGTCCATTGTATAACGAATTAATGTTAAGTACATATTTACAGTAACTGAAGTTTAACTCGAAAAGCAAAAGCGAATGATAAAGGGAGGGAAAAATTAAGCCATCTTCTCCGGACATTTTTCCATCAAAAGCAACCAACTCCTACTTAGAGTAAAATCTCAATAACACACCGCTCAGAAATATATTAAAGATGCATGAGAACACAACTATCCACGTTTCGGCTACTATGAGCTCAACATTGAAGTATCTGACCTTATATTTAGCAGCCAAAACATTTTTGACGATGACAAAGCTGACGTCCAGAGATGCTTTAGTGTGAAACACTCCTCCCATTGCTATTACTAACTTTTCTAATTTAACCTGAAATCATACAAAAATAACATTTTGACTTAAAAGTACAAGTAACCAATCTTGTTGTTAAATTATTCACACATAATATTGAGTCTCAACTCTCATTTGATAGATTTAAACCCAATACTCGGATTAAACCAGATAAGAGAGAAGACTCAGAACTTATCACTATCATCTCTATTACGATCACAACTTTTTCAGAACTTTAGGTGAAATAAACAGATTCATGTCTTCAGATAGTCAAAGAAAAGGAAATTGCAGGAATAACAGAACAATAGTTAACCCAAAATTGCATATTAGTTTTTTACTTCTGACAACACAACATGGGAAAAATTTACCATCACGAATCAGCCCTATTGAAAAAGGTATGGCCAAACTGTTTAAACAATAAAAACTACTAGAAGTAAATTACCTTTTCTTCAGCCTCAAAACCAGACGCAAGTACTTTGACACCATCCATAGCAAAGCAACAAGTGAACCCTTGTTTAGGAAAAGTCCTATGCTCTTTTGCACAGGTGAACACACACTGCGGACCTGTCCAATAAACAACGACATTATATAAAATTCACCACACTCCTCTTTTACTAATAAGAGTGTTACAACATTTGGCTATAACCTGTGAATGTTGTATAAGACCACTACCCATTTTAAGCCCAATGGAAAACTCGAAAAAATCTAATTAGCATTTTTAATTAAAAAAAGAAAAGAGAGAGAGCCTAAACCAAGCCAAAAATTTGCAAAGGCCATACCGAGCAAATTACAACCCTTAGCTCGCAGATCCTCAAACTTTTCCTACAAAGAAAAAAATTCAATAGCAACAATTAGAAAAGGCAGAAATGAACATCAAAATGTCTAAGAAAAAATAAAAGAAACCGGAAGCAAGAACGATTATACGAACGTGTTCAGAAGAAGAGATAATATGGAAATCATCGGGACCTCTGCGAGAAGGATCACAGCAGAGGAATACTTCGGCACCATTAAGCTTCAGAGCATCGTGAAGAGAGTCGAAAATTTCTGGGGGCACAAGGTTTCTGGACATGAACACATTCGATCCCTTGAACGCCTTCCCTTTCAGCATGGTCGATTCAGAGAGAGAGAGTTCTGAGATTTGGGATTAGGCTAAACTGTGAATTTTTTATTTTTTTTGGTTCGGAAATGAGAAAATGTATTAAAAGAAAAAATATACAACATAACTCCAACATCAACCATTCTCATCATCTAGCCTAAGGAATATAGCTAAACAAGTACTAGTAACACAGTTAGCAAAAACCAAAAATAATAAGCAACAACACTTCACATCCCTACCAATCTAGTTAGGTAACCCAAGAAAAAGCAATTAAGCTTAAAGAATTGAACAAAAAAATGAATAAAAAAAGACCAGATCAAATACAACTAAATCAAATTCTCCAAAAGCAATATTAGTCACCTTCTAGCTGCCTTGCTAGAAGAAAATGAGCTAATTAGGCCACTTAAAGGAAACAGATGACAAGCATGATCAAACCACAACAAAAGAAAAATAACTAATAAAATATAACCTAAAACAAAACACCAATGGTACTCTATAGAACATACAACCAAACAAAACAACAAATAACTTCTAACATCAATATCCAAACACCAAAGCAAACACAAACCAAAAAAAGTCAAAACCATCCAAAATAGTAAGCAAGTGGAGGAGAGGCTCATCCATCTAAGCTAACCTGGATCCCAAACCAACCTTTTATTGTCAATAGAACCAAGATTCAACATCATCTTACCAGCCGTAAGACTAACACTCAACCATACGAGCTTGCCTGAATCCCAAACCAACCTCTTAGCACTGGTAATTTGCAAAACTACAACTGCTACCAAAATTTTCAAAATGTCACAATAGAAAGGCATAATCATCATCCAAAACCTCTTATGCACATACACATTGAGTATTACACAGAGATGAAGATAGGGAGCACAAATGGCACACAATGGCCAAAGAAAAAATTCTTCACATAAATCATAACTTCACTAAAATTTACAGAAAAGAGGTAAGCATCACAAAAAGGCTAGAAGAGGACAAAGAGATAGAACAGATCAAACTCACAAGCAACAGATAATATCAAAATCCTCCAAAGAAAACCAAGCAATAACAGCACATAACGTATCCACCATAAGCAACAGGTAGAACACACAAATCTAGTTCTCAAAAAACAGCAAGGCGATGAACAGATGAAACAAAATTTTCTTGAAATGGCTTTACCAGAGGAGGCGAGGCGATTCTGATTGAATTTCAATTCATCCGGTGGTGGTGGAGACAGAGCCTCTGTTGCGCTGGAGCTGCAGTTCGCGCCAAGGGAACAGAGCAGCTGCGATGGTGATGGTTGATCGAAGCAATTTGAAGCCGAAAATTCTAATTCCAGATCCAAAACAATGGAGTGAAGGTCTTGCTTGCGATTTTGTTTAGATCAAGTGGATCGCCATTGTTGATCTGCTTATTCTTCGACACTTCCTCAAGCTTGTATCCATAAAAATGGCAGTGAAGCGACAGGTGACGTGCAATGGAGACAGACGACCGAACGAACGAATGCTATAACCTTCGGTCCAAATCGCGTGAAAGTTTCTGGTAGTTGCTGAGCTTCTGAGGTTGGAGACAAGTGGCTACATGAAAGTGGCAGGCGGCGCGAGGAGCCGGCGTGAGAAAATGCTGTAAGCCGCCAGATGAACGAGATAAGCAAAAGGTAGGAGAAGGCAATCTTTGGTAGCCGGCGTGGGGCTTATTCAGACTTTGCTGTATGCTAAAACTGGGAATTTTTGAGAAAAGTAAAAATTTGAAAAAAGTATAGTGAGGCTGTGAAAGAAGTTGAACCCGGTATGTTTTGGTTTTTTTTTTTTTTTTTGGGGGGGAGGATTGAAGAGCGAGCGATAATGATTACGATTTATGAGAGAACCCCCGACATAGAAAACGCGGGAAGGGTTTGTTTCTTTGTTGGTACGGGTGAAATCCTACGATGAAACTTTTCTTTTAATAATTTCGTGCAAAAAGAGAGGGAGAATTTTTAAGCATTAAATGTTTATGATTATTTAATCTAAATAATTTAATTTTATGATTATTAAATTAGGTATTAAAAATTTTATAATTTTTAAAATAAACACTTTAATTTACTTAAACTTCTTTTATTTATAAAAATTATGCCTTATTTTTCATATTTTTAATAGATTAGAAATATATTTTTTTAGTAAATTATATAATTAAATATGTTTAATTTTTATAATAACAGAATTAGCCATACTCAACTTATAAATCATAAAAATAAATACTTATTTTTAAAAAATTATAAGACATATGATACCAACTTAATAATTATGAGATTAGTGTGTTTAATTATAATAATTAAAATACATTTTTCTTAAAGGAGTCACAATCATGTAATTTTTAATAAAGGATCATAAAAATCTTATAATTTTCAAGTGGTCACGATAAGTCCTATAACATTAAAACAAAGATTCTTCATTAATCGTTAAATAATTTTTTTTAGTTGAAAATTAACATGTAATCAACACATTAACAAATTTTGAGGATAATTTCAAAAAATAGTTCACTTGAGATTTAAAAAAAAAACATTAAATTTAGTATCCTTCGTTAAGATGCCACTAAATCCCTCATTAAACAAAAGTGTAAATATGAAGGGAAAAAAATTCAACATAATCCATTATTCATTTATACATTATAAAGATTAAATTTTTTTTTCAACCTATTTATAAATATACAACTAAAAAAATGCAAACAAAACTATAATAATTATAAGTGTTGTCTATTTTCGTAAATAAAATATTTACCTGTAAATTTTTTTTGTAATTATTATCAATTCTATCAAGAAAAGTCAAAGAATCGTTAAAGTTTCGGATAGTCGTTAAGTATATCTTTTATAACTATCGCATATAGGATCTTACTCATTCATTCATTAGTACATGTTCACAATAAGAATCAAGATAACATGTATCGCATCATAATCACAGTGCTCAAATGACTCTTATTCACTACTATTGCATACATATTTAAGTGTATTTAATATAGGTTTTTGATTAAATCAATTATGATGTTGCTTGATTGAGTTGTAAGCCTTTTTAGATAGAAGGATCGATTCCTCTAGTAGACAAATTGATCCTACTCTAGACCAATCTCTAAACGATTTTCAACCTATCGTGTCAAATTGCATAACTCTTAAATAATTAGGCTTGGAGAGAGGGATCAATCCCCATTTGAGATGGATCGATCCCTATTACGTCGACATAACTTTATTTTGATAGGGATCTATCCCTCTATGTTAAGGATAAATCCTCTTGACAAAAACTTACTAATTTTGCTTCTTCTTTTTTGCGTTTTTAAATCCTAATCAGCTGTCAACTTCCTATTATATTTTTCCAAATCATATGAGTAATGTCTTCCTATCTAGGTTTTCTTCAAATACATCACATGAGCAATTTTAAGGTGCGCAAAGTTTTCACAATTAGATCTCTTTATTCTTTTGCTTTTTTTTTATTTAGGTTAAGTTTCATTATCTCATCTAATATATTCATATGATTATGTTAGCATATATTTAAATTTTTTCATTATTTTTGAATCTTTGATTTCATATGATTATTCTAATACAAATTTGTGTCTATTTATTGAACTTTTGTTTAATTGAAGTTCTAGAATTTGCTAATTGATTTAATTTATTTGATATATGCTATAAATGATCTAGTTGAGATTATTGATTATTAAATTTGTTCTAAAATATTCTAAAACATACACGGATACTTGTATTTTTTGTGTTAACTTTATTTGCATGTTGATTCCTAAATATATCTAATTGGTGATGAGTTAATTAGAACATGCATCGGTCTAGATACCACTCAAGTTAGTCTTGAAAACAATGAAAATATAGCAAGGACTCGAAGATAAGATACATTGGGATACTATCCTATAAAGAGTAGTATAAGATCGAGTTTGTATTTTTACATTTGATTTTTATAGTGGAAATATTAGGTAATATGGTAGATCAGTGATTTTACTTTTAAGTTATGATCGTGACCTAAGTTATTTCCACCAAAAAAAATCTTGTATGTCATTTACCTATTTTCATATTTGCTATTCATACATGATTACTTTTTTGATCATTGTGATTAGGTTACGAAATTATAATTAGATAAAACTAAAAATAACATATTCATCCCTTCTAGGCTTATTATGTTTGTTTTAGAACTTTCAAAAGTTATCACTTTTAGTCTCAATTTCAACTTCATAATTTATTGCATATTGTTCTTAATCTGATGGAGTAACTCATTAGTCACTACAACACTTATGTTTTCGTTTGGGACATCAATCTACTAGAAATAGTTACAACCATTTATTTCATATCTCTACAAAAATAAAAGAAATTTGATCAAAAATGATTTTTTTCTTTGTTTTCATAGAAGCACTTTATATTGTTTTATGCTTTTTATTTTTCCTCTAAAATGGAAGAAAATTAAATAAAACAAATTTTTAGAGTATGATGGTGTGTTAACGGTGCAGAGTAGATAATAGGTAAGTGAATGCTTTTTAGTGGAATTTTTTTAGCACCAAAATGATGTTTTTTTTAATTTCGTGCATATGAGAGCTAAGAATAAACGTGTTTCAATTTTTTTTTAATTTCAAAATTTCCCTCAAAAATTGTCATATGCTAATCACATGGTTATTTTTAGAAAAAAAAAGTGATCTATTAGATTTATGAACAAGTCTTATACTAGAAGAATATGAAACAAAAATTAGGTATATAATTGAAATAGGTTACTCATATTAATAAGTTAACCTTTTTGGGTTGAAACTTAGGCCTAATAAATAGGGCTGTTCATCGGATCGAAACCGCTGATTTTTCTGTCATCCGATCCGATCCGACCATCCGCTCGGATTGAAACATCCTAATCCGCATCCGATCCGATCACCTCTTACATCCGCTCAATCCGATCCGTAAACTATTCGGATGACATCCGATCAATCCGATCAATCCGACCAATAAATTTAATTAACTCTATTTTTTTGTATTTTTAAATAAATTTTTTAAATTTTTACATAAATCATAACATAAAATTATTTGACTTAAAAAAAACATTAAAAAATTAAATAAATATATATTAATTATATATATATATATTTAATTTAATAAATATATATTAATTAAATATATATATAATTAATTTCGGTCGGATCGGATCGGATCGGATGAATCGCAGTGAAATCCGCCATCCGATCCGCACTTAACGGATGGAAAAAATCTCCATCCGATCCGACCATCGGATTGGATCGGATCGGATGAAAAATCAACGGATCGGATCGGATTGATCGGATGATCGGATTTTTTGCACACCCCTACTAATAAATGGTATCAAAGCTATAAGTGATATCAAAGATAGGACTTAATTTACATGACATAGGCCTACATAAAGTGGATCCAAAAAGTGAAAGTGAACCTATGTAAGCGACACATTTGACCCAAGTTTGAACGAATAACGAGTTCCTTATTTGATTGTAATGAAAACTACCCCATATTATTCTAGAATCATTGGCACTCAAGGTATAATTAAATTAACATGGATTCTTTGACAATTTTTATGATGTTGATACACATGGATACCTTATTAATAAGAATACAACTAAATGACTTGTTCTTGGTGTAGAGGCATGGTTCAAATCTAAGGGGACGATGTGTCCTCATTCGAAGGGAGATTGTTGGGTTTAAGCACGTTAAAATAAAAATTTCTCTATCCAACTTTGTCACATTTGAACCTAATTTCATATTTGATAGCTTTTGAGATTACAAATTGAGAAAAAACATCAGATTTAATTCTAGATATGAAAATATGACATGCAAAACCAAAACAAAATATAGAGTTTAATACATTTTTAGTCTTTATTATTTTAATCATGGAACAATTTAATTCATATTCTTATAAATAAACAATTTAATTTATATTTTTTGAATTTATAATAATTTAATCCGTATTTTTTAAATTTGCAACAATTAATGAAAATATGTACGTTTATCTTCTTAATATTAAAATAATATTTGATTATATCCTAATACTAAGTTTAAATGGAATAGTGTAAAATTATTTTTGACCCAACTATATTTATCCCTTCCTTTCATTTTCTTTATTTTTTTGCAAAAATGGAGGTAGTTAATAATGTGTAGAAGATACGCTCAAATTTCCTCTTTTAATTAATTTATAGTTCAATCTTGTTACAAATTTAAAAAATTAGAGTCTAAATTGTTCCATGACTGAAGTGTTTCATTTAAAAGAATAAAAATTAAATTATTATACAATTAAAATAATACAAATTAAATTGTTTTATTTAAAAGAATAAGGAATACATTGTTCTACGGTCAAAGGAATGAAAACTAAATATAAAAATCACCACATTTTATATATCGATCTACGTGGAACAAAATAATCACAAAATAAATGTGATTGTTATTAAAAAATAAAATAAAGCTAACGAAGAAGAAGAAAAGCTGGTAGGGCTTCAATTGAAAACAAAAATTAGAAACATAAGTGTTTTAAAGTGTTAGAATAATACCATTAAGGTAACGTTTGTTTCATAGAATGAAATCGAAATCAGAATCGAAATCGAAATCGAATCAGAATGGAAAGGAAACAATGTTGTTTGGTTTGACCATTAGAATCAAAGAAGAAATCAGTATTATAATATTTGATTTGTCACTATAATGAAATGAAAAAAAATATAAATTACTTTAATACCTTTATATTCAATAAAATTTAAATAATATCATTTAGTTATTATTTTTTCGTCAGACAAAATATATTGTTAAAATTATTATTTTTTTAAATAATTATTACTTAAAAAAATATATATTATTAAAATTATTTTTTTTTAAATAACATTTATGGTCTTGAGGTTTCGAATTTGAGATTTAGAGATTTGGGATTTAGAGTTTAGGGTTATATTCGTGGATTAAAATTTAGAGTTAAAATTATTATTTTTCTAAATAGGGTTTTAGGATTTAGGATTTTAGATTTAAGATTTAAGGTTTAAGGTTTAGATTTTAGTGTTTTGGGTTTTGAGTTTTGGGATTTACGTTTTAAGATTTAGGGTTTAGAATTTTAGAATTTGAAGTTTAGGGTTTTAGATTTAGGATTTAAGATTTAAGATTTAAGGTTTTGGATTTTAGGATTTAAATTTAAGGTTATATTTAGGATGAGATAAAATTAAAAAAAATTAAGATAAAAATGAAATCATGATTCGTAAAGGAGGAGAAGAAATTGTGATTCCTTCTTTAAGAATCGATTTTATTCCTTAACTCATTTTTCAACCAAACCAAACACAAAAATAGAAAGAATCAATTCTAATTCCTTTCATTCCCTCCAACCAGTGATAATCGCCATACACAATTACAAGATGCTCTTCCATTAAACTTTAAACTCCACCATACAAGCAGACATACTGGCATAACTATACCACTTTCAGAATTTGATGGGGTCTGTAATAACCCAAAAAGTAAGAGCTTTTGATGATGCTGGTAATAATCCAATACCTCAGAGACAAACGATATTCAACTTCACAAATTTTATCTCACCTTTTGCACTATCTACAGAAGAGAGATCTCAAAGAAAAGAAAAGATGTAAGCTTTTGCATGAAAAAAAACTACCGCTTCTTGCCATCTCCGTTAAAAAGATAAATTTCTGAGCCACAACACACCATGCCGTAACATTTAATTACAAAAATAGGCAGCAATCACTTGGTACAAGCCCATCCAAAAAACAGATCCTAAAAAATTAAGACTTTGCTACAAAATACATTAATTCAAGTCCCAAAATGAGGGAAAAGAAACCTTCTAATTATGCTAGCCATGTTAGCTTGACTGTTCAAAGGCTGGGAATGCAGTTGGCTGAAAGTTCGATTTATGAGGATGATTTACAGTGGACTTCAATGACTTGTGTCTTTCCTCTCCCTCTTGGGAAGGTAGCTTCTCTGGACGGGGACGAGTTTCATCCAGATCTCCTTCTGGCTTCCTCTTCACCTTCTTCTTCTTTGTCAGGATATCATCTCCCACCCTAGAATGGTCAACGGAAATGCTTGAGCTTCCCTTCGACTTGTCTTGTTTTGATCCGTCAAAGCTAGGGACATTTGCTGGGCTAGACATCTTTACAGCCGCTGTTGTACTGGGAACTTGCTTGTTCAGTGAACTATGACTGCAAGATTCAGTAGCCAACCTCTCTCTCATGTATTGTGTTTGCGCATTTGAACTCACCTCAACTTGAACTGTCTCATCTCTTTTAGGAGCCAACAACTTTTTCCTTCTGATCTTTTCTTGGTCCTGAACAAATAATTTGACAAACAAATGTCCCGGATGTCAATTACCATAACCTGCCTTGGGTTATGACTTATGAGAATGAATGAAATTAAGAGATGTCATACATACAAAAACATGATAGCAATCTGCATATCTAAAATAACAGAAAAGGGAACCTAAATAAGCATTACTTATACAATGCATGTACTGTAAAAGCATGCCATGTCCCTAATTAGTGAGACAGTTTACAACTTTTCCAAACTTCGATAAGATGGGTTTTATTTCAAAGCATTAGTTGGAAACCACAGTACAAAATGAGCATGCCAAAGTAGCACTTTTACCTACCTTATTTCTGTTATACAGTGCTCTTCGCCTGTCTTTTGCCCGACAAACTGCACGTTTGATCCCGTGATTGTCCATCAATCCACTTGGCCACAATTCTGCAAGCTGAAACGAAAACAAATGAATTTTAGACAACAGCTATACTCTTTAGTTCATATATAATAACCTGTAAAGTAGCAACAAGGCTTGCTGAAGGCGCCATGTCTAGAGAACATCAGTAAAAGTATTAGCTTCCCCCCGCACCCTCCAAAAAAAAAAAAAAAGAACTTTCCAAGTTTCAATAAGAATAGATAGAGAGATAGAAGTACCTCTGCATACAGCTTCCTGATTTGTGGACCTGTATCTTCATCCAGCCCCTAGAACCATTTAGCAATAAAGAAAGAAGAATAAGATGCAAGAGATAGAAGTTTCTCTCTCCAAAGAAAATGAAAACCATGTTGCTAACAGGCATTGTATACAAAAGAGTACATCAACATAAAGGTCATAGAGGTCACAGATTTTGTCCTCCAGTGCAGCATCCATGCCAAACTTTCTCTTAGAAGCACCTTTTCCATCACAAGTGGTTTCTTGAAAATCATCTGATGCTCCAGGTTGCCGCTCAAACACCTAAAATCCATGATATATTTCATGCTCATGCTGACACAGGTTATCATTGCTCAAACTAAATGCAATACAAGACGAAGAGGGAAAAAAACAATAGCACTAACAAAAAAATTATCACCATCCCAATCATACACAATACATTTTTTTATCTGAAGTAGGAAAATGAAAAGGTCAATTAAAATCTTCACATTCTAATAAGATGTAGAGGCATAAATATAAAAAAAGAAAAACTCTGAGGGGAGGGGGGGACCTCTAAAATGTTTCTGGTCAAACCCTAAAAAACAAAAAGACATTAAGTACAGTAAATGTGCATATCCACATATCATATAAGAAACAATGGTCGCCATAGAAGAGGAAAGAAAAGCTGGATGACCACAAGGAGAAAAAGAAATTAACAATGTAGAAGAATCAGAAAAGAAAGATGAATAACTGGGAGTAAACTCCATAATCACTTAAAGGCTTTTTAAATTACAATAGCATAGGCTTCATTGTATAAAGCACCTAATCATAATCCTATAAGAAATCAAAGTTCATCTAAAACTCTAATCCTAATGAGATAAGAACTATAAAATAAATAACAATTTTAACAATAATTAAGCTCTAATTACACAGATTCTAATTATTCCAAAATTATGAAATCCTAATTTCCATCCTGCCTTAGCATTATTGAAAGTTTAATATAGCAAAAGGACCAGGCAGCAAAAGACACTGATGGCCCCCAAATGATGAAGACTCTAATCAGTCCAGATGACAAAATATTGAAGCTATATAACAATGAGAATAACGAGATAATTACCCAAAGAAACAGACATATCATCAAATGATAAAAGCAGAAAGGAGAAAGCAAAAAAGCATAAAACTTATAAGGGTTGACTAGTTACATAAGAGGTCCAGAGAGAGAGATACAGAGAGAGAGATACAGAGAGAGCTAGCTTAGTTGAATGAAAAAACCATTAAGACAAAAGAGGAAAAATGAGACATGAATCCATATTATTTAAATAACAAATATGCAAACTAATACAGAAAACTAACAATAAAACCATCATTATTCAGTTGATCGATCAAAATTTTAAATTTTATTTTACTCCCAATTCATACAAGCATGTCACTAAAATAGGAAGCCACCATACTCCATAGGATTCTGGTCCAGAAACATACCTTGGATTCCAAAGATGTGGACCGCATTTTGATCATCTCAATAACCTCCTTCTTTATATGTTGAAACATGCTCTCTTTCTCCTGCTTAGCTGACAGACCCATATTAATCATTATATTTAAGTTTCTCTGCCATCAAAAAAGTTGCAAAAACATCAGAAACATCGTAATTTTCTATACATGTACACAGATAAATGCAGCGCCGTTTGTGCTTTGCTTTCTCTATCTTTTTTTTTCTTTTTTATTTTTTTGTTGGGAGTTGGGATTATGCAATCATAACAAAAATGAAGCCCCAGTTATGGCATAAGAGTAAAACTACTACGTCTGTTCACAGCCAAAAGTAAGTGTGCTCATTCATTCATCCATCATAGCAAAACAGAACCCTCAGGCATAATCCACTGGGTGAGGCAAATCATTACGATCCTGTCAGTCAATTTAGCATACGGGTTGCACTCAACATAATTTGGTTACAAGCTATGAGTGTTATAATCTTTAAAATTTATCATCTCAAATCAAAGTAGATTAGCTTGTTCTTGCAGACATTGACTGCTTCAAGAAAAACAATGGACAATTCGTAAGCAAATAACTCATTACAAGTAGTCCAAGTATTTATGCCAACTCTTATATTACTTATTTCGAAACTGTCCTTGAACAATTCCAGAACTAAGTTTGACTTAGTTCGCAATACTGGTTCCAGAATCAACATCCAAGAACAAAAAATAATTCCATTATTTCTTCAATTGCAACTCACAAATACCAAACTCATGAGTGAACATGCTGCCAATTCAGGTCCTATCTACTAAATGATGTAATATGCAAAGCATAACTGACATGGTAAGTGGAAGCTCAGGTACAGACATGGAAATCGTATGTTCATCCAGTCTACATATAACTTCAATGTCAAATCTTTGAGAATCGAAAAAATAAACCTTCAATGTTCTGAGCTGTATTATATGACCCAAACTGTTCATAAGGCGGTTGAGTAGCTCTTGGGATATTTTTCCATGGCTTGCTTGCTGCATCCAATAAAACAAAAAGGTTCAATTCATGGAGCAGGAAAAATAAGCTTTGTGTGTGTCATAAGTGTATATTTTGGTAGGGGGAGGGGTAAAGGGTCAAATATTGACGGGGAAAATAAATGATAAAACTAGCTTATCACCAACTTCTAACTCAGCTCAGCTAAGTCGGTTTGACATACAGAGTTTTAAAAAAATAATAATAAAGTAATCTGGTCATAAAAGGTAGTCTCGCCTACCGCAAGTCTAGCAACTCTAGCAAGCTTTGTCTTTATCTCTCTAGGCAATCTCCTCTTAACTACCTGTGACAAATTCTCAGCCTCTTGGTTTTCCACAGCAGGTGGCCTTGCTGTAATGTTTTACAAAGAATTATTGAACAGATGCACATAGAACATTTCATAATTATCATAATATAAGCGCAAAACATCATACAAACCAACCAAACCAAACTATTGCCAAATAGAATAAACATCGTAAAAGAAATTTGAAAATCATACATTCTGCAACCATCTTCTCCAACTCACGGATAGCCTTTTCAAGCATTGAACTTTTTGGCCTCACACTAGATCCATCCTTTTTGTGAATATGAGAATTTTTCTGCACAATTTAACCATTAAAACTGTAATTAATAAATACTAGGATACAAAATGTGTATGTGTTACACCAATCACCATCAACATGATTGGAATCTTTAAACTGTAGTTTCAAAATAATAATAACATTATGATTATAAGACACGGACAATTGTTGGTGTTGTGTATTTTCCCCCAATGGCATTAAGATCAGGCAGAAGAGGAATCCCATTTTTTTCTCTGGCACAAACAGTTGATTCCAGCCCCCCAACGCTGCTTGATGATCTCCCAGAATGAGATTTGGGCTGTGCATAAAAATTTCTATCATGATACTTCAGCTGCGAAGCATCAGAGGATACAATTACATCTTTAGATTTGTTACTTGTGTCCTTGGATAAGGTTCTTGTCATGTTTTGTCTATCAGTATTCTTCACCTCTGCAAGATGAGCAGAAGCATCTCCATTTGAAATTTGAAAAAAAGTATCTGACACAACTTTAGAATCAAATGCTTTCCTTTTAGTACCAACTCCAGATGCATTAGGCTGATTCTGAAATTTCATATCCCCCCTAGTTACACCCACACTTTGAGCAGAAGTAATTGAGTTCTTTGCAGCTTGCATCTTAACTGCTTTTTGCTTATTTGGCAAACACCCACCTTTGTTCTCACAGCTACCTTTTGCTAAATCTTTTCTACGTCTTTTCTTAGGTTGCTGATGGGGTAAAACAGTGGGTTCACTGCTAGTCATCAAGGGATAAAAAGTTGTAAGCAAAGAACACCAATATCAAAAAAGAATTGCGAACATAGAATTAACACTGCAAAAAATGTTTATTCATGCTGAACAGGATGACAAATATTGCAATTATCGCACCAGAGAGCAATGGCCAATAGCAACATTACTAAAACAAAAAGTGTAATGATCCTATTTCAAGTTTCTCAAGAAACAATCTGGTTATCAAACTTGTAAAAGGATAATAAAGAGCTTGTTGGGAGTAACATGACTTCTATAACAAATATAGATACGTGAACCATCAGAGTAAACATTGACTTTATGATGTACTAAAACGAATAAATTATGGGACAATATTAAAAACCTCCCTGAGGTTTAAGTAAATATCATTCTGCTCCCAAAATTTGAATTTTCTATCAATTGCATCCTTAATGTTAGAATCAATATCAACGAAGACCGATTTAAATTAAGTGGAATAACATATATATGCCATGCATTAAGAAAAAAATAATAGATAAAATAATAAAATAATTATTGAAACATTAAAAAAAGAACTAAAATGAAAGAAAATGTAAAACTATTCCTTTTAATTCATTTCCACTAAATCTATTGGTCTATCTCACTCTAAACTTGCAAGTTGTTCTTTTAAAAAGAAAAAAAAATCCAAGTTAATGCAAGGGTAAACCTACAAAAATAATACCAATCTTTACAGGTTTGTCAAATTCTACCACCCGACTTTTCAGTGGGACAAATCTATCACCAACCTATTATAAATTAATATGTTTTGATGATTAACTTTGAGATAGTAATTAGTTTTCAATTTGAAATTAATTATATATTATCAACATAAATTCAGTCCACTATTGGATTAATTTATGTTTATTTTTACTTTTATATTTACAAGAAACGTATGTAAATTTAAAGTCAATACAAATATATACAAATATATATATATATATATTAAAGTTTGGACGGGAGAAAAGGGAAATGAAAGAGAATTACTATACATTTTATTTTATTTTTACAAATATTTTAACGTTTATTATTTAATTCTTACAAGATTTTGCACTTAACTAAAATATGCCTTCATTGATATTAATGAAGGCTTTTGGGATGCAGTGATATGTCATTGAAATTTTAGGAGCAACTTGATATTTAAACCAACTTCAGGAAGGTTTGTGATATTTACCCAATAAAATATACATATTGGCCAATTAAATTTAGGGGGAAAGAGATAGGTAACTGAGAAAAAGGTTCAAGAAACCCACATGCGTTCCAGTGTTCCCCTGTTAACAAAAAATCCATCATGTTTTATTGCTGAATTGTCAACTTCAAAATATTCGTCCTGCAAACACACAATAAATAGGCATGGTAATGTCTATACATATGAAACAAAATTTTATTTAACTTGAAGAATATTGACAATGAGGGCAGCATGAGGATCAGCATAGACTTGAAAGTATGAGCAATGGACAAGGAGACTAACCAACTCGGCATCATCAATGAAAGAATCTTCTGTATCATACTGATCATCATCAGGGATATCATTTAGGTCTTCATCATCACTACTATCTTTACCCTGAGACAGCACAAGACAAGTTGACCGCATAGAGATGGATGGAAAATGCAGATCTTTGAAAATGAATGGCATAAAGTTATATTAACTTAAAATCACATACCATATAGAGTCGTTCAATTTTCCCAATAACAGTACTGATACGATTTGGTGCAGGCCTCTCTTCCTCATTACCAGTCGCTTGGACCTATAGCAGAAGGCAGGGATAACTTTGGTGCTTAGATTAGATATAGAAGGCAAAGGCAAGGCTTATTATTTGTCATTAATTAAAATTCTTATATCAATGAATAACAAAAAAAATAACAAAAATACCCAAAATAGGGTCCAATTTGGGTGAAATTCACAAAAAAACTTGAGTTAAACAAATTTCACAATGTAGAGTTGGCTGCAAATCATGGGTCTCATTGGGGAAATAACAAAAGTTACATGGGTGGGTAGAATTTTCACATGGGCACCCATGTAAAAATTTCACACATACTTCTAACAGTTACAAGTGTTTTTGGAATTTTCACCAATTGTGTGAAAGTGAAGATTGAAGAAAACAATTGTGCATAAACAGTGACCGAAAACATATTGTCAAATAAAACTAAATTAAACTAAATTGTGATTATTGGTATAACTTAACATTATTTTGTGAGATTCCACGAAAAATAATCCTAATTGATGTTGGGTGTGGGTGTAAAAAAAGACACCCTGAAAGTAAACAGAAATCATCTTGGGAACGTGTTCTGGCAGATGAGGGGAACAGGACACTTAACTTAGGTGTCCAAGACAATTCTTGAGCATATTGATTAGAAAGGAGGTTTTACCCATTCTTTCAACAAAAAACAACTGATTCATCATAGCGGACTCTAAACAAATTGTTTAAAAAATTTATAATTTTGTATATCACATGAGCATGCCATCTTTGATCCTGGGTTTTACAAGTTCATGATTCATCTTCCAAACTTCCAAGAGTAAAAAAATGACTAACTGATCGCTGTTTCCTAACAAGTGAAAGAAATTGGAGAAAAACTCCAAGTACCCCAAATGCTTATCTCCCAACAACTCTATCCAACAATTATATCATAAGCGACGAAATCGCATGTTGTATAACAACCAACAACATTAAAACTTCCAGTGAATTATGGCCAAATATCATACCAGCTTTAGCAAAAGACCAAATTACACATATTGCTAGCGAACAAGAAAATGTAAGAGGGTAATCTCACCGGAGCGATACGTGACTCAAGGGCAGGGTGAGCATTGACAGGAGGATCAGGGGCAGCGGAAACAGAAGGTTCATTGACCTTGTTAGCGTCCTTCATAAGCTTCTTCCATGAGACTATTGTAGTTTCTCCAGGCCGAAGCTCCACCGTGAAAATTTGCCGGTCACCAGCTTTAAGAAATGAGGAGGAGGCCCTCGACGTAACGCCGCCACATTTCTCTTCCGGCATCGAATGAGAGAGACTAAGCGAAATTTTAGGGTATTGCGATGGAATATTCGAGAGGAATTAAGATGTGAAAGAACAAAAACTAAAAGTCTAAGCTCTCAATAAAAAAACGAATTGCTGGAGAAAGAAAGTGAAGGATTTTGGGCGGGACATACGGAAATAAATTTCTTTCAATAGGGCTTAATTAACTACAAACGAATTGAGTGGGGATGTTGAAAATTTTCTCGTGGTCACTTTCTTTCCGAGAAGGTGAGAGGGAGGGAATTTGGAAATGAGTCGACGAATTTTTTAAATAGATCGAATGCCCGAACCCGCCGCAAGTAAAATGCCTTGCCTCTTCATGAAGCCGACGGAAAACTCAAACTCTTTAGTCCATTAACACCGGCTAGGGATGATAGATGTAAGGATTTTGAGTATAATAAAATTGGACAAATTTTTAAAACAAAAATTAATGTATTTACCTTAATTTTTATTCTTTGATTATTTAACACATTGTTTTTAAAATATTTATATTAATTTTATTTTTTTATGATTTAACACATATGTTTCATTTATATCACGAGATTGTCATTCAAAATATATGTTTTTCTTCCAATTAATTTTTTTTATATAAAAAAAAACTCTATCTTGAAATTTTTATCACTTCAATGAATCTTTTCCGTCAACCTTGAAATGCTATAATTTTTCATCTTTAATATTATTTAGACATAATGATGTAAAATTGACGAAGAAATAAACAAAATTGTGAGAATATAGATAAAAGATGAGAAATTTTAAAAGAATTAGATTTACAAATTCAATGAATATAAATTAAGAGAAGATAGAAAATAAACAAGTGTGAATAGAAGCTAAATCATCCGTATTTAATAAAAGTGTACTTTAATCTCTTATTAAGTAGGATAACAAAAGATAGTTGTTTTTACAAAAATGATCCTATAAGTCCATTTTGTAAAATTAATGAAAGTAGATCAACATATTCATTACTTTTACAAAATGGACTTATATGACCATTTTTATAAAAGTAACAAACTTGTGCTATCACACTTAATAAGTAAGAGACTAAAATATATTTTCATTAACGGTATTGAGATAATTTCGTATATTATACGTAGTAGTGGTCAATAGAAAATCTTAGGGGTCAAGCCCAATAAATTTCTAGTCATCAAATAAGTGTGAACACAAGATAGTTACCGTAAAATGATAAAGACCCAATGATTATTCTTTAATTATTTTAAAGAGACAAAAATCTAAAGATTATCATTAATTATATTAAAGAATTATTAAAGAGATAATTAAGGATATATATTTACAAATGATAGGTGTCTATAAATGATAAGTATTTACAAAATTATAACAACTCAATACTATTATGATAGGAAATAACTATTAAATTAATTCTTTTTCCTATATATATTAACATATGTGTACAACTATTAAATCATGAAATATCACTTGAATCTTGTAAAAGAGAATCACATCTAAATACTTTATTTTCGTATAATTATTAGAGTAAGACTATAAATCTCATATACTATTCCTCTTACAATTACTAACTTAAGCATCAGAGGGTTGAAAACTACCCCCATAAGGTATTCTAACATCCTAACTGTTTATTCATCTCGTAGATTCTACAAAGAACAAGCCTACTTAGTGTTGACAAAAATTAGTATCAATATCTGATGCCATCTATAGGAAAAAAATGTGTTTTACGCACTTAAAAATTTCAAAATTGTAGGACTCTCAAAAAAGTTATCCAAAATCTTAATCTACTAAGAAATTAAAGATATTTAAAAAGAAATTATGGACCATGGCAGTAGTATTTTCTTAAAAGAGAACTTCGGAGTCTTCTTATCCACTATTATTATCTACATGATTCTCTAGATTTTTAAAAAGAGTCATGGATCAAATAACTAGCTCCACCACTCAGACCTTGATAACTAGCTAGGAGGTCCAGCCTACCAATCAACAAGCCATCCTTCTAGCTTCATTATGGCCTACTAGAAATATGATCACTACATTTAAACTTGTCCACCCATAACGGCTCGGGAATATCAAAATGGAAAGGTGAGCCCAGACTCGAGCCTACCTAAACTTGATGGAAAATACACTTTAGGCCATTATGGAGTGCCTACCAAAGCCACCAACTCCTAGACCAATCATCTTCCCAAAAAACATCCATTTAGCATCCTCTAAATGCCCAGAGTGTATGATGCCAAGCCCACGACCATCTAAGGTATGGCCAACAAGATGATCATCCATGATGGGACACGAGTCCCAAGTCAAGCACCATCGATCAAGACATAACAAACCAGGAGTTGTTGCCTAGAACTAGCACCGGCATCCATAACATGGCCGATTAGGGAGTTCCATCCAAGATAGGTGTTACCGACCAGGGTGTGATCCAATTGGAATCGCCTACCATGTTGACCTTTACTTTCCAACTACCCTCCAATTATGCGAAATGAACCTAAGTTGCTTCCCTTCCACGTCAAGACATCTCCCATTATGCATGATCAGGAATTTGACCTCCACTAGGGGCATGTTTTAACATTTAGACCAGTTGAGCAGACATATCTCCTAGCATCCAAATTAAGTTCTATAATGTCTCTTCAAAACCGAGTCTTTATGCTTCAAAAAAAATTAAAGGATAAATTTATAAGTTCCTAGACTTTGGTCCCAAGAGAGTTTAAAAAATATCATCCCCTGCAATCATATAGTCAACAAGTCAGACATATATGCTCCACAATCATCACTATTAAAGATGATCCATTTTTTTGACACTTTTGACAAATAAGGCCTCATCGACCATAAAACAGAGAGCCTAGATAGTCAACCATAACAGTGTAGACAAAATAGGGCACCATGTGCAATTTTTTGGTTGACCGAGTAGTCCCTGGATGGATATACAAATCCATATGTCATTTGAAAAATCCAAGACCACCACTGTAAAAAAGATTTGTTGATAATCCATTTCCAAAATTTGGTGGCCAATGGAAATCGGGGTGAGACGCACACATCATTATGATCTAACAACGTGATTGGGAGCCATTCAGAAGAGTGTCGGGCGGAAAGAGGAAAAAAATTAGTTTGATTTTCCAACCAAATAGTGAAATCAATTTGGGTCTAATTCACCCACTTTTGGATTGGTTATGAGGGAAGTAAGATTGGTTCTAAAATATTCTTGACAAGACGATTCCAACGACTATATTTTTAACATTTTTCAACATATGCTTATAGATGAGATTTCAAAAATACATGTATGAAGAGGCCATTCATCCACTTCCAGACTAGTTCTCGGAGAAATAAGATTGATTCTAGCATCCTATCGATGAGACGATTTCAATGATTATATTCTTGAAATTTTTTTATGTATGTTTTGAAAATGAGATTGTAAAAATATGTGTATGTAGACTGTTCACACATCCAAGTCAATAAAAATTGTGAAAAATGATTATTTACCCTTCTATTTACTCAATAAAATCTTTGTTTAAAGATTACTTGTTCATTGGGTTATCTTTATTCTATGGATCTTCAAAAGAGACAGACTATCCTTCTAGAAAGAAAAAAAAATAATGAACAAGTTCCAATACTAAGATGGGAATCATAAGGCCCAATAAGCTGTTATCCTCTCTAGTGCTCTCATAGCCTACCTAAGTCGTAGATGAAGTGCTCGAGTAGATATTGATACCCATCCTGGAATGCATCCCAGAGCCACAGTCTCCTAGCCTACTTCCCATCCCAAAGAACATATATATGGCTTCTTCTAGTATACATTGTATGGTTAAGGAATCTGTAAATCCATGATTTCATTATTCAACACCCCTACAAAGGAGGATAGTTCATCAACTCGATCATGATGAGCAAAATCGGCATCGCCGATCCTGCCAATACTTTGGTTTTATATTTATAAAACTCTTGCAAGTGCATAAATCATTTCAGAGAAAATGATAAGTATACTGCCAAGATTAATCTAAGGAAGAAATATATGTGATTTTTAATTTATTATTTAAAATTTCAAAAACGAAATTAAATCTTAAACATCTTGTCACGATATTTTGGGTTTTGTGTTTCTAATCTAACAACATAAGAATAAACATAGATACAGATTTAATAAATATTTATGCAAATTTTATCATCTATAATAGTAGAGTATTTATGGATATAATAACTAAGTTAATTATGTTTGCTCATATTATTTAGGTTATTAAAGATATAAATTGATTCTCTCGTTTTTATATGAATATCATCTTTGACGCGGTTAGATATTCTTTGTTAACTAAACAAATCAATTAACATCGGTGGGGTTGATAACTAATTCAGTTAATTAAATTAATTCCTTTTTGTAAGAGATTGAAAATAAATCATTTAAATGCCACCTTTGGTGGGGTTAGACAGTTTAAACTTTATATCAAGGTGTCCAAATTAAACCTAAAATTTTAATTATTCGAGTAATAACTTTCAAGTTTTAAAACTACTACTGAAAACATATTGTCAATACATTTTTAGATAATAATTCTTATAAAAACTTTTGAAATAGAGTTTTACTCTAACTATCGGACGATTGTACCAACAAATAAAAGAACACTACTCTAAATCAGACCGGATAACTAAACCTTAAAATCTAATTTTCAGATTTAAGTTTGTAATGAAAAATAATATATTTCTCTCTAACATTTTTAATATAAAATCTTGAATAAAAACAAAATCAATTCATTTTAGAGATTTTTACCTATTTAATATTTCGTAAGCATAACGACGTTATTATTATATCATGTTTACAAATAATCACCAATGTTAAATTTAATCACATACAAATTAAATATAACATATAAGAATAAAATATAAAAAATAACTGTAAAGAAAATAAAATCCTTACAGTACTTTGATGCTAATTCTATTGTTGGAAAACCTCCAAACGAAATTGCATTTCCATTTATTGAATAAAAAAGCTAATAAATTATAAAAACATAATTAGTTCTTCTCAAAACGCTAAAACTAAGAAAAACTAAAAACTAAGAAATGGAGAGAAAGAAAGGGAGAAGATGTTTTTCAAGTGTGTTTTGTCGTGGAGAGAATGAAGATATTTATAGATGAAGAGAGAAATAAAAGGTGGGGAAAAATGATAAAAAATGAAGAAAATAACTGATGATGGAATGACTATTTGGGATAGAGAAGTGATTAGGAAAACTTTTCTGGAATTCTACTCTCAATTATTCTCATCTCAAAGTCCTACTTTTCATCCTAAAATTGAAGAATTATTTTCATTAGTCATCTCTAAAGAACAGAACCATTTCATTGCTAGCGTACCTCTTCCATCTAAAATAAAATAAGCATTGTGGGACATGCATCCCTTAAAAGCCTTTGGCCTTGATGGGTTTTCTATCATCTTTTACAAAAAACAAAAAAACAAAAAAACAAAAAAACAAAAAAACAAAAAAAAACTGGCATATCATAGAGAAGCAAGTTGTCTCTAAAATTCAAAATTAGTTCATTATTGGAGTGATGCAACCTAATTAAAATCACACTTTCATCACATAATTTATAAAGTTAATATTTCACAAGGTGTATTTGACTATAGACTAATCAATTTATGCAATGTGAGTTACAAAACTATTGTTATAATTTTAGTCAAGAAACTAAGAAATCATCTAAAAGATCATATTTCACCTTATCAAGCAGTTTTTATACCTGGCAGATGGATTGTAGAGAATTCCTTAATTGCTCAAGAAATAACCATGCCTATTTTCAAGAAAAAAAAAGGTAAAGGTGAACTTATGGGTATTAAATTAAATATGAGAAAAACTTATGATACGTTAGAATGAAATTTTCTATTACGGTGGGTTTACAAAAAAAAGTTTACAATCTTATCTACCAATGTATCTTTATTGTATGTTTTTCGTTATTGATTAATGGTTCCCCTTTTTGAAAATTTCTATCCACAATGGGACTTAAGACAAGGCAATCATCTATCTCTTTATCTTTTTCCAATAGTTTTTGAATGTCTCTTAAGACTTATTTCCAAAGTAGAAAATTTGAATTAGATACATGGAATTATTGTGACTAGTGAATCCTTCCAATATCTCATCTTCTGTATGCGGATGACATTATCTTTTTCCTAAGAGCAAATCTTCCAAAATCAAAGGTCATCAAAGATATTCTGGATAAGTATTGTACTTGGGCTGATCAATGTATAAACTTGCATAAATTTGTAAATTTTTTTCTCCAAGAACACTTCTTAAAGTTATCAAAATCTCATTATTTAACTACTTTACTACTGCTCTTTAATGCCTAGGTCATTCCTTACCCATTGAAAGGAAGAAAAAAGTAGAATTCAATCATCTCTTTGAAAAAAAATCAAAGCCATATTGAACAACAGAAAATCCAAATTATTTTCACAAGTTATAGACATACAATTATCAATTTCGTTTGACGAATTATGCCAATTTATTCTATAAGAACCTTCAAGAAACTAACAAGTTTCTTTGGAGGGGTAGATTCTTTGATGAGAAAGTTATGATGGAAAGGTAATACTAACACCTAAAATAGTCATCATTACTTTATTCCTATGAATTGGGATGCTATATGTAGACCTAAACTTTAAAGGGGATTGGGTTTTCATAAAATTGAAGATTTTAACATAACAATGTTATCCAAAGGAACCTAGGAAATTGTTATCCAATCAAATAAACTATGGATCCAAGTATTGAGTAAAAAAAACTTAAAAATAACTCATTTTTTAATATTGTTAAAAAGTCAAGTGACTCGAGCATATGGAAATGACTACTTCTAATTCAAGAGCTAATTAAACAAGATAACTGTTCGAAGGTAGGCACAACAAACAACATTTGGAATAATCATTGGATACCTGGTCTCCTATGTTAAAAACGACCCCAATGCCCACTAGATAAAAGAACCCATGATATATATTTACAACATATATATTATGTCTTTGATCTTTATGTTAAGAATAACCATTGATATTGAGATTTACTTAAAATGAATAGATTTTTTAGGGAAGAATATTACTTCCTATATCATAAAGATACTTTATGACCCTTCTATTGAAGACCAAATTCATTAGGATGGTCAAGGAAGACAATATATTATTATTAAAGTTACTTTTGAAGTCCTTATATAGAATAAAGCCTCAATGAATTACTCTTGCTTATGTAAGAAAATTTGGGAAGCTTTTATCTATGAAAGACATAAAATCTTAATCTAAAAACTTGCCAACTGCTTATGCACTAAAAAGAGACTAAATGTTTGCATGTCTTTTAAAGATCTAAATTGTCCATTGTGTGAGGAAGAAACATAAATATAGAACACCTATTTATAAGATACGAAATTCTCATATCTTGTGGTTTATTTGCGAATGAAATATTTTTTGATATTTTATTAAGAAGTTGACTATATAAAAAATCATTCTTTCTCACTATAATTATTATAATATAATAGATTTGGTGATTAAAAAATAATGTAATTTATAACAAGGTGATAGATCATCAACTTCAAATCAATAGTTTTAAAAAAAATGAACGAGTCCTCTTAATTACTACAAAGTAGAATTAAGCAAACACATTTCTTCCACTAATGATTGTCACCTCACTCCAAAGCATTAGTAATCGTCTCACAAAATGTCATTAAAATAAATTTTAATATTGCATAAACACGAAATAAAACAAGTTTGAGATTTATTGTAACAAATCATGTTAGCTACACTGTTGGATTGGCTACACTACAACACTCTCCAATGAGCAGGCGACTTTCTTCCATGCAATTCAACATGCTCGAACACTCGACACATCCTTGAAGATGCAATAACGATACTCAATGAGTTATCTATGCTTTTAGTGAGATGAATAGCTCAATAACTCAACATACAAACACATAATTTGATCCCTCGGAGAAAACATATAAAACTTACAGATTACTATTCATTCTTTACCGGTCCTTATATCTGAGCTCTACACAGGAGAACAAAACTAGAATAAAATTTTCTATTCTTACCAATAAAAGAAGATTGAAATACATTATCCATGCTTCCATGGACTTATGTAACTGCTGTTGCCGTCACCATTTCTCGCGTTTAAGATTTAAAATTGTAATAGGAGATTTAGTGCAATTAAGAGGTAACAATGCATTCAAGGATGGATTACAAAGTAGCAAGATCGTGAAATTATGCACTTCTGTTTCAAATATTTATTTGTACAAGATTAAGGAAATAGTTACCTTCATCATAATTGTTCTGAGAGCTTATAGATATCAACATTATTCTTTTGGGAGGGTGGGAGTTCAAAAATCATGCAAGAGACGAATAAATAAATATTCTAGCAGATCTAAATTAAATCTCATAAGTTTTTGAACAAGACATTACATAGTAGAACAGTACAACTCAACTTCACAATGTATCAGAAGCTCAGACAAGTAAAACTTCAATACCAATACTCAAAAATCACAAACAGAAGACCTATTTTGTAGATCTTAGAAAACTGTTGAAGCACAAAACGGTGTCATTTTGAGGATTAAACATACTGCTCGAATATAAGTGTTCTTAGGCTCTCATCTTTGTAATTTAGAAATTTTACGTAGATGGCTCACAATATCTTCCACTTCGCCTCCAATGCCTGGCAAATCATAGTGATGCAGTATGCAGCACTTAATGGATAACCAGAAACTGCAAAGAAAAATAGAAAGAAATTACAGATGTTCTAAGATGCTCCGTCAACAAACCAAAAAAGCTCTGATTGTGCACAAGAGACAATGAATGCTAAGCACAATAAGAATTTGCCGGAGTAAGCCACTAAAAAAAACTAACCCAACTTCATTTACCATATCACTCTTAGCCCCAAATGTAGCAGTCTAGAACGCAGATCCAAGGACTATCCAATTTACAACATCATCAAAGTAACAATAAAAATGACATGGACAATAACACAAGATAAAATAGAAATGTCTCTTCAATTCTGTAGCAAACAAAGCCTGATAGCTTTGCTAGAGTTAATGTGTATTACCGCATGTGCTTGCATATTCACAAGGTATGCATTATTTAAAAGTAAACCCATATTCTATGTCATTTGTACTCTTTATTTTTCGTAAAGCACCAGTGTCCAAGTGACATGAACATGAGTGAGTACTCAGACACTCTAATTTTGTATAAACTTACAAAAAAAACTTGAAAAATGGGTGTGTCCAACAGCCAGATACATATTGTTGACTCTCTGGAAGAGTATGTGTTGATAAATGTATAAAAGTATAGTTGACCCTTCTACCAATAGCTTAAGCTTTTGAGAGAGTTGGTATCCGAACAACTTCTAACATAGTATCAGACCTGGAGATCCAGTGTTCAAGACTCAACAACTTCAATTCTTGAATTGTAAGTGTTTTGTCTACATGGTGTATAAAGACAAAACTTGTGGAAGAGTGACAATGTATAAAAATATAGTTGATCCTCCTCTTAATAGCTTAAGCTTTTGAGAGAGTTGACTTCCCAACAACTTCTAACACGTGCAACATAGCTCATATTTTCATACACATTCACAAAACATACAAATATAAATAACATAATAATCATGAAGCTTATCTCCAATAACTCTCAATTCTCAAGAATATGACATCACCAAAGTTTGCGATCACTTTGAGTAAGGTTGAAACATAGCACTACTAGCCCAAAATTGAATTAAAAAGAAACTTTAGAAGATAAATATAAAATTTGGGATCAAAGCTATCCTAATCAATCAATGAATCATAGTCATTCAACTCTGGTACACGAACTCTACAACAATGAGGCTCCAAACGTTTGATTTACCACAGAGAAAACTTGTAATTTGTTGTTGTTAGAAAATGAAAAGAAATTACAAAATGCTAAAATATAAATTTCTGACTATACACCTCCCATCTTTCAATACACAGTCAAATATCACATTTAAGATTTTCAGTTAAATTTTTGTCTAAAATGAGTCACAAAAAGATAAAAGAAAAGAAAAAACCACATAAGCATAATAACATGAATAGTGGGGCTTGACTAACAAACTTTGTCAGTTCTACTTGAAAGCAACCTGAACCCAATCATGGTACTCAATCTACACTTAGCAGGTTAGCATGAGTGAAAAGTTCCATCCCGACATCATATTCAAGTATTGAACACAACATTCATGACACATAAAATAGATGTAAGATTTGTCTATAGATGAACGATAAATGTGTAAGTATATAGATCTTATAGAAAAATAATCCTAAAAAGATGCTGCCACTTCCATACCTGCTATGTAATCATCAATATAGTCACTCTCAATTTTCCCGTGGGCCATTGCACCAACCTAAAAACACATGGCATTAAGAAATGCAAGTAGAAATAGAATGGAGAAAAATAGCATAAGATTCTTCCGTGCATACCACAAAAACAAGGTGTCTGTCACTTTCAAAAGAAGTCGTATAATCTCGCATATTAATTAATTTTTGGGAACTATGTGATAGACCTGCCATGTAAACATATCTTCATTGTTATTGAGAAAAGTAGATAATACACGAACGCTACTAAAAGCACAAGGAGCTCTAGCCGGAAGCTAATGAGCTTAGTTCCCTTTGAGGGAGGGAACTAAGTGGCTATCGAGCCTGATTTTTTAAGTAGATAATACATAGATACTCATAAAGCACAAGGAACTCACCTATCTTGTATGAGTTCACAGGTAAGTATTGCGTCACAGGGTTTCTAATGACACGCAAAAGTTTCTCGCGCTTACCAGACGCAGTTATACTGAGCTTTTGAAGCAGCTGCACTGTATTTGTTACAAAGAATAAATTAACTAAACAGGCTTCCTTCAAAAAGCAAATAATAAACGCAGGTTACAGTGCAATGTCTTAAAAATTTTATGTGAAGATGGAACAACTTACACATGATACCAGCAAAACGCTTAAATGTCCTTGGTATGCGTACATTTGGCTTAATTTCAATAAGAGCACCTTTTTCAGTTCTCACATATACAGCTTTCAACTTTCCAGCCTTATTGAGTGGGCTATCTAAAACCATTAAGAGAGCCTGCATAACCCAATGTTTAGAATCTAATAGTGAACCACAATTTCCAAAATACTGAATTGCTACAAGATGAAGTGAAACTGGTAGCATAGACAAACAAATCTAACTGATTTCTAGCAGGCTTCATTGCTTCGAATCATATTTGGCAATTAAGCAACCTCCATGTAAGTGAATAAACAAACGAAATAATCTCATTCAAGACTGGGAAAATACACATGAAGCTAACCTGATGCAAAATATCAGGCCTATAAGCAGCGGGATCTTTATTATTCCTTTTCAAGAAATGAGCATGATCATCAGAATTCAAAAGCTGGAAAACCTGGTTGAGAAAAGTAAATAAATATATAAATGAAAACATAAAATGTATATATCCAAAGGAAGCAGACGACCCCAATCATATAGAACCTGGATAAACCCCACAAAGGCAAGCATAACCAAACATTTTAAGAGCCAAGCTCCAGCATCAAAACCAAAATGAATTTTGTACTTTCTTACCAAATTCTAAGTATTCAAGGAGCCAAAAGAGAAAAGAGAGAGAGAGAGAGAGAAACATTACCTTTCCAACTTTTGCAACTTCTAAAGAAGCTTTCTCGAGGATAAATGTAACCCCAGCATCATTGTTGACAGTTTGAGTAGTTGGGGCTAACGGAATTCCCTCAAAATCAATTGGGTCAACCATTTCAGTTTCTGGTTTTGTTTCATCCTCCCCATTACTTCTTACCTCTATCAGAGTCATTTTAGGCTCTTTATCATCTTCTAAATGTTGCTTCTGTATTCCTTCTTCTCCCTCTTCATCTCTGTCATATCTCTCCCCCTTCTTTCGCTTCTTTCCCTTTACTGCATATGGTCTCGGCATTTTTTTCTTAGAACGATGTACTCAAGTAATGCGGGGTTAGTTAAGAAAATCTTCAATGGCTGCAATTGTGACGAGATGAAAACCGTTAAGAGTAGTGATACCGTGGTGGCTTCTTTGGCTTTGCTTTTTTTTTCCTTTTTTTCGGTTGTAAAAGTAATGTGATAGGCTACAATCAAGTCTATTTTTTATTTTTGATAGGAAAGAGTCCACTTTTTATTGCATGTTATTAAGCTAATTTGATGATAAGCACGCTTAAAAGGGGGGCTAAAAAAAACCAAAGAAACTGTCTCTTGTTTGCTATTGAATATTTGAACTAAGGCACAAAGAAACATAGTATTTTCTCATGGTTCAAAGTAACAGTATTGAATTTTCAATAATTAAGATTGAAACGACACTGTGAACCAAATAACATGAAAAAAAAAACAAAGCAGAAGCAGTTAACAAACACAATCACTATCAATTGGAATAAAAATGAAACACGCCCATTAAATATAAGGTATCAAACATCGTGGAAAACAAATAACTCTCGCCTTAATGATGGGAATTTTCTAAAAACAAACAATGATAAGAAAGTGAAAAAACAGAGGGAACCTTTTCAAAGCAAAAAATAACAGAAAATCAACAAAACATACGTAGTAACTAATAGGTAAGGTATGCCCAGAAGGTATGGAAAAGAGTTTGTTCATGATATCTTCAAGAGAAGTAATTCATATGCCTTTGCTTACACTTTTTATATGCAGTTTTCTCATTAATATTAGGGGCCTTTAAATGTATTGAAAAGTTGAGAATAACCCATTTGAATGATTGAAAAAGTGCATAAATCATCACATCAGATAACTAAACTAGCTAATATCACAGTACCATATATACAAGGTCAGCAATTCTACGCATAATGAATAAAACTGAAACCAATAAATCAAGGTAAGGCAGAGATATTACCAATTACAAACTAAAAGAAAACCAAGCAGAATACTCCACGGGCTAGGGAGTGGGAAAGTGGACAATAGAGACTATTGGCCGGCGGCAATAGAATAGGATACTTGACGGCCAGAGTTGGGTGGAAAAGGAAGAGAGCGAAGTTAGGGTATGTTGAATCGAATATGAGGCTTTTGCGGTTTTGTGTTTTCATGTGAATGCATTTTTATTTGTAATTTTCTTCTTTTTACCAACAAGGATACCCACCAGCGAGGGCATATTTTTTCAAAAACTTCCTAAATTATTTACCCAAAAAAAAACTCTAGAACTGAATTGAAGAGTGATATATATATATATATATAGGGTAAGAAATCGAAAAAAATCTTTACACCGATATATTTATGTTAATTAATCTCATATGTTATAAAAGATGTTATTTAATCTCTTAAATTTAATAAAAGATATTAAAGTAGAAAATTTCAATATTTATTTAATATTTTAATAATTTTATGATAAAAGTAATAAACATATTTCGTTAATAAAAGATAATTGGGTTTATTTAATTTTTTTTCTCATCCTTTATATTTTTCTAAATTATATTTGAGATCAATTGAAGGAAGATTAAGAAAAAAAAAACTTTTAGAGGATTAAGATTATCAATTTTTTGGTTTAATTATGGGTATCTTTGAGATAAATATTAACTCACTTTTAAACTTTTTTAAATAAAAGAAAGAAAAACATAACATAAAATCAATTTTACCCTATTTTTATTAACTAGTAAAATCAAAATATTGAAAAATAATATTATTTTATTTAAGATAATCATAAAAAAAGTTATTTTTGTTATTTTTTGATATTTTTTATAAAAAAATGATTTACATAAGTGGAAAAAGACTTATTGAGTTATTTCTTTAGTTTATCAATTTTATTACTATTCAACCCTACAATTAATATATTACAACCTAGAGGTAAATAAATTCAATATTCTTACAAATACACAATGGTTAGAAGTTGTCCTTTCATATATATGTTCAATCATGAATGAGTCAAAAAAATTTGTACAATTGGTATGGTGCCTACTTAAGTCCATATAGATTGTTCTTGAGCCGACATACCGAATGTTCTTTTCCTTTAACTTCCTTTAAGCTACTTCATGAAGATCTCTTCTTCTAAAGCAACGTGAAGAAAAACATTCTTCACATCTAGTTATTTAAGATCTAGATTTAAAATTACAAACAAGTACTACCTATATTTATGACATTTTTACCACGGTGAGAAAATTTAATCAAAGCCAATTTTTTTTTTTTACTAAACCCTTTCATGACTAATCTTGCCTTGTATCTAGGTCATGAGCTTTTTTCTTATGTCTTCAATTTGTATACCCATTTGTTTTAGAGTGCCTTTCTACCTTTGCGCAGCGCCACCAAATTTTACGTGTGGTTCTCATTTAAGAATTTCATTTCCTCTTGCATGGATTTGAACCACTCCCTCTTATGCTTATATATTAAAGCTTTTTCATAGCACTCTAGTTCTCTCCCATTAGTGAGTAACACAAACTTAGTTGGGTGTCTAGCTTAAGGTTTGGGTACCCTAGTTGATCTTTTTAGTTGAGGTCCAAAAAAAGGCTCCTAAGAAGCTAATGCTTCTTTCTCTTCATCATCAACTCAACTGTCAATAGTACCATGAATTTTAGAATCTTCAATTAGGTCCTATCAAAGGATCATTTATTGCATGTTAAACATCTTCAATTGAACCTTTCCCATTATCTTGTTTTAGAGGATAAGGAATTGGATCCAAGTTGATTGAATCTTTTTTCAAGTGAGAAAGCTTTTCACTTCTTTGAATATCTTCGATATTATAATCTTTAAAAAAGATGACATCTATGCTTCTAAAAACCTTTCTTTTGACAGGATCTCATAGACAATATATAAATTCTTCATTACTATATCCCAAGAAGATGCAATCCTTCAACTTAGAGACAAGCTTCGACCTCTTATCTTTTGGAATATAAAAAATATACTCTACAAACAATCACCTTCAAATGGTTATAGGATACATCACCATTCAATGGAGATGAGGAAGAGAGATTGATCAAATGAATAACAGTTAAGATGGTTTCACCTAAAATCTCTTGGCCAACTTGGCATGAGATAACGTTGTTTTCGACCCTTTCAATAATAGTTCTATTCATTACAAAATTTAGCTAGTTTTTGATGTTATTACTAGTTTCCTAACAATGACACCAAAAACTTGATGCACAAAATTATTGTGTACAAATTTTGAATGATTTAAAAAATAGCTCGCAAGTGCATGAATCACTTATAGAAAATACCGAGTATACTTTTAAGGTTGGTCTAAAAAAGAATCATGTGGTTTTTAAATCATTCAACAAATTCTTAAAAATGAAATTAAATAACCTAAACATCTTATCATGATTATTTTTAATTGAGTTTCTAAATTACTAACATAAAAATAAAGATATATTTAATGTACATTTAAGCAATTAAACATTTATCATGCAGTGGAGAATTTATCGAATATATTAATTAGTTAATTATGTTTACTCAATATTAAGTAAATTATTAAAAATATGAACTAAGATTCTCACATCAAGATGCCTAAGTTAAGTTCATGATTTAAGTATCTAGAACTAACTTTTAGATTTTAAAACTATTACGAAGGATATGTCATTAATATATATTTGAATAATAATTCTTATAAAAATAATTGAAATAAAATCCACTATAATTATACAGTTGATAGAGACCAAAATATTTAAGAGTACAATTCTAAATCAAATTCAAATAGTTTAAATCCAAAATCTAAATCTCTTGTTTATTATGAAAACCAATTCACCAATATATTTTTCATTCACAAACTTTGATTTAAATCTTGATGGTAAAATAAAACTTAATTCAGTTTGTAAAAATATTTAATCTACTTTAATATTTTACAAACATAACAATATTACTAATATTTCATACTATTTATAATCAGATATGCATAGTTTAATAAACTATCAATATATTAAATATATAGCATGTAAAACAACACTTCAAAATACTTTGAAAAGAATACATTTTAAATATACCTCTATAGAATTCTTAGGCTTGCTTTTGTAAAACATCCAAACAAAATTGTTGCACTATTTATTGAATTGAAACTAAAAGCTATTACATAAACTAAATTTGTTGAACTCTCAAATGAGAAAATAACTTTAAACTACTAAAATAAAAAAAAGAAGCTAAGTAATCAATTACTAAGAGAATTGTGGGATTCAAGGATATACTTTTACAATAGAAATAAGGTTATATTTAAAGGGTGAGGAAAGGAGGAAAAAGTAGAATTTTTAACTTGGTGCCACAACATACATTCTATTCAAGTCGTAGCATACACAACCTATACAAAGGTTTGAGCATGATCAACTGGCTTGCATCATATCGGGGATGCGTTTAATCTTTTCCTTTGGCCTCGTGCCATGGATCATTACAAATTCATGCCACGATACACTTTAAACTATATCACTTTGAATCCCTAATTTCCATGTAACTTATTTTTCCAATTTTTAAACATATGTAATGTTTTACAAACATTGTCTTTTAATTTATTTTAATACAAGAAAAACCTGAAAAATAACAAAATATACTTGTGATTCCAAAAATATAGATTTGTACAAAATAATATTAAAACAAGTAAATATAAATCTATATAATCATTAAACATACATAAAATCATGATATATTAATTATTTTTAAGAACTTATCACTATACCATTATGCTAAGGAGTTTTTTGAACCAATCTTTCATGCCTTAATCCATTTCTCGCACAATAATGTCTGAAAACTCCCATGTAATCTCTCCCATTATCTGTTGAGATACACTTTAATGATCTTTCAGTCTCTTATTAAACCATGGAAGCTCTCATATACTCTCTCCCATTATCTATTGAGATACACTTTAATGATCTTTCAGTCTCTTATTAAACCATGACATGAAACTGTTTAAATACATTAAATATTGATCTTTAATATGTAGCATATAGACTTAAACATTCTTAGAATGATCATTAATAAAGGCAACAAAGTATCTTACTCCTCCAATAGTACTAGTGATCATTGGACCACAAACATCAAAATACATAACATCTAAAACATTGGGCTTTCTTTTTGGGATTCTATAATAAAATGAAGTTCAATGATGCTTTCAAGCCAAGTAGTGCATACATGATTTAAGAGACATATGTTTCATTTTACCCCTACTAGTTTCCTTTTACCCCTACTAATACCCTTTTTTGGTTAAAATTTGAACTCTCTTATAACTCATATGTCCAAGGCTTTGTACCATAACTCCATTGAGTAATCATTTCTGAGATCATTCACACACCATTACAAACTTTTGTATTAGTCATGTAAATAATATCTTCTTTCTTCCCTTAAGCTACTATTGGAGAGCTTATAGTAAGCTTCCACTTACCATTACTAATTATACTGATGTAACCTTTATCATCAAGTAGTCTGATGGATGTCAAATTTAAATGCATGTTTGGAACATGTTTTACATCCTTGAGAACCAAGCAACAATATGTGTTGGTTTTAAGGAAAATATATTATCTTCCCACAATCTTGGACAATTTATTATTTCTCATCCTAACATTACCAAAATCTCCATTGACATAGGATGTAAAGAAGTTTGTTCACAAGATTACATGATATGATGCATCAAAATTAATGATCCAACATATATCTTGTGATGCTAAATTAACAATATCACCATCCAAGATAACAATCACCTCATTTCTATTAGACATGGTAGCAATAGTGGCTCTTGCTTTACCATCTCTTTCTTTTTGAACTATCTACATTTTTTTTATTATGACATTTTCTACCACAATGATAACATTCTAGATCTCTCATCTTGGACATGCCTTTGGACCTATATTTGGATTTACCATTTGATTTGTCCTTATTGTAGAATTTTATATTATTTATTCTTCACATTATTTTGTAACAAGTGCCTTAGACTCAATTGACATTCTTTGCTTCTTCCTTCTTTCTTTTTTATTAAACATGTTATCTTTTACTATGTCCAATGTAAGTACACATTGAGGAGTTGAGTTGCTTAATGACACTACCAATGTATTCCAATTATCTAATAAGAAGCTAAGTGATAATAATGCTTTTAATTCATCATCAAGCACCATTTTTCATATTTGTATATTAGTCTACCAATCATTAGAAGTCACTTAAATGTGTAGAAATACTTTGACTATCTTTGTATTTTAAGTTAACTAGATGTCAGATGAGAGAGACTTTATTATGAGCAATCTTTCTCTCGCACATGGATTCCAACTTTGTCTACAATGAATAGGCAATAGTTTCTTGAGCTACATGATGAAAAAGTTCTTTGGTTGATATGTTGTTGAAATTATTAGACAATTTTTCTATTCAATAAGGTCCAAGTGACATCAAATTTTCCTTCTAACGTCACTCATTCATTTAGAAGATGCTCATATAAATCTTTGCAATAAAATTTGTCCTCCATTCTTGGAATCCATATTGAATAATTTAATGTAGTTAATTTAATCATTGTTACAGATGAAGTTGATGATGGCTCCTCGATTTTTGAAAATACATAATATTATTATAATTAATAATCAACCGATATAGCTCTAATACCACTTGTTGGGGAAAGATAACAAATAAAATAATAAGAGCCAAATAGAAAATTGCACCAGTCCTCGGATCTAATTTTTATCGATTTTGTGTAATTAAATTGGGCTAATAAAATATATAATATCATTCATTATCTATTGACTAATAAATGAAAATACAAAATAATCTCATAAAAATATGGTTTATACTCTATTAGATTTTTATCTCAAGAGGATAGAGTTTTCTCACATACAATGATGATTTCTTTTTCTTAAGCACTTAAGCTTTTGTTTTCTTGTCTTATTTGTGGATCAATCAAATTAATTAACGGCGCCTTTTATAATATTTGATTTAATAACATTATAAAAATTTGTGCCATGAAGTAAGACTCCTCAATTTCCTCTTTTATCTTCTCCTTTGTTTTTGTCCTTTTTTTCTTTTTCTATTATCTGATTTCCTTTCCTCTCTTCCGTAGCCTTACAACAATTTATTCATGATATCTACCTTTTATAGAGCCTAAAAAATATGGGGTTTTTGTCTATAAAAGACATATTCTCTTTCATAGTTTAAAAAAAGGCTTCAATGCATTTTAGTTTAAAAATAGTCAAATTAAAACTTATTCAAACATTTGTCAGTCAATTTTTTTTTTGAACTCACGTTCACTTTCTTCTCTCTCTCTTCCCTTTTTTTTTCAACTCACCATTCCACTATCTTCTTCTCTCTCATTCCTTAATTCCCAACTCCATTTCTTTTATCTCTCTTTTTATTTTCTAAAAGAAAACAAAAAATAAAATAATAATTTATTTTTATTATAACTAAAAAATAATTTATATTTATATAATAAAAATATATATTTTTTATAACAAATAATTTATCAAAAATTTGTTATAAAATAATTTAAAATAATAATAATAAATTATAAAATTTTAAATTATTAAAAACTTTACTAAATAGTTACAATAATTATTGACATTTTAAAAAAACAAATTATTTAAAATTAAAAAAATTAAAAATAAATTACATTGTAACACATATCTCTAATATTATTATAATTTTAATTATTATTAAGATAATAAATATTTATTAATAATAATTTTATTTAAGTATTAAAATATAATTAATTAGATATAATTTATATATTTTATTATATTAATAATAATAATAATAATAATATATTAGATAATATTTTCACGCAAAATTTACGATATAATGTTCCATGTTTGTATTGTATCTTATATAAAGTTGGATATATATAAATGTTATTTTTTATATTATAATTATTTATTAAATATAATTATTATTATATTTATTATTAATAATAATAATGTATTATATTATATTTAAAATTAATTGTAAATTTATAAGATATTAATATTTTTTATGTTTATAATAATTATGTTTTGTAAAATGAGATTTTTTTATTTTTTTAAAAATAATTTTTTAAAAAATAAGTTTTCAAGTTTAAGGTTAAATTTTACCTAAATTAAAACACAATTCAACCATTTTTTAAACTATTATATATGATATGTTTTTTATAGAAAAAATCATATAAATATATAAATATTTATTGTTATACATACTATATAATTAATATTGTTATAATATATTTTTTATATATTTATTAATTTATATTATTTAATTTTTAAATTATTTTATCAATTTATATAGATATGAAACTATATTATTCAAGTTGGTAAATAAATTTAAAAATATTAAAAGTTAAAAAACCTACACAAAAATTAATTCTCAAGTTACAAGTCAAGTTTTGCCTCTTTTTAAACTATAACACTAATACTCTTTTTTTTAAAGTATTATATGAGAAATGGCCATTTTGGACAAAACCCCAAAAATATGTTGAGCCTTTAGCAACAAACCATTTAATATAAGAATGTTCTATTTCATATACTCTAACAATTGATGATGGAGATGGATCATATTTTATACTTGTATTTTATTATATGGGTTGGTTTTGATCCTAAATAAGGACATAGATTTTTTTTGCTAAGTTTTCAAGACTACTCATTAACAGTGTGATGGAATCCCTTAGACGGAATAACAATTTCTTACCAAGATAAACAAATATATCTTGTATGTCCTATAGTTTCTCATAAGCAGTTTAATCATGTACTTCTCACCATGATGAGTAGCTTAATGTTTCATTAAGACAAATCCATCAAAATGTGATAAGGTAATCTTTGAAACCATTAAAGAAAGGAGTAGTAGGATGTCGTTCTAACAACAATTACTAACTGGTTGTCTTTCAAGGAAGATCATCATCATGTTTAACCATTAAGAAACTAGCATCATAAGGTGCATAGGTATGATTTAGTATAAAGAGTTTGTATTTTCTACAATCAATGGACACCTTTGACTATTTTTAGGTTTGAGTAATCTGATGGAATTTTGATAATGACACTCATGTTTTCCTATTGCTATTACTTCTCTAGGTTCCACCACTATTTTATGTTTGATACATTCCTAGAGTTTTCTAGCTATCTCGCCATCAGAGAGAATTTACGTTTCATGATCCTTCTTTTCAAAAAGATAGATTATTTAGAATAAAAATGCTAGATATCTCAAAATCATCATAATTCTATACTTTTGCCTGATAGGTTGATCAATCAATGCATATACAATAAATCTAACCCTTCTTTATAAAAGGTATATCATTGTAGATTATAAATTTGACCTCTCAGAATGGTGTTATCTTTACATAATTGATAGTAAACTTACCATAATTAGGCTTAGTAGTGTAAGCATACTTTATTAGTAGTCCCATAGCAACATATATATAATTCCTATCATTTTGGTGTTGACATTTTTGTGTGCAAGAAACATAGTATGTGTTTTTACTTATTGTATTTTGTCATCCTTAGTGTAAGGTTGATTGCTAATGGTTTAATATTTCACAAACACACAAATAGATTGCACTTTTTATATTTACATGATACATAATAATTAGTACTTGAAAAGCACACTTATTTGGTGATTTATTGAAATTAATTGGGAGAATTAAGTTTTAATATTGCATTTTTACTTAATTATTTTACAAGATATGTTTTCAAAATCAAGGGGTATGTTTTAATGTATTTTAGGTACTTTGATTGTTAAAATATATAAAATAACTAATTAAAGTTGAAAATAAGGGTCCAAAGTGACAAGAATTAAAGATTTAGCACATGAAGTATAATTTTCAAAAAATAGGAGACCTAAATGCAATTTTGTACACAAATATATCATGATTTTATCTAAGAGAAGAAATGAAGAACGACAAGGTGCACCGAGGCATAGAAATTGTGTGCTGCAGCATAGTAACCTCAGGTTTTACTATGTAATCTAAAAATATATTACATGCCATGGCATGGATAAAATTACACTGTGGTAGACTACTCACAGGTTTTACTATAGAGACATAAAAGGGTCGCATGTCTCAACATGGATTATTGTGCATCATGGCTTGTGTGTCTTGAATCAACATGAATGCCTAATTTCCATTATTTTTATCCCACTTGTTCCCATATAAACCAAGCAATATAAATAGGTTAATTAGGGTTAATGAATAAAAATAATTTATGCTAGAGCTAAAAGTAAGGACCAAGGATTCAAAGAGGCAATTAATAGAGTTAGTGATTAGTTTTAGAGACATTAGTCCTAAGATTTATTCTCCTTCATTTTTTTCTTTTCATGAATACTATTCTCATTCTATTGTTATATATGAGTACCTAATTTTCTATTTCATTACGGGTGATTTAGAAGCCCTAGATATAGATTGTAATTAATTAACAAAATCTGTTATGTTCTAATTTTCTATTCTTCTTGATTATGTGTTTAATTCTCTATTTTACTATTTGTGTGAATTTTCTTGATTATTCAAGTGTGCAATTTAGTTGATTAGGTACAAAATTGATTGATCAATTTAAATAACTAGTGATAAAATGCTTGGAATGAAAATAAATACATAAGATAATTAAATTGAGCCTATGAGTTTAATCTTGATCTAATATGCTTCTGATAGATTAAATTTAGAGAGCTTATTCTTCTAGGTTATCTATTAGAAAGAGATTAAATTAAGAGCTTATTTAATTCAACGATTAGATAAGAAGAGGTGGAGACTTTCGTGCTTGTAAATTTTTCTAACTTGGTATAATCAAATAATAGAAAGTTAAGATATATTTTTATTGATTTCTAATATATGCTAGTGGTGGAGAATGATCCTATAATCATATTTTATTCATATTTTCAGATTATTCTTTAGATCATATTTTTATTTTACTTCTTTTTACAACACCAAAACCCCCCAATTTCATAAATAAAAGTTATTTCTTAAATTTTTTGCGAGAAAGACCTTTACTTGATATATACAAAAGTAAGATATTTTAAAGAATTTAAAGTAAGGTTCAAATTGACTGTTGCATTTGAACGGATCACATACACCACATGGGTGGTTAGAGCATGTAGTTGGCATATTTAGGTTGTGTGTTTGCATTATTATTTTTGCATGTATTTTAAAAAAAATGGTTAGCATTTTTTAAACAAAAGTAGCTAGTTTGTGAGCTCATCAAAATGGTCAACGAAAACTTATAGCTATTATCCTTGTTGATGGTGGCTATTACCCTTGCCAATGTGGTTAATGAGAGCTTGTCTAGATGGTCGATGAGACCTATAGAAGTTCAAAAGTATTCTATAAATATCCTCTCATTTTATGTGTTTTGAATTAATTAAAAAATGTGGGAAAACCCTTGTAGTTTGAAAACTTGGGGTTTTGTGAAAAGTGATTTTCTAGTTTTGTATCAGTGATATGTTGAGTGTGGTTTCATATCAATGATAGCATGAGTATGGTTCCATATCAATGAGAAGTGGAGTTATTTTTTGAAAACTTATTTTTGGGTGGGTTTAACTAAAGTGAATCAAACACTAGTATATATCTATATCTTGGTTCATGTGCATATTGAGTTGCCATACCCTAGGTTGTTCACCATATAAGCCATTGGTGATTCTGCTACGTCAGTGGTGGTGGAGCTTTGAAATAGATCTTGATTTACTTGGATTATAGTTATTGTGGAGATAGTAGTGAGGCAATTTAAGCATAGTTGAACATGATGCTTCAATTGATAGAGATATATGTTTTATATTTCTTTAATTGTGAGTTGTTGATTTACTTTTTTATACTGAATTACTTGATGTTGATGGTTTTCCTAACAACTTCAAATATTACCACATAAAAGCTAGTTCTTATATGAGTTTATCATGTTATATTTGTGTTATGCATGCTTATATATGCTTTTAGTACAATTGGAGTGATTACTAAATATGTTCAAACATGGAGGTACTGATTATAATTGAAAAAACACTTTCATTATTTAATGCTTTCCTGATTTGTATGCTCTATGATCTTTTGGATGTAGTTTTTTCTATGCTTGCTTATTGGTTTATTAATATCCTTATTTTTTTTCTTCCACGTGTAAGACTTGGTGAGTCCTTAAGTTGTTTGCATTACTTCCCTCTTGGTTTTACATCAAGTGCGGACTTTTAATAAATTATCAGTTAATGGTCAATACATCTTAAGAAAGGCTTATTTAAATAAACTCAAGCAATTCTCAATCAAGGATAGAGATCTATAATGTAAATCTTCCTATTTTAGTCATTCATGCTATGGTACTTATCTAAGTAATGAAATATTGAACCCTTACATAGATATCATTCAAGAGTGGAGGTATAATTATGCTATTTGATAAGTGTTATTTTATACACAATTTTAAATATAAGTTATTTTACTTTTACACTAATTTTATTGTTTTCATGTGCTAAAATAATTATTTATATTAGTTTAAAAATATTATTTTTTAACTAATTTTAGGAATTTTTTTAAAATTTTATCTAAATTTTTTATGGATTTTTAAATTTTTTTTGAATTAGGTGAATTAACTTAATTAGAAAGGCCATGGATGAACTTAGAAAGAAAAGCCCAATCAACATCTGTGATGGTTTTGCTTGCCACATGTAAGCCAGATTGCATTGCCACATGACATCCTACATCCCTTCTAGTTTCGAGACTCACCCTATCCATGCGTGAGATGCAAAGCCTTTACTCAGATATCCACGTTAGGAGAGTAAAGGGCATTGCTCACTGCGCTTGTTGGTTTTTTTCATTGAATGCACTCTTTACTCATTTTGACCGTTTGACTAACTCTTTCTCTTTATGATACGTAGCATGGTAAATATGCATCCATTTTTCCCATTCAACTAACTCATTTCTTATTGACTATTTCCCATCCATTTTTTTATAACATTATTCTAACTTATTTAGGTTACATTCAATATTTTTAATTGATACTACATCGCACACATACTTTGAACAAAATTATTTATGTAGTAACTGACTAAAAGAAAGGCTAAATGTAATATCTAATATTTATTAAAATTTGAAACCATAATATTATTAACCCTCATATAAAATGTTAGAAATCTTTTTCTCTCTAACATAGGTGTTGACTTAGCTTGAAAACTAGCAAATAGTAGGGTGTGAGAGTTTGATAAATATTATTTTATATACATTTTTAGATATCAATTCATTTACATTTAATATATTTTATTATAATAAACTAATAAAATTATTTATTTTGTATTTATTGAAAAATATTAATCTTTTAATTTTTTTGAGATTTTTATGATTTTTATTAATTATAGATAATAGGTGGATGTACTTAGACCGGCCTATAGATTAACTTAGACCATCCTATATCAAATGCTTTCATGCATTGTTCACCCTTAATTTTTTTACTTGACACCTGACACATCTTTAATATCTTTCAGTGTGATCAACGTGATTCTCGCATTCCCATGCAAGATTTTTATGTGTACCATTCATTCTAATCAAATCTTAAATTATTTTTTCCTTATAAATACAAAAATAAAACTCTCACAGAACATCAAAATAAAATGACATTTTAGAAAAAATTAAGAAAAAATTCATATTTATGTAGTTTAATAAATGATATTTTATATTATTTTTAGATATTAATTTATTTAATTTATGTATATTTTATTATTATAATTAATTAAAATTATTTATTTTATATCTATTAAAAAAATATTAATTTTTTAGATATTTTGAAATTATTTTTACATTTTTATGAGTTTTATTTGAAAAGTTATTGTAATTAGAAACATATGTGGATTAACTTAGAATAAATAAAACCCAACAACGCATTACTATTCCCTTTTAATCTAAGAATGTACGAGTGGCATCTACATTTTATCCATCAACGATTGTCACGCGGTGGCATATTCAATTTTGTTTTTAATTAATTTGTATTATCGATCTTAATATTACTCAAAAATGAATTAATTTTTTCAATATAAATATATAAAAACACTCTATAAAATAGAAACAATATTATAATTGTAGAACATTAAGAAAAAATTCAAAAAATATAAAATTAAATTAGAGGTAATAATTAAAAAGAAATTAAAGAGCAGAATTAAATACAAATCTTAAGATTTATTTCTCTTTCTTTTATTATTTTCATTAATAATTTTTTGAATTTATTTTTTATCATGAATAGATAATTTTATGATTGATTATGGGTAATTTCAAAGCTTTAGATATGAATTGTAATATTTAATAAGATTTACAATATTTTATTCAATTATTTTTTTTGATTATGTGTTAATTCTCAATTTAATCTATTGTATGAATTTATTGATTATTTAAGTGTACAATTAAATAATCAAATAAATTCATTATTAATCAATTTAATTGATTGGGTACGTAATCGCTTAATCAATTTAAATAATTAATGATAAATGGTTTGCAATAGAATTAATATTCAAGATAATTTGTGTTTAACCTTGATCTAATTTGCTTCTTCAAAAATTATTACTTTCGATAGATTAAATTTAGAGAGTACATTCTAAGTTGTCTATTAAAAATAAGTTAGATTAAAAGCTTGTTTAATTCAATGAATCTATAGGAAGAGGTGGAGATTTTTTCTTTTATAAATTTCTCTAAGTTGGTATAATCAAATAATAGGAGAATAAGATATGCTTTATTGATTTACAATATATGTTAGTGATGGATAATAATCATGCAATCGTTCTTTTATTTGAATCTATATCATAATCTTTATATTTCTTTTTTATCTTTATTAATATTTAGTTGTTAGATTTAATTTTTAGTTTACAAAATAAAACCCCTTCATTTTTTAATAAATAAAAGTTATTTTCCAAAATCTTCTACATGAAAGATCCTTAATTGCCTATACTTAATAACTACTTCTTAAGCAATTTAAAATAAAATTTAAATTGATAGTTCATCTGAATCACATCATAATTCTTGAAGAGCTTTGAAGGAAAGTTCAAGAACAAGTTGAAGATTGATTTTTGAGTCTTTTGCTTCCAGTAATTCAATAAAATTAGCTTCTTTTCTTTACCACTTATCTTCTTAATTTTTGTGAATTATTTAGCTATTGTTATAGATATGATAAATTCTATGTATAGCTAAATATTCATTGTGATCGTGGGAAATTGAAAGCCCTAGACTATAGATTAATTAATTTAATATCGATAAAATTTAGTTTCAAATTCTTGATTCTGTGTTCAATTATATGTTTAAATGTAAAAACCATGCATGTTATGAATTAGGGTGTACAAATAGTTTATTTCATGAATATAATTATATATAGTTTAAGATGTTATCACTAATATTCTTATTTAAAGTGATACTTTATAGATGATGTCATAAGTATGATTGAGTGCCTATGTTAAATGTTTTCTATAGTTTTATTCTTGCTTAATTTAATTATCACCTTTTAATTTTTAATGCATTGAATGAATTAAATCTAGTAAGTGGATCTTTAGATTGTTCAAATTTTAGGTTGGTTTATAATTATAATATGAACCAATAGACAATAAGAAAAGATGGAAGATCCTAAATAAACCTAGATTTGTAAAATTAAAATTAAGAATTCAAGAAGGGTTTGAAATTATTAATTTGATTTAGGATTGAAGAAATTAATTTTGATTCATAATAGTCCTATGATCACATATCTCTTATTATTTTATTTCAAAAATTGCATTTTTATTATTGCATTTATTTTTTATTTTTATATTTATTTCAAAAACAACCAAAAACCCCTTTTACTAATTTTATTTTATTTACTAACAAACTAGTAATTAAAAATATAGATTATCATCAATCTTTATGAATATGATAACCTTTGTTCTTAAATTACTTATCATTTGTGCATGACCGCTTATACATGTATGTGCTCAAACATGTCACTATACTCTTGTAACTGATTGTAAGTAAGTGCATAGATTTGTTATAGATTGTTATACTCTATGTAAATTAGTTAGATCAAGCTTGCATATAAAGTTAATAATTGTGTGTCATTTTACCGCTTTAATATATTCATATACTGTTATTTATTGTTTTCGGACACAACATTTTGATGATTGGATTGTAAAAGAACCGAAAAGTTTTCAACCAGCCTACGACTACAGAAAGAGAACTTCGGTTCTCCTTAATTAAGTGATATTTTTCTTCCTATTTTGCCCATACCAGTAATCAAGCTAAATACTCACATTCTCTCTCATGAGTAGAGTCTCATATTCAGCTATATTATTGCCGTGTCAAAATCATCATAAACACCATAGATAATTGCATTAAAATATTAAATGGAAAAAAGGAAGAGAGAAAAGATTATTAAACGTGAGACTCTACATTTATTCATTCGAACTTCACTGCCACAATTTTGTTAGAATTCTTTCTGAAAGTAGCTTAATCATATGAATATTCTATTGGATGTATAACATGGGAAATTATAAGATGATAGAATTGCTATTAAATTTTCATATCTAATTTTAAGATAAGCAATTTCCAGTTTTTATTTCTTTAATATATATTTTTTATTTTTAATTTGCGATTTATTTATATTAATAATTGATTTAAAAAAATTTATTTTGAATTGCAGTATTTTCATCATTTTTTAAAATAATTTCTAGAAAGAAATATGAATAAATGCAATTAGATATCACATGTTTTAAAGGGTATTTTGGTCAATACTATTGGACCTCACTCATTCCAAATGTTAAAGCAAAGTTTCAAATACTGGCAATTACTTTTTCATTCTTTTAATATCACCCTTCCATCACACCATGTAAACCAAATATGACCTTAGCTTCAAACAAAATGCAGTCAAAGAGGAACAAAATAAAAATAAGAAGAATAAAACAAAAAAAATGCAAAGCATAAAATATAGAAAAAATTAGAAAAAAACAATAATATATAGCATTCTCATAAATATTAGTAAAAGTTGAAGATGAATAAAAGAGATAAAATTTATTTACTAAAAAAAATAATTATTTATCTTAATATTTAAAGTAATTTAAATTATCCATTCGTTATCGTAAGTAAAAAACCTTTTTTAATGATAAAACTATAGTGTTTTTTCTGGAATTTTTTGATAATTATGTATTTAAAAACAATATATAAATAAATAAATTGTCACTAAATAAGAGAGAAAAAAAACTTTAAAAAATATAAAATAAAATCATAATAGACTTATTTATATATAAAAAAGAAATATATTATTTGATTTTTTTATATTTATCTTCAAGAATAATAATAATATGTGTAATTAAGGAAGTATATGATCTGATTTTTCTTTTATATTATTTTTAAGAATAATGATAATATGCATAATTAAAAAAGTTAGAAAAAATTGTCCACAATGCAAAATAAGATGTATGTAAATATACAATAATAAGATAATAAATATAAAAAAATTCTAACTAGGTTTTTTGAGATAAAAAAACATATATTATATAAGGGTCTTTTTTTTTTTGCTGAAGTTGTGAAAGCTTGGTTTCTTGCTTTCTATTCTGGGATATGGAGAAGGGAAAAAGGTAAAAGACATTCATATGCTTTGACCATCTTATTTTATCCAGCATATATAATTAATTTATAAACAATAAATGAAAAATGAACCAACAACTTTGATGCATATTGATGTGATGGTTAAGATTTGATTAATTAGTTAGCTCTAGTCCCATTTAGTAATTTAATGATTTTAAATCTTTGTTTCAAACCCTAGGTGCAAGTCACAAACAAAACCCAGTTCACAGTACTTGATAGTATAAACAAAATAGAATATAAATTATTTTTAATTAAAATTAATTATTAAACGTAAATAATATGAGATTGAAATCATAATCACAAGCTATACAAACAAACAAGATACGAACAGTATCCTCCTTAATTTAGGTTATAATAAAACCCATCCTAGTCCCCATCATACCAAAAATGGAAACCTGAAAACAATCAAATTTAAATCAATCACAGACAGAAGAATAGAGATAATAAAAAACCTCTGGTTAACAAGGTGTAACAGATTAAAACTAACAAATCCAATTTAAATAAACATCAGGAAAAAAAAAAAAGACAGTTGGGTTGGCTTTATCACTAACCCAAAAACAAGCCCTCACTTTCTATGACACTCAGAAAGTTTCTTAACCTCGAACCCATTTTAGAAATTCTCTACTGCTTTTGATTTTGCCTTCTATCTTGTGAAATTTAAATAATCTAATTACTAATATAGGTTCATTTTGGAGATAATTTGTAAAGATGTGTTAGTGGTGTTTTGGTATTAATCATATCGTATTTACATGTCTGTTAAAATTATTTTATTTTTGTGCGTATCAATTATTTATAATTACAAAAATAACAAAATTTTTAAATACGTGAAAAAAATTATTGATCAGTTTTTAATATATTTTTTATTTGTATCATATTGTGTAATCTATGGTGTCAAAAATTATAAATTTAAAGTTTAGTTTATTGAAAAAATAAAATAAAAAATATTATTTTTTTTTTTAAATTAAAACATACATGTTAAATATTTTTAAAATTTAAGTGATATGTAAATATTAATTTATTGAAAAATTATATTTTTATTGAAAATTGTGGTTCACCGACTCTAACTTAAATTTACTGTATTAAATCGACATACTGTAACAATTATAGTACTAAAGTAGCAATTTCGTAAATTTACATCACAAAACCCTTTCCTTTATCATCTCTCTTCATCTATCTCACCAAATGAAGACATTAAGAAGAAACTAGCTATCACTCAAAGAGACCCAAATAAGAGAGAAGAAAGAATATTAGTAAAAAGGTTTTGTGAAAAATGGGGAGAGGGAAGATTGAGATAAGGAGAATTGAAAACCAAACAAGCAGACAAGTGACGTACACAAAGAGAAGGAGTGGAATATTGAAGAAGGCACATGAGATTACTATTCTATGTGATGCTAAAGTTTCTGTTATTATCTTTAGTAGTAATGGAAAAATGGTTGAATATTTAAGCCCTGGTTCTAAGTATGAATAATATTCTTATTTAATTCTTAAATATATATATATATATATATTTTATTTATTTTATTTTATTTTTTATGATGATCTATGTATGAAGGTTGGAGGAGATCTTGGACTTATATAACAAGAACTCTTCTGGAAATAAGTTATGGGATTCTAAGCATGAGGTTTGGCTAGCTTATAACCCTTTTATTTTTTGCTAAAAACATGATAGGGGACATGTATTAAGTTTTCTTTGAACAGATCTAGAAATAGGATATATCGTACTGTGTAAAATTCTATGAAATGTAACATCTATGAACAGATCTGGTAAAAAAATTCAATACATAAGTGTTTTCATCCCCTTCCTTTTCTTTGTAAAACAAATTGAAAGAACTCATTATTATATATATATATATATAATGTCTTTTATTCTTTATTTAATCTCTCTATAAATCTCGCTACTATTAGCAGCTAGACCTTTTTTTTTTCTTCCATTTTTTTTTATATTTTAATGTTTTTGTTTAGATATAAACTGACAATTAGGGTTTACAATTTTTGGATGATGAACTTGCAGAACCTCAGTGATGAAATTGACAGGGTCAAAAAAGACAATGATAATATGAATATTGAGCTCAAGTATATATCTACCTCTAACCTCTTTCTCTGTCTTTAATTGTCTCTTTCTAATTTCAATGTAATTATCAATATTGAAGTGTGTGTTTTTTAGGCACCTGAATGGGGAGGATATCACATCTTTGAACCCCAGAGAGCTCGTAGCTATAGACGATGCTCTTGAAAGTGGTCTTAGGAACATTCGTGCTAAAAAAGTAAGTTTTATATTTATTAATAGAGTGCCCTTTATGGAATAACTTAGGTTAAATTAAGTTATTGTTAAACTAATATAACTAATATATATACACACAAACACATAGGGTTTCCATATAATGAGAAATTGAAAAATGTTATGTAACATGACTTCATATATTTAGAGTAGTACTATTTATTGTTGTTCACTAGCTAACAGACTTTCTCTCTTAATTTTAATGGTTTAGATGGAATAGCGTTATTGAACATGAATATGAGCTCATGCTTTCTAATCACTCCAAGCAATATAGATCACTCTAACCTTTTTTTCCCTCTTTCTTTACAGTCCGAGATTGTCAACCTTATGCGAGAAAATGTATGTGGAAATTAGAAATTAAGGAAGTGCTTTTTTTTATATCACTTTTGCTTGTTGATGATTTTCTCATGAATAAATTATATATAAACATATATATAATTAGTATAATATTAATATATGAACAGGATAGAATGCTGGAGGAGGAAAATAAGCGCCTCGCTTTTGAGCATGTAAGTGCAATTTCTTTGTAGATTATTATTAATTTTGATTATATTATTGTGTAATTATTTTATTTTTTAAATACCGGTTACAACCTTAAAGGTCATGAAAATTTGGAATCTGTTGAGAATTAGTTCTCTAATTATCTATTTATATACATCTTAAGTGCTATTCATAAACATTATTGTTAATGATAGGTTGAGATAATTAACACTTGAAATTGATATTCCACGTTTTATTCATAATAAGCATTAATAATGTGTTGATATATAGAATTTAGATTGCAATTAATAGGCGTTTGCTTAGGGTGTGAAGTTGCATTTTGAGTTTTGGGGCTCTGTTGAGAAGTGTGTACACTAACACACACATATATATACACACATACTATAAATATGTTTAAATTTTTGAAATATTTTTATTTTGAAAGAGTTTCTTAAAGGTCATGAAAATTTGGAATCAAATCCAAACATACTCTTAATTTTTTGCTCATGAGAAGTATATATGAATGCACTCCCTTAGAATGCACTCCCTTTTGATGCTCATGAGAAGTATATATGAATGCGTTACGAGGTAATTGATTGTGTATTCACCTAGTTGTATGACTGCAAGGGCCTATATACATGAACAAAGGTTGACATAATAATTAACAGTTGAAACTGATGTTTTGTGTGTTATTCATAATAAGCGTTTATTAAGTAGGAACTCTGTACTCACTTTAAATAAATTAGATGGAATTAATATTTTGAAGTGTTTATATATATAGTTTCATTTTCGAAAATCAATAATGTTAAATAAATAATATGTTGTATTTATGAATGTAACTAAATGCTGAAATTAATATTCTTGGGATTTGTCGAGCTGTGAAATAAAATAATTCTAAAACCTAATAATTTGATCATAAGCTATATATAAATTGCATGTATAATGTAATAAATCCATGTGTGCAGCAAAAAAAGATGGAAATTATGGAAGAGACTGCAAAACTAATGGATCAGAGACTAATGAGGGACGACTACAATTCCCATATGAATTTTGCCTTCCGTGTGCAGCCCATGCAGCCAAATCTTCAAGAGAGGATGTAATAATAATCATTATTACTAATGTAGCTGCAGAGCCATGGTGTGTTGTGTATGCAGCTTATTAACAACTCTAATTAATTATTAAGGGTTTGTAACAGAGAGTATGATTAAAGCCAGGGATGCTAACGAAACCTTTGTAATAACGTCCTTGACCACTTGCTTTTTATTTGCCGTTTGCCGTGCTACTAGCGTCTTGCAATGCAACCTTTGTGTTCCGTAGGCCATGTTTAGCCATTTTTAATTTTTAATTTTTAATTCTTTAGTTTTCAATTTTCAACTTTTTAAGATATAAAATTCAATTTCAAACTTAAAGTTTTTATAAATTTTTTATTAAATTTTGGTTCTATATATAATCATCTTTATGTAGGTTCCTCACACATAGAAGAGGAAAAAAAATAAAAATATTAGGTGCAATCACATTTGATAAATAAAAATATTAATTGTAACTACATTTGATAAAATAAAATTAGTTGTAATCACATTTGACAAATACATCAAATATTTTTTGTAACTATTCTTTGAAAGATTAACCATAAAAATATATTTATTATTTATTATAAGTGATTCATGCATTTGAAAACTTTTTATATAAAATTCCTTGGCCCAAAATTAGGTTTTAAATAATTTTTGTTGAAACAATGTGTCAATTTTATGGAGAATGCAATAAGAGTTTGATGACAACCCAAATCTAATGTAAAAATGGAACAAAATAAATATGTAAATGCTAACATGGCAAAAGTATTTTATTGATTCTTATTTTGAATTTTTTTTAGGTATCCAACAAATCCAAATATTGGTGTTGATATTGTCATGTAGGACCTCACATAACACTTTATAAGAACTAAATAAATAAAATCATAACCTAAACCATCTTCCAAATTATAGCTTTCCAAGCTCAATCAAGGTTGTATACTTTGTCCTTGACGAACTCACATGTTATAGCATTCTTAAGCTATCATTTGTTCGCCTAATATTGCCCCAATGTTGGAAAATTATGTTTTAGATGATAAGTGGATGATAATGCTATGAGAGTATGTAGAAAAGGGTCATCCCATAATACAATTGTAGGCTAAGAGGCAATCAACTACTAGGAAATTAATCATGAGGGTCCTAGTAGTTTGTCCTTCCCTAATGGTGATTGGAAAATCCATACTTCCTTTTGGAGTAAGAGAGGCTTTCTAAAGAACCTAAATAATGGAGTGCTTATAGTTTGGAGAGGGTGCTGGAGATTTATTTCTTTCCGGGCATCCAAGAGTAGAATGCCTACCAAACTTCATGTGTCCACCATGATCTTATGTATTCTTTTGTTAATAATTTTCAAAGTGACAACTAAAGTGTCATGATGTGGATGCATAAGATGTATAGATAACTTTTCATTGAAGAACAAGCCTTCTCTTATTATCATGGGATTGATCGGTGCAAAATTATAAATACACAGTATCGTAGTTTTATAATAAAGTGATAAGAATAGTATCATTCTCAGAGATTGATAACTTATTTTTGACAAATATTAAAATTAAACTAATATCAATTTTATCTAGAAAAATCACTAATTATTTTGTATATGAAATTTAAAATAAAATAAATTTAAAGAAAATATGCAAAAGAAAATAAAGATGTTCAAAGATCAAATTAATGGGAAGAAAATTTCTAGGAAATCGATTTCACCTAATCTCTCACTATGCTTTACTCATCTAACTAATTTAATTTAATTTTTTCTATTTGTTAATAATCTTCAAAAATATCCAAAAGTTTTTTTCGATAGTCAATTGGAAATAATCTTGTTTATTAATTTACACTAGAGTATACAATTTAATTAAACAATAAAACATTAAGATCAATGATTTTTAAAACTATACATGTTCATACAAGTCTTTCGATCTCTATATTTACCTATGTCGAAATATTCAAGATCTATCATATAATTATCTTTTTTTATGGTAAATCACAAGACTAAAATTATCTAATTAATGACCAGTTAATTAGAAGCATTAACCCAAAATAAATCAGACAAACATGAAAAGAAATAATTCAAATTAACATAAAAAATCAAGCGTAGATTGAAATTAAATTGCATATTTTTCTTAGAATAAAGATAAATTAATTCATACTAAAAATTAAATTAAATGAATTCATCGTAATTTTTTGAAAGAAATTGAATGAAAATTAAATCGTAAAAAGAATATAATTTCGTGTTTTCTCCCACATTTTTTTTCTCGACTGCACAGAACCTTTTTTTCTTCTTTTTTATTTTATTCTTGCGGCGTCTTCTAGCAACTGACTCTTTTGTTCCCTTCTAGGTTCTTTCTATATATATATAAACTTTTTTCCACCTCTTGCACTATTTGTTTCTTTTTATTATTATTATTATTATTATTATTTAGGTTTTTGTTATCTTTTCTTTTAGATTTAGATAAATTTTTATTTAAATTTGAAAGTCCTTCGACAATATACTTCTAAAATTTTGGATCTTCATTATCTTCAAATCTATAATAAAATTTAAATAATAGTAATGAAATCTAAATTTAATAATAAATAAATAAAATTAGACTAAAATTAAAGATGAGAAGTGATAAGTTATGTCAAATTATGCCAGTCATCAATGATTTTTGCTTTTGTTACGATTATACATAATATTGAGTACTTTTTGATTTGTACTGAGCTTCCTAACATGCATTGTTTTGGCATGGTTTGAATCTTCACTAGTAAGTCTTTCAAAAAATCATGCAAACCTCGTTCACTTTTAAAGGTTTACCTATCTCTACCTAGGTTCTTGTTTTTGTTGGGACCAAGGGTCCTTTTGCCAAAATGAAGTTCTTTACCATACCCTTATGGATCTAGTATATTGTCACATCTATCAGCTCCCAACATTCATTGATGTTATGTACAAGTCATTATGATACTTGTAGATTTTACTTTGATTTCTAACCCTTAATCTTTGGACCTACATCAATACTTGTTCTTGAATAATGTCTAAGGGAACAATTTTTTTGAACTCTACGCTAGAATGAGAGTTATTAGTTCTCCAAGGAATCTCATTACTTTTGATTCTAGCTTATACTTCTTAATTTCATGGTGCTTAGGTTCTTCCTCAACATTGCGCTTTTGGGAGAAATTCCTATATTCACTTTAGTAGTGACTAACTATGTCCTCCATATTGATAGTTATTGTCATTATCCTAGTCATCTCTATGTAGGTCAATTTAGGGAGTTTTTTTACCAATCTGATCAATAAAGGCCCCAAATAAAGGGCATAAAGTAAGGCCTTGACCACTAGTAAGTCATAACAATCCTCACCTTAAATCTATTTATTATTGAACCAAATGAAAAGGTCCTTAAGAGATTCATGATAAGTGTATGGCCAATTCGTGCTAACTATTTTTCTTGTTTTGAGATTAATATTGTGTAAAAAATCTATCTTATATTCAAATATGACAGTATAGGCGAAAAGATATTAAAGGAAGCAAAAATAAACAAATTGGGACAAATTAAGGATCACAAAGGGTTGATAGATCTACACATCAATCGATTGACCAAGAATCAATGAAGGATATAGTGAAGTTACACCTCGGAACAAGAAAAGCAAAGGTAGATCTATCGATAAGGGTATCAATCAATCCAGTATTATTAGAATGATCAAGCAGAGAAGATTTTGATGAATTAGCCCTAATTTTAATTATAAATTTCAATCTCAACTATTGAATCAAAGTTAATATGAATCTTAATCTAATTAGAACCAATTTTTGCCTATTTAAAAGACTACAAGGAATCCATAACAAGAGAAAACATAGGATTTGATTGCTACAAAGAGAGATCAAGTAAAGCAAATTAAAGAGACAATTACATAGCTAGTAAGGATAATAAAAGAGGAGTTGGATTCTTCATCAAAGTTGGATCTTCATCTTTTTTTCATCTTTCTTATAACTCTTATGCATTCATATATTTTAATTATGATTTTCACAACTATGAATGACTAGGTTCTTATTTGGGATTTTTGATAAACCTAACCATGGAACTATATGATTGATTTTATTTAGTTGAAAGATTTTCTCTATTAATAATTGATTTAATAATTTTGATCTTAGTGCTTTGATTATTAGCTAATTATTTACATGATTTAAGATTGATGCCCAAGCTTGACAAAATAGGTTTTTAAATTAGTCATACAATTATTATCACATGAACTAAAATAGTATGCTAGTATGATTGATGGATGTGTAATATATTACATGTGATCATAATTGATATGTGAATGAAATAGCATGACAATGTGATTGTTCATGCATAGCCCAAAAGAATGCTTGAAAAATATTGCTAGGTATATAAGAGAATGTAGCCAATCAATTTGAAAGAGAAATCAATCCAACAACATTTAATATTGCATATTGATTGGTTAGAGGATTCATAGATCACAACCCTCTAAATAAAATTTACTTCATTGTTATTTGTGTCTTTGAATTAATTCTAGGTTTCATCTTTAGTTTAGATAATTTTCCCTTGTTACTCATTTAAATAGCATTACAATACAATATATTGGTACTTAATTATAAAAACAAATGCCTAACTGTGAGACGATACTCATACTTAATGCACTTTATAACTCAAACGATCTATATACTTGTGGAATTGCTACCAATTCATTGTCCTTTTGTGCCATTTCCATCAAATGAGTGGAGGTTTTTTTAAAGTCTCTTTTTGGCTAAGAAGTGAGTGAGGAACTACTTTGTGAACCCTGAATTTTTTTTATATTTCTTGACTTTAGAGTTTTGTACCAAACTCGTGCTTTTCCAACTAGTGTAATTGGGAAAGCTCGATAATTGAAAACATCATTATGGATAAAAAGGTTCACCCAATCCCTAAGGGATTCTAAGTGATCTAGGGGGTTCGGGGACCCGTTATAAGTTCCAATAGTTGGTAACTAGAACTTCTTCCCTAAGGGGGTAGACATCACTTATGAGCTTCAAAAAGCTTGGGTGGACTCTGTGCTCTACATAATGTTTCTCTCCATTTAGTTTTAACTCTATTTTTTAGAGTAGATGTTCAAGGTCCTCAATTGGAAGAGTGTTTCCAAGGTGGTTGCATACTGGCAACACCTCACAATTGTTGAGGCCATAATCTATGACATCTTAGTGAAGCTATGTTAGCCAAAGAGGGAACAATGCCTTGCTTGAGTTACTCCCTCAAGTATAGGAAACTAGCAATAAAATGCTCTTGGTTTAATTCGCTCTCATTGACGTGGACATCGATTTTTGGTACTATGAGCTAGCACAATGGTTACCATCGTTGATGGCATCTTGAAGTATTATTGGAGGAGCTCTTAAACCCAAGGTCTCAATCTACTATAGGTAAGGCATAATTCCTTAATTATGTTATAATTATTGCTGACATTAAGAACTAAATGTTGATCTCCTGAGGCCAATTACCCAAATTGGTTTGGATCCCATGGAATGTCAGTCAACACTCATGGCTATTCTTGAGACTATGTTTAAAGGTGCATCAACTACTTTAGCATGCTTTCTAGCACCCCAGTTTATCTTCTGTTGTTGGCTTCTTAAACTTTCTACTGATCTTTGACTTCCTAACCTTCTTTGACAATATGGGCTCACTCATATAAGTTTCATCTTGATGTTGCTTATATGGTGGAGGAAGATAGTCATAAGAACTTTATTAATAATCTATTTGGAAAGCTAGAAGGATCAATGAAGGTCTTCAAAAGGAAATGGGTAATGAACACGATAAGGGTTCTTGGGTTGCTTGTTAACTTAAATTGGTATTTTAAATTTTTTTACCAAAACAAACATCAATAAATATTTTAATAATTATTTTTTATTTACAACTATAGTATAATCCATCTTATTAAAATGAATAGTCTTGATGATATCTTTTTAATATTTTATTTTTTAGTTATTATTTTTGAAATTTTTTAAAATATTTTAACCTCCAAATTTTTTATCTAAATCTTTTAAATAGATTAACTTTGTCAAAAGAGATAACAGATTTATACTTTTCACCTAATAACTAACAAATTTAAATACACTTTTATCAATGGTAGCTGATAAAATTAAGAGAGATGTCCAATTTCCATAATATTATAAATGATCTTTATTAATTAATTTAGATAATGTCTTATGAAAGAATATTCTCTTGATATATTTTCCGTCCAAATTTAAATCTATCTACTAATTAATTGTGTGTTTTACCATACACCAACTATATTTTATTTGACTAATCAATAATGACGTGAATCAATTAAAAAGTGTCACATATACCTAGTGAAATTTTCTCCCACATTTTCTCATAGAGCTTAAAATGCTTAACTACAATAAGCCACATCTTAATTATTAATTATACAAATTAAATATTCAAAGAGATCATGCAAAATTATGTACAAATTTAGATGCATACATGCTAAAATGTGTAGCTATGTGTAGTTATATTTAGTAGAGAATATGTTCGGAAACCAATTTCACTTTTCAAGTACACAGTGGATTGGCATCGATTCAGTGATCATCTTGACTAGAAACACACCCGAGACTAACTTGGCCTATCCCGTTTGATTCATGTGTTACTTTTTTTTAATTCATTAGTTAATGGGTCGACACATAGGCTAGCACGATTTAAATTTTTTTAGTAAAATTCTAATAACATCCTAAGTATATCTCCTTGTACATACCTTTCCTTTTATTTTTCTCAAAGTAAGGCTTACAAAGTTTTTATTAGTACTTGTAAAGCTTATAAAATTCATGATAATTCCTTAATAATATTTTTCTTATTTTTATTTTTTATGACAACAATTGCTCATACCAGATCGTGGCTAACTTTTAAAATACTAGTTGTTTCTTACAAAAGTTGATAGATCATTTGTTCAATCCATTGACTTAATTCATAAATTTTTGACTGAGATTCCATTTCCATGGTTACTATTTCTAGATCGACTCCTAGATCTATACATTCAGAACTAGATTTATTCTACATATTATGTTTCTTTTCTTGTTTAGTAAAACAATAATTTAATTCGTAGATATTTTTTAAGACTTGAGATTTTCTTTGATTTTAGTTAATTGTTTTTTAAAAAAAGTTGATTAAAGCTTGTTTAAGATAAATAATGTCTTTTGTAGGTTTCTCAATTATTAATTCTCCTTGTTTTTTATTTCTATATAATCCATTGTTTTTTTTATAATAGTTTTTAGTCATTTAAGTATTTTAACATCTTTTTTAAATTTTAAATCAATTAATAAACGATGAAGATTTTTATTTTTACTTAAAGCATGTAACTATTACCTAGTAAATAAATGACTCCACTGCATTCTTTCGCACATCTCTATTTAATCTTTGTTGCTAGCACCTCAACAGCACCTACTTAATGTTTTCCTAAACTAACGGTGAGCTATGGTTATGTGTATGTTTATTTCAAAGTGACTAAAGAAGCCTTTAGAGTAAAATGGACTTTTTTATTTATTATAGTAATATTATAACATTTAACCTAATTAAGAATCTTGAAAAAGTTTTTTAGCTACTAATTCCTTGTTATCAGTATTGTGGTAATCTAAATCCGATTCATTCGAAATAAATTATGAATTATGAATTATTCAATCTAAACCTAATCTGTTATAAATATTAATCCAAACAAATCTAAATCTGATCAGATCGAATCGAATAAGGTTAAAATCATAATTTCAAGGAGCTCTATACCTACTAGAAGTGGAAGATGAAGTAGAATCTTGAGGGGCTCTGTATATTCTGCCATAACAACAAACTCAAAGATGCCCCTATTCAGGGTCTTAGTCGCTGAAATCCCATTAAAAAACATTATGCATAATCTATAAAGAAATAAATGCTAAAAGAATGACACAGAAAGAAACTGGACCGATAAAAAGAACAACTTTGAAAGAAATAGATATGACTATCTACGAATATGTGGAAGGGTCTAGAAGCAAACCTTCATTAGAGCCTTTCTTAAGCTGTTTGTAATTGGCAGCTTGCTGAAAAGGTCCAGTATTGTAATAGTAAGTTGAGCATCCTCCAATGAATAAGACTTCGGATTCACAGTCTCTCCAGTCTACAAAATTACACAAACAGTTTAATCAAGTTCAAATACTCAATAGATTCGAAGTATTACCATCGGGAATGGAGTAGGCGATCAAGAAACAGAGAAAGTACCATTCTTGGAGGCATAGTTGAGCGAAGGATAATGTTGAAAAAATAAAAAATAACTCTACACAAAAGAGTTCTCTAGTTTGTATTATTTTCTTTATATTTTCATTACAATTGTATAGCTATTTATAAGGAAATTTTACTCCTTCAATTACTCTTTAAATTAAGCATTTATTGATTTACTCATTGAATTAAGGATTCCTTGTTTTACTCCTTAAATTAAGCTCCTAGTTTTATTCCTCCTTGTTTTATTCCTTGAATTAAGGTCATTGTTTTATTCCTTGAATTAAGGTCTTTGTTTTATTCCTTGAATTAAGGACTAATATCCAATACTCCCCCTCAAGTTGGATTCAGAAGGTTTATAGATCCAAGTTTGGACAAAAGTCGTTGAAACTGATGAGAAGCCAAGGGCTTGGTGAAGATGTCAACTAGTTGGTCGAAGCTTCTTGTATAATGTGTCTGAATCACCTGTGATTGAACTTGTTCACGAACATAATGACAATCAACTTCAATGTATTTCATCCTTTCGTGAAACACTGGGTTTGATGCTATATGCATGGCTACCTGATTGTCACAAAATAAGGACATATGAAGAGTTGTAGGAACACCTAAATCACACAAAAGACCTTTAAGCCATATCAACTCACACGCAGTTGAAGCCATTGCACGATACTCAGCTTCGGCACTTGATCTGGCGATGACAGTTTTCTTCTTACTCTTCCATGTGACCAAGTTTCCACTGACAAATGTACAGTAGTCAGTGGTGGACTTGTGATCGATTGCATTCCCTACCCAATCAGCATCATAATACCCTATGATTTGTGTGTTGTCATTCTTCTTCATGATGATACCACGACCCACTGATCCTTTTAAGTAGCGTAAGATCCTTTTAACAAAATATGTGATGTCAGGTCTAGTGATTGTTAGGTAGATCAACTTACCAACCAGTCGCTGGTAATAACTTATATCTGTGAGTGGCGTGCCCTTCAAGCTAGGTTTGAGCTTGCTGTCAAGAGGGGTAATGTCTGGTTTAGTATCACTCATGTTAGCTTCCTTGAGCAAATCTAGGACATATTTCCTTTGGTTAAGAAAGAGTCCCTTGTGCGAGGTTACCATTTCTATACCAAGAAAGTACTTCAATATCCCAAGGTCTTTAATTGCAAACCTTTGTCTGAGGGAATGTTTAAGGTTGAAAATCTCGTAAGCATTATCTCCTGTAGTTATCAAATCATCTACATAAATTAGCACAACCAATTTGCCCATAGCTCCTGTGCGAACAAATAGTGAGGAATCGACATTGCTACTTTTGAAACCAACACTAGTGAGAACTAAGCTTAGCTTGACATACCAAGCTCATGGGGATTGTTTCAAACCATAAATGGATTTTTGCAATTTGCACACTAAATCTAGTTCATTGCTTTGAGGATGTCCGAGTGGCAATTTCATATAGACTTCTTCTTTGAGATCACCATGCAAGAATGCATTCTTCACATCTATTTGGTACATGGACCACCCCTTGTTTACAGCCACGGACAATAGCACTCTTACTGTGTTCATTTTTACAACAAGTGCAAATTTTTCTTTGTAATCCACCTCGAATGTTTGAGTGAATCCCCGAGCCATCAATCTTGCTTTATACCTCTCAATTGATCCATTTGACTTGATTTTGAGCTTATAGATCCATTTTCAACCCACGAATTTCTTTCCTTTTGGAAGTTTGGTGATGCTCCATGTGTTGTGTTGATCTAGGGCTTTAAGTTCTTCTTGCATGGCTTCCTTCCACACCTCTTGGCTGTTGGCCTCATGAAAGTTTTGAGGCTCACTGTAACTCGATATAGTGCTGAGGAATACGGCATGGGTTGGTGTCACTCTCTTATATGACACATAATTTGAGATGGGATGTATGGGTTTATAGGTGACAAAGTCTTGAAGTCTTGTGGGAGGTTTCCAAACACGCATTGGATTACATCGTGGAGCAGGAGGAGTTATCTCACACTCGTTCACATTTTGTACCATATTGTGAGGATCATCTTGATTATCACCATCTTCATGCAGTGTACCATTAAGACGATACCCTTCATTGTTACTTTTAGTGAGAAATGCATCAATGTTGACATGGCTAGGATCTTGTTGTTGTGAAGCCTCAAGTTCGATTCTTGGTAATGGAAACACATCCAAGATGCCATCCCTTTGACTTGTGATTTCATGTGACTTGTTGAAAAAAAGGTTAGTTTCATAAAATTGAACATCTTTAGACACAATTAATCTCCTAAGTTGGGGATCATAACACTTATATGTCTTTTGTGTAGATGAATAACCAAGAAAAATACATTTAATAGCTCTAGGATCCAATTTATCTCGATGATGAGATTGAATATGTACAAAACAGATGCAGCCAAAGACTCTAAGGTGTGAGAGGTTAATTTTCCTTCCTTTCATGACCTCTAGGGGAGACTTGAAATCCAAGACTCGGCTGGGTAATCTATTGATGATGTAAGCAGTTGTCATAACCCCTTGGGACCAAAATCTCTTTGGTACATTCATTTGTAACATTAATGCTCTAGTTTTTTCAAGTCCCGGTTTTTGTGTTCAGCTACACCATTTTGTTGAGGTGTGCCAACACAACTTGTTTGATGCATAATGCCATGAATGCGCAAATATTGTTTCATGATATGGAACATGTATTCGGTGCCATTATCAGACCTTAAGGTTTGAATTTTAGAGGAGAAGTAATTTTTAACAAGGTTATGAAAGTCCTTAAATACTTCCATAACTTCATTCTTAGACTTTAAAAGATATAACCATGTGACTCGAGAGAAATCATCAACAAAAATCACAAAATACTTATAACCATCAAAAGATTCATTAGTTGGTCCCCATACATCTGAATGAACTAGTTCAAAACACTTACTAGCCCTAGACAAGAAAGAATTAAAAAGCAATCTAGTGGCCTTAGACAAATGGCAAGTTTCACATGCAATTGCATCATTTCCTAAGTTTGGAAATAAAGTTGACAAAATTGGTGGAGAAGGGTGAGCTAAACGTTGATGCCACAATTGATTATCTTGGATAGGGTTAAACTTGGCTTGAAAGCCTCTGGGATTGCCCTTGGATATGTAATAGAGACCATCTAAGTAAAATCATTCACCAATCGTCTTTTTGGTGGCACAATCCTGAAAAATGACATTGTGAGGAGAAAAAATGGCTAAGTAATTCAAGGTATTTGTGATTTTTCCTATAGATAGAAGTTGGAAGGGAAAAAAAGGTACATATAAAACCACCGACTCGATTTCATCTGACATTAATTTTATTTTTTCCTTTCCTAAAACCTTTACATTCTCACCATTTGCAATTGAAACTTGAGAAGGATTTGTTAATTTTTCAAACTTATGAGACTTTGACACATGGGTTGTCATATGATCTGTGGCACCTGAATCTATAACCCAAAAATCATGCAACATATTTATTTTAAGAGCAATTTTAAAGGCTTTTATGATACCTTGCATGTCCTCTTGTGGTATGAGTTTTGTATCTGCAAAGAAACCCACAAACTTGCCTAGCAATGTTGTCAAGTTTCCTTCTTCTATGCTATCCACACAGTCAATTCTAGCTCCTCTTGTCTTACTTTGAAGATACAACATAAACTCATTCATGAGTTCAGTTGGATTTGCTATGAAGTTCTTGAATGGATCAGACCCATTAGAGGTAGAGGCAAAAGTATGATTTTCATGGTATGCAGTACGATTCACTTACTGTAAACCCTTATCCTTTATAAAATCAGGTTTTAATTCTGGATGTAGAATCCAACATGTGTCCTTAACATGGCCCGTATAGTTGCAGTGTTGACACTTCAAGTTTGGATGCTTCCCTTTGTACTTCCTCTCGTTGGTTAGATAGGCTCTTGCCTCAGGTGCACTAGCCATTGTACCCTTGTTCATGACTTTCCTCCTTACTAAGCCATGATTCATAGGTTGGTGAGGAAACATCAGGTACTTCGATGCTTCCATTTATGAACCCCAACTTAGACCTTCCACCTAGAGCCAAAGACACTGCTCTTGACCAAGGCAAGTAATTAAACTCATTCAACAAGACTGAGCTTAATCTTTGATTTGGGTTGACATCCACCTCATGCATATTCATTAAGAAAAGCACCGATGAACTTTCAGCTTCTGATCCTAGTGACTTGTCTTCAACCATTTCAAAGATTGAAGATGCTAAGATAATAATAAAGCAAAAGCAAGTTAATTTTCCTGCTCTAATACCATGTTGAAAAAACAAGAAATAACTATACACAAAAGAGTTCTCTAGTTTGTATTATTTTCTTCATGTTTTCATTACAATTGTATAACTATTTATAAGAAAATTTTACTCCAATTACTCCTTAAATTAAGCATTCCTTGATTTACTCCTTGAATTAATGATTCTTTGTTTTACTCCTTGAATTAAACTCCTTATTTTATTCTTTGAATTAAGCTCCTTGTTTTATTCTTTGAATTAAGCTCCTTGTTTTATTCCTTGAATTAAGGACTAATATCCAATAGATAACAAGACTAGGGTTTTACTTACAAATGAATACACGAAGGCTAATATCATTAATTATATTATATGAATGTAAATATATATTTAATTATTTTCAATCGTATCGTATAATACATAGTTACATCTGTCATCCGATCCGAAATTAACAGATTGAAAAAATTTACATCCAATTTGATCCAATGGTCGAATCAAAATTGTCAAAAAATTAACAAATCAGATGAATCAAATGATTGGATTTTTTGCATACATCTAATTACAAAACAGAGGCTAGGTGAAAGTGTTTTTATGATGTGTGTAAGGCGTTAAGAGGTGTATTACTAAATGAAATAAGAATTCTCTTTTATAGACAAGTGTTCTTTGTTTATGTTAGTAGAAAAATATTGTTTCACCTAACTTTCCTATTTAGCATGTTTTTAATGTCTTATATTTTTGACGACAAGCATTAATTATTTTTGGTATAGTTCCTATTAGGGGTGTCTAACGGTCCGATTTTAAGGGAAAAAATTTAACTAGATCGGACCGTTTGATTTATAAAACTGTTCGATCCGATTTGGTTCAATTTTTGAACGATTTTAATGAAAAATAATATGAAAATTTTAATATATTATTAAATCGGTCTGATCATATCCGATCAGTTTAAAAATTAATACAAACCAGATCAAATTATTTAATTTGTAAAATCGTTCTATTTGATTTTACGGATTAAATCTACGTGTATCCGTTTATGAATACCCTTAATCCTTATGCCATTATTGTTTTTCAAAGTCAATTACTGACACTGTGTCGTGTTATGCTGATTACTCCACGTCTTTTCTCCATCCTTGATATAGTAGATAGACATGTGCCCTCTAGCTTGCTTTTTAGCATAATGGTAAAATACCTATTTTCTTTCTTCTCCAACTTCTAAGTATTATCGTTGAAGTTTGCTTTATTTTACTGAATTTTATCACCAACTTTCACAGTTATAGGAAAATTATTGTGCAAAGTGATGATCATCTTGTTAATAAAACAATTGACTTTAATCTCTAAAAAATTATTAATTATTTTTAATTTATAATAAGTTTGATTTAACATATGTATTCGTTCAAGTCGCTCTGGATTGAATTCCTCTGATAATTCCTCAGAGCTAAGTAACTTTCTTCTTAGTATTTACTAATCCCACCTTAATGAAATGATAAAAATTAACTGAAAATTTTAGTTCATAATGGAACAAAATAACCTTAAGTATATAGGCTTATCATGGCCTTTATCTTTTTCTTAAAATTTTTAATAGCTTTCCTAAAATTCTGAGGGAAATAATCTAATTACTTTTCTAAAATTCAATTAATGGGTAAATTTGGCCAAGGCTCTTGCACTTCCAGCAAATTTGAAGCTATACAAAGAGTTGCAAAAGTTGCGATTCACAATATTTCTACCAACAGGACGATATGAATATCAAAGGAATGTGATTGACAAGAATCTTCGCCACCATTAGCTCGTTGTTTGTTTCTGTTTTGGATTTGTATTGTCTCTGACATTCAACAATTAAAAAGGGGAATAAATAATTAATTAGTATTGATGACTAATGAATGATTATTTCTTTGATGTTGTTCATCATTAGATGAGCCAAAAAGAACATTAATGGTTAAAATTATTACACCATCTTTGAACCTCACATAATTTTTTAATTTTTGCTATTTTCTAATTCATAATATTAAATGTTATATTAAAAAATATATTATTTTATAAAATAAAATATTTATTTTATTTTATAAGTGGTCCCCTTATTATTGTGTTTGGTCGAGCTGGACCAGCTTAGGATTTGCTTATATTATAAATGGGCACCTCCAAACCAATGAATTAAAAAAAAAAAATTATTTCTCATGACAAAGGAAAACCAGCTATAATAAAGTGGTGTTATTAAATAGTTTGACTCACTTCAAAATAATCCACCACAGATTTCTAGATAGGGTCATTAAGATAAACTCACTTCATTAATTTGGTTGTGATTTATGTTTTAATTCGTACATTATTTTATAAGGACTCTTTTATTTAATCATGATTGGTTTTGATGATTTATTGTATTAATGTACTTTTTTTTAAATAATATTAAATTATTTTATGTATATTTAAATCACCACTTGTTTTTTCTTCTTACCCCATGTTTGGTTGGAGGGAATAGAATGAAATCGAATCGAATCGAATCAGAACTGATTCATTCTATTTTGTGTGTTTAGTTGGACGGGATGTAGGACGGAATGGAATCAGATTACTAAAAGAGAAGGAATCACAATTCCTTCTCCCTCTTTGTAATCATAATTTCATTCTCATCTAAACTTTTTTTTTCAATTTTACTCTCACCTAAAATATAACCTTAAACTCAAATCCCAAATTCTCAAACCCTAAACCCTAAACCATAAACCCTAAATCCTAAAACCCTAAATCCCTAAACCCCATCCCTAAACCCTAAACCCTAAATCCCTAAACCTTAAACCCTAAAACCCTAAAACCCTAAACCTTAAAACATAAATCCCAAAACCTAAAACCCTAAAACATAAATTCCAAAACCCTAAACCCCAAATTCTAAATCCTAAAACCCTAAACCCCAAATCCCTAAACCCTAAACCCTAAACCATAAACCCTAAAACATAAATCCCAAAACCCAAAACCCTAAAACATAAATCCCAAAACCCTAAACCCTAAATTCCAAATCCTAAAACCCTAAACTCCAAATCCAAAATTCTAAAACCCTAAACCATTTTTAGAAAAATAATAATTTTAACCCTAAACCTTAACCTACAAATATAACCCCAAATCCTAAATCTCACATCCCAAACCTCAAAACCCTAAACCCTATTTAGAAAAATAATAATTTTAATAATATATTTCTTTTTAATTAAGTAATAATTATTTAAAAAATAATGATTTCAATAATGTATTTTATCTGACGAAAAAATAATAATTAAATGACATTATTTGAACTTTACAGCATGTAGGGGTATTAAGATCATTTACAGCTTTTTTCATTTCATTCTAGTGGCAAATCAAACACTGTAATCCTGATTCCGAGCTTGATTCCAGTGGTTAAACCAAACAAAATTGTTTCCTTTCTATTCCATTCCGATTCCGATTTCATTCTACGAACCAAACGACACCTTAGTATTATCTTTTTGAGCCTATATCAGCTATTATCTTTTTGAAATTTATATGGCTATCATATTTTGCTCTGTGGGTAAAGATTTGAGTAATGGGTTCTATTAGGATTATCTAAAAATTGAATTGAATCACATTAATTGAAAAAAATTAAATCGTATCATATCGATTCAAATAATTTTATAAATTAAACGGTCTGATTTAATTTGTATTAATTAAAATTGTTTGTCAAATGATTCGGTTCAATTATATTAATTTTAAACCAGTTAGATTAGATCAAACCGATTTTAATAATATATTAAAAAATTTATATTATTTCTCACAAATCGTTAATTAAAATTCTCATATTTTTTTAAAAAATAGTATTAAGTGTATTATATTTATTTATTATTAATCAGATCAAATTATGAAAATCGTTAATTAAATTGGACCAAACCGTTCAGTTTAATATTTTTAATAATCAAACAATTCGATGTGTTTAAATTTTTTTAACTTAAAATCAAACCGAATAAGACTACAACGGAAATAATGTGCATTTGTGCTATGGGTTTTATAAATATAAACAAATTTTCTACTTTATATTACAACGAGATGTGTGGATGGGATATTTAGATTTGCCCACTATGCTCTTACGTGAGTGAGTACACGCTGGCTCAATTCTTAGATCATCCACGTGATAACATAAGAACTTAATTTAATAATTTGTTTTTAAAAGAAAAATATATAATAAGACAGATAATTTTTTTTGTTTTTATTTCATTTAGATTAAATTTAAATCTAATTAAATTTATTTGTACAGTGAATATTTATAAAAAATATATATATATATAACTTATATGAAATATAATTTAATATTTTTTAAATTTATTATTATATATCTACAATAAAGGGTGTGTATACCATCTAAAATGAATTAATCCAAATAAATTTAATATTTATTATTTTTTAAAAACATAAAAAAATATAATAAATTTATTAAATTATCCAAAAGTAATTTCCTATATGGTAAGGATCAGACACATACTTTGTGATTCTTAGTATATTTTAATAATTAAATATATTAGATTTTAAAAAATATTACTTGTTCAATAAATATATATTTATATATATTTTGATATGTAAAAAAATTCAAATTATTAACCTTATTAAAAAAAAATAATTCATCGTCTAATTAAAATTTTAATTTATTTTAAATTGAGTTAGTAAAAAAATACTAGTCATAATTGATAAAAAATACAAAATATTTTATATTAAAATAAAATAATAGTAAAAATAAATTGAGTAACTTTTATTTTTTATTTAATATTTTAAAATATGTATATTAAATTATTAAGTAAATATTTTTTTTGAAAAATATTAAATAAAACATATTAGAAAATTACAATTTTAATTAAAAGAAATATCACATGCAATATATAAAAAGACTCAATAACATGTCTCGCCTATTGCCCTTCAATTGCTTGAGAGGACCTGGCCTAGGTATCTGAAGGTATATGCATTGCAATTATGGGATACTAAATTAAGGCTTCTAAATTACCTCTTTTATTCTTTAATATAATTTGGAGTCCAAAATTGATAGTTAACTAATTACAATTTTTTTTTATAGTTTGAAAAAAAAAACATCATACACAAGGGATGAATTTGATGTTTGTGGAAGAGAAACATGTCAATTTCATTGGTAGTATTTGGAGCAATTGATGTCTTGCAGTATCTATTTTCTTCTTATTATTATATTATAGTTTGAGATATATTATTTAATTTTTATTTTTTATATTTAAATACATCACATTTGGTTAAATATTAAGTTGATATATACATATTTTACATTTTAATATTTAATCTAATTAAATTAACTTTTGCTTAAGATTTAAATTTATAATGATGTGTTTAAAACATCTTTTTTTATTGCATTCGGTACCAGCAGCGTCAATATAAAAAATACATAAAAATTATGGTATTTGATATAGATAGTAAAAAAAATTTACAGGAAAATAATTATAAAAAACTTTTACACACAGTTGTCAATTTTATTTAAAATAATTTTAAATACATGTAACCGTGAAACTAAAAGAGTCTCGGGTACAACTGTTTTAATTTTAGTTACAGATTGTACCTAAATAAATTTGAAAAATTCTAAAATTTATGAGAAAGAAAATTTAATCCCAATAATATTAAAAAAGATTCAATTAAACGTAATTTAATATTAATTAAGTCTAAATTGTCTTAGTTTAATTTGAACGACATCTAATTAGATGGCGTTTAAAATTAAATGATATAATATACATTTTTTAATAATAAAAATATATGAGATAGACATTATAAGTATTTTGTTTGTAGTTATGAGTTATTAATAGTTTTGTTTATATTTGTTTTCCCAAAAAAATAAGAAATTCAAATTTTATAATATTTTAACTATACCTAAAAACTAATAGGACAATCTATCTTTAGGTAAAATCTATACATCTAACTAAAACCATTCTATAAAATATTTTGAGTTTAGTACTTTAGTGGTATTCTTATTAAAAAAATATACATATTTAAATTCTTATTATCAAATTAATATACTAATAGTCTCCTAATTTAATAAAAAGTACAATAATTGTTTAATTTTGAAAAAAAAATAAACTAAATCATAAGAGGATAATTTTATCTTTATGAAAATTATTATTATTTTATATCTTTTCTTATATATTTTTGTCCATTTTAATACGAAAAGTAACCACATGAGCTCTAGTAACTATGTCCATCTCTACCATTTTATTTGCCTTACACCTGACACCATTCCATTTTTTTTTCATTAAAAACTATTCACAATTTATTACAAAATAATTCAAAAATATAATTTTTATGGAAACTAAAATTATGTAACCACCAACTCATTTGAAGCATCATCTCTGCCAAGAACAACGACTTCCATTAGCTCAATTCCTCTAATCTTTTTGACCTCCTTATGCTTTTTTGACCCCCTTGTGTTTGATCAAAGTCACTTTCACCTTATATTTAATCGAATATAGGGTAGTCGTGATTGATGAAGGGGTAAGTGAGATAAGAGGGAATGAAGTGATGATAATGAAAGTCGGAGACAAATATAGGTATTTCAAATAAGTTAGTGATGACTTAACTATAGATTCATTAAAAAAAATATACCTTTAGATTGTTTTTCAACAAATGATGAAAGTTGGTTGATTGATGAAGAAATTAAGCAATATCAATGATAGAATGGAAATGATGATAGAGGTTGAAGGTAATTAATAGGGTGATATAATATGTTTTCTTATTGAAATAAACAAAAATAAATAAAATGTATAAAATAATAAATATTTTCATAAAAATAAATTATCGTTCTATAAATTAGATTTTTTTTCAAAATGTAATCATTGATGTACCTTTTATTAAATAGGAGAGCTAATAATATACTAGTTTAATAATATGGATTAAATGTGATGTAGACTCGAGAGGTATGAAACTTGAACCCACGAACAAGCTAGTTTAGTTCTTCCAAAAAAAAATAAAGGGAATAGTATTTTAATAAGACCCTGACCCAATGACTAGGAAGTTACGAACCAAAAGTATGAAATAGTTAGGACCTTGATCCTTAGGCTATTGAAGAGTATAGAACCAAAGGAATCAAAAAGAAACGCCGCAAAGAAACTAACCTTTGTAAGTCTAGTATACTTAGAATCAAAAAAGGATAAAGCTTGAGTGAAAAACTTGGAAATTTATTCAACCAAATTGTTCTCTACATGACCGACTTAAATGATAATTGAGAAAATAAATGCAAAAGATACCTAAGTGATATGGTAACTATCTAAAAAAAATTCAAACTTGAAACAATTATGACTTCTCTGAATAAGTAGTGGCCGACCAAGCTAGAACTTGTAAAATAAATCCCTTAACAAACTCTAACAAATTATTCTAGAAGATTTACATGAACAAATGCAACAATTAAAAGGGAATATTCATGTCATTGATGATGTGGCATCCAAGTAAGCTCCATGACAACAAGGTGGTTGTTATGGCTACTAAGGTGGCACTAATATGAAAATGACCATTTTGCCCTCAATGGTTAAAATATTCCTTCTAGTGCCCTTATTTGGATGAGTAGACTAGGGCATGTATTGGAGTTTATCTAGTGTCCCAACTTTGCATCTTCTCTCTAAAGTTGTTTAATTAATCCATTAAGTGCCTCTTTGAGTTGCTTAGCCTTGGATCTTGTAATTGATCCACTTGGAAGTTGCAACAATCCTAGATTGCATCATTCTTCCTTTTCCTTAAAAGAATTTGACCTTGGATCGTCATCTATATAATCAATAGGGGAAAGGTCAAAAAATTTAATATAGCACTAATATTATATTCACCATGGAGATCCAACTTGTAGATATCATCATTGATCCTTTCAAGAACTTGAAATGGCCCATCTCTTCTTAGTTGTAGTTTGGACCTCCTTTTTTGAGAATAATTCTTTCCTCACATACACCCAAACTTAATCGCCTAGTTAAAAAAAATTGGTAGTCTTTATTGGCTTTGTTTGCATATTGCTCATTCCTCCTCACGATCTATTGGTGCATACTTTCATGTAATTTCTTCACCATCTCAACCTTTTTCTTGCAATCTAAACTAGTCCTTTCATTAATAGGAAAATGAAATAAATTGGAGATTTGTCTAAAAGGGTCATATTTTTTACAATAGTTTGAAAAAAGACTAAGATTGTTTTTAGTTTAAAAAAGGGCACATTTTAACCTTAAACTTGACAATATATATTTTAATCAATTTTATTTAAAAATAAATAAATAAATATATAAACTTTATTTTACAAAACATAATTATTATAAACATAAAAAAATATTAATATTTTATAAATTTATAATTAATTTTAAATACATAAATCTCTTTTATTATATTATATATTAAAATTTTATTTTAAAAAATAAATATAAATTTATATGAAAATGATACGCTAAGTATTTTGATAATTCATAAATAATATAATATATTATTATTATTATTATTAAATATATTTCATAAAAATTATAATTATAATATAAAACATTTTGACGTAAACTTTGCATCAAAATATTATCTAATATAATATTATTATAATTATTTTTATTATTAATATAATAAAATATAACTAATTAATTATATTTTAATATTTAAATAAAATTATTATTAATAAATATTTGTTATCTTAATAAAAATAAAAATTATAATAATATTAGAGATATGTGTTATAATGTAATCTATTTTTTAATTTTTTAATATTAAATAATTTATTTTAAAAAATTATCAATAATTTTTCATAAAAATGGTTGTAACTATTTAGTAAAGTTTTTAATAATTTAAAATTTTATAATTTATTATTATTATTTTAAATTATTTTATAATAAAATTTTGATAAGTTATTTGTTATAAAAAATTATATATTTTTTATTATATAAATATAATTTATTTTTATTTATAATAAAAATAAATTATTATTTATTAAAATTTAATAAATGGGGATATTTTATTTTTGGTTTTTTTTTAAGAAGAAAAAAAATGTTAAGTTTGATTTTTTCAAGAGAGAAAAAGAGTGGCTGAAAAAAAGAGAAAAAAAAGTGACTGGGAAGAGAGGAGGAGAGAGAAAAATATATAATTACCGGCAAATTGATCAATAGGTTTCAATTTACCCTTTTTTAAACTAAAACCAATATATATACTTTTTTAAACTAATATAAAATGTATGCCATTTTTAGACAAATACCTAAATAAATTCATAGGAGTGATTAGGTTAACCACAAAAAATCAAATGGTGAATGTTCAGTTGTAAAATGCACACTTTTATTATAGACAAATTCAACAAAAGGCACACATTCTTCCCAATTTTTTAGGTTCTTTTTTATTATTTCCCTTATCAAGATAGATAAAATTCTATTGACTGCATCAATTTTCCCATCAGTTTGAGGGTGATGAATAGTAAATACAAAATTTTTGTCAACATTTTAATCCATAAGGTTTTCTAAAAGTAGCTAAGGAATTTTACATATGGGCCAGATATTATACTTTTTAAAACCCCATGTAGCGTAAAAATCTCTCAAAAGAATAACTCCCTTATGCTAGTTGCATCTTTAGTATTATAACATGCTATGAAATGCGTCATTTTAGAAAACCTATCGATAACAAGAAAAATAGAATCGTTACCCTTTCTTAACATCGACAATCCTAAGAAAAATTTCATAGATATATCCACCCATGTGGCAAGATCATAGATTTAGCCTTTCTACAAGTAACGCATCTAGAATGCAATCTTTATATGTGACACTTCATATTAGGCCAAAATAAATATTCATACAATATTTCTAAGATCCTTAATTTTAATACCAAAATGTCATATTAATCCTCCCACATATGTTTCTTTAACAAATAGCTCACACATGAAACTATTAGGTTTATAAAATTTATTCACCCTAAACAAATACCCATTTAGTTTGTAAAACTTACCATAAGCAACTTTGTCACATGCATCATAAACACTAGAAAATTCATCATCACACACAAATTCTTAATGTATTCAAAACCTAACAACAAAGCATTCAATATGAAAAGTAAAGCATAGCTTTTGGATAATGAGTCAACTACAACATTTTCTTTACCCTTTTTTTATTAATTGATCACATAAAAAAAGTTCTCAATAAACTCCATTCACTTGGCATACCATTTATTCAATTTACCTTGACTCTTTAAGTGCTTTAAAGATTCATGGTCAATATAGATGGCAAAATCCTCAGGCTATCAAGTCTCCATTGTTCTCACCAAGGTATAAAACTCCTCATTATAAGTGGGATAATTAAGGATAATGTCGTTTATCTTCTCACTAAAGTAGGAAATGGAATGCATATCTTGTTTCAAAACAACCTATATACCTATTCATATTGCATCACACTCAATTTCAAAGACATTAGTATAATTTTGTAAAGATAAAAGAGGTGTACCACATAACTTATATTTAATCAAATTGAAAGCATTTTCCTGTTCTTTATTTCATTTAATACCAATAGTTTTTTTAATAATGTTAGTGAGTGATGTAGCTAGTATATTAATGTCCTTGACAAAACGGTAGTAAAAATACCCAAACCATGAAAATGTCTTACCTTGATAATTGATTTGGGTGTGGGCTACTTCTTGATAACCTTCACTTTTTTCTTCATATACCTCAATTCCCTTTGAACTAACAACATAACATAGAAAAATCAATCTTTCCATATAAAAAATACACTTTTTAAGGTTGGCATATAACTTTTCTTTTCATAAAACATCAAGCATACAATGCACATGTTCAACATGTTCATTTAAGTTCTTGTTATAACTCAAAATATCATCAAAATAAATCACAACAAATATGTTTAGGCATGGACACAATATATGGTTCATTAATTGCATAAATGTGCTAGGTGTATTAGTTAGACCAAAAGGCATTACCAACCATTCATATAAACCATGTTTTATTTTAAAAGCGGTTTTTTATTCATTACCTTTTCTCATCATAATCTAATGGTAACCACTTTTAAAATCAATTTAAGTAAAAATACAAGAGCTATGCAATTCATCCAACATATAATCTAATATAGGAATAAGATGTTTATATTTTACCATAATTTTCTTGGTGGCATGACGATCTACAAACATTGTCCACATCTCTTCCTTCTTAGGTGCTAGTATCATAGGTACGACACATAGGCTCAAGTTATCTTGTACTTTACCATCATCCAACAACTCCTCAATTTGCATTTGAAGTTCCTTTAACTCCTTAGGATTACTCCTATAGGATGGTTGGTTTGGAATTAATGCTCTAAAAGTAAGATGAATTTGGTGCTCAATTCCTCAAATAGGTGGTAACCTACTAAGATCTCTTCTAAAACAATACTCAAACTTCTACTGTAAATAAGAAGCAAGATTAAGTAATGATTGGTCAAAATCGTTAGTAAAAAAGCAAGCATTTTTATACAAAAGTACAAACGGAGGCTGGTTAGAGTAAAATGTTCCTTAATGTCACTTGTCCTAGCATAAAAGCTTATTTTTTTCTCTTTTTTTCCTTTTCTTTACTCACATCTTTTACCCCTTTTTTTTACTCTACTCAATCAACTTTTTTTCTTTTTTTAGTGATCTCACTTTTTTTTCTCATTTTCAGTTGATCTTCATAAACGTTTTTTGGGGATAAAGGTATAAGAGTAATGGATTTGTTATCCTTTATAAGAGCATGTACATTTTAAACCCATCATGCATAACCTTTCTATCATATTGACAAGGCATACCCAACAAGATTTTCCCTACTACCATAGGCACTACATCACATATTATCTCATCCTTATACTTCCAAATAGAGAAAGGTACAAACACTTGTTTAGTCACCTGAACCTCTCAACTATCATTTAGCCATTGTAATTGATAAGGTTTAAGGTGCTTTGAGGTAGGCAAACCTAACTTTTCAACTAAGGTTGTGCTAGCTACATTGACACAACTCCCCCATCTATAATTATATTGCAAACTTTTTTATTTACATAGCACTTATTGTCAAAGATGTTCTCCCTTTGATGCTCTATGTCATCCTCTTTGATTTGGGCATTCAATGCATGCCTTGCTACAAATGTCTCACTATCAACTGGATGTTTCACCTCTACATTACTAGCATCCTCTAGTGGTGGACTATCTCCATCTTCACTCTTACTTTCAATCTCTACCTCTACATTAGCTAGTGCAATCATGATTCTTTTTTTATACATTGAGATGATATATGGCCCCTACCAATACAACGTAAACATTGAAAGTCCCAGTTATGAGGTTGGATTTTGATTTTACTATGTTCTTTGTTTGGTACAACTTCCTTTACCTTGAATGGTTAATTTTGGATTTAGGGGGTATCCATCATCATTCCTTCAATTTGACCTCTATAGTGTTGAAATGTTTGGCTTTTGTTGCAAAGATCGATTACCCTTCCTCTTGAGTTACCTTTCTATTTTGACGGCCATGTGAACTATATCTTCTAATTCCACATAGTGGTCCAATTCTACTACATTAACTATTTCGTGATGTAGTTCACTTAAGCTATTGTAGCCCCCCATCTTCCTCTATATTAGCCCAAATCATAGTGATCTATGTAAGTCCCGTTGTACTCATATCTAGGTATTAAATTCATGTGTATAAAATATGATGTCTATTTTCTTTTTACTTAGTGTATTTATCTTCCTCTATGTAAGATTGGTTACTGTGGATCAGTAATTCACACAAGCACACACTTAGGTATACTTTGTATATCAGAATTTTTACACACAACATGAGGTTGATTTTTGTAGTGTGCATGCTAAGTGCTCTCACTTGCCAACATTGTCACTTGTGTTTTTGGTTCATTTTGGGTGCGGGTATTTATGGAAAGTACTCAACAACTTGTGGAATAAAATAATGTGACTTTTTAGCATCTTATCACCAAGCTCGCCACTACCTTTGGCGAGGTAGTTGGTGAGATGAAAAATTCAAGTTCTATAAATACCCCATATTTCTACTTATTTGGTATCCAAAAAATGTAGCAAATATCTATCAAGTTGACATCTATTTTTTATATTTTTGGATCATTAATACCTTGAATATTGTTCAGTATTAATGACTCATGACTATCTAATAAAAATAGTGTTTGTGAGTGGTGAGTACTTGAGATAATGTTTACAAGTGAATTATATTTGAGTCGTTTGTCAGTTGGGAGTTACTTGGATACAATTATTTATTTGTGAGAACCTCATTATAAGAGTGAGCTAAGTTAAATTCATTGAGTTCTCATACCTCTTATTGTGTGCAATAAAATATAGGTTGTTTGAGTTTTCCTCAAGATTAGGAGTTGTCACACTTTTGGTTACTTATTTGCAGTTACTGATAACACCACATTGGGTGGTATGAGCTTTAGAAGATAGCCATATTTGTGTGTCAAACTAGGTTGTTGTGTAGGCAATAAGCAAGAGCAATAATAGGTAGTTAGAATGGAAGTCCTAACTGATAGAGGTAATATTGGTTTTATTTCTTTCACAATTGTAACTGTTATATTGATTAGTGAATTATTTGCTATTAAGTAGTTGTCTTAAGTAACCCAAGAATGTTATTACATAAATAAGGTTTATATATGGGTTTAACTCATTATATCTAGTGTCATGCATGCTCGAATATGTGGCCATTATAATCAAAGCTTAAATAGTATATGTTCTTACATACTAAAGTTAAACTCTGATTAGAAAGCTTTTGATATTTATCACTTGCTTTTTATTCCCCGAATTCTATATTTGTTGTCTTATTATACTATTTATCTTTGATTATATGTAATGTAGTTATGTTTATTTATCTTGTGTTTTCCTCCCTGTGATTTACATGCTTGAGTTGAACCCTTAAGGAGTCAGTATCTCGTTAGGCTAATTGTGTATCAGGTCATGAACTTCTTCAATGTTTGTATGCATAATAAGTATGTATGTTAGTATAATATGAGTTTATTTTATATAATTTATAATATACTAGATTTATAGCCAGATTAGAAAATTTACTTATTATATGTTATTGTATGCATTCTTTTCTTTCTATGTAGCATGTGTATAACTTTCTAATCAAGGCTTATACTATAGTAAACTAATCTACATACTTCCTAATTAATTTATCTTACTTACGTCTATTATATGCATGTGAGTTTGACAAAGGTATTGGGATATTTCAATAAATACATTCAACCAACTCCAATCCTTTTGCCCATTAACATCTTGGAAGATTTCACAAAACCCCTATCGCTTAGTTTTCAAATTTTCAGAAATATGTTGGTTGATGAATTAGTAGTTGTTGTTCTTGTTTCTTTAGTACCTTTAGTGGTTCCTATACCTGTCATGTTCCTTGGATTATTTACAAGTGGCATTAAAGCTCTTATTTTTGCAACCTTAGCCACGACTTGTATAGGCGAATCCATGGAAAGCCATCATTGATTAGTTTAAAGGAGTCTATATCTCCTTACCCTGGTTGTGTCCTAAGTGTTGAACTTTTTATTTGGTTTGTTATGTTTAGATTGATCTCATGCTGTGAGAGTACAACTATCATTTATTGAATATGTTCTCTCATATGAAGTCTTGAAGTGATTGAAAATCCTCTGTTGTTTAGTATGCATTCTTATCTCACATGCTATTAATTGTTTTCCATGTATATTATGTTACTAGTCTAAAAAGGAACTTGTGAGGCACACCGTCTCTATTGTGTTTACTACAAAGTATTGCTTTTGAATCTACTCAGAGTTTTAGATGTGTGTTGCATTAATCATGTTATTTTATACTTCCATTGTGTAAGTTTTTTTGTTCATGTTTGTAAGTCTGAATTGATATGGAGCTTGTGAAAAGATTCTAGGAGTGGCATCTCCACCACTCATCTAGGTCTTTATTACTCATTTGATTCAAAAGAACAATTGGCTTTTGAGTAATTGTTCCTTCATATAGGAATCTTTAATATCCATCTCCTTATAATAGTGGCCTTCTGTCTTATAACCTAGAGTAAGCCTTTGTAATTTTTGGTATAGATCTTTATAGTAGTGAGTAGGAACAAAGTTTCCTCCTCATACTTGCCATAATTTCTTCCCATGTGTCTATGGATCTCTCATGGTTCCTCCTTCTAGTGGTTACAAGATGATATCACCAAATGATGGTGTAGTCTGTCAATTCAATGGAAACTAGCTTATTCTTTGGAGTGATTGTGGCATTCAAAAATGGGTTCTATCTTTTGCTCCCATTCTAAATTAGCCTTTGGATCATTCTTTCCTCAAAAAATAGGTATTTTCATCTTATTGTTACCTAAATTACGATCAACTCATTCATAAGATGACCTTCTAATATATATATATATATATATATAGCAAGCAATCCTCTTCAATATCATCAAAAGCAGCCCAATAATCATCGCCAAAATCATCCTCAACAACAGCTTGTCTTTCTTACTCATAACATTGAGAACTCCATGTGGTTTTTACCTTTGTAAGGTTGCTTTAAACTGGTCCATCTGGTCCCTCATGTCACCCAACACTAGGTTCAACCATATAAATTGTTGTTTGCATGGCTTGTATTGTGAAAGCTTGGTTTACTCTCTTCTCTTGACGTGATGATTCCTCTTTATCATACATTTTGTTGTAAAGGAACTGAGGCACACACAAGATGTTTCAAGTGAAATTTTCCTCACACTCACCTCTATTATTAGCATTCAAGCATTTTTTTGGTTCCTTAACAAACAAAGAACAAATCAAAGTAAATTAAGTCATGGAGTTCGAATAATATCAAAGGCTCTAATGAGCAAACAATAACCAAAAGGCAAGACATAAAAAGATTGAGTTTTCAAGAAAAATGGGCAGCAAAGAATGTAAGGAATGGATAGCAACACGATTGATAGGCATCAAGATTGTTCCCAGAAAATAATGATGGGATGAGAACCACTTAAATACCACCCTCCTAGACAAAGCAATTTTCCTAAGGCTTTAAAGAAATAGTCTCTAGACATAACTCTCGTACTTTGTACTTTTTCATGCAACCATGCAACTCCAAGAAAAAAAGAGCTCAAAATTGACTCAAGAAACATGAAAAATAGGTAGCAAAGGTGTAAGGAATTTTGGATAGCTATAAAGGAATTGGAATAGCCATGCATATGGTTGAAACTTGCTTTGAATTAATCCATAACTCTTTAAAAGATTTCGGTAAAAGGGGGAAAGTTGAAATCATATTTATTTTTGTTACCACCAGATTTTTGGTCATTATGATTGATCCCAAAAAATATTTATTGTGGACTTTTTATACTTTTTTTAGATATCAATCAAAACATGGACAATAATGAAGTGTTTAAATTGTACCAAAATTCCTTCCCATAAAATTGATCAATAAGGCTTACTTTTAAGAGTAATCTCCCCACTCAATAAGATTCCTAAGTTTTAGGAAAATACAAAAAAAAATGAAGAAGAAGAAGATTAGATTTAACAAATCAAATTTTGATTACAATTGTTTGAAGACTAAGAGTTTTAGAGAAATAAGATTTCACAATTCAATAAGAATTATAATGATAGTAAATTTTTTATCGAATAACTCATGAAAAAAGATTCTACCACAATTCTTTTGTTAGGTCTTCTTTTTAAATCATTTTTTTACTCAATAATAATTAAACAAAAAATAATTGACTTAGGAACAAAAATGAGAGTTCCATACGTCGGAACAATCGTAGCAAGGTCAATTAAATTTCCAACCCAAATAGGTATTTGTGACCTAGATAAGGGGTGGAAATTCTCACCCATGAAATCTTTTCACTAGCTTTATTCCAACTCGATCAAGTAGGCCTCACAACATGAATTAAGCATATAGCACAATGAAAGTATAATAAAAATAACATGATTAATTCAACACATCATAAAAAGACAGCATATAAGAAAGAACTATCTACGGTAAACACATTAGTAATGGTGTGTCTCGCATGCTCCTATCCAAGCTAACAATATGCATTTACATGGAAAACATTACACAAATGTGAATCAGGAAAACATGCTATAAAAACTATAAAGGATTTACAATCACTTCAAGACCTCATATGTGGAAACATATTCGGTAAATGATGATTATACTTTCATAGTATGAGGTCATACAAAATACAGCATGTAATGAGATAAACCCATATAGAATACCTGCATATGTGTTAACATCTTCAAGTTTCTTATGGAAACCTGAAAACAGAAAACAATCAACTAAATAGAATAAATAGTATACAACTAGATAAATAATATAAACAAAAATACATCTATCAGTAGAGACACCTTCTCTAACTGCTTATACTGCTCTATTTCGTTGTCAACACATCACCTAATCCAAGTATATCCAAGCTCGTCCTCAAAGCTCCATGACCATGTGATGTGATCGACTATTGATGGCATAAACTACTAACATGCATACACATTACAACCCCATAACACCCAATAGATACATGGCACACAAACACATATGCTCATCACCTATGCACTATGTTGTGACCTTGCAATGCCTAGTTGACACACAACACACTACTAAATAGGCTTCTTACCTATGAGAATTGTTACATTCTTGTAACTATTTTTTTATACAAGGCACACCACCACATAGGCTTCTCACCTATAGGAACTGTCACATCCTTGCAACCACTGGCCGACACACTGTATAACCACATAGGCTCCTATCTTATGGGAATTTTTGCACTCTAACAACTACTAAGAGACACACAATAATTCAATATTGAGATTAAATCCTCAAAGTGATGTTACTTTCCACTAGCCAACCATACATTTCATCTCTTATCAAAACCTCACTCAATCTCACATTTTTATACTCAACCTAGTGTTTGAGAAATATGACAAAGACTCATCTCTATTTTCCTACATCACACAGATGCTATAGTGTTTCTTGAACTTGACACTCACAAGGAAAATGGACCATAAATGGATTAAGGAAATTTGGTGCCGAATGAGCAGAACTTCCCCCTAATTTTGGCCAAGAAAACAAGGAGTGGAGAAGAATCTATAAAAAATATCTAGCCTATAAAACCCTCAATACCCCCTTCATTGACCATTCGTTAGCAGATTGATGAGGAAACTAGATGTTAAACTAATCATTACACACTTTCCAACCAAGGTCGGCAAGGAGATGGTAAGCACCCCGATAAGGAAATGAAAATACAATGGCAATAATTGATAAGAGTCAAACTATTGCATTTTTGTTATGATTTAAATGTTGATATTTGTGTGAAAATTGCGTTTATTTGATTATTTAATCCACAAATGTCATTTCACGGGTATTTGGTGTTTAAAGTGCAATTTCAAGTAAAATCATGATTTTGGATAAGTTTGGGACAAAGTTCAATGATCAGGATTGAGTGAAAATAAAAAGAAAACAAAGTTTCAAAATTTGGAAATCCTGCCGCCAGCTAGATTATTCTCGCCGCCGGCGAGAATCTTCCCGAGAGCACAAATTTTGGCAAATTCATCTCGTCGTTGGCCAAATGCATCTAGCCACCAGCCACATTAATTTGGCCACCGACCAAAATCAAAAAACCAAAAATTTTATTTTCCAGAAATCTCGCTGCGGCGAGAATAATGTCACCGTCGATGAGTTTCGTCCGAAAACACATTTTTTTGGTTGTTTTGTTCCAAAATTACCCCCAAAACCCTAGATCTATATATACAATATGATGGAGAAAGGGGCCACAGCAGAGAGAACAGATCTGAGTCATTTTTGGAGGAGAAAAGGCAATTTTGGAGAGAAAGTTTAGAGAAGCTTGAAGGATCATCACCATTGTTGCTACCAAGTCTTCATCTTTAAGAGTTTTTCATCTCTTCTCCTTAGCTTTTATATTCTGCAGTTTATTCAGATTTGTTATTCATGGATTCAATTGAAATAATGGTTGTTCTTATTTCCGTTATGACTTAATTCATTTTTGCTAAGGCTATGATGTAGTTAAATCAAGGAAATCTGATTTCTTTTGTTATTGTTATATGAATTCATTATTTTCAAGTTGAGTATTTATTTCCATGCTTAATGCTTTTAAATTTTTGGCCAAAATTTAGATGATTTGTTGCATTATATTGAGATCGAGAAGAGATGTGTAATGAATGCTTCTTGTGATAAATACTGTATATTGAATACGAGTGTGAGAACTAATGCATGATGTATGTGGTTATTCTAGAAATTCCATAAATCGTAATGTGCTTGTTTGTGATTAAATCTTCATAGAAATATAGTTGGTTTTCATAGATAAGTAATTCTAATATAACTCGAGAAAGAGTATTAGGTATATTTGGGTTTTTCAACCATCACTTTTAGCTTTGATTTTCATATAACATGACTTGAAATTGGATTAAATTGATTTAGAAAAATCAAATGCCTTAGCGTTTTTAATCATTTATGAACAACATTCAAATTTGTTATTTGCATTTAGTTTTAAGTTAATTTTCTTCTTAAACAATTTCAACAATTCAGTTTTCAAATAAAATTAGGATTAGTCAATTTCGGTACTTAGTAACGTCATTCCTTGTGGGTTCGATATCCGTACTTTTGTACACTTTATTACTTGAACGATTTGTACACTTGCGAAAATAAGCATCAATAATGTCAACTTGCTTGCAAACTCACTCGCTAAAAAACACGATGAATGGAATTTTCAACAAGGAGAAATGTCTAGTACCCAATACAATAACCTAATACAAACAAATTTTCTAATGGGACACCACAATAACAAATTCCCAAAAATGCAAACTATATGCAAACTAAGAAAGTAAGGGTGTGTAACAGTATGTCCTAAGTGATACTGAGCTGCCAGTAATCAACCTTACAAAGGATAGATAGAAACATCGAATAAAATAAAACACTGTGTTTTATGCACAAAAATGCCAGCACTAAAATGAAAGGACTTAGAACAAGAATAACATTTTAAAGAGCAGATCAAAACTTTAAAGCAAGAATAACCAAGATAAATAAGGAAACAAAAAGATAACATAAGAAACAAAGAAAAAGTAAGGAAACAAATCAAAAACTCGAGATGGAATTGGACTCCTAATGAATTCAACCTTGACTTGACAAGACAAAGGAAATAATGTTAGAAATGAATAATGAAAACGCAAGACAAATAATGAAATAAAAAGGATAGAATTAGGAATAGAAAACTGAATCCTTTTAAAGCCTGAGCTCTAGTACCAACTTATGTAAACCTAAGAGGTATGAACCTTGAACCCACGAATAAGCTAGTATATTTCTACCAGAAAAGCCAAAAGGAATATTATTTTGATATAACCTTGACCCAATTATTAGGAAATCACGAACCAAAGTTATGAAATGGATAGGACTTTGACCTTTTGGCTATTGAAAATCCTAGTGCCATAGGTATCAAAAGGAAACACCATAAGGAAATTAACATTTATAAGTCTAGTATGCTTAGAACTAAAAAGGGCTAAAAGCTTAAGTGGAAAACTCTAGAATTTTATTCAACCAAATTGTTCTCTACATGGTTGGCCTATTAGCCTATTTATAAGCTAGAAATTATTAAATGATAATTGAGAAAATAAATACAAAAGATACCTAAGTGATATAATAGTTATCTAAAAAATTCACACTTTAAACAATTATCCCTTCTCCTAATAAGTGGTGGCCAATCAAGTTAAAAACTATAAAATAAATCCCTTAATAAACTTATCCAAACTTTAAAAAATTGTTTTAGAAGATTTACATAAACAAATACAACAATCAAAAGGGAATTTCAATGCCATTACTGATGTGGCGTTCAAGTAAGCTCTACTACAATAAGGTGGTTGATGTGGCATGTGGTGACATGGCTACTGATGTGGTAAATGATTAGTTTGCCTTCCATGGGTAAAATGTTTCTTTTAGTGCCCTTATTTTGATGAGTATGGTTGGGCATATCTTGGAGTTGAATTGGTGCCGCAACTTTGCATCTTCCTTCCAAAGCTCTTGAATTAATCCATTAAGTTCCTCCTTGAGCTTCTTAGCCTTATACATTGTAATTGGTCCACTTGGAAGTTGTAGGAGTCCTGAGTTTGCATCAAAATATGTACCTTTTGTTTAATAAGGGTATCACTAAAATACCAAATCCATTTTTTTCCTCTAGATAAAATGTTTTATTTTACTCAAAACATTGACACTCTAAATCCTTCCATAAAGCACTTTTAGAGACTATCCAACTGAGGTCTACGCTGGATAGCCTATAAAGGTGCCAAAATCTTACAAACCATCGTTCCTTGTTATATTAACCTTACTCCACACAATGACCTTATACCTAATTGTGGAAGCATTCACACCAATGTCTTATAACACTACTTCTAAAAATTCTTGTAACCTTCTAGGGTCTTACTTGGTGTAATCAATTCATACACCCTTAAAACTCCATTCAATGATTAGTATTGAATTCCCTTGGAAACATGAAATGCATGGTAGCCATTGATTAGGTACAACTATTATGAAATCTTTTCAAATTAGGATCTATGGTGCAAAGGTCCATTACATTAGAAAATTACTCTTTCTTCTTCTTTTTTTAGGGCTATAATAAACAATTACTCTCATTTATAAGAGTGTATTTATATATCACTTTGATAGATTTTAATATATTTTAAAAGGTTTTACATGTTTATGTGTATTCATTTAAGATTTTTAAGAATTTATAAAAGTTTAGTTGTATTCAAATAAAACTTTTTAAGACTTTTTAAAAATTTATAAAAGTCTACAAATTTAAATGTGTTTAATTACTAATTTTTAAAAATTTACAAAAATATTACAATATTCAAAATGTTAATATATATCTACTATAAAAGTGCGAGTTTTCATTTTTAAAAGAAAATTACTAATTTAATTCTACTATCTCATAATTTACAAATATGTCATTTTTATCTATTACAAGATATTAAAAAATTAATTTATAGTTAATTTCACATTAAATGTTAAATCATAATTTACTTTTATTTACAAGACAATTACATGAGAATTTATAATATTGCATTTTCCCTCATTTTAAATGTGCATATATGGAAACATATGAAGCACAATATGTATAACGGTAACTTATTAATACAAAAAATAAAAAAAATAAAGATAATTATAAGTAGAAACAACTGAGACCCTTTAACAATAATATCAATCTTTAGCCTTTGGAAAAGTTTTTATTAGAGAAATTAATATGCATTTTATGTTTTTTTGGGTTAAATATTCAATTACAAACTAAAACAATACCTTAAATCACAAATGGTTAAAAACATTGATGTTGATTGAAAGTTTCTTTTCAATTATAGACTTAGTTAAGTGAAAGGATGAGTAGATAATCAATAAAATTATGATAAATTAAATTTTGCAGATGGTCAAGTATGCAATCAAGTATAAATAAAATAATATGAAAATATAAAGATTGAGATATGGGAGTTTTAGGTGGAAACAACTTAAGTCACACGAATGATCTAAGAAGAAAACCACTGGTCCACCGAACCACCTAATTATCCACTATAAAAATAATGTTCAATTAGAAGGTAATGCCCTAAGTAATCTACTTAAAAGCCTCCTACTTTCTTTCACAATCTCACAAGCAAGGTGTTCAAGTCTGAACTAATGTTTCGATAAACTTGATTCACACGAGTTAATTGAATCCGTTCAGTTGGCACCTAAAAAGTTAGCACAATAACACAAGAGAAAATTTGTGTCCTAGAGAGGATTAAATAATGAAGAATCCTAACTAGATAATTTAATATATCAACAGATAAAACAAAATTACTAGCAACCTTAGACCATATATTTAAGCACAAGATCACAAATATTATAGAATTGTTAATCAATCAAACACAACCATTAATGTTTGATAAATTAACTAAAAAATAGCTCACTAGAAATTTTTTTCAAAACAAGATTTTTAGAAAAAGTTTAGATGCAAAACTAGATTTAGTTATGGTTAAGAAAATTGTGAGCCAAAGATTTATTTAAATAGAATGAGTTGAAGCCTCGAGTCAAAGGCCTATTACAGTTATGTCCTTAAAGACATTTAAAAGAGCTTTAAAAAGTAAAGACAATATGCTAATGAAGCAAATTGGCTTGAGTAAAAATTAGGGTAAAACCAAAAATCTAGTTGTTCGATCGATCGACCCTGAATAGTTTGACTCGATCGATCTAGTGAAATAAATAATTTATTTTGAAATAAGTGGATTGATCTACTCATTAATCTCGATTGATCTAGTCATGTAAAAATTAATTCAACCATGTAATTAAGTTCGATCGATCTAGACATGGCTAGATCGATTAAGTAACCTATATGCACAATGTTCTTATATATTTAATATAAAATCTGATGTGCATGAGAATAGAGAAATACCTAAGATGTGACCATTGGAGCTCAATAGTTTCCTCGGCTTAAAAATATTATTGAAAGACACACCTAGAAACTAAACTAAAATTACATTCAAACATTTTGTTCACAAATATAATCAACATTTCTATAAAAATTCTCCCTCTTTGGCATATTCGTGTGACAAAACTCTTCTCTCACTACATAACACCCATAAAAAAATTAATTTTACATAGTGAAACTCTCCTATGATCCAATGAAAACATCTTCGCTTGAATCTCGAAAGCTCATATATACACTAAAAAATAAAAACAACCAAAAAATTTGTTCTAAAAAGACTCATTTTTCATTATTTCAATGTATATAGCCATGAAAAAAACGAATAAATAGATATAAGTGATAAGTAACAACAGATAGAACATTTAAGTATTACGCCCTCTATGTGAATAAACTTGAACACTCGTTATGTTCTCCCCTTATATGTAATCTCTCTAAAAAAAAATTCAATCAATAACTCTCCCCATCAATTAACACTCCTCTTTTATAGATTTTCAATTAACGCTCAATAATTCTCTTTCCCTTTTGTCATACAAATAAATAATATAATTATAAAACAAATATTAATAGGTTGAGCAAGCAAACAATGTATTTAATGATTGAAAATAGAAGTACAAATTCTTAAAAGCTCAAAACAAAGAGCTAAAAACAATATGTTTTCCAAAAATGAATAAACTCCTCCTAAATTCTACGATTCTTCTAAATAAATTAGAATAAAATAAAATTTATAAAAACTAATATATATATAATATTTGAATTGAGGATAGTAGACTTAGCTTAACATTACTACAACAGTACACAAAAATGATGAAATTAATTTTGTTCAAAGTGTGATTATTCATTGACAACATAAATATATGTAGACAAGACACACAAACATACTAACATATATGATCAGTTATGAAAGATTAAAAAGAGTGTCGTTTATCATGAAAAAATTACAATTGAAATCATACTTGCACATAATAAAATTTTACTTATCGAGAGAGAACTTAAATAACTTTTTCTTTTTATTTTTCTTTTTTCATATTTCCCTCTTGTATTTTTTGTGAGGGATTAGTTATTTATGTTCTTTTTGCATAACCATTTATGGTTCTTTCTTTTTATGCATGTAAAATCTTTTATATTTTTCTTTTTCTTTTAGTATTATTTTTTTAAGAAAATATGAATGAATCAAAACCCTAATATGATGACTTTCACACTAGTTGTGAGGTAATTACATTTCTAAAAAACCTCTAAATGAATTTACATTTTCTTTTATTACATCAAAAACTAGAAATCTATAAAATCATAACTAGTTCTTCTCAAAAAGAGAAGAACTTTAAAACTAAAAAAAACTTTCTAGAGAGAGAAATGTGTGATTTATGGGATGATTTTACAATGGGAGAAAAAATCATTTTATAGATGAGGAAAAGGCTAAAAACAAGTAGGAAAATATCTCAAAAATTGATTTTAGATGCGTTTGAACAGCCTGGTACGTGTGTGGGGGCAAGATTTGTAACAAACGGGCACAAGCATTTGCATGACTCGATATTTTTGACCGTTTTGACTCATTTTGTATAATTTTTTCATTTTTTTGGCTTTTTCTTCTTTTCAACATATTTGTGATATGCTTATTTGAAAGATTTTCAGTCTAACAATCACTTCAACAATCTCCAACGATGATATCATTGTAACTTCATTTACATACACCCATATGTTATATACATGCGCTCATAAAATATAGAAGTATTTGAAACAATTATAATTTATTTTGCTTTTTTTAAGCATTACAAAAATATATGAGCAATAGTATTTTCAGTGGAAGGAAATGGGTGCATGTTAATAAAGATTTATGCATTACAATTCTTATATAGATATCTCAACTGCTAAGGACAGATGGTCATTTGTAATGCTACATTACACGGACACTTTTACAATACTTAGAGTTACACATTTTTTTATACATATAGTAATACGCGCTTAACATGATTATTTTCCTCAATTTTCCATAAAATTTTACCAAATTCAAGTATCCAAACACCCACAACCATACCCGTATCATGTCGTCTGTACATGAGTACTTTATTTTTAATCTAGGTAACATAGTTGTAATGTGGTTATGTTTGTTCCTGTTTTTCTGAGTAGTATTCCTTCCTGGTTTGAATTTTTTCAGAATAATGTCTATGAGGCGCTATGTTTTGAAATGGCTAGTGAAGCCAAAATTAGCGGAAACATCAACAATTGATACATACAAGGACAGAGATAGTAAGCCAATTTGGGAGAGCAATAGAGATACATTTTAGACAGACAAATATCCTTATTTATCTCCAAGGATAGACTTGTTTCAGTGTATTTTTTCTCATTTTGTGGAAAGGTAGAACCCATGATCATCAGTATCAAGTATAAACGGGACTAATCTTTCAGTTGTAAATTTCTGTTTAAAGCTGGTATATTTTTATCTTGTATTATATATATATATATATATCAAATCCATATTTATCTACAGATGCTACTGCACTGAAAGTACTGCCCACAATGTTTTATTGCTTTCTCAACTTGTCACCTTGAACAATAATTTTTTTTTCGTTAAACTATCATTAATATCAGGACAAAGATGATTGGTCCATCAATTCAGAACTTGAATCAATTGATGATATATTCTTAACTGAGAAAAAGGGGAGATACAGAGAACGAAATGCACTATTAATAATTCAAAAGTAAATACTCTTCTTCTTTTTTATCTTATTTCTCTATTTAGAAGTTAAATGTACAGTTAATGAATTCCTGGTTGCTGTCTCAAACAAACAAACAGGAAAATAAAATCTAGTGACTAAAATCCTCTCTAACAGGGCACCCCCAACTCCCCCATCCTGCCCCCCACAAAAAAATAAGGAAGATGATTTTAGGACCATGTACAACATTTTCAGCAATCAGATAAACTAAAAGGTAAGACTTTGATCGACTCCATACTGAAATCATTCATGACCAAGGGTGTGCGCTTTTTACCTTGATTGCCCAAGTCAACAGAGATGAATATGTCATGAGATTCTAACGCATTATACGAACTGGTTTAATTAACTCATCAAAATCATCAAATTGCAATTCTGAGAGATCACTCTCAAAAATCCATGTTTGCTTGTGCATTAGATCCTTACTTTCTCCCGACTCGTCATCACTAACATCGATGCTAATAAAATCAGCACCTTCTCCATCAAGACAACCTTCACTTCTATCTTGTGAAGAGTGCCTCTCAGAAACTGAGGTTCTAGAGTCTGAAATATTGGTATGCATGGAACCAAAGTAACGACCTCGGGCATTATTCGGTTCTGTAGGTCGTTTCCTTTTCTTTCCCCCGGTTTTGTTCTTTGGGTGATGAAGCTTGCATTTTGATCCTTGAGAACAAGTTCCCGTAGCATCAAAAGGGGGGCAGATATAGCTGTGTTTCTTTCGGCACTGTGAGACCAGAGATTGATTATATTTTTCTTATTCCAACATTAGCACAAAGAAACAAAGAGAAATTACTATCAAGCATTAAATAAAAAGTTCAATGAATGCTTGAGGGCCAGTGAGTGCTGCCAACTTAACAATACCAACCCAAAATGACAACAAAATGAGAGGAAATTATAGTCATGGCAAAAAATGATTGAAATGTTTAACGTGAAATAAAGAAAAGATGCCACACTTAAACGTGAAAAAGCAGGGCTTTTTTTTGGTCACAGAAGGGGGAGGGGGGGAAGGCATCATATTGTGTGATGGAAATGCAGATATAGTTTAAGCAGGCCTATCTTAGATTTTTTATATTTTGTGAATTATCCATATCTAAACAATATGACATGGACATACGTGTGACTACTCATAAACTTCAATTTGATGTAAATTTACAAACAAACAAAAAAAATTGACAACTCTCAGTTTCTTAAAAGAATCCAAGTAACATAGATGCAGGCTACTAGTAAGTGGTACGTCAAAATGTGATTTCTTCTTTCTTTGAGAACCAATGATCGTGATAATAGTTTCATGGGAAAAATGACGAAGTTTCATTGGACACAGTAATTACCTCATCGCCATCAGTGCAATAGCCCCTGAGAAATCCTTCACAAATAGATGCCTTTGGATTCACCTTAACATGCCTATAAGGACACTTTTCATTGGTGCATAAACCTGCAAGAAACTATATCAGAAGTCTGCATTTACAATGGCATCAGAATCAGCACTATTTTGAATCAAAGTACCTTGCAAAAAATAAGAACAGTCTGGCATTCTTTCAGGAATGACCTGGATGGCACAAAAATACAATTAACAAAAGTAAAGGGACAAGATGTTAAGAAATATGAAAAATACTAAATAGGCCATTGTTAAAAAACATGAAAACTTTAGCTACATCAATGGTAAGATAAACCTTATGGGTCAACTTGCAGTTTGGATTGGAACATAAACCATAGAGATATTTTGTACAGACTGCAATTTTGGATGGATCATGGATATATGGACATTTTCCATCATCTTTGTTGCACTTTCCAAATCTTGTAAAGAACTGACAGTATTTCCTCTTTCTAGCTAACCGGAGTCTGATGGTATGCAAACTCCACCGAACTTTCTCACTAGCTAATAATCGAGTTCGTTTCTTTGGATCTCTAATAAGCTGGTTTCCATTGCCAATTCGAACATATCTGAAATAGAAGAATGCAAAATATATCAAAGACTAAAGCAAGCAGCATAAATGTAACTAGATGGCTGATAGTCCCCTAATAACAAATTCATATATGCAGGGAATAATTGTATTAAGATAATTAATCGATTTAGTCAATATTGATAAAGGTATGGAAACATACTCATCATTGCCAATCACTAATCTTCTTGGAATGTAAGATTTCCTTGCAACTTTATCTGGTTGGGGAGACGCAGAGCCTGATGATTCATCATCTACACAAAGCATCAAATGAAGATGTGACCAACTAACCAATTTAGATCTTTTTGTTATCTTTTATGGGTCAAAAGAGCAATTTTATCAACTGTTACAAAGGGATTACAAATAATACACGGCTTCCAAATTCCCAAACAGAAAACTGAAAAGACAATACATACACTATCTCAACAATGCATGATGTCCCTAATATGAATCCAATTCTTCTCTAGGCATTGATGATACCAAGAGAAGAACCAAAGTCAACAATCAGCCTACCTCTGCAAATAAGTCGTCCCAACTAGAACTCAACGAGGAGACCTCAGAACAAAGAAAGCAAAAGATGCCACCAAGTATGTAGCCCACCACAATAGAGATTTAAAGAAAAAAGTAAAAACAAAAAACACATCAGATTGCACGAAAGACTGAGGGGTTCTGTTCCACAGAGTAGAGCTCAAGAAAGAGGGCTCAGGAGAAAGAGAGATAACTGTAAAATAGGCAAGTGGCTAGTGCATGATGAGAAATGGTCAAAGAAACATTGAATTCAGTGTGGGAGCAATGCAAATTGATCACAGATGAGCAAAACAAAGGATTTGGGAAGAAAACACAGAACAAAAACTAGCCAGTGGGTGAGTCGGCAATGGGTGATGGAAGGTGAGTGAAGAGTGGAAGGTTGAGAAGGGAGTGGCAACTTATAGAGGAGATGACTTGGGATAAAAGTTAGAAACACTAGCAGAGATTATTTTTTCTCTCTCTCTTCGTACACTTTTATGATTTATTCCAAAGCTGTTTCAGCTGAGATATAATGAGAGACTTAGAGAAGCCATGGAATAGAAACTAAAGGAAAACCTTATTTCGGTAATTAAAATATTAAATAAGCATAATCCTTTATTCAAATAATATCCACTAACAATATATCTAATATCAAACACTTTTCTCTTCTAGGTAACTCTACAACATGAAAACTTCAACTCCTATGTCAATGATTTCGCATCCATGCATAAGTAAACAAGGCATATGGATAGAATGTTTGGTGGAGATAAACAAGGTGAAGAAATGAATCACAATTATTTAAAAAAAGAAGTAAAAAGTAACATCATAAACAGGCTTAATTATCAGTCAGGATCAGCCATGTTGATTTGACAGACCTATGAATGAAACAAAAATGGAAAACAAAAAACAAGCAATGACAAGAATCGAATTAGCATGTATGATCAAGCCCTATTGTGTTGAAAATAATAATTAGGGGAAAAAAATACTTGAAAACAATTGTATACATCCAAGAACAATTCATTCTGTGTATGGTAAACAATCATTGTGCATTTACACAGCAAAAGAAATTATGTCAAAAAAGAAAGGCACAAATAGCTCACTTGATATCCTCTGCAGGGTGCGCCTTGAAGGATCCATTTTGTACCGAACTGAACCAATGCGAAATATACGTTCTCCTGCAACATTTTCACGAAAAAAAAGATCACATAACAATCACAGCAAAATAGCATCTAAACCTTAGGACTGTTGTACAATATTTATGGAAGCAGCATAAACCTAAAAAAGTTTAATTTGACTCACGTGAAGAAACCTTTCTACTCTTCGACCCAGAACCAGCACAAGCAAACCCATCCCTTTCTCTTTTCTTTCTTTTTGCTGCAGCCACGGCAAGTGTAGCCTCCTACATGGAAAGTAATACAAATATGAAGGGAAAAAATTGCAGTAATAAATCTCTTGTTGACTTCAAATCATCATTGATTGACTTTAAAAAGTAGATAAGTAAATTCTAAAAGAAACGGTCTGCATGCTTGCACTGTCAACCATCACAACTGACCTCATTTGCTTGCTTTGCACGTTTTTCAATGGATTTTGACCACTTTAAACTTGACCCACCGACACTTAATACCTTGGACTTTTTCAGAGAATATCCATTGGTTGACCTAATGTAAATTGTATCCCGCTTCCTTGACAGCAGCAGCTTCCTACTGAAACAAGAACAATTGGTTTATTTATATGGTAGGCAACATGGTCTAGTCAAATATTAACTGTCACAGGAGCTTCAAAGCTGAAGGAAACTTGCATACGTGATTGGAGATAAAGAAGTGGTTTCAGAAATCAAATTCCTGTATTGATTAAAATTTCTCCACATTGTTGTTCGCTTCCAAGGAAATAGCCGAGGGAAAACCCTCTGATGATCTAAGGAACCATGTTCATTTGCAGATGACTTTGTTCCACATAGTGTCCATACCAAAGACTTCCTTGTAAATTTACACAAATTTGGAAGAACTGCAGAAATAAAACACTTCTAAGTTTATTGTGCAAATAGAACACTGATGGATATGACCATAGCAACATCTTTAAACAAAAAAATAGTGCAGGAAGTTAAATACTTAAATCCAGTCAGTACTTGCACTGAAAGAGAAAGGGAATAAATAAACAAAGTCCTATAAGTTTTCACCAAAGGTGAAATGTAGTCCTTTTTTTTAAACAAGCGCACTTTTTTTTCGATCCTCATAAACAAGTACACTTTAGTCCCCATAGATTATCTTGTTTGTGAAAAGAAAGAATAATTTTTTTCTACATTAAACAAAGGTTACACGTACCTCTTTATATAGATGATAATGTTCATCTATTTTAAAGATATTTACCACTAATTTAGCAAGGAAATCAAAACTACCTAAACTGAAAAAATTATATCTACAGATTTGATAACAGATTATCAAATCTCCTAAAATCATGGGATAAGGATAAAGCTGATCTGATAGCTGTAAATCTCCTAGAAATCAACCCTTAATATTGCTAACAGATTCCTTCCTCTATCTTCTCCTTTATGAAATGTTGATCAATTTCCACGTGTTTTGTTCTATCATGATGAACTAGATTTTTGACAATTCTAATTGCTGATTAATTATCACAGAACATTTTCATAGGTTCTTCATCTAAATTTTTTAATTCTTTTAGCACCCTTTTAACCAAGTTCTCTCACAAATACCGTATATCATCGCCCGAAGTTCAGCTTCTACACTGCTTCTTGACACCACTAACTGCTTCTTACTTCTCCAAGTGACCAGATTTCTCCACACAAAAGTGCAATATCCTGAAGTTGATCTTTGGTCTTGTATTGATCTTGCCCAATCTGCATCACCAAACACTTCAATATCTTTTCTTTGATTCTTCTCAAAAAATAATCCTCTACTGGGTGTTAGTTTCAGGTATCGTAAGATTCTATACACAGCTTCCATGTGTTCTTCATTTGGATTGTTCATGAATTGACTTACCATACTAACAGCAAATCCAATGTTTGGTTGTGTGTGAGATAGGTATATTAGTTTACCTACTAACCTTTGATATCTTCTTTTGTCCACGGGTGCACAATTTTCCTTAGCTCCCAGCTTGATAGTTGGATCCATAGGAGTATCTGTCGGCTTACATATGAGCATTCTAGTCTCCTTTAGGAGATCTAGGACATATTTTCTTTGTGAGACAGAGATTTCCTTTCTTGACCTTACAATCTCCATGCTTAGGAAATATTTAAGATTCCCAAGGTCCTTGATTTCAAATTCTTCCTCTAGTAAACTTTTGATAGTGCAGATTTCCTCTTCATAGTTTCCTGTTAGGATTATGTCATCCATATACACTATAAGGATAGCAAGTTTTCCTACAGAAGAATGTTTAACAAATAGTGTATGGTTCATCTGACATTGAGAGTAGCCATGTTTCTTCACTACCTTTGTGAATCTTACAAACCAAGCTCTTGGAGATTGCTTGAGCCCATATAGAGATCTCCTCAATTTACAAACCTTGTTGCATGTAGTTTATGTTTCAAAGCCGGGAGGAATTTTCAAGTACACTTCTTCAGTTAGGTCCCCATTTAAAAAGGCATTCTTGACATCTAGTTAGTGGAGAGGCCAGTCAAGGTTTGCAACCAAGGATAACAAAATCCGAATTGTGTTTAACTTGGCTACTGGAACAGATGTCTCTTTATAATCGATTCCATATGATTGGGTGAATTCCTTTGCAACCAACTGTGCCTTAAACCGACTAATACTCCCATATTCATTATATTTTACTGTGAGGATCCATTTGCAGCCTACTGATTGTTTCCTAGTAAGTCAGAAATTTCCCAAGTTCCATTTTTCTCTAGTGCATGAATTTCTTCATACACTGGTGCTTTCCATTCTGGTGAGCCGAGAACTTCTTGTATATTATTAGGAACTTGGATGTTGTCGAGGTTGGCAACAAAAGCTTTGAACTTCGGTAACAATCTGTCATATGACACAAATGTATATATTGGATGTTTTGTGCATGATCTTACCCCTTTTCTCACAGCAATAGGAAAGCCACTGTCATCATTAGTTTCGGGATTAGTGTTACCTAGTGGATCTTCACTTGGTCTAGGACTTGAGTCAGACTCTTGGGTTTGCTCAAGAAATGCTTGTTGTTTCATCTCCTTTTGGTTATTTCTCCTCTTTGAGTAGGTAATCAATTCATCATTCATTGTTGATTGAATAGTGTCTAGACTTTGAGGTGTATTGTTGGCTTGATCTTGAGTAGTAAGTTCTAGGAAGTAAGAAGACTCAAGGGAGAGATTTTGAGAATTTTAAGAAGAAGTGATTCACGATTTAGTGATGGACAGATTTGGGGAAATAAGGTTGTTACTCAATGAAGGTGACATCCATGGAGTGATGGAATTTTTTAGTGACCGGTGAGTAGCATTTATATCCCTTTTGAGTTGGAGAGTACCCAAAAAAAATACATTTATGAGCTCTAGGATCAAGTTTGTCCCGGTGTTGTTGATGGACATGAACAAAAGCTGAACACCCGAAAACTTTGAATGGAATGGTAGAGATGAGACGAGTAGTGGGAAAGAACTGAAGGAGGATTTGACAGGGAGTCTGGAAGTTAAAAATCTAAGATGGCATCCTATTTATGAGATATGTAGCAGTAAAGATGGCTTCAGCCCAGAAATATTTTGGTACATGGGTAGAGTACATAGGAGACCGAGCCACATCAAGAAGATGCTGGTTTTTTCTCTCGGCAATACCATTCTGCTTAGGAGTGTTAACACAGGAACTTTGGTAAACAATACCATGACTCATGAGGTAAGCATTAAGGTTGGAATTGAAACTCTTTGGTATTATTAGTTTTCAGAATTTGAATTTTTGCTTGGAATTGTGTTAGGATCATTGTATTGAAGTTTTTGAATATCTAGTTTGCCTAGGATTTTTATTTCATGGGGAATACCCATGTGAGTCTAGTGTGATCATCAATAAATGAGATGAACCAACAAGAATCAGTAACATTTTTTTATCCTAGAAGGACCTCATATATCACTATGAATCATAAAAAAGGGTTGAGATGCTTTGTAGAGTCTATTAGGATAAGAATTTCGAATATGTTTAGAGAATTGACAGATCTCACATTGAAATTCATTTGGATTTTTATTATGAAATAATGAAAGAAACAACTTTTTAAGATACAAGAAATTTGGATGACCTAACCTATAGTGCCATAATATAATTGCACTATCATTATTAGACTGACTCACAGACAAAGAGACAGGACTACTGGACACCGAACAATCTGATTGATGAATTGAATCTTAAGGAGGATCATTAACCTTTAGAAGATAGAGTCTCGAACACATCTTAGCACTGTCAATCGTCTTCCCCGAGTCCAAGACTTGAAATTCACACAAAATCAAATTTAGTAACACAATTGAGATCTCGTGTGAGTTTACTAATGGACAGTAAATTACAATTTAACTTTGGAACAAGTAGAACGAAATCAAGAGTGACATTCTCTGAAATTTGAACCGAGCCTGTACCAACCACCTTTGAGAGTGAACCATCAGCTACTCGCACAGTGAAATTTTTATAGCATGGGATGTAGGTTGAAAACAACTTCTCATCTCCAGTCATATGATCAGAGGCTCCTAAGTCTATAATCCATGGTCTGAGCTTCTCCCTGTTAGCATTTAGAGCACTTAAAAAATTATTTTTTTGTGCCAGGGATCCAATATCCACCATAGTGGGAGTTGGTGCAGGCAAGGATTTGCTGAACATTTTCTGCAAGATCTCTATCTGTTCCTTGCTGAATGGAGTTGGTTTGGGTGAAGGTTGTTCATCCATGGAAGCAAGGTTGCCTCGTCCTTCTTTTTCATTGGCAAATCGAGAAGGCCTCCAATCTGCTGGTTTGCTGTGAATTTTCCAATAGTTGTCCTTGGTATAACCAGGACGTCGACAATGATCGCACCATGATCGCCCTTTCTTTGGTTTGTGATCATTGTTATTGGATGAATTCTCTCTCACCACAAGTGCTGAACTCTCAGGATTTGTCACAAAATCTTGAGATCCCATCGTGATCTATTTTCGACTTTCCTCTCTCTAAACTTCTGAGAAAGCTTCTCGGATATTTGGTAGTGGTTTGGATCTTAAAATTCTTCCTCGTACTTCATTAAGGTTCTTACTTAATCCAATCAGGAATTTGTATATTCTTTTCTGTTCAATTATTTGTCTATACTTGATAGCATCATTTGGACAGCTCCAATTGTGCTCTTCGTATGAGTCTAGTTGTTGCCAATACCGATTGAGAGTAACGAAGTATTGAGTCACTGTTAGTTCTTCTTGGCAGAAGTCACGAAGAACACTTTCAACCTCTAATAATTTTGATGTATTCTCATTGTTAGAATATATTTCCTTGGCAACATCCCAAATCTCCGTTGTTGTTCCATAGAGAAGAAAGTTTTCACCAATATCATGTCATGGAATTAATGAGCCATGACATGACCATATTATTTTTGGCATTCCATACTTGGAACTTTTCATCCGTCTTGTGTGGTTTGGCAACATTTTCGAGCCTTTTCCGCATATGAACATCATTACGAAATGGGACCATTGGAGGTAGTTGTTCTCATTTAGTTTGTGTCCTGTAATGGGCATGAGGTTATTATCACTGTTGGAAGCCATGGCGTCTTGATTGGAGGTGGTTTGGGAAACGGTAGCTCTTGAATCACGTTTCCCGTATTTGGTCATATGAGAGAATTGGGGTTCAGAGATTGCTCTGATACCATCTTATTTGTGAAAAGAAAGAATAATCTTTTTATACATTAAACAAAAGTTACACGCCCTTCTTTATATAGATGATAATGCTCATTTATTTTAGAGATATTTACCACTAATTTAGGAAGGAAATCAAAACTACCTAAAACTAAAAAAATTATATTTACAGATTTGGTAACAGATTATCAAATCTCCTAAAATCATGGGATAAGAATAAAGCTGATTTGATAGCTGTAAATCTCCTAGAAATCAGCCTTAATATTGCTAACATATTCTATTCTAAAAATCTTTTCTATAATTCTACAAATTGTATAAAAGGTGCACCTCAAACCCTGTTTGAATGGAAAAGTCCATGCCATTATAGGAACTTACTAGCATATGACCTCCTTTTTAATAGTATTTTGTCATCTTAACCCCTTTTGATAATTATGCAAAAACTAATTAATACAAACTATTTTTAAATAAAAATAAAAGGTATATGAAAAACAAAAAATTATTTTGAAAATAATTCTGAAAACTATTTCCAGTGTAATTTAGTTTTGTTGAAAAAATAACCTTAACCCTTCTTTTTTTTCAAATAATGGTAAAAATGAGTTAAAATGACTAATAAGAAGTTAATAACCTAAAATGGATGTAACATAATATTCGTATAATAGTGTTAACTTTCATCGCAAAAAAATAAAAAAAGACTTTAGTGCACCTTTTGTATAATCCATAAGACCAAAGTGCATTTGTTTAAAAAAAAAGGACTAAAGTTTACTTTTGCACAAACAAGACTAGATAGGTACCACCCCCCAAAGACAAAATGAGAAGCAGATTTTGAAAATCAAACAATCACAAGAAACTACCAAAAAACATTTAATTAAAATATAAAGGAAAATAAAAATGAAACTATATCAAGATGCGACTCTATCAATGGCTTTGTTGCTGCATTTCACAAGCAAACAAGAAATCTAGCCTTGTAATAGCACATTGTTGGTGCCAAATGCACTCGGTTGGCATAACTTGCTCAAGCTCAACTCATCTTTGGTAACCTGTAGCTCAACTTAACTCATCTGGACAGCTCATTTAAATTTTTTGTTATTGAACTTGTAGTTATTTTAAACATTGAAGCCATGATAACGATTTCAATTTCTAATTTCTAATTCTTTAGTTTTGAAATTAAATTTTCAACCTCAAAATATTTAGGAAAAAAATAAAAATTATTTTGATAATTAATTTTGAAAAGTAGAAATTGAAAATTAGATATTACATGTTTGATAACTAATTCATATTTTTCATTTTTTAACTTGTTAAGCTCTAAAATTCAAATTCAAACTTATTTTCAATCAATTTGAGTATAATTGAGTATAATTGAGTTGTTAATTTTTAGTGTCAAGATATAAAAAAAGAGAAATTGAATTTTTTGAATCATAGATTTTTGCCAAATTCTAAAATTCAACTTAAAAATTTAGAAAATAAAAATTGAATGAGTTACCTAATTTCAAAATTTTTAGAATTTGAAAATTGAAATTGATTATCCATAAATTGAAATGGTTATCAAATAAATAAAAAATAAATCTCATTTTCCAATTTCACTTATATTACTTTTACAATAACAAGACACCTCAAAAGTACAAAACAATATATAAAATGTGTATGGGATTAATTTTTATTTTAGAAAAAAAAAATTAATATTTGCTCATATATATGGTGAAAAGTGGGAAGTAAACAACAAAATTTTATATAATAATACTTTTCAAAATTTTATTTACCCTTAAATATGTTTTACATGTTCATAGATATAAAAAAGATTTATGATATTAATTTTTTTTAATGTATGATAGTGATGTGATATGTATTATGATTTGTTAAATGATAAAATTTGATGGTTTATATTTGTTGACAAAAAAAATTGATTGTTTAGTTTAAAAAAAAGTGTTGTTTGGCCACAAAAAAGTGTTCAATCAAAAGATATGTTTAGCCAAAAAAATGTTAACACAAAAAAAAATTATGTTCAGTAAAATAATATGTTAAGACAAAAAAAGTTATCAAATGAGCTAATAAGCTACTCATTTAAGTTTGTGAGTAAAGTGAGCTGTGTTTTTTTCAACTCGTGAGCTCAACGAGCCAACCTTAAATGAGTTGAGCTAGCCTCAGTTAGTTTGACATCTCTAAAATTTTCTTAATAAAGAAAATAACATAAATGCTGAAGAATTGCAACATATAGTAAAGAAAAGTAGGCAATGATATCAATAATGTTGAATTGTAGACAGGTTGTGTATTTGAGCCTTTGAGGTACAGAAGATGCAACAATTTGGGAGCATACTGCTGAAGAACAACACAGCTTGATAAAAATTATATCCATTATGCCACATAATCAATTCAACATAAAATATTTCCACTGAACAATTCATAAGCAATTAGCATGCCTAAGGTTTTATAAAACACACTTCTATGGCTTGAGGCCTTTCTTTTCGTATGAGATGAAGCATAAACCTCAAGACAGTATGAGGCGTAAGCCTTATTCTAAACAATCTTTAAACAATTTTCTCCCTATGCAAGTTATAAGCATAACTTGATTTTTACTAACGAATAAGAAAACATTATTAGATAACATTCATAAAATAACAAAATTATAACAATGTAATCATAATTTAACATGAAATGGTTATGAAAACAAATCAAAATGTCAGTTTAGGAATATTGGCGTGAGGCTTTATTCGTTAGATAGATGATAATGAAGAATATGATAAAAACATATGGGTAGAATTGGTATATTGGAGGCATACACAGAATTTCATACGGATTGTTATGCCCTCTAAAACTAACTTTTAGCCTAGTATGGGTTGAATATTGTGTCACCAGAGATTCTCAACACACCATGAGATCCCAAAAACAAAAATTGAGGCATATATCCTCAATAGTCTCATTGGACCTCACCTTATTTTGTAAGCCTAAATAGAAAAAGGTGTAAGCCTCAAATAAACTATTTGAGGCTTTACTCGTTAGATAGATGATGCTTATGAGCCTCAAAATAGCAATATAAAACCGTGAGTATGCCAACTTCTCAGATCCAAGTGGCCCCCAAAATATATCTTAATCAGCTACAACTTTGTGTCTTCATCTAGGATAGCAAGCCATGAACAGAGTTGACAAGAAACAATATTATATGAAAGCCATATCATGGTGCTTTCAAGTTTCGTGAACAGAGTTGACAGGAAACATGATTATCAGCACTGATCAGTGATAACTCTGAGCAGAAACTCATAAGTTTGAAACTTTGCAGATGCTCACGTCAAAATCAACAAAAGAAAGGAGGATTCCATGAAAAGAGCAGTCACAAATTAGGTTGCGAAAAATTAAATTACTCCACGCAACTTTACATGCAGATATAAAGGCACTACAAGATCTTGAGTGATAGTCTTTTATAATAGCTGAACCTAAATTTGATAACAATTCACATTTAAAAAAGAAAAAGGCTATTTATGATAACACATGAAAACTGTAGAAAATTTTCTCAAATATTTGCAGTAAAGAAAAGGCTATGCAACATACCCTTGTCCAGTTGTGTCTTAGACACTCTTCTGCCAGAAGTGGCCTTTTGTACCTCAGACTTTGAATCCTTATTAGGCATGACAACGATCTGTTTGGCAAAACTTCCCAATGAAGTCCTTATTAGCTGATTTTTTCTCTTCTTGTAGTATCCATCAAAGGATGAGGCTTGCATCTTCTGAGCATTTGGTAGAGAAAGATCACATGAATTTGAAGCTGCAACCAGCTGATTTGATTTGCGTTTTACATATACTATCCTCTGTGTGTTTGAAGATGCCAAATTCCCATCATTAAGTTCAGTGTGACTTTCTGAGGAATTAAGTTCATGTCGAGTCTTGACACTTTCAGAAGCCTGCAGAGAATCCTCGACGAGTTTAGATGTATCATTGTTTTCCGAAGATCTTGTAGAATCTGGAGAACTTCCACAGTAGCCACTAACAAGGGGCTCTGCTGACAACGACGGAGTAAAATCACCTGACAATACAACACTGGATGTTAACTTTGTGCCAACATCAAACCTATCATCAGATCCACTGCTCCTATTCATTTCATCTACTCGAGCAGAATTCAATCGATTGACTGGTGGAGTAGAGCCATGATAGGCCAGGGGTAGAGCAGCAACTGGAGATTTTCTAACTAGACTATTGCCATTACGAACATAGGAAGTAGTCTGAGACTTTCCCTTTTTTTCTGGTATTTGCCTTTTGGAAGTTACAAAGCTAGGGAACTTGGTTCCAGTATGAAAAAAAGTAGAAGATTTGCCATCTCGATGCCACGTTTGGGGCTTTGCATGGTTTGCTGAATGACCAGGAAAGGCTCTGGGAATAAGACGACCCAACTGATTCTTCTGCACACCATTATGTACAGCACTTCTGATACTGAGACTATGAGATTCACCTTTAGAAACTTTCAGTGGCAAGGGCACTGTCTTCCTTAAGGTTGAAGGGTCACTTTTCACTGCAGAATCTGACTTTGGATTACCTTCAGTAGACAATGAAAATGGTTTGTTAGCAACTGCATCAAAGTGAACCTCAACAACTGTCTTTTCTTCTAGATTCTCATCATTTCTACTAAATTCAGTGGACATTTGACCATGGGATGCTTTTGCATCCAGTATATGCACATCAGACACATCAAAAGAGTGTTGTGAACGACCCATGTCCGGTATCATATTAGGCTCAAATTCCATTTCATCAGTGGCGGTAGTAGACAACACTCCACAATTTGAAGGCAAAGAAAGATAATTTGACACATCGTATAAATTATCCTTCACCAGTATATTATTATATTCCAAGCTCACATCTACATCTGGAGGTTGGAGATCTGAATAAAATACACATTCAGCTGTCCCACTGTGAATGAAATCTTGTTCTAAAGGAGCACTTACACTAAAATTATTTTCCCTACTACTCTCTCCATTCAAAATGCCATCCTTCCTGTTATCAACAAAAATAAATCGAGTACCTTCAGTACTCTGCTCAGTGCCTGGTCCTGATGAAAAGGACAGTGAAGTTGGTACATCATGGGTCAAAATAGAACCACCACCATGAGCCTCAAATTTCAAAATTTGATCACTGGAGGGACTCCTAGAAACAGCATTTAGAGCATCAGAAGATCCTTCTTCCAATTTATTCTCAGCCAAGACAATTGTCCCAATTTTATTAGGCATCAAATTAGCAAAATTGTTGTCATTTGTCCTAAATCTGTTACCTTCCTCTTTTTTATGTGAAGAAGTTACATTTAAGGGTAAGGGTGCCTCAAGTGATGATGGGAATGAAATTGTAGATTCTTTGTCAGTTGGGGATGTTTCCATACTAGAAAGTGATAGATCCAAGGCAGATACTTTTCTCCTCTTTCTGCAGTGTGAAGGACCTACATCAGAACAATCAGCAACATCATCCCTAGCTAAAACATTACCCTCAAAACATCTATCCAATGAACCGTTCTCATGCAAAGCACTGATCCCATCTTTACTAGGGCAGGACCCTTGTAAACCAATATCTAAGCTTCTAAGACAAGACCCAACTTCATTTTTAGGCTCCTCAAAAGCTATATTCAATGTTGTATCAATAGAAGTGGCAGAATTAGGACCATCTTTATGTTCTATATCAGCGTCAGATATCCTAGAAAATTCTAATGGTGTACTAATCATTTTCTTCATTATCATACATGTGATTCCCCCAACATCCTCAACTGAACTTTTAACATTTGGAGATCTCTGTGCACCACCATTTTCAGGTAACATGGTAGAACCATCTGGAGATGGTTTCTTGGAAATGCAATCAAGTATCCTCCTGTTGGAAATAACAATAGTCTCTGCATAATTACTACAAACATTATCAAAACCCCTGAAGCTACCTCCACCTTGAATAGAATATTCTGCATCTTTGGGGGTTTCCCTTAAACTTGACAAACCAACTGTAGCATTGGTTCCTGCTAAATAAGTAGCCTCAGAAAGCTCTTCTGACAAATCATCTTTATGTGATAAGGAGATCTGAATTCCACATGGCTGATTGCTCAAAGCAGTAACAGCATCAGCATCACAATTAATAGTTTCCTCTTTTGACAAAGTTAAACCATCAACTATACCCAAGGTATCATCTATACAACTTTCAGATGAATGATTATTCATTAGACCCTTTTGCATTTCCATTTCTTCTGAATTTAACAAACAAGAGTCAGTATGCGCTCTTACCAGTGACATAACCTCTGAAGATTCTTTACATGAGCCACTCTCCAGCGGCAGAGTATCTCCACTCTGACAAGACTGTTTAGCATCAGTTATGCAACCATCATCTGTAATAGTAGTTGCATCAAGGGGTTCAGTCAAAATACTCAAGTCCTTGTTACTAATAGGTACATTGTGCAGATCCTGGTAAGGATTAGCTGCATTTTCAGAATCGTTATCAATTATGATTTTTTCTTGACTTGATGAACCCAGGTGAGAATTTGAGTTATTCCCATCTTTATCAATCTTAGGTACATATTCCACAGGAAAATTGACATCAATACTAAATTCCGTTGATTCTGTTGTGATTGCAGATTCTTCTGCTTTCTTTTTTACATGTTCATTTGGACAAGGACATGAAGATATTTGTAAGCCCTTGACAATATCAGAGGCAGCAGATGGATCAACAGAACAGCTCTCTGTCGTGATAAGTTCATTATCCTTCTTTGTTGTCTGTGAATTATACATTAGGGCTGGCTCAACAAATTTCTCAGCAATCTTTTTCTTCTTGGCACCAGTCCCAGAAAATAGAATACCAGAACTGATTTTAGTACCATCTTTACATAAAGTGGTATTATCTGACATGCTCACCCTTTTGTTTTTACCAAGGAGCCGATTGCGCCCACTCAAACAATCCTTAGAACCGACATCACTAATATTCTTGTTTCCGGTTGTATTTTTACCTTCTGAAAGTATTGAGTCTTTGTCAGAAGTAGAGGTATCATGTATGGAGTCAACAAGTTTGGTTTGTTCTGAGATTGAAGAATCCTTATCAATCAATGGATCTTTCCTAGCTTTCCTATTTCTAAAAGTCAATTCTGTATCAGTGCCATAAGAAGAGTTTGGTGGTGCCACAAATGCCTTAGCTACTAGCGAATTAGATTTAAAAGAAACATCAAGTTCTACATGACTTGCCTCTCTGCTCATTTCGTTTATCCCATGGCCCGAATAAGAACGCTGATCTTTGCGCCGGAAAGGACTAGAGTTGGAATTATCAGCATAACCAGAGCAATATGACTGCTCACTATCTGTACTCTTGTGATTAGGCTTTTGAATTCGGAGAAGAGCACTCTTCTTCTGTACCTGCTTCCTTGGAGTCCGAATAAATTCATGATTAACCTCCCTGCTTCCACTATTACCATATCTTCCTGACTCCGAGCCATAATATTCCCTTTTCGATGTAACAATACGAGCCCCATCACCATTACTGAGAACAGTACATCCCTTTTCAAAGGACGAACCACTATGTACATCTCTAGGAGCTTTTATATGACGACTCCATCTCTGATTTTTTCCCTCCTCATCTCTTCCAGCTCTCTTGAACAATTCATCTTCATAGGCTACACCGTAGAGACCACCATAACTGCCAGATTTCAATTCCAAATCCCTCGAAGATGAACTTGAATTCGATGCAAGTCCTGGTTCACGAAGATATACATCAGAACTTAAAATACACTGACCTCTGCGATCATAATTCTCATTGTCAGCAACCCGCACCACTTCTTCTCTATGCTTGGATTCAAACCCAACATCATATTCCCCTCTAAACCTAGAACTACCCTCAGCCTCATGCCTAAACCTATTAGTTACCCCATAAGGCGACATTGTTTTACTCTGAAACTGACAAGTACTCGAATCAGAATCAAAATCCCGATGTGGGTATGCATCCCTAATATCAGATCGATTTCCCGAACAAGCATGGTCTAATTCAGGAATACGACGACCAATCCGATCATCATCAACGGGCTTTCTATGCAAAACCCAGTGAGATGGTCTCTGTACTCGTTCGATTTCAAAGGGTAGGTTCTGATTAGAAGGATGAACAGTAAATTGTGTCTGATTGGGATTGTACTGAGGAGGTGGAGGAGGAGGAGGAGGGTTATAAGGCGATGAAGGCTGAGAATGAATAGGACGAGGCATAGGAGGAGGTGCGTGATGTCTCACCTGAGGCTGAAGAACATTGAGATGGTGAATTTGATGATGTTGATGAATTTGGTGATAGTGGTAGTTAGGGTTTTGGGGACGAGGGTTGTGGAAAATGGGATCATCAGGGTAATGGATGGTCGATTGTTGAGGAGGATAGGGCATATGAACATACCTTGGTTGCTGTTGTTGTTGATGGTGTTGATTGTGGCTTTGGCTGTGGTTTTGGTGGTGAATCAATCGACGGAGATCCATTGATGCAAAGCTTAGAACACTAGTTCTAGATTGGATGGATAGCTCTTCAGTTTCTGCTCTTTCTCAATTTCTTTTTTCATCGCTTGTTTCATCAGTTCAGTTTCGCTTGTAAAATTATACTCGACAGACTTCATAGCCAAGACGTTTACGCAAAAATTATTAGACGCTGACCAAGCTGACGTTACGCCAATCAAATCATGAAAGATATAGGAGGGAGAAAATGGTAATCTTTACAGGAATTGTACATATCATGATAAGTTGCTTACTAATATTAAAACTCAACCAATAAATTTGATTCTTAGAAATTAAAATCCATCTAATTTAATAAGACTTAGAAAACTAATTTAAACGGAGATCTGCAGATTGACTTGGATCGACTTGAGTAAAATAATGTCTTTTTTTTTTAACATCAAGTTTTATTTTTATTTTTAATAATAAAATAATTATAATATTGATTAAGTTTATAATTTAAGGTTTGAGTAAAATTCTAAATAATATAAAATTTATAATTTATAATTTAGTTTCTGTTACGAGCTAACGTATAAAAATAATTATTTAATTTAATAATATTAATATATTTAAATATTATTTTTAAATCTAATTTAATTAATCATCCACTAATTAAACTAAAATAATTATATAATATTTATATCGTTAATGTATATATGTTAATATAATTATTAAATATTTATAACATAGTATTAGAATCAACTCTGACCTTTCCTTTAGTAGTCTTGTCTCTTCTGATGTTATTCCACCTTTATAGCTTCCGTCAATAGTTGTTGTAGTCACAACAACTGGTGTAGTCACTCATTGTTGAACCTCTTACGTCTCTCAATCGTTGTCCTTGGGTTCCAAGCCTACAGTCGCTGTTGTTGAGGAGTCTCGCACCACACAAGTCACTACAATCACTATCTCTACTGTGCATCTTGCTTCAATAACATTTTTGCAGGTACCACTATGATCGGCTCGCCCAGATATACACAATCGTGGAAGTCTCGCACCATCGGAGTCTACACGGGCCCTCACACTCTGCCAACAGAATCCACACGTCAAATTCACGCCCTTCACATGCCACATTCAGATCCTGTGATGTCATGCTACCATGTCAACTAAGACTAACGTCAGCATCCCTTCTACTGACATCATCCATCACGTTAATTGACATAATCATTGATCGTCGTGACCGTTGTTACCGACGTTGACCAAGGTTAACAGTCGTTAACCATTGTTGACCTCTGTTGATCGTGCCAGAGTTGACTTGACCGCCATTAATCGTCACTAGAGTTGATCGTTTGACCGTCGTTTACCAGGGTTGACTTTGACCATTGATTTTTGCAAAATAAGTTTTCTCGGACCCAGTTTTTCCCGTATATTTCGTTTTTCTAGTCTATTTTTGCATATTATGTTTCTAAATGGATAAAAAGAATGGGTTTCTTCCTTACCCCATTAATATTGTATTGGAAGGGACGAAGAATTACTTATCTTAGCCTCTAGCTATGTGCAATTTTTGTAAAGGTTGCATGCTCTAGCATTACTATATTGGTACAATTATCATCTTTGTCAAAGGAGTAAGTAAAAAAGATGTTGCTTTCCTTGGTCGCATGATTGAATGGGATAGTCACAATCACATGATCCTCACATGGATTCAAAATACTTTCATTCCCTACATCTCCAATCTATTGGGCAACTTTGATGATGCAAAATCAACATGGGATATGTTGGCCAAAAGGTACTCCACTACTCATGGATCCATGAAATATCAGTTAGTATTTGAATTGCATCAACTCCGACAAGAACCAAGGCAATCCATCAATGACTACTATGATCAGCTTCACTTTCTTTAGGACCAAATTGACCTTTGTGATCAAATTTGGGCATGCTCAAAGGATGCTCAACAATATGCTGCAGTTAGAGATGAATTTTGTCTCTATGAGTTTCTAATGTCACTTTATAAGGACTTTGAGCCCATTCGGGGTTAGCTTCTCAATCGCAATCATCATTCATCTCTTAATACTATTGTAAACGAGTTTGTTAGAAAAGAAGCTTGGCTTGCAACCCTTCAAGCCTATAATAAGTTCAATGTCTTGGCTATTACTCCTTCTCCTCCTACCATTGAGCAACCTCAACAGCCAGGTGATTCCTCTAGCTCTAGCAATCATCGCAAGCTAACCAATAAAAAGTTATGCAATTATTACAAGCATCATGGTCACATCATCAAGACTTGTTACCATCGCAACAAATCTACTGCTATTATTGCTAATACTAAGTTTACTCCGCTAATGCTTTCCATTTCAACTGAGTCCCAGTCTTCTGGATCCACTATCAACCTCTCCCCTATTGAACTATAGAATATCATAACTCAAGTTGCTCATATGGATGGTAATGAATCTCTTTCCACTACTCTCTCAATTCTGTCCGAAAAGTCTCAAACTTGGCCTTTTGATTATGCATGTTGTAATCACATGACACTTCACTCATCTTTATTCTCTAAACTTGACCATGAACCATATCCTCTTAATATTCATATAGCTAATGGTTCCACCATGCATGGAAATAGTCTAGGTTTTGTTTCGACCTTTAACCTCTTTATTCCTAGGGTCTTCCATGTACCTGACCTATCCTATAATCTATACTCTGTGGGACAATTAGCTAATCTAGGATATCACCTTATTTTTGACTATTCTGGGTGTATTGTGCAAGATCCGAGGACGGGGTAAGAACTTGAGATCGATCCTAGGGTTAGCGTATATTTCCCATGAAAAATCTTCATCTTCCACCTATTACTCTTGTCTCTGTTGCTATTACAACTGCTGTAGTTTCTTCCTTACCTTCTCTCGCACTTTGGCATTCTCGTCTTGGTCATGCCCCATCCACTCGGGTACAACAGTTAGCTTCTAAAGGTCTATTGGGTTTTGTGTCCAAAGATAATTTTGATTGTACTTCATGCCAGTTAGGAAAACAACCAGTTTTACCTTTCAATAATAGTGAATCGATCTCTAATAGTATTTTTGAGTTAATTCATTCTGATGTTTGGGGACCTTCTCCTGTTACTAATATTGGTGGATCTTGTTATTTTGTTATTTTTATTGATGATTATTCTCGTTATAGTTAGATCTTTCCTATGAAATCTCATTCTAAAATCTTACCAATATATAGTAACTTTGCAAAAATGGTTGAAACACAATTCTCCAAACATATCAAAACTTTTGGATATGATAATTCTCTTGAATATACTCAATATGCTTTTCAAGCTCTGTTACATTCTTATGGCATTGTAATCATCTAACCTATCCAAGCATCTCTAAACAAAATAGTCGAGCCGAAATAAAATTTCGTCATATTCTTGACACTATCTGTGCTTTTCTTCTTTCTGCCAAAGTTTTTGTCCCATTTTAGGGTGAAGCCACTCTTTATGTTGTTCATGCCATTAATCGCATTCCAAGCAATGTCATTCATAATCATACTTCATATGAGCGTCTTTTGGGTCATCCCCTAATTATTTTTACCTTTGTTCATTCAGATCTGCTTGTTTCGTTCTTCTTCAGCCTCGTGAGCACAACAAACTTGAGCCTCAATCTAGATTTTGTTATTTTCTTGTTTATAGTGAAACTCAAGACGGGTATCGATGTTATGATCATATCTCGCATCGTCTTTATGTTTCCCATAATGTTGTCTTTTGGGAACACCGTTTATTTGTTGAACTCTCTCACTTTTGTTCTTCCCTAACTAACTCAAATGTTTTAGAAATCTTTCCAGATGAGTCTCATATTCCTTCTACAGATACTCTTGATCCTCCTTTGGACTTCTCTATTCAATCTTCAGATACTTTTGATGATTCTCCTAGACAGGTTGTAGAAGAATAGGTTGATGACGAGCTACCCCACCTTGAGCATAGGTCCTTTCCTCCTACTCCGCCTAAAGATCATCCACAATACATTCTACCTCGCCACTCAACTCGGGTAAGACCCATTCCTACACATTTACTTGACTATCATTATTACACTGCACTTGCTAAACTCTATGAGCCTCACACCTATCATGAGGCATCTACTGGCCCTTTTATGGTAGATTGCAATGAAAGAAGAAATTGATGCATTAACCAAAAACTATACTTGGGATTTGGTTACTCTCTCTCGTGGTCAATTTGTGGTTGGTTGTTAGTGGATTTATAAGATCAAGACTCACTCTAATGGGTCTATCGAGTGCTACAAGGCTCATCTTATTAGAAAAAGTTTTACACAAGAGTATGAGATTGATTATGAAGAGACTTTTGCTCCAATTGCCCGTATCTCCTATGTTTGTTCCCTCTTGGCTGTTGATGCTGCTAGTAAATGAGACCTTTTTCAGATAAATGTTAAAAATGTATTCCTTAATGGGAATCTATATGCAACCTCATCCTGGTCTTTCTGTTGAAACAAACAAGGTTTGTCGCCTTCGACGTGCACTTTATGGCCTTAAACAAGCTCCACGAGCGTAGTTTGCCAAGTTCAGCTCCACCATCCTTCGCTCGGGTTAAACTGCCAGTCCTTATAATTTTGCCTTATTTCTTCATCGCAATGATAAAGGCACCATTTTTCTTCTCATATACGTGGATGATATGATCATAACTGGTGATGACCTCAGTGGCATTCAAGAACTCAAGGATTTTCTTAGTCAGTAGTTTGAGATAAAAGACCTTGGACATCTTAGCTATTTCTTGGGTCTTGAGATCACTCGTTCCATAGATGGTCTTTATATTACTCAAGCCAAGTATGCATCTGACCTTTTATCTCAAGTTGGACTCACTGACAGCAAGACTATTGACACTCTAGTTGAACTTAATGCGCATCTAACACCTTCGGAGGGGAAACCATTGTCTAATCCCTATTTATAGACGATTGGTTGGTAACCTGATTTATCTTATAGTTACTCGTCCAAACATTTCTTAAGTTGTTCATCAGGTGAGCAAATATCTGTCTACTCTACGATCAACTCACTATGTTGTTGTTCTACGCATTCTACGATACTTGAAAGGCACTCTCTTCCATGGCCTTTTCTACTCAACTCATCTCCTCTTATACTTCGTGCATTCTCTGATGCTGATTGGGTAGGAGATTCCACTGATCGCAGGTCTACTACAAGTTATTGTTTTCTCCTTGATTCTTCTTTGATTTCTTGGCGAAGTAAGAAACAAATTTTTATGGCCCACTCCAGTACTAAAGCAGAATATCGTGCTCTTACTGATACCACATTTGAGCTTATTTGGCTACGATGGCTTCTTAAGGATTTGGATGTGTCCACATCCTCTACTACTCTCCTTTATTATGACAATCAGAGTGTCATTCATATTGCTCACAATGATGTCTTCCATAAACAAACTAAACACATCGAGATTGATTGTCACTTTATTCGTTCTCATCTTGTCCATAGTGCTCTCAAGCTTTTCCCCGTCTCCTCCAACGATCAAGTTGCAGATATCTTCACCAAGACACTTTCTAAGGAACACACTCGTAATTCGGTTGACAATCTCAAACCGGTTTCACATCCACCTTAAGTTTGAGGGGGCTGTTAATGTATATCTGTTAACAGATTAATGTATATCATATCTGCTAATGTACATCATGTTATGGGCTTTAGGTATATTTAGTTTACTTATAACTTCTATATAAAGACATCATTTATTTTTTGAATTTTTATTGAATAAAATTATAATATAAAAACTAAAATAAATAAAATAGTAATATTTTTGAAAGAAAATGATACTATATCAATCAATTCATTGAAACTATTTTATTATATTTTCAATATCACATACCAATCATAATTATCTTGAATCGATTTGGGAATTTTTGGAACTAATATAAGGAGGAAAAAAACCAAAAAATATGAATTAGGATGGTTCAAATTAAATGGGTTTTTTTTTGGGGATCTAAGTAAACTTTAAATACCCCTTCCACTAATTATAACGAGAATAAATTTGACCTTAATGAGTAATTTTTATTCTATACATTTCAGTATTTCACTATTCTTCCTATAATTTGATTAGCCTATACCACCTCATTAATAACCGATCAATAATTACTCGTATGTTTACTTCTACTTTTTAACGTATTTAAGTACATAAACATCTTTACTTAATTCCTTTTTATCGGGTTTCATAGGGGGGAGTGATCACTTGGCACCACTGTTCCTATGGAAAAGTTGTTTTTTGAAATCTGTATGAAAGATAAAAGGCACCTTCGAATGTTTGTCACTTTATCTAGAGATGTCTTCATGGTGTGTTAATGAGACTATTACCTCTTCATTGGTCAATTTTCATAATGTTATTATATCCTGGGTTTCCTTTTTGTTTTTTGTAATTTTAGAATGTTTTTTTTTACTTGGGTTCGGCCAAATTCTAATGGAGAAAAGTTATTAGGGGTTATTGCTAATACTTACTAACCTATTTAAAAAGGGATGAATTAATGATGTCATTTTTAGACACTTATTTGGTGTGGTTTTTGACTTAAACATAAACTTATTTGATCGTGAGTGCTTTATTGGCCTTTTAATCAAATGGGATTTTAATATTTTATTATCATTATTTTTTGCCTAGAAGTTATTGTTTTTGTATTGATTATTACTAGTAAAATAAAATCAATATTGTATTATTTAAAAAAATAGTGAAAAAAATGTGTTTATTTTTCTCATTTAATAGATATGTGAAAAAAATTTCTTAAACCTTTGTGTAACATTTTAAGCCCAATAATACATAAATCTTTGATAGAGATTTAAACACCTAATGGATTATCTTTTTTTTTTTTGGATGTTTTTACACTAATAACCCATTATGGATGTAATTTTTTATTTGGTAGGTCACGGTATATTGTAACAAATTAATTAATCAATTTGCATTTTAAATCTTTATTTAGGACTTATATTTATGAGATTTAAAATATGGATATTTTGTGTTAAGAAATTTCTATACTTAAATATGTCAAAATTTAGTTACATCATCAGATATTTAGATTTAATTTTTTAATTAATTCAATTAATATTATTAAAATTTATAACGAATTTTATTAAAGTTTTCTCAACCATGAACTAGTTACTATCTTTATGAATATAACAACAAACACATACTCAAATTTCAAATAATTTTTATATCGTATATTTCTTTTTAAAAATGTATTTCTCAACCATAAATTAAACATACCTTATAAATAAATATATTTTAAAAAACATTTACATTCAAAAAGTATTAGCCATTGTATCCATTTCTCAAAATATATATACATTTTATCACTTACTAAATGTAAACAGCGGATCAAAATTATTTATTTTTGGTCAATTTAAATCTAATCTAATCTAAAAGAATTTGAAGATTTTCAATCAAAATTTGATCCGATGATAAAAATCAATCCAAACAGATCAGATGTTTTCAAATTAGATAGAGACATATTGATATTAAAATTTATTTATAAATTATTATCATATATAAAACACGACATATACAAATTTAAATTTTACATTTATATTTTTATAATAAATATTTTTATTTATAGTCATAATTAAAAAAATAAAATAAAATTAAAAATATGTTTGTACAATTATTAAATTATTATAAACATTTATATTTATTTTTTAAGTTAAAATAATAATCTAATATAATTATAGTATGCATAATATTTAAATATAATATAATATAAAATAAAATATGTATTTATTTATAATGTAATAGTAATTCGGTCCAGATCGGATATAGTATATTATAAAATCTAGCAATCCAAATTCAATCTGATTCTAAATGAATTGTATAATTTTCAATTCAAATCCGATCCGATAATAAAATTTATCAATCCAATATAATTTGAATTCGACGGATCGGATCAAATTTTTCAATTTAAACAAATTGATCAAATTATTTACTCACTCTTATCTCTTAAAATATTTTGTCTCCATGTTAATTTGCATAAATTAAATTCTTATGAGATGAACCAATAATTTATCTTTCCTCATTATCTTATTTTATTTAATATAAATATTATATTAGGTAATTATTAAAATAAATATTTTTTTAAATAATTTTAATAAGTTATATTTATTTAAAAAAATTTAAGTTAAAATAAATTAGGTATATTGTATGCATGACCCAATATCTAAGTATTAAAAATTTATATATAGCTATTTAGAATTAGGATAATTATGATTTTATAACTCAACTGGGGCAAATTTTCTATTAATTTTTAGATAAAGTCATCAAAGTTTAATTTATTTATTTTTGCAATGAAGAGAAAGAGACGAAAGAGGAAGAAATAATACATTTAAGAAATTATATAAAATAACACATGTAAAACTTACGACAATAATAATAATACATGTAAAACTTATAACAACAATAATAACACATAGTAACATTAAATAAGATTTAACTAACCAAAATTTAATAATGAACATAGCTATAGTGTAAGTTAAATTGACGATAGTCATTATGAAATTTATTAGTTAAAATTTGTTTGTAGTAAAAATATATGAGTTGTACATAAGATATGTTATTTTTAAACTTTTGAGATAATTCTTTTTCTAATATCTTTTTTAAAGAAATAACAAAATTAGACCTCTTAAACTTATAATCACAAAAATTAGGGTGTATAAAATTTTCTATCATCCGATGAACTTGACAAATCCAAACCAATCCATTAAATTTTAAGTGGTTTTAAAAATGATTGTTTTGGATTGGATGAAAAATTTCTCAATCTATTAAGATCGGATCGATTTATTAGATTTCATTATATACTATCCATTACAATTTGATCTGAATTACTCAAAATTAAATAATATTTATATTTTATACATATGTCACTCTTTTAATATTTTTGTCACTTTTTATTATGAACTTTCTTTTTATTTACATAATTAGTAAATTCGTAAAAAGAATTTAATGTTATTGAGTTTCCTCATTCATATGTATAACTTAATTTTATATTCACGTTGAGTTTAAGATTGTAATATTATTAAATTATATTATTTACATTGTTATTGTGATATATATGATTTTATTATACATCAAATATTTATATATTAATTGTTGATGAAAAACTATAATATATAGTCAAAAATAACCGAAAATGACATGAAAACATTATAGAACGAATTAATTCGATATGATCCATTCAATTAAATGATTGAATCGCATCGAATGAAACTAAGTAACTATATACAAAACAAATTATGCAATCTCATTAGATGATTGGATTAGATTGATTAGCTTAAGTTAAATGGCTAACATCCCCAACAAAAATAGCACGTATTATGTCTAACCCATATATTTTTATTATAAAAAATAATTCAACCATCATTTCACATTAAATTCAAGTTGAACTACTACTATTTAAACTTGTTTAATGTTGAATTACGTTATATTAGATCTTATTTAATATTATTAAAATATTATTATTATTATTATTATTATTATTTTTAAATATATTTTAATATATTATTTTATATAATTTTTAATTTTTTATATTTTTAATACTATTTTAATATAAAATGTTATTTTTAAGAAGAATTTTAATTTTATTATTGATTTTTTAAAATTAAATTAAATTAAATTTAAATAAAAATTAGGCCGACTAGTTCGTGCCATGCACGAACTTAAATCCATATTTGACAAAGTAACAAGATGTAATATATATATATATAATACAAAAACAAACTTTAAAATTGTTACATTATTTAATATTTATAAATAAAATATATTATTTTAGGTATATATATTATGAGCCAAAAAAACAAGAATTGAATTTGTAAGTTAATTTATATAATTTATTTTTAGATAATTATTTAAAAAAATATAATACAATTTATACAAATATAAATTTAAAATAACATTATAAACTGATTAGAAAAAATAACATTATAAATTTTCTTATAATATAATTTCTTTTAATTATATGTATAAAGTGTGTGTACATGTATATAAGCATTTAACTGTTTAAATAAATACCAAAAAACTTAAACCACTAATCTATAAAAAAAAACTATTAACATAAATAACAGTATTATAAAAATAAATTTAAGTGTAATTTAATTCATATATGAGTTAAACAAAAAAATAGTCATAATTTTATAATGACATAATAAATGTAAAGTATCTTATATAAATGATAAATTTATGTTTTAGTATTGTCATTATACGCATTACATTTAAAAATCTAATTTTTTAAATACATATTATAAATTTAAAAGTCTTAATATTATCATTGTATACAAATAATGTTTTAAAAATTCTTTTTTTTTAATGTACGACGACGACGAAGTTGAATCATTACATTTAAAATTCGAATTTTTTAAATTTAAAATATAAATTTAAGAGTCTTGATATTATTATCGTGTATAAATGATATTTTAAAAATCTAACTTTTGAAATTTATATTATAAATTTTAATTTTAAAAAGGAAACTCGATGATGATGATAAAAAATTATTTAAGAATAACTTAATTCGTACATAAGTTAGATAAAAAAATATAACTTAAGTTTAATTTGTTTTGTATACGATGATTTGACATAATTTATCATTTTTTAATTTTAATCTAATTTTATTTATTTTTTTTATTGAATTTAGATTTTATTATTATTATTTAAATTTTATTATGGATTTGAAGATAACGAAGATACAAAATTGTTAGACGGAAAAGTTATTGATACCAAATTTAAATTAATATAAATAAATTATATATTATATATATATATAAGAGAAAGAAAGCAAAAGTAAGTGACGTAGGAAGAGTTATTATATATATATAAATCAAAGGCAGAAGAAGGAGATATATAATGGGATAGGGTTTAATATATATATATATATATATATAATAAAGAAATCAAGAGGAAACAGCGGCCGTAGGAGAAAAAAAAAATAAAAGAGTAGAAACGCAGAACAGCCGCCAGCGACGAAAAAAAAAGCAGAAACGCAGAGAGAGAGAAAGAGGAAATCCATGGAAAATTAAGTCGATAACATATTTTTTCGAGAATCAATTTTCTTCAAATTTCCCTCAAAAAATGATTTTCAATTCGTTTATATTTAATTTAATTTTTAACACGAATTAATTTATCTTTATTATAAAAAAATATATAATTTAAATCCAAACTATAATTGGTTTTTTATGTTAATTTAAATTATCTTTTTTCATATTTTTTTAATTTATTCTTAATTTAATGCTTTTAATTAACTAGTCATTAATTAAATGATTTTAGTATTATGATTTACTATCGAAAGAGAAAATTATATGATATATTTGGAATATTTCGACATAAATAAATATAAATATTGAAAGATTTGTATGAACCTGTGTAGTTTTAAAAATCATTGGTCTTAATGATTTCTTGTTTTATTAAATTGCATATTCTTGTATAAATTAATGAATAAGATTATTTTTGGATATTTTTGCAGAATACTAGCAAAAAGAGAGAATTAAATCCAATTAACTAGATAAGTAAAACATAGGAAGAGATCAGATGAAATCAATTCTAAAAGTTTTCTTTCAATTAATTTGATCTTTGAATAATATATTTATTTTCTTTTGTGTATCTTTCTTTAAATTAGTTTTATTTTAAATTTCAATTACAAACACTAAAGTGAATTTTCTACATAAAATTGAGATTAACATAATTTTAGTATTTGTCAAAAATAAGTTACTAATTTATGAGAACGATACTCTATTTATTATTTTATTATAAAACTACGATACTTTGTACTTGCAGTTTTGCACCGATCAAGTTTTTAGCGTTGTTGAGGTTTATATTAATTTAAATTTGATATCAATAAATGTTCATTTAAATTTGGGAGTCCTTGAACAATATGCGTTTAATAATTTTGGATTTATATTATCTTCAAATCAACAATAAAATTTAAATATAATAATGAAGTCTAAATTCAATAAAATAAATAAATAAAATTAAACTAAAATTAAAATTAAAAAGTGATAAATTATGTCAAATTATGCAAGTTATAAGTATATGAGTAAACAAATGACATAGTCATAAGTATATAATCTAGTGGTAAGTTTAAAATGTCATATATAAAAAAGAAAATTTTAAACTATTGGTATTATCACAATATATAATTTTGATATTATTATTGTATGTATTTTTATTAGAAAGTTATGCTTTAAAATTCGTTTTTTCACATCATAGTATAAATTTGACTTTTAGTAGAAAATAAAATAATAATTGATCAAAAAAAATTGTACTATATAATTTCAATTTTAAACTATTTTTTAAAATAAAAAATTACAAGTAAGACATAACGTCGGTTCTACGTGTCAACCGAACCGACTTTAAATTCATTATAAATTGATTTTCTCCAAAAATTGATTTTATATATCGACTTAAATACCACATTTTGTAGTAGTGATATCAATACTAAATATACAAATTCTTTTGCTTGAAATGATTACTTTGGGCACAAGATGCCCTAAAGGAAGGCAATTTATGAAGATTGGAAATGGACTTCATAATAATGTATAGATTAACCTTTGGATCCCAAGACTCGCCAATCAACGCTTGTCAAACTCTATCCATTTAGGAAATTATATTTTTTATACTAAATTAAACAACATATCTTTTTTTTTTAATTATATTAGTTATTTAATAAAATGGGTTGAAATTAAGTGATCAAATTTTGGTAAGTCCTTGGATTCCCCAGATTAATATAGGTTGATTGAGCAATGAAGATTCTAATATATAGGAACAATTACACAAAGTCAATTGTTTTTCGACTCAAATAAATAATCGGAACCTAAATGAGAGGTGAAAATGCCAACCTATAGAAAAATTTTGCGAGCTCTATATCAATTCGACCAAGCATGACTCATAACGTGAATTGAGCAATTAACACAACGAAAGTACAAAATAACATTTTTAATTCAAAACATACCAAAAACAACCTGTAGTAAGAAAGAAGAAACTACAGTAAACACACTAGTGAATGTGTGCCTCACATGCTCCTGTCCAAGCTAGAAGCATGTATAAACATAGCAAACATCACACAGCGTGCAAGATAATCATATATAATGAAAAGCTATAAGGGATTTTCAATCTCTTCAAGACCTTATATTTGGGAACATATATATTATGTAAATGATGATTGAACTTTAACACCATGCAATCACACATTACATAACAAACCATAATAAAGAGTTTAACACCTAGTACATTAATAGAGTAAGGAGATGAATACTCCTTAGATACTTACACCAAAAATGCATAATAAAAAAGCATAAGTAATAATTAGAAAACTATAGGTATGCTACAAGAAAGTATGCAACTACGCAAAACAAATAAGCTTTCTAATCAATCTAAATCTAGTATGAGGAAACATACACAATAGAAACTTAGATTATACTAACACAATATTAGATCATGCATAATAATAGATATAACGAAGTAAATCCACATAGAAACCCTATCTATATGGTAACATCCTCGAGTTGCTTAAGACAAATATTCAACAGCAAAAAATCCACTAAATAATAAATTAGTTGCAACTCTAGAAGAAATAAAACTACTATTACCTCTATCAGATGGTACCTCTGTCTGAATTGTATTGCTACTCTTGAATGTTGCTTTCGCAATGATTTGGTTCGACACATGAATCCTGCTCTCTTCCAAAACCAACATCACCCTAAGCGGTATGATTAATAACTGAAGACCAGTAATGTGTAAAGTGAATAATAAAATATTGCACAAATGCAACCACTAACCACACACAACTTATAGCCACACAGACTCTTCACATAAAAAAACGTTTCATGAGAACAACTAACAGCTGACACACATATCATATACAATCTATTCACAAACACCATCTTGAGTACTCACCACTTACAAGCACATTTTTTCTCACACAGTCACGATTTTCTAATACTAAACAATACTTGAGGTATTAGTGATCTGCAAATAGAAAAAAGAGATGTCAATTTAATAGAACTTTGCTATATTTTCTATATCCCAAATAAAAATAAACTGAGTGGTATTTATAGAACTTGAATTTTCCACCTCATCCAAGAAGGTGGCGAGGTGCTAAAAAGTCACATTTTTTCATTCCAAAAATTACTGAGTACTTTCTATAAATACTCGTACCCAAAACAAACCAAAAATACAAGTGACAACGTTGGCGAGCGAGCGTACTCTACTTATCATGCATGCTGCTAAAACTAACCTTGTGGTTGGTGTAAACATGTTTCATACAAAGTGTACCTAACTATGTACGTGTGTATTATTGATCCGTAGTAATAACCCTTACACAAAGACTGATAGATACACTAAGTAAAATATACAAACACCATGGTTTGTACTCAGAAAGCCAAAACACTGACACGAGTACAACTGGACTTATAAGTAGATATAGATTTCCCTTAATTAGAGGATTATGGAAAATCTAATTGAGCAATATATAAAGACCCTTTTAGTAATGGTCCCCAATACACCAAATCATAACATAATTTATCTTCTCTCCATTTGGAAGAGAGACGACAGTCCCATTTAGGAACTAAGGTGATTTGGTTAAGAGAGATTACAAATTATACCTTTCATTCGTGTTCATCCGTTCATGATAGATTATCATAGAATTTTCGTAGGAAATCGTTCTCAATAAATCCAGGTATTTCACTTGAATCCATAAATCCTTAGTAATCTAGTATGATGTAAATCCTAGATTTTTTGGTATTCTCTTCAAGGATGTTTGTATCAAGAATCTATTTATGAATTTCAGTGTGATTTAATTCCAACAACTGATATCAGAGCAATCATCATTATTAAATTATTAGGATTTGTGATTATTCTATTCATATAGTGTTTGAATAGAATATTTATATTTTGTATGAAACTTCTAGAATTTTAAGATTTTATTTTTTTAATTTAAGATTAAAGTATGTTCTTTAGATTTTCATATTTCGTCGATTAATTTATTATTTATTTTTTAAGATAAAATTGTTTGAGATTCACATCTTCAATCTTGTTTGATATACATGATTTTGATTTTATTAATTTTTTTAAAATGATTTGATTATCTAGATGGTAGAACATTTGATTCTTTCTTTATACAAAAAAATATAGTTTTTTATGTTGTTGTTATATTATTTTACCCAATTGGTCTAATATTTTTTAATTAAATTGATTAAAATAATATATTGTCAAAGTAATCTCTCTCATGAAGATTAATTTAACAAAAAATATATAGATGTTTTGTGGAGAGTTATTTATGCAAACTGTGCTTGACCCAAACGAAGACACCATTTGGCCAAATAATAATACACCTGTGGTGATAAATGTATGATGATTATAAAGACATTTATTTATTTTTTTCATATGAATATTAATCGGTCCAAAGAAAAGAGTTATTTAATAAAACTAATTGTAGTATTTGATCATTGCATTGAGAGTAACATTTACAGTTAATTATTCTGTCCAACGATTAGAAATTAATGTTGTATTAGGTATCTTAATATGAATCCCAATTTGGATTATTTATTCATGTTTTGATTTATTTCTATGAATATGCATGTTTATTTTCTTTTCTATACAGTTTCTATTGCTATTGCTACAAATGTTTATGCCTAATTCAGTAACATTCCAATGTTGAGCGGGATGAACTTCAAAATTTGAAGGAAATTGTAAACTTTTGGCTAAACTCATCACAATTACATATAAGAAAAAAAGGAACATTAGAGAGTACATTATGGAGATGTCTTATCTTGCATCAAAACTCAAATTGCTTAAGTTAGAGTTGTCCAAGGACTTACTCGTGCACTTGGTTTTGATCTCTCTTCCTACACATTTTGGGCAATTCAAAGTGAGTTACAATACTCAGAAGGACAAATGGCCCTTCAATGAGCTTATATCTCATTGTGTGATAGAAGAAGGGAGGCAACAATGGGATAAGATTGAAAGTACTCACTTGGGCTCAACCTCTCAGACAAGAAATGAAAGAGATCCATCGTTGTTATAGAAGGTTCTCCTAAATAGAAGAAAAAAAAGAAATAGGATGAGGAGTTAGCTGCGACATATGAAGAATGAGTGTTCCAAGTAAACTATCTCGCATGTAAAGAAAAGTATGCTTCTAGCTCTAGTTTGTTCTATAGTTAATTTAGCTTTAGTACCTTAGGATACTAGATGGGCAGATACTCACATAAGTATATCTATATAGGGTTGCCTATGGAACCAATCGCCAAATGAGGCTGAGAGATTCATCTTTATGGACGAAGACAATAAAGTTGTTGTGGACGCTATAGGAACTTTGATATTACAATTGAAAACTAGATTTTATATGGATTTTTCAAAGATATTTGTTGTACCATCTTTTAGATGAAGTTTAATTTCTATTTATAATTTGGACAAATCAATATTTTCTTGTTCTTATTGGAAATAATAAAGTTAGTCTCTATTAAAATTTGAATTTTATTAGTTCCAGTTCTTTAATTAATAATCTGTATATGCTTGATATTATTAGTTCCTATAACGAAATATTGCAAATAAGTTCATATGGTACAAAGCAAAAATGAAGTGAGAATTCTTCCACTTTATGGCATAAGCGTTTAAGTCATATCTCTAAGTAGACAATTCAGAGGCTTATGTCGTACGAAATTCTTGAACCCCTAAATTTGACAAACTTTCAAGCTATGTTGAGTGCATCAAGAGAAAATGAATAGACATAACAAAATTAGGTGCTGAAAAAGCTGCAAACGTCTTAGAACTTATACATACTGATAACTAAGGTCCATTCCATACTGGTTTATAAAATAGACAATAGTACTTTGTTACATTCATAAACTATTACTCTAGGTATAGTTACCTACATTTAATACATGAGAATTCACAATCTTTTGACGTTTTCAAGTCTTTCAAAGCTGAAGTTAAACTTCAACTTAGAAAGAAATTTAAAGTTATCAAATCAAACTATGGTGGTGAGTACTACGAGCGGTATGATGAATCAAGAGAACAATGTCTAAGACCCTTGGTAATTTTCTCAATAAGTGTGGAATCATTTTGCAATACACCATGCCAAGCAAAATTAGTATAAATGGTGTTATAGAGTGATGAAATTGAACTCTTAAGGATATGGTAAGAAGTATGATTAATCATTCCTCTTTACTAGAGTCACTCTAAGGAGAAGCTTTAAATACCACAGTGTGCTTCCTTAATAGGATACAGAGCAAAGTAGTTTCTAAAAACCTCTATGAGCTTTAGACAGGCAAGAAGTTGAGCATTAGACACTTATACATTTAGGCTTATCCAACTGAGGCAAGGCCTTATAAGTCATATGAAATAAAACTAGACTCAAGGATGGTTAATTGTTATTTTGTTGGTTACATTGAACGCTTATGAGGCTACAAGTTTTACAATCCCACAATAGGATCCTTTTTTGAAACGGGAAATGTGAGATTTCTTAATAATATTGAGTTTGAGGGAAGAAAATATAATTAATTTCATCTTTGAAGAACAATTTATTATCGATGGTGATCATCTTTCTATACCTATTGTTGTTCAAAACACAGTTCTAGCATTAGATAAGAATATTTAGGTTCATATTCTTGATATTGTTCTAAACCAAGACAACAATGAGATTCTTCCCCAAACACCATCTATAGAAAAAATCCAACAACCTCAAGAAATTACATTAAGAAGATCCGTTAAAGAGAGGAGAAGTATGATTTTAGATGATTATATAATCTTTCTTCAAGAATATGAGGATGGTGTTGGCTTAATAGAGGATGATTCTATCAAGCTATGTGCAATTATAACTCTTAGAAGTGAATTTATACCATGAAGGATGAGATGAAGTCTTTGAAATTTAATGACATTTAGGATCTCGTCAAGTTGCCTAAAGGTGCGAAACCTATTGGTTGTAAATAGATATTTAAAACCAATTGGGATTTGAAGGGTAATGTCAAGAGATATAAGGCACGCCTAATTACCAAAAGCTTTACTCAAAAGGTAGGCATAAACTACAAAGAAACTCTCTCTCCAGTATCTTTGAAGGGCTTTTTGTCACAAGAGAACTATATTGATAAGGTTTTGAGTAGATTCGGCATAAAATGTAGTAAGGTAGGAAACATGCACGTGGCTAAAATAGATAAGTTTAGTCTCAAACAATGCCCAAATAATGACATTGAAAGAAAGGAAATGTAGAAGATTCCTGATGCTTCAACAGTAAGGAATCTGATGTATGTTTAAGTTTGCACTTGTCTGATGACATAGCATTTTTAGTGGAAGTTTTGAGCAAATATTTGAGTGATCCAAGTATATAGCACTATAAGGCATCTAAACTCATGATGCATTATTTAAGGAGAATAAAAGACTATATGCTCATTTATCAGAGATCAGATAATTTAGAGGTTATTAGGTTCTCGAACTCCCATTTTGTAAGATGTCAAGATAGTAGGTGCTTCACATCATACAATATATTAATGTTGGTTGGAGAAGGTATCTTATAGAAATCTTCTAAAAAAACTCATATAGTTTCATCAACCATGGCTACAAAATTCATTGCTTGTTATTAGGCATTCAACCATGGGATATGAATACAAAACTTTATCACTGAACTTCCTGTGATAGATGGCATTTATAGGCCATTGAATATTTACTGTGATAATAACTCGACTGTGCTTTACTCCAGAGATAATAGAAGCTCAATGAAGTTGAAGTTTATTGACATCAAATTTCTAGTTGTTAAAAAGAGAGTTCAGGATGAGTAGATTTCCTTAAAACATATAGAAACAAATTCTATACTAGCAGACCCATTAACCATGGGTTTAACATCTAAGGTATTTCATGAGCATACTGCTCATATGGGTGTTATTTATGATAATAAATTGATTTACTGGGAGTTATTTTTTATGTTCTATGTGTTTTACTATAGACATTGGATTATTTAGTTTTCTGTAGAACAAAGTTGATGGTTTATGATTCTATTTTTTAGCTTACTTATGTTTTCTATATGCAATGTTTGTATTGCATTAAGGATTTTGGATCGATCTCACTAAAGATTGAAGAAGGACTAGTTGGAAATAGGCATGTATGAGATCACATTTCATGTAATTTCTCTACTACTCATCCATATTTGATATATATCATTGAGTGTATTAGTATGATGATTATTGTGATTTGATCATGACTATATTGTGATAAAAGCCATGGTGGTTCTGCTACCAATATATGGGATGGACCAGATTGTTTAAGGAGATGACAAAGGATAAATAACATACAAATGCACGCTTAAAGAATTATTGTGATATAATCGATTTAGGAATAATATATTGTCCAAGTGAGAGATTGTTAGGAAATCATATTTATTATACTAAATTAGGCAACATATATTTTTCTTTCTTAATTATATTAGCGATTTAATATAATGAGCTAAAATTAAGTTATCAAATTTTTGGTAAGCTACAACTCAAATAAATATGGATTGATTGAGTACATATATATTTTTTGTCTTAATTAGAGGATTATAGGAACCCTAATAGAGAAATATATATAAAAAAATTCAATTATAATCCCCAATATATCAAATCATAAAATAATTTATCTTCTCTATATATGGAAAAGAAACGGTAGTCCCATTGAGAAACTAAGGCAATTTGGTTGAGGAAGATCACAAACCACTATTTCATTCGTGTTCATTCATTTGTGTTTATTCGTTCGTGTTCATTCATTTGTGTTTATTCATTCGTGTTCATATGTTTATGATATATTATCATTGTATTTCTACAATAATAGGAGATCGTTCTTAATAGATCAAAGTATCTCATTCGAATCCATAAATTCTTAATAATATAGCATAATGTAAATTCTAAAAATTTTGTTATTCTATTTTAGGATATTTGTATCTAGAATCTATTTATGACTTTTAGTATAATTTAATTTCAACAACCCAATCCAAAATTTTCTATAAACAAGGTGGTTAAATTACCTCAAGAACATCAACTTTTAAATTGGGACATCTATCTCTTAATTTAGATTTTTGAACTTAATATTACTCATATGATCCTTAAGCTTTAACCTCGTGATGTATATGGAAGAAACATTATCCAATGGTTTGGCATGAGAACTAAACTTAAGTTTTTTTGATTAAATATATTTATGAAACCTTAATTACCAAAAGAAAGTTGTATAACTAAAAAAGTTTATAAAACAAACTTTGAAAGACCAAAATTCATGAGCTATATAAGTTTTTTTTTTGAAAAATTCTTTCTTGTGTTTTATGTATTAATAAGTATTTAAGAAGATTTGTAACTATCAAAGACCATTTATGTTTATTATATTACAAAGAAGTAGAAGACGAATATCATCTTTTTTTTAGGTGTGACATTCTCAAATCTCATTAGAAATTTTGTAATTGGAATCTTAATTGGGGTTTTGCAAAGAAGTTTGCTATTTTTATCTATATCATGTTGATTCTAAGCTACTACAAATAATTCTACCCTTGGATTGTCTCCTCATTTATTTACTCTTATATTTGTCATTATATTTGAAAAGATCTAGTGGATAAGAAATAAAATGCTCTTTGAAGACTATAATTTACTACTCCAACCATTATTAGGATATTATAAAAAGGATTGAGGAGTTTCAACCTTTTATTTTGGGATGGGAGAAAGTGAGAGTTCATAATTGATTGAAAAAGATGATCATACTATTATCCCAACCAATTGACATTAAACTCCTCTAGGGCTTTTAAATTTAACTTTGATACTATCTAGCATCTTTGTTCAACCACTATTGAATTAGCATGTTTAACCATTTTGACAGATTGTGCTATGTGTGGACAAAGTTCTTATTAGTTATGTCGATTGACTATTCAGAGGCTCTAGCTTTCCAAGCTACTATAAGACATGCTATCATTTTTAAGCATATTGAAGTATATATTAAAGAATACAACAAAAAAATTATTGATGCTTTTAATCTTCAAGATTATAGAGACATTTATATGAAAGTCATTGAGATAATTTGTTCGTTATAAGATTTACTCCATAACTTCTCAATAATCTATGTTAGATGGATCACATGTCACAATAATAAAATAACTCATAATTTGGTCTATTGGTCTTGAATTTATCAAATGAAAGGAGTGATTGAGCTAAATAAGTTACTAGAATGCATAAATAAGGGCTACCAAGCAGCATATTGGGACTCTATCTTTCTTTGTAACAAAAAAAGAAGTATAAATTTGACTTTATTATTTAAAATTAAATATTTAGTTCATATATGAGTAGATAAATGACATAATTATAACCACATAATCTAACGATAAGTGTAAAATATAATATACTAAAAATAAAAATTAAAGTATTTGTATTATCATAATATATATTTTTGATATTATTATTCGCATATGATTAGCTAAATAACATAATCACAATCACATAATTTAATGGTTAGTACAAAATGTCATGTATAAAAAAGCAAAAAGTTAAGTATTGTATTATCATAATACATAATTTTAATATATTATTTGATATTATTATTTAGTAATTTAAATTCACTTATGAGTTTAAAGTGTTGTATATAAAAAGTAAAAGTTTAAGTATATAATACTATTGTTATCATACATAATTTTGATATTATTATTAGTATATTTGTATTTTAAAAATCTACTTTTTAATATTATAGTATAAATTTGACATTATAATTAAAAATTAGTGATTTAAATCTATTGGTGAGTGTAAAGTACCATATACAAAAAACAAAAATTTAAGTATTAGTCTTGTTATAATACATAATTTTGATATTATTATTATTATTATTATTATTGTGTGTATTTGTGCTTTCAAATTTTGTTTTTCAATTTATAGTATAAATTTGACATTTTAATTAAAAAGAAAAAACTTGATATGATGACAACAAAAACGAAAAAAATGAAAGCCAAATATAACTTTGAATATATACTAGTAAATACGGACATGCTTAGCACGTGAGTGCACATATTTTATATATATATATAAACTATATAAGTAATTAATGATTTATGAATTTAAAATATTATACTACCATTGAGGAGTTCAAGTATAATTTTTTTTCATGAGTGAATTTTTTTAATGCTTTGCACTTGAATATTAAAGCTTTAAAATAATTTTTATTATAATTTTTTCATTCCAATGCTACATATTTCTCATAGAATTTATATTGATATTAATTAACCTTATATAACAAGAAAATACTTTATAAGTTTTGCTTTTTAAGCTAATAAATTAAGATAATAATATAATATCAATCTAATTTTATATGATATGAATTAAATTTTAAATAATAATAATAAAAGTTTATTTTCTAAAATTTTACTACATGTGATAATTATTAAATTATATAATTAAATGAATACGAATGAAAACAAGCAATGATATGGTTAGCTAGTATTGTATTAAAAAATTAAGTCAAAGTCACTTACTTGCAAAATAAAAATATACCTAACATCTTGTTTAAGTTTAAGTTTATATATTTTCAAAGTTTTTAAAAATATCCAATATAAATGATACATTATATTGAACACTATTATCAATCCAATAAGTAAAAAACTTATTACATCAAAATCTTAATTTAAAATTGGACAATAAAATTTTTTCATTATTGTAAAAAAAAATTAATAGTCCATTTAAAATATAAAAAAAATAAAAAGTAAAGAAAATTAGTGGATATAATAAATTTGAGACAAAATAATAATTGAGTATAAAAGTAGGATAATTTATGATTTAAGAGAATTGAAAAAAATAAGAAAATCATATACCAAAATTAGTTGATTATCATTTTATGTTTGTTGTTTTCTTTAGTCTCATTTCTATTAGTATCAATTACTTGAGGAAGTAGTTGTTTTTCAATAAATCATCAAAAATATAAAAGTATTAGTAACAATAGTTTATTATATATGCAAAGATATATGAAAAATGAAGAAATATATTGAAATGAAAAGATATTGAAAAATAAAGGATCATAAGCATAGTAAGATATTAAGATAAAATAAAACATTAGAATAAGAAAAAATTAAAATATATTAGAATAAAAGAGCTATAAGACCCAGAGATAGTTATTTATTCATACTCATTTATTACTATTTGAAAAGTTACACATAACAATAATTTTTCATTAAATATTATGTATATGTTTTTTTTACCGAATAAATGTCATATAGAAATAAATAGAATGCAATTATTTATCTTAATAATAGATAATAAATAATTGTTAGCATATTATGATCATTATAAACTCTACAATAAAATATTTACTATTTTTTATTTTTCTTTCGCACGAATATAAATTATGATAAACATGAAAATCAAAGAGTTTTGAAAATTTATATAGCTTAAAATGTCTTTAAAATGGGAAATATGCATGCAATAGTTACTGTTATCTTCGCTGATGTAATAACATCAACTACTATTGCCCTAACTATACATACTCCACTTTTGTTACAGAGTTGCCTCTAATGCTCTTTTCGTTGAAGCCCTGCCTCCTCTCGTCACACTAGTGTTTACCTTACTTGCTCTCACTATTCCACCATCATCATTTGACTTGGCATTTGAGCTTAGTTTATGTATGCAAAGCATGATATGGAATCAACATAAGGATTTCGAGAATGAAGGCTAGAAATATATAACAGAAAAAATTTGATGGGCTAAATCAATTAGCCCCCATTTTGTGCCTATAGGAAACACTCCATCTACAAGGGCCTTAGATAATAACTAATCATAATAGTTCTTTACTGGAATTGGAGGGCCATTTGCAATAAGGATACTCGTCTACTTTGTAGAATCTCTGTAAAAATGAATGACCTAACTTTTTATGTATAACAGAGCCTATGTCAGATCACAACTCTTTGAATAATTGCTTTTGACAAACTCTTGGCTATACCTTTATTAGTGCTAATCCTACATAAGTAAGTAAGCTTTGGTTGTTCTCTACCCCCAGAATGATGAAAGATAATTTGGTTGTTCAAAGTCATCAGCAACAAGTAACGATTACATACACTGCAAAACACCACAATACATCTTTTAACTTTTGTTTGTAGTCGGGAAACCTATGTTAAGTATAGGGACCTCTGGTACTCTATGAGGTCTCTTTTGAACCTTCAATCTCCCTAGTTAGTTTCAATATGGTTCTTGGGTCTCATGAGGCTACATACTCATCTCGTAATACTATATCAGTTGAGGACTTATTGTAATCTTGTTGATATCGATACTAAATAGGCTTTTATACATATTAGAAAGATGGAATCTCCTGCATTTTATCTCGCTTGGACTGTGGGTTATATTTCGAGTCCTTCCTTAACTTTTGGTCAATAATTTCTTGTTACACTCTCCCACGACATCACTATGATCACCTCTCACTTCTATTAACAGAATCTACAAATAGGCCTTGAGATGAGATCGTTTTAGTTTCATGGTATATGGCTAGAGCATGCCAATTTACTTGACTTACTACATACGACATAGTTGACTCTAATCCATGCTAGTCCCATGGCGACTGTTATTGGTAAACTCAAGCCTTGAAATATAAATATTTTTGAAAATTTAAATCATAATATTGAAGCATCCTCGGCTACCCTTACTGACATACAAAAATAGTATGATGAAGATTCCTTCTTCGAAGAACTTTTCCAATTGGAATCTAATGCCCATGTTGACTTGGATAGATTGTTGCATTAACAAGATATATTTTTTAGAAAGAAGATTTGACTAAAGCGGTTAAAGGACGACGATAAAAACACTACATTTTTCACTCATTCCTTCGGCGTCTAAAGACCCAAGGCCTTTAACTCATTCAGAAGTCAATGGAAAGAACACATAGAATCTAGATATTATAGTTAATCATATTTTGGGATAATATAAGCAACTTTCCTAGACCCAAGTGGGTAACGTTTTGGAATTTACTCTAATTGAGTTGGTTATGCCCACCTTGGTCACTTTTGCAGATAAAGGCAATTTACAAAGCATACCATCATAAGAAGGCATACATGTCATGGTATTCAAAATGGATCCCCTAGTTCTCCTAGATTGGATGGTTTTATGGGTAAATATTTTCAATAGTGGTGGAGAATCATTGGTACAAATGTAATACGGTCAATTCAAGACTATTTTAGAATGAGTCAGATGCATCTGAGGCTAAATCAAATTTTATTATTTTATACCCAAACACCCATAAGAAAGAAATATTGATCAATATAAATCAATTACTTTCGAAAAATTTATGTTCAAGTTAATCACAAAGATCATTGTTAAACGTTTGGGATATATGTTCTTGCATTCCATCCTAGATTCAATTTGGGTTTATTCCAGGTAGAAACATTAGCGATTGTATGATTGGTGTTGTTAAGTACTTCAATGCAATATAACTCCTAAATTGAGGGGTAATGTTGCTCTCAAAATTAATATTTGTAAGGCTTTTGATAACATGCGTTGAGACTTTATCTTAAAAGTGATGTAGAGTTTTGGTTTTGACATTTTTTTTATGGGTTGGATCTGAGATCTTTTTGCATCAACAACAATCTCGATCAATAGTTCACATAGGGGTTATTTCTCTTGTTTTAGAGGTGTTATTTTAAGAGATACACTATCTTTGCTACTATTTTGTGTTGCCAAAGATTTTCTAGGCTGATACTGTGGGTGTTTGGTTGACAACATTTGCTTTCTTGCAATTGCTTAGCCCAGGGACACTCTTGCCCCCACACACTTTTTATATGCTGATGACCTCCTTACATTTAGTCATAGTTGTTCATCAAACCTCAGGTTTTATTTGAAGTTCTTCATTTATATGGGCACCTTTCGGGTCAGTTGGTTAATTTTGATAAATCTTTCATTTACTTTGGTAAAGGTGTACCACAGAATAATATTTTATCACTTTGAGAAATAGTTGGGATGTGTACTAGAGGAACCTCTTTGTCCTTCTTAGGTGTCATCTTATTTTAGGGAGCACTAAGAAAATGTTGGTTTCAAGGATTAGTTGATAAAATTCATGCAAAATAGAAGCATGAAAATTAATCTCCTTCTCTTTGATAGGGCATAGATGTTTGACATCTTCAGTCATTTAGAGTCTATTTCTTCACTCATTTCAACCATATAAATGATCGAAGTAGTCTTAGATATTATGACAAAAGTCATTCGAAGCTTCTTTTGGTCGAAAAAGACAAATAAACTTAAAATGATTCAGGTTGCTTAGAGTGATTGTTGTTGACCACTAGAGGATTAGGGCCTTGGCTTACGAGATCTTAACCTCCTAAATGAGGTTATGTTAAGAAAGTTTGACTTACGAGTTATTACATGAAACTGAAGCACGATGCTTTACTTACATAGACAGTACTTAGATAAAGAGAAAGCTCCAAAGAGTTATTATGTTTGCTATTTTGTTTAGCCTGCTATACGACCTCCTTATTTGACCTTGTTGAAGGAATCTAGATGATTAGGTGTTAGGGACTCTTTGGTAAGATTATGGATGGATAATTGGTTGGACATTTCTCTAATTGAGGAAATGAACAACTACTAAATGGATCTATCAATGCATTCTATGGTGGGAGATTATTTACGGACAGATGGATGGAATTTTTCACAAGTTTTTACACATCTTTATCTAGATATTTCTTTAGAGATTAGCTCGATAATTGTTAGGATATGTAAAGACACAAGAATTTAGACATGCTCAATTAAGAGAGGAGTCACAACTAATGAGACCTATACTTTCGTACATATGGCCACAGAATTGAAGAGTTTGGGTAGGGTTATTTAGGCCCCTTTCATTACCACCATAATGATCGATCTTACTCTGACGTGTTATATAGGAAAAAATTCCTACTGATTGCTAGACAAAGAGAGGACATTCATTTCCTTCCAAATGCAACTTGTGTGACCTAGTTGAGGAAATTATCTCTCATATTTTTTTGAGTTGTCATTTTGCAAGTGCACTTTGGGACATCTTATACTCATTTTATAGATTCTTCCATCCTTGATTTTTGAACAACCGCAATGACAACTGACATTAGGTCACAAATTGGTAACTTATGAAAAGTAGAGATTGTTTCAATCATATGAGTGATATGAATGGCTAGAAATGATTATATATTTGAGGACAGAGATACATATCTGAGCTTTGCATTTGCTACAACTTTGGTTTATTCAAGATGTGGGATTTTTATAGAGTGAATCCATGCAAAATACATTGGATGATCTTCAAGTCTTTCATTATCTATAGATACAAATTACCCTACGAAGAACTCTATGGATTGTAGAGATTATTTAAATTGCACGTTCTTCAGGATTGATCAAGGCTAATACAAATGGTACTACTTTTGTAGGTGTTTGTCGGACATTAAGATCCTTTGTTAATGGATGTTTTTGTATCGTACTTGGGGTCTCATATGCTTTTGAGGTAGAATTAGCGATAATCATTCACGTGGTGATATATATTATCTCTTGTAGGTGGCAAAAAGTTTGGTTAGAGTGAGAATATGTTTATGTTTTCACTTTTTTCGAAATCAATCACTTTCGAAGCCTTGGATATGGTATTCTACTCGGGTTGACTATTTAAAGAAAATTGCTTGTATAGAATTGTTCTCATATTTATAGAAAAGATAATGTTATAATTAACAGTATAGTTTTTAGGATTCTTAGTATTTGTATTACGATTTGATGGTGGGATGTCTCACTATTTATTAGTCCTTTCATTTATTCAAATATTAACAATAACTAAATTATAGGTTTTGTTAAGATTTTTTTTGTATATGTTTTTCTTTATTTAATAATATTCATAGTTGAGAGACTAGATGAAAGGGTGTTACGTAAGTGTTAATCTAGTTGGGATGTTTTAATACACCTATTGACTCCCGTTACCTTATCAACTTCAATCTTTCATTATAAAAACATGAAAATTGAAGAGTTTTGAAAATTTATATAGCTCGTGTAATCAAAATATAGATACGGTAAAAATTTATTTAATTTTCATTCAATATAATTTAATAATAAAAATATATCGGATTATTCTAACTTTGTTTTATTTTTTGCAAAGCTTTAAAAATAACTTTCGATTTCAAAATAAAAAAGTATAAATTCATTTGAGATTTAAAGTATCGAAAGAACATCAATATTAATAAATCTACAAGAACCTTGGTTAGCAGGTACAGATCACTCAATGGCTTGAGGTGGTAAAAAAAAACACTTTTATATGTCAATAATGATTGACTTGTATAATACATAGTTTTTTTTATTTTTTGTTTCTTATGCCAATAAGCTTTAAATATCACAAATCAAATATTTAAATTATTAGAAATGCAAGTAGCTATTATTTATATATATATATATAATAAGCTTTAAATATCATAAATCTAATATTTAAATTATTAGAAATGCTAGTATATGACAACTTTATATAACTACTTTCATTTATTTTATTTAATATTTGGTCCTGTAAGATTTTAACATTAGTTCCGTAATTTGCAACTATAATAATTGTATTGAAATAAATAAATAAAAATTAAAATCAAAAGAGTGACTAACTTTATTTCAAATTTTCTCATTGTTATGATTATCTCTGGATAAACTTTAGTGAAATTCGTCCATCAAAAAATTTGAGCAATAATTGTAAAGAGAAAAAAAAATATTTTAAACCGCACCATGCAATTTGTAGAGAAAAAGAGGTGAAAGAGAAAAAAAAAATGATAATTGTTATCCAACTTCATCTTAAATTTCATTTTCTTTTTAAAGCTTCAATGACCTAATGTTTATTAGGCATTAATGTAATATTGAAAGCATAAGTTTATCGTTTATCTTATTATTTTATTTTTATTAAATTTATTTGAATCCGATATTAAAAATCATACAAATTTTTAAATAAATATTTTGAATTATATTTTATTAAAGTCTTAATGAGAGCAGTTACGAAAAAGAAAATGATGATGGACTTTAAATGGTAATGACAATTTTAATTTTAATTTATTAAGGATACTTACAATTAAAGTGAATTAATATTTTAAAAAAATTTAATGATTCACAAATTTTAAAAACTAAGACATATATATCAATTATTTAATTGATATTTAAATAGAATTTACTTATCATCGCTAAAGATAGAGGCAAAAGAGTTTTTTAATGGAAGAATTAAATAATTTTTTAAATATTAAAATTCAAAGAATTCACAATTTAAACAAGTTAAAAGAATTTGTAGAAGTAAAAGAATTTTTTATTAAATAATTATATGTTACATGAATTAAATACAAAAACTTAAAGAGTTTATAGTTTAATTAATTTTTATTATTATAAGAATTTTAATAGTAAAATTCAAACTAATTTATTATAGCTATAATTAATATATTTTAATAATTTATTTAAATGTAAAATTAAAAACACAATTAATAACTAACAAGAGTATAATAATTAATCTTTTTTGGGTTAATAAAATGTATTATAAAAATTTGAAGGTAATATTGTAATATTATTTCAAAACACAAACTCCTTTTTTTATAATAATAATAATAATGAGTTGAAAATGAGAATTATAATACATTAAATATATAGTTAATTATATTATATTTCATGATAAAAGATATAAATATTTATACAAATTAAATTAATTAAAATATATCATATTTATAATAGTAATCTCTTATTAAAAATATAAACTTAATATTTTATAATAATTTTAAGATTTTAGATAATTGAGCTATTTTAACCATAGATTAAGAAAAATTACATAAATTAATACTCTTAAAATTTATAATAAAAATAATATTCAATAATAATGATATAAATTGAACGAATATAAATAATTATAATATTTAATTGAATATTTTTTAATATAAAATAATATGATATATTTTTTAAAAATAAAACTATATAAGCTGAATATTAATAATATTATTTTTATATTAATAAGTTTTAATAATATTATTTTGATTTTTTTTCTAAAATTTATAGTAATATTATATGATATATGTCAATTGATATAATAGAATATAATTGGTCACGCAATTCATAAAAAATTAATTTAAATTGAGCATATTATTAGTTGCTATATGTCACGATGACTTCGACATTCCTAAAATTTACATCAGTACAGCAAAATATGGGAAAAATCTTATATAGTAATGCACCCCCCTATTATGCATTGTTAATCCCAATATTTTTATTATTATTTTTTGAAAGAATTCAATGAACTTGATACAATATTATAGTTTTAATTGATTTATTAAATAGATTATTTTTATATTTTTTTTTACAAAAATATAAATGATGCCTTCTTTTTATATAATTTAATTCTTAATCATTTATGTATGTGACTCAATGGGATTAAAGTTGCGTGCATATAAATAAAACTGATATCGATGTGATATCAATTTTATATGACTGTATATATATAATGAAATATTTAAATCTCTTCTGCACTACTTGTTTGCTTTTAAAAAAAAAAAAAATCACCGTATGCAAGATTTTCTCCAAAACCCAATTAACTAACGTTCATTACCCGTGTGTATGATAACCACAACCGGTTCCGGTACTCATAATCGAGTTTCTTAAGCCTCCTAATCTCCATCCACAACCTTTCGTCGAACAGAAAGAAGATCTACATTACTTGTTTGCTTCTCCGAGAATTATGTCTTCGACTGTCGAATCCACCGCATACGAACTCTCCAAGCTTGGAATCAATGGCGATTTTGCAACCTCTGCTCCTAATCTTCATAAGAACCTTCACTTATTGTCTCCTGAACAGGTACTTTATTCTGTTTGCTGTCGTACTATTTGTGGAAGTTTTGGCGTTGATTGTGAGTTGAATTTACTGTGGCCGTGGCAGATTGTGCTTGCAAAGATGCTTTTGGAAATAGGTCAGAGTCATCTGTTTCAGCATTGGGCCGAGCCAGGTGTAGATGACGAGGAAAAAAAAGCCTTTTTTGATCAGGTATGTAGCTTTTGTAAATTTTTTTTCCTTTTTGCTTCGGTGGATCTGTGCACATGCAATTCTGATTCTTTCATTTTTAGTTGAATCAAATTTTATTTTGTTGAGCTGTTGTGTGGGAATTCAGTCCATATTTGTCTTAAACGGTCTTCGGAATAGTGAATGAATTATGAAGCAATTAAATCACTTAAATTCTTTTCTTTTTATTTATTTATTTTTTCTATTTACTACTTTATGTTAGGTGGCTCGGCTTGACTCAAGCTACCCTGGTGGTTTGTTATCATACGTCAAAACTGCGAGGGAACTATTGGCAGATTCAAAAGCTGGAAAGAATCCATTTGATGGCTTCACTCCTTCAGTAAGTCAATATGTCTCAAGAATAAAAGTTTCTATTTTTCTGCAGTTTTAATCAAGTAGTTGGCCTTAATGATTAAACTTCAAGCATGCATCTTCTGGTAATTCAATGTTGGATTTGTTTGTCTTAAATGTGAGTTTATGATTGAAAACCGTGAAAAGCTTGAACGACATTTTAAATCATATATTCATTGCTCAGTACTGTTATACTTCTGCCTTTTGATAATTATCCGTTGTTTTTTCCATATTTTATCATTTTTATGATATTATTTTGTGGCTTAACTACATCGAGTAAAAGTGTAAAATAGTAGATGTATGTATTTTTTAGCATATTGCAAGTGTGCATTCTTATTTGAGTTGGTGCACAGCGATGGAGTGCCTTTTATATCCCTGTTACAGTCTATTAACCTTATGGGTCATTTCAGTTGGGTAGAGAAGTGGAATATAAATAATAATTGAGCTATGATTTTGCAGGTTCCAACAGGTGATGTCTTGAATTTTGGAGATGAAAACTTTATCAACTTTGAGAGCACGGGGATTAGGGAAGTCAGAAAAGCCGCATTTGTTCTTGTAGCTGGTGGGCTTGGGGAACGTTTGGGATACAATGGTATTAAGGTATGTTACTCGTCACTATTAAAGAATTTGATTCTTTTACATAACTCAAAATTATGCATGTAATCAATAGATAACTTCTTTTTTTTGTCTTTTTTTTCTTCACTTTTTCAATATGTTTGTTGATTTTATGTTTTTTAGTATGTTAGATGTCCATATCAAACTAATAACGAGACTTAGGAATCATTCCGCCACATCTTGATTTGAACTAATGATTGTATCTTTGACCTAGTGTTTTACATTTTTCAGGTCGCTCTTCCAAGAGAAACTGCGACAGGAACATGTTACGTACAACATTACATAGAGTCAATTCTGGCCCTTCAAGAAGCCAGCTGTAGACTTGAACAAGGTTTGTCATGCTTGTCGTCTCAAAATATCATGAAATGTGTGAGAGCTTGGGACACAACCTTGAAATTTTTCCTTTTCAATAAAAAATAGAAAGTTTTAAAATGAGAGAAATGTCCTAGTAGTTCTAGTATTATGTGAAAAAAATGTACTTAGTCCTGTGATTTTGATGGGGTACAAATGGTTCTGTTATTTATAAAAAATAGATATTTTAGTGTAAAATGTGCACTTTAGTCCTGGGACTAAAATGCATTTTTTTAAAAATAATTATAGAAGTAAAGTGCTCATTTTTAATAATTATAGGATTAAATGTATCCATTTTTTATAATAACAATTCTAATAGTAACTGACTCAAAAATTATGGGACTAAAAAGCATTTTTAAAGAAAAATGATTCCATTTGTACTCCTCACAAGAAAATAGGGAGAAAAAAGAAAGGAAAGGAAAACCTTAGAGATCATGTAAGTACATCAATCTAGGCATAATTTGCACCCAAATTATTTTGTTTTAATATTGTAAAGGCATCAAGCTATTAGTATTTCAATTCTTCACTTCACAGGTTACAATATTTGAGCAATGTTTGTCTCAAAGATGTGTACATGTCACATTTTATTTTTTTAAAATGCATTTTAGTTTCGTAATTCTTAGGTTAGGCATTATTAGTCCTATTAATATGAAAATTAGTACATTTAGTCCCATAATTATTAAAAATGAGTACTTAAGATCCTATAATTATTCAAAAAATGCACTTCTAATCCTCTCAGAGGGGACCCATTTTTATATTGAAGTGTCCAACTTTCATAATAACAGGACTAGTAGTGCCTAAACAAAAAATTATAGGACTAAAGTGCATTTTTGCACTTAACAACAAAACTTCTAGTACTTTTTTCTCCTGAAAAAAAAAATGGCTACTCCACTGGGAAAGAAAAATTGTAAACCTATATAAAGGAACAGATTAAATGGGAAATGGAATTTTCTTTGTGTTTTTCATTTGAGATACTATATTCTGTACTTATTTTATTTATAAAGCAATGGTGGTATTATCCTATACATTATCATATATTATAGCCCCCCAAAAGTACTTGATAAAGATATTAGAATAAAAGAAAACTAATGAACCGTATATTAGCTATACTGGGGTGAAATTATCCATGTAACTATCATATTCTTCCAAAAAGCTCCACCATGAGTCCCCAAAAGGATTGTTCAATAAGGGCCCTCCATCACTATTTAATCATATAATGTTTTTTATATCCTCCTAAGACTAGGAAGTCACTTTCAATAGGCAGTGTCATGCAATTAATTAGTTTAGTTATTGGACTTAGATATTGTGGCATAGGAACAGATTTCAACACTGAGAAATGAAAATTACTCGGGTAAGAAACCGAGTTAAGAACCCACGAAACACGAATTCTCTCAAAGAATTTGATTACAGAAAAACAAAACTGACTCCAGTATAATCATATTTCTCACTGTAACCGAAAGATTCATACTCAAAACTACAAAATTTTGAGGTAACAAAAGTGATTCTGCAACAAATTTTGTTACGGTTATTTATTTGGGAAAAGGGTTGTGGAAGTCCCTTTGTTTAAGCCTTAGGGTTGTTTAGTCCCTTTTTTTTGGACCTTAGGGGTTATCCACACCTTTTGTTTAGAAAAGATGTTTTTAAATCCCTTTGTTTGTGAAAAAGATGTTAGATAAGGACAAAATTAACTTTTCATCTAATTTTTCGTTAAATACAACAAAATAGTACATGTGATTCATGGATGTTTGTATTTTTCGATAGACATATATCTAATGAAATAAGTTTTAATTAAACAATTTACTCAAATTTTTTAACAAATTTTTTGATCAAATTTAAATTAAATTTTCATTGTTTAATGTGTGACTTTTGATATTAAACAATGAAAATTTTGTTTAATTTAAAAAAAAAAATCTTAAAAAGTTTGAGTAATTTTTTTACGTATATACCTATCGAAAAATATTAACATACATGTGATAAATATGTTATTCCATTATATTTAACGAAAAAGGGGATGAAAAGTTAACTTTTTTTTTGCCTAACACCTTTTTCATAAACAAGGGGCTTAAATGATATATTTTTCAGAAACAAATGGACTCAAAAACACTTTTTTCTAAACAACGCCTTTAGCCTAAACAAAATAACCATTTGAAAACTTCATCCTATTTTAAGTAACATACGCAATTATCTTATCTTTTTATATATCCTTTATTTGGGTTTACCAACCAACTTTGTCTTACGGTTTAAATTTCCTTCATTTTTATTACGTTGATTACTACATTATTTTTTTTCCTCATTTTCAAGTGTTTGTTTTGGTAATTAGTCAAATAAAGATGCAGTTTTTAATCTCCAGGTGGATATAAAACAAAGATACCTTTCGTTATAATGACTTCGGATGACACACATTCACGAACTATACAACTTTTAGCATCAAACTCATATTTTGGAATGGAACCTACACAAGTAAAGCTTCTAAAGCAGGTAACAATTGGAGTTTATTTCAGTCTGGAGAATGCTAAGCATATATGTGACATGGCTTTATGCCTAATTTATCATTATTTACAGGAAAAAGTTGCATGTTTAGATGATAATGATGCCAGGCTTGCAGTTGATCCACACAACAAGTACATAATTCAGGTATCAATTTAACATGTCACTTTTCGTACAGCTACCTGCTAAATATATATTTTTAATTCTGTTTTTATTATACATGCTTCCATAAATATTAAATTATTAACCTTTTCCCCTTAACTGTGATAGACCAAACCTCATGGCCATGGTGATGTGCATTCACTTCTCTATTCTAGCGGCCTTTTGAATGCTTGGTAAGTCATAAATGGTTACCTTGTTTCTGGACTCGTCTATGCTTGTACATCTGGAATTTTATGCATAGAATGTATTAAGTGCTAGTCTTCACATGATTATTACATTGAAATTTCTATTAATTTCCCTAGACATTTGCATGGATTTGAAGATAACAAAAGTATCTGACTTCATAAATATTTCTTGTCACTAGCCCTTTAGTTCACTATTAAACTGGAACTGATTACTCTCAACTGAAATAAATACAATGACCATTTACTACTTCAATGATCCTTTCCTAGCTTCAGAGCAAGCCTTCAAACTTGGGGAGAATTTGATTTCACTGTAATTCAATTAACTTCATTTGACTTTTCTTTCAGCAGAGTTATAATTTGATGGTCTTTTATTATTTCTACAGGCATGATGCTGGATTGAGATGGGTTCTATTTTTCCAGGATACAAATGGACTTCTATTCAATGTTAGTTGCGCTAGTCCGCATGGTGCATCTATATAATTCTTTCATTCCAAGATGAATTTATGTTATAAATCATCATCCTATTTCTTTCATTTCTGTTATTGAATAGGCAATTCCAGCAGCACTAGGTGTGAGTGCTACCAGACAATATCAAGTTAACTCCCTTGCAGTTCCTCGCAAAGCAAAAGAAGCCATTGGAGGCATCACCCGGCTTACACATGTTGATGGTATACGACCTTCTTCCCTCCCTATAAAGTACACAATGGAAAGTCATTAAATTTTCATTTTGTTAACTGAAATCATAAAGTGCTGTTCCTCTATAAGATGATTCCAGGGGGGTTCTGAGTAACATTTTGCTCACTGTAATTAGTTGTAACACTTGAAATTGATGGTTTTGTCAAACATATGTATGAAATACCTATAACTTTGTCATCAAATCAGGGAGATCAATGGTGATCAATGTGGAGTACAACCAGCTTGACCCTCTGCTTAGAGCTACTGGACATCCTGATGGAGATGTGAATTGTGAAACTGGCTATTCTCCTTTTCCAGGAAATATAAACCAAGTAAACATTCTGCTTGATCTCATCATCCCACCTAAGACTTCTCAGTCTGTAAATATACATTATTGATTTTTTTGAGATTGCCATCATTTTCTTTCTTTTTATGTTTTTGTTTTTGGTGAATTTATATGCATATATAAATTTCATCATCTTGCATATCATTGCCACCTATGTTTTTACATAATTTCGTCTAACATTTTTTGGTCAAATTTTTTAGTTATTTTCTAGTTTTCTGGTGAAAACTTCCCTTGTTTGGGCTTGATTTCTGCATTTTTCCACTCTTAGGCAACTAATCCTTCCAAAAAAAAAAAAAAAAAACAGCCTGGAACTGGGTCCATATATTGATACCTATGTTTTGGAATAATTTCATCTAACACTTTTTACTTCAGAGTTATTTCCCAACTTTGTGGTGAAAAATTTCCCCTGTTTGGGCATGATTTGTGCATTTTCTCATTCTTATGCAGCTTATCCTTGAAGTGGGTCCATATATCGAGGAGCTCACAAAAACTAAAGGTTCCATAAAGGAGTTTGTAAACCCAAAGTAATTTTCACACTTGTTACATTCGATTTGTTGACAGATGATATTTGGATGACTTCAAAATTTTGTGTTAGTTATAACATATTGAACATCTGGGGTGGCAAAACATTATTACAAGAAATAGTGAAGCTAGAGACAACATTCTTTTATAATAATGATAATAATGTTGATTCAGACTGTCTTAAAAGCTAACTTGTTTGGAATTAATCATTCAAATTTGCATTTTATGGTTTCACGTGTGGGCCTCTATAGCTCAAGGAGTAACTGCAATTGTTTCACTACTATCACATTTCATTGGATTTTTTGAACTTCGTACAGATACAAAGATGCAAGCAAAACTTCATTTAAGTCTTCAACTCGTCTAGAGTGCATGATGCAAGATTATCCCATAACACTTCCTCCTACAGCCAGGGTTGGATTCACGGTAACTCTCTCCTTTCCAACTGTTAAGATCCAAAATATAATATATGAGAAGGCCGATAGCCACCTTTAATAGCTTAAGTTTTTAGAAGAATTGGTTGTTAACGCTTGTCAAACTCCAAAATTTTCATTTGCATGGGTTTACGTTAAAATATTTGGGTCTTACTCTTTCTTCCTTTCACTTATCTACTCAATTGATGGACCCTATTTATCTCTACATGATAAACCCATTTAGAAATATCTACCTATCTATTCAGTGGATTAAATCATGTTTCACTTTGATGGGTCTTCAGAAATATTTACTTGGCTCACAAGTGAGGGATATTAAGATCCAAAATATAGCGTATAAGAAGATTGTTAAGCCACCCCTTCTACCATCAAATGGATTACCTGAGATTGTTATTAATTTTCTTATGCAGTTATTCTTATTATTCGATCATCATCAAAATCATTATCATTATCTTATAGTACTTCATATTGCCATCCTTTGTGGGACTACCTACTTAGGTAATGGATGCATGGCTTGCTTATGCACCTGTGAAGAATAATCCAGAGGATGCTGCGAAGGTATGAATATAAGTAAATAGTATCTTTAAGTTACTTCCAGTTGCTCAAGACCATTTGACAATCTACAACAAAATTAAGAAAATCCAACCGTTGGATGAATATATTAGGCATGTCAATATGTTGATTCTTCTTTGTTTTCTCATTTCCTTTTTGGTTTTATCCCCTTGTTGGGATTCAGTATCTGTAAGTCAGATTTTATCTCAAATTGTTGGCTCTGTACAATTCAAGGTACCTAAGGGAAATCCATATCACAGTGCAACTTCTGGAGAAACAGCTGTCTACCGTGCAAACAGCCTCATTCTTAGAAAGGTACCCTTTCACTGATATGGTTATTGGCATATATATGGTCTAATTTTTTTTTGTTTTTTTTGGCAACTGTATAATTATGTTGTATGTTTAATATGTGGGAATTGCACATATTTGATATACGGTCTACATGGATCCCACCTTGAGTTCTTACCGAGATAATCCAGAACATATAAAATTCTTGTTGAATGTTTCTTTTGAAATAACTCTTTGCATCTAATGAATTTTTTATTATTGGTCTTCCAGGCAGGGGTGCAAGTAGCTGATCCAGTGAAGCAGGAGTTCAATGGGCAGGAAGTGGAAATTTGGCCTTCCATTACATGGAAACCAAAATGGGCTCTCACATTTGCAGATGTTAAAAGTAAAGTTAGAGGAAATTGCTCTGTTACTCAAAGATCTGCAATGGTTATTAAAGGTCGTAATGTCTTTGTGGAAGATCTCTCTTTGGATGGGGCTCTTGTTATTGATGCCACCGATGATGCAATGGTATGTCTAGAACTCAGATTTCAAACTATGGCGAGTGTAGGATGATTCCAAATTCGGAAATTCGTAGAATCCAAAATGATTTATCAATTTCTTTTTTCCGTGCTAGTTGTGTTCTTAAGGAAATTTATTCATTACCGATCATCTTGCAAATTTTATTAGTTTTGTGCTAAATTCAGAAATCGTGAAACATAGCTTTGCATACTCTTGCCAAGCTGTGGATGCTCATTATGTTTACACTCATACCTGTGAATTTATTGGCAATATAGCAATAATGATATATATGCGTGTTTGAGTGTTACGGTGAGCACCTGATGCACTCCATTAGATGAGCTCCAAATGACATAAATGTCCTTAAATTTAGTACATAGAAATACAAAAAACTCAACATATTTATATATTATAAGGGAAAGATAAACCATACTAAGTATTGAAATTTAAATCCTAAAATTGAACTAAAGAATCCTAAAATTTGCAAGGGATATTTTTGCCCCTGAGAGCACCAATGCTCATTAAAACATATATATATATACACACACGTTAACATACACATATTATTCAAATGGAAGAAACAATGATGTTGTAGAAAAATGTCAGATTGTGTTCTTAATAAAACTATTATTGAGCAGGTAAAAGTAGGGGGCTCATTGAAGAACAAGGGGTGGATGCTTGAGAATATTGATCACAGAGATACTTCAGTACCCGAGGAAATAAGGATTAGAGGGTTCAGATTCAACAAAGTTGAGCAGCTAGAGGAGAATTACTCCCAACCTGGCAAGTTCTGCTTGAAGCCTTCAAATTGATCCATCCATAAGGTTCAGATTTATGTTGTTTTTTTTTGTTCCTTAGAAACCGCGTTAAAGCAAAAAAGAAGTCTTCTTTAGACGTAGTGATTATTAGGTGAAGTTGTTCCAATTTTTTTTTTCCTCCGTATGTTATTGCTTTAAATTAGTTATTCTCTTTTTAGATAAATAAGTAAGAAACTAACATTATTTGGCAATTTTAGTTCATGCATAAAAGTTGTTTCTGCCATATGAAAATCAATAGAGTGGCTCGTATTTAGTTCTCTCTCCGTGTAGTATTTAAATTTACTATTGCAAGTTGCTTTTTTGATGTTCTATTTATCTGTCCCAAAACATTTTTTTTTATCAAAACAACTTATATGCATCTCATCGGTTACAATTTCTTTAATACTTTATATTTTTATTTTAATATCTAATATTGATTGATACATAATTTGATGCATATAACATTATTTTAAATGATAAAGTATCAAATTTTGATTAAATTACAACTAATAATTTGAGAGTTGAGATCAAATGCGTGGGACTTGCTAGCAAACTAAGGTTGGTTATTTGAAGTTCTCTGTGGAGGAGTCAACCTTTTGTGAGATTTGATTGAGACCAAATGGAAGGCAATTTATTATGTTGGTACATAGCTTGCTTGGGGATTTGGTAATTTTGAATTATCCATTTTTTATTTTTTTATTCATATTTTGGGTACAAATATTTTTAATAGATTAACTGATATCTTATTTGATTAAATTGAATAATATTTTCAAATTAATTGTAGATTCTTGATATGTGCGAATCATATGAAAACTTTTTTAAGGATTTAACGTCAAAAACACTATTTTCTAATGGTTGAAAAAAATAAAATACTAACCCACTTCCTCACATCTCCCTTAAAAAGCCACAAGCTCTCTATCGAATCAAAATTCTTCGGTATTTCCTCCCAAAACTCAATCTCAATAGAACACATATACAATTATAAACTATTTTTTTAAGAGTACATTAAATAATTGTTTTTTTTAAGTTGTATAAGTGTATGTGTGTATATGATTTTCAATAGTGGTAATTCTTGTTTTTTTATGGGTATTGGAGATTTCTCGAAGACAAATAAATTATGGTAAATTAAATATTTAATAGCTTAAATTCTTATAAAATTATTATGTAATAAAATCTAATAAGTTAAAATTTAAATTATTTTATATTATTAGTTTAACAATTATTATAATAATTTGTGTTTTATATATTATACTATTAAAATTTTATAATTAAAATATTTATTTACCGATAAAAATATTATTTGTATGAAAATCATTTTATTTAAGTATAAAATTTTATAAATATATAATATATTTTAAGAAAATTGTTTGTATCGCGCTTAACTCAGATGAGGGGATAAGGCATATCAGGATATTCACTTAATAAGGGTAGGTTCTAAGTTCGAGAGTTTGGAAGAGCGAAACAAACACGTATCAGGAAGGGATCATCCTGTCTAGTTAGGAACTAGTTTGAGCATCAACGCCCTACCTTTGGATCCCATATGGATATTCTGAGACCAGAGACTTCGGTTCAAACATTAAAAGATGCCCTTTATGCTAAAGATATTTACATGGGGCTCAAGGTTTGGCGTTGATGTTCTTCACCGATCTATGTTTACGATGGGATGACCAACTTGACACGTATTTCTTTAATGTCTTCCCAGCTCCGAACCTGTGACCTACCCCTATAACCACAAATTCTAGGAAGCTGATACCATCTGGACTAGTAGCTCATATGGTACTAGCTTCCAAGAATCCGTGGCTATAGGGATAGGTCATAGGTTTTGGATAGTACTAGCTTGCTTCTCAATGTCTACTTAAAGGTTAGGTCTTGGGTTCGATAGTTGGGGAGAGCGAAACAAACACGTGTTAGGAAGGGGTCGCCCTTTTTAGTCAGGAACTAGTTTGAATATCAACGCCCTACCCTTAGACCCCACGTGGATATCTCGAGATATTTTGTGTCTTCTCTTGAGGTAGGCATGGTACAAATAAAAACAATGATCATGAATAGGCAGGATGGAAGGGTAATTTTCAACCCCACTTCATACCTCGGAGTCATTCTTTATCAATGTCACAATCGAAATTTTTCTAAAGATTTTGGTTCTTACATGAGAATTTGACATCCTCAATGTTTTTTTTGTATGTGTGTGAAAAATTAAGACGATAGTCTTTTAATGAAATAGGTGATGTGAGATAAGAAGGGTGTGTTAATGAGTTTTTTATTATTATTGTTAGAAAACAATGTTTTGTCATTAATATCCTAAAAAGTATTGTTATATGCTTCACATAAGTCAAGAATCTCCAATCAATTTGAAAATACTTTTCAATTTGATGAAATTGCGCAGCTGAAATTAACGAAGATATTTAATGTATCAATTAAAAATATGACTAAAAGAATGTACTAAAATAAAAATAATAACAATCTAAAGTACTAAATCTGCTTGCTTGAATACATGGTGAAATGTGGTGATTCATTGCGTTATTCACAAAGAATTGTAATTCAAGAGAACTTCAAAGGGGACAAGAGCAAGGGGAGTTGCTGGCTTGGAGAACTGCTGAGGACTTGTGTGTTTTGACATGTGTCGTAAAGACTAAATAGAAATGGAAGGGTTCAATATTTCGTTAAAAAAAATCGTTATTTCTTGATTATCATTTTCTTTTTATTTTTTAATTATTGTAATTTTTTTTTGTAACTATTAACTTATTTTTATATTATTTTTAAAAGTTGAAATAACTTTTTATGTTCAATGTGTTACTCTTCAACCTTTTAAAGGTTATAAGGATATTTTTATTATATAAAATGGATTAATTTAATATTTTTATCTATGAAATGATAGATTTAATTATATAAATTTATAAAAACAAGAAATTTAAGTATAAAAATATACTTTAGTTTGGAACTAAAATATATTATTTTAATTAATTATGAAATTAATAATAACAAAATTTATAATGTTAGAAGAAAAAAGAAACTAAATATATTTTTGTTGCCTCACCCAGTATGATTGTATACTCCAGTTGTCTTGTATTTGATGAATAATTTCTAGTATATGTTTTTGTTTTTGTGAAAAATATTGTTTAATTTTTTAAACTTATATAATGTGTTATTTAATTAAATTTTTATAATAAAAGAATTACTTAAAGAACTTTTAATAAGAAAATAATATTAAATGTTATTCTTTATTAAAAATCGTATTTTATAAATTAGAAGATAATTTGTATATGTACCAATATTAATTCTTACATTTATTTATATATATATTTAAGTAAAATTTAGTTTCTAATCAACAAGACAATTAAACCCTTAAGTGATCACTATCCGTGTCGTGTCATGTTGCGTTTTTCATATTTACGTGCCTTTCCGAATGCTTAATGGCATTACCTGATCCGTTTGAAGATACAGGTGGAAAGTAAAAACTAAATTTCAATTTCTTTGACGTAAAGTAAAAATAATAATAAATTCAAAAAGAAAAAAGGAAAGTTAAAATCGAATAGACATTTTATTTATTTATTTATTTTTGAACAAAAAGCCTTTAGCTGTATATAAAAGACAGAGCATACATTGTCCGGTAGATATCTCCCAAATTGGTTTTTATATTTTTGTTAAAAGATAGCTTTAACACTGTTTAAATTAGAGGTGTTCATAAATCGGTTTAGATCGGATCAAATTGTAAAATTTGATCAAATTGGACCAAATTAAATGATTTTTATAAATCAAACGGTCCGATCTGATTTGTATTTATTAAAATCATTTTTTAAACGATCCAATCCGATTTAAACTGGTCGAATCGGACTGGACCAATTTAATAAATATATTAAAATTTTCACATTATTTTTTATTAAAGATGTCAAAAAACCGAATCAAATTGAAAATCGAATAGGATCGGATCGAATCGAACGGTTTTATAAATCAAACGATCCGATCCGATTTATAATAATTAAAAAATTTTCAAACGGCCTGATCCAATTAAATATTTTTTTGTAAAATCAGACCGAATCGAACCGTTGTACACCCTAGTCCAAACATACAACAATTCACTTGAAAAATAAAAACATTCGACACCATCATCGCTCATTCGTTAGAAAATCTTTTAATCAAAGTGGACCCTCCAATGACTATTTGCCATCAACTTATCTCAAATTTCACTTCAATAAATTGTCATCCGATAACCCACGTCAAATCGCCGTTGAAGTTAATAAGAACACAGTGAGTGCAAAATATTTTTTATATTAATTTTGAGTTAATAACTATCGGAACATTTTTTAATAATTTTTTATTATTTAAAAATATATTTTATTTTAAAAAATTAAATATTAATTTAATTTTTATTTTATTATATTATTTAAAATATTCAAATTAATTTTTAATTATACGAATTAAGAATAAAATAAAATTTAATTTAATTATATAAAATATTATGTATTTTATTATTAAAATTATAATTTTCTATATATATATTTTATTTTTGTTATCTTCATTTATATATTATTGATTATTGTTAATTTTGAAAAAATTATTGAATTTTTAAAAATAATTGAAAATATGTATCCCAATAACTGATTGATTTCATCAGAAACACTTATTCGCAGGATTTTCATTTTGGTACTCCCCAGATCCAAGTTCGCTACCAATTCCATCTTTTTAATTTCGTCAAGAAAAGCCCGACTTTTGAAGCCATACACTCTTGATTTTCTTCAACTTCTTTCTTGTAAAATACCGATAGAGACATTATTTTTATTAATTTAAATTAAATTTATCTTAATTTCTTTTTAAGAAAATATTGTACTGTATATGTCGTTAGCATGTTCGATTAGTTTAGTTTTTGAAATTAGAATCAATAAAGTAATTTTTATTTTAGTATGAAATATTTTAAAAAATTATTCAAAAACATAATATCTTAAAATTTATAAAAATAAAAATAATATTTTAATAATATTCAATAATATTTAACTTTAAACTGCATTAGATATGTTTAAAATGAGATGATTATCATATTTTTTATAATAGTAAAAATATATAAATTAAATATTTTTATAATTATTTTTATAATAATTTTTACATTCTAAGTATCAATTAATTACTAATAATTTAATACATTTTATATATAAGTCAATTATTAATATATTTTTTAAAAAACCTAAGTTTTTTTTAGTAATCTAATATCTTACTTAAAATATGAGTTGTTTGATCAAACATTACGTATTTTTAATATATTTGTATTTTAATCAAATTATATTTAAATCATTTATATTTTTCTAACGAAGATTCATTATTTTTTTATGAGCTCATTTTAGTGAAACTTTAATATTATATAAATTTTATATAATATTTAAATAATATTAGATATTAAATTTTAAAAAATTAATCTAAAAAATATAAATTTTATAATATTAATAAATATTTTAGATTTTTTCATGAATAACAATTTGGACATATTTGGTTCCACCTTGGGTGCCTGCTAAGTACAAAATGGTATAAAAAATCTTTTTTCTTTTTTCTTTTTATCATTTTTCAAATCATAATATGTTATCTAGGTTGACTAAAATTTACAGCAAATGGATGGACCATTCTAGTCTAATGGAGGAATTTTTTTTTAGTTGTTATTTTACAAATATATTATAAAATCTTTTATATTCTTTTTTTAGGCCATCTCACAATTTTTTTCATTCTTAACTTATAAACAATCCAACTTATGAAAAGAATATATTGTATCTAAGCCATATGAAAGACTATAAATAATTATCGATTTAAAAACATAAATATACCTTTAAGTTTTACATTTATCATAATTTGACGGTTTATTCAATAGGATAGACTTTCATAGCACTAATCTATGCGAAATATAATAAATGATCTTTAAGTCTTTGACTGTCTACGAATACAAATCACCTTATGATGGACACCATGGATTATACAAATTACTTGGAGGGCATTTCCTTCAAGATATATCAAAGTTGATACAAATGGTACTATTTGTGAGTCATTAGGATTATCTGGTTGTACAATGTAAGGATTATGAGTGTTGATTATTTTCGTAGATAAAATATTTATCTGTAAATTTATTTTTAGGCTTATTATCAAGTCTATTAAGAAAAATCGAACAAATTCTCGAATTTTAGATAATTATACTCTAGATATATTCTTGATAGGATTGTATTTATACATTTAATAGCACATATTCATAAATCTAAGATTATTTTTGGTGCTTAAATATTTTTTTATGTATCTTAATATTTTTAAGATGTGATTTAAAAATATTTTTTAATTAAATATTTAAATGGATCTTGAATAATGAAGTCTAAAATATTTTAACTCTAATACTAATAGGTTATCATATTATACATATAGGGTTATGGTTAATAGATATGCCGAGAGAGTTTATATATATATATATATATATAGGGTTATGGTTAATAGGTATGCCGAGAGAGTTTAAAAAGAAAAAAAATTACGACTGAACAACAAAGCAGAAAAGATTTTAAAGAAAATATATATCATTGACTTCTCTTATCATTAGTACTTCAAAGGTTATTGGCGTTTAGCACCTAGATTCAAAAATAACTGCACTAAGTAATCAATATATACATATATTCAAAAAGGATAATCAACACAGTAAATAATCAATAAATACATATATTCAAAAATGTAGTTAATATATATATATTGATTTGATAATTATATGTTTGAGGGTAGATATATATTGATTTGATAATTATAATAATTTTTTTATTAATGAATATTTATTGATTAAAATATAAAGAATTAAATAGATTGATTAATATCAAATTGATATTGTATCGTAGATATTTATTACTAAATTTATTTGATATGTTTTATCTTTCTATAGCTTTTCCTTAATTAGATTTTTAATGTGTGATCATAATTATTTGATTTGATGATTAAATTTTAAAAAAGTTATTTTTATTGAATTTGTGCTTAATCTTTTTTATCTAGAATTTGATAGTTGATTTAATTTAAGTGACATATGTTTTGAATCATCTAGTTAGGATTATTCATTATTAAATCCGTTTTAGAACACACATGGGTACTTATGTTTTTTGTGCTAACCCATTTTGCAGTTGATATGTGAACGATCTGATTAGCAAGGAGTTTATTGGAACATTAGTCTAGAAACCGCTCACGTTAATATTAGAAACTGTGAAAATATAGCACAGGCTCGTAAGTAAAGTACATTGAGGCAGTATCCTAGAGAGTAGTATAAGACCGAGTTTGTACTTGAACATTTGATTTTCATATTGGAAAGTTAGGTGTTCTGATGGACCGGTGATTTTTCTCTTAGGTCATGGTTGTGACCTAGGTTATTTCCATCTAAAAATATCGTGTGTTATTATTTTACTTTCGTACCTTATTCTTACACGCAATTACATGTCTGATCACTTTGTTTAGGTTATTAATTTATAAATTGATAAAAATTAAAAATAAATTATTCAACCATCTAAGTTAATCAGATCCATATTTTATAAACTTTAAAGTAATATTTTTGGTACAACAAAATCTTTTATTAAGAAATGTTTATATATCTAATTTGAAATCTTATATGCTTTTGAGGTATAATTAACAGCTATCATTAATGCGGTGATTGTTATTGCTATTTTTTTATAGGTGACAGAATTTTTGATTAAAGTAAAACTCTGTTTATTATGTCTTTTTTTTTTTGATTAGATTATTTTTAGCACATATATAAGATTTATTTATAGACTTAGATAATGATACTATCGTAAATAATTTAAATTTATTAATTAATGTTTAAATTAATATAATAATAAAAATATAAAATAATTAATATAAATTATGTTAAATAGTTTTTACAATAATGAATTTGAGTTATTAATAAATATTTTTAAATAAATTTGAGAAACTTAACATAAATAACTTATTTGATAATGTGATAATTTTAATCATTTGACCTTTCAACCTGAACAATCAAATAAAATAAAACATAATAGTTAAATTTTTCATTATAAAATATCAAATTTATATTCTTTTGAATTTAATATTTTAAAATTAAATTATTTATGCTATTTATATATTATATAAAATTTATAAAATAAATAAATAAATAAATCATTTTCATGAATTGCGAAGATATATATATATATATATATATATCACTTTGTAATTTTTAATTTTTTTACGTTTACTTTCGGGTAGGAAAAATATGCTAAAAGTTAATTTTTTTAATTTATTTTTAAAAAATAAAATTATTCATTGCCAAGAACTATTGTTCAAAGGTATAAATAAGATATATAATTATTGATAAATGTACAAAGATAACATAATCATCTAAAAAAAAGTTAAAGGCTATTATTTATTTTAAATTTTTAATTAAATTTATATATAAAAATTCTAACTTAATTATAAAAATTTAAAATTTATATATGAATTTTTAAAAATTTAGAGACTAAATCAAATAATTTAAAAATTTATGAACTAATATATGATTTTTTAAAATTTAAAAATCAAATTATATGTTTTAAAAATTTGAAGATTTATGTCATATTATAATATCATCATCTACACAATTATTGTATTAATTAAAGAACTATATTTCCTAAGAAATAAAAATAAATTATACGATTTCATAGTTAAATATTTTATAATTTTGATAATAAATTTAAAAATTAATAATATTTTTATTTTATACAAGATATATTAATTAAATTACTCTCTCCACTTAAATCCATACACATATATGGCCCTTTATTCCATAAATGAACCCTAAGATACTATCAAGATTTACAAATTATTTAATTCAAATATATATTTATTATAAATTTATAATAAAATATAATATTATTGATAAATATATTTAAATAGAAAAGTTAAGTAAATTGGGATGCCATCAAATTTTTATTATTAGTTTATAATTTTTAATATTTTTAAAAATAAAATAAAATATTTTGTAATTTTTATTATAATAAAATTATTATTATTAAATAAAATAAAATAATTAATATATATATTTTATATTTTAAAAAATATCTTATATTTTCTTATTATATAAAATATAATTTTATTTTTTGTTAAATAATTTAAAATATAAAATTTAACTAATCTTAATTTTTATATCAGGTAAATTATAATTCCTAGCGAGATCCCCAGACAATTTTGTCCTAACTTTTCCCCTGCATATAATTATATAAAAATTCTGTTGGTTGATACTCTACTTTTAATTTATAATTTTGTATTACATAGTTTTTCATTGCATCATAATTGACAAATAAGCAACGATACTTTTGTTTTTGTTGCAAGGTGTAGTATGCAGCTCGATTCAGGAATTCGGTCGATCTTATTTTTATTTTTGATTTTAACATTTTAATTAGTTTACATTATAAACCATTTTTTTATGAAACATTATAAACTAAAAATCTTATTATATATTTGTATGTTAGTTTTTTTTTATATAAAATATAATATTTATTTATTTTTATTGAGCGTTCCATTTTTTTCTATATAAGATTTGTTATCATAAATCACTAATATATATACGCACATAGTTAAGTATACTTTATATGTAAGTACGTTTACACACACTACAAAATTTGTAATATGCATGTTAAGTTGAATGTTGTGGCACGCTCGCTTCTCGACATTATCGCTAATGTTTTTGTTTCGTTTCGTGTGTAACTATTTATGAAGATTACTCGATAATTTTTGGAACAAAAAAATGTGATTTTTTAGCACCTTGTCATCACTTACGGTAACATCCTTAGCGATATGGTTGGTGAGTTACATGCCAAGATGGTCGCTTGAGTTCTATAAATACCCTAATTTCTCTTGTTTTGTTATCTATAAAATATGTAGCACAGTTCAGTCAAATTGACATTTAGATTTTTTATTTTTAAATTACTAATACCTCGAGTGTTATTTGATATTAGTGATTTGTGATTATGTATTCAAAATCGTACTTGTGAGTGGTGAGTACTCAAGGTGATGTTTGCAAGTAGGTTTTATGTGTTGAGCCATGTGTGTGCTAGTTGTTTCCCTAGTGCAACTTTTTCTTATATGAGGAGCCGGTATGGTTATAAGTCATGTGTCGATGAGTGCTTAAAAAGAACTAAAATTATTATGATTTTGTGTACTTTAATTGATTAAATATATTTATATTTGTATGATTATATCATATTTTTATATAACTTTATATTTTTGAAATAACGGGTATTTTTATTATTTTTAGGTATTTTCGTTCAAAAATAATTTAAATACTCGAAGAAAATTTTTCGAGGCAATACATTACAAATATGTTGAGAAAAAGTCAAAAATTTGAAAAAATTGGACAAAATGGATCAAAACGGTCAAAAATGTCAAAAAAAGGGAAAGATTATGCAAATCTGATTGCTTATAAATCTTGTACTTGGAATGCACAAAAGAAAGAGCTAATAGAGGTTAAAAAATATATATATATCATTTACCTCATTTATAGAAAAAAAAATTTAAGTCCTCTTTTAGTAAATATATTTTATTTTGTAAGATTGAAGACTCGATTATATTTTTATATGATAGGTGATATTTTTTCTTTTGAGTCTTTCTTGATAGATCATAAATGAATTAATTGACATATTTATGAAGTTTAAACATGTATACTATTTTAAGTAAATGTCAATATGTCATTATATGTACGAAGTGTGCGTGTACACCTATTCTATTCTACTTATTTATTTATATGATAAATAATCAAAATTGGAGTTCAATAATGATGAGTTCTCAATTGCTTGTTTGCTTGTCTGAAATTAAATGAGATTAATACTTATGTGGCTAGTTATGAAAAATTGCAAAAAAAAAAAAAAAAAAAAAATTTCTTTATTACTTTTTTTAATTAGTTTCTAAGTTAGAGAGTCATAGAATTTAGGGGGAGTTTAAAACACATTGCACTTTTGCATTACTCTGATTTTACACTTTTATATCTTTAGGAGGAGTTTAGCTTCAATTCTTTGTCTAATGCTTTGTCCTTCTCGTATGTCAAAAAGGGGGAGAGAATATTTACTTCCATGTTTTTATTTTGTTATGCATATAAGGGGAGAACATATTTTTATTAAGCTTAATTGATATGATTGCATACTACACGACTATTATTTATACTTCGCTTATTTTTATGTAAACTGAACTAATATACAATGAGGCTTTCATGCCAAGTTGTCCTATACTTTGTCAATGTTGTTTCAGTTACTTACAATCTTGTCAAGTTGCAAGATGGATCTAGGACCATAGGATAGTTCCACTATGGAGTCTGGGACATCATTGTATTTTTATCTTATTTTTATAAGTGTCATGTAGTAAGTGAGAGGTTTTGCCACACGAAAATGCCAAAGGGGGAGTTTGTAAGGACTATGAGTGTTGGCTATTTTCGTGGACAAAATATTTACTTGTAAATTTGTTTTTAGGCCTGCTATCAAGTTTATCAAGAAAAGCCGAACAAATGTTCAAGTTTCAGATATTCGTACTTGAGATGCATTAGGGTTAGAGGGGGGATAAAAAAAATAAAAGGAAAAATAGAAGAAGAGCTGCCAAGGAGAAGAGCCGAAAAACCATATGAGAAAAAGAAAAGACTCCCAAACGAAAAAAACCTATCTGCGTAGAAAAACCGAGAAGTAGAGCAGCAACCACAGTTCAGGAAATCATATATATATATATTGAAAGCTACGCAGGAGGGAGAAAAGTTATATATATATATTGAAAGCTACGCAGGAAGGAGAAAAGGTAACTAATATATATATATGCTTTTGATTTATATTAATTAATTTAATTCTTATTGATTTGATTTATAGGTATTTAAATTAAATAATTTTATAAACGATCATGATTATTTGATTTAATTATTAAATTTCAAAGAAGTTATTTTTACTGAAATTATGCGTAATCTTTTTGCTCTAGAATATTCTAGTTGATTTGGTTTAAATGACATTTGTTTTAAATCATCTAGTTAGGATTATTTATTATTAAATCCGTTCTAGAACACACACGGGCACTTGTGTTTTTTTTTGTGCTAACTATTTTGCAGTTACTTTGTGAACGATCTGATTGGCGGGGAGCTTATTGGAACGTTGGTATGGAAACCGCTCACGCTAATATTGGAAACTGTGAAAACAGAGCAGGGGCTCGTAAGTAAAGTACATTGGGGCAGTATCCTAGGGAGGGTAGCATAAGACCGAGTTTGTACTTGAACATTTGATTTTCATAGTGGAAAGTTAGGTGGTCCGGTGGTCATTGTTGTGGCCTAGGTTGTTTCCACCTAAAAATATCGTGTTATAATTTCCGCACTTTACTCTTACACACGATTGTATGTTTGGCCGCTTTGTTTAGGTTATTCAATTATAAACTTGATAAAAATTAAGAATAACCTATTCACCCCCCTCTAGGTTAACCAGGTCCATATCTTATAAACTTTCAAATAATTATTCGAAAATATATTGACGACATATTTTCAGTAATGGTTTTAAAACTTGAAAGTTAGTACTTGGATAATTAAATTATTAGGTTTAATTTGAACATTTTGAATAAATTTTAAAATGTCTAACCATACCAAATATGTCATTTAAATGGTTCGTTTTCAATTTTTTAGAAAAAAAGAATTAATTTAATTAACCAAATTAATTATCGACCTCATCCATAAATGTTAATTGATTTATTTAGTTAACAAAAAATATCTAACTCCACCCAAGGTGATATTTATATAAAAAAGAGAGGATTAATAATATCAATTTATATATTTAATAACCTAAATAATATGAACAAATATAATTAACTTAATTATTATATTCATAAATACTACATTGTTATAAATGATAAAAAATTACATAATTGTTTATTGAATCATATCTATGTTATTTTTGTTATTAGATTAGAAAACAAAAATCAAAATATCGTGGTAAGATGTTTAGGATTTAATTTAATTTTTAAAAATTTGAATAATAAATTAAAAATCACATATATTTCTTCCTTAGATCTACCTTGGGAGTATACTTGTCATTTTCTATAAAATAATTCGTGCAATTGCGAGAGTTTTACAAATATAAAACTAAAGTATTTGCAAGATCGACATTACTAATTTTGTTCATCTTGTGTTGGCTGGTATTTTCCTTAATCCAATGTTTTCTTATTTGCTTTATACATTACTATTTTTTTGATTAATAATCACATCATTTTTTATGGTGTTAGTTTTGAAGGAAAGTCAATTTCATGTGTTGAATCAGAATATTGAAGAGGTAGTAAGTGAGGGCAGTAATAAGTAATTCGAACAAAGGTCTTGACTCATAGAAATAATGGAGTTTTATTTTTGTTAGAGTTGTAACTATTTTATTACATAATGGATTTATTTGCTACCGAGTAGTTGCCATAAGTAACCCAAGGATGTTACCACATACGTAGAGATTCTATGTGGATTTACCTCGTTATATCTAGTGTTACGCATGCTCAAATGTGTGATAGTACAATAACAGTTTAAATGGTATATGTCTCCACATACTGAAGTTTAAATTATGATTTGAAAACTCTTAATATTTATCACTTGTTTTTTGTTTGTTGAATTCTATATCTGCTAATTTATTATACTGTCTATATATGTTTATTTATATTGTAGCTATGATCATCTATTAAGTATTTATATCTTCGTTCTTTGTGGGTTTGGGTTGAGTCTTTAAGGAGTCAGCATCTCCTCAACCCGATTGTGTATCGAGTCTTGGACTTCTTCTTTGTAATCATGCATGATCATATTGTGTACTAATATAACATGTCTTTTATTTGAGTATAAGTATGGTGTGAGTCTATATATCTTTATCTTGAAAGTGTACCAATTTTTATAATTTTTATTAGGACTTGCTATGTAGATTTGTTTACACCTAATTATTTATTGAATATATTCATATATATGAGTTTTTGAAGTGATTAAAAATCCTTGTAGCTTTTTGATATGTATGATTATATCATATGTTGTGTCTTGATTGTTATGTATATATGTTGATAGTTTGGACATGAACCTATGAAGCACATTGTCATTAATATGTTTACTACATATTCTTATTTTTGTATATGTTAAGTATTTAAATATGTGTTGAATTAAGTATATTATTTTGTACTTTTGTTGTATAAGTTGCTTAATTTAATTTGTGAGGCCAACTTCATTGAATTGATATAAAGTTTTCAAAATTTTTTCATAAATTTGTATCTTCATTCCTCATTTATGTATCAATTACCTATTTAAGTTAGAAAAATAATTGCCTTTCGTCTAATTATTTTTACTCATGAGAATATTTATAAATTATTTTATAACTCTATATTTTTTAATATTAAAATTTTGTTAATAGCATGTGAGTCTAATTAATCATAATTATTTATTTATATTATAGTATATTATATCAATTATCTATAATGTATTGTAAGATTATTATATTTATTTATTTTTTAAATTGAATATTTATAGCAAAAGGTGAATTTTTTTTTTAAAATTATAAAAAATAATATTTTAAAAATTTATAATAATAAAAATAATATTTTAATAATTAAACGAGATTTAATTAAACAAATATTAAATATATTTAAATAAATATATTTTAATTTAAATGATGTATAATTGAATTATATTTAATATAAAATAACATAATAAATGTTTTTAATATAAGTAACATGAATTACTTGTAAGAAATTTATTTCGTGGTTATAAATAATTTAATGGCTCAAACTTACTAGATATAGCTTACGTCTTCTGTAATTTAGTTAGAATGACCGGTTCATACACGTTTAATCAATTACACAATTTTTTTTTCATTCTATAAACAATTGTTTGATTTTTTTTCTAATTAGGAGTGATATTATTTCTAAATAAATACATTTTCTCTTATAATATCAAGAATTGTCTAAATGATGAAAAAAACATTTTCGTGTTAATAATCCCTATTAATTTGGGAATGTGATTTTTCCTTTTCAATTTTGTACCTTATGCATTTAACGTCTTGAATAACATATAAGTATTTTAAATATGATTTTTTATTAACTCGATGAAAACAAGAAAATTGAAATTGAAATGAAAAAAAGAAAGAAAAATTATATTTTAAAATTTATAATATTAAAAATATCATATTTAAAATTTAAATAATTTTAATTTAATTTAGATGAATTACATCGATTTAATGAGTTATTAACTTATTTTACAAATTATCTTTTCATGATTTTTTAAAATTTCAAAACATTAATCCAATTAAACTCTCAAAATTTAACATTAAGTAGATTTATAACGTCGCTTTAGGTTCGTAAGTTTAATAATTTTAGAATTATAGTTTTTTTTTTGAATTTATTTACAAAATTAAAACTTAAAATTAAGAATATTCTTAACAAGATATATCTTTTACTATTATTTAAAAATATTTAAATTTATTAAAAATTAAAATTTTCTAAGGAAAATTTAAAATTTATATTATACTTAAAGTTAATATATAGTGAAAAAAATTAAAAAAATTAAAAAAATTATAAATTTTTTAAAATAAATAAAAAATAAAATTTATGTTAACACACTAATAAAAATATATCAAAACAAGTTTATTGACTTTCCTAAAAGGAAAAAAAAATTGATTTACAGACATATCATTAGATTTAGAGATTAGAATTTTTAAAAAATAATAAAAATATTAATTAATATATATAAGTATTATAAATATAATAAAATTAAAATTTATTTATTATAGAAGTGTTATGATTGAATTTTTATTTGTTTTATACAATTATAATCTTGGAATGATTAAATTATGCCATTTTTTTTTAAATTTTAGAATTTACAATCATTCTATAAAAAGTATGAAAATTCAATTTAATCTTAAATTAGATTCATGCGGCAATTTTTTAAATATGTTCATATTTAAATTTATCAATATAATTAAAATTATGAGTTCTAATTATTTTAATAATAAAAATATATTAAAATATTTGTAATAGTAATTTTAGAAGAAAAGCAAGAAAAAAAAAAAGAGTTTCTAACAGAGTCACCAAAAGGGCCAGGCCCTTGACGATAACCACACCTCCATCATTCAACTCTAAAATACGAATAACTGGAATCCACTCCAACCTATATAAGCACTATCGTCCTCCGTACTCTTCTTCGTTTTCAACTCTCTCTCTCTCTCTCTGCCATTATTTTCTCTCTATATCCTCCACACCTGTCTGTTTTTTTTCTTCTTCATAGAAATTGTAATTTCTTTTTTTCTTTTTAAGCTTCATAGCTATGGCGAAGGACGATTGGATTCAAGCGGCTTTGTCGGACGATACCCTAGTTGCGGAGTTATTGTTGCGTCTCAAATATTCTCAGGCTTCGTCGCTTCTCATATCTAGCTCTCCGTCAAACTCTAAAGCGTTTCTCCCTCTCAAATGGAGTATCAGGCTCCCAAGGTCCAGAGCTGTCAGGTGTGACGCCATTTCGCTGAGAAATAAGTCGTATTCAACGAGATGTAGCCCTACCACACCGCTCTCTTGGAGTGGTGGAGCTTCTCCTTCCGCCACCGCCGATGCTTCTGAAGAGTCAAGTCGTCTCAGATCCAAGGTTGTATCTCCATCTATGTCTCTTTTTCTTCTCTCTCCCTTATTCTGCCTTGTTCTTCTCTCTGCTTCAACTTTCTGGCTTTTTTGGTAATAGTGTCAGATTTATGACCACCTGAGCTGAGTTTCGACGGTGTATTCGGAGTCTTTGTTTTATGTTTGTGTTGAGTTTGAATCCATGGTTGATTTGCTAAGTCTGGTGGTCACGCCTATGTAGCTTGTCAGTGACTGATAGGCTCAGCCCTTCGTAGTGGCGGAGGCTTCGTCACATCCAACGAGGAAATATTCTATTCGTTTTGTTTTCGTTTTCCTTTTAATATTTTGATGTTGACCTTTACTCCTCGTCATCATTATTCTCTGTTTTTTTTCTTCCCCTTCCGCTTTCGATTTTGTGATTTGGAAACTGATGTTTAGTGTTCTCGGTTAGTCCTCCTCGTCGTATTTCAGACGGGGAAGAGGTACCGACGCCGGATTCTCGAAATGACAAATGTCTTTTCGCGAACTTATTCATTTTTCTCTTGCCCTGAAATTTACCCGTTCCATCTCCTATGATGAACTAAGCTTGGCAGTTACGCCTGAAGTGTCTTTTAGATCGTATTTTATTTTTTAGACGTCCATGAGATGTCAATTGTCAGACGATTGAAGACTCTTCACGTTTTCTCTCCCCCTCTTTCCGGCACATGTCATTCCTCTCTTTGTTTTCGAGTCCAGATTTTTGACTGTGGTAGATTAACAGACTGAAATACCCTTTTGTATTGGTTTATAGGTTGTGTAAAAATATTGGTATGAGTCGGTCGCATGAGTTTTTTTTTGTGTAAGATAAAATGAGTTTTGCATCATAAGATAACGCATGGATGGAGAATTCCTCAGACTTCCTCATAGGTTCTGTACTGGTTCAGGACAAGAAAACACATCTCTCTATGAGAAAAACGCATTTCACGATGTACGCATCTGTCAGGAAGAAAAAGTAAAAAAAGTGTTTTATTGTTCAGACCCCACATTTCTTTAAGCAGTAAACTCGAAACTAATACACGATCTAAACTCAGCTCCCTCTTTCTCGAAGAGAGTTTCGGACTCGTTGTGGTCATATATAAGTAAAGGGGTTTGAACGAGTCAAATGTGACGGTATTATGCTTTTGTGGGCCCTAATTATGAGGCATAATTATTTTTGTGGCCCCATTTGCTTTTGGAACGCTCTAAATAGGGAGCTGAGGTTATTAGCTTTGGTTTAGATGGTGGGTTCTTGATTTGGAATGGTAAATGGTGTATTAGTGTTACGACGAGTTTTCGGTAAGATAAAAACTGCTCTTTTGGTTTTTTTAATTAGGTTCTGTGAAAACGTTGGATGTGCGAGAACGTAATTGGCGTTAGAGTGGATCTTATCTCTTCTGGGTCCCGTCGATGTCTCTGTGTTCATATCCAGTTAAAATTATAATATCGTCCGAAAGGCTGTTGAATATCGGTCTTTGTTTTTTGAAATTGAAATTTTTATTGGTTTTGTGGATCGTTGGGTGATGGCTTTTTGGAATTTGGATTATGTTCTTTATATAATTTATTTCGAGTTAATTATTGTCGGAAATATTCTATCTGCAGTGACAATTATATGTATGAAATATAAAATGGTAAATAATATATTTAAAATTCTAAAATTATATACATATTTATTATAAACATGTTCATAGTATTTATGAATTTTAATATTTATACCAAATATATTTAGTAACATTTTTTTAACAAATCCAATGCGTACGGGTATAATAATTAACCCATTATTTTATATTATTTGGATTTGGCGTTGGAGATGCCGCGGTACTGTCAGCGAGCGGAGGCAAACAATTTATTTGGAAAGTAGGAAATTATGCACGTGAACCCATAGAATTTCTGAAGGACTTTGGGTAAAAGAGAGTATGACTGCCGTGGATCTAGTTGTTGATGGAAGACGGGAATCGATCATGGAGGCTGATCGAGAGGATAATAATTGGCTGGTCCGGCTTTTAATTATTTCTATTGATTTGAGAATCTTCATCCCGACAGTGAATTTGAGAGGTTATTGGATGCAAAGATGCAATGGGGTAGCTTGCGATTTGGGGATGTATCCATAGTTTAGGAATGGCGTGCGAGTCTAGACTTGAAAAAATAATAATAATTCCCTTCAAAATCTTCGTTATTTATTATGGAAGTTTTTGAATCTCTGTTATGGATCCCGATACTAGTATACTACTAAATCAATCTCCTTTTTTTTCTTCTTCAATACATCTGACTTTCTTTCTTCTGGGTAGTTAAGTTAAACCTACAAACAATATGATTGGCTAACGTGTGGTTGTTTGTCCTGCATAATCTAACTCGAAAAGAGTGGACTTTGGTATTTCTCTGTATCTTTCTATCTCATTCTGGCAAAAGATATTGGGTCTTATATTAAAGTGTTGACTGTAGGATGAAATGCATAATATTTCTTGAAATGCTTTAATTGATCTAATTCGTTCTGGGAAATAACCCAGGAGAATCATATTGGATGAGAGCAGTGCTCTGTTCGTCAAAGTAAATTTTACCATCTGCTTTTTCATTGCTCAGGCTATCTTTTCTGTTTTAATTTTTCCCAATTTAGAAAGATATATACTATATAAAGCATCATATAAAAAAATAAAGAAATATAAAGCAAGCATTTTACATACTTTTTAAAATTTATTGCATCTCCCTTTCGTCCACTTTTTTTCTCTATCTGTGCTTGCTTTTTCACTGCTTCAGCTTTGCTCTATACTAGTTTTGCGTTGTTTCTTTCTTACTTTTTGAGGTAATGCCTGTCTTATTGATCTGCGTATGGATTGATGTTTTAGGTTATTACTAAAACTGAATCCTCTAGCCCTACCACTTCAAATTCTGAGAGGTCAAGATCGAAAAAGAAGGTAAAGAAAAATACTTCCCGTCTTTCTTTTCTTGTAGTTGATTTAGCATTTTGGTTTATTGCTTTTTGTGGGTGTGGGAGTCATGGATATTTAATGTTGTGGTCCTAAGCATTTTACACGTTTGAAGATATAAAACATACTTGACGTTGTTGTGGACTTCATGTTTATTTATTGAATACCCATTGACATTGTCCAGACATTTGCTGAGCTTGAAGAGGATGAAAGTTCTCTTCTCAAGGGAAGGACATATTTGGAAAAGGTATGACTTTTTTTTCCCTCCCCTTCCCCCTTTGTTTTTCCTCAATTTTATTAGGTAGAAAACTCTTTCTTAGCTTTTTCGCTCCATTTACTAATAAGCTTGCTTGTTCTACAGGAAATGGCGACAGTAAGAGAAACTTTTAAAAAACGAAGATCAACAAATGAGAGTTTAAAACAGATAAAGGTGATTTTGGAATCTTCCATCTTTTTATTTAGAGAAAAAATGCGGACGTTAGATTAGTTCATTTGTGTGGCTAGTAAAATATTAAAAATTGTGTCATTCACTTATTTAATAATTTTTATATTTAAATTTTATTATATTTTTGTTAAGTTACTAAAGACAGTTAAAACATTTGTTTTTAACAATAATGAAGTTACAATTAATCCATAAAAATTTCACAAAATATTCATTTTAATATTTATTAATTACTAATGTTTTATTGATGTTTTAAAGAAATTCAAATGTATATTTAATAACTTGTTCTTTGAATGTTATTATTGATTTTTTTCTTAAAAAATTTCATATTAATTCAACCTTTATTTTTATTAAATATTCGTAATTTAATCACATTTTAATCACTTGATAGAAATTAATAATATTTTAATAGAAAAATCATCAAAATAATATAATTTATCTTTAATTGGTTCATTTTTTTCAATATTTTTAATCTAAGTAACTAATTCCAAACAATTGACTTAATATAAGGAAACTCGCCCTTTTATTTATGTAATTATTAATTATTATGGAGAGTTATATTAGTGTGTATGTTTTTCCATCAGAATTTGTTATTCTTTTACCAATGTTACATTAAATTAGGTCATTCTTACCATGAGTATAATCTTATCTCAGCTTGTGTGAAACTGAAATTGTTAAATATACTGAAATTGTTTAATCTTTAGCATAGTAATTCCCCCCAAATTCTTATAGCTGACAGAATACAACTGAATGTGTACAATGTTATCTCATGCTGATTTCTATACATGCACCGATGCATGTATTTATAGGCTGTTCATATTCCCCTTTGAGAGTAGCCATATGAATTCCCAACTCCCTTTCGTTCATGGTTTAGTTAGTTGGCATAGATGGTTTAATGTATTGGATTGCGATCATAATGATCACAATTCAATATAGAATGAGCCCTATATTGGAGACCAACTCTTCAACTTATCCACAGTTTATTCCCCAAGCAGTCTTAGATATTCAAGTATGGTGAAATTGATTAGTCACATTGTTACGATGCATCTGGTTCAGACAGAGGTACGCAGCATCTTGAAGCAGTTTGAGGGAAAGGAGTCCATCTCATTTCTTTTCGTTCCTTTCTTAGATAGCTATACATATTTTATTATTGTTTTTATTCCTTTTTAATGTGTTTTTTGTTATTTATTTAATTTTTATTACTATAAAGTCATTGTATATATGCGTACTGGGTAATCAATTTGAGGTTAGGAATAATGCGTTTTTTTTTAATTCTTCTCCTCCTCTAGGTAGTTTCAAAATAGTTTAACACGTGAACGACTAGAGATTTTTGTTGTTGTTGGTTTCCTTTCAAAAGGCTTTTTTTTCTTAATGCATTATGTTTGGCCCTTTTCATTGACATTTCACCTTGTTTTGCTGCAGCTGAACTTCAATTTGCATTCGAAGTCTTTAGGTGCAAGTTCTTGTGGAACTGAAAACAGCCAGTTACCCCAGAGAGCAGTGTCCACAGTTATTAGTGATTCTTCTAACTTGCCTACACAGGCCACTCATGATCATCATCCACAACCAGATTCTTCTGATGCATCAGAGGTCGTCTCAACTCGAGATGGTTTCTTGCTACCGGATCTAAATATGGTGCCTTCTGAGGAAGATTATGGTTACTGAAATGTTCTGGAATGAGCGGAGCAAACACGTTTATCATTTCCCCACAAAATCGTATATAGCCTCAGACGTCAGTGGAGTCTTGGTTTGCTGAATATCTTGTTAAGCTTTCCATGTCTTGCTGGATTCGTCTTTCTCAAAAGCCATTTTGGAAGATTGGGCAATCTAGACCGGAGAGTTATCTCATTCTTTGTAGGGTAGAAGCAAGATAACATTTGGAATTTTTTGTTGGGTTGGTTGAAATTTAATGCCCAGTTCTGTTCTTTCATACTTTACTACGCATCTCTAACTCTGATGCTCTGTTAATAGTAGGTTCATTGATATTGATTAGAAGTTACTATTTAGGCTGAAATATGTTTCTAAAGTCTTGCCCTCGAGATTCATTATGGATAGAAAGACATATGAACGAAGAAGCAAATAATGAAATTGGCTTCAATCGTTTAACTGATGTTTGGTCGGTAAAGATGAGTTTAATATTAGAATTGTTTTTACATATTTTTATGTTTAGTTCTCTTATAGATTATAGATTAAAAATGTAATGTAAATAATTTCTAAAGAAGATGGAATTATTATTACACCTTAGAATTGTTATTCTATTCCTGTTTCATTGTATAAAAAAATTTATTTCAATTTTGTCCTAAAATTCCCCTAAACGAGTTGTTAGTCTTGGATTCAAGTAATGAAGAATATAGATAATATTATTGATATCAATGAATATTGAATAAAAGCTGCAGATACTATGATACTAAGAGGAACCATGGTCTAATTAATTTGATTATTCATTTTATATTTATATTTATTAACCAACCTAAAATAAATAAAAATAATTTATTCATTTTATATTTATATTTATTAACCAACCATGGTCTAATAATATTATAAATAAAAATAATTATAATTTAAATTATCAATATATTTATACTAATAATTTATTATTTAATTTTTAAAAAATAAAATTTAAGATAATTAATAAAAAAATAATTAATGATATTATTTAAAATAAATAACTTTGTATAAAAAAGATAAATAATTGTAATATAAATACATAATTTTAAAAATTTATCTTAAATATACAATAATAATCATTATTGTAAAATATGTACTTAATTTTATTCAAAATTTTATAAGACTTGATATAAATTTTTATATATAATATAAATATAAATATAAATAAATTTATTTATTAATTCTTTTTACTAACAAGTATTATGATTTTAGAACTCATAATAAATAATTTTGGATTTGTATTAAGCTTAAATAAGAGATTTATATTAAAAAGAATATGGTATGAGTAATTATAATATCTAAGTTTAAATAAGAGATTTATATTAAAAAATATATGGTATTTAAAGATGAATAATTATAATATCTTAATAGGTAATTATCAATATTTTAGATATTAATTGTTTTAAAAAATAAGAACCCTAGATAAATTATACAATAAACAATGGCTAAGGATGACAATGGATTGGATCATATGATGATCTGATTTGATCTATTGTTCAAAAGATTCAATTTGATTTGATTTGTTTTGATTCGTGGATTAAATAGATCGGATTAAGTATTGATTAATTTATCAATGGATATCCATGAGAGAATTCGAATCGTTTAATTTTTTTTAATTTTTCTTTCTAAAAGCTAAAATATTATTTGATATGATGCATTATATATTTTAAATTGATAAATTAAATTAATAATAATAATAAGAGAACATTATATATTGTGGGAAAAAACTTTCTTACTTTTTTTAGAAACTTTGTTATTTATTTTAAACAAATTATGATAGAATAATAAATAATATCATTTATAATAGATATAAGAAGAAATGAATAATTATGAATACGGTGAGATTTAAATTTTTGTTTAAGAATTTTTAAACAATAATAAATAGATTTATGAAAATTTTAAGAGAAAAAGTTATATTTATAAAAATGAGAAATTTAAAAAGAATTATTCAAAATGTAAATTTTTTCATAAATAGTTGTAAAAAGTAGAGAAGTATGTTGGAAATGTACGATTCTTTTAGTTTTAAAATTATAGTTTAAAAAAATTTCAATTTGACCTCGATCCAATCTGTTGATCTTTTATGTGGATCATGATCTGATTTGATTCCAAAATGATCGGTTTTGATCCGGTCTAGAATGGATCACATAGATCAAATATCCGTGGAGTTTCAATCTGATTGATATTTTTGCCATTCCTAATAAGGGAAATAGTACACATTATTTTAAAATATGTGTATAATTATGTCCAAAAATTTTAAGGCATGATTTATACTTTTACGTACAGTATAGATAAATGTATCATGCATTTTTACATCAATAGATCTTAATATAATAATTTCACTCATAAAAATATATGTTTAAAGAGAAATATATTTTTAATAACAATCCAATAGGTGATGAATAGATGTAAGGATGTAAATTTGAGCCAATTGGTATAGTTCAAGCCCAAATTTTTGAATTAAGATTAGATTTGTGATTGTGATAGTCATCAATCCCTTGAGTTTAGACAAGATAGGATAAAATAATACATGATAAATAGTTTAGTTCCACATTCTTTGGGAAATTAAGATTGTAATGGTTCGTATGTATGAGTTTAATCTTTTGGATGAAGGCCCAATAAGAAGACCATGTGAGTCTAGACCCAAAATGAACTATTTATATTATGTGTTGGAGTATAACATTACATATTGTATCAAAATATAACCTAATTAAAAATGTGATCGATAAGGACATTTGTTCTTCTATATGACAAGTTATAATAAACTATGTAGTCTTATATTGCTTAAAAAATTGATTGTAATTGTTCATAAACATATGTTTCACTTCAAGAAGACTGAGTGTAAAAGAAAGAAGGAAATAGTAAATGACCTCTATAAACTCATGATCATATTCTCTTGACGAAGCCCAATTCTTTTGATCCGCTTATGCAATTTTATTTTTGTTTATGTATTCCCTAGTAAAATGGGGATTTAACCCCTTTAAAATATGTTTATTATTATTTTAATTTCATGATTATAACTTAATATAGAGCCATGTATATTTTGGAACTAAGTTGGATCAAACTTTTAAAATTAAATACATATTCAAAGTTCAATATTAAAACACTCGGGTATGGTCTTGATTTTTTTTAACTTTTAATATAATTAAATTAATGTTTTAGTATAAATGATGCAAAAATTGTAAATAATGCCTTCAAAAAGTGTGGAGCTTATAGTAGAAATATTTTCCTTCAAGCATGACCTTAAAATTATTTGAATAGGATTGGGCCAGATGTATTCAAACTTGATTGAGTTTTGAGTCGAGTCAGATTAGATAAGGTCATTTGATCTTTGATCAATCTAACTAAATTTACATGCATAGATGGATAATTTTTCTGATTTAAAATGATTTAATTTTGAAAAGCTATATAAAATGACACCCCTTAACATCAAAATAAAACCTAAATAACATTGAACATGTCCAATTGGTTGATGTTTAACATTGAACGAGTTTAATTAGTTAGACTTTAACTTAAAAAGTGTTTAATTTGAATAATAGTAAATTTGAAATTTTGTGTCTTTTTTCGTAGCAAAAATATGAGTTAGATATAAAAGGTATTATTTTTATGATAACAAGTTTTAAGGGGTGTTATAAATGTTATTTTTTCATTAGTTTTTTTTATCAATAAATCATCCATTATGATTCCAATGTATATGTTTTTAGTATGTTGTTTTATCATATCTTTGCATTGTTGTACTTGTGTGCTTATTTTACATCAATGTTAGGATTGCTTGTATTTTTGTGTGACCTCTTTCTACATATAGGTGTGTTGTTGTTTACATACTTGTGTACGTTCCTTGTTTGACTTTCAATGTCAAAATATGAGAAAAGTTTGCACAATATGTGTTTGTATTGTTGTATGTGCATTGTGTTTGTCATGCATTGTGCTCGTTATGTGAGGTTGATAAGTGTAATTTGCACTGCATCTTTGTTTTTTGATATGCATACACTAGGAGTGGTGTTTCATATATTTAAGGAAAGTTTGTTCCCGTAGTGCATGTTGAGTGTGTTGAACCTATTAGAGTTCACCTGTAAATGAGTGACTTGATAGTAGGTGTTATATTATATTTTATGTCTGTATGTTTGTTTTTCAAGGATATGTGTTGTTTTGTGTATATACATACATGTATAGCTTTGTTTTTCAAGGATATGTGTTGTTTTGTGTATATACATACATGTATAGCTTCATCTAACATAATAGAGTTGGAGCTGGAGCTTAGTTAAAGCTTAATAGATGATGTAGACTTGTAGCATAGAGTGGATAATCAAGATGATTAGTAGATCATTATGATAGATGAAGTATAACAAAATAAATGTATTGGAGTCAGGTGTGTTAGGGTGTCTTGGTTGTGTGTCGGGTTCATTCATGGGAATGAACTTGTTAGGTATATATTGCATGAATGTATTCTATATGATGCCTTGCCTATTTTAGAGTTATGTAATGTTTTACCACAAAAAGCTAAAGAAGGTATTGTAAGTCTTCTTGGTTTGTATTAGTATTCCCTTGAGAAAAACAGAAAGGCTTTATTTTTATTTGATGTTTGTCTGTCTTTTGTAAGGTTTATTATTAAGAAAACAAGTGCATGTAACAAACAAAACACTTAAGGCATAGTTTCATGTTTTGTTTGTTACATATACATATTCTCTTAAATTACATGTAATTTGCATGGTTGGGTGCTTGGTTATTGTGGTGTCGTCCTGTTACAGACTGAGAATTTTTATGCAGTTAAAAATGCATTTATTTGTATTTTTTCAAGGTTATTTTCCAAGATATTATCGAGGCTTCAATGAGGCTTGCTATGCTATTATCATGTGACATATAGTTCATCGAGGTGGACTTGACGAGATCTATAAGGGTTCTTCGAGTGGCTACTAATGAGTTGGTTCCAGTGAGTATTATCCTTGTCGAGTGGTTAACCGTGTGTCTATGAGGTTGAATGCTTCTATAAAGTCATAATTCTTATTCTTAGTTTCTTGGCCAGAACTTGAGGTGGAAGCTCTTATTATTTGGCTCTAGATTTCCACGCTCCATTCTTGGTATGTTTTCTTTCTGAGTATGGGGTGTATAAAATAATGTGTTCATCTGTAGGACATAAAACAACTGAAAGGAATCTCCCTCACATTTTTAAACATTGAGATAAGTATAACAAAATTGACATTGTGTGAAAATTTAGTGAGATAGAAAATGAACTAGTCATGTATCGACCAGGTGTAACGAGGTCGCAATGATTCCCATATATGAAGAGCCTATGTGGTGACAACTCTAAGTTTTGATTTGGCATATGTCGGTTGGTGTTGTAAGGTCGTAACAATTCTCATAGGTGAGACTCTTATGTGGTGGTAACGTTAGAGCCTATGTGATTGCATGCTAGGATGTTAAGACATCAAGTAGTTGATCACATCACTCTAAGTTAAGTATCGACTAAGTGTAACAAGGTTACAATGATTCCTATATATGAAGGGCCTTTATGGTGACAACTCTATGTTTTGATTTGTCATATATTGGCTATTGTTGCGAGGTTGTAACAATTCTCATATGTGAGGAACTTATGTGATGGTAGCGTTAGAGTTCATAAGTGATGAGCCTATGTGATTGCATGTTAAGAGGTTGAGACATCAAGTAGTTAATCACATCATATGATGATGGAGATTTGGGGACAAGTTATGATCTACTTGAATCATGTGTTATGTTGATGACACGTGGAAATTGAAGCATAGTTAGGGCAAGTGCTTCGACTATTAGAAATATTTGTATTTATATTTATATTTGTTGTAAAATATTGATTCGTAATGAATTGTTTATTATTGATGATTATTTTGCAACTAGTGGATGTTTCCATAGAAGTGTTAAATCCTATGTAATTTATCACGTAATATATTATGTTATATATGCTCTAATGTGATGAGAGTATAATTATTATTTATCAAATATGTTACACATAGTAGGTTTTGAAGTGATTAAAAATCATTTCTAACATTTATCATATGTTTGCATGATTCAAATGATGTGTGTGTTGTTTGCCTTTTTTTTTTTGCATGTTGTTAGTCTCGATTGGGATCTATGAAACACATTGTCAATAAAATGTTTATTGTAAATTTTTTTTATTTATTGGTTATTTATACAATGTGTCAAATTAAGCATATTATTATTGTTTATTTCAATATGCTTTCCATTTAATTCTCTTTTATTGGTTGAATTGTTGTTATTGTTTATTCCAATATGTTTTTTATTTAATTCACTTTTTGATACTATGTTTGGTTGAATTAAAATAAAACTCACGAGAAGCTCTTATAAATTAACATATTCACCTAGTAAAAACTTTCATTGATTTACACATTCATCCTTGAAAAGTTTCAATGGATTTACACATTCAATCCTTACAAAAAGTTTCTAAGGATTAGTGTATTCATTTTTTAGGTGTTCTTGATTGTCTATTTAAATTAAAGTTTATATGGTATAATTTTTATGATAAATGAAATTTAATTTGAATCACGCCTTTGGTATTATTTAATTTAAAATAAAATTAGTTGTGCATTAAAAAAATTAAAAAGTAAGAAAATTAGTTTTTAAAAAAGTTTAATTTATTAAAAATAAATTTTTTTTATGCAATAAATTATTGTTGTATAATAATTAATGTGATAAATAATTATAAATTAAAAAAATTAAATTAAATTATTTTAATTAATAATTATTTAATATATTAATTATTATATATCAACATATATAACTAAATACTATAAAGATTATACTATTACTACCTAGAGATGAGTGATAATTAAAATATTCCCTAGCTCATAAACACCAAACGGTCAATCAGTTGCCATTATTATCAAAATTTAATGTACCAAAAAAATCAGTTGCTGTTTGATTTGATTTATAGGTTTGTGTTTATTTATTAGATATCATAGGTTTGATTTGTGTAATCAGTTTTTTTTTACCTATTTTAAATCACATATTAAATATTAAAAAATCAGATGTTTTTAATCCAAAAACAACGGATTTCTGGAGATTATTTACCCATAAATCTTTTTCCGAATAAAATTAATTATATACAATAATTAATAATTAGTGAATAAGAATAAAAAATAAATATCATAATATAAATTATTAACGATAATAATTTCATTTACTAATTATATTATTATCACAACAAATAATTTTATATATGATATATTATTTTAAAAATATATCAATTTAATTTTTAATATTATTTTTTATTTTAATGATATTAATATTTAAAGATAAATATTTATATTAATTTAATGTAAATTTTACATTAAATTAAAAAAAATACATATTTTTAAATAAAATTAAACAATAAAAATATACTAAAAGAAAAAAAAAAGAACCCGGTTGCACAAAAATATCATCAAATAATTACAATTGGATTTATGAACGTACAAATTTGCAGAAAATCGACGTTCCCTCGATTCCCAAAACTTGCAAATTCAACTAAACAGTAAACACAGACACGAAGCCCAGCCCCCCAAAAAAGTACTTTTCATTTAAGCACTTCGGAAAAAGGATTAAAAAAAACACACACACTAAATACAATCAGATCTTATTGATTCAGGCAGAACCTGAAGAGAAAACAGTAGGCGACGACGGCTCTGATGATGGTGAAGATGACTCAAACGACGACCAGCTAAAATCAGAGGCCGTCGGCGATGCAGCAAGCCTGGCCGTGAAATCTCCGAAAGGAAAGCGATCATCATCATAGGCGCGATCCTTCTCGAAATTGAGAGCGTAGCTAGAAGCATCGTAGCTGAAATCGGCAGAAAATTGGCTCTTCCATCTGCCGGCCCTTTTTCGTTTCATCATAAGATTGCGTGGGAAGTCAGAGGCCGTGGATATGAACCACTGGTACGGAGATCGAGTGGTTCGAACATTTTCTTCGTTAGGGTTTGTGAGTAATTGTTGCTCATTGTGATTTATTTGTGTCGATAAACAGCCCGATAGACGCATAGTTGTGAGCCTCAACTTGTTTCTCCTGGTCGACGACAAAGACGTCGTTTGGTGATCTCCCATCATATTAGAGAGAGCGATGGATATCGATGTGGTTTATACTGGTGTTTAGAAGATCAATGAAACGAAGTGGCTGATGGTGGTAGACTCAGGACAGGGGGTAATGTGTGTGAGAGAGTAAGTAGCTGGAGATTGGAGATTGGAGATTGGAGTTAGAGAAGGTGGGAAGGTTATATATAGTTTTAAGCCTCAACGAAGGAGAGTGGAAGGAAGTGAATCAATAAAATTGTTTGTAAAAATTAAAAACAAAAATACTATAAAATAATATTAAATTTGCTCTTATTCATCTAATAAGATATAATGAATTAATATAAATTAATTTTCTTTTAAAAAAGTTATTAAAGTATATTTAGAAGATTTAAGTTAGATTTTTAAAATTAAAATTAATATTTTCATATAAAAATATATTAATTAAATATTTTTGTGATTAAAAATTTAAAGTTTTGTCATAAATGTTTCATCAAGAACAATTTTAATAAAGAAATCAAGGGAGGTGGACTGAGTGAATTCGGTGAAATGGATAATAAGAAAACGGGTTTAGCGGCAAAAATTGGGTGAGGTGGAGAAAGCGATAAAATCGTGGGAGGGACCTCGGCAGCGGCTTTCAGTTATATGTATAATCCGCGTCGGATATTCTTCGTTTAAAAGAAGTGTATTATAGTCACTTTCAAATGTATCATTTTAATTATTATTTTTTAAAAAATAATTAAATTTATTTTAATTTATATTATTATATTTAAATTAGAAAAACATATCTTTATGATAGAATTATCGTTAAAAATCAACATATTTTTTTTAATTTTATGTCATTGTGAACATGTGATTTTTGTGTTAAAACTAATGTTTTTTAAAAATTTAACAGAAATAAAATATTTCAACAATAAGTAAATATTTTTCTCTAATTTAAATATAATAATATAAATTAAAATAAATTTATTATTTTTTTAAAAACAAAATAAGTTTAGGTGAATCACTTGTAAAGAAAGTGACAAAAACTATCCAAAGAAATTAACTTATGATGTAATTCATCCTTATTTATCTCATATTATAAATTGAAGCTTTTTTTAATAATATGTATACGTTAAAACTCGAATATTAAATTGTTCTATTTTTTTAATTGTTTTTGTGTTCATTGTCTCAAATTATTTTGCAAAAATTGAATAATGTTTTGTTAGGTTTTCTTGAATTAACCTATCAAATATTGTGTGATTATATTTGATTGTTTAATAAATCTATTTATTTTATGATATTTTGATTATATGTTAATGTGAGTTCTTCTTGATTAAGTTATTGAATGTTTGGATCAAATAATTTTGTACGTGGTCATAATTATTTGATTTAATTATTAACTTTAAATAAGATATCTTTATTAAACTTCTGCTTCAACTTTTGATCTAGGATTGCTAGTTGGTTTTGATCAAACTGATATTTTATTAAATCATTCAGCCAAAGTTTTTTATTATTGAATATACTCTAGGACATACTTTAAATTTGTGTTATTATGTTAACTTTTTGTGTGCTAGCTAAACAAGTTCGATTACTTATGTGACTTGATTTTATCAGAAAGTTAATCTATATCTATACGCTTATCTTGTGGAGACTATGAAAGAAATAGTGACTCGTAAGTAGATTACTTTGAAGATATTATCTTGGAGCGTAATTTAAATCTTGACCTTATAATTGAACATTGATTTTCACCGTGTATAGTTAAGTGGTCTGGTGAACTGATAATTTTCTTCTTAAGTCATTGTCATGACCTATGTTCACCTAGAATATTGTGCATCAAGATCTTATTTATTTTTACTTTATATTATTTACACATGATTACATATCTAACACTTATGATTTTTTAACTAGTCATAATTCAAAAATTATCTATTCACTCTCTAGTTAATTAGATCCGTAGCATTAAACTTAGAACAATACAAATTTTTTTCATGCAATAGCTAATGCGTTCAAATATAACAATCAATTTAAACTTTATTTTAAATTTCTTCAAATATCGTAATTTTATATATAACAAGCAATAGTCTTTCCCACGAAGATTTAAGAGAATAACTCTTATTAATTTACGAAATTTTGGATGGATTATTATTGTAAAAAGAAAATTAATTCTATCAACTAAAAACCAGTAAAATAAAAATAGGATCTAAAGAATAATATGAAAATCTGAATAAAAATGAAGTGTAGGATTATCTTCTACCACTAGTATGTATTACAAATCAATAAAAACATATTTTAACTTTCTATTCTTTGATTATACAAATTTAGATAAACTCACGAGGTCGATTTTTTTTACTTAATCATTGAATTAGATAAGATCTTAATCCAATCTCTTTAAAATAGACAACTTAAAATAAGTTTTTTAAATTTAATCTATCAGAAGCATTTAATTTTAAGAAACATATTAGATCAAGGTTAAATTCATTAGCTCGGTTTAATTATCTTGAGTATTAGTTTTCATTACAAAGCAATTTATCATTAGTTATTTAAATTGATCAAGCAATTACATATTCAATCAACTAAATTTATTAATGATGAATAACTTATATAATCAAAAGAATTCATACAAACATTAAAACAGAGAATTAAATGCATAATCAAGAAGAATTGAAAATTGAAATATAACATATTTTATTAATTATTTACAATCCATAATTTTGAAATCGTACACAATCAAATAGAAAATTAACTACTCATAGGTAACAAAGAATCAAAAGAGTAATCACGAGAACAAATAAAATAAAGGAGAAGAGAGCTTAGGACTATTATCTCTGAAACTGATCTCCAACACTATTAATTGCCTCCATGAATTCTAGGTTCTTGATTCTAGCTCAAGTAAAATAATTATTCATTAACCCTAATTAATCTATATATACTACTAGGTTTTGAAGGGAATAAGTAGGATAAAATATTGAAAACTAGGCATTCATGTTGATTCATAACCCATAGGTCGTCATGCATAATATTCCATTCCGCCATGGCGACCATTTTATGCCCTCATAGAAAAACTCGAGAGTACTCTGGCACGATGCACAATGTATTTCCATATTATATAGTAAAACTCGAGGCTACTATGCTGTGACATACTGTTTCTATGCCTCTGCGCGCCTTATGGTTCTTCACTTCTTCACTTAGATAAAATCTTGATGAATTTTGCATATAAAATTTGTGTTTAGGTCTTCCATTGTTTGATAATTATGCTCTAGGAGCTAAATCTTTAATTCTTGTCATTTTGGATCCTTGCTTTCAACTTTAATTCTTTGATTTATATCTTTTAATGATCAAAACACCTGAAATACATCAAAATATACCTTGTGATTTCAAAATAATTAAATAAAAATACAATATTAAAACTTAATTCGACTATTAATTATGATAAGTCACAAGATAAGCTTGCTTTTAATCCCTAAAAGCTAAGTGATCCAAATATGTTCTCAAAAAGAAAATAAACAATTATATCCTAAGCTAACCTAAATCACTTTCCTATATTTTAATGGTTGTATTATGTATATGAAACAAGCCATTAAACCAATACGTGGCTCTAGTGGATGAGTTTTAGTCTCGTGGGGATTTCCCGTGATGAGATCCACAAACACCCTAACTAAACCAAAATAAATCAAATAAAAAAGAAACTAGAAGAACAAATATAATTTATCTTCCAAATCAATTTATATCTTTGTCTCAAAAATCACACATAACACATAACATATATAATATTAAAGTATCACTTATGGTTAAATGACAATTCAAATATTAATTTTATTTTTGTAATTGACTCTTTACATCCAACTAACCACAAAATATTAAACTCAACATAGGATTATTTCATGTATGTTAGGTTGAGTGTTGTGATTTTGACGAGAGAACGTGCGAGCAAGTCGATGTTGTTGCTCATGTTTTTATTTTGTTTGGATGTAGATATTTATGAAAATTACTCAATAATTTTTGAAAATGAAAAATGATATTTTTTGGCACTTCACCACACCCATTTCCACCACCCTTGGTAAGGTGGTTAGTGAGGTCCATGGTGATGTGGCTAGTGAGATGGCCGATTGAGTTCTATAAATACTCATTTTTATCTAGAAAAATATAACAAAATTCTATCAAATTGATATCTTATTTTTCTATTTTCGAATCTATAATGCCTTGATTGTTATTCGGTATTAGTGATTTATGATTGTATGAGCAAAATTGTGCTTATGAGTAGTGAGTACTTGAGTAGTGTTTGAAAGTGATTTTATGTGTAAACCTTATTGTGAGAGTGGACTGAGTTAAATTATCTACGTTTTCATATATTTTGCTGAGATATCAAATCGTTACCTATGTGCATACACTATACCTATACTCAATAACACCATTTTATAGTAAAGTGTGAGGACTTGTTTTTTATGCACAATACCAAGATAAGACAAAGAAGTGCAAAGAAAAAAAGTCAACACCACCATTGATTTTCACATTTTTAATTTTTGTAGGCAAATGTCTCTCAACCATAGTCATAAAAGACTGGAAAATAGATTGAACATTATTATTTTCATGAAGGAAGTAAATCGATTGATAATGACTAAAATCATTAATAATAAGAAGGAAAAATCTAGCTTTTATGTTAGCTACAATATGAGTCATCTAGAGATCCATGTAAATTGATTCAAAAGGAGTAAAAACTCTTGATGCTTAGTTTTAAAATGAAGTTTATGAGCTTTAGTTAAAGGAAAAAAATCCACAACTACATTTATTTTTACTATAATCAATATTAAACAAAAGAACAATAGAAGATGGATGAGATAACCTTGAGTGCCAAAGTTGTGCCTCAGGTAGAGTTGAAGAAATTTTGGAAATAACAAGTCCAGTAAGCTGCTTAGCACACTGCTGCACTTGCCTTCCTAAAGTATATAGCCCTTAATGTTTGAGCATCCTTGAAAAAAAAAATCATTTGCATGAAATTCAACAAATTTATGATTATCAACACAAAGATTTTGAATAGAAATAAGATTGTGTGACACACTAGGTTTATGTAGAACATGTGAAAGTGTCAAAACACAACTATAAAGATTAATAGAAGACTTATCAAAATGTTGAATAGACAAAGAAGAGCCATTACCTATAGTAACATTATTATTGTCAGAGTAAACAAGAACATTATAAAGATTTTATTTATCATTTATTAAATGATGAAAGGCTCCAGAATCTAACAACTAAGATGCATTGTTGATGTTTTCACGTTGAGAACTAGAAGACTCAACAACCATAGCATAAGCACCAAAATCATTGGTTTGCAACTTTCTTAGAAGAATATCATGAAGTTTAAAGCACCAATTTGCACAGTATCCAAGCTTGTTACACATTTAATATTGCACCTCAATAATTCCAGAATTTGAGTTTAACATAGGCTTTTTACTTTTTGGATCAAAAGATTGAGATGAATTTCAATGTTGTTGAGATAAAAAATCTTGAAGATTCTAATTACCTCTACCTTGATTTATAGGACAAGAGTTTTGATTTCTATTTGAGAAAGAGTTAGGAGTGTTAAAACAAATGTTGAGATTACTAAAGCTAGCAACATTTGCTTGAAATATGGAGTGTAAGGTTTATGTAAGTGTTAGAGATATTCGTGAAACAAAATATATAATTGTAATTTTAGTTTCTAGGTATGTCTTAAAAGAATATTTTCAAACTGAAGAAACTATCGAGTCTTAATGGTCACATATCAGGTATATTTTTATTCCCACACATGTTAGATCATATATTAGACATAATAAGAACAATGTGATATAGGCTACTCGATTGATTGAGTAATGACTAATTTGATTAAGCAATATAACTTGATTAAGTTAATTTTAACACATGACGAGATCAATCGAGGGATTTACTCGATCGATCGAGGACTAGATCGATCGAGTTAAATCATAGGATCAATCAACTTTTTTTGAATATTAAGTAAATGATCACTAGATCAATCGAGAGGATGTTCGATCAATCAATAAATATACTCGATCAATCAAGAACTTGGTTAGATTGATCGAGCAGCCAATTATTTGATTTTAAAACGTATTTTTAATATGAATTAGTTAGATTTGTTATTGTATTTTCCTTATTTCTTAAAAGTGTTTTAACTAATTTTATGGACAATATAATAATTTTACTTTAACCTAATGTACTTCAAAATATTTTATAAGTACAAACCTAAGTACACATTTAAAACTAACCACACAAGAGCTTAACTGTACTTATTCTCTTCATCTTTTATTCTCTATCTAGTTTTGCTAAAAGTTTTCAAGTAGACTTTTTCATTAAGTTAATTTATCAAACATTTGTGGTTGTATTTAATGAATTAACAAGCTTACAATAATAATTGTGTTATTGTGCTTTTAACTGATTGTTCTAGAGTTGCTAGTTGTTTTCGTTTTATCTGATATATTATTTAAATCAACTAGTCAATGTTGTTCTTTATTGAATCTTCTTTAGGACATATACTTGCACTTGTGCTTATGTGCTAAATTTTCAGGTAACAGTGGTGCATATTCGATTAACTCGTGGGACTCGAGTTTTTCGGTAACCTGGTTTAGATCTAAACGTTTATCTTGTAGAGACTATGATGAAAGTTACGACTTGTAAGTATATTACTTGGAAGCATTACCTACGTGGGTAGTTTAAGTCATAACCTTGTAATTGAATACTTATTTTTCATAGTAGATAGTTAGATGGTTTGGTAGACTGATGATTTTTCTCTTAAGTCAATTGTGTGACCTACGTTGTTTCTACCTAAAAATCTTGTGTGCTGATATTTTTTTTCACATTACTTTACGTACACGTGACTGTTTGTTTGGTTGCTTACAAAATTTTTATTTACCATACTTCTGTTAGTTAATGAATTAGATCTATAACTAAACAAACTTTCATAAAGGTAAAATGAAATTGGTGATCCTTTAATCCCTCGTGAGCAAGAAGGTGACTATATAGTGCATTAAAAGAAATATGTTTTGCCCCAAGAGTTATGCTAGTGATAAAATAGTTTCAATTGGAATCAAGACCTCTTAGTGTATATAGCACTAAATCTTGATCTTGAACATCTTGATCTAAAGCATATAATATTCAATATTAAGATCACTTTTTCTATTTGCACGAAGTTGGAGCCTCAAATCCATGATTCAAGCTCCAAAATTGGTTGATAAGGATTCCAATTTCAACCACATATCAACCGTAAATCGAGTGTAAACTAGATGTGAACTCATATCAGGAGTTAGGTATTGAGCCATAAATCTAGTTCTTGATAAGGCCATTAAGTCGATTCCAAACAACAAAAGTGTTAATCTACATGGAACTACATACTGAGAAAGGGATATGAGATGAGGATTTATGCAATCCTCTAGGCTATAATCTATGATTACTAAGAGCATTGGCTCTTTCCAAACCAGAAAATTGATAGGATTCAATTTAATCGAAAGAGACAGATTAACTAGATGAGTTGCAGCAATGATGTAGAAGAATTTGAAGACTATCCTTCATTATTAATTGCACGAGTATGTGAGACAGTAGGTGAACTAAAAGGAGTAGTCATTAGAGCTTTATAAAAGTTTTCTTGAGCCTATGTGTCTTTGATACCATGCGAATAATAGAGATGAAACATAAGAGAAAGTGATTTCTATTTCTTAGATTGGAAATTATGTAAAACTATTATTCATGTAAGCCTATCTGTGTATATATTCTAGTAAACTAGCTAATAACAACCTAAGGGCATTTTCAACCATGCACTATCACATCAAATTTGGTATAAAATTTTGTGTAAAGTTGTTTCAATTTTTTTTTAGAATTTTTTTTAAAAATATTATTAAACTTTTTATTACATATAAAATTAAATACATAAAAAAAATTATTAAATATAACATATATCTTAAAATAAAATTAATTGATTGAATATAATAATTGTTAAAGAATTAATTAAAATATATTTTATTTTATAAAAAATATACTTATTATTGTAATATTTAATATTATGGATTAAAAATGAATAAAAATTTAACATAACCTTTAATATAAATCGATGATATAGGTTGAAGATATTATAACTGCTATACATTACCTTGTAAACTGATCACAACAATACAGGTTCTGTTGATTTTTTTAGAAGAGAGGTTTTTTTTTTCCCCTAATGTAAGTGAAATGTTGACGAGATTTCTTATTTATTTTGTTTAGGGTAATGTATTACTTAATTTTAATATATTTTATTTCATTATATTTTTTTAATATAATATTTTATAATTAAGATAACAAAATTCAAAATATCCGGAGAATTTATCTTGTCCAAGTACCACTTAAGAACAAGATGACTTTTTTCCTTCATTCTTTTTACTGAATAACATAAATGGAAGGCGTATAATCTGTGTACCCTCCTAAAGAAGAAGAAAGGTTGTGTTAAAACTGAAAAATATAGAAATGGGTTGTCGGAATACATTCTTGAGTATACTTATTACCTTCTCAGTAGCTCTAATTACATACAACATCATAATCTCAGCAAATGTTCCTCTGAGACAAGAACTTCCAGGTCCATCCAGGTCTACAATATCGTCAATTTTGGTGGACCCAATAAACAAGATGCCATTAGATAGATCAAGAGCAAGACCCAATTCCAAGAGACTGTTCCACACGGCTGTGACGGCCTCTGATTCAGTCTATAACACTTGGCAGTGTAGAATTATGTATTACTGGTTCAAGAAATTGAAGAATGAACCCAATTCTGAGATGGGTGATTTCACTAGGATTTTACATTCTGGAAAGCCTGATCAGTTCATGGATGAGATCCCCACCTTCGTTGCTCAGCCTTTACCTGCGGGAATGGATCGGGTTCGTACTCTATGGTTCTTTGTCTTTTTTGGGTTTGGGGAAAAGGTTAATTCATATTTAATTCTGCTGGGGTTAACTTAAATTACTTTTCATTTATTTAAGTTCTGAAATTTCAATGTTATGTGAGTGATTTGAGCTTATATCTTGAGAATGTTTTCGGATGGTTCACTCAGGAATTTCCTCGACAATTTTGACTTTTTTTGTCTGCTTTGGATTGTTGGGATTAATAAACTATCAGTGTAATTGAGCTTGACGTAAAGATCACGCTTCATGCTGTATTCAAGCGTTTTTTGTTAACTTTGCTGAAAAAACTTGACCTTTATTAGTGTGATCTTCACTCATTTGCTAATTATTTTCATTTTTGAGGACCTCACAGAAAAGGGGAAATTGGAAAATATGTACTTTCCTTGGGTTGAAGCTAGTTGCTTTCTTGCTTGCTTAGAGAATAAAGAAATTTCCAAAAGCTAATATAGATATTATCTGTCTTTTTGTTTGGCAGTTGACAGTTTTTGTGGATATGGTGGCAAGCTAATAAAATTTACTACATATCGGTTGCTTATCTCTTATCTATATCGTTTGCAGGGGTACATAGTTCTCAACAGACCTTGGGCTTTTGTGCAGTGGCTTCAGCAAGCAGACATTAAAGAAGAGTAGGAAATGCTAAACTTCCAAAATTAAAGAATTTTTTCGGTCTGTCATTTTCTATATTACAAGGACTCTTTTGGAATTCTTAAATTGTTGGAATAGTATCTGAATATTGAGCTCACCCATTTTCTCAAATTTTTTGTAAATTTTCACTATTGGAGTGTCTAGTATCTACATTCATGTCCATGTCGTTTCACTTGAATACGAGGATTACATGAAAATTGAAGAGTAATGCATCATAGATCATAATGTGTTTTCGTACTGATTGACTTTGTCTATGCTTTTCATGATATTTATACAGTTACATACTGATGTCAGAGCCAGATCATATTATTGTCAAGCCTATCCCAAACTTTTCCACAGAATCAATGGGAGCTGCATTTCCTTTCTTTTACATTGAACCTAAAAAGTATGAGTCAGTTCTCAGGAAGTACTTCCCTGTGGTCAGGGGACCAATAAATAAAATTGACCCAATTGGAAATTCCCCTGTTATTGTTGGGAAGGTATGTGACCTATAAAGATTGATGAGAATGATAGAGTTATATTTTGTTTTTGTACTTATCTTGTTGTAATCTCCATCATAAATTGTCAGGAACTTCTTAAGAAGATTGCTCCTACTTGGATGAATGTTTCCCTATCCATGAAGCAGGATCCCGAAACAGACAAAGCTTTTGGTTGGGTGCTCGAAATGTTCGTGCAAACGTGTAAACTCCGCAAGCAACTTTGAAATTTGTATAGGACCTTTTAACTTGATTTTGTGTATGCCTGTAGGTATGCGTATGCTGTTTCATCTGCTCTCCATGGGGTTAGTAACATCTTGTACAAGGATTTCATGATTCAGGTTTGATGAATTATCATTCATTTTATGGACTTTCAATGAAGAGTAGTTTCATGATTACTTATGTAAATAATCTTGATCCATGTGTTGCTTGTCGGATCTATACTGTAACTGTTGGGGATATATTCCAAGTTCTTTAACAATGCCTTTGAAATTTGTTTAGTGCAAAAAGAGGAGAGGAAGGAGAGGGGGAGAGGGGGCGGGGGGGAGAATGATATAGTTTGCAAATTTGTAAAGCTACCTGATTATTTGATACTCCATGATGTCTTCAAATTATTTTGATTTTTGAACAGTTTGTTGATTCTCTAATTTGCTGCATATTGCCCTTGCTTGCTATTTAGATCATGAACTTTTTTTCATATCTTTTCCAAACCGTGTCCATTTTATGAAATGAGTCTAATAAATTTCACGATTTTATTATATTATTGTTCTTAACTTGCTTGTGGTTTTTTTTTTTTAAATTTTTTTTGGGTAATGTGCACATCAGCCTCCATGGGAAACAGAAGTTGGCAAGAAGTTCATAATTCATTATACTTATGGATGTAACTACAATATGAAGGTACTCTTGTTGGTGATTGGGTCGTGCAAAATTTACTACCCGTGGATTTTTTTTCTTTTTTGTTTTGAAAGAAAAGACAGCAAACTGATTTTGTTGCATTTAACTCTTCATAATGACTATTTTGTGTCATTAAGGGTGAATTAACATATGGAAAGATTGGAGAATGGAGATTTGACAAAAGATCTTATATGACAAAGGTACCACCGCAAAATCTTCCCCAACCTCCACCTGGTGTTCCAGAAAGTGTGGTATGTTAATCTCATGTGTATCTCTTGTGCTAACATATTGCTAAATAACTGGTTAATATCAGCAAAGATTGCAGTAATCTCTAAAACTAATCATTTTTCTCTAGTGTTATATTTTTCTACCTGAACTTTGGGAAAAATACCTACTTGCTTTCTAAATTTAGGGAGACATTTGAACACTTGCTTCAAACATTACTGAATCAATGTTTAGTAGCTTCCATTCTAAAATTAGAATGGAGCTAGGTTAGGTTGAGTGTGGATATGAGAATGGTAATTAGAATGGAAATAAGAAACATAACCCAAAGTGTATCAGTATCTTGAAAATAGTGAGGTTTCTTATTTGATATGGCCAGGCCGAGGATTATTTTGGGGAAGCAGTACAGCCTGAAACCTTTATGTGTTGAGCACTGCTATATACAACAAAATCATTATAATCAACACTAACGTGAAAGTTTTTCATTGGATGCAATTCTGCAAGTTCAACTATACCTACTGTGCCTTGTGCCATGTAATGTGAGATTCATCTCAAGTACTTTTTTCTGTGTTGGCCATACAACTTTAAACATCAAAGATTTAGGAAAAAAAAATCAGTACACATTTTTTATTATTTTTCTATTAATGGGAAGTTTGGGTCACATTCACCAGACTACAAGCCCAACCATAGGGCATTGAATTAATTATTCAGATTTGGCTCACTTACTGGAACAATGTTAATATGATTTAAATAATGTTACATGACAAATTCAATGAACGAGGTTAACATATTCTTAATCTAATAATCTGATTGACTGTTGTTGACAAATTCAATGAAGCAATGAACCAAGTTAACATATTCTTAAGCTAATAATCTGATTGACTGTTGTTGACAAATTCAAACATTGCAGGTGACTTTGGTAAAGATGGTAAATGAAGCCACGGAAAACATTCCAAATTGGGAGTCATACTCATAGAGAATAGAGTTAGTGGATAGATATATGTAGAGATAACATATGTTTCTGCATTATTCATATGCAATCTCCACTGTCTGCTTCTTTGACACCATATGGGTTGGGAAGCCCTTGTAAATTGTTTCTTCCCTACATAGTCTTTCCCCCCTTTTCTATTTTTGCGCGATCTATTCAGTATTAAAAGCCATACAATATTCAGTGCTGCATTTCTAATAGAAGATCAAGATGGAAAGAATATTCAGTCTTGCATATAAAAACTGCAGACGAGGTAGACAAATTAAACATGAAAATATCAAGCAATGTTTAGTACTCTTTATTAATGGACACTTTTTTTTTTTGAAAGATCAAACGGTAGTTAAGTAGGTTTTATTGCTATTAAACAGCAAGCCTTGCTAGAAAACCAATCAGGATCGACCATGATACTATAGGATAGGGATTCAGTAGGTATTTTTTTTCTTACTATTTGTGTATTGTGATCGACCAAGACTGGCTCATATTACACAATAGCTGCTTTAATTAGGAGATGGATTAGTAAGCGATTTACAACTTTATGCTAATCCCTCTTACATTTTTTTCCCAAAAATAAAAATAAACAAATAAAACAATTCCGCTTCCATTTTTCTCCAATAAAACAATCCCTCTTCCATTTTCTTCTTCAGAAGCATGTTGTAGAGTAAGCTACATCGTAAAAGTAACAATTCCACGTACCACCAATTTTGTCCTGATGCTAGCTGCCCAAATTATTTAAATTTTATGTGAAATGACTTCACCTCAAATTATTTAAATTTTATGTGAAATGACTTCACCTCAAATTATTTTAAATTAATTGAGATGCACAATTCACGAGCTGCCTCAATTATTTTTTTAAAATATAAAATATTTTTTTTTAACTTTGTTTAAGAATAAATTTTTTATGTTTGTTTAAATACTATTTTAATTATATATATCTGTAAAATAAGAAAAAAAATGTTATCTTTTAAATGCATTTTTATTAAAGTAAATTATTTTTGTATCAAGATATATTAGTTCACAAATTGTTTCATATAACCCATTTGAACTCCTAAGTTAAATAAGATGTATTAGAAGTAATCACACATTGATTAATGATAAAATTATGAAAAAATTTAAGATTATATGTCTACCCATTAATTAACCTTTTTGAATTGTAAAACACAATATTTTTGTGAATTTGACTTGTATTAAAGTCTCAATCCATTGAGCCAAAGACTATGGACCTCGACTAAAAAAAAATAAAATGGATCATTAAAAAAAATTACCAAATGATTCAAATAGAATAAAATAGGATAAAACAAGTAAAAAATACAAATTGATAAATTTTGTAAGAAACAAAAACCCACACTTTCAAGAAAGATGTTAGAAAATTATATCATATATTGATGATAACACTATCATAAAATTTATAAAGATTATAGACATCTTTACCCATTGGATTGAAATTTTAAAATTAAAAAATCCATATTTTTTACAAGATACCTTATTAGCTCATCAATTCATAAAATAAACTTTCTACTCATTTAACGTCTACTTGAGTCCCATGTTGATTCTTTCCCCTAGAAAAATTATATATAAATAATCAAAATAGTTTCCAGAGCTCAACACATGGTTGTTCTATGAATTTAATCGACTTTTGTTCTTCATAGGACCCTTTGAGGGGTAATTTTTAAAGTCCTCAAATATATTACTCTCAATTTTGGATCCCACACACATATATGTGGACCGATAACTTGCTAACGATAATAAAATGAAGAAAAAAATTGAAGTCTTTAAAATAGGAAAGATAAATCCCAAATTAATCCATAAATCTATTTTTTATTTTATTTAATATTATAGTATCTAATTAAGACTTCCTAATAATGAATGATTAAATTGAAGTGAAAATTTATCATCCCATCAACAAGAAGAGTCATACATAGTAAGAGATCGAACTCAAAAAGGTAAAAGAAAACTAAACAAATCAATCACATAATACATATAATTTTTATTTATTGATTTAATTGTTATTAATTAAGTTTTTCTAAAAATAAATTTCTCCCTTTTGATACATGAACCTTTCATGATAAAGGAAAACTAGAGTTCTTGTTTAGTTTTTTAGTCGTACGACTTGAAAAAAATAAAAAAATTCCTGAAGAATTCCTTTGATACGAGGATTATTGATCCAGAATATAATATTCATGAACCTAAACAAGACACAAGTCTTACGAAATTACCTATTTTATTTACAGGAATCGAATACACTATCTAGCATTCTAGTTCATATAGCGCCTACAATTATTCGAGTTACAAAAACATGGAATCTTCTTACCTTCGTCTTCATGGTTAAAATGGTAATCGTATGTTATCTCTTCGCCGGGAAAAATCTCTCTCACAGCAAAGAAGACAACCTGAGAACCCAGAAATAAGTACAAAGTCCTTCAAGAAGTCACAAAATCAAAACACATTACATCATCAAAATGCTAGGAAGCACTTTGCATGATTTAATAGAAAGGGAAAATTGTCGAATTAGTCCTGAAGATTTGCTTAGAAATGCACTTAATCTTACTATTGTTGGGTTGCACCTTCCAATTCCATTATTACAAAAAATGTGCACTTTAATTCTCAAATTGATCCCTTCTAGTTCCATTATTGGGTTGGACTATAATTACTCATTTCTTAACAATTGAAGAACTACCAATGCTTATGTTTACATATCTGAGGACTAGATAGGTTCATTTTTCATAACAATGGGACTAGAAGTTCCCAGCTCAATAATACTTGGATTAAAGTGCATTTAAGAAAATAATAATTGGGCAGGTATAATTATTTAGAGCATGTTGTTTTTTCCACATCAACATTTAAAATTAACAGTAGAGCATAGTGCAATTGAACATGCCTTATTATGCCACATGGTAATTACAAGTCTTAATTAGACCAAACTGGTTCATGAGTACGTAAAGATGAACAACATGAGTAAGGAAAATAGATCTCATCATCATGCTTGAAACAAAGTCCAATCTAGGATTAGAAAGTACCTTTTTTTCATTCCTCACGGATATCACTTTAGCAACACAATTTGGCTGGCCAAAATTAAAACAAGGTTGAGTACAAGCTCTAAAGACAAAGGAAATTTTTGTCAAGTAAATTGTGTAAATTTTCTAGTATATTTGGTGGTGGTTGAACCACACAAATGGTCCCTAACTTTTTCTGATCATATACTTTGGTCCCTACTTTTTCTAAGGGATGTAGTGTAAGTGTAGAATGTACTTCAGCCTATGCTCGGGATAGCAGTTGGGTTATTTATTTATTTTATTTTATTTTATTTTTGTGTGAAGGAGGGGGAATTTATTCTGTGGCAACTAGGATCTATTCATACTCAAGTCATTTGTCTTTTAAAGCTCTACAAAATAGCCATGCAACAAAATTGTTACATTATCTGCATGCTGGGAGTCACTGCATGGGCTTTGTTCTTGATTCAATTTCTTTTCTTTAAATTGTGTTTGAAAAATAAGCCAAAAGCATGAATAGTTCTCACTTAGTGAACCAATCATGCACTAAACTTTCAAGCAGGTGTTTAACTCAGAAACTGAAACAGAAATATTACCAGGCATGAATGGTTGACAAAACGAGCTATCCCTCCTTTAAGGGTCGCATCAATAATATGCTCCTTGTCTATCCTGAAAAAGTAGCAAGCACTCTTGTACTGAAGCCTTCTTCCAGATTGATACTCATGCTCCCTTTTATCAGCTACACGTTGCCCCACAATTTCACCAACATACTCAACAACCTAAACACAGACACAGACAATTTATCATACCTCCCCTTGTTAATCTTTTTCATGTCTTAAAGAATGAGAATATCGTACCATTTCACCAGGTGAAATGAATCGAGATGTGTAAAGACCAAGAGCATGTATGTGAGACTTATACACAATCAGATGTTTCCAACCTTTTGCTTGTTTGTAACGAACATATTCTTTCTGCAGTTGATAGGACAATTAGTACGTTAATATAAATGATCTATACTAGGTTTGCAGAAAAAATGGAAATGAATGATATAGAAGGGAGGGGGAGAGTTCAACCATTACTAGCTTTTCTAGTGATACAGAAGAATTCTTGATGTAGAACAGACAGAAAAATAGGAAAGATAATAGAAGAAAGAATAGAAATAATAGATGGATTGGGATTAGAGATTTAAACGAATAAGAAAAGAGATAAACAGACAAATAATTACTGGGGAAAAACTAAAAAACTGTATTCAATTCATTATGGTTTCATAAATAAATATAATACTAGTTCCTATTTATAGCACTAAAACAAGATAAATATAAAATAATTAATAATACTAGATATCTGATAACCAAAAGATAAATATAAATTTAAATACTAGATATCTGATAACTATGAAATTTTAACCAATTCTTGGATTTGCATTGATTCTCCCCGACTGAGAATACTCGACACTAGATGAGTTGTGGAGTCATAGTATTAATATCAGAAACTTGAGATATAATAATAGACACTTGGGCTCGTGATCAAGAGACAATGAAAATGTTCAAGCAACAAGTTCAACCTCGAGCACTTATAGTAATCCAAGAGGCAATTGAAATTTATCGTTCGAGAACAAACCAAAGTTTGGAAACTCAATTACATCCTGATTAACATCCCTTTAAGTGATGACGGCTATGGCAACTTTTTTTCTAAACAAGAGACACCATCACTATCAGACAAAAGTATCGCTAAGGATTTATTATAATAGAAATCTCCAAACAGGTATCATCTTTCTCTTCTTGCTTTAGTGTCAAGATCGTAATATCTGAACAAATAGCCTCATTCTCTTGCTTTTTCAAATATGATATTTATTGAAATCATGGCCTTTCTCCCTCACTTCATTTCAAAATGAGTCCATTCGAGAGTTCATATCTTGCTTGAAATCCTCAATTGATTAAGTTAAACATGAGCCCATATTACTGTTTTTCATTTGAGGGCAAGGAGTTTTTATTCAAACTATGGAATCCTCATACTAGTAATAAAAACTGATCAACCTGTGAAACAAAAAAATTAGATTAAATTTTATGTTGATCAGAGTTGACCGTTTGACCAGGGTTGACCACTTTGACCGACATGGGTGGTGGCATATGGAGGTGTAAGAGGTGCCAATGGATAGCCTGCAACGAGGGGAGTTTGTTGGTGGTGACGACTGTTTGGTAAAGATTGACGTCACGTCGTATTTTTGCATGAAAGGTTTGGTAGAATTGTAGCTATGAGTGGAGGTAGGAACACTTGGGCTTGGCTAGATGGTGTTCTGCAGTTGCTCCCATGCCGTTGGTGTAAATTAGCGATGACTAGAATGGTGGTGGCCGATGGTCAAATCAATCTTTGCGGTGGCACTGGCAGAAAAGTTGGTACTCCGATGGGTGGGTTAGGTCGGGGATGCTATTCCGGTTCTGAGGTTGGGGTCTAATGCTGGAGTGGTAGCAGCAAGATAGTCGGGTGGTGGCTGACAGACTCTAGGGTTGGGTTCACAAATTTGTTTTTCATTTTTTTTTTCAGATCTGATTTTTCATTTTCTTGCAGAATTTCTGGAAGTGAATTTGAATTTTTATTTTTTTTTGGAAAAGATAAACAAAGGATATGATTTTGTTTAAGAAAGCAAAACATGGTTGTTCTGATACCAAACTGATATATAACAGATAAAGAAATAGGAGAGAGAATAGATAAAAAGGGAGAAATAATAGACAAATTAGGATTGGAGATTTAGACGAATAAGAAAGGAGAGAAACATACATAATCATTGGGGAGAAACTAATAAGCTGTATTCAATTCATTACGTTCTCATAAACAAATACAATACTAGGTCCTACTTTTAGGACTAAAATAAATAAATATAAAATAATTAATAATAATTCTAAATAACCAAAAGATAAATTTAAATTCAAATATTAGATAAATAAACTTAAATATTAGATAATTAATAACTATTAAATTCTAACTAATCTATTGTTAGATTTGCCTCAATTATATTGCTCTAATTATGTCATATCAACACCAATAAAGATTTTCAAGTTGCGCGTAAAATTTATTGGACTGTAAAATTATGGCTTTTTGTTCTTCAATATCCGGATCAGAAATATGGGAGGATAATAAAAAAACTCCACGAAGTGTTCAATCACAAGAAACAGGAATATGATCTACTTGTAAACATGACTATAAATGTGGATGCATAGTTTCAAATCAAATCCCAAATGTAACATTAAGCATTAAAATAGAAACCCTAATATTTATTTCTAATATATAACATTGAAGAAATCACTTGAATATACAGATTTTACAGCCATGGTTTTGCAGCATCATATTCTCCAAAACGGAAGTTTGGCAACTAAATAAATAGTGGAATGAAAATACATACTCGACAATCATATTCCATATCTGATATAGGTTTTATTCCAAGACCTTGACCGCATGATTTTTGCCCATTAATGTGAATCCAGGCATTTAACTGGTCCTGGGGAACAAGACATCCGCCCTTGCCTTTTGACTGACCAAGCTGATTATAAAGGAAGCCATCATGTTTACGGCCATTGAAACCCTACAATTTTCCAGGAAATCATGAATATTCACGCAAGTACTCCATTAATTCAAAGAACAGTGCATCCATAACTTAAAGAAACATAAATAGAAAGAAAAAGCAAAATTGGCCTAGACGACTGGTCAAAAACCTCTGTCCTAGCACAGGTGAATTCCTCCACCACCAAACCAGTTTTGGCAACAGAATGATTCCATCCAGATTCACACATCAACTGTGCAGCATGATGTGCACATCTTCCATAGAAAGCAACTTTCTCATTCTCAACACCTTCAATTTGTAACAGATCCTGGGGCAATACCAAGTGATGAGAACCAGTTTAGTAAATCGATACAAACAAGAATCATTTTATAGCATATATATATTTTGTTCCTTGAAATGGAATTCAAACTTCACAAGAGCCACATAGAACACTTAAATGAACCAAGGAAAAATTGAACCAAAAAAAGTGAGAAGCTCAAGAATACATTTAGAATGTTGAAGTATACAATCTAATTTAACACCCAGAAAACTAATTGCACTCATTGAAATCAAAGACACTTTAGAATAGGGAGGTTTGCAACAGTGTATTATGAGCTTAGTAGCTTTGTGCCAACAACAATTTCCTTGTCTTAAAAATTTCCTAAACCACGTATATGGGTGGAAAATTGGCAATGGATTGGATGTCCTCCGTTATGAACAAAACCTGGAACGATTCATATATTATGAGGGGAAAAAAGCAGAATGATCTTATCTGTTTTGAACTGCACATTGGTTTTGGAGCTTCAATATGCGAATCAATGCATATCCAAAATTGGCAATGGATTGGATGTGCTCCATTATGAACAAAATCTGGAACAATCCTATCTGTTATGAGGGGAAAAAACAGAATGGTCTGATCTGTTTTGAACTGCATATTGGTTTTGTAGCTTCAATACTCAAATCAATGCATATCCAAAATATGATTCTTTGTCCCTTTTGACCATTTGATTTTTTTAATTTTTGCAACTTTTTCTTTTGACATTGTATATCTATTGACCCATCGATATACAAAAGATCCAATCCAATTTGTTTTCATGCATATCAAATCAGATCAGATCCAAATTTGACCTGCTTTGACCTGATCAGAAGCAGATCCACAGATATTTATCATATTTCCATGGAGCTCCAGTTTGGCAGATCTTTTTGCCATCCCTAACCATTTAAGGAGATTTTGAAAGGTTAATATGAAAAATAATATACACTTATTCAGAACAGACAGCAGGCATAATAGCAAGGACTGACAACTGATAAAGGATTGAGTTATGGTTCTGATTCTTCTGAAAATACAAAATATGACATGACCTTCATGATTAACAGAGTTTGCTTTTCTATTACTGACACCATATTAAATGAGACCACCTAAAATCAGAAGACACAGAGTTCCCCATGACATATAAACATTTTTTGGAAGCTCCACAGCATAGCTACTGTATGAATACAAATATATAGGCCTTTTAGCATCAGTTAAAAATATAATATCTTGTAAAATATGAAGAAAAAAGAAATCAAACAACAAATGTTGGAAACATAATTAACACTGAGGTTAAATCTGATAGCAAAACAAAGTTCACCTGCTCTCTAAGAGTTCCTCATGAGTTTTGAGTATAACAACCAAGATTATTTGTCCAATGTCTACAAATATGTCATGTATTGTCTTGATAGATTAAGAAAATTTTAGTGAGAATTAATTTTCTTATGCCTCTCTACATTTGATTTCTCAACAATAAAATGAGAAGAAAATTAGGTAAATGAATAATACAACCCAACGATAAGTCAAGATGTAGATGTAGTGGATGACAGCCCAAAGATTATTAGAAAGTAAAGACCTTCTGATGAGCACACCAGGGATGAAATTGAATAGAGCAGTTCACAACCCTGCATCGTATGCATGACCCACCAGATCGACCACAAATAGAGCAGATCTGGAGAGAAAAGGGAGAACAATCAAAGCATTAACATCTCAACACATATCAAAAGGCAAATAAGAATATTTGGATTTAGTCATAGGAGACGTAAAAGATTCATTAAACGTAGATACTAGATACTAATAAAATATGTAAATTCTACAATTTAATAAGCATAAAACTGAAAAGGACAAGATTCCTAAATCTTCAGCTAGGGACTATGAAAGAGAGTGTAATCCTTGTCCTAGCAATTGGTTTCATATATTATATCCACCTACGCCTTCAAGAATCGGTAAGTTAAGACTTACCACACTTTCTCTGGGACAGGAAGCACCAGACACGTCAAAGGCACTCATCGTGTCAACATTTGGACATCTTGTTCCAGGAGTCCAAAGTGCACAAACCATATGAACCCACTGCTTAGTTGTTGGATCAAGTAACCCAGCCATTATGCTGTTCTGTACCTTTAACTTATTTATATAAGGTGGTTTCTCTAACACATCATGCTGGTATGACATGTCCATGTTGTGGACAGCTGAATCCAAAGTTCCATGATTTGCAGTTCGAAACACAGAAAATGAGGTATCTCTAAGTTCAGATGGACGTGAATATGTTCCAACCTGCTCGCTTTGCTGCGTATCCATAAAAGAAACCTTACTCTTGAGCTTGTTTTTAATTTCAATATTCCAATTTCTCATAAGGCTTTTCACAATTATATGACTTCTCAATGCTCGAGTCATTGCACCACCACCATAACCACAAAGAACACATACCTATTTAACAAGGGAATTGATTTCTTTAAGATAAAGAACTAAGAGACAAGATGAAAGAAATCATAAGGCAATATTTTGGATGGAGTGTGTAGATTATTTTGAGCTAAAAGATGAAAATGGTGGTTAAATAAAATCTAGAATGAAATAAACCATAGTAGAAAGAATAACCAGAGTAAAAACATACAGCGGAAGCAATTTAGAGAATCAAAGTTTATGGAGAGGAGAACGAGAAACATAAATAATGACTGAAAACTCTAACCCTCAAAGGACTTGAATAGGACTCCTAAACTAATACGAAAGTTTTTGAGAGAATTGATTTTCCAACAACTTCTAACATGGTATCAGTATTGAATGTTTTATGTTCAAACCCAATAACACCAATTATTGAATTACAAATGTTTGACCTGCATTATACATAAAGTCAACACTTGTGGAAGTGATAGATATATGTATTGACCCTTCTCCCAATAGCTCAAACTTTTAGAAGATTTGACTTTTTAAAAACTTTTAACAACCAATCCACACGATTATTATTGGTTATTTGCTAGTAAAAGTTCGAAGCAGCCCAAATAAAAAATTTAAAAAGAATTTGGAGGATGCATTTAACTAATTTAAACGAAAACATCGTGGAGTTATGAAAATAGAAGCACCTTATCTAAAATCAGATCATCATTACTCACATTTGACAATTTGCTTCAGAAAAATCTTGAAATCTTAGATGCAACATTTTATTATAATAATGGGTGAAATGCCCAGATGATCCCCTTATTTAGGCAAAAGGTATTGTTTAGTAACCTATCTTAGAAAATATGTTTTATAAGTCCCTTTATTTGAAAAAAAAAGTGTCATTTAAGTCCTTTTATTTGTGAAAAATTAGTCAGGCAAGAATAAAGTCAATTTTTCATCCAATTTTTCCTTAAATATAACAAAATATCACATGTATTTCCTTGGCACATTTTTCAAAAATATGGGACTTAAAAGCACATTTTCTAAACAAGAGTATTATACGGCCCCTAAGGCCTAAACAAAAGGACTTACATGTCACTTTTCCCTATATGGAGCAAGACTTGTAAATTAAAAGGTACAAACATTAGCATTTTTTAATTAAGTAAAATCAGGATAAAATATCTCCACAAAAGTAAAATCATTTTTTCGCCTTACAGTATCTTTTAAATTTGATCTGCATGGCCTGCAATACCATTGACCTTTAGGCACTCTAGGTACACCATAGCAAGCTTGATGTACCTGCTCATCATCAGGTAATGAAACAGTAAACATTACAAGCTATACAAGGTAGAACAGATAATTTTGCCACAGCCTCCATAATCACATACTTTAATTAAACATAGACTGCATTGTAGCAAGAAATTCATTTCATCTTTATTTGAGCTACTACAGACACAGCAGAAACCATCCGAATCCAGAATAGATGAAGACATTTTCTCCTTAGTCAATCTGCAACATAATTCAGAAGGAAAAAAAGAAGAAGGTTTACATACATCAGTTACATAAAGTTCACAACAGAACTCTTCTGATTCATAACAGTACTCTATTCTTGACCGAACAAAAATCTGCTTACTTTTCAGCAATAATATTGGGTACAAGTTTCTTATCTTCATCATTCCACAAGGGTTTTCCCTCTTTCACTTCTGGTGAGCACTTTGAACTTTTTGAAGGGAAGAATCTCCTGGAATGAGGATCCCTTCCTGTAAATTGACAAATATTATTGTCAGAAAAAAAAAAAGGATTCTGAGAGTAGCACATACAAGATGCAGCATACAAATCCAAAGAGCAATCAGTAAGTCACTTCTAAATTGGCAAAGAGATATCAGTTGTTCTTCAAGCAAGTAATAATGTTAATCATATACTTTTTCGCTTTCCCCATTTATTTGAAGCATACCAAAGAAATCCAATCGTAGGCCACTTCAGCAAGCAGGACAGTAGAACAATGCAATGATTGTAGTGTAGAAACTATTTCAGATTGAAGAAACAAGAACTTCAGAATGAGGAAACAAGAAATTCAACCAGGGAATTGAAAACTAAAGTTCAAACCCAAGCATAAAATGTCATTCCTCTGAGAGTTGCTCTCAGACTACAAATATCCAGTTATCGAAATCTACCCATGCTTCCCTCAAGCTAATCTCTTAAAAGGAAAAACTGTTGCACTACAGAACAAAGCAACTCAGCTCTTACCCGTAGCTGAATAAAGATAAAACGATAAAATAAAGGTAAATAATGGAAAATGAAATAATGACAATAAAACTTGAAAATATAAAATGTTACTAAATGTCTTTTAGCTCCTTGCATCAATTGTCTTCTCCTTGGATTGAAGACTCTCCAGAGTCTTCCGCATAAGAGACCCCAGTATTTGGTGGAAAGTATGGATGAATGTCTGATATATTGAAAGTAAACTCAACAACATATGGGTCTCTAGCTTTATGAAAAATATGAAATGGACCCAGTGCCCTATCTTGTAGCTTAGAATAAGTCCCTACTAGAGTTCTACCTTTACTGATGTGGACCATCATCTAATCTCCCACTGAAAAGCTCTTAGCCTTCTTCTTATCATCCATCTCTTTATACTTAGAATTAGAGAATTCTAAGTGTTGTTTAACTTCTTGTAACATGTTCTGGATTTCAGTAGCAGTTGTAAGAGCTGCACTACTCTTAAAAATTAGAAGTGCAGTGAGATCTGTTGTAAAACTTGGGACTTTTGTGTAGACAACTTCAAAAGGCATTTTTCCAGTAGACTTGTTAATCATTCCATTAAATAAAAATTCAGCCTGTGCTAGTGCCAAGACCCATTGCTTTGGCCTACACTCTGAAATACACCTCAACATAATTCCTAGGGTACTATTTACAACCTATATCTATCCATCAGTTTTTGGATGACATGTGCTTAACTTTAGAGAGTTACCCTCCAAAAGTATTCTGTGAATTTGACATCTCTATCTGAGACAACTGATTTTGGTACCCCATGTAAGCGTACTACTACTCTCAAGAAAATACCAGCCACATAACTTGCATCAGCAGATTTCCTACAAGCAATGGAGTGTGCCATCTTGGAGAATTTGTCTATAGCCACTAGAATAAGTCCATGTGTCTTTGAGTTTTAGGTAAACCAAGGACAAAATCCATGTTTATATCTTTCCAAATGTTAGAAGGAATTGATAGGGGCATATACAAACCTGTATTTTGTGCATTTCCTTTAGCAAACTGGCATATAGAACATCTTTTAACAAAATCAACAATGTTTCTTTTCAAATATGGCCAGAAGTACCTATCCTCCATGCTATTGATTGTTTTGTCTGTTCCATGATGGGCAACCAAACCACTTGCATGATGTTCTCTCATTAAAAACTACCTTAGTGACGTTTTAGGAATGCCCAAGCAATTTCCTTTAAAAAGAAAACCATCTTATATCAAGTAATTTGATAGAGGTTGCTTGCTACTGATGCATTTCTGCCATATTAATCCAAAATCTCCATCAAGCTGGTAAAGATTTTGATAGACTCAAAACTAGTGACTTCATTCTTTATAACAGTGAGAACACAAGTCCTCCTACTAAGTGAATCTGCTACAAGATTTTGTTTGTCACTTTTATGGTGGAAAATAAAGTTGAATTTCTGTAGGAAGAATGCCCACCTTGCATGCATATTGCTCAAATGTTTCTATGAATTCAGAAACTGTAGGGATTGATGATCACAATATAGAACAAACTGTTTGTGCACTAAATAGTATTCCCAATGCTTGAAAGCTCTAACCACTCCATAAAACTCATGTTCATAAGTGGTCAATTCCTCCTTACTTCACTTAGTGTTTCACTTAAGTATTCCATCACCTTCCCCTCTTGTTTAAGAACTGCCCCTATTCCAATACCAGATGCAATTTGTAGGAAATCAATCTAGGCGTATGATTGATTCCTAAACAGCCCCTGATTTTCAGATTGGAATCAGTCCTTAATTTTCAGGAGATAGTTTCCTGATTTTCAGGGTGATTTCTAACTTTATTTTCAGTTTTGTATTAGTGTATTGCAGCTGTATATTAGTATATTATAGCTATATATTAATCATAACAATTGTATAAATATATGTTATGTATCAAGAAATGTAGAGAAGAAAAGAATAAGAATAATACAACTTTAAGAAAGTTTGTTTTGTTTGGAAAGGCTTTTAGGCCTTGGTCTTTGATCTTGACATTTTTCAACACCAATTTACAACATCTGTTAATTTTCATCAATCTGGAATTCAATTTATAACACAATTAGTCTCCACCTCAAATGAGAGATCAAAGTCAAGAAGGGCCAATATAGGGGCTGTTGTTAGTTTCTCCTTTACCAATTCAAAGCTTCTTTGTTGTTCTTCACCCCAATGGAATCTCCCTTTTTTTGTACATTCAGTTAGGGGTGTTAGCAAGATGCTAAAACCTCCAATGATTCTCCTATAAAAAGAGGCAAAACCACGAAATTTTATTACTTCACTCACACTCTTAAAAGAGGGCCAATCCTCAACTGCCTCCACTTTTCTGTCATCCACTGAAATTCCTTGTGAACTAATTACAAGTCCCAAGAACACCAGGCTATTAGTCAAGAATTCAAACTTTTTGAGGTTAAGGACAATCTGTTTTGTCTCAAAACTTCAAGAACCTCTCTCGAGTATTTCATATGTTCCACTTCATTTTTGCTAAATATTAAGATGTCATCAAAATAAACAACAACAAACCTACTCATAAAAGGTTTAAGAACCTGGTTCATGAGCCTCATGAACGTGCTAGGTGCGTTGCAAAAACCAAAAGGCATTACTTACCATTCGTAGAGCCCTTCTTTTGTTTTTGAATGCCATTTTTCATTCATCTCCTGACTTGATTCGAATTTGGTGATATCCACTCCTCATATCTAGCTTTGAAAAAATAGTAGATTCCACTAATTTATCCAAACATACCCTCCAAATGTGGAATAGGAAATCAAACTTCATTGTAATCTCATTTATTGTTGTACTATCAATCCACATTGTATTGCTACCTTCTTTTTTTGGCACTAGTAAAGTTGGAACTACACAGGCTATGACTCCCCTTAACATGAGTCTTTTGTAAAAGATCCTCCACCATTCCTTGAAGAGGGTTATGATTTTGCTCATTCTATAATGTCAGATGTTAGGTAGTTTCCTTGAATATGTTCTATGTGATGTTGTATGTTCCTAAGTGGTGGTAACTTTAACTGCTAGTTCCTCAAGGGTCTCGTTTAGTAATTCTTCCAAAAGTAATGAAGGTGGGAGGCTGCTTCTAGAGACTTCTTTGATTCAAAGAGCAATAACTAGTTGTTGTGACTTTAGACCCTTCTCCACTTCATTGCCATTAAAGGTAAGTAACATAGGTTTTTCCACATCCTTTCCTCCCCTGTCGATTTGCTTTGCATTTTCAGGTATTAACACAATTTTCTTGTTCCAAATAAAGGAATAAGTCTTTTCCTTTATGAGTTGTAACTCTTGCAAATTGCCATGGTCTCTCTACGAGTAAGTGACAAGAATCCATTTCCAACACATCACAGTCTACTTCTTCCTAATATTGTTTCCATATGAACAATGTTACTTTGCGCACTTTAAAGACACTAGTTCCAAGGCCCTTCTTAATCCATCCTACTTTATAGGGTCTTCGATGTTTCAATATTGATAATCCCATTGCTTTCACCAAAGCTTTGGATACTACATTTTCACTTCTTCCTCCATCAACTATCACATCACACTCCTTGTTTATAGTGCACCTTGTCCTAAATAACTCATGTTCTTGGGAATGTTCAAGTTCCTTGGCACTTGGCACTTGGCTCCAGTAAAATCCTTTGTTAAATTCTAGTTAATCTTTCTCTTTCATGTAACTTCAATCTCATCAAATACTTCAATGTCTACATCTTCAAAACCTTCCTCCCAATCTTCTGTGCCTTCTACTAAATTGACAGCCTTTCTCAATGGACAATTGTTGGATCAATGACCAGGCTGATTGCATTTAAAGTATTTTGCTATGCTTGGCTTGGGATATAAATTTGGTTTTTGGGTCAAGTTAGGTTTATTGAAATTCTTCTGTATTATGGGTGCTAAACATGGCTGTAGGTGTTTGGTTAGCTAAGGGATATGTGTTACCAACAGAAAATTGTGAAGAATAATTTCTTTTGGGGAAATTACTTCTTGTGAACCTTTGTAACTGAGATTCAGACCTCAAATCTGGTGTGACTACTTCTAAGAAACTCACAACATTTCTCCCATCCACCTTTCCACATAGAGGCTCTCTAAGTCTAGAGACAAACTTCATAACTTCTTATGACTCATCTTCAAGATTATTCCTAGCTCAAAGCTCTTGGAACTCATTAACATAATCAGTGACACTTTTGCTTGATTGTTGACAATGATATCTTTTATAAAGAGTCTATTTGTATTCAAAGGTAGAAACTTTTCTTGCATAAGTCTCAATCCGATTCCAAAAAACAATAGGAAGTTCACCATGTCTTCTGCGTGTAGTTTGAACTTTGTCCCACCGAGCACTAGCAGCTCCCTTGAGTTTGTAGGCCACCATCATCACTTGCCTATCATCAAGTACTTCCAGATAATTGAAGAAATTATCCACAAATTTTGCCTAGTCTAGGAATTCAGCATTATTCATTTGTCCAATGTAAATTGGAATATCATTCTTTGTTCGATAGTCAGGGAAATCAGGTGTTTGACATCAATGAGTATTGGGTGTTAATGTTTGAGTTTCAAACTGTGGATTGTTGGTGGTTTGTTGATATCAAATAGGTTGTAGGTTACGACATAGTGTAATGAGATTAGGATGGGTATCATTGTTTGTTTTTCGAGTAAATTTTGGATGTGGTGTATCTAGGTAATCGGGAAAAGGATTGGAAGATGAAGATTGATGGTCAATGGTCGTGGGTTTTAAGGTACGAGTTTAGTCACCATCTTTGTTTTTAATTCAGAATAGGTTGACAAAGTTCATCGACTAGAATCTTGTGACAAGACTCAGATTTTTGATCTTGTTCACGAAGACATTGAACTAAGGCTTTTGCAAGAGGATCATCGTCTACCCTACGTGAGTTGACTTGACTTCATGGGTGGAGTGAGATTTTGACATCACAACTCAAGGAAGAACCTAGTGCTCTGATACCAATTAATGTAGAAACTATTTCAAATTGAAGAAACAAGAACTTCAATAAGGGGATTGAAAACTAAAGTTCAAGCCCAATCATAAAATGTCATTCCTTTGAGAGTATTGTTCTTTGTTCACAAATAACAGGTTATCAAGATCTAACCATGCTTCCCTCAAGCTAATCCCTTAAAGAAAAAAAATTACACTACAGGACAAAACAACTCAGCTCTTACCCTTAGCTGAATAAAGATAAAACAATAAAATAAAGGTAAATAATGGGAAATGAAATAACAACAATATAACAAGACAAACAACAATAAAACTTGAAAGTATAAAATGTTACTAATGTCTTCGAATTGCATCAGATTGTAACGAGTTTGGGACTACAAAAGTTTAAAATAAAAGGCCGGGAATAAATAAAACAGGTTCAAAATGTTTGTTTACCAGTAACCGTAAGCTCATAAATGCAGCGTTTCTGAACTTTCTTACATTTTGGCTTCCATTGACTAATACTTTCCACTTTCCCAACATCTTTATCACTTTTGTTATGTTTCTCTTCCTCAACCAAGGACGACTCTTCAGCAAATTCATTCTCTCTATTAGAGCATCCCTTGCTTGTTTTCTCCAATAAACAAATGTCGTTTACTTTACTACAAAAAGTAACATTGCAATTTTTGCTCCCTTTCTCAGTTTTAAAAATGTAGGATTCACCACAGTATCCTTCATGGCTTATCTTCCTCAAATCTTTTACCCTTAATCCAGGTATTACCATTGGGAGTGCACACCTTTTGGCATATTTAAGAACCCTGCTAAGAGAAACAATTTTTGCTGGTTTTAGCATATCATCAACCAATTTTCCATCAGAGAGCTCGCCATATTTTCCATATACTATCGGTCTTGACTTCCTTTCACAAGCTACAGAAATGCACTTGTTCTTTAAAGAACCTTCATGCAGAGGTTCTGGCAGCATATTCTTTCTAAACTGAGAAGTATAGTCTCCTTCAGATTTAGTACCGCTTGAAACATCAGGTATCCCACAAACGTCAAGACTAGCATTTAGTTTTGTCAAGCAAACATCTTTCCTTTCACTATCCTCATAAAGTTCATCTATATCTCGTTTGCGACGAAGTTTCTTTGCCGAAGATAAAATAGACAATTTTTGTTTTGAAATATGTTCACTAAAACTAGCTCCTTGAGTTTTACCTTGGCTTGAAGGTGAAAATACTTGCATGCTATTCCATGAACAAGAGGATAACTCAGCAGAAGTGATATTTTTGGGATTTCCATGACATAATAGAGAAGATCGATATCTTTTCCTTTTCCCTGTTTTCAATTTTCTTCCTAATTTTTGGGAAAAAGCATCTCTACTATGTACAGCAAGACAAGGTTGGACTTCAGTGCGTTTCTTCCATGTTAAAGAATTTATAAGCTTAAGCTCTTCAAGAAGGCTTCGTGGTGATTGGTGATCTGTATTTTTGGAAGACTGGGACTTTTTGAAGCTAGTCTTATAAGTAGCACCAGAAAAGTCTGAACTTCTTCCACTTCCATGCGCATCATCTGATGACCAGTTTTCGTCAATGCGAGATTCTTCATCAACTACATTACTAACACATCCGGAATTTCCAGCATGAGCACTAGAAGAATCCATATCGTTAATCGCTGGTGACACATGAGTAACTGCTGGAGCAGAACATCCAGAAGCAAAGTGTGAAACGTCATGCTCTTTGAAGGAATTCAATGTCTGCATCGTTTCTTTAGAGTTCGTTGTCTGCACTGTCTCACTGAAGCACTTAGATGAATTGTCTCCATTCTGACTTCCATCATATCCTTTCACATCCACTATACAAGCAGAAGAGTCTACATGCTTGACATTAATAATCCCTCTGGACTTGCTCGGTACATCTTTCCACTGAGATGCCTGAGCGAAAACAGATTGGGTTATTGGCCTATTCAACTTTCCTCCTTGATCTGATGAAATGATTTTAAGATGTCCGACAGAATGATTTTCTGCAAATGTTGGTTTAGACTTCATAGATACTTCACCACTAGGTACTCCTGTTTTCTCATTGAAAGAAGTAGGCAGGCTTCCAATTATAGGCTCCGAACTTCTACCCAAACTATTTATGTGGACTGCAGAATTGCCATTACACTTAAAACTATTACATGGCTTTCCACTACGACAATTTTCAGGCTTTCCATGCCCAGCATTGTTCTTGTCACATCTGCAGGTGCCAACAAATAAATGAAAGTTAGTTTGTCAAAGGAAAACAATAAACATGTCTATACAGTCTTCCAGAAACCTGTAATTTCAATAATGCCACCAAAAAAATAAGGGCTCTAGTGTGTTGTTAAAAACTCAACATGCATGATAAGAAATTCCTACTTGCTATTGAACTGTTTGCCTCAATTACTCTAAATCAAAAGATTCCCTTCCAATGGCATTTTGAAACTTTCTATATGTATGGGAATAATAATAAAGCTTTGAAGGCAAAGGTGTCATGGACCTGTAAGGTAGGAGCAATCCTTTGGATATTGTGAATGGAGAAGAATAGAATAATTTTTTATGATTGTAAGAACTATCCGAATATGTTATAGGTAAAAGTTCTATTTTTCACTTCTTGGGCTTTTAGCCTCCAAAGATTTAAGGGATTATTCTCAATTTCTTATAAGTTTTAATTGAGAAGCTTGTATTTCTTAACCAAAAGGTTCTTTGTAAGAGTTTTGTACTGTAGTTAGATTTTGGTCTTTTTGGGATTGTAAGTGGATTACGAATCCACTTTGTATCTTTGTATTTTTCACTCATATCAATATAATATAAAGTTTGTTATCAAAAAAATAAAAAATAAAAAAATGGCATTTTGTTTCTGGCCTTGTCCCTTTTTAAGCACTTGAATGTCATATATCCCCTCCATCTTAACCCTCAATATTGCACTTGTTTCAATATCCATTTATCCATTACATGGTAGAGTGATTATCTATAATAGGGGGACAAATAACATACTGTGTAGCCTTGTAATACATACAAAAATAAAGGTATATGCAAATTTCCCATGAAAGACAGATATAAAACATGACGAATTTAGTTATCCTTGCAAATCACAATTTTTACTTGACATCCAATGAATTAACACCAGAAAATCATGATATTTCACTGTTAGATTTTTCAGAGGAAAGAACTTGCTTGGTGAACAGATTATCATAAAACAAAATTAAAAAAAAAATATTGCAGGAACAAAATCCCCAAAATGCTTATGAATCATAAAAATGGGGGGGAAAGCATCAAAAAGACCATAAAGAATTCTGCAAGTAATTCTTGATAGCTGCAGCACTGACCTCATTCCAGACTGCTCATTCTGAGAAGTGTTATTAAAGAATAGAGACTGCCTAGCAATTCCTTTAGTCAAAGTTGAGAAATCACTGCAGCAGCTGCTAATGCCTGCATGAATGAAGCCATACTATGGAACTTGGGTAGATGATTTACCATATTTTGTTACTAAAAATAAAAAATAAAAACAAAGGATTTACGATTCATAGAAGCATTGTTGAAAAAGGCAGTTTTGGGGCACGTCTTGAGGCTTGCCTCAAGGCAAAGCACACAAAAAAAATTATCCAAGCATTAATCTCTGATGAAATTTGAGGCTTTCACCTTTTTCTTGTGAGGTGCAGGTCATGAGGCACTTTAGCTTAGAGACTAACCTTGAAGCGATTGAGGCTTAAACCTCAAAAAAATTCAACTTTTTTTTTAAAGTTGGATCACTAATAGCCCATTACAATATGAACATACTTTAGAAAATAAAAAAAATTATAAATTTAAAAAAAATCAAAAACTCAAGTTTTACAAACCAAATTAGGGCAATTTCTTGTTAATTCTTCCAACACTGTTTTGAATTCACAATTTTCTTGTTAATTATAATGCATGCTCAATTTCTTTTGTATTAATCAATTTCAAATTTGAAATACATGTATCACAATTAGAAACCATGAAATATTAATTAGTTTTTAATTATCTACTTATTTCTCTTCTTTATACAGTGGTGAAATTTTATGATGTTATTCTTTTTCAAAGAAATATTCCCTATTTTAAGAACCACCTAAAAGAAGAAATGCTTCCTAATTGTAATATTTTTCTTTTTGTGTTACCAACTCTTATATATATACACTCTAATTAAATAATACATTTATATATTATCTAATTAGAGCATATTTATGTCTAAAATGATTATGAATCTTACTTTATAACGAGCGCTCTACCATTTAAGCTATACCTCCACATAAAGTATGATTTACTTTGCTTAATTAATTTTTGTTTTGATAATTATTAAATTTATAATTGTTATTATTTATATCTTTAAGGTTTCTTTAAAAGTTCAAGATTTATGTCTTGGACCGCCTCAGGCTTACGCCTCAATGCTTAAAATAGTATTTTACAACAAATGCAAAGGCAAACCTTTATTGCAACAGAATCGACATGTTGCACAACATTGGCTAGTTTTTTCAGTAGTTTCAGAGATACCCCTTCTAGTAAAATCATGCCAGCTCAAGTGTTCATTGGGTGTTGAAGTCACACCAAAAGAATGTTGCAAATAAGAGACACCGCGAGATTGCACCTCCTCCTCATTTGGGATGGAACAAACAGATTGTTGCAGCGTAGATAACTCCTGTATTTGCCTCTTTGCAAGCAATCTAAAATTATCATTAAGCAAACAAGACCCAACACCGACCCCATTTTCTCTAAACAATGTTGGAGTTTGATCAAGCAAACAGGTTGATGCATTTGAGACTCTGTTCGATGGCAAAATCATTGTAGAATCAGATCCTATTGGTGAAGCCAAAGATTTATGATTGAAACAAGTAGCTTGTACATTATTTCCAAAAGATAGATATCTTCCAGCATCAAGTGCGTCTAATGGGATGTTGGATAACTGACGTGATTGGAAGTTTTCCCTATGTGCTTCTAAAATATGAAGACTGGAATCTGATTCTAGATCCTTGCAAGCTCTAAACCCTGAATCCTTAAGAAAGCAACACTGATTGGTTACAGAACCCACCCCTTTGTCCTTGTCATCCAATACAGAGGACCCACACTCAAACCTGTTTGATGGCTGCTCTAAAACATTATCACCATCCTTGGGGGCACTATCTATGTCATAGGCAGCAAAATGAGGTACAGAATGTTGCAAGTTGGGCATAGAAATCTCCATGTTATTTAAGGTATTACCAATGGCTCTTCTTTCCATGCAATTTTCAATCAGATTATTGTAGTTGATCCAAGATGAATTTACTGAATTCTGGCCCAGTTTGCCTCTGTAATTCAGTAGTCCGGCAGAGCAATTGACACCTTGGATTCCAAAGGCCTTATTTCTGATGTTTGTCTGGTCATATTCTCCTCTTGAAACCATGCTACATGAACTGGAAGCAAAGCAAAGAGATTGCCCACGTTCAACCTTCTCCCTGCAGCCAACTGTGACAACAAATTCAAGAAGCAATCATCAGAGAAAAGAACATGACATTGAACATATAATTTACAAACAACATACTTTAAAAGGAAAGTCATTTCAACACACCATTATGAACAGTCTTCTCGGGGAAAATTGACATCCTTAGGTCGCCAAGTGATCTCATTGGCTGTTGTCTCATGGCTAAAATTTCAGAATTTCCTGAATGTTGACTAGATTGATATGGCTGCCCAAGTTTCAATTCAATATTCGAAGGTACCACATCCCTGCTATGAAGTAGACTATCATCTGCATTGGAATCCATTCTAAAATTCTGTTCTTTGCAATAGTTACTTGGCTTCTGAAATGCAGGCTGGACTACTGATGAATTTAGAAGGTTCAAAACAGAATCAATATGCACAGAATTAGATGTGGAACAATTTTGGGGTCCACTACCAATGAATTTCGATACCACTGAGCATTGAGACTCGGGAAAATTTAACATCTGCTTATCTGCCATTGCATGCATACTGCTCCGAGAAGTCCCAATCAAACCCTGGAGAACTTCATTATTATGATCCTGAATGTTCCTTTTTTGTTTATTTTGAAAAGCACCATTAAACAAATTCTGGTCTGCATGATGGTTCTTTGATACAACATTCTCTAAAAGCTGCCCAGACCTTGACAAACTTTCAGATGTACGTACCATATGAGAGAAGTTACAGGAATCATTGGGTTTAGTCACCCCAAATTTCTTCAAACCAGCATGTACTGATAATTCTTTGGGCCAGTCCCAGACACTGAGATCTTCTGAAACCCTAATCTAAAGCATCATAAAAACATCACGATGCAGTGTTCTCGTTGCTTCAAACACATGAAGAATAACGAATTCAAATCTCAATTTAAACAGAGATATGTCAATTAAATATGTCTATGACCAAATACAAGGAAATAAATTAAGATCAAACGACTATGATTCTTTTGATGAAAATAAGAATCAGACAACCCATATATTGATCACTATAGGGCCAAGAATAAAGCAATCCATTTATTAAATTACCAACAAATCACAAGAAAGATGAAAATCCAAATATTAAGCAAAAAAAATACTTATTAAGTAACCATAAGAGAAATTAAAGAAAAAATTGAAAAATAATTTATTTGAGAAAAACCATGTTAACAAGAGGTTCCTAAAGAGTTTAAAGATCACTTTCAATTTCTTTTAAGTTTCAACCGGCAAGCTTGAATTTCCTTATGTTAGGGGGTGGAGTTCTGTTCAGTACCCAAGAATAATTGCTTCACAAAGGCAATGTCAACAATATAGCCTAGCACATCTATTTACGTCAGACACCCATGCTTTGACATGCATGCATCCCCAAGGACAAACATCTCACCCCAAACTTCTGGACGTAGATCCTGCACCATTGAGCAATGGTCTCGCCACTGTCCATACGAACAACATCACCAGGGTTAACACCACATAGTCCGGCATGCTGCAAAATAAAGAAATTAAATGAAGTTTACCCAAAAAAAAAAAAGAAAGAAAGAAAGCCCGATACATGTAGAAATGAAATTCCACACATAGCAAGGGTATTCTTTGCATGTCATAAACCTACCTCGCAAAATTTAGACACAGACATGTGGAGGAAGTGACAGAAGCATACAATACCAAGAAGTCCTGTATTGCTGATTAACAAATATCCCTCTGTATCATAGTAAGGACAAGAAACCACACATCATACAGTATCACAAGAGAATTAACCTTTATTGTGTTTTGATTTAATAGAGTATACTTTAGTTACTATTTATTAATCCAAAAAGTATGTCAAATAAAAGTAGCTATTCAAGTACTCACCCTTACTTAAGCAAAAAACACGAGGACAATTCAAAATATCAAATGACAGGTTAGTAAAAGAATTTGGTTGTGCTGAACCCGTTTGTGTAGTTTGGAACTTTCTACCATGGAGCTTTCCAGCTATTTCATTGCCTGTAACATGCCAATCCGAACCCAAAGAAAGAGAGTCCTTTACTTTATCAGTCCCAGAGACCAAGTGATGGATCACCATCTTACCCAACTCAGAACTATGAAGATCAGGCAAAACAGAACCACTACAAGCATTGGAACTAGACATTGCTCTTGATGAAATATATGAAAAAGCATCTGCACCAAGATGATGGTTTTGGACCTTTACATCACTTAAATTTTCTGATGGTTGCCAGCCGAAGGTAAGCGGAATTGCACTTTCTGCAGCATCAACTACTGCACTGCTAATATCACTTGTCAACAAGCCAAGGGCACAATTTGGTTTTGGATTTGACAGTTCTTGAAAATCACACTGCATCACAGAAGGTGGCTCTGATAGGAGACCTAGAAAAGAACTCCCATGGTTAACACGGTCCATCCTGTTGGAAGTTAAATTTGAATTGCTAAAAAACAGGGAATGTTGCACCGTTCCTAGCAATTTTGCTCTTGCTTCTTTAGGATCATTTGAATGAAAACAGTGGCCCGTATTCATCTCTGTCTGTATTTGGAATGCAAGCATTACATAAAGTTCATGTTAGGACCTGATAATAAAAAGGATGAAGTAACTAAAACTGGAAATAAGCATGAATAGGTGATTTTTAATTCAACTCCTAGCATTAGTGTATAGGACCTGATAATAAAAAGGATGAAGTAACTAAAACTGGAAATAAGCATGAATAGGTGATTTTTAATTCAACTCCTAGCATTAGAACCAACTGAACGACACATGTATTCCACATACACGTAGCTATGCAAGAACTCCCATACATAATGCAAAAAATTTAGACTCATAAACACAGGCCAAATTCTAAAATCTTAAGAAATCAAGAAGAATGCTCAACAATGCCTATACAGCCAAACAAGACACTCTAGCATATCATCCCTAGTATTCACGACAGAAGAGTAGCTGCAACCTTTTAACAAGAACGACAAATTAGAACATTTATGTTATTGTTCAAACTTCAAACAGTGAAGGCCACTACAAGTCATTGCGTTATCAAAATCCCACTTTAGTCTTTTTCCTTTTCATCAAAGTTACATTAGTTCAAGTACAATTATAGTGTCCATAATTAAAATTAATGGCACTATTATATCATTCATGTGTGGCTCATAATGTGACCAACATATTAAGAGGTAAATAATTAAAATCACTCAATTTATTTTAAAAAATGTCAAGAATTGTACTTCTTGGACAGTTGGACCTTTGTTGTTTGTACTAATGGGTCCCAGAAGGAAAGTGGATATAGTCGACCTACAGGAAACTTCTCCCTTTTTTCAAATTAACCTTATAATTGAAAATATCATCCATTGTTTTTCGAAAACATTTTTTTAGGCTTGTCTGTTCACCTTAACAATTAGAAACATTCATTTTATAAGACTGTCATAGTCAAACGTAGATAATCAGGGTGTAAATATCAAAATATATGTTTACATATGCTTACTTTGCAATTTCAAAGCTCCAAAAACTTATCATAGTTGCTTTTTCTTTAAAAAGATTAAAGGGAAGAAGAAAAAAACTAGCTGCTGTATTTTTTTCTTGGTTAATAACTTCATAGAAACAAAAAATAACATTCGCTATTCTAGTTTCTTTTTTTTGGCGCACATTTATTTTCGTCAAATTATGCTACACATAAACACTTACGACATTCAAACCAAGTGTCGACAGTATTCATCATCTGCAACTTGGAAATGAAATTTGTATGGAGAAAAACTTAAAATTGGAGTACCTCCAACCGAAACTCGTTTGAAGAAGAGGAAGCCAGGCATGGTACTGATGATTGCCATGTCGAACCACATTTGTTCTGCCACGAGCTCTCCATCACTCAGACTTCTTAAAACCCTAAGAACCGTGCATGGAAAACATCAAGTGCAACAAAACAAAACAAAACAAAAACCCTCAATAAAGAAAACACAGTTTATCAACGGTCAAAGTAATTTAAGACTCTGCACTGTTACACAAGATGAGATGCATATAACCCGCAGCAATCGCAAACCATGAACCCTAAGTTGTAAGATTGAAATGCGAGATAGAGGTAGTTGAAGAGCGTAGTGAGTGAATGGCAGAGCAACAGAGACTGTTTAGGGGGTGGAAAGAAAGACAGAGAAAACATCTGATTGAGTGTGTAAGTACTTCGAGGCAAAGAACTGACGAGACACTGACACTAACACGTAGACTCGCGTGTAGTGGATTGAGCGATTATAAACCGATGGATGAACGAGTTGGTGATGAGTGCTTGATAGAGATGTTTTCAGCCGTTGATGGTGAGTACAACTTGGTTTCGATGGGCTGCCTTTTTTCCTTTCTTTGGAAAAGAGAGTTTGTGTGGGTCCATAACTGTAGTGTCACATGGGCCAATTCGGGCATGAGAGTGAGGATAGGTTATGGGCCACTAGCTGATGGGACGAGACAACACGCAGGAAGAGATTATTGGACTGTTGTTAAAGTTGTGGGGAACTGTGGGAACCACCGCAAACTTCTTTGTTGGATAGGCACAGTCATACTACGGATATTTAATTTTTTTCATCGAATTATTACATTTATATTCAAAATTATTCAAAGGATTATTTTTTATTCACGAGTACGAAATAAAATATTAAAAAAAAATCTTTTTTTAAATTTTTAAAATTTTTTATATAACTACCCAAAAAATTAATAAACCTTAATTATTAATTAATATAAAATTTAATTTAATAAATATAATTAATTTTAAATACAGGATAATACATTTATCAGTATAATCGTACTTAAACCATATCTATTGTTTTATGTTCGATTTTTATCTAAAATCGTACTTATTCTTAAAATTTATCGGATAAAAATTAAACCAACAGTGCAAATAATTGAAACTATAGATTTTTTTTGAATTTTGTATTCTCATTAATATTTAAGTGTGAATTGTGTGTTATGTTTAATAGTATTTATTTAGAAAAAAATATAATTATTTTGTAAGTAAAAAATACACATATTGTAATATAATTTTTTAAAGTTATATGAGAATTTCATATATATAAAAATAATATATATTGAATCTTAATCAAAAATATAAAGGAAGGAGATGATAGAGAAAAATATATATTGAATCTTATTTATAATAATTTAGATAACTTTAGCTTAAAATAACAATTTTTTTTTTATTCTTAATTCTTAATTCTCTTTATTTACGTATCATTACTTATATAAAAAAATATGGTTTTTTAATTAAAAAAATTATTTTAAATAAGATATTATAATTTAATGAAAATTGAAACTATTATTATAATAATAATAATAATAATGATGATGATGATGATGGGACAAATTATAAAACAAAAATCTAATAGTATGCAAATTGAAAGAGTTAGAATTTTAAGACTAATAGCTCCAAGAAGCAAAAGTTTTGAGTAAAAAAATTTAACCAAATCAAACCAGATTAGACTATTTGGCTATCTAAAATGTTGTAACCAAACAGTTTGGTCCAATTTGGTTAACAGTTTGGAATGATTAATAATATATAAATACGATATAGTCTAATAAGATACAGTCAAATATGATTCTCATCAATCATCACACATAAATAGATATTATTGCTAAATACATAAATAAATACATAAGTTGTTATCGAAATCCAAAAGTAAAACAGATTAGACATGAAGAAATGAAGTCTCAATATCTCATTTACACAGAATTCTTAAACATATACAAATACAAACATTCAAACTCACAATTAACAATAATATATCATTAGATAATAATATTTAAAACTTATTCATTATTAATCATCAATGATTAATGTAGTGTCTTTAATGAACTCTACAATAAAATAAAATCAACATCTTCATAAATCTCTATGTCATCATTATATTCTGGTAAGGCAACATAGTCATTATTAATGGAGGAACAGAACCAATTTTGACTACATACTAATGCCACTATCATTTTAGAATTCAAAAAACTCCTAAATGGATCAAGAATGTGTCATTTTGTGCTAAAAGTTGATTCTGATACAATAGTTGAAACTTGAACTGCTAACACATCACGTGCAATGATATAGATGATAGGAAACCTAAAAGAATTTGCCTTCCACCATTTCAATATATCAAACTTATCCAACATGACATTTTCACATGGGGTGTTCAAATATTTCTCAACCTCAATCTTCAACTCCAAACTATTTTTCTCTTCTAAGCGTTTAAGAAATTTCAACTTTCTTACTTCCTCAAATGAAGGAATCCTTCCTATTACATCTTATAACTGAGTCACATTAGATTGAAAATCATTTCCATACACTAACATATAGTAAGCTTTGAACATATCCATAAAAGTATTTTTGACATTATCTCTCAATTTTTGAACAATTTTTAAATCATAAATCTCTTCAAATAGGAATTCCAAATACTCTAATTTGTACCTTGGATCAAGTACAAATGTAACATACAACATCTTATTAGTCTTATCTACATTTCCCCAATACTTCTCAAATTTTGTTTTCATGCTAGCAACCATATTTTTCAACAACAAATCATTAGAACCACATCATGTAAGTATTTGAGATTGAATGTTATGCAATTATGTAAAATATAAATTTGATGTGGTACATAAAGATGCACTGAATGCTAATATAGAGTCATAAAAAGTCTTCAAAAAATTGACAAAAACATTAGAATTCTTCCAATCATCTAATGTTGGAGGCCCAACATTCGATCGCTCCTCATGAAAATAAGAAATAAAGTTTATTCCTTCTTCTTCTTCGAGACAATCAAATGCTTTTTGAAAATCTAAAGAAGATTTTAACATTAGATATGTGGAGTTCCATCTTGTAGGCACGTCTAACACAACACTTCCTTTGGATTCAATATTTTCCTTAACAAAACACATTTTAAACTTTTGTAATCTCAAAGGAGATGATTAGTATATCTCACAGCACAACGAATACTCAGAATAGTATTGTGAAGATCTTTAAGTCCTTCTCTTACAACCAAATTCAAAATGTAAGCACAACATCACACATGAAAGAACTCCCTACTCATAACAAGTCCATCATTCCATTTTTTTAGCTTCCTTTTCAAGTATGACATAATAGTATCATTTAAGGAAGCATTATAAAGTGTTGTAGTGAATACCTTACATATACCCCAATCACACAAACTCTGTTCTATCACTCTCCCAATTGTATCACCTTTATGATTCTCAACTTGACAAAAGTTTATAATTCTTTTTTGTAATTTCCAATTTTTGTCAATATAATGAGTGGTTAGACAAATATAATTAATATTTTAAATTGAAGTCCAACAATCACCAGTAAGACAAACTCTTTTCTTTTCACTTATAAAAAAGTTTCTCAAAAAACTTTTCTCATCTAAATAAAGTTGAAACACATCCCTAAAAATTGTTTGACGAGATGGCACATGAAACTTAGGATAAATTTCAACTATAAAATCTTTAAATCCCTCACCCTCAACAAACCTAAAAGAAAATTCATCAATAATAATCATTTTTGTCAAAGCATCTCTATAACGTTTTTCAACAAATGATACAATAACTAATTTATGAGTTGTCGTATCACCCTCTTCTTTTTGTGTTTGAAAACTTAAAATCTTTTGTCCTTTATCTACTTCTTCAGGAATCTCCTTACATAAATTTTTGAAGTGATATATCATTGAAGTAGTTTCACTCCTTATGGGATAAGCAGCATAACTTTTTTTACAATAACGACATATAGCTCTAGGATTTTCCACATTATAGGGTAAAATATATGAAAAATTGATTCCATATTTCTGACTTGAAATTTTTTTGTTTCTTCATATCAGATTTGTTATCAGGGTGAATATTATTTATTTTTATTCCTCTTTTTGAAGATGAGTCATTTAAATTCTATAGTGGATTCAATGTCTTCAGTCATAGACATAGTAAAGTCTGAAAAGTGACTTGGTCCAATAAACTCATGTAAATCATCACCTATATATCGAATATAGATTAGTACATATTCTTAATATATTAAAATATTACCTTTTATATTTAATCAATAATCATTTCAAAACTAAAATAACTATATGATCTTAGTTATAAACAAATGATATACCATTATTTATAAGAAATTTTCAAAATTGGCATCAATTATAAGTAAAAATTATTTAAATATAATTTGATTTATACATAAATTCAATCAACATATTATAAAATATAAAAAATAAAAAATGACCACAAATTCATTATAAAATTCAGTTGTTATTTCATAATATATGTGGATCTCATAAATACATAAGCTGGCTAGCTTGAGACCTGAGTTGATAAATACTTTAGTAAAAACTACCCCTAGACTCGAGGTAACGCGAGGAGAGATCGACTGGATGGTGGTGGAGGCGACGCGAGGATGGCTGGCTGCTATTGGAGGCAACGACGGTAAGGATATTGTTACAGTCAGCTAGCTAGGGTTTGCACTTCACACTCGTAGTCGTAGAGGATGAATGAAAGAGGGTAAACTTACAATTTATATATATGCTGCTTAATTAAAAACTTTTTAATTATTTATTAAAACTAGTCCGGTCCAGTCCAACCGGTTTATAGTTTTTATAACTGGACCAAATTATTTGAAAATTGGTTTTATTTAATATAGATCAGACTAGACCATTTCATTTATGAAATTATTCAGTTCAATCTGGTTCGGCTTGATTTTTCGGTTTAAACCAATTAGGCCCAGTTTTTGGACACTCTTAGTAGCTAGGGTTCTTGATTAGTACCAAGTTGCAATGTAGCTAATGGTTTAATTTTCACTTTATCAAATTTTCATTATAATATACCAAATATAAGAAATGTCACATAAATAGAAAAATCCAATTATTGATGTTGTAACAATGTAAGGCATAATCAATAATCAATACATAATATATATGTTGATATTTTTCTCAAAATGCAATACACCATCCCTGTAAAGATCTTTTCATATTCGTAATGGATGGTCTTATTTAACAAAATAAGGGATCAAAAAACCAAAGAAAAAAACAGCTCAAATGATTATGTTTTCCTTATATCTATGCATATAATGATTAGGAGCTTTACACAGTTGCACTTCAAGGTTCTTTCATTGCTTTTTTTCTGGAAAAATGGACTTGTCGATTTAGTTGGAGGTCCAAAATTTTTAAAAACTAAATGAATTGAACGAAATCAAACCTTTAATATTAATAAATACTGATTTTTAAAATAGATTTTTAATTCTTACTTTGTATATTATAATTATCATTTTAAATTTATTTAAAATTATAAAAAATCTAAACCTAGTCAATAAAGACTCTCACTCAAACACTCACAGTCACTCTCATCACTCATGTTTCACAACTCACTCAAGTTACTCTCATATTGGCAACAAGTAAGGGTAGTAGTAGGTAATTCGGAAAAAGGTCCCTACTGATAAAGATATTGATTGTTCTATTTTTGACAGGGTTGTAATTGTTTTATCGCTTAGTTAAATTTTTTTCTACGGAGTGGTTATCATAAGCAATCAGAGGATGTTACCACATAGATAGAAGTTCTATGTAAGTTTACCTTATTACATCTTGTGTTGTGCATGTTCTATTGTTTTACTAATACAATCTGAGTTTGAATTGTGTATATTACAACATATTAAAGTTTAAACTCTTATTATAAAGCTTCAATATTTTTTACTTGCCTTTTGTTTACTAAATAATATATATACTACTTATAGTTTTTGACTACTTATACTTTTCTAGTTGTCTATGATTATTATTTACTACTGATATTATGATCTATTAAGTGTTTTTACTTTCTGTTGCTTGTAAGTAAGGGATGAGTCCTTAAAGAGTCAGTATCTTCTTACCTTGGTAGTGTACTAGGTCTCAGACTCTTTCAATTGGTATCAGAGTCGGTACACCCTTTTTGGGCTTAATCACTCCTTGTTGATTCGTTAAACTCGCTTATCACACACACACATTTCTCTTTGGTGGACTCAAGAGAAGAAGGTAATGTAGGTAGGCCTCTACTATTTAATAAGCTTATGCATATTGGATATCTCATATGCGGGCTTTCTTGTGGTCCCTTAGAGACCATTTTTGGTTTTTGGTTGAGAATGACTAGACGTATTCAACCAAAATCCTTCCTAATAATACTATTATTCCTAAACCTATGATTGAGTAGACAAAAGAGGAAATAAATGAGTTTGAACGGAATAACAAGGGTTTATATGCAATCATCAAGGATGTCACACTTAATGAAAAAGGAGAATTATGTTGTACAACCTCTAAGAAAGCATAGGATATTATGGTGACTACTCATGAGGGTACTTTTGTAGTCAAGAGATCTAGAATTTTGAAGTTAAATAGAGATTTTGAAATATGTATTATTCAAGAGGATGAAACATTTGATAAGTTCTATACTCGAGTTTCAAAAGGTATCAATTGTTCTTGTAACTTATGTAGACCTATTTGCAAGGAAAACCAAATTGAGAAGATCATTACTAGTCTCCCTTATTGGTTTCATGCCAAAGTTATGGTGATTGAGTCCATGTACATACCTAATGAACTCATTGTAAATGAGTTAGTCGGTGATTTGTAAGTCTTCGAACTTTATCAACTATTGGCAAGGACCACGACAAGGTGTATTTGAACCTATATATTGACTCCTTAGTACCTATTTTATTACACCTTATAATTATTTCCTTTACTTCTTACTCTACTAATGCCCCTTACCCTAATTTTCTTACTAAAAATAGCCTAAAATGTACCAAAAGTGCGAAAAAGTCAAAGCAATCTGATCAATGACTTTTCAACTATCAAGGAAAGGTTTACTTACTTTTCTTGGATTTCTCTCTACTCTCTTACTTATTCTTATAATGATAATTTTGTGTGGGAGTTCTATGATGCCCTACCTTCTCTTCTCTCTTCTAATTTCTTTACCATTCTTGTCCTTCGACGACATAAAGTCACTTTTCTAGAGATGATATTGTTAGTTTATTATCTCTTTTTGATATTGAATTTCCTTATTTCCCCATCATCCCTTTTGAATTTGAAAATATAGCTTCTGCTTTCATTTCTAATGAATTTGATTTTGTGAATGAATGAAACTTGGTTGAGATGGTGAATCAGTTGGTTGGGCATGGCCACACTTATAATGGTGGTGCTCTTATTGTTAATAAATATGTCTCTAGTCATCATCTTAATGATGTTACTAGTGTTGTCATTCATTCACATTCTCATCATCATACTATCACTCTATATAGAGGACACTTCCTTTGTATTATTCTAAATGGTGAAACTATAGATCTTACTAGCATAATTTATAGAACCATTATTTTTCATTCGATTGCTCCTTCTAATTTTATACTTCATTATCCCTTTTTTTATTTTTAGGTGGTTCCATCATTTTTTGTAATATCCTTTTTTTCTTATCCTAGCAAAGTTGTTGTTTCATTCTCGCTTTATCCTTCTAGTCGTGGCTCATAGCATTCTTAAACTACCCCTTCATCTTCTTCTTCTCCGAATGCTACTCAGTTCAAGCATTGTGACTCCATTCCTGTTTCTTCTACTCTATCTACTTTTGTTCCTCCTAGTGATAAGTCTCTGGGTGTAATGAATAATATTTTTCAAGAGATGCATATTTTTAACTAGAATGTCATGGATATACAAAAATTTCAAGTTTTTTCTCAAGCTATAGTGACTTCTTATCACCTTATTATACCACCACCTATTCATGACTCTCTCCTATATTCTACCTTTGTCAAACCTCGACTTGTAAGTTCCAGAGGCCCTTCTTTTCTCTATGGTGCTACTTACCTTGGCTTTTATCCTCCTTGCTTCAAACTTTTGGTAGAGTTGAACCCAACCTTTCTATCGACCAATTTGGTGTTTCTATTCTCCATCCACAGCCTACCATACCACCTTCTACCCCTACTAATTTTGGCTAATCATTATGTTGTGGTATCCATAAAGATGATGGTGTAAGAGAGGGAGATAGAGAGTGTTGAACTCTTGTTCTTATTATTTTAGTTTATTTCCTTTTTATTTATTTTAGTAAAATTTGTAAAGTAATGTTTGATTAATGAGAAAGAATGTGGTGTGTTTTCCTTGATTTTTTTTGTATGTGCGCAACTTGATTATTTGCTTTAACCTACCATATTGTATGAGTGTTAGGATTATTGCATATATTTATGCCTTCTCTCCCTTATATATAGGTATTTTTTTAACTTTCAATGCCAAAAAGAGGGAGAAGTTTGTGTGTACAACTATATGATTGTTACCATGATGTGTGTTTCATGGGTGGTAAGTGTAAGATTTCACTCCATCTTGTTGCCTGACTTGCATACACTAAGGGGATGTTGTATGAAGTCAAAGGGAGTTATGTACATTGCATATGTTGTTGTATGCATTGTTGCATGATTGTATATGTTTTTCTTATCAATATGTACCTGTATAGGGGTAATACGATAGTATTTGGATACATTTCACATTGTTTCTACATGATATGCTTATGGGATATGTATTTGTTGCATACTTGAGGTTATAGGTGTAGATTGAAGTCATCGAGCTTTAGATGTGTTTTGTGTAGTTGCATTGATACCCTTGCATTTCGACTTGTTAGAGTATGGATGAGTTGATCCATGAAGATGGATAGAGCCCACAAGATGGATGCACTTAGTGTAGGTCTATTTTTGGATGTTGGGTATGCATCGATGTTTTATTAATGTGAACAAACATCTTTATGTCAACTTCATGATCTTCTCATGTTTTGGTATGCATCTATATGTTATGCAGTATTTTGACAAAAAAAGCCAAAGAGGGGATTGTAAGTCCTGTTGTATGATAACTGTATTTTATATAGTTATTTTCATCTATTTTATTAATTATACTTGCTATGTTCTTTACATTTTTAGTTAATTTTAGTTAAATTAATTAGTATTTACTATTTTTTATATATTTTAAGAAAATTAAATAATTTGTATCGAAAACGTACTTAATTGCAAATTTGTGTCCAAAAATATAATTTCAAATAAATAAGTGCCTAATTACAATTTATAAAGTCGAAAATATAATTTAAATTAAAATCGGACTTAATCTTAATAATTAAAAGTTTAAAATTTAATTTAAATTAGAAAAGGGCTTAATTATAAGTAAAAAAAGTTTAAAATGCAATTTGAATTAAATTTGTGGGTTAAAATGCAATTAATTAAAGTTTACATTTTTGCGTAAGTGAGAAGAAGCCACACGCTATAATCCACGTGCGCAATGTGGATCGTACGATCAGAGAAGAAACGGTTATGATTCACGCGTCTCTATCACACCCGACCAACTCGCGTGTATATAGGTTTCTATCTTTCACGCTGTTCGGTGCCTAAGTAGGGCCCACCTGCCGCGCAGGCCGGCGTGCAAGTAGGACCCATGTGTTTGATGCATCCAGCCGTTGTCCCCTCCACGTTTCGCGCGTCTCAATCTGGTGCGGCAATTCTGCATGAGCTCGTTCCATCCCCCAATGATAATCTGCCATGTGTCCGTATTAATCTGTGCAGCGAATCAAACACTGCCACGTGGCACGCAGATTGAATTTAAAAATATCAAAAACAACACCCTCTGTTTCATCTTCCACGCGTGTATTAAAATAACAAATTTGATTTTCACATGGCCACAGATTTTAAGGAGAATGTCGGGGTTTTGTTTTCGATACAAATTGTTACACGTTTCTTAAAAAATATATATTGTAATATTTTAGATGTATTTTTTTAACTATAAATAGGAAATATTATGATAGAGTTTTGGATTTTTGGGGAGTTTAGAATTTTTGTGGTGTTAGAGGCTGGACTGTGGAACACGTAGAAGCCATTTTTGGCTTCTGTTGTGTTCTATGTGTGCCAAATATGTGCGCTACAAGATGTTTTAATTTTCTTTATTCTTAATCTAATTTTCCCTAACTGTTGTAATATTATTTTTTCTTTATTATGAAGTAATTTAATTTTTCTAGGGTTGCATTTTATCTAAATTTATGAAGCTTTGATTTTAATTAATTTTGAAAGATTTATAAGACGTTCGATTTGTTTATTCTATCTGTGCTTAATGCTTTTTGATTATTTACGAATTTCATCAAATTGATCCGTGGCACATAAATAAACTTGGAAGAGGCATTTTTATGTATATTGCTCATGGATAGAATGACATGTATGATGAAAGATAGGAATATACATTAATTGTATGTGTGGCCATTTGAGAACTTAGAACTTAATTAATCTTGGTAAATTTAATTCTCATAGGAATATAGTGAATTAATTTAACGAGGTGTGTCTATACGGAGCTCGGAAGAGATGTATGGATAAAATTAGAAGTTTTCGATTGACAAATTAAATGTACAAAAAAATATATATCAAGAGAAAATAATATGATAAGAGTGGATTAATTTGGTGAAAAACTGCAATCCTAGATTTCTTTTATTTTGTTATTAAACTCTTTTCTTAAATTTGTTCCAATCAACGATCGTTTTGAATAAAATCAGAGAGAAATAATTTTAGTAGTCAACAAACTATAGTAACAAATCTCCGTGGGAACGATATTTACTTACAAATCTCCGTGGGAACGATATTTACTTACAAATCTTATTACTTGTGACCGTGTATACTTGCACGTTTTATGTTCTCCAAAAGAGACAACTTTGTATTTATGTGTGAGCTTCCAGTGTGAAAAACACAGAATATATTTATTTTACTCAATATTTTTGTCTTTTTCTGTGTAAGATTGATTAATATTAATCAGTAATGTGTACACACATATTAGTTTGGTATGCTTTGATTGAAAGTATGTTATAAACACACCACAAAAATTGGTTTCTTAGTATGCATACTACGTCATGAGTGGTGGATTTTGGTTTGGTTTGGATGTAGTATCTTAACGAGGTCCTCGACAATGGCTTCACAAGACCCCTCATGGGATCCCTAGCGAGGTGGTCGGCGAGGACCCTCGATAAGGATGAGCATTGATGGTTGATTTCTTCTATAAATACCCCTATGTTTGGCTCTTCTTACCCATATTTTATGTACTAAAACTTTGCCAAAATTTGCTCTGAAAATTACTTTTGAACCATAAATCGCTTTGAGAGTGTTAATAGTATTTATGTTACATTGTTGTGGGTAAAATAGAGTACTTAAGTACTGAGTGCTTTTGACTATTTTACTTTTTGTGTGAGAACAACAATGTGTGATTGGGTTAGGTAGCTTTGGTTGTATTACCAAATCATTGGCCGTGTGTGGTATGCAGTTGAATATGTTTCCCACGTAAATGACTTATGGTTTGTGGTTGAATTTGTTTCCCACAATGGTTATTGGTAGTTCATGGTTAAAGGTGATCATCATGTTTGATTGTTCACTTTACTAAACTTTACTAATCTTTAGTTACTAATCAAACTACAATAAGTAGTACTAGCTTTGGAGGAAAGTCGGGTTTGTGTGTCTGATCAAGTCATTGTAGAGGTAGCAAGTGTGACAGTTCGGATAGAGGTCCCAACTGATATAGGTATTGGTAGTTTTATTTTTGTCATGGTCGTAATATTTTTATTTCTTAGTATATTTGTTTGCTACCGATTGGTTGCCATAAGCAACCCGAGGATGTTACTATATAGATAGGAGTTTTATACGGGTTTACTTGGTTACATCTTATGTCATGCATACTCTATTATTTTGCTAGTACAATATGAGTTTAAATTGTGTAAGTTACAACATATTAAAGTTCAAACTTTGATTAGAAAGCTTTGATATTCTTTACTTGCCTTCTATCTACTAAATAATATATATGCTACTTATAGTTTTTTGACAACTTATAATTATTATTTACCACTACTGTTGTGATATGTTAAGCGTTTATCATTCTGTTGCTTGTGAGTTAGGGACAAGTCCTTAATGAGTCAGTATCTCCTTACCCTGGTATTATACCGAGTCTTTGACTCTTTCACAACTATAATTCTATATTTGCATAATACCTACTAGAATCATCTTATTTATTTTTAGTGATAAGAGACTAAGTAAATAGAATATGTGATGATAATAACTTTCAAGTTAAATTATATAATATGTATTTTTGTATCAATTATAGAAAATTTTTATATCATATTATGATTATAAGTCTAAAACTGCCAAACCAACCTTATAGGTGGGCTTAAAGGTTGGTTTTTTAGGGGTTATAGGTTGATTAAGGTTTTGGGTTTTTCAAAACTGTCGAGATATAACCAACTTATAAAATTGATCAAAAACCAACCTATGCTAATCCCTAGTTTTTCCAAGTTGATCTTTTTCTATTAATTTCATGCAAATAAATTTAAAATTAACTAAAAGTAGAAGATAGAAAAATGATAAAAACAAAAATAGTAGAACTAGGAAAAAAATATTTCATTGTAGAAAGAAATAAATATTATGCATTTCAAAATGAAGAATATATACATTTATTTACGTACATAAATGATTCAATGTCATTGCTAGCATATTTATATATAGATGAAAAACAAAAGATTATCAATTGATACAATCTTGAGTTTAATTAGCATTTTCATTTTTGAATTAGAGTAGTTATGTTATTTGAATATAATTATTTAATAATAATTCAATAGAAAAAGAGTTAATAAATAGATTTTTAATGAAATTACTTAAATGAGTTACAACTTATAGAGACCATAATTGAGATTATTCTTAAGGGAGAATGTAATGTTGAAGAATAAGGTGTTATGCATAGGTTAAAACTATTAAAAAAGATTACTATATAATCAACTGCACATGCAAAAGTGTTCTAGGAAGATTGATTTATGTGAATTGCAAAACTATGCAAGACTATCAAGTGCATTGAGTGTAAGGCTACCAAGTGTATCAAGCTAGAAAATATGTATGTGTAGGGTATTAGTGTAATTGTAAAAATTTAAAAACAAACCATTAGTTTTTTGACGCTTGTTACAATCTCACTTAACTGTGAGTTTAATCCTTGCACTATTGTCTTCCCTTTCTCTTTTTTTGTTATAACAAAATGTATAATATAAAAACTGAGTGGTTATTATATGTAAAGTAACGAGAAAAAGAAAAAAAAACAATAAGCAAATTAGTGATAATTCAATAAAAATCTTGAGGCATTTTTCATTCAAAGTATTTCATTCAACTTTAGTTCTCTCAAAAACTCATATATTCAAGAAAATATACATGGTATAAGAGTCTTTGGCTAATGTAAGTTGAAGAACAATGGTCTTGTTAAGAGACGTCACATGCAGATAGTTGAAATGGACTTAAGCATGCTAGCTCAATCCTCCATGCCACTGAAATATTAGGATAAAGCATTCTATGCTGCAACATTTATCTTAAATCGATTACCTAACATAGTGCTAGATTAAAGAAGTCTACTAGAGGTGTTATTTTTAACTGAACCAGATTATCATTTTCTAAGAACCTTTGGGTCTAGATGCTTTCCTTTAACTAGCATATATAATCAATATAAGTATGATTTCAAATATATCCCTTATGTTTTTGTTGGGTACAATCCCTGTCACAAATTGTATAAATGTCTCACTTGTGAAGAGAAAAATATCATCTTTAAACATGTTGTCTTTGATGAGAATTTGTTTCCTTTTTTCGGCACAAAGGACACTGATTATCAATATTCACATAGCAGGACAAGCTCACACATTGTTTCCAAGAAAATGATTTCTATTCTTGTATATTCTCAATTTGATACACCTATATGTACTAGTGAAATGTCACTTTCTAGATTCACTTCCCTAAACCCTGTTGAAAGTACATTATATAATTCATAAACTGTATTGCCTAATACCAATCCATCTAGCTTTAAAAATCTTAAACACAACCTTTTTATTCATAAGCCATAACTTCTTGTTCACTCACCTATGTCAAATAATCAATTAATATTTACCACAAACATTATTACCTCTTCTAATACAATCTGTCCAAATAATAGTCCACATAACCCACAAGAAACATATATCAAGCATTCTCTACCTAAGCCTAAAACACATGTAATAATAACTCAATATAAGGCTGCCAAAAGTATTCTATGTTGCTTAACATTATACCTTGTCCAATACTCTCAAACAAGCATTGGCTAATAAAGCCTGATTTCAATCTATAAAAGATGAATATGATGCTTTTATTAGAAATAATACTTGGGATTTAGTTTCCTATCCCAAAGATAGAAGGTTATTTAGAAAAAAAAATGGTTATTTAGAATCAAATAACAAGTGGATGGTTCACCTGAAAAACTCAAATCTTGACTTGTTACCAAAGGCTATCTCTAGATTATAGGTTATGACTTTCTTGAAACATTTAGCATAGTGGTTAAACATGCCACAATTAGGGTTCTTACCATTATAGCTCTAAGTAACAAATGGGTACTGAGATAGTTGGATATAAATAATGCTTTTCTCAATAATGCATTGTATGATGAAGTGTTTATGAGACAACCAACTGTATTTTTTGCCAAGTCTTGCCCTGACCATGTTTACAAACTCAAGAAATCTTTGTAAAGACTTAAATATACCTTATATGAAGCTTTGTTTCATCTAGGATTCATTAAAGCAAAGTCAGATGACTCATTGTTTCTTTTGGTCATACCTTCCTATATGATATGTGCCATTTTGTATGTTGATAATATGATAATAACTAGATTTGATTATCTCAAAATAGAAGAGTTCTTTAAACTATTACATGCTAGATCTACTTTCAAAAATATAGGAGTTATGTATTATTTCTTGGGTATTAAGGTATCATCTATTCCTTAAACAGTCAAAGTATATAAATAATATTCTAAATAAAACTCAAATGAACAATGTTAAACTAGCCATTACACCTATGATGTCCAGTTTAAAATTAAGAGTTAATGAAGGCAATGATTTTGACAACTCTGTATTATATAAAAGCACTGTGAAGGCTCTCCAATATGTCACTATTATTAGGCTTGATATTACATTTGTGGTAAATAAGGTGTCTCAATACATGAGTTAGCCTTTGTATGTTGATAATATGATAATAACTATTTGATTATCTCAAAATAGAAGAGTTCATTAAACTATTACATGCTAGATCTACTTTCAAAAATATAGGAGTTTTGCACTATTTCTTGGATATTAAGGTATCATCTATTCCTTAAACAGTCAAAGTATATAAACAATATTATGAATAAAACTCAAATGAACAATGTTAAACTAGCCATTACACCTATGATGTGCAGTTTAAAATTAAGAGTTGATGAAGGCAATGATTTTGACAACTCTATATTATATAAAAGCACTATGAAGGCTATCCAATATGTCACTATTATTAGGCTTGATATTACATTTGTGGTAAATAAGGTGTCTCAATACATGAGTTAGCCCAAATAAATACACTGTGGTGCTATCAAAAGGATTTTTGTAAGTACTTGTATGGTACCACTAATCATGGGTTAGAATTTAAACAATCTATAGCTCTATATATTAATGGCTTTGCTAATTTTAATTGTTCTTCTTGCTTAAATACAAAAAGATCCATTTCTGGATTTAACATATTCCTTGGTACAAATCTTGTTATCTAGTTTTCTAGAAAACAAACCATTGTGTCCAGGTCCAATATCGAAGCTGAATATAGGTGCCTTGCAAGTGACACAGTTGAGGTTATATGGCTTCAATCTCTTATGATTAAACTAAGATTTTTTATGCCTGCCATGCTAATATTAAGGTGTGATAGTATCAGTGTTATTGCATTAATAACTAACCCATTCTTACATTCCAAAACAAAGCACATTGATTTGGATTGCCATTTCATTTGAGATAGAATTTCCCAAAAAAACAATTAAATGTGCATCATATGTCATTATATGACCAAACTGTTGATATATTGACAAAGCTTTTATCACTAGAGCCTTTTTAGTTTCTTAGAGGCAAACTTAGTATCACTGAAGTGTCACTAAGAATGGGAGTGTAGAGACCATAACTAAGGTTATTCTTAAGGAAGATTGTGATGAAGAATAAAGTGTTACACATAGGTTCAAAATGTCAAAAAGGATTATTGTTTCATTAGTTGCACTTGCAAAGGTGATTGAGGAAGATTGATTCACGTGAAGTGCAAAATTGTGCAAGACTATAAAGTGCATTGAGTGCAAGGCTATCAAGTGTATCATGCTAGTAGGATGTATATGTAAAGTATTAATGCAATTGTAAAACTATAGAAATAAACCATTAGCAGTTAGACACTTGTAACAATCTCACATGACTATGAGTTTGATCCTTGCATTATTGTCTTACCTTTCTCTTTTTTTGGTATAACAAAATGTGCTGTATAAAATTTGATTGGATTCTATATGGAAAGTAACTAGAAAAAGAAAAGAAAAACAATAAGCAATTCAGTTACAATTCAATAAAAGTCTTATGTCATTTTTCATTCAAGTTTAATTCTCTCAAAAACTCATACATTCAAGAAAATATACACAACTTACAATTTCAATTTAAAGAATAATAATTGTTAGTTTATATCAAGGATGAAAATGTTGATGATATCATTGACATCGTCACAACAATGTCACTATTTTGCACATTTTGACATAGAAACGTGATATCTATATGTGTTGGCTAAATTATTACAAAATTGTCAAGAATGTAGATAAATTATAGCTTAAATGTTGTTATCGTTAAATTACAATTTAAGTGTCTTTTTTGGCTAAAATATTATAGATATTGTGGATATTGTCACTAAAATATCATTAAAATATCGACAGAAATCAATAAAATATTGAAAATATCATTGAAATTTCTTTTCATACTATTTGGATTTATCTATTTATAATATTTAATACAATTAAATAATTTACTTAATTTTTACAAACATTTTAAGTACTTATTTTATAATACTTTTAAAAAAGAATATATATTTTACTATACAATATTTTGATTAAATTACCAACTTATAGTTTAATATAAATATTATATGTATTTAAAAATATATTTATTGAATAAAAGTAGTGTAAAATATAAGTAATTGATGTTTTATAAAGTTTTATAAATAAAGTCCATATTTTTGATAGAAATTTTACATTTTTATGATTTTTTTTCAAATTTTTTATCAACAACGATAATATATTTAATATTTTTATAAAAATTATATCTCGAAATCTTAACCAACATCGACATAACCTTGGTTTATATACACGGGAGTTACAACTTACAAGGGTTTGGTACTATTAGAATACTTTAGTACTTACTTTGATTCCTCAAATTATCTCAATTTTTAATTTGGGGTTTTGAGTTTAGTTTCAGTTAAAATAAACATTGTTTTTCAAAATTAACGCAAATTCACTCATTTAAAGGAGAATTTTGTATTCCATGTTTATAAAAAAAATTATTAACCTCTACAAATAATTTTTTTCTAATTATTTTAAGATATCTTGTTTAATTATCTAAGTTGGTTTTATTTTTTATATGGACTAATAAATCAATAACTAAAATAAAATTATGGTACTCCAAAGTTATAATATATAGATTTTTTTTATATATGTTAAAGAATATTTTTTTTTATTCTATAATTTGTAGTTATTATTATAATTTCAAAATATGGATTATTATTAAATAAGATTAATAGTAATAATCTTATTTGATGACATAGTCTAAAAGACATGTCAAATATTATTTTCTTACATCTTAAAAGATCGTAAATTGTAAATAAATATCATTACAGACTAGTTATAATTAAAATATTAAATACTACTAAATAAAAGCTACAATAAAATAAATGAGCTATTGATTTGTTTCTAAAAGAGTCCACTACTCAGTAATGATCAGGGTAAAGAGTCAAAGACTCCAGGAGACTCATTCATAACTCAAAAGTAACGAAGGAAGTACACATTATAAAACAAATAAGACATTTAACATAACAAAAAGCAACATAGTAAATTAATTAGTAAAATAGACATATTAATTTAACTAAAAAAACAAAATAAAAGGTTTTCTAATCACAATAATATCCGCTTATATTGGTACATACTTGGATAAAATAATGATTGTACTAACTAAACATACAAACATGAAAATACAGAGAAATAACGAGGTAAACCCATATAGATGGTACCTTTATGGTAAAATCCTCAGGTTGTTTATAGCAACTACTCCGCAACACACAATCAATATGATCCAAGTTGACAGAAATATACTTTTAATACCTATATTAGTAAGGACACTTGTCCTTATTGTTCCTATACTGCCCTTACTAGCTATCTTCGTAGCTATTATGATCCATTTGGAACTAATTCTCCTTCTGAACCCTACCACCACTTAGTGGTATGATGAGTCACCAATAGTCAAATATGTGAGAATCCAAAGGTAGGAAAATCTAAGCTCGAGAATTACTAATATTAAAAATATACTCAAGGTATTATCAATCTATAATTAGGAAACAATTTTACTTTTGAAAAACAAGTTTCAATTTTTTTAGAGTTTTCCCACGTTTTTCTAAATTCAAACAATTAAAAAGAGGAGTATTTATAGAAAAATCCTAGTAGTTCAGGTAACTCATCGACCATCTCGTTGTTATTCTCATCACGCATGGTAACAAGGGTAATAATCGTTACACACTTGTTGGTCAAGGTGGTGAGACCTCTAGCGAGCATACAAAAAATTATATAAAAAATTTCATTTTTTGTTTCAAAAATTTGCCAAGTACTTTTTCATAAATATTCATAAAATAACTTAAACAAAAACACGAAAACAACCTATAATGCATGCTAACAAGTCAACTTCTATGATGTGTATACAATATGCAAAAAATAAAATATGTAGCCAATAATGTGAGTGTATATAGTATTGACCATTAGTAACTGACCTTACATAAATGAAGATAAAACACTAAATAAATAAAACAAACTTAGTTTTTTGTTCACAGGAACCCCAATAAAGATGTAAGGACTTATATGACTTACTAATGAACAAATCAGACATTGTCGATCCTGCAAATACTTTGATTTTATATTTGTAAAACTCTCGCAAGTGCACAAATCATTTTTTTATAGAAAATGACAAGTATACTTTCAAGGTCGATCTAAGAAAGGAATATATGTGGTTTTTAATTTATTATTCAAAATCTTAAAAACAAAATTAAATCCTAAACATCCTGTCACAATATTTCGGGTTTTATATTTTCTAATCTAATAACATAAAAATAAAAATAGATATGTATTCAATAAACATTTATGCAAATTTTTATCATTCATAATAATGGAGTATTTATGGATATAACAATTAAGTTAATTATACTTACTCATATTATTTAGGTTATTAAAGATATAAATTGATATTTATTGATTCTCTCTTTTTTTATATGAATACCACCTTTGATAGACTTAGATATTCTTTGTTAATTAAACAAATCAATTAACACCTATGAGTGAGGTCGATAATTAATTTGGTTAATTAATTTAATTCCTTTTTTCTAATATGTTGAAAATAAACCATTTAAATGCCACATTTGATAGGGTTAGACAATTTTAAACTTTATTCAAGCTGTCCAAATTAAACCTATGAATTTAATTATCCGAGTACTAACTTTCAAGTTTTAAAACCATTACTGAAAATATGTTGTCAATACATTTTTGAATAATAGTTCTTATAAATTTTTTTGAAATAGAGCTTCACTCTAACTACTGGGCGATTGTACCGACAAATAAAAGAGTAATACTCTAAATTAGACCGAATAATTAAAGTTTGTGAGTGTTGGTGATATTGATAAACAAAATATTTGTATATATTATTAGTTTCTAAGTGTGTCTTTTAAGAATATTTTCAAGTAGAATAAACTATCAAGCCTCAATGATCATATCATAGGTATATCTTTGTTCCCATGCACATTAGATTTCATATTAGATACATACAAACATTGCTCAAATAGGTCACTTAATCAATCGAGCGGTGACTAGATCAATCGAGCGGTGACTAGATCAATCGAGCTTAATTAAAATGGATGAATAAACTGTTAATATGACTAAATTGATTGAAGTATTAACTTGATTAATAGAGCACTAGATTTATCAAGATTAATGATTTCACTAGATCGATCAAATTATTCATAGTCGATCGATCGAGCAACCTTACTTTATTGATCAGGTAGTCTTACTTGATCAATCGAGCAACCTTACTTGATCGATCGACTATGAATAGATCGATCGAACGGCTAGATTTTCAAATTTAACCTAATTTTTACTATTTTATCTTTATATTTTTAAGCTCTTCTAAATACTTTTAAGAATAATTTACAATTAACCTTTGACCTAGGGTTTCAACTCATGTTATTTAATCATATCATTGACTTACAATTTTATTAACCACACAAGAACATTATTCTTTTTATCTTAATCTCTCTCTTGTTTTGTAAATATAAGATCATAATTGTTAAGGCTTCTTTATTTAATTAATTTATCAAACATTGGTGGTTTTGTTTGATTGAATGATAAGACTTTAGTCATATGTTTGTATAGCTTTTTTTTTATTTACGTTCTTAATTAAACAATTATGTGTATTATATGATAATTAATTGGTTTGATTCTTAATCTTTAAAGAATCTATCTTTGTTAAACTTGTACTTAAAATGATTTTTTTAATGTTGCTAGTTGATTTCGATATATCTGATATATTTATTAAATCATCTAGTTAGAATTTTTCATTATTGAATCTACTATAGAATACACATTACTTGTGTTATTGTGCTAACTTTTTAGATGCTAGCTGTACGGGTTCAATTAACTCATGTGACTCAAGCTCATCGAAAAATTGGTCTAGATCTAAACACCTTTCTTATAGAAACTATGATGAAAGCAACGAATTGTAAGTAGATTGTTTGGGAGCATTACCTTGGTGGGTAGTTTGAGTCTTAGCCTTATGATTGGACCTTATTTTTCATAGTGGATAACTAGGTGTTTCGGTGGGCCGATGGTTTTTCTCTTAGGTCCTTGGTACGGCCTAAATTGTTTCCACCTAAAAATATCGTGCGTCAATCTTTATATTTCTACTTTACTTTATTTACACGCGATTTCATATCTGGCCATTCTGCAAAATTTTAATTTGTTATGCTTCCATAGATCTTCTATTCACCCACTCTTTAACTAATTTGGTCTGTAACTAAAAAAGAAACTTTTCAATTGGTATTAGTGTAGGTCATTATATACACTTAGTGTTCCTAAGACCTTGTTATAGAACATTTAAGAGAGGGTTCTTTCACTACCCGTGCACCTTACTTTGATAGGTCTAATTACCCATATTAGAAGGCACATATGAGAGCCTTTCTATGGTCTATAGATGAGAGTGTCTAGAACTCTATACTTTATGGTTGGGAACCGCCTACGATTACTATAGATAATGTAATCACTCCCAAGCCTAAGAATGAATAGACCAATCAAGATAAAACTTCTAGTAATTGGAATCAAAATGGTATTAATGTTATTTTTAGTGTTGTGTTTGTTGATGATTTTCATTGTATTTCTCATGTTGGTACTACTAAGCATACTTGGGGATATTTTAGAGGTTTCTTAATAGGGAACCATATAAGTTAAATGAACAAAACTTTTCATGCTCAGTAGTTGATTTAAAAATCTTAAGATGAAAAAAGATGAAACTTTCTTTGAACTTTATGTTAGATTATGTGATATTACTAACACCTCTACCAATCTTGGAGAGAAAATTGATGATTTTAGGATAGTTCAAAAGATTCTATGCACATTACTAGATCACTTCCATGCAAAGGTCATTGCCATTGATGAAAGCAAGGATGTGGACACCATTAATATAGAGGAATTCATTGGCTCACTTTAAATCTTTGAGATTATCTTTCAAAAACCACCAAAAAAAAGCTATCGCTTTCAAAACTATCATAATTGAAGATAGTGAAAAATGATGATGAAGAATTGGTACTTTTAACCAAAAGATTCAACAAAATCCTCAACAAAAAGAACCTTAAAAAAAGGACAATCAAGTTGTCAAAAGGATTAGAATATGAGAGAACTCAAATATGTGAGTTCTAATGGTAAGAAATCTAAACCCACTAGACTTCAATGTTTTGAATTTATGGGTTTTGGTTACTTCATAGTTGACTTTGCAATCAAAAAGAACCAAATTGGAAGAGCTTTTAATGCTACACTTATTGACTTTGAAAGAGATGACAACAATCCAGTTGAATCAAGCAATAATTATTTGGCATTTATTGCAACTGTAGGTAGACAATTTAGTAAGTTTGACATTGATTTATATGATGAAGAAAGTGATGCTAAATATTTACTCAACAAATTTAATATCACTTGTATTAATGAAATATTCATAGATTATGTAAGATGTAAAAGGGAAAGTAGCTGAACTAATTGAGAAACTTAAATCCTTTGATATTAATTCCTCAATTATAGAAAAAAAAGATTAAACTGTCTGAATGTGCTAATGTTTTGAATTCAAGTCTTGTAGATGTTAAACAGGAAAAAAAGAATCTTATGTAGGAACTTGAACAATCAAAGAATCAGTAAGGAGGTTAACAATTGGAATTGAAAGGTTAAACAAAATATTGGATTATGGAAAGCCAACTAGAGATAAGAAAAGGCTAGGATATATGGACGAGCACACTACGCCACCTTCTTCAGAATCAGTTGAATTTGTCAAACCTTCAAACATGTCCTTCTTATATGATACACATGACATTGGTTATAAGGATGAGAGCTGTTGTGTGTTTTTCAACACACAAACTCGTGCAAGTATACACGGTCACAAGTAATAAGATTTGTAAGTAAAGATCGATCCCACAGAGATTTGTTACTATAGTTTGTCGAGTACTAAAATTGTATCTCTCTGATTTTATCCAAAACAATCGTTGATTTAACAAAAAGGTAATAAAAGAAAATAAAAGAAATCTAGGATTGTAATTTTTCACCAAACTAATCCACTCAAATCATGTTATTTTCTTTTGATTTATAATTTTTTTGTACATTTAATTTGTCAACCGAAAACTTCTTTTTTTATTCATACAACTCTTTCGAGCTCCGTATAAACACACCTCGTTAAATTAATTCACTATATCTCTATGAGAATTAAATTTACCGAGATTCATTACGTTCTAAGTTTTCAAATGGCCACACATACAATTAAGGTATATTTCTATCCTTCATCATACATGTCATTCTATTTACGAGCAATACACACACAAATGCCTTTCTCAAGTTTATTTACGTAAAGCACGGATCGTTTTGATAAGATTCGTAAATAATCAAAAAGCATTAAGAACAAAATAGAACGAACAAATCGAACGTCTTATAAATCTATCAAAAATAATTAAAATCAAAGCTTCATAAATTTAGATCAAATGTAACCCTAGAAAAATCAAATTACTTCATAAAATTAAAATAAAAATTACAACAACTACAGAAAAATTAGAAGAAGCAGAAATAAAATTAAAACATCTCAATAAGAAAATATTTGGTACACGCAGAACACAACAAAAGCCAAAAAATGGCTTCTGCGTGTTCTCGGCCCAAAACAGAGCAGCACAAGAAAAGTAAACTCTACCAAAAACTCCAAAAACCTCCTAAAACTATCATCTTATCTCCTATTTATAGCTAAAAATAATACATCTAAAATATTACATTTTTTTATTTTATTTTTTTATAAAAACGCGTAATAATTTGTATCGAAAAACAAAAATCACGCATATCGATTTTATTAATTAAATCACGCGTGAGCTAGGGCACCGATTCTGCATTTTTTTAATTCATTATGCATGCCACGTGTCACACCGATTCGCCGCAAGAAATGTGGGACACGGCAAGATATAACAGATATAGAAAAGGACTGCTCACAGAATTGCCGCTTGACCGGATTGCGGCGAGAAACGCGGGAGATACCTCCCGAGACGCGTCCGGATTCCGCACTTTCATGCTTCATCCGAAACATACCACGTGTCCTAACATGATCGATGATAGATTAAGCGGGAAACGTGGTAGATTCTCGTCAGGAATAACCGGCACACGTGAGCATCGCCGCACGGATCGTATGAGCGCCGTAAATGGGGACAAGGGTTGCAACGCGTCAGACACGTGGGTCCCACTTGCACGCCAGCCTGCGCGGCAGGTGGGCCCCACTCGGCGTACCGAGCCGCATGAAAAATTGAGACCTGCACCCACTCTCTTTGGTCGGGTATGATAAGGACGCGCGAATCTTAGCCGTTAATGATTTGATCGGGCGGTCCACATTGTACGCCTGGATTCTTCTCTCCTGCACGAATATTAAACTTTATTTAATTATATTTTCACCCACAAATATATTTCAAATAACATTTTAAACTTTATTTAATTGCAATACAACCCTTTTGTAATTTAAATTAAATTTTAAACTTTTAATAATTAAAATTAAGCCCAATTTTAATTTAAATTATATTTTCAACTTTTATAAATTGCAATTAATAATACTTTTATTTGAAATTATATTTTTGGACAAAAATTTGTCATTTATGAACGTTTTCGATACAAATTATTTAATTTTATTAAAAATGTATTTCTTAACACATAAAAGGTAAATATTAATTTATTTAACTAAAATTAAACAAAAATGTCAAGAACATAGCAATTATCATTAATAAAATTGATGAAAATAACTATATAAAATACAGTTATCAACACCCCCAAACTTAAGTTTTTGCTAGTCCTCGAGCAAAAGGAAGGAAATAAAACAAAGATAACTGCATTTAAAATAGTGATTTTCAAAATATTTCTTTTGTCTTTTGAAATTACATAACTCAAAGAAATAAAAGAATTTTATCTAAGTATCAAAATCAATTTAAAAGTATATTACATTTTCACAATGAATATTAGTGTGTGTGTGTGTAAAGTCTTTTCATATTTCATCACATGCAATCCAGATTAGTTTATACAAATATAAAATTAAACAATTTTTTAATGAAATCACAAATCTTATAAGTTTATTTTTCATTTCTCTCTCCACTAATGTAGACAAACACAAAACACCAAATCAATAGGACTTTATTAAGGTTGTAATGTATGGCTTAGGTAAAGGTAGGGATGAAGGATAATATTTAGCTTAACTTTTCCCGAGCATAACATTTCAGGATTGAAAAAGATAATTCTATCATCACAATAATTACAACCCGATTTGGGATTTATCATCACATACAATAACCATTTTTTTTAGATTCTATATTTTTTTTTCAGAATCTCTTTTCAGAATCTTTTTTTTTTTCCTTTTTTTTCATTTTTTTTTCAATAACCCTTTTTTTTCGATATATCATTCAACATTTACTAACAATTGTCACATGTTAGTGAGATAAGAACAATAGGTATATCTACACACACACACACACACACACATATATATATATATATATATATATATTTTAGATAGGCTTTTGAAATGAGAAAAATATATATGTAAACTTTGAAGCTCAAAAGGGGTATACTATGGATAATGCATGTCAAGGTAGATAAAAAGGCTCAAACGATCCAAAGATGGCCTAAATCATTTTCTTAGTTAAATGTTATCTATAATTTTGCCTCGAGAGAAAATCAAACAAATTCTAAAATCATGACCACAAAAATCAATCGAATTTCATACTCACATAAACCTTCTCTAAATTATCATAGCAACTCAAAAATCAAGACTAGTGCTCATGAATATTTATTCTTGTAAAAATGAAACATACGTAAAAATTATTCATCACTTAGACAATATTCAAATTTTTCAAAGAATTATGCATCATTTAAATCGAAGAAATAAAAATAAATCACTATTTATAGCAAAATATCTTTAATCAACCAAACAAAAAAAAAATTTCACAAGCAATAACATCCAAAAAGTATTTCAATTAGGTTCAATATATCCACCACCCCCAAACTTAATATACACATTGTCCTCAATGTGTGAAAGTTAAAGAACATTTGAGATGGGTTTAAAGAAACTTCCTGATTTGTTTGATTGGTTAAGCCAAAATAGCTTCATTACCTCCAATTTGCACCTATGAAAGAAAAAAATGAAATAAAACAACAACATAACAAAATATAAAAACTAATACATGCGAAAATAAAATAAAATAAAATAAACATAAACATAAAATAAAATAAAACACATGGGTTGCCTCCCAAGAAGCGCTTGATTTATAGTCTTCAGCTTGACTTCTCAATTTGTTTTTCTTGTTGTAAGTTAAGATTTGTGTGCCAAACAAAATCTCAACTCACGAGAAAATTGAAAAATAAATTAAGCAAGCAATAATAACATTAAAAAAAAAATTTCTTTTCTTTTTGTGAGTTAAGATTTGCGTGTCAAACAAAATCTCAACTCACGAGAAAATAAAAATAAAAATAAAATAAATAAACAACCAACAACAAGCAAATAAAATTATTTTTTTTTGTTTTTCTTTTTGTGTGTTAAGAATTGTGTGTCAAAAAAAATCTCAACCCACAAGAAAATTGAAAAATAAAATAAACAAACAATAAATAAATAAAAAAATTTATTTTTCTTTTTGTGAGATAAGATTTGTGTGTCAAACAAAATCTCAACCCACGAGAAAATTGAGAAATAAATTACACAGCCAAAAATAAGCAAATAAATTTTTTTTTCTTTTTGTGAGTTAAGATTTGTGTGTCAAACAAAATCTCAACCCACGAGAAAATTAAAAATTAAACTAAACACGCAACAAAAAAATAAAATTTCCATTTTTTTTGAATTAAAATCAGATTGATTGGTATTAATATCAACAATGAAAATAGTAAAACAAATCCTCCGCAACGGCGCGAAAAACTTGTTGGGTGTTTTTCAACACACAAACTCGTGCAAGTATACACGGTCACAGGTATACACGGTCACAAGTAATAAGATTTGTAAGTAAAGATCGATCCCACAGAGATTTGTTACTATAGTTTGTCGAGTACTAAAATTGTATCTCTCTCATTTTATCCAAAACAATCGTTGATTTAACAAAAAAGTAATAAAAGAAAATAAAAGAAATCTAGGATTGCAATTTTTCACCAAACTAATCCACTCAAATCATGTTATTTTCTTTTGATTTATAATTTTTTTGTACATTTAATTTGTCAACCGAAAACTTTTTTTTTATTCATACATCTCTTTCGAGCTCCGTATAAACACACCTCGTTAAATTAATTCACTATATCTCTATGAGAATTAAATTTACCGAGATTCATTACGTTCTAAGTTTTCAAATGGCCACATATACAATTAGGGTATATTTCTATCCTTCATCATACATGTCATTCTATTTACGAGCAATACACACACAAATGCCTTTCTCAAGTTTATTTATGTGCCACAGATCGTTTTGATAAGATTCGTAAATAATCAAAAAGCATTAAGAACAAAATAGAACGAACAAATTGAACGTCTTATAAATCTATCAAAAATAATTAAAATCAAAGCTTCATAAATTTAGATCAAATGCAACCCTAGAAAAATCAAATTACTTCATAAAATTAAAATAAAAATTACAACAACTACAGAAAAATTAGAAGAAGCAGAAATAAAATTAAAGCATCTCAATAAGAAAATATTTGGCACACGCAGAACACAACAAAAGCCAAAAAATGGCTTCTGCGTGTTCTATCGTCCAAAACCGAGCAACACAAGAAAACTAAACTCTACCAAAAACTCCAAAAACCTCCTAAAACTATCATCTTATCTCCTATTTATAACTAAAAATAATACATCTAAAATATTACATTTTTTTATTTTATTTTTTTATAAAAACGCGTAATAATTTGTATCGAAAAACAAAAATCACGCGTATCGATTTTATTAATTAAATCACGCGTGAGCTAGGGGCGCCGATTCTGCATTTTTTTTAATTCATTATGCATGCCACGTGTCACCGATTCACTGTAAGAAATGGGACACGTGGCAAGATATAACAGATAGAAAGGACGGCTCACTTGAGAATCGTCACCTGGACCAGGCGCGAGAAACGCGGGAGACAGCCTCCCGAGACGCGTCCGAGATTCCGCCCTTTTGCGTTCACCGAAACATACCACGTGTCCCAACATGATCGGGCCGATAGATTGGGGAAACGGGGCGCACTCGGGTCGCGGAATAACCGGCACACGCGGAGACGCCGCACGGATCGCAGGCGCGCGTAAGCGGGGATGTGGGCCGCAACGCGTCGTACACGTGGGTCCCACTTGCACGCCCCGTGCGCAGTGGGCCCCACTTGCCGCACCGAGTCGCGTGAAAATTGGGAGACCTACACCCACTCTCTTTGCCGGGTGATAAGGACGCGCGACCCACCGTGCTTATCCGACGGACGGTCCACGATTTGCGCGTAGATTGGCGCGTAGATTCTTCTCACCTGCACAGAAAATTAAACTTTATTAATTGCATTTTGACCCACAAATATATTTCAAATTACATTTTCAACTTTCTTTAATTATAGTTAAGCCCTTTGCTAATTTTAAATTAAGTTTTTAAACTTTTAATAATTAAAATGAAGCCCAAATTTAATTTAAATTATATTTTCGATTTTTATAAATTGTAATTAAGAACTATATTATTTGAAATTATATTTGTGGACATAAATTTGACATTAAGTACATTTTCGATACAAATTATTTACTTTTATTAAAATATATAAAAAACAGTAAATACTAATTTATTAATCGAAAATTAACTAAAAACATCAAGAACATAGCAATTATAATTAATAAAATAAGTGAAAATAACTATATAAAATACAGTTATCAAGAGCTCCACCCCTTCAACATCAAAAACCACATCTTTAAGACCTTCTAACCTTACTCTTATATTACCCATTATACACAAAGAACAATTGTATCTGTGATTGAGAAATCTGTTAAGTTTGTGCCTGTCTGTAATCATTATGGTAGGAAAGATCATATTAAGCCTAAGCGTAGATTTTTGATAAATGCTCCTAAATGTAATAATATTTTTCATGTTTCACATATTAGGACTCATAACCATCATCCATCTATACATATTGCATTATATTCTAGGATATATGTAAATTAAAATAACATGTTTAAAAATCCTACTAGAAAGTATGAAATTGTTGGCTGAAAGAGGCAAGTGAAATTTAATACATTTAATTCTAGGACTAATTATTATTATCCTACCATGCATGTTACATCTTTATTTATGATGAATGAAAAATCTAAAGGTAAGTCCAAGAATATGCCAATGATAACGAAGGTAGTTAATTTCCAACCCAAAGATACATAGAAATTGAATTTCAAGAAAGTTTGGGTTAGGAAAGCTTGTCTTTTTCTAGTTATTTGACTGTTGTGCTTTTTTGTTTCATGTAGATACTTTTATTTGATTGCTTAATTGATCCTAGGTAAACATCTTTAGTTTGTTTGTTTGTTTTTATTTTTATTAATGTTTCTTTGATTAAAAAAAGGATAAAGATAATAAAAAATGAGGGAAGTAGACTACTTTAACACTAACATGAACATTACATACCACCCTCATAATTTTGACTACATCTTTAACAACTAAATACTATAATTTATGCACTTACATATAGTATGCATCTAGTGATAGATGTCAACATGATCATATTTACACACTCATTGAACATATATATCATGCATGAAATTTATGATTGATTATATGAGAATTTAAAGACTTAGATAACCTTGATTGTTAGAATTGTGTTTTAGCTCTCCCTTACACTTTATAAAATGTTGTTATAGAGAGACATATAGTTTTTAGAGGGCTACCTACTATGAAAGTCATCATACTCAGCTTTTGGCTCGTGCATATTTCCTTAAAAACAATATTATTAAAAGAAAGAGAAAAATAATATAAAAGAAATTACATGCATAATAAGGAAGAGCCTTATTAGTTATACAAAAAATAAATAACCAATCCCTTATACAAAAAATATATATAATGATGAGTGAGAATTCAAAAAATATAAATAAATAATTATACTAGGCTCTCTTTTATTTAGTAAAATTTTATTTTATGCAAGTTTGAATTCAACTACAATTCTTTCATGATTGGTGATATTTTTTTCTTTAAATTTTCCTAACTAATCATGAATGGGCCAATTGACATACTTGTGTTGTTCCAAAACTCAACTCATTTGTGGTGACTATGGATATGTCATTATATGTGTGATCATATTTGTGTGTATTGTTTATATATGTTTATGCTGTTAATGACTAGTTATACTTGAACACAAATTAATTTGTCTTATGTGTGTGTAATGTTGTAGTCATGTTTAGATTAATCTACTACCCTTTGTTAAAAAGAAATATTTTCATCATTATGTTTGATTCATCTATCTATTTTTTTATCTCCTATTTATGTTTGCTTATTCATATGATAAAAAAGGGAGGAAAATTGGTATAAAAAAAGATGGTTAGTTTATCATGGGGAAATTTTTTATTTTTGAATTACTTTGAATTTTTTGGGGATATTTCACATAGGGGAATTTTTTTTAATTTCTATCATTTTCTTAATTCTTTTTTTTAACATTCTTTGACTCTCTATTATTAGATACAATAAACTATTATGAACAATGAGTCATTCAGCACAATTTATTTATTTGCTGGTGTTTTTGTTTTTTTGGTGTAAATAAGAGCTGTCAAGATTCAAGTAAAGATGGTTCACAGAATCATAGGATAGTTTCACTATGTAAATTTTTTCTATGAGAATTAAGTAGGCAAAGAATGGTTTTGTCACACAAATATACTAAAAGGGGAGATTGTAAGGTTTGTGAGTATTAGTGATATTCATAAACAAAATATTTGTATGTAATATCTGTTTATAGGTATATTTTTCAAGAATATTTTCAAGCCACAGAAACTATCGAGCCTTAACAATCACATATCAACTATATCGTTGTTCTTCTGCACGTTAAATTTTGTATTAGACATATAGAAACATTGTTCAAATAGGTCACTCGATCAATCAAGTGGTGACTAGATCGATCGTGTTTAATTAAAACTAGTTGAATTAATTTTTAATATGACTAGATTGATCGAAGCATTAGTGTGATCGATAGAGCACTAGATCGATTAAGATTAATGACTAGATGAATCTACTTGTTTCTAAATTAATTAATTTTTTCACTAGATCAATCGAGATTAACTTGATCAATTGAACTATTCATAGTCGATCAATCAAGCTTGACTCGATGGAGTGAGCATCCTTACTCGATAGATCGAGCTTGATCTAGATTGATCGAGCGGTCAGGTTTTCAAATTTAACTTATTTTAATCAAAACAATTAATATTTTTACTATATTGTCCTTATGTTTTTAAGCTCTTCTAAATACTATTAAGGATAATTATACAATTAATCTTTGACCTAGGGTTTCAACTCATGCTAATTAATCATACCATTAGCTCATAATTTTATTAACCACGTAATAACATTATTCTCTTCATCTTAATCTCTCTCTTGTTTTACAAATATAATATCATAATTCTTTAAGCTTTTTTTATTTAATTAATCTATGAAACATTGAAGGTTGTATTTGATTGAATGTTAAGCCTAATTGGTTTATGATATTTTGGTAATATGTTCTTATAGCTTTTTTTATTTTTTGCTCTTGATAAAACAATTGTGTATGTAATATCATAATTATTTGGTATTGTGAATCTTTAAAAAAACTATCTTTGTTAACTTGTGCCTAAACTAATTATTATGAGGTTGCTAGTTTATTTCAATTTATCGAATATATTTATTAAATAATCTAGTTAGGATTATTTGTTATTGATTTTTTTCTAGGACATACATTTTTCCTTGTGTTATTATGATAACTTTTTAGGTGTGAGCTGTACAGGTTTAATTAACTCATGTGACTCGATTTCATCAAAATATTGGCATAGATCAAAACACCTTTTTTGTAGAGACTATAATGAAAGTAGCGGCTTGTAAGTAGATTAATTGGGAGCATTATCTTGGTGGATAGTTTGAGTCCTTGCCTTGTAATTTTACCTTATTTTTCATAGTTGATAGTTAGGTGTTTCAATGAACTAGTGGTTTTCTACTTAAGTCATTGGTATGGCCTAGGTTGTTTCCACCTAAAAATCTCATGTGCCAATCTTTATATTTATACTTTAATTTATTTACACATGATTGCATGGCTAACCATTTTGCAAAATTTTAATTTGTTATACTTCTATTAATCTTAGGTTTGTAACTAAAAAGACACTTTTCGCATTTAGTTAAAGATCAAAAGGGTTTTGCATGCTTATGGTGTAAGGCTTAGGTGGGAGTAGATAAATGGAGACATTTAGGCTTATTTCACACCTTAGTTTTCTTTTTATTCATCATGCAATGTTTTACTATATTTGAGCTTTCAGTTGATGTTCTAGTGTACCCTATCGTACCATTGTTTTTTTCTTTATTCCACATATTTTTGTAATATTATAACACCTCTAAACTTGTCTTCAATTTTATTATTTTTATTTTCTTTTTGTTTATAAGAATAAATTTTTTTCTTTTAGTAGTAGGATGCATTACATTTCACCTCACTCTATAGCATAACACATAATTGCATTTTTCATACAAGTTAAATGTGTAGGGGTAAGGGTAATTCTTATTGGTTAAACTTAAATGTAGCTTAAAGATTCGATTAGTTCTTAGTTAGGCTCAAATGGGTGATTAAGTATATAAAAATGGTTAGCTTAAAAGGCTCAATCAATCAAATTAAGACCTAAATCATTTCTCATGTTAAATACTATTTAGAATTTCACTTCAAGGGATGATTAAATTGATTGTAAAATATGATAGACCTTATCGACTAGCATAACTTAGTCCAAATTTTCTTCCAATAAGAACACCAACATTAATAAGGAGCATTTGCATAAAAATATGAATCAATCCAATCAAACTAGCAAGCATATAACATCATTAATGTAAGTATCTTATTGAGCATGTAACATTCCTTATCCTAGTCATGATAACCAATTATATCTTTTGGGGTTATATGTTTCGTATCAAGTATACATGTATTTAGATTCCATGTATTCATCAATTTCATTAAAAACATCCTTAAAAAATATAAAATAACTACTAAATGCTAAAGTAGAGAATGAAGTTTACTCCCCTTCACTTAAACTGCACATTGTCCCCAACATGCACAAACGAATATGAAAGAATGAAATGAAAGAAAACTCCCTTAACGTTGCCACACCACATTCAATCACCAAAGTTATCCAATTTTTTTATGCCGTTACTCTTCACATTTATTCACCTACAAAACAAATAAATATAAGTAAAATAATGTTGGGTTTCCTCCTAACAAGTGACATGTTTAATATCCTTGGCTAGACGATCATATTAACTCCTATGGTGCATCCCCTAAGGTCATCACAGTTTTTCATTTAGTAGTTGATCTCCATAATAGTGCTTCACTCTGTGCCCATTAATCATGAACCATTATTTGTTTTTGTTCTCTAATTCAATGGCTCTATAGTTGGTTACCTTAGTGACAATGAATGGACCTAACCATCTACTCTTTGAGTTTACCCAAAAGGATTTTGAGTCTTAAGTTGTAAGTAATACTTTCTATCCCTTTCTATCTCGGTTCCAAAGTACAATGCATAATTTTCTTGTCATGCCATCTTTTTTTTTCTTTGTATAACTTGGCATTCTCATGAGCATTCCACCGTAACTTATCTAGTTCATTTATTTGCATCATCCTTTTCACCTCTCTATTGGACATGTCTGTTTTCCCATTTGTTTTGTGATTGTAGGGCAAAGTTTTGAGTTCTAATTTGGGTGGCTTCTGGATGTATGGTTTGAGTTTAGAACCCGTTTCAAGACATTCAACAATTGTATTAGATACATATATGGGAGGCCTAGCCTTCAAGAAGTTCACACAGTCAATAATATTAACTTGCATCAAAGATTCCACAATTTTAGAATTAAAACAGGTTGAGTTATTTTTTGAAGAATTTATCTTATAGTTTACATCATCATATGCAATAGTCTTAAGTGTATGCAGGTCAATAGGTTTTGTTAATTTATCAACATTATCAGTAACATCTATCCTAAAGAAATCACTAACATAGTCAATATTAGGAAATTCAATTACTTAAAAATTTGAATGTTACTTGCTCTTTTTCTAGTCTTATTATAAGCTCACATTTTTCTTCATACTCCTCTGGTTGCTAAGAATGGAAAACCAAGTATGGTAGAATTGTCACGATCCTTCTCCATATATAGCACAATAAAATCTACCAGAGAGATGAACTTGTTTATTTATAGCAACATATCTTTTACCACTACACGAGATTTCTTGATTGACCTATCTACCATTTGCAATGTTATTGATGTAAGTTTGGCTTTATCAACCCCCAATATCTTGAAAATCGATAATGGCATGAGATTAAGCTAGCATCATAATCATAGAATTCCTTTTCAAAGTGTATATTCCCACTAGTGTAAGGGATATCAAAGCTACCTAGATCTTTTAGTTTTTATGGTATTTTTCTATCAAGGATGGCACTACAACCTTCTGTTAAGGTTATTATCTTATGATTTCCAAGCCTATGTTTCTTAGATAGTATATCTTTCATAAATTTGACATATAAAGGCATATGTTCAAGTGCATCTACAAATGGAGTGTTTATGTGTAGTTTTTGAAGATATCTTGGAATTTGAAAAACTAATTGTCTACCTTTTGTTTTTGTAGTCTTTGAGGGAAAGGTATGGTGGATGTATAGAGGTTACTCTTCTTTAATTGAACCACTTCCATTTTAGTGCTTTATCTATCCATCTTTTTCTCCTTATCTTTTTTGAGCTTCTTATTTCTCTTCTAAAATTTTACCACTCCTCAAGGCTATGGTGTTGTAATGCTTTTTACCCTTTATTTTTGGGTTCACTTCTGTGTTACTTGGATGGTTATCTTAAGGCTTTTGAATTATGGCTTCATTAATTTTCCCTATTTGCATCTCTAGATTCTGGATAGAAGGCCGAGTAAAGTCTAGGTGATCCTTTTTTATATTTACTAAATGGATGAAGTCTTTCATCATCCTCATTAAGCCACTTATGTTATCCTTACTAGGTGGCTTATTCTCTTAAGCTTATGGTTGTTTAAAACCAGAGGTGAAAAGGGTTGACAATTGAATCGATTACCACTTTGATTATTGTTATTGTTCCAAGAGAATTTTGGGTGGTTTCTCTATCCTGTATTGTATGTATTTGAGTACTGGTTTCCTTAGAGGTTTTAATTATTGATATAGTGTACTACTCTAGGAGCATTCCTACATAACTTAGTAGAATGAGGTCCATTGCAATAATTACACACCACAAATGGATTTTGTACCATATTTACCCCCATAAGGCCACTTTCCAACTTCTTGGTTAAACCTAATAGCAAAGCATTTTTTCAGCTTGCAATGCTGCTATGGTGTCTACATCTACTACTACAACAAATCTCTTTAGATAGGCCATTGGCAATTGTTGAATGCTATCTCATCAAGTAATGCAAATGTTTCCTCTTCAATTTTACTCATTAAAGCTCCCCTAACTATAACATCAACCATATGGGTATTTTTTTAACAGCTTGTTAAAGCATTCCCAAGCTTTATAAAATGACTCATCTTTAAATTGTTGAAAAGATGTGATGCCATTTCTAAGCTTGGCATCTTTAAAGGTGAGGCATACTTTGTAAATAATTTTTCAACCAATTGATCTCATCTATTGATTGCCCCAATAAGTAGTAATTGTAACCAAGCCTTAGCTTTATTCTGCAGGGAGAAAGGAAACAAGTGAAGGCAAATTGCATTATCCGAGACACTATTTATTTTGAAGGAATCACATATTTCCAAGAATGAAGGCAACTGAAAATTTAGGTCATCATTGACTAATCCTCCAAATTGGTTTACATGTACCATCTAAATGACATCTTTCTTGAGTTTAAAATTATTACCATTGATGCTTGTTTTATTGATAGATGATTGTGCTACATCTACTTATGGGACTATGAAATCCCCTTAAAGGTTTAGGGACCACTATATCTCATTGATTCCCTTATTCTACCATGACCTCTTATTGATGTTATGCTAACTATTCTCTTCTTAAACGAAGTAAGGTTTTCTCTATTTCCAAATCAAAAAGTACAAGATCTTTAGTTGTCAACCTTGGCATATAATAGGAGCACTAAAACATAAATTAAAAGGTCCAAACTAATATGGTAGTAATTGTTATTGATATCCATTATAAGTACAATAATGACACCAAAAACTTGACACACTAATTGCAAGTATATTGGTTGTGCGAGTAATATAATGTACCTAGGTATGAATATTGATCTTATAGGGAGTTATGTAACTTATAATCGAGTACCAATGTGATTATTATGAATACTATTTGCATATTAGAAAATTATAAAAATACAAAAATAAATGGCAACTAATTACTCAAATTAAAAGTCATGAAATATGAAAATATATGAGAAAATGATTTAGGAATCTTTAATCCTCCAATTTTATAAGCATGTGAATCACTAAAATTTCCTCCAAAATAATTATCAACCAAACATGATCAATTGAATTTAACTTAGCATGCATTCCTCTATCATGTAAACTCATATAGTAATTAATTTAATCACATTCTCATGCTAATTAGATTGCATACTACTCACTAAGTTCATCAATTATAAATTATACATAAGATTTATACATCTTTTCCTAGAAACTATGCATGTTATTTAATCAAGACAAACTATTAAATAATTATTTTAAATCTATTTAATTACCTCTATAGATCAATTCTTAGCTAGTTAATAAAAATCATATTAAATAATATAATTAAATTACAATCACACTTAGGGTAAAATAATCAACAAAATGTAGAAAATTGGGTTTATAAGATAAATTAGCTAGACATAATTAAGTTCATATAACTCAGAATTTTCATAAAGAAAGACATAAGATTGATAAAGAAATGAGAGGAAGAAGAGATACACTCAATCTCTTGATTTGTAGTACTAATCTTCTCTTAAAGTCTTCTAAAATTATGTCTTCTTTAATCTTATTTTGAACTTTGTCTTTCTTTTCTCTCTTCTTGGTAGCTACGGTAGGTTTTTAGTTCTTAATTGTGTGTTTAAATTTTGCCACATTAGGGTTAATTAAAAGGGAATTGACTTAATATAGCCATTTTATTAGCTCCCAAAAGATCCAATAGTTAAGGATGCAATAAAGATTAAAATGGATATATTGTGGAAATATTTGACCAAAAAAACAAAATCACACCGGGGCATAGAAAAGGGCCGAATATGGCATGGATTTTGCTGATCACAAATGGAAAAAGGCGCACCATGGCAGATATTTTTTCCCACCATGGCATGGATTTCTTTGAATGCATATTCGAAAAGTGTTCCATGGCACAGAAAAATGCCTCATTGTGGTATGCACTGATTTTTCCCATTTTTGTCTTGTGTTTACTCTATTTTTCATCGTTCCACCTAATTTGAAATACTCAAACACAAATTAAAATTTTTCATAATATTTAGCACTAAACAAGATAATTAATTGATTTAGAAGTGGTGAAATAACTCTACTTTATTTGAGTTATTAATAGACCCATCATTGACTTGAACAAAGTTAATGAAGAAGGATTTATCTCCAGTCATATGGTGAGAACACCCACTGTCAAAATACCAACTATCAGAGAGCTGTAAGAAAATTATGGACAAAATTGCACTTTGGGTCAAAAACACAATTATCACTAACAATGGAGGACTTATAATCTTTAAGAAGTATAACAACTTCACTCTAAATAATCAAATCTTCATTAGTAAGCCTTAAACAATGATTAAGTAGTTCCTCAGTATAACCCATAAAGTAGTAATGGAGAGAAACTTATGGGAGTTAGAAGGAGGGGAGAGGGAATGAAAGTGAGTAGTTTGCTGAGAGCTAGTTAGCCGTTTCCAATTTCTCTGATCATTTACGACATTTCTCTATAACAAACTAGCAGCTATTATACAGAGTTTTTAGTGTGTAACTAAGGGGATGGGTGGGCTAAAGCCTTCTAAGTTGATTAGATCTTCACATGCCTCAAAACTACAAAGAAAGTACTCTAACTAATGGTCTTCTTGAGAGGGACTTCAGGAATTTTGCCTTTGCTAAGGATTTTCCCCACAACTACTATCATTATAGCCCAGCCCAGTGAAAAGTGCTTAGGCTGCTAGAAAAAGGCTTTATTTCAACATTACTTAGAAAAAGTGAGTTGTTCCATAAACCGGTCGTTGGTTGATCTGATCGGACCCCAGACATGGGAGAGCCTAGCCCGAGAGGAATGCATGGTTCCTTGGCACTTCATGGTACAGGCGTTCATAGTCCCCCTCCCTCTAATCTAACCCTACCTCGCTCTCCTAACACAATAAGAGAATGAGGGCTTGCTTGTGCAGGCGAGGACCACTCGGCTAGGGCATTTTGTTTCCCGTTCTAGTCTTTCGCGAGACTTTAGGTTTACTTCTTTTGTTAGGTCTTGACTTCTTCGCTATGATCTTCCCAATAGTTCATATAGGAGCTATAACCATTTCATTCCTTTTCGTTGTTATGATGTTCCATATTCAAATAGCGGAGATTGATGAAAGTAATCATGCAAAAGATCCCTTTGAGCATGATTTGATTTGTGAATGAACTGAGTGGACAATGAAGAAGGAGTAGCTTGTTCATTAATGCATACAAGACCTTTCAAATCACTATGAGTTTTACCAATTTTCATCATCTCATGAAGATGTTGTGCTTCTAGAGAAAACTTCTAAATAGTTTCTAGGTTTTTACTAATTTCCTTTCAACATGTAGTTATTGAGTAAAGAAATAGTCATTTTAGCTTTATCTATTAAGCAGAATTATAACAACTTAACTTTATAAGAAATAGTTATAGAAGGTGTTAGTGGTTTACCATTGGGTCAATAATGCTAATCCCCATTTTGTGCTACTTTTACTTCTATTATTGATCTCAATTTCACAATTTGTTAAAAGAGACTCAAGACAGGCTTTTCCATTTTTAAGCATGAAGACCTCCCACTTCAATTGATCAATATTCTTATAGTCCTTAGAAGTAGGGGCTAGACTGACTTGTACAGCATAATTTTTTAGTTCAATGTTTTGAATAGACTTCTCAAGATCCTTAATATTAGACATACACTTTTCATTATCCCATAGGAGAATTTGAAGGGACTTGATGTGATTATCTAAGCTCACCTTTAAATCTTTTGTATCCTTCTCACTTCGAAGACAAAGGTTTTTCAATTGATTTGAAAGATCCAAAAAATATTTATCTTTTTCTTTTAAACGGTTATTAATCTTGATAAAATTCTTCTTCAATTTTAAGCTTTCATAAACTAGCTAATCATACGAATCTTGAAGAGAGAAGTCATTGTCATTGACAACATCAGTCCAATATAAGGTCCTTGATGAAGAAGTCTTATAATGAGAAGCCATTAGAATAAAACACCCAAGATGCTTTGAATCATAGGTATATGTTGTTTTGATGATGATGTACAAACATTTATAGTTCAACTTATTGAGTTTATGTTCTTCTTTACTCTAGTTAGCAAATAACTTGGGTATCTTCTAAAACATACGTAGGGCACTTCCATCCATTTTCAATTAGCTATCAAAAATCATCATTATATAATCTCAGATAAGAGTACATCTGAGATGATGAGAATCATCGAGCTCTACAAATTCCAAGTGGACCAATAACAAGGTCTGGGAAGGCACAACTCGAAAAGGCTTTAAATGGGCTCATTCAAGAGATCATGCATAATCAAGTGGACCTAAATTGGTAGTGCAAGGATTGGGACAATCCTAGGATGGAAATTAGCGCAAAATTGGCAAAATAAAACTAGGCACATTGTTGTGCCATTTGGACTTTTTTTGGGCAGCTTTCTTTTCAACCCTTGGATGAAATCAAGGGTTAAGATGTAATATTTTATAGGATTCCTTTTGTGGTCAGCTGCCCCATTTTTTCCATGATTTGGTCAATGTTTTCTGCTACCTTTTCTACTTTTTGGCTGTGTTTATTTTCAACCCTTGGATGAGATCAAGGGCTATGATGTAGTAGAGCTTAGGGTTGGTTTGTATCCTATTTGAGCAGCTTCAATTTCTTTGTAAAAATACAATTTTGAATGAAGTTTGAATATTCAGATCATTTGAGAGCTCATTCTAGCTCTTTGTTCCTCTTTAAGCAACTTATCGGGATTGGCAACCTTTGTGGCGTTGTTTAGCATCCAAGCATTTGTGGTGAGTAATATCCATACTTGTTAGGTGTCATTTATGCTAGACTTATCAAGGAATTAAGCAGTAGCTCCTTGTGGCGTCTTTTCTCCTCGAAGAAAAATGGTGAGTAATATCCATTGATTTGTGGAGAAACCCTTTGCTATATAATCACGAAATTAGCTAGGTCCTATCCCCTTGGTTCTTATCATTTGGTATCGAGCTTTTGGTGCTAATTTTCGATTCCTATCCTTTATATTTGTTCTTATTCTTGTGTTCTTGTTGTATTTACGATACATAAAAAACGAAAAAAAAATATATCATTCTCTTTTGTGTTCTTGGCTGAAATTTATTCTCCATACCCTAAAAATATTGCTCTTCTTTGCTTTCCACGTTTTTTCTGCATTTTCCTTTCAAATTCTATTGTGTCCAAAGTTTTTCAAGAAGTAACCTTGCAGATTCTCGTTATTTCGAAAGTTTTTTGAATTTTCCTTTCATATTCTAGCGTTTCCTTGCAAATTCGCTATTTTTGAATCTATTCTCGCATTTTTCCTTACTAGTCGCAATATCTCGATATATTCTGCAGCTTTTGGTTGTTTTCTAGTATTTCGTGGTAGTTCTATGAAACTTCATTTTCCCTTTGTGTTGTAATCTATGTGCTATTTACCAATCTTAAAAATTCCTTAAACTCATATTGAAAGTATTGTATTGATTTACTCTTGAGTTATTAGCATAATTGTTCCAAAAGAAAAGAAAAAACTGAAAAAGAGTGGCCAAAATTAATTAAAAAAAAACAGAAAAAAGAGGCCAAATTGCATTTGCTAATTTCTAGTGAGTATTAGAACTCATAGTTTCAAGGATTTTACACTTTGATTATAAATCTTCCATTGTGTGCTTAGTTCCTTTGGGGAAATTGTTGTTTTCCAATCGTGTTGTTCTATTGTTTTTTTCTTGTGCTTACTACTCTAAACACTTTGAGTTAATTTCCTTTGTGCTTTAACAAGTGGGATATTGTGAACTGTTTTTTTTTTGTGTTTGATAATTCTACAAATTGGTTGGAATCCCTGGATTTGGTTGCTTTGATTAGGAACTAAGAGGGTTTGAGCGATCAATCCGAGCGCTAAACACGTGAGGTATTGTGTGAATTTACATTAGTTCTATTTTATTACACTAACCTATTGTTGTGTAGAATTGAAAAAAAAAATGTCAAACAGTAGTCCCGAAGGAAGACCGGATATGATGTTCATGATGAGGCGCTGCAACAATCTTTTGAGAGGATGAACAACTTGATGGTTGATATGAATGAAAGATTAGAAAGCCAAGAAAATTCCTGTGGCTTTTTACAACGAGAAACACCTCCACCCAATGTTAGGAGGGTTAATAGGCAAGCACATGTTTGGGGATGATATAGAGAAGAAGATTGGGAAGAATAATTGGAGGAGAAGGGGAAGAATGCCTAGAAGAGGAAGAAATGGGAATAGAGGAGGAAGAAATGGTAGAGGAGGTATGTAGAAGACCCCACCTAGAGCTCAAGATGGGTTGATAGAGACCCAAGTAGTATAAAAATGAAGATACCACAATTCCAAGGAAAGAATGACCCGGAGTTGTATTTGGAGTGGGAGAAGAAAGTGAGCATATTTTTGAATGTCACAACTACTTCCACGGAGAAAAAAGTAAAACTTGCTGTAATTGAGTTTTCTGACTATGCATTGAATTGGTGGGATCAATTGGTCATTACTAGGAGGAGAAACCGTGAAAGGCCCATAGATAATTGGGAGGACAAGAAGGCTATCATGAGAAAGAGGTTTGTGCCTAGCTACTACTATAGAGAGTTACACCAACGCTTACAAAGATTGACTCAAGGATATAAATGTGTTGATGAGTACTACAAGGAAATGGAAGTGGCTATGGCAAGAGCTAATGTCGAGGAAGATAGAGAGGCAACCATGGCTAGGTTTCTTAGTGGGTTGAATCCGGACATTGCCAACATTGTGGAACTTCATCATTATGTGGAAATGGGGGGCATGGTCCATATGGCAATCAAGGTGGAAAGGCAATTAAAGAAACGGAGTTTTCGATCCCAACCATTAAGGTCTAGTCCCATTACTCAAAAACCAAACCTTACTAGTCCTTGGAAGTCCAATGAGAAAAAAGATGAAGTAGCTACATCTAAACCAAGATTCGAGCCTTACAAAGCCAAAGAGATGGGGGCTAGCAAGGACAAAGGTAAAATCGACACCCTAATTCGTAATCGTGACTTAAGGTGTTTTCAGTGTCTTGGTAATGGTCATATAGCCTCTCAATGTCCCAACAAGAAGGCAATGATCACCTTAGTGAGTGGTGAGGTTGGAACCAATAATGAAAGTGAAGAAGATGAGATACCATCTGCAAGGGAAGCTAGTGAAGAGGAGATAGGACCCGTGGATGGGGAAGCACTTGTAATAAGGCGATCTTTGAGCACTCAAGTCAAGGAGGATGACCTTGAACAACAAAGAGATAACATCTTTCACACAAGGTGTCATGTGAGTAACAAAGTGTGTAGTGCTATCATAGATGGGGGAAGTTGCACCAATATGGCTAGTACTACCTTAGTTGAGAAATTAGGGTTGCCTATATTTGAACACCCTAAGCCTTACAAGTTGCAATGGTTAAATGATAGTGGGGAAGTGAAGGTTAATAAGCAAGTATTAGTGAGCTTCTCCATTGGAAAGTACAAGGATGAGGTAATGTGTGACGTGGTACCTATGCAGCCGGACACATTCGCTAGGTAGGCCTTGGCAATATGATAGGAGGTTACACATGACGGATATAGAAACAAGTATTCGTTTGTGAAGAATGGTAGAAACATCGCACTTTTACCCTTTCACCCAAGCAAGTCTTTGAACATCAATTGAGGATCGGTAAGGAAAAAGAACAAAAAGAGAAGAATGGAAAAGAAAAAAAGAATGAAAGAAACAAAAGAGTGAAGAAAAAGGAGAGGAGAGTGGAAAAATACTAGAGAAAAAAAATGTGAATTTTTATGCTAAGGCAAGTGAGGTCAAGAGGGCTTTTTATTCAAAATAGCCTATACTTGTACTTTTGTACAAGGAGGAAAAATTTTCTATTAAAGATCTTAACCAGTCTTTGCCTAGTACCACTATTTCTCTTTTGCAGGAATTTGAAGACGTGCTCCCTGAAGAGATTCAGCATAGGGTGCCACCGATTAGTGGATTGAGCATCAAATTGACTTTACTCGGGGGCTTCTCTTCCAAACCGACCTGCCTATAGGACCAACCCCGAAGAAACTAAGGAGATTCAAAGACAAAGTTGAAGAGTACTTGATCAAAGGTCAAGTTGGGAGAGCTCGAGTCCGTGTCTTTGTTCCCGTGCTACCTGCGTTCCCCAAGAAGGATGGATCAAGCAGATGTGTGTTGATTGTTGAGCCATCAACAACATTACGAAAACTAACTTAGATGGTGCTAAGAAGGTCAAACGGTGAAGAAGCTCATGAACGCATTCATGAGAAAATTGAGAAGAGAAATAAGGATTATGCTTACTGGAGCCAACAAAGGGAGGCGAAGAGTCATTTTTGAGCTGGTGATTGGGTTTGTGCATACGAGGAAGGAACGGTTTCCTAAAAAAGACGGTCCAAGTTGCAACCTGGGAGATGGACCCTTTCAAGTGATTGAGCGAATCAATGACAATGCCTACAAAATTGATCTTCTCAAGTAGTATAATGTTAGTACCTCTTTTAATGTTTCGATCTTTCTCCTTTTGATTATGCAGGTGATGATTCGAGGAATCCTCTTGAAGAAAGGGGGAATGATGAGAATCATCGAGCTCTACAAATTCCAAGTGGACCAATAACAAGGTCTAGGAAGGCACAACTCGAAAAGGCTTTAAACGGGCTCATTCAAGAGGTCATGCATAATCAAGCCGGACCTAAATTGGGAGTGCAAGGATTGGGACAATCCTAGGATGGAAATTAGTGCAAAATTGGCAAAATAAAACTAGGCACATTGTCAGTGCCATTTGGACTTTTTTTGGTGACCATTTTCAGCCCTTAGATGGAAACAAGGGTTAAGATGCAATATTTTATAGGGTTTTTTTTGTTCTCGCCTACTCCATATTTTGGTCCAATTTGCCATGGAGTGCCATTTCAATGTGCATTTCTTTTCAACCCTTGGATGAAATCAAGGGTTAAGATGTAATACCATTTGGACTGATTTTGGGTAGCTTTATTTTCAACCCTTGGATGAAATCAAGGGTTAAGATGTAATATTTTATAGGATTCCTTTTGTGGTCAGCTGTCCCATTTTTTCCATGATTTGGTCAATGTTTTCTGCTACCTTTTCTACTTTTTGGCTGTGTTTATTTTCAACCCTTGGATGAGATCAAGGGCTATGATGTAGTAGAGCTTAGGGTTGGTTTGTATCCTATTAAGAGCTCATTCTTGTAAAATACAATTTTGAATGAAGTTTGAATATTCAGATCATTTGAGAGCTCATTCTAGCTCTTTGTTCCTCTTTAAGCAACTTATCAAGGGATTGACAACCTTTGTGGCGTTGTTTAGCATCCAAGCATTTGTGTTAAGTAATATCCATACTTGTTAGGGTGTCATTTATGCTAGACTTATCAAGGAATTAGCAGCTCCTTGTGGCGTCTTTTCTCCTCAGAAAAATGGTGAGTAATGTCCACTGATTTGTGGAGAAACCCTTTTCTATATAATCTGAAATTAGCTAGGTCCTATCCCCTTGGTTCTTATCATGAGATCTCCAAAAATAATAATAGTTTCCATTAAATTGAAGAGGTCTATAGACCAATACTCACATATTAGACATAAAGAGAGAATTAAGGAGTTAAACAAGAGTAGAAAAGGAAATAACTAACATTGGAGTTGTAAAGCCTAAAGAGGGTATACCTATTTTGACATAAAAATGAAAGAGTTCACTACTTGGTAATCGATAAGAGTAAGGATTCAAAGGCTATAGGAGACTCACCCCTAATTATAAGCATCGTAAGAATGATAGTTTAGAAAACAAGTAAGACAATTAATATAATAGAAATCAAAAGAGGTAATTTATCAAAAAAGTAGACAGATTAATTTAACTCGAAAAGAGAAAAAAGAAGAAAAAGGTTTCCAATCATAATAAGATCTCATTAAGTTGGTATATACTTGGATAGAATAGTGATTATATTAACCAAATATATGAGCATGCAAATATAGATAAATAACAAGGCAAAGCCATATAGACCCTAACTATATAGTAAAATCCTTGGATTGCTTATCGAGACTACTCGGAAATAAACAAATGCATTAAGAGAATAAAAACAATGTACAACTCAATAGAAATATACCTTTAGTACCTTTATCAATCAAGACACCTACCCTTATTGTTCTTATGTTGCTTTCATTAGTTGCCTCTATAACTACTGTGATCCAAACTGAATCCAATTTTTCTTATAAACCTATCATCACTTGTTGGTCTGATTAGTTACTAATGTTAAAGATGTGTGAATACTAAGGGTAGGAAAATCCAAGCTTTGGAACCTAAGACCAATTTAAGTGTTTGGTGTTAATTTCCTTTTAATAAACCTAACCCGATAAAAATAGTTTTATCTAAAAAATCTTATGAATCATTAATACCAAAACCACACTCAAGGAATTAGTAATCCAGTATCAAAAAATAAAATTTTCCTTTGAAAAACAACAAGTTTCTAATTACTCAAACTATTAAAAGAAGTCCAGGCAACTTGTTAGCCACCTCATCACCTACGACATCATGGCTCCTTACCTATGGTGGCAAGAGTAATAGCCATTACACACTCATTTTTTATTTCAAAAATTTACCAAGTAATTTTTCATAAATACATAGAAAACAACTTAAGCAAAACACAAAAAATAACCTAGCATGCATACTAAAAATTAACTTCGTGGGGTGTGTAAAACATGCACACATACAAAGTGTAACCAGCTATATAAGTGTGTACACTACTAATCATCACTAACTGACCTTGCATAAAGGAAGAAAAAGCACAAAAATAAATAAAATAGACTCTGTGTTTTGCTCATAAGAATTCCAATAAAGACTCAAGAACTTATAGGACTTAAATTTTAAAAAAGAAAAAAATAACATAAATAGTTAAACATTAAAAATCACAAATAAGGATCAATGAGATGCAAACATGTGATTAAAAGGTATGTTCTCACCCTCGAATTCGATTCAATAAATATAACCATGACATAATTATCTTCCTCACTCTATTCATGAAGTAGAATCTACAACCTTATGCAATTGAGAACTTTAGATTTAAAAGACTTATATTGCCTACAACTTCTTATAATTTCTTATTGTGTAACTATTAAAAAATTTGATCGCTAATAGATCTAACCATTGAACAACCTTGTAAGATGCCTACTAGACTTAATTCAACGATGACCTTAATATTCAAAAAAGTAATAACTAAACTAGATAAAATTGAAACTACTAACATTTTTTAACCAAGGTATTTAATCCAACTTGTAACAATAGTTACAAGGTGATACTTCAAATAAGAACTATAAGTCTCGCAATTCCTTTTTGTCTTTGTTGGCATTCTCTTATGTAAAATATGAAGTTTATTTTATTTTACTCAATGTATTTCTTCCTCTATGTAAGGTCAGTTACTGACGGTTTAGTAATACACACATTTATGTAGTTAAAAACATTTTATATGTTAGCATATTTATACATACCATCATGGGTTATGTTCAAGTCGTTTGCATGCTAGGTTTTTGTTTTGTTTTTTTTATTTAGGAATATTTATGAAAAATTACTTAGTAGATTTTTGAAACAAAAAATAAGATTTTTAGTGCTAATTAAGGTACTTGTTATCCTGGTTTGGTGAGGTTGGCTAGCGAGATGGTTGGGGCATTGTAACGACTATTACTATCACTGTGGTGGCTATTACCCTCCTCGATGTGGTCAGTATGAGCTCGTCAATATGGTTGGTGAGAAGCTTGGTTGCTAAGTTAGTAATATTTTTAAAATGAAAACTAATTAAAAAATGTGAGAAAACTCTGGCATTTTCAAAACTCAAATTTTCTGTTGGAATTTTTTTTCTAAATTCCAAATCCTTTATACTTTGGCTTATTGTAATGAAAATTACCATCATTGTGGTGTTTTTTACCCTTACTAACATAGTCAGCAAGGGATCACTGACATTGTTGATAAGATGGTCGGTGAGGAGCCTAGTAACCCAAGGGTTTTCTTTAAATACCCCTTCAATTATAAAATGAAAACTAATTAGAAAAATTGGGAAAATTTTGTTATTTTCACAAATCAAAATTTTAGTTGGAATTTTTTTTTCTAAATCATGGATCATTAATAGTTTGAGTGTAATTCAATATTAGTGATTGATTTAGTAGTTTTCAAATATTTTTTTGGGTTGGGATAATTAAAAGTAATTAAAACTAAGATATAGATAGCATTTAGGTACATGTACATGGGATTTCCATTATCATAGGTTTCATAATAATAATTGTTAGTAATTGATCACCACACAAATTGTGTGTGCAATGAATACGTAAGTATACGTATCACAATAAGTAATATAATGATAAGAAAAGATTGTTCCCATAGAGATTATTTTATTAGAAACTAATTTTTAAAACTAAAAAAATAAAAATCAATTTTTTTGTGTTTTTATATTTTAAGGAAGCAAAATTAAAATAACTAAAAATAAATAGCAATAATTAATTGAATCGAATTTTGTAACTAAAAAGATATATGAGAAAATATCTAGGAATACTTAATCCCTCAATTTTCTAAACATACGAATCGCTAAAATCTCCTTAACATGTATTCCTCTCTCAAGTAAACTACAAACCATATAGTAATTAATTTAATCACACTTTCATCCCAATTAAATTGCGTACTACTCAATAAGTTCATCAATTTTGGATCACATAAATAAGGACCATACATCTCTGCCTAGAAATTATACATGTTATTTAATCAAGACAAACAATTAAATAATTCTCTCAAATCTATTTAATTGCCTCTATACATAAATTGTTGGCCAAACAATTAATAGCATACAAATCAGATTAAATAATATAACTAAATCAAAATTATAATTGGGGTAAAATATTAAATCATTACATGGTGAAAATTGGGTTCATAAGATCCCTAGATTAATAAATTAATTACACATAATTGTGTTTATAAAACTCATATTTTTCATAAAGAAAGACATAAAATTGATAAAAAAAAGAGTAGAAAAAAATACAATCAATCTCTTGAATTGTAGTATTAATTTCGTCTTGAATCTCCACCAAAATTGTGTCTTCTCTTGAATTTTTCTCTCTTTTTAGCTCTAAAAAATTACCAAAATTATGCTAATTGAGGAAAATTAGGGTTTATGGAGTGATTAGGGGCTTAAATAAAGCTCAAGTGTGATCTGGATAGTCAGATCAGCTTTAAATCAAGGGCTACGATCAAAACAAGCAAAATTGACAATATTAGCTAATCACAGCACGACACGTAGCATTAGAAATTCATTGGGCGAATCAAAAAGCGACACGTGGTAAGGGAGACCGGTCAGAGTCAACGTTTGTTGAGTCATCGACATATGCTGCAACGTGATTCATGGAAATGGATGGCATGACACACGAGTGGAACGCATGAAGCAATGGTGTGGTGACACATGGCATGTCGCATTGACTGATTTTCGAACTCAAATTGAATGCCGTGTTGACATGTGGCATGCATTTCGTCCTCCTCACATGCGGCGTGATGTGATTTGCTCTCTGTGGTTTGGTGGTGTCTGTGTGGCTTACCCAGTCAGCTCCTCTGCTTGCATGGCATGCGACGTGGAAGCTTCTGATTGGTCCTGCCTTAAAAATTCATAAAAATCCCAAATTTTCCAAAAATTATATTTTTACCCCTTTTCACTAAAAAGTTTATATTTTAATTTTTTTGGTCATAAAAATACTATTTATTGAATAAAATAAGTAAATATTAAGTAAAAAAATGCACTAATGACTCTATTTTCATAGAGTCATATCATGAGGTAGTAGGATTATAGAGGAGAGCCATATTCAACTTGGATCATAGTTGCTATGAGGAGAGCAGATGAGAGTAACTTCATCATAATTGAATGTGTCATTCCAACTATAAAGGGTATTCGTTTATATCGTCTTTAGGTTACTATTGATTTACTTACTAGTAAATTTCTTACTATCGAGTGATTACCTTAAGCAACCTGTGGATATTCCCACATAAGTGTGGATCCTATATGGGTTTACCAAGTATATTGCCAAGTTAGGATTTTTTGTATGTTGTGTTAGTACAATCATGATTTTATCCAAATATGTTTGTACAAAGGGGGATTTGATTATGAATGGAAAAACTTTATTTTTGGTTCTTGCATGTTTCCCTTTCCCTTATCTATTTTGCTATGCCATGCTTCATGTATCTCTATATATTATGATTTATCATGCATGTTGTATATTAAATTACTAGCTTAAGTGTTTAATATTTTTGTTTGTTGTATTATGTGTTACATATTAGTTTTGTCTTGTTCTTCACATTATCTTACTTCTGTTGTGTGTGTGATAAGAATGATTCCTAAGGAGTCCTTATCTCTTTAGCAAAATTTTGTACTAGGTCCTAAATAGGGATGGGCATAGGTAGGTTAAGTTGGTTTTTCGTCTAAAAAACTAACCAAACTAACCTAGTCGATTAGGAAATTTTACAAACCAAAACCAACATATGCATAAAACAAAACCGAACCAACAACCAACCTACTTGGTTAATTAGTTAGGCCAATTAATTTGGTTTGGACCTATATCAATTATTATAGTATTATTTAAGTAAAATAATCAAATTCAAGTATTCCATCCAAAGTTAAACATATCTAATAAGCAACCATAATTAATTTCCAACCTAAAAGATAAAAGTCAACATTATCACAAAATTTCATCCTTAAATTACATATAATAATATTAATATATTATTTATTTTAATAAATCAGTCCAGTTTGGTTTATACATGTTTTTTTCCTATAGAAAACCTAAGTTGAAACGATTTATTCAATTTTTTAAAAATAGGACCGAACTAAACCTATTAGACCACCAAAAAATGACCTAGAATGTTCAATTCATACATAGTCCAGTCGATTTAGTCAACTTTTTAAATATTTATGTCCATTCCTAGTCATAGGCTCTTTCAAGACATTAGTAGTTTTGGACTAATATCTTAAACTGGCGTTCAACCGTACATGCAATCAACTGGTTGCACACCTTAATCAATTATATGCACAACTATGGCATTTAAGTATAGAATTATATACATACTCAATAAAACAAATTGAAGAATATTTTCTTATAACATAAATTGAATTAGAATCATTCCCTTAGATTTGAAGAATGTCCTTAAGTAAATTAGCTATCCATAAACATGTTAAAAACTAATAAACATAAGGGTAAACTAGAAAGGAAGAAGAAGCTTAGGATGGTGATGAATGATCATGAATCTTCAATCTCCATATTTGTCTTTAACTTTTTTCCTTGAACTTTGTAAAGCTCTTGCCTCTCTTTGATATTATATGTGTTGTTCTTTGTTGTGACCAAATTATGATGTATATATATTTTTTATATAAGGTTTATGTGAGTATTGGTTATATTTGACATATAATTATAATTTTAGTTTCTTAGTGTGTTTTAGAAGAATATTTTCAAACAAAATAAATTATTAAGCCTCAACAATCATATCTAAGGTATATCTATATTTTTGTGTACGCTAAATTATATATTAGACATATAGGAACAATATAAAAATAGGCTATTTGGTCAATCGAGCTATATGACATATTGAATTCATTAATACTCGATAGATCAATATTAATGAATAGATTGATCCACTTATTTCTAATTTAATTAATTTTTTTACTAGATTGATCAAGATTTAACTAGAGCGAATCATTCATAGTCAATCGATTGAGCTTGACTATATTAATCAAGTAGTCGTACTCGATTGATCAAGCTAAGTCTAGATTGATTGAGTGGACAGGTTTTCAAATTTAAGCTAATTTTTCCTCGAGCCAATTAGTATTTTTACTATATTGTTCTTATGTTTTTAAGCTCTTCTAAATACTTTTAAGGATAACTTTATAATTAACCTTTGAACTAGGGTTTCAACTCATGTTGTTTAATCATACCTATAGCTCATAATTTTGTTAACCACATAAGAGCATTATTCTCTTCATCTTAATCTTTTTTTTTTAGATCATAATTCTTTAGGTTTCTTTATTTTGTTAATTTATCAAATATTGGTAGTTGTATTTGATTTATTAACAATTATAATTGATTTATAATATTTTGATCATATATTCTTATAACTTCTTCTTTATTTTTATTATTAAATTGTTGGATCAAATAATTATGTGTATCGTATCATATTTATTTGGTTTGATTATTAAACTTTAAAGAAACTATTTTTATTAAACTTATGCTTAAACTGATTACTTTAGGGTTACTAGTTGATTTTTATTTATTTGATATATTTGTTAAATCATCTAGTTAGGATTGTTCATTATTGAATATGCTCTAGGACACATTTACATTTGTGTTATTGTGCTAAACTTTTAGGGGCTAGTTGTATAGAGACTATAATGAGAGTATCGAATTGTAAATAGATTACAAGGGAGCATTACCTTGGTGAGTAGTTTGAGTCCTGGCCTTATAATTTGACCTTATTTTTCATAGTTGATAGTTAGGTGTTCCAGTGGGCCAGTGGGCCAGTGGTTTTCCTCTTAGGTCATTGGTATGACCTAGGTTATTTGCATCTAAAAATCTCATGTGTCAATATTTATATTTCTACTTTAATATGTTTGCACGCGAATATATGTCTGGCTATTCTATGAAATTTTAATTTGTTATACTTTTACCGATTTTCTATTCACCCACTGACTAGATAATTAGATCCATAACTAAATAAATGATTTTTTATTAGATACACTTAGTGTGCCTAGAACCTTGTTATTGATTATTTTATTAAGGGTGATAGCTTAGATGTTAGGGAAATTAAATCATTTTTTATTTCTTAATATAATGTTAAAAAATTTCAAAACTTATTCTATAAAGGTGATAAAGTCTTAAAAAAGGAATAGTGGTTTAAAAGAAAAAAAAATAGAAGAATTAAATGAACAACTTAAGACACATATATGTTTTTCAAATAAATTAATGGAAGAAAAGAATATTTTGCAAGAACAAAATAATGCTTTGAATTTGAGTCTTGTAGATTTAAAAGAAGAAAATAAAAACCATGCTGCTAGGGATGGGCAAAAAACCACGGGTTCGGTTATCTGAACCGGCGGTTTAGTTTTTAATCAGTAAATTTCAAGAATGGGGACAGTTTAGGGTAAAAACTAAACCTGAAACAATGGGTACGGTTCGGTTATGGTTATACTAAAAATCGTACCTACCCGTACTCGAAATTAATTATATTTAATAAATTAAATTATATATTAAATTATAAATCAAAAATTAATTATATATATTTAATAAATTAAATTATATATATATTTGGGTTTTTTTTCATAACCGTCCTGAACCGTTACTCGTGGGTAAAAAATCGTTCCCAAACCATAATGGTTTTCAAGCGATTTCGGGTATAGGTTTTACAATTCGGTTCGGGGACGGTTATATCAAAAACCATCACTGTCCGTCCCCGTGCCCATTCCTACATGCTGTAGATGAATTAAAATTGGTGCAAGAACTTGAACAATCCAAAGAAGTTATGAAAAGGCTAATCATTGGAGCCAAAAGACTAAACAAAATTTTAGATTATGAAAAATATATTAGTGACAAGATAGGACTAGGTTATGTAGTTGAGGATTCTATACCATCATCTTCAAAAATAATTGAGTTTGTAAAACCCTCCAACCCTCTTCTTCACATGCTACACATACAACTTCATCATTAAAAATCACATTTGTAAGATCTTCTAACTCTACTCCTAATGTTGCTTATTATACATAAATAATAGTTGCAAATGTGATTGAAAAATCTGTTAAGGTTGTGCTTATTTGTCACCATTATGGTAGGAAAGGTCATATCAAGCCTAAGTGTATATTTTTGATGAATGCTCCTAAATTTAATAATACTTTCCATGCTTAATATAGTAGGACTCATAACCATCATCCATTTATAGATGTTGCATCATATTTTAGGATGAATGGAAATTATGATAACATGTTCAAAAATTCTACTAGAGAGCATAAAGTTATTGGTTCAAAGAAGCATGTAAAATTCAACACTTGTCATTTTATGACTAAATACCATCATTTATTATTCATATTTCATCTTTATTAAGTATGAATGGGAAATCTAAGGTGGTTGATTTCCAACTCAAAGATATAAGGAAACCAAAATTCAAGAAAGTTTGGGTTAGGAAAGATTGTATTTTTTTGGTCACCTAACCATCATTTAATATTCACTTAGATACTTTTGTTTAGGTACTTAATTGACCATAGATGAGCATCTTTATTTTTTTTTCTTGTATTAATGTTTCTTTAGTTTCCAAAAGAATCAAAAGGTGGGAAGTAGACATGTTTTAACATTGACATGATTATTATGTACTCCATTTATGTTCATCTTTTTGATTATGTATTGTGCAAATGGATATTGTGACTTGTGCATTTATATATTTCTCACATCTAGCGATTGATGTTGAACCTACTCACACACTCACTGGACACATAAGTATATCATACTAGATGTTTATAATTAATTACATGAGATTTTAGGACATTAGATAACCTTGACTAAGAAAATTATGATTGAACTTTGTCTTTCACTATATAAAATGTTGTTATAGAGAGACACCTAGTTTGAGACGGCTACCTATTATGATATGTGAAAGCTACTGCAGTAAACAGAGAGGGCTACCTCACAACTAGTGTGAAAGTCATCATGTCAGTTATATTGGCTTATGCATATTTCCTTTGCAAAATAAAAATAATATGATAAAGAAAATAGTTGTAAATAATGCAAAAGCTTTTGTATGCATAAAAAGAATGAGCCAAAAATGTTATACAAAAAGAAAATAAATAACTAATCATTCACACAAAAAAATATAATAAATACAAGAGAGGAATACAAAAAAAAGTTATTTAAGTTCTCACTTAGTAAGTAAAATTTTATTATGTGCAAATATAAATTTAACTGCAATTTTTTTTATAGATGATACTATTTTCTTTGAATCTTTCATAACAAATCATAAATAAACAAATTGACATCTTATTGAAGTTTCAACACATATTTTACTTTTAGTAACTGTCAGTATGTCACTATATGTATTAGTATATTTGTGTGTCATGTCTACATATATTTATGTTGTTAATGAATAGTCACATTTTTAACAAAATTAATTTCATCATTAGTGTGTAATATTGTAGTCATGTATTGATTAATCAACTATCCCCTGCTAAAAATAAATGTTTTCATCTCTACTTTATATTTATTTTATTTGTCTATTATGTGTTTATCTATTTGTAGGATAAAAAAAGGGAGAAAATTGGTATAAAAAATTTTGAACTTGAATTAAAACATTAAAAAAGGGCATAGTTAATTTTAAAAGAGATTTTTATCATTTTTTTAATCTTTTTTTATTATTCTTTGTTTTTTATTATTAGATATATTGAAGTATTACTAACAATGAGTCCTTTAGGAAAAGTTTTTTGCTTATTGGTGTTTTTTTAGTGTAAACAAGAGCTATTAAGATACAAGCAAAGATGGTTCACCATATCATAGGATAGAACCACTAGGTAAAAATTTAATTTTTCTATTAGCATTATGTAGTTAGAGAGAGTTTTTTCCAAACGAATATGCCAAAGGGGGAGATTGTAAGGTTTATGTGAGTGTTGGTGATGTTTGTGAACAAAATATATAATTGTAATTTTAGTTTCTGGGTCTATCTTAGAAGAACATTTTCAAGTCAAAGGAACTATTGAGCCTCAATGATCATATCTCAAGTATATCTCTATTTCCGTGCACATTAGATTGTATATTAAATATATAGGAACAATATGAAAATAGGCTATTCGATTGATCTAGTAGTAGTGATTAGATCAATCAAGCTATATTAGCTATTAATTAATATACGATTGTTAGAGCATTAGATTGATCAGGATTAATGATTAGATTGATCCACTTATTTCTAAATTAATTATTTTTTACTAGATCAATCAAGATGTAACTAGATCCAACATACCATTCATAGTCGATCGATCAAGCTTGACTAGATCGATCAAGCGAGCAACCAGGTTTTCAAATTTAACCTAATTTTTACTCAAGTCAATTAGTCTTTTTACTATATTATCCTTATGTTTTTAATCTCTTCTAAATACTTTTATGGATAATTTTGTAATTAACCTTTGACACAGGGTTTCAATTCATGCTGATTAATCATACAATTGGGTCACAATTTTGTTAACCACATAAGAGCATTATTCTCTTTATCTTAATCTCTCTATTGTTTTGTAAATATAAGATCATAATTCTTTAGGATTATTTATTTAATTGATCTATCAAACATTGAAAGTTGTATTTGATTGATTAATAAGCTTAATTGTTTATGAAATTTTGGTCATATGTTCTTTAGCTTCTTTTTTATTTTCGTTCTTGAATTGTTGGATAAAATAGTTGTGTATATCATATCATAATTATTTGGTTTGATTATTAATCTTTAAAGAAGCTATATTTTTTGAACTTTTGCTTAAATTGATTATTCTAGGATTGCTAGTTGATTTTGATTTATATGATATATTTATTAAATTATCTAGTTAGGATTGTTCATTATCTTGGACACAGATTTACACTTATGTTATTATACTAACTTTTTAGGTGTCAACTGTATGAGTTTGATTAACTCATGTGACTCAATTTCATCACAAGGTTGGTCAAAAATCCAAGCACCTTTCTTATAGAGACTATGATGCAAGCAGTAGCTTGGAAGTAGATTACTTGTGGGCATTACCTCGGTTAGTAGTTTGAGTCTTAAATCTTATAATTGGATACTTATTTTTCATAGTGGATAATTAGGTAGTTCGGTGGACCGTTGGTTTTCCTCTTAGGTCATAGGTATGGCCAAGGTTATTTTCACCTAAAAATCTCTTACGTCAATCTTTATATTTAAGCATTTCTTTATTTACATGTGATTGCATGTATGGCCATTCTATGAAATTTTAATTTGTCATACTTTCATTGATCTTCTATTCACTCTATAATTAGATAATTTGATCCATAACTAAATAAATGAAGTTTGATATTTTGAACTAATCTTGTGCTACTAATTGATTCCTTATTGTCCAACAGATACGATATAAAGTTTGGGACAAGAAATATTATGTTTCATGATTTTTAAGGGTCTCGGTCGATTGAGAACCTTGAGTAGATCGAATGAGCCCACTAAACACATGTACTCGAGAGCAATTGATCGATCTTAATCAATTGATCAATTTGTGGCATGGCTTGTTAAAATTTTTAATATGAGACTCCTTAATAGATCTCTATAGAAGCTTAATCGATTGAGTACCCTTACTTGCAATCCAAATAGACATTTTTTCTTCATTTTGCTCATTGCATTCTCAATTGCATAAAATACACAAAATAAACAAATAAAATATAAAGAGAACTTAAAACAAATGTAAATATGATAGAATTAATATGTCAATATTTATAAATTAGCATCTATCAAATTCCTACACACTTACTTTTTAATAATCCTCGAGCAAAGACATAATTAGGCAGCACAAATGTGTTATATGGTATTTCATCTCAAGGGCTTAATAACATTAACATTTTAAAATGTAATAAACATTAGTAGGAATCTATAACCATTCATTTTCTCTAGCACTATTGCGTGTTTTTCAACACACGAACTCGTGCAAGTATACACGGTCACAAGTAATAAGATTAGTAAGTAAAGATCGTTCCCACGAGGATTTGTTACTATAGTTTGTCGAGTACTAAAATTGTATCTCTCTGATTTTATTCAAAACAATTGTTGATTTAACAAAAATGTAATAAAAGAAAATAAAAGAAATCTAGGATTGCAATTTTTCACCAAATTAATCCACTCAAATCATGTTATTTTCTTTTGATTTATATTTTTTAGTACATTTAATTTGTCAACCGAAAACTTCTTTTTTTATTATTCATACATCTCTTTCGAGCTCCGTATAAACACACCTCGTTAAATTAATTCACTATATCTCTATGAGAATTAAATTTAATAAGATTCATTAAGTTCTAAGTTTTCAAATGGCCACACATACAATTAGGGTATATTTCTATCCTTCATCATACATGTCATTCTATTTACGAGCAATACACACACAAATGCCTTTCTCAAGTTTATTCATGTGCCACGGATCGTTTTGATAAGATTCGTAAATAATCAAAAAGCATTAAGCACAAAATAGAACGAACAAATCGAACGTCTTATAAATCTATCAAAAATAATTAAAATCAAAGCTTCATAAATTTAGATCAAATGCAACCCTAGAAAAATTAAATTACTTCATAAAATTAAAATAAAAATTACAACAACTACAGAAAAATAAGAAGAAGCAGAAATAAAATTAAAACAACACTTAAAACAAATATTTGGCACACGCAAAACACAACAAAAGCCAAAAATGGCTTCTGCGTGTTTTGCTGTCCAAAACCGAGCAACACACGAAAATTAAACTCTACCCAAAACTCCAAAAAAAAACTCTCTACAACTAAAAACTATCTCCTATTTATAGCAAAAAAAAAATACATCAATAAAATATTAAATTTAAATCCACGCGGGGGACAAAAAAGTGTGACGAAAATAATAATTTAAACGCGTGGGGGACAAAAAATTGTATCGAAAATGGGATCGAAAAAGTGAGTGGAACGCTGCGCGTTTCTGTTTTAATTCTCTTCCACGTTGCCACGTGTCGCGTTCTGATTCGCGGACACAATTAGTAGGACACGTGGCAGCATCTCATTCGTTGAGGGGAAACGGGCGCACGATGAATGGTCGCACGGGAGCCAACGGTTACAACACGGGCTTGATCCAGCGCGGTCGCGCTCATTGTAACAAGCCACGTGTCGGAGTATGATTTGCTGAAATATTAAGTGGAACACGTGGCAGATTCTGGTTCGCGTAATAACCGGGCTCACGTGGATCGGCTGCACCGGAAAAGGGGCGCGCGAAAGTGGGGGACAGGTCTGCGCGGCGTCAGACGGGTGGGTCCCACGCTGCACGCCGGCCTGCGCGACAGGTGGGCCCCACTCGAGCACCGAGCCGCGCGAAAGAGAATTTCCCTGCATCCACTCTCCTTGGTCGGGTTGAAGTGCACGCGCGCATCTGAACCGTTCATGCGTTGATCTGACGGTCCACGATGAAGCGTGGATAGTGCCGCGTGGGATTTCTTTCCTGCGAAGAAAACTAACTTTTATTAATTATATTTTAACCCACAAATATATTTCAAATTACATTTTGAACTTTGTTTAATTGCAATACATCCCTTTTTGTAATTTAAATTAAATTTTAAACTTTTAATAATTGAAATTAAGCCCGATTTTAATTTAAATTATATTTTCAACTTTTATAAATTGCAATTAATCACTATTTTATTTGAAATTATATTTTTGGACACAAATTTGCCATTAAGAACATTTTCGATACAATTTATTTAATTTTCTTAAAATTTAGAAAAAACAGTAAATCCTAATTTATTAAACTAAAATTAACTAAAAATAGAGAGAATCTAGCAATTATAATTAATAAAATAGGTGAAAATAGCTATATAAAATACAGTTATCAAGCACTCTTCTTAATAATATAGCTCAAAGTGGATGTTTGAAGCAACCTCATTATTGACAAGCAAGCCATGTAATTTAAACAAGTAAAAGTTGTGTATATTCTCATATGATATCACCATATTTCTAGAGTTACATTAGGCACCATAGCCTTTTTATTAAAATTATATATCCATTCATCAAAGGCTTTCCCAAAATCAAAGGTCTTTAATTTGGTTGAAATAAGGCTAGGGTACTGTTTCATCGAAACAGAGGATAAGATAATTTAACTGCTTAAAGGTTCATAAAGTAAGAGAGCAAGACATATAAGGAGCACTATCATAAGATCTATAAGTACATAAAACATGTTATCATTATTTTGGACCATAATTTCATTCTAAACTCTCTCAAGTCCTTTGGTCATTCCAATACACCTAACCTTTTTTCATGTTTTATTTTTCTTTTCACTTGTTTTTATTTTATTTTCTTCTCTATTTATATTTTCTATTTTATTTTTTATTTTTTTATTTTGGGTTTTTAGGTGATGGAACTCAATTTCATAAGTTATTAGCTGTTTTATTTGTATTAGGAAATTTACAATGTTAATCACATGATACCTCTAAATTCAAGTCTGCCACCCTTGTTAGGATCTACCATCATTTCATGTAACTTCATATGTCTTTGAACTATAGAGTATTTCTAATGTGTTTGGCGCAAAGGATTAGAAGTGAGTACAAACAGATGGCTCATGTAGGTTCAAATTGGCTAACTAAGGGGGTTGTTCTCTTGAGGTGGTATGACAATTTTGCCAAGAGTTTAGTTATGATAAAAAAATTAAAAATATTCGTAAGTGTACGAATCATTTATAGCCTAGCGACAAGTTTACTCCAAGGTTGATCTCTCTAAACAAATTATTGAAAAATAGAAAATAGAATAAAATAACTAATTAAATAGCTAAGTTAACAAAAAGATATAAGAGTATTTTAATTATTAAGATGAGACAATTGATGAAAATTTTAGATAACTAACCAATTATATTTTGGGTTATTCAAGTTAATTTGACAACTATTTCTAAGTTGATACTATTGATTTTTCTATTAAAGTTGAAAAATTCAAATGATTATGAATATTTTTACATACAATTAACTAATCAATTTCTTTGATCTAAATAATTAAATAATCAATTGGAATAAACTCAAGGAAATTATAAAATCATCTAAACAACACATTAATCATATAATTAATTTAGATTCTTATTCAAGAAAGCATAATTAGGCTTAGAGTCACAATTAAAAAATATTCTCTTTAATCATAAATCAAGATTTGATCCATAATTAATTAATTTATAAATATAAATATCAAGAAACAATAATAAGAAATAATATCAAAATTTTATTAAAAGTTAATTAACCTATCAATCCAAAATATCCTTGATGATACGAAAACCCAAACTCTTGAATTAGTTGATCATACATCTCCAAAAGCTTGAAATAATTGTCAAACAATTATAGATTTCTTCCATTTGTTGCTGCTACATCTTGGGAGTTTTTCTCACTAAGTTTTGTGCAAAATATTTGGTTCAAATGAGGCTTAAATGATATAAATAGGTCACATATTAACTTAGGAACATTTTGGACTATTGGATGATGAAAATCTGATAATCTTTATGTATTTTCATGAAAAAACATGAATAGCGATGAAGCTAAATGAAATAACAATGTCAAAACGACATTGTATATATCATTAGTGAAATGATGTCATTTGGGAAGGTTGAAGCACATGTTTTGGGGTCAAAATGACTATTTTGGGCCACGTTTTCTAAGTATATCTCACAGGCCTTGATTTGATTAATGCTAGCCCGCTTTGATTTGCTATATACATACATATGCATGCTTAGCGCATCCACCTGGGATGGTTTTAATGTTTTTTGAGTCAATTTTAGTTTATGTAGCCACAAATCTAGATGTAGCTACCAACCTTCATAAATTGATAAAAAAATCCAAAAATATTGTAGAAAAATTTAAGAAATTTTAAAAACTCCCCAAGTATTTATTAACTTATAAGATGATAAAAATACCCTCAAACTAGCAAAATTCTTAAATAATTATAAAAATATAAAAAAAAATACTAGGACAAATATTAGTTTATCAAATTTTCTCAAACTTAGATTTTATTAGTCCTAAAGCAAAACAAAAATAAAAGAATAAATAAAATCTTAAAAATAAACCTACAAACTTACATCAATTTTTTTTAAAGCCTTAGTTTCTTTATTGCTCAAAATCAAGTTGCATGCATAATTATGTTGACCTCACACATTAACATCTATCATGCAAATCAAATTCATATCATTCATCCATATTCCAATGTTCCAACATATTCATATAAAATCCCTTAAATTCAATGTTAAGGATTCGAATTCACTTTAACTCTAAGTCTCAAAAGATTTGCTCTTTAAAACACACTGATATTTGGGTCAAGCATTCATTAAGTATATGCAAATATAAGTTATGTAAAAAATAAATTGCAAAAGATTCACATATGTATATAAAGAGTAAAAGCTCAAATGCAAAAAATTGATTTCATAAAAGGAATCAAACATTAGGATTGTAAAGATATCATGTTGCCTATATCATATTCTAATCAATTTTCTTAAGTAAGCAATATCAAGTATATGCCTATAGAATGATGAACATTAGCATGAAATATGGTCATCATTTTCTCTTTTATCATTTATTCTTTGTATAAGTATGGAGATGACCCAAAAATTGATTTACTACTCAAGTTGAGTGGTTATTTTTGGCTTTTTTAAATCTCACATATATCATTAAGCACAAGAAAAATCATGAAGGCTAAACACATGCTCTAATTCCTTGCTCAAGTAATTCAATTAAAATTATGAAAATAAACAATTTAACTCTATATTAGATTTATGAAATCCTAACATTCAATACAAAATCTATAAAAATCATCTAACAATTATAATCAAGAAGAAATGTGTTTAAAGATTAGAAGAAAATGAATCTCTCAAAATGAAACAATAAGGGTTCAAATAACACAAGGTAGTATCAAATATTTTATCATTTGACATTAAACTTAGTTTCATCTCAATTTCAACATCAAAAGTATTATTTTTGGATTATGACTATGAACTAACAAAATTTGAGAATGTTAAATAAAATTGAACACAACATGCATAATATAATCAATTATTCACAATAAATCAAAAATAAGCATGCAAATTTTGTCTCAAAAGTTTTTTATTAGAACCTATCCACACCCTAAATCTAAACTAAACGTCATCCTCATCATTTTCAATTAAATATATGTTTAGAAAATATTTAAAGGAACTAAATAGAAAGGAAATACTAAATGCAAATAAAAAGGAAAAAATACTATCAACTATGATGAGTTGTCTCTCACCAAGTATTTTCATTAAGATCTTAGTAAATTGTTGCTTGATTCTAGGGCTATCATACCTCAGTGCATTCCTCATTCCTTTTTTCATGGATTCCCTCCAAGTATAATTTAATACTGTGCCTATTGACCTTAAATGTTTTCTAAGTCTTTGGATTTAACAACTCTATTACTCAATAGGGAAAAACTTGGACAATTGAAAATGATAAACTCCATATTGACTTTAGTTTTCCTATAAATAATTTAAAGCAAGAATTAAATAAAAGAACTTTAATTCTGATATAGAACAACTTATAAGTTAAGCCTTTGTCGTGATAATGTCAAGGGCATTCTTTGTAGATCTTTGCGTTATTATAGGCTTAATCCCTAATCACTTCTAACTCATTAAGTTGAAGTAAATTATTATCTCCTAATTTTTCCATGTATATATTTAACTTTTTATGGGCCAATATGCCATATGGTTAAGCTCGATGGGTAAATGACATGTTTTTCTAAAAAAACAACCAATAAGTGCTCATTTTAATTGGTGTCTTGTAAGTAGTGCAATATGCCCAAAAAGTATCATTAAACTTAGTACCATGTCCTTCTCTGATGTTCATTGTATTTTCTAAGATCCCCTTATTTTCTTATTACTCATGTAAGTCTTGTAAATCCTTGGTGTCTTTGTTGGTGTTCTTATATGCAAAAAATAGAGTTTATTTATTTTACTTAGTGGTTTTTTCCTCTGTGTAAGGTGGGTTACTAATGGTTCAGTAATGCACACACACATTTAGTTTGGTACATTATTTTTATGATCATTTTTACACACAACGAGGTTAATTTTCATAGTGTATATACTATGTTGTGTTATTTGTGACATTTAACTTATGAGTATTTGTTGAAAATTAATTGATAATTTTTGTAAGAAAAAAAATCACATTTTTGAGGGTTGACTAACCTAGCTCACCAACCTTTTTCCAACCCTAGTTGGTGAGGTGTAACGGGTATTACCCTCACCGTGTATGGTAATACCCCTACCTACCTAAGGGTTAGTGGGTGGTTAGTAAGGTCTCGATCAAGTGAGAAATATTCTATGAATACCCCTTATTTCTTTGTTGTTGTAATTTAGAAAATTTGAAGTGAGGCTTTATCAATTTTATATATCATTTTTTGATTCTATTTCACTTTTACCTTGAGTGTTTGTTTGGTATATATGAGAGGTGTTTGTGTGAGAAAAATAGTGTTCTTTGGTTGGGATAAGTTATATCAATGAGTTCTCAAGATGGTTTTTGTTAGTGGGTTTGTTATTGAGGTGGGTTCCTTATTGTTTCAATATTAGTGACCAAGCACATTACTGTATGTAGTAGGGCTCCAAAGGAAAGCCAAATTCTTGTGTTGAATCAAAGCTATTATGGAGGTAGCAAGTGAGGGTATCATAGGAAATTAGGGTAGGTATTTGCACTTATATTTTCTATCGATGAGATATAATACAAAAAAGATATAATATATATAATTAGTTATAAAATAAAAGAAACTTACACAAATGTTTTTCATATTTGAACTTTTCAGCTTCGTTAACCACAATCTAATCATTTATATTGATTGGTATACTTGACTTCACAAGTCTACCAATAGAGGATTTCAATTGTTGTCCATTTTCTCCTAATGGATTACCAGCAACATCAAATAGAACGGGTACTCTATCATCTAGGTTAAGTGGAACATTAAGTATATTCGCCCAACCCCTTCTTTTCAAATGCCCTAATAGATCATTTGAATCTACAAACTCTGGTATCCTAGGATCCATAAAATATCTACAAACAATGACGAAATAGAAATAGAAATAGAAATCCTTCATTTTTATATTTAACACATGGGCATCGAATCATACTAATTTCATTATTACTAGTTTTATAAGTAAATTTCAAGAAACTTTCAACTCCAGAAATGTAGTCCTACTCAATTCTACATTTTAACATCCAAGATTTGTCCATTTTCTATTAATGACATTAAGCATATTAAATATGTATCCTACCAATATATTTTAGATATTATTATATATGAATTCCCTAAATATTAAAATATCTATCAAAATATCATATAAAAATAAATACATAAAAACCAAACATAACAAATATATACACATAAATATAATTATATAAGATTGATTGTAATTACTAATAATAATATGTCACATCAATTGAATTGATTTCAAATTTAAGATATATAAAACAAAATTTATATAACAATTTTGTGATGATTAATTGTTTTTAAATAGCTACACTATTTAAGACCTAAATTTTTAATGAGCATCATATTATTGAATCATGTCTTTCTATTTCATATTAACAAAAATAAATAAATTAAAAACCAACCTTAAATTACATTCATTCTCAACAGTATGATATAAAAAAGGTTAAACATATAAATATATAAATTTATTACGAATATATCATAGAATTATTTAATTTATTACGAAAATTTATACAAAACCTACATAATAAAAATAATAACATACATAATACAAAACCTACTTAATACAAAAATTTATACATATAAATAATAACACATAATATACAAAAAAAAAATACGAATAATAATTACGAAGGATTAATAGAAATACTTACAAGAGTAATTGAAGTGACAAAATGAAGGAAATGAAGAAAAAATGGTGTTTTATAAGTGAGAAAATGAGTATAAAAAATTGAAGTATTTTGCAAAAAAAAAATAGGGGATCTAGAAGAGAAATTGAAGAGGAATAAAACCCACTAAACTGTGATGGAATTGGTGGTCGGAGGTGGCCAGAAAATGAGAAAGAGTGGAGGAGGGAGTGTCAATCAGTTTTTGGTTTTTAAGTTTACATAGCGCTAGAATACGTTCTATTTAATAGGGAAGAAAGAAGAGAAAAGGAAAATGAAAATGTGTGTAGCATCGGTTCTATGTATCAATCGACACCACAATCTACGTGTTTTAAGTTGATTTTCCCCAAAAATTGACTTTAAATCTTGACTTAAATACCACCTTTTATAGTAGTGTGACATCCTTCTCCACTAATATAAATATGCACTTAGCTAAAAATCAATAAGGACTTTACATGGTTATAATGTAGGGATTAGGTGAGGGGTTGATAAATGAAGACATTTAGGCCCCTTCCACACCTTATCTTTCTTTTTGTTCATCATGCACTTTTGAATTGCAATTAAGTTTTAATTTGATATTCCAGTGTACCTTATTTTGTCATTCTTTTCATATATTTTTTATTTTACATCTCTTTTCTCTTTTTTTTTTGTAAATTCATAACACCTCTAAACTTATTTTCAATTCTATTTTCTTTTTCTTTAGAGGGTTAATTGTGTTGGGAGTTTTACTTCTTCTTTTTTATCTCTTTTTTGTGTGCATTACATCTTATCTTACTCTATAACATAACACATGATTGTATTATTTTTTTTTCTTTTCATACAAGCTAAAGGTGCAAGGATAAAGGTAATTCTTACTAGTTAGGAATTAAATGTGACTTAAAGATATGAAAGGTTCTTTGTTAGGTTGAAATGAGTGACTAAAGATATTAACAATGGTTAGCTTGAAAGACTCAATCGATCCAAATAGGGCCTAAATCATTTCTCTTGCTAATTACTATTTAGGATTTTGCCTCAAGGGATAATCAAATAGATTCTAAAACTTGGTATACCTCATCGACTCGTATAACTCACTAAAAATATTTTCTCAATAAGCACACCAAAATCAATCATGAACATATTCATAAGAATATGAATCAATACAATCAAAAGAGTAAGCATATCACATGATTAATGTAAATATCTTAACAAATATGTTACATTCCTTATCCTAGTCATGAAAACCAATTTTTATGATTGAGTTCATATGTTTCATATCTAGTATGCATGCATTTAGTTTCCATATATTTATCAATTTTTACCTAAATCATGATTAAAAAAATCCTAAGAATTAAAAAAAATCCCTAAAAAATTTAAAATGCCTACTAGATACTAAAGTAAAGAACGAAGTTTCCTCCCTAAAACTTAAATTGTACATTGTTCCCAATGTGCACATATAAATATGAAAAGGTAAAAGAAAAGAAAACTACATTAGTCTTGGCACACCACATTTGTCGTTGAAATGCTCATTCTTGTTGTGCCATTACTCTCTACATTTATTCACCCACAAAAGAAAAATAATGAAAATATAAGTAACATAACGTTGGGCTTCCTCCCAACCAGCGTCACGTTTAACATCCTTGACTAGAAACAGTTTGAGTCTTGATTTGTTCAATAATACTTTATGTTCTAACTTGCAAACATGGTGCTCAATTATCTTCTCATGCCATATTTTTGTTTTCTTTTTGACTTTTTGGCATTCTTATAAGCATTCCACTTTAACTCATCCAAGTTGTGTATTTCTAACAACTTTTTCACCTCTTTATTAGACTATTTCACTTTCATACTTAATTGGAGATAAGAGGGTAAAAGTGTAGGTCAATTGATGGTTTGAGCTTAGATCCTATCTCAAAAATTTCCATAATCGCCTTTGATACATACATGAGAGGTGTGCCCTCAAAAAAGTTCACACAACCTACAATATTAACCTTTCATTCCATACTTTCAAAGTTAAAATAGGTTGTGTTGTTTTCTAGTGAGTTAATATCCTTGTTTACAACATCATATGTTAAAGTCTTAAGTTTTGGTGACTCAACAAATTCTTTTAAGCTATTCCCAAAATCAGTAACATTTATCCTTAAACATAAATTAGCATTATCAATATTAGGAGGTTCAGATTCTTTAAAAACTTTAAATATTACTTGTTAATCTTGCACTCTCATTGTAAGTTCACATTTTTGTACATCAATGAATGCTCTTCTGGTTGTTAAGAATGGATGGACAAGTATCATAGCAACATCACGGTCTTTCTTCATGTCTAGCACAATGAAGTCTACCAGAAAGATGAATTTGTCTACTTTTACTAGCATATCTTGCACCATACCCCAAGGTCTCTTAATTGATCTATCTACTATTAGTAATGTTACTAAAATGGGCTAGGCTTTACCAACCCCTAATCTCTTAAAGATTGATAAGGGCATAGGGTTAATGCTAGAACCCAAGTCATATAATGCTTTCTCAAAGTGAATGTTCCCAATTGTACAAGGGATGTCAAAACTACCTAGATCTTTCAACTTTTGGGATAATTTTCTAGCAATGATGGAATTACAACCTTCAGTTAAGGTTATTATTTCATTATCTCAAAGCCTCCTTTTCTTAGACAAGATGTCCTTCATAAACTTAACATAAGAAGGCATCTGTTCAAGTGCATCTACAAATGATATGTTTATGTGCAACTTCTTGAAGACTTTTGTGAATTTTGAAAATTATGTATTTGACTTTTACTTTTACAGTCTTTGAGGGAAAGGAATAGTGGGTTTGTAGAGGTTGCTCTTTTTTAGCTGAATTATTTCCTTTCCATTACTCACTTTATCCTCTAATTCCTCCTCATCCTTTTTGGTTTCTTGTTCCTTCTTATCCTTTTAGGTCCCATGTTCCTCCTCTAAAGTTTTACCACTCCTCAATTCTTTAGTGTTGCAATGGTCCTTACATTCTATTCTTGGATTTACAATTGTGTCACATGGAAGGTTACCTTGAGGCCTTTAACTTATAGCCTAAGTAAGTTGCCTCATTTGTTTCTCCAAATTTTGAATTTAAGCCTCTTAAGTTGACACTTTTGTATAAAATGATTGGATGAAGTCTTTCATTATCCCCATTAAGGCATTATATTGTCCTCGATATATGGCTTCTTTTCTTGGGCTTGTAATTGTTATAGTTGTTGGAAACTAGGTGGTGGAAATGATTAACGGTTAAATTGATTACCACCCTAATTGTTGTTATTCCAAGAGAAATTTGGATGTTGTCTCCATCTTGGGTTATATATGTTTGAGTATAGATTATTGTTTTCATTCACATTACCCATATAAAATATTGATTCAGTATTATCTGGACAATTATCAAACAAATTGTCTCCATCACAAAACACACAAGACACCCTTGAATCTTGGATTAGGTTTATACTCGTTGGCGAGTTTTGAACCTTCAAAAGATTTACCAAAGATGACACTTGAGTTGTAAGTGCCATAGTATCATTTATATCATGCATTCCAACTACTCTTCTTATGATTATCATTCTGTCTATTGAACATTGATAATTATTTCTAGCCATTTTCTACTCTATGCTTCTAATAGCACTAAAGGATGTGTCTAAATTAAAAATAAATAAAAATAAAAAACTAAATAAATAAATTAAAGTTAAATAAATAAAATAAATAAATAAGTCAGTAAAAGAAAATAAGTAAATTAAAATTAAAATTAAAGTAAATCAAGATAACTAAAATAAAAAAATCAAAATCAAAAAAATTAATTTATAATATTTATAATCCTCGACAACGGTGCCAAAAACTTAATCGCCACACTCGAAGTATGTGCAATGAAAACGAAATTATACGTATCACAACAAGTAATATAATGATAAGAAAAAATCATTCCCACATAAATTATTTTATTATAAACTAATTTTTAAAACTAAAAAAACTAAAAATCAATTTTTTTGTGTTTTTATATTTTAAGAAAACAAAATTAAAATAACTAAAAGTAAATAGCAATAATTAACTAAATCAGATTTGGTAACTAAGAAGATATATGATCAAATTTTTAGGAATACTTAATCCCCCAATTTTCTAAATATGTGAATCGCTCAAATAACTCCAATATAAATATCAATTAATTACATTATCAATTAAATCTAACCTAGTATATATTCCTCTCTCAAGTAAACTACACATCATATAGTAATTAATTTAATCACACTCTCATGTCAATTAAATTGTATACTACTCATTAAGTTCATCAATTATGGATCACAAACATAGGAATCATACATCTCTTCCTAGAAACTATGCATGTTATTTAATCAAGACAAATAATTAAATAATTCTCTCAAATCTATTTAATTACCTTTATAGATAAATTGTTGGCCAAATAATTAATAGCATAAAAATCAGATTAAATAATATACTTAAATTAAGACTATAATTGGGGTAAAATATTAGATCATCACATGATGAAAATTAGGTTCATAAGATCCCTAGATTAATAAATTAACTACACATAATTGTGTTTATAAAGCTCATATTTTTCATAAAGAAAGACATAAAAATTGATAAAGAAAAGAATAGAATAAGTAATACAATCAATCTCTTGAATTATAGTGCTAATCTCATCTTGAATCTAAACCAAAATTGTATCCCTTCTTGAATTTTTCTATATTTTTCTCTCTTTTTAGCTCCAAAAACTGACTAAAATTATGCTAATGGTTGCTTTTTAGGGTGATTAGGGGCTTAAATATAGCTCAGGTGCATTCTGGACCATCAGATCAACTTTAGATCAAGGGTTGAGATCAAAATAAGAAAAATCAACAATGCTATCCAACCACAGCGTAACACGTCGCACACAAAATTCACTGGGAGAATCAGAGCATGACGCATGGCATAAGAGACCGATCTGAGTCAACTCATGCTAAGTTAGCACCACGCGATGCTACGTGATTCACGATAACAGATGGCATGGCACACAAGTGAAACGTGGGTAGAAATTGTGTGGTGACACGTGGCAATAATGCTTGACTGATCTTCAAACTCAAATTGAACGTTGTGCTAACACATGACAGAGCTTCTCTACTTGCGTGGTAGGCCACGTGAAAACTCTTGATTGGCCTTGCTTTAAAATTCATAAAAAATCCAAAAATTATATTTTCATCCCTTTTCACTACAAAGTTTATATTTTAATATTTTTTTCCCCAAAAAATTACTATTTATTGGATAAAACAAAATAAATATTAAGTAAAAAAGTGTGCTAATGACTCTACTGTCATAGAGTCATCAATAACGTTGATACTTCTTCTACTATAACTCTGATTAACCCACCAATGACTACTGAAGAAGAGGAAGAAGTTGAAGAAGAAGAATATTCACTTCCCAAATGGGAAAAGAATGCTCATTCTACTAACAACAACATTCGTAATGTTAAAGGAGGTGTCCGAACAAGATGTTAGATTCATGAAACTTTGAACTATATGTGTTAAAAATGTTTTACTTTGAACAAGATGTTAGATTCATTAGGTCAACTCCATGCAAGAAAAACTTACTCAATTTCAATGAAATGACGTCTGGTATCTTGTTCCTAGACCAAAAGATAAACATGTCATAGTTACACATTGTCTGTACAAGAACAAAAAAGATGAAAATGGCATGATTGCTAGAAATAAATCTAGGCTCATTGCTTAAGGTTACACTCATATAGAAGGTATCAAATTGGAAGAAACCTTTACTCCAATTGTTCATCTTGAGTTTGTGAGATTACTTATTGGGTTGGCCTATTACTTTGGATTTAAGTTGTATTAGATGAACATGAAAATTTCCTTTCTTCTAATCAAGGAGGAAGTTTATGTCGAATAACCCGAAGGTTTTGAAAATCCTCACTTTTCAAATCATGTTATGAGATTAAAGAAAACCTTTACTTAAAGTAAACTCTACGAGCATGGTATGAGTATCTTACTACTTTTCTCCTTACTAATGAATTTTAGAGAGGAGGTGGTGACAAACTCTATTTGTCTTAAGAAACAAAGGTGATGTTGTCATCGCATATGTGTAAGTTGATGACATCATTTTTTGGATCCATAAAGGATACCCTTGCTTAATAGTTTGCAACAACTATACATAATGACTTTGAAATGAGGTTAGTTGAAAAGTTAAAATTCTTACTTAGATTTCAAGTTAAATAGATGAAAATGGGATATTTCTCTCCTAAGCCAAGTATTCCAAATGGCTTGTTAAGAATTTTGGATTGGATAATGCCAAACCTACTCGCACACCTATAAGTACTACTATTAAACTCTCTCAAGATCCTTCTAGAAAAGAAGTAGAATAGACACTATATAGAAGAATGATTGTAAGCCTTCCCTACTTGACTACTAGTCGCCTAGATATCTCCTTTTAATATTGGAGTGTGTACTAGATTTTAGGCTACTTATAAAGAGTCTTAACTTGATATGGTTAAAAGACTCATTAGGTATGTTAATGGTATATCAAAATCTGGAATATGGTACTCTCGTGATACTACAGTAGAAATTATTAGGTATTTAGATGTTGATTAGGTAGGGTGTAATGATGACTAGAAGAGTACATCAGGTGGTTATTTATGCTTGGATAACTCCTTGATCTTATGGCATAGTAAGAAATAGAGCTATGTATCACTTTCTACTGCTGAGGCTAAGTATATTACTGCTAGGTTGTGTTGCTCTCAATCGCTATGGATGAAGTAGATGTTAGATTATGGGATTATGGTAAGAAACTTGGTCTTGCTTTGTGACATCACTAATGCCATATGTATTTCAAAAAATATAGTCCAACATTCAAGGACCAAATACATTGAAATTAGAGATCACTTCATAAGAGAATTATTGGAGTCAAAATTTTTATCTTTGTAGTATATTAGCACCAATCTTTCACTTTTTGATGTTTTTATTATACCTTTAGATTTTCTTGGGTTTGAGTCCCTGAGAAAGGCTATTGGCATAGACCTTTCTCTTTAAGATTGCTTTTTATGTTCTTCAATTGTGTGTGAGCCTGTAGAACTTTGCATGCTTTTATTGCCTTCCATTTGTGTTATTTCCTTTTGCATGTGTTATTGTTACTTTGCTTTTTCTTTAATCTTCCCAGTTATGTTACATGAATGATAGGATTATTTCATTCTTGTATGTCTTCTCTCCCTTATGTAGGGGTGTTCCTTTGACATTTTATGTCAAAAAGAGGGAGAAGTTTGTATGTATAACTCGGTATATGTTAAGATGATGTGTGTTACATGGGATGTAAGTGTAGGATTACATTACATTCTATCATCTGACTTACATTTACTTAGGGGGAATGTTGTATAAAGTCAATCAACTTTGTATGTTTTCCTACTACATGCCTAACTGTGTTTAGCCTAGCAGTATGTATCTGTGTAAGAGAAATACGATAGTATTTGGATAGACTATATGTTGTTTCTACATGATACGTTTATGGGTATGCGCTTGTTACGTGTGTGCATGTTACAAGTGTAGATTAAGATCATTGATTTTCAGACTTGCAGAATATGGATGTGTTGATCCTAAAGATGGATGGAGCACATAAGATGAACCATTTGGATTAGATGTGTTCTTTATGTGGGGTGTGCATCAATGTTCTATTCATGGGAACAAACATCTTTAGGTCATCTTCATTATCATCTCATGATTAATGTATGTTTGTACTTAGTTGTGTGACATTTTTCGAAGAAAGTAAAATGAGGATATTGTAAGTCCTTTGAGTATTTGTTGGAATTCATATGTACAAAACATGGAGCTTGTTTTATTTTACTTAGTGTGTTGTCTTCCTCTATGTAAGATTGGTTACTGACAATCGATAATGCACACATGTACTTAGTTAGGTACACTTTGTACGTGAGCATATTTGCATACACCACATAGATGATTTTCATGATATGCATGCTAGGTTGAGTGTTTGTTGTCTTGCTTTGTATTTTTTGTAGGTACTTATGGAAAATTACATGGAATTTTTTTAAATAAAAATCATATTTTTGATGGAATGCCTACCTCTTTGTTACCTTGTCCGGTAAGGCTTTAAAGGCTAGTTTCCTCACTAGGGTAGTATGTTATCCTCGTCGGGGTAGGTTCGACAAGAAGATCAATGAGGCAACCAGGCAACTAATTTTTTTTATATAAATACCCTTTATTTTATTGTTTTTTAATTAAAGGAAAAAATAAAAGCCCTATAAAATATTTCTTACGTTTCTGATTTCATTTCATAAATCTTCTTGAGTGTATTTTTAGCATTTGTGATAAGTATTTAAGTGAAAAAATTGTGTTCTTAGTTTGGGATTAGATATATCTATAAGTTCCTTGTGAGCTATGATTGAGTTGGGTGTGCTCAAATTACAAATCATTGGTGGCCGATTGCACTGTTGTGTACGGTGTTAGCTTCAGAGTAGAGCCAAATTTGTGTGTCAAATCAAGTTATTGGGGAGGTGGGAGACAAATGTACTAATAGTAGTTAGCATAATATAGTCCCAATTGATAAAGGTATTTATGTTTATACTTTTATTGAGTTGTACTATTTATTCTGTTTTAGTGAATTATTTATTGCAGAATGGTTACCATAAGCAACTTGGGGATTTTAGCCTATATATATATAGGGCTTCTATGTGGGTTTACCTTGTTACATGATTGTGTTTGTATGACTAGTTCTTGTGTAAATACAATATGAGTCTCTATCATGTATGTTACAACATATAAGATTTTGATTTTGATTGGAAATTTTTTATGTTTTTTGTTGTTGCATGCTTTCTTTTCTCCATGTGTAGTATGCCTATTACTTTCTAATTGATTTTTCTATTACCTACCTTTTGTTGTTCTGTTTCTTATGTTATGAATGTGAGTTTATAAGGAGTTAATATCTCCTTATACTGCTTGTGTATCGAGTGTCATACTCTTTCCCATAGTGAAACTCGTGGCATCATCGTCGCGACATCAAATATTCAATACCTCACATACACTTGTTTTTCCAAAATCCATAGTGAAACTCATAGGCTCAATACTGTGGACTCATATTTTTAATGCCTCGACATGTGCTTATTTTCTTTAGCCACACCTATTGATACATATCTTATGTATTTTGGGTACAAAAGTGGCATAAGGCATTCAATGTTTGACATTTAGTGCAACAAGTGCCAAATCTACAAATATTTTCACTTTATGCCCTTGTGTTAAACATTATTTCTTTCATTTATATCTTTGAAAAATCAAAGTACCTGAAATATATCAAAACATACCCCATGATTTCAAAAACACATTTTGTAATAATTAAGTAAAAATGCAATGTTAAACCTAATTCTACTAATTAATTTCGATAAATCACAAGATAAGTGTGATTTTCAAGCACTTATCATATGTATTCTTGATATAAAATATATGAATTCAATGATAGAATTGGTTATCTTGATTATGATAAGGAATCTAGCATCTAACTATTAAGATAATTACATAAACCATGTGAAATGATTGCTTATTTTTAATTGAAATCATTCATTATTTATGCACAATGCATGTGATTAATTATTTTATGTACTTAGTGTGAGTAATGTTATATAATAAGAATCTTCCATCGTTTAGAATCTATATGATCAACCCTTTAGGCAAAATCATAAATAGTGTTTTTTAGTTATAAATAGAATTAGCTAAAGGATGGTGAATAGATAATTAGCAAAAATATGACAAATTAATTTTTTTTATAGATAATTAGACATGCAATCATGTGTAAATAAAATAATGTGGAAAAATAACATAACATATGAGATTTTTAGGTGAAAATAACCTAGGTCACAATAATAACCTAAGAGCAAAACCACCGGTCCATCGGACCACTTAACTATCAATAATGAAAATAATGTTTAATTACAAGGTCAGGACTCAAGCTACCCACCAAGGTAATTCCTCCAAGTAACCTACTAACAAGCCTTTACTTTCTTTCACAGTCTTTACAAGTAAGGTGTTAAGATCTAGACCAACATTCTAATAAACTCGAGTTTCACGAGTTATCAAACCTATTCAACTATCATCTAAAATGTTAGTACAAAAAAAGTGCATTGTGAGTCCTAGTATATATTCAATAATGAATAACCCTAACTAGAAGATTCAAGAATATATATGTTAATATCAAATCAACTAGTAACCCTAAAACATGTAGATTAAACACAAATTCAATAAAGATAGCTTCTTTAAAGATAAATAATGAAACCAAATAATTATAATATTACATACACAATTATTTGATCCAATAATTCAAGAACAAAATAAAGAAGAAGCTATATGAATATTTAATCAAATTTTCATAAAATAATTAGGCTTATTAATGAATCAAATACAACCACTAATGTTTGATAGATTAAGTAAAGAAAAAAGGCTAAGGAAATATGATCTTGTTTTTGTAAAGCAATTTGAAATAGATAGGTTAAGATTAAAAGATTGAAGCATTTGTGGTTAATTTAAATATGTAGTATTAGGTTCTTTATATAGGAAAGATTAAAGTCTTAATGCCAAGTTAAAGTCCAATTGCAATTCTATCCATTAAACAATTCATAGAACAATAAATAACATGAAAAAAATGGTAAATGGAATGTTTGTTTGAATAAACAATTAGGTTAAAGTTGAAACCCTAGCCACTTGATTGATTTAAGTCAAGCTCAATTAATTGAGCCAAAAGGTTGATCGATCTAAGGTATTAAAAAATAAATCCTGAAACAAGTAGATCGATTCTCGATCTATTTTGTACTCGATTGATCGAACTTTAAACCTCGATTGATCTTCCTCAAATAAAACTTAAATCAAGGGCTTTTTAAACAAGGCATATCGATTCTAGATCAATCTACTCACTTCATTGATCTTGACATGTCTCAATCGATCGAATAACTGAACAAATTTCATATGTGTTTAATATTGAAGCTAACATGTATCAGACATGTCTCTATCGATCAAGTAACCTACGTGCAAAATGTTCCTACGTGTCTAATAATATGAAATCTAACATGTATAAGAATAGAGATATACCTTAGATATGTTTGTTTAGAGCTCGATAATTTCTTCAGTTTGAAAAGTTATCTTGAGAGACTTATCTAGAAATTAAATTACATTTAAATGTTGTATTCACTAATATCGTCATTACTCATAAACTTTACAATCTCCCTCTTTGGTATATGCATGTGACAAAACATCTCTCTTACTACATCATACTCATAGGAAAAATAAATTTTACATAGTAAACCTATCCTATGATTCAGTGAAACTCTATTCGTTTGAATCTTGACAGATTATATGTGCACTGAAAGTCAAAAATATAAACAACCAAACAACTTGTCCCAAAAGACTTATTTTTCATTAGTTCAATGTATATAACAATAGAAAAGTAAAGAAAATTCATAAGAGTGAGTTATCAACAGATAGAAATTTTCAACATGGCTCTCCTTATTTGTAATCTCTCTCAAAGAAAATTTCCAATCAATAACTCTCCTTCTTAATTAACTTTCCCTTTTATGTATTTTCAATTAATGTTCAATAACTCTCTCCCCTTTTTATAGTATGAATAAATAATATAATTATTAAGTAATAACAAATAGATTGAAAAGATGAGGACGTATTCTGAAAAGCTCAGTAACAATCAAAACAGAGAGGTAAAACAATATGTTTTTCAAAAATGAATAAGCTCCCTCTAATTTCTACGAGTTTTCTAAATAAGTTAAAATATTTTTTTTTATAAAAATTGATATATATAGTTTTTCCTTTTGAATTGAGGGTAGTATACTTAGCTAAATATGACTACAACAGTTATGGTGACATATTGAAAATCACCAAAAGTAAAATTATTGTTAGAACTACAATAGGATGTCAATTTACTCATTTATGATCAGTTATGAATGATTTAAAGAAAAAAGTATCACCTGTCATGAAAAAATTACAGTTGAATTCATACTTGCACATGATAAAAATTTTGTATTGCCCTCTTGTATTTTTTTGTGAAGGATTGGTTAATTTTTTTATATAAATATTTGTGGCTTTTTATTTTTATACATGCATAGCCATCTATACTTTTTTCCTTTACTATTATTATTTTTCTAAGGTAATTTACACAAGCCAAAAACCTGGTATAATGACTTTCACAATATTTGTAAGGTAGCCCTCTACATTCACTATAATAACTTCACATATCATAGTAGGCAATCGTCTTAAAAACTAGGTGTATCTCTATAGTAGCATTTTATAAAGTGAAAGATAGAGTTTAAATATAATTTTGCAGTCAAAGTTATCTCAAGCAATAAAAACTCACAATGTCAATCATAAACTTCAAGCATGACATACATATGTGTATAATGAATGTGTGAGTAGGTTCATGTCAGCATCAATTATCAAATGTAAAAAATATGTAGATGCACAAGTCAAAATACTTAATTAAGAAATGTAAATCAATCAAAAGAAGCGAAGTAGTATGAAAATAATATGTAAAGTTCATATCAATGTTATAGCAAGTCTACTCCCCCTTTTTCCTTTTTTTTTTTAAAGAAACTACAGAAATATCAATAAATATAAAAGCAAAATTATCAAACTAAAGATGCTCACCTAAGGTTAAATAAGCACCCAAAAAAAGTACCTAGGTGAATATTAAGAGACGATCAGATGACCCAAAAAAGACAATATTTTCTAATCCATACTCTCTTGAATTTTAGTTTCTTTGTACCTTTGGGTTGGAAATTAACTGTCTTAGTTTTCATGGGTGTTTTCTTGGACTTACCTTTGGATTTCTCATTCATCCTAAATGAAGATACAATATGCATGATAGGATGATAATAATTAGTTCTAGAATTAAATGTGTTAAATTTCACTTGCCTCTTTGAACCAACAACTTCATGCTTTTTAGTATAATTATTGGAAATAATATACATAATAAATGATAATTATGGCACCTATAAGAGAAGTATAGAAAGAATTATTAAATTTACAAGCATTCATCAAGAATATACATTTTCATCTTTTATGACCTTTCCTACTACATTGATGATAGACATGCACAAACTTAATAATTTTTTCTATCATAGGACAATAGTTCTTTGTGCATAATTAATAATAGTAGGAGTAGAGTCAGAATCCTTTACAAATGTGGTCTTTGATATTGGAGATGAATATGTAGCATGTGAATAAGGATTGGAGGGTTTTATAAACTCAATTGTATTTTAAAATGATGGCGTAGAGTGCTTATCTATGTAACCTAGATCTCTCTTGTCTTCAAAAGGTTTTCTATAATCAAGGACTTTGTTTAGCCTTTTAGCTTTAATAGTCAATCTCTTCACAACTTCCTTTGATTGTCTCAACTTCTACACAAGATTCTTATTTTCCTATTTGAGATCTACACGGCTTGAATTCAAACCATCAATAAGTTCCATTTGCTTAATTTTTTTTCTAACATGCAAGAATTTACTTCATAGGATTTGAATTTATTATTCAATTTGGTTACTTCTGCTAGTAACTTATCTTTTTTATTTCTTACAACCCAATAAATCTATAAATAATTCCTTAATGTTATTAGCATTAAATTTAGCAAGTAGGAATTCAAAATCACTTTTCTCATAGTCTGAATCAATGTCAAACTTACTGGAGTATCCACCAGTAGTTGCAGTAAAGGCCAAGTATTATATGTCATAATTTTTTAAGTTGTTAGGATTTTCATTGTCACTTTTTGAGTCAATAAGGGTAGTATTGAAAGACCTTCTAGTTCTCTTCTTTTTGTTAGTATACTTAGCTACAATATAATCAATCTCATTGCATTCAAAACATTTAGATCCAATGGGTTTAGTTTTCTTACCTTTTGAACTCATAGGTTTGAGTTTCTTTGATTTTGATCCCTTAAACAGCTTGGTTTCTAGTTACTCTGAATTATTTTGGTTGAAGATTTGATTAAGTCTTTTGGATAAGAGTATGAATTCTTCATCGTCCTCATCATTCATACTATCACCATCATTAGTCATGATAGTTTTGAAAACTACACCTTTGTTCTTTGGAGGTGTTCAAAAACTCATCTCAAAGGTTTGAAGTGAACCAATAAGTTTCTTAATTTTGATAGTGTCTACATCCTTACTTTCATCAATGATAGTGACCTTTGCATGGAAATAATCTAGCGATGAGCAAAGAATGTTTCGAACTATACTAAAATCATTAATTTTCTCTCCAAGATTAGCATAGGTGTTGGTAATACTATATTATTTAACATAGAATTAAGAAAGTGTCTTATCTTCTTTCATCTTAAGGTTTAAAAACTAAGTACTAAGCATGCAAAATTTAGTTTGTTTAACTTGTGTGGTTCTTATGGGAAACTTATAAAATATCCCAAGCATGCTTAGCAGTATCAAAATTAAAAATATGAATAAACTTATTAGTAGACACAATACTACAAATAACATTAATACCCTTTTGATTCCAGTTACTAGCAAATTTATCTTGATTGGTAAATTTGTTCTAAGTTTATGTGTGATAACTTTATCATTGGTAACTGTAGGTGATTCCCAACCATAAATAACAGAGTTCATGACACTCCCATTTGTAGAATGTAGAAAGGCTCATATAAGCTTTCTAATATGGGTAGTTAGACCCACCAAAGAAAGATGCACAGGTTGTAGATGAACCCTCATTCAAATGATCCATAAAAAGGTCCTAGGCAACACTAAGTGTATTTAGTGGCTATTTTGATACCAAATAAAAGTTTTTCAGTTACTATCTAATTAGCCAAAGAGGATGAATAGATAATTAGCAAAAATATAACAAATTAATTTTTTTGCAGATAACTAGAGATGCTATCACGTGTTAAAATAACACATGTGATTTTTAGATGAAAACAACCTAGGTTACAACAATGACCTAAGAGAAAAACCACTGGTCCATAGGACCACCTAACTATCCACTATGAAAATAATGTTTGATTATAAGGCTAGAACTCAAACTAACCACTAAGGTAATCCCCCTAAGTAACCTACTTTCAAGCCTTCTCTTTCTTTCATAGTCTTTACAAGCAAGGTGTTAGGAATTAGACAAAATTTTTGATAAAATGGAATCATATGAGTTATCAAACTCATTCAGATGGCACTAGAAATGTTAGCACAAAAAACAAAGGTATAGTGTATCTCTTAAAGCAGATTCAACAATGAATAACCTTATCTTAAAGATTCAAGAATATATCTATTAACGTTAAATCATCTAGCAACTTTAGAACAAGCTGATTAAGTATAAGTGCAATAAAGATAGCTTCTTTAAAGATAAATAATCAAAACAAATAATTATGATATTACACACATAATTTTTTGATCCAATAATTGAAAAAAAAAATAAAGAAGAAGATATATGTTAATTAAATTATCATAAACTAATTAGGCTCATTGACCAATGAAGCACAACTACCAATATTTGATAGATTAAATAAAGAAAAAAGCCTAAAGAAATATGATCTTACTTTTGCTAAGAAATTTGCAAGAGAGAGCTTAAGATGAAAAGATTGATGCACTTGTGGTTAATTAAAATATGGAGAATTAGGTTCTTTATATGGGAAAGATTGAAGCCCTAATGCTAGGTTAAAGCCTAATTACAATTCTACCACTTAAAAAATTCATAAAACAATAAATACTAGGAATAAAATGGTAATTGGAATGTTTGGCTCGAACAAACAATTAGGTTAAAGTTGAAACCCTATCCGCTCGATCAATCTAGGTCGATCTCGATCGATCAAGCTAAAAAGTTTGATTGATCTAATCAATCCTTGATCAATCTAAGGTATTAAAAAATAAATCTTGAGAAAGGTAGATTGATTCTTGATCAATCTAGTACTCGATCGATCAAACATTAAATCTCGATCAATCTATCTCAAATAAAAATTAAATCAAGGACTTTTTAAATATGGTAGATTGATTCTTGATTGATTTACTCACCTTGATTGATCTAGTCATGTCTCGATTGATCGAGTGATCTAAGTGTAAAAAGTTCCTATGTGACTAATATGTAATCTAATATGCATAAGAACTGAGATATACCTAAGATGTGTTTGTTTAGAGCTCAATAGTTTCTTCAACTTAAAAAGTGTCCACAAAAAATTCACCTTGAAATTGAATTTTGTTCACGATTATCGTAATTACTCATAAACCTTACAAATAGTATTTAGTTTGAGAAATGATTGCCTATAGATGGAGCAATTAAGTGCTAAGATAAACTTTGAACACCATGATACCAAGACTGTCGTGGTTAAATTCACACTATAGATATCAATAATAGTTTTGGTTGTGGCCATGAATGGTATACCAAGAAGAATAGTGTGATACTTGTCCATAGATAGGTTTTTTTTGCATATCTAACACAACAAAATCCACAAGTATAATTTTCTTATCTACCTATGCAAGAAAATCCTAAACCATGCCTTTTGAATATAGAACAAACTAATCAACTAGTTGAAAATACATAGTTATGGGTTTCAACCCTTCCAAACTAGGATTCTTCAAATGGTGTAGAAATGAGATAGGCGGTTATTATGGCTCAAGTGCCTTGTAAAAACATAGGAGGGTCTAAAGATTCTCCTTGATTCTTCTCAAAAGGCTCCACAGTTTTAGCAATTATATTCATACCTTCCTTGGAAGTTACTTGAACTTCATTTGTGTTTCCTACATAAAAATGGTAAATCATTAGAAATTTTAGAAAAAAAATAGTATTTAGCACCTTGCCATTTTGAAGGACTATAATAGCCATTGCTTGTTTAGGCATCTTTCCCTTTTTTTTGTGAGTGCTCAAATAGTTGTCTTACTTGCACTTCTACCCATTTCATAGATGCCTTCAAAGAACCCAACCTTTGATTAGTTTGCATTTGATTATCACTACTCACTTGAAGAAATCATTAAAGTTACCTTCTAAGGTTGGCCTATTAGATTGGTTGTATGGCATGGTTTGGTTTAAGTGTTGGCCTTACATTTGGTTTTGGGTATAAGGTGGGTTAGTTTTTGCCTTTCATGAGAAATTAAGGTGATTTATCCACCTAAGATTATAGGTGTTGGAATAGGGATCCTGGCTTTAGGCTGGTACTCCTACATAAGATTAACTTCCTAACTCGTGCATAGGAATCACCTATAAAATAGTAAACATTAGCACCATGCTCATATGTATCATTGACTCCACATACCTTTTGGTTTAGTGTATTCTTGGTAATGAGGAGTTGAACATGCTTAGTCAATTTTGCAAGTTACATGTCCATCTCTCTCTCGAACCCTATCTTATTGACTCTTGCTCTTCTTCCTCTAGCACTATTCTATTGGGAATTAGCACCCAACATCTCATAGAGCTCATAAGTCTTAACAATAGTCTTTTCTCCAATAGTTCCACCTACAGCTTTGTCCACTATTAACTAACATTGTGTGTCAATCTATCATAGAAAAATTGGTTTTGCAGTTATAGTAGGTAGCAATGATGTGGGCACTGAATGAGAAATAACTTTAACTTATCTCAAGCCTCATGTAATGGTTCTCCTTTCATTTGAAAAAAAGTGACTATCTTTCTTCTAAAGTCTGAATTCTTTTCATAACAATAGAATTTTCCCATGAACTTAATGTAGACACCCTCTTTAGTAGTTAAAAAGCTAGGTGGAAGAGTTATGAGCCAATCCTTTATTCTATCTTTGAGCGTGTATGAAAAAAACCTTATTTTGAGTTGGTCCTCATTAAGTCCTTGCAAAAGAAATGTATGTACAATTGTATAGAAATGGGTAATGAAAGTCAAATGATCTTCATTAAGAATACAATAAAAATAGGCTCTTGGATTTCAATATCTAGCCTTCTTCAATGCTCTTTTGATATATTGATATTTTTTTATGAAAGGTGTGAGTTTGTTCCTAAGAGATCACCTACTTTGCATGTACTAATAAAAACAACAAACAAATCAATGCAACATAGAATAAAACAACTAAAGACAAATAACAAAAGGAAATAAAAATATAAAATAAACAAAAATAAATATTAACAAAATCATAAAAAAACAACAAAATTAAGAAAACAAACTAAAAAGAAAACAATTAAATAATTTAAAGTGTCAATTCTTCAACAACGACACCTAAAATTTGATGCATAAATTTGAATTGCTTCCAAATACATGAATCACTAGCAATTAATGATAAGATTACCTTAAGTTTGGTCTTTAAAAAAAGAAGAGTTAGAGTTAATGAGATAAACTCCGAGAATTAAATTTCTTTGCAACTTACATAATTGACCAAGAAAGTCACACTTCTTACCACCAAGAACATTCCAAATTGGGAGGCATGTAGAGTTTGTAGTAATTATGGGCATGGTGCTAACACTTGTCCATTTCAAAGTGAATCAATTATAGGTCCAAGTCATGAATAAATGAATGCAATAGAGTGTTATCAACCTAGACCTAAGAATGATCCCATATACAAACACGTACAATTCAAGGTGAAGAAATCATCACAATTTCTCTTTGGGGGAAAAGAACCATACCTATGCCTAAAACCAAAATCACATGCAGGGCCATCAGTTTAGTCAAACACATACTACATAACCTACCTAATAAACCAACTTTAGAGGATAACTTAAATACTTTTATTTAAGTAAGTAGAGACAACCAGGTAAAAACTAATAAAAGGTTGGATTCGTTAAAGACATCTATGAATAGGATAAAGGTATAAGTAGGACAACTAGCTGAGCACGTGCAAAAAAAAAGAGGTTGCCTAATCAACATGAACAAGTGAAAGGTTATTACAACCCTTCACAATGGTAAGTTACTAAATATTGAGTTTCTTAAAATTTATGATGATTTACCTAATGATGCAAGAAACGCAAGTGAAATTCAAGTAGCCTTTAAAGATCTTGGGAAATTTAATGTCAAAATTATCATAGGTGATAAGAAGGAGGTAAAAGCCATGTTAGATCTACATGTAATTATCAACTTAATGCCTTACTCATTATACTTGCAATTAGGATTGGGGGAGTTGAAACCCATAACCATATCCCTTCAATTAGCTGATAAAACTATTATATTTTGGAAGGGTATGCTAGAGGACTTCTAGTGTAGGTAGATAAGCTAATCATATCTATAGATTTTTTATTTTAGATGTGTAAGAGACCCCAAAAATGGACAAGGGGCACAATGTATTTCTTGGTAGGCCATTTATGGCCTCAACCAAGACACTTGTTGATGTCCACAATGAGAGTTTAATAATGATAGTTTTGGGAGAGATGATAAATTTTAAAGCACATTTAAACAAGGACTTAATAATGAGGAGGACATTAAGTGTATCAAGGTACATGAATCATACCTTTAAGCAACGTCTTGTTAAGATATTAAACTAAATCTTACATGAGAAGTAACTTATTAAACATTTGTTTTCTTTTGTTTTTTTTTCATTTTTACTTGCTAAGATAGTTTATTTTTATTTTATTTTTATCTCATATTATGTTTTGTTTATTATTATTTTTATTCCATGTTATTTATTATTTAGCATTATTTTTTGATTTATTTTTACCAAAAAATTGAACTACATTGCGACATGGGACTCTCGAAATCAATTTTGGCTAGAAGAAATTTTATTTCATACCATGACATGAATTTATTGTGTGCTATGACACAATGATCTTGGATTTTCATGTTGAGAAATTTTTAATGCAACTACTACATGGAAAAAATACGCACTGCAACCCGCAATCAATTTTCACACTAAAACAACCCTAGTCGCAAATTTTTTAGATTAGAATAAAACAATTTCTCTTCTTCTTCATCCCTAATCCTTATTTGAGTCATTATTGCATATATTTCTTTCATCCTTCATCAAGATTGTAGATTTGGGTATTCATATCCACCTTCAACTTCTTCAAAAGGTGGTTTGATAAATTAAAAAGTAAGTGACCCATACTCTCATTAGGTTTTATATTATGATATTTGAAGTGATTATTTTTGGGTCGAAGTAAACAAACCCTAATTTGGATAGAAAAAATGGAGAATAATTTATTTGATATATTTTCCAAAAATTGCGTTGTGGATATATATTTTTCATAGTTAGAACTTGTAAGAAAATGGCAACAAAAAGAAAGAATATTGAGAAGGGTAAGAAGCAAGTGGTTCCATAAGAATTTAATATAGCCAAATTTGTTAGTTTAAAGGCAAAATTAAGATTTGATAAAACTGTCGAGATTAATAAAAAAATTATTGTGGAGAGAGGACTTGAATTTGGGAAATATCCATTCATGGGTGTGACCGATAAGATAACGGCCCTTGGATTAAGACAGTACGTTAAGAGCCCAGAGGTCGCAGTTATGTCTACAGTGAGAGAGTTTTATGCTAATGTTTCTAATGTTTTGGATGATAAAGCTATGGTAAGGGGTGTATTTGTATCCTTTGGTGTATTTGATATAAATTCTTTTTATGGTACGAGAGATATAGGCGAAAGAAAATATGAGACTTATTTTAAAAATATGGATTATAATGATGTAATATAGGCCTTAAAATGGAGTGGGGTAGAGTGGAATATAGTATTTGGGAGATACAAATCATTTGATGTCAAAGACTTAACAAATATCTAGCGGATTTGGCAATACTTTATATACTTTAGAATGATGCCCTTCATTCACAATAGCATAGTGGACATAGAAAGGGGTTGTATTATTGCATGCCATACAATCCATAAAAATGATGGATTTTGGGGTCATGATAAACCGACAGGTCAGATTATCATCAAATACTCACCAAATAAGTTACTTTTTTCCCAAGCTCATCATAGCCTTATGTGCTAAAGCTATGGTGAAGTTCCCCAAATTTAATGTTTTGCTACAACTTGGGGACTTATTACATGAAAAGCCTCACAAGTGGGACAAAAACCTCCCAAGCAAGTAATAAAGCCACCTCTTCTTCAAGAGCATCAATTAAACATCAAGTTCACATGTTGAAAGAAGAGGTAAAATATACGAAAGAATACCAAGCCCAACAATAGGAATATTTAGTGGGCATATGCGTTTTTAGGTTAAGTACATACAATCCATCCATAGGATGCAAATGTTTCAATTCTCTAAATTTGGAGTAGACTCAAGTCAATTTAGGGAAGTACCTAAACTTTCGAAGTATGAATTTGCCTTTAGGTCGCTTGAACTTGAGAATGAAGAGGAATAAGATGATATGGAGGATTGAAGCTTAAATTTTTCCAAGCTAATATATTTATGTATTTTCATTTTCATTTTATTGTCTTTTCTTATTGATTTGATATACTTTCTCAAAAAAGTGAGATAATATAAGCTATTTACTTTTACAAAAATGAATTTTTACGATTTTTTTTTGTAAAAGTATCAGATTTATGTTGTTCTAACTAATATGTATGAGTTTTAAATGTACTTTCGTTAAAAGTAACGAACTTGGGTGACTTTTTGTTCTATTCTAAAAGTGACACTTAAATCATCTTCGTATTTTTTTGTATTAATTTAATCTCATTGTTATAAAAAAATGACAGTACAAAAATAAATAATTTTTTTATATTTATATTTTATTTTTTTCAATTCTTTCTGTTATAGTTTATTTAAGTTGTAACAGTCTCTATATAATATAATTAAAAAAATCAACTTTGTTATTCTACTATCACTTTTTTATAATAATATAACTAAATTATTATAAAAAAATAAATACATAATCTAAATATTATTTTTAAAATATCAGTGAATATTTTACTCTTAAATTTATTATTTTATCAATTATGACTTGTAACAACATAAAATTATTTATTTTTAAAATTTTTTAACACATAATATATATAATTCATATAAGTGTAATTTGGATACAATTTATTGTATTTAACAAACTAAGAATTACTTTCACAGAAAAGAAAAGAGAGCAATAATATTTTCACACTCATAATTTGTATTTTTACAATAATATTTTATTAATAATAATTTTATTTAATAAATATTAAATTTTAATTAATTATAAAAATATGATTGCGAAAAACTACTTTAGCGGGAAACAGAGCAAAAGTGGCAGAGTTTTTGACAAGGGTTCTTGGTTAGAGAGCCGTTGAAAAGGAGACACAATATTTGGGACCCAGCCACTTTCCTTTGTTGAATTATTTTGCATTACAGCTCCGAACTCTTGTTGTCTCTGTCCTCAGTTTTTGTTGCTTCTTTGACATATTTACCCTTACCTTTCGGCGTTTCTTTCTTAATTGGTTCTTCGTAATAAGTTAGTTAATAACTTATGATTTGGATTTTTTTATTTTTTATTTTATTTTTTGGTGCCCAAAATAAATAACTTATCACACTTTTAGAGAAAACAAAAACATGCATATATGCATGCAACCAACTGATTGTTATAGTTCAAAGAACGATAGAAGCATCTGAAATCTGAAAATTTCCCTCTTGCTGATTGTTTTTTAAAAAAACTTGATTATAGGGCTAGTTTTGTCAGATCAATAAAATAGATGAGAAATGAGTTAGAAAATGAAAAAAAAAAAACAAATACAAAAACAAAATACAGACCTATTATTCTTTATAAGATGATACTCACAGATAAAATTTCATACTTTCTTAATCAAATACATTATTTTTTAAAGATTCATGATAAATCTTTTAGTCATGATAATAATATTATAAAATAATAAAAGAATAAAAATAAAATAATTTAAAATTTAATTATTTATTTGTATTTTTTTATAACAAAAAAAAAATATTACAAAAATAATAAATGAATTAAAATGTTCTAACAATGGGGACATTTTTTTTTAAGAAAAATTAATTAATTTAATAGGAAGTATGATATTATTTATTTTTAAATTAATGTATAATTTTTTTTAAATATTTATATTTTAAAAATATGACATGTCATCGTATTATTTACCTTTTCTTTTAAAAGTATTACATGTGAATTAAATAAAAATAAAAATATTAAATGTTATATATATATATTAATTATAATTATTATATATATATATTAATTATAATTATTATATATTAATTTTTTTTTATAAATAAATAATTTTAAATTTACAAACTTATTCTAGCATGCACTAATATACACCAACGTAATTCATATAAGTAAAAATGAATATTTGTATAACATTCCTCTAGATCTAAAGAAGAAAAATGAAAAAGAAAAATAAAAACACAACATTAGTAATTGGATATTTGAATACGTTGACAAAAAAAAAAAGGATATTTGAATACAAAACAATGCTCAACACAGTTCTCCCAATTATCTCTCCAAGTCCCAACAATCACTCTGTTTCTCAGTCATCTATGTCTGTCTGTTTTTATCTCTCTTGTTTCAGAACATTGGCAATGATGTTATGTAACAAGTCTTTGGCATTCTCCATTTTAGTCGTTACCCTTCTTCTCTTTTTTACTTCTTCAACTTCCCTTTCTTCCTCTCATGGAGATTCTCACTTACAACTCCTCCAAATAGCACCCACTTCAGGTTCTTCACTTTCCCAAACATTTAGTCACCTGGGTTTTTCTCTTCTGGTGTTCTATTTCAGAAGCTATAACCATAATGCAAGTGTTTATTTCTTTAATGGAAAACTACAATGCCATCAATTATCTTTATTTATTTTTTAGCAAAAAAAATTATCTTTTTTTTTGCCTTGCCTTTACTCTTTTTTTCTTTTTTAATTTTAATTTGCCTTGCCTTGCCTTTACAATTTGCAACCTAACAAAAAGGGGTTATTTGGATTCAAAGTTTTTTTTGAAAGAAGAAAAAGGAAAAAAAAAAATCTCCCTTTTATTTTTATTTATTTTTGATATGCCCTTTTCCAGCTCATCTATTTTATGTTCTTATCAGGACAAGAGTTGGAGAAGAAGCATGATTTGTGTCCCTTATGGGAAACTAGAAGGTCAGTTGTGGAGGGACCTGTTGCTGAACCTGTTGAATACTCATCGCTCGTGTTAGCTGCAGAGAGAACACGCAGGAAAGACCCGCTCAAAGAGTTCCAAACGTACACAGGTGGATGGAACATCAGCCAACACCATTATTGGGCTGTAAGTTTCTCACGTTTTCTGAGAAAAACTGTTCATGTTCTTTGCATTAATGTCGTTCATAGCCGTTGACATTTTACTTTTTAGCTTAAAATTTGATACATTGATAGCTTTTGATGAGGAGTTATAGAATACATTCTGTGTACTGTGATAAAATAGTACTTGTGAAATTAAGGGAATGAGGTTATTGTTGAATTCTATAATCTTCTATGAAGTAGGTCATCCATTGATTCAGTTATTGAACTGTTTACTGAAGCTTAATAATGTCAAGGTTGAAACTTCTTTATGTAAAGAGCTTTGCCAACTGTTCACTGAAGCTCAATAATGTCAAGGTTGAAACTTCTTTATGTAAAGAGCTTTGCCAAAACCCTTTACTTTGCAGAAACTGAAGCTATGAATTTTTGTCTTAAATGGATCAATGACATGAGCCAGGAATGGGCACTGGGTGTATTTTTATTATAATGGCCACTTAACTGGTTTGTGACTCTTTGTAAATGGTTACTGTCAATTTCAAGAAAACATAAGGCTGAAAAAAAGGTCGCCATATTCTATCAATTTTGATAAATATAGATCAAATTAGTTTACACTTAGAGCTGGATAGAAACTCTGAACCTTGAAATAATTGTTTACTGATCAAGACAAAATTGAAGTAGATTGTAAATTCAGAGAAATCAAGAATTGAGAGGAAATTGAATTTCATTCATTAACCATCATACATACAAAATGAGACTAACCCCTTTTTATACAGAAAAATGAAAAGAAAGGTAATAGAGGAATGCAATTTCTAAAGCTACTCAAAATCAATCCCCAAATACACCCAAATCTCTTTCAACAAAGGTCGCAATAAAAAGCAAGAGTACGACAACAAATCTTGCTAAGAAAAGACCCAAATTGTATACCAATAGTAGATGATGAAATGATGAATTGATTAACGAATGTGACTTCAATATTGTGGTCGCTTAAGTTATAGAGAAGGCTAGTGTATATATATATATATTACTTGAACAAGAGTCCTTACGTGACCACCAAATATATTGCTTGACCAACAAGTATATTACTTATAAAAGGATATTTACTCGACGAGCCAGTATATCACTGAATATTATGATAAATACCAACTTAGCTTATTCCAAAAGTTGAATGATGGTGTTTTGTGACACCCAAATAACAAATCTCCACCTTGGTACATGACCAAGTTCTTCAAATAGAAAATTCTTCGAAATAACAAATGACCGTTACCCTAAAGCCCTGAAGGGCAACTAGCTGTTGCGAACACCAACCAAGTCTAAACAATATTTCAACTTGTCAACAAGAACATGCTTTCTTTACACAATTACTAGAATTTCTGTAGTGGTTATCTTTTAGACAACAATGCCACAATAAGACATAATGTCACCAAGGACGTAATATCTAGCCCCAAAGTGCTTGGTCTTCTCAAGATACATTTTATAGGTCAAATGTATCAAACTCTAGCTATCATAAAATACAATAGAAATATTCTGATGTAAACCCAACCAAACATCTAAATAAAACAACTTTATTCATTGCTTTTATTGCTGCCATATACTTTATCTTTATAGTAGACAAACTAACTATAGATTGTAAAGTCGTCTTCTAACTAATAGCACAATAAGGAGTGAAGACAAAATTTGTCAAAAGACTTCTAATAAAATTTCTAGCATAAAAGAAATCTATAAAGCCAATAGCACCACAGCTAGTGTTAAAACTTCTACTAAAAACTAAGCCAAAATTCATAGTGCCAATCAAATTTTATTTCGTATCTACCAAAGGACCCTTTCAAGAGTTGCCCATAAAATAGAGGGCATCACAAACCACATGTGAAATATTAGGACAAGTACAAACCATAGCATTAAGAAAATTTACAATAGCACTAGCTTATGGAACGTCATAATTAAAGATTTAACAAATAAACAAATGAACCAACGCGAAGTCAAGAAGGGTTCCAAAATTGCCTTTTGCCAAAGACATTACAATATAGTTGCTCCAGTTGCTCATTAGTAGAATAACCAAACTTGTCCACTAGAGGTTTAACGTAAATGCTTACTTGTACTTTATTAGTAGATCCACTCTCAAGCTCCACTTGTTCATTGACACTGTTGTCTTTAACTACCAAAACACTCTCTTTTCTCAAACGAAGTATTCAACACAAATACAATTAAGGAAGATCAATTTGCCAAATAATAGGCATTATAAGCTTTTGTCCAAAAAGAATCTACCTAAAAAGAGCATGTAACATGCCATTTCCAAAAGAGTTAAACTCAAACGTTTTGCAATTCCATGTTGATGTAGTAAACCTCATATAGTGCAATGTCTCACTACGTCATTTCTCTAACGGAACTCAACAAATGGACTCTTCTAAAATACCAAATCAATGTTAGTCCTAAAGTGTTTAATTTTTTGACCACCAAACAAATCTCGCATTCTCAAGATAGGCTTCACTACCTCACTCATATGCTTCAAGCATATGCCAAAAGCGAATAATATCTTTTTGACATTTTAAATGTGTACAATTGCTATTTCAAATATAACTGAATGGTCAAAGCTTTGGTTATATATAAACTGTCCAATTTAAGTCATAAACTAACAATGAATTTCTCATCATCAACCTCGCACAAAATTTCATTAGACAAGGTCAACTGAATTGAATTGAAAGCATATTCTATCAATGTATATTTTTCTTCACCATTCGACTTTTTTCAATACTTTATCTTTGTCTTCAAGTGCCTTAAGGAGTCATTCTTTAATCAATAGATCCCACATTTTCAAATATCAAAAACTAAAATCATTCATGCTATTGAATTTATTCCCAATTTCATATTTTTCCATCATGGCAAAAAATCCAAATTAAATCAACAAAAGCACAATCCCAAAATTTGGAAACAAATCAAATAACCAAAAGCTTAAAAAAATCCAAAAAAAATTCATAAGAGAAAACTTGATTAGTCCCAAAAAATAACGAATGAACTTGTAGCTCTGATATCAATTTGTTATACATAGGCGCAAGCGGAAGCGAAGGTTTAATTTAGTTGCACAAATAAATAATAATGGGTCAAAGGAAAATAGTAGATAATAAGAAAAAAAATGACATATAAAGATTTTAGTGGTTCGATTATTTAATGTGAAAAAATTACTCTATTGGGAACAGCATATTGAGAAAAATCAACTAGTAACCAAATGAAGAGTATAAATATTAATATCTAAAAACCACTCAAAACCTAACTCTAAATACACTCAAATCTCTCTTGACAAAGGTAGCAATAAAAAGCAAGAATACGATAATAAATTTTGCAAAGAAAAGACCCAAATTGTATACCAATAGTAGATGATCAAAAGACAGCAAAGATGACTAAATGATTGCTTGATTAACGAATATGGTTTCAATATTATGGTCTCTCAACTAATGGTGATGATCTCTCGAGTTGGAGAGAAGACCAAGGGTCCTTACGTGACCACCAAGTATATTACTTGATTAAGAATCCTTACTTAACCAACAAGTATGTCACTTAATATTATAATAATTATCAATTTCGCTTACTCTAAAAGTTGGGTAGTGGTGTTTTGTGACACTCAAATGACCAATTGGCACACCTTTTTTACAAGAAACGAAATATTAGGCCTAGTAAGGAAGGCATACTGCAACGCATCAACAATAGTTCGATAGAACGAAGGATTATCAAAATTGTCCCTTTCAAATGCTGATAAAACATTATCAGATAACGGTATGTGAAGTGGCTTGGAAAATTCCATTCTGATCTTTAACAAAAGCTCACAAACATACTTGCTTTGAGTCTATAGAAAATCATCATTAGGCAATTTATGAACTTCTATGCCCAGAAAATTGTTCAATAGTCCTACATACCTAAGAGCAAACTTGCTATTAAGCATGACATTCATCCTTTTAACTTCATCTTCATGATCATCACAAAGAATGATATCGTCAACATATGCCAACAGATACACTAAAGAAGAAGAGGTAATCTTAAAGAAAAGAGAGACATTAGCCTTTGATTGCACAAACCTCATGGACTTGAGAGTTGCTTTTAAAGTGTCAAACTAGGCCTTTGGAGATTGCTTAAGACTATAAATTACATTGTGCAATTTGCAAACATAAGTAGAATGAGTAGAATCTTCAAGCCCTGGGAGTTGTAACATGTAAACCTCCTCCAGTAATGCAGCATTTAAAAATGCATTATTAATATCCAAATGATGCAGTGACCATCCTTTAGACAGGGCAAGAGTTATAAAAATTCAAACAGTGACTTTCTTGATAGTTGGTTTCAGATAAATCAGAACCAGGTTTTTGATGAAAGCCCTTGCCTACAACTCTTGACTTTAACTTATCAATCACACTAGAACAAAGCTTCTTTACTCTCCAAATCCATTTGCACCAAATTATTTTTCTACCTCTGGGAGGTGGAGCAAGAATCAAAGTAGAATTTCTTATCAAAGCTTCAAATTCTGCCTGCATGGATTTTTTTCCAACCATCATGGGACAAGGCTTGTTTAACAGTTGAAGGTTCTGTAAAGGACAAGTCAATACTATTGGCACCTTAGGTTTGTAAATCCGAGCCTTTTTGTAACTATAGAATGACTATTAGAAGATAAAGAAATGGGTAATGAAACCGAGGAAGACATAGGTAATGCAGGTTGAGAACTAACAGGCAAACTAGGAATTCACACAATAGTAATCTCAGAGCTAAGTGTGGGCATAGACATAGAAGTTGACATAACTGGATCTGCCACAGAGACAGGAATATTATTAGACAAAATGACAGAGATGGAGCTGTAGAAGGCAAGCTATGAGAAGACAACTCATGCATAGGTACTATATTGGATTCTAGTGAAGCTAGGGGTGTAGAACAAGCTTTATTAGCTACTGTACGTGTAGTCAGCACAGTTTTAGTGTAAGGAAAAAGACAAACACGATTGTAAACTCAAAGAAGTCAAGAATTGAGAGGAAAGTGAATTTCATTCATTAACTATCATACTTACAAAACGAGAGGCTAACCTCTTTTTATACAGAAAAATGAAAAGAAAGGAAATAGAGGAATGAGTTTCTCGATCATAAAAAACAAACTCTCATGATATTTCTCTTAGACTAACTAATCAAGAACCCAAGAACAATCTCAAGCCGTTCATCTTTGTACATCCTCTTGTTCCTTTGGATCACCACATCACTTTATCAATGAATGCCACCTTTTTTTTTCTAGCTACTTATCACATTATTTAACCCTCAGCTTCAATTGTGTCCTTAGCAAGGACAACTAGTTAAGTGCCTGTTGTTTTATATATAAAACATACCTGGTCCATTTTAAACCTTCGCAAAATCTCAATAATATCCTTGAGGTTTGTATTTTCTTCACATAACCTTTCAAAAGTCTCAAATATGACTTTAGATTTTAACTAAAATATTAAATAATTAATAATACTAAACGAATAAAATATAAATAAAAGTTTTACTTTATTTTATTCAAATATTATAAAGCATAAAAATCTAAAAAAAAAATTTACATAAAATTTAAAAATATATAAATGTGCTTTACGAATTATGAAAAAATAAAATGAAGTGCATGCAATGAATGGATTTTTTTATTTATTTATCCCAAATCACATTTAGTAAATTGATTATTTCATAATGTTTATTTTTATTTTTTTATTTTCTACAAATGGTTTTGGGCCCAATTTTAATAAAATTTAATGATATATCACCCAAGATGTAATAAAAAAAATAACAAGTACTTTCAATTTTAAAATTTAACAATTTAAGGTAGAATTAATAATAAAATTAACAAATCGAACTAATTTATAAAAAAAATATAAAAATTGAGACTAAGTTTTAAGAAATTAATATTTATGGATTATTGAGTTGGATTAAATTACTATTAACTCCGTTTTTAATAAATTGTTCACTCACATATTCTATTTATTGAAGGCGATAAGTAATTTTTAATTGTGTTACAAATGTTAAAAATTAAATTTTTAATTTTTTTAAAGACATTGTAAAAATATTTTAATTTTTTTTCTAAATTTAACAAATAATTAGTTAATTAATTTTGTCATCAATAAGTATTAGTAATGAGAGAAAAATTTAGAAAATGTAGAAAAAATAGAAATATTTTTTAAAATTGTGAGAGAGAGGAAGAGACATGAGTGTTAACACCGTTACTGATGCGGGTTATGTGTGATATGTCTAAATTCAGTGTCATTAAAGATCATTTTTTAAACCTTAAGGGCATTTGTGGAGAAAAGACAAACTATAGGGATATGAGTGATTTTTTTCCCTATCAAAGCCTATTTAAGATGAAAATACAATAAGAAGCTTCACAGCTAACCCATTATATTCCTTCAAGTGCTTTTTGAAAATCCTATTAATGTTTATTTCTGTGAGGCAGTTTTACTTATTCTTAACTTGTGATGCATAGTAAATTTTTCATTTTGTTTTGCAAAGCTTTATAGGTTGAAGTGATTCAGTGGTTGCCTTGTTTGAAGTTTCTACTTTGCATTTATAAGTTCTAATTTAATTTGATTTTATGACTGATATTTTTATTTCTTTGTATACAGTCTGTTGGCTTCACAGCAGTCCCCTTGTTTGCTGTTGCTGCAATTTGGTTCCTTGGCTTCGGTTTAGCCTTGTTGCTTACATGTGTCTGTCATTTTTGTTGTGTAAGACAGCCGTATGGCTATTCGCGAACAGCTTATGCTCTTTCGCTTATTTTCCTCATACTCTTCAGCATTGTAGCCATGTACATCTCTCTCTCTCCCTCTCTCTCTCTATGCTCTATCTTTTAGGGTTGAGTTAGTTAATGTTCTGGTTTGCTAGCTAATGTGTCTTGTTACACATGCAGCATTGGATGTGTTGTACTCTACACTGGTCAGGGAAAGTTTCATCGTAGCACGACAAACACATTGGAGTTCGTTGTGAATCAAGCTGACCTTACAGCTGGACAACTAAGAAATGTCTCAGACTATTTTGCCTTAGCCAAGCAGCTTCAAGTGGACCAGATTTTTCTACCTTCTAGTGTCCAAACGAATATTGACGAGATTGAAACCAAGATTAATGCTTCCGCAAGTGCTCTCGCTGACAGAACAATGGAGAATTCAGATGACATAAGAGATCTCATAGATTCAGTGTATGTGAATTATTAAGATTTCTACATCTAGTTCTTATCATTCATCAATTATTTTATCTTGAAAAGTAAAAACAATGGTCTATGTTCATGCAGGAGATTGGCTCTCATCATAATTGCAGCTGTTATGGTTGTACTGATAATTCTGGGGTTTCGTAAGACGTTTATTTCCTTAAGATATCATTTTTTGATTTATGAAACTCTTACTTTATAAGTTATTCTTTATTTACTACTATGACTTTTTTCTCCAGTGTTTTCAATTTTTGGCATGCAGTTCCTTGTTTACATGTGAGTAAGATTTGAGTGCTTATGCCGTATGTTTGCTTCTTGCAGTGTTTTTTTTGGGATTTTTTTTAAACAGATGCTAATATTAATGCATTTGGTTCTGGTATTTCTCTTTGTACTGTTTTGTACAAATTTGTGCAGCCTTGTGGTCACCGGATGGATACTTGTTGCGGGGACATTCATTATCTGTGGCATATTTCTTCTTCTTCATAAGTAAGCTTTTTGATGTAACTAGATAGTTTGGTGCCCCTATGTTTTCTGAAGACCTGTCCAATTCCTCTTCATATGTGAATAAATTAAACCATGAAGAGTGAGGTTCATTCACAATCTTTGACGTTAATTGATCACACACTCATTTTCTTCAAATAGATGCCTAGAGTTGGTTAAGTTCTTTTCACTAATGCTAGATACATGCAGATTAGACTTGCGTTAGTTTGTGTATGTTGATATACTTTTGGAAAGAAATGATAACTGAGGAATAGTAATTATAAGAGTCTAAGTCTATGCATTATTTTGCTACAACTAGTGGGGTTAAATGAGCAACCCAACTAAGCTCCTTCAATGACCCAAAAATAAGGAAAAGAAAAATAAAAGTAAGCTCATTCAAAATTGATCCAATGTACCGATGAGTTAAAAAAGCCCAGATTTCATAAATCATGACCGTAAATAAGCTAGTTCATTTAATTTATGGACAGCTTGTGAGTTCACTTAGAAAATGTTTTTTTATTTTTTTCTTGTTTTATAAAAATATAATTAAAAGATAATACTTATATTAATATTTATTTTTGTTATAAAACAAAATTATAAATTTTATTTATTCTTTCTATTTTATTTTTTAAAAATATAAATGAGCATCCAAACTCATTCTAAAATAAGATGAGTTGTACTTAGCTTACATAAAATTCAAATAAGTTGATTTTAAGTGAGCTGGGTTAGTTCAATTCCTTTGATACCTCTACTTACAACCTCAAATGTGACTACTCTTGTTGTCTATGTTATTTGGACTTTTATTTTTTGTGAAGTATCCATGTTCAAGTTTCGGACATTCTAATTTGGCGTAAATTTATAGAAATTTAGAAGAAGAAAAAATGAGCGTATCTAATGCCCGGATATGTACATATTCAAAAATTTATCAACTCTCGGGGTTCTAAAAGAGTACCATAGCTTATTACTGTATATTTTCATGCTCTGTGTATGACTATCATTTGACATTATAAGTTCCTTGAAGTATAAAGAAACCATTATTAAGGGCATCACTGCAGGTTCATTTTCACATGCCATCATTTTATTTTTCTCAAAAACCTAGGCAATTTTGATTGAAATTCTTTTTTCTTTCTTGGTTTATATGTTTAATGTTGAACATATTTTTTCCAATTTACTGAAGAAAATCACCATTATGAAAATTTCTATATTGCTGTTCTTATTACTCAAACCAAAATTCTCTCTTTTTGACATAGTGTGGCAGCAGATACATGTGTTGCAATGAACGAATGGGTCCTAAACCCAACTTATCATACAGCCTTAGATGACATATTACCTTGTGTGGACAAAGCAACTGCCCAAGAAACATTAATTCGAAGCAAAGAAGTGACTTCTCAACTAGTTGAATTGATCAATGAGGTCATAACCAATGTCTCTAACATCAATTTTGCCCCTGCCTTTGTGCCATTTTACTTTAATCAATCTGGGCCATTGGTGCCAACCCTATGCAACCCATTTCGTCCTGATTTGACTGATCGAGCTTGCACCGTTGGCGAAGTAGACCTAACTAATGCAACCCAAGTAAGTTTAAGAAAACCATCCATAGATTTTGGCTAAATTTCTCCTGTATTGAATCCTAAGTAACACGTATATATTATATATAATCGAATTGACTAAAAAAATAGCATATTAGCTCATACATAGCAAATATATAAGTACATATTTAGTTTAAGTATACTATGTACATAAATAAAAGTACTTTATGTCATATTTACGCATTATGTGTAATTGATATGATATTAAGAAAATTCTTTACATGCTATTTATGGCTTGAACCCATTTTTTCTTTGCCATTAAAATACAAAGTCTGACTAGTGTAGTTTCTTACAGGTATGGAGTAACTATGTCTGCCAAGTTTTGTCAACTGGGTTTTGCACTACAACAGGGCGTTTGACTCCAAGTTTTTATAGCCAGATGAGTATTGGAGTGAGTATAAGCTATGCATTATACAATTATAGTCCATATCTAGTTGAACTAGAAGACTGCACATTTGTGAGGGAAACTTTTAGCTCTATTTATAGGGATCATTGTCCTGGTCTACGACAATACAGTAAATGGATATATATTGGGTTGGAGATGGTTGCCACTGCAGTGATGCTCTCACTCATCTTTTGGGTGATATATGGAAGGGAACGGCATCACCGTGCCCTAACGGCACAATTGATGGCTGAATCAGCTCATAGTTTTGATGGGGAAAAGGATTCTTAAAAAAAATGGACTAGTTTGTTCTTCTGCTTGCATTTTGCATTCTATTAATTTTCAGCTTCTGAATATGATGAATGTTAGTCTGATTGATTTATTGTAGTGTTGTATTGGTTGTTGAGTTACGAGACTTCTTAGTAACAAGAAGTTAATTCATGATACAACTTGAAATGAAAATTATTTTCCTACTCTTTACACTGATATCTTAGGAGCTGAACGAGGAGAACTTAAGGGGCAGTATTGCAAGTTGATATTATGATATTGAAGAATTAGCATCAAGTTTTTTGTATTTCTTTTCGTCTTCAAATTCTTCAATTCTAGCTGAAAGTAAAAGTGTAAAAATACTGTTCTTGGACGGTTAATTTTTCATGAAGTACTTGTGTTTGTGGCATGATATATGCATGAATGTAAGTACCTGATATTTTAATTTGATGGGCCAAATCCTCTCTAATCACTATGATCATAATATGAGATACAGTCTCAAGCAATTGTACAAACTCACTTGTTTACATCAAGAACACACTTCTTTGATAAGAGCACTCACACTTACATTCACCAGCTCTCAATATCTATCAAGTCTCGATTATCCAAAAGGCTTTGGAATCCCATCCTGTTTATAACACACAATTTGTCACTCTTAGAAAGAGAACAGATCTCTTACAACAGCCTTACACAGTAATCAATATAACTAAAAGAAATAAATATCTATATGCAACCAATGAATCTTGATTCCCTGGTTGGGGTGCATTGTGTCTTATGAATCCAGACAATTATAAATCTTTGCCTGACTTATAAGATCAAGAGAACATTCAAGATGTATGGCCCTTGCCTATTGGTAAGCTCACGTTCAACTTTTACCAATTGAAAGTTTAAACTATGGATTTAATTAACCTAGAGGAGTGAATATTTAATTTTGTTAATTATGATTGATTTATGTGTAAACAATAGAATGCATGGCCAAACATGTGATATTTTAAGTGAAAACAACTTTAGGTCATCATGATGATGAACTAAGAGAGAAATCACTAATCCATAGGACCACTTAACTATCCACTATAAAAATCAATGTTTAATTACAAATTAACATTACAAAGTCAGGTCTTAAATTATCCTTTGATAAGAGTCAAATTATTGTATTTTTGTTATGATTTAAATGTTGATATTTGTGTGAAAATTGCGTTTATTTGATTATTTAATCTACAAATGTCATTTCACGGGTATTTCGAGTTTAAAGTGCAATTTCAAGTAAAATCATAATTTTGGAGAAGTTTGGGACAAATTTCAATGATCGGGATTAAGTGTAAATAAAAAGAAAACAAAATTTCAAAATTTGAAATTTCGCCGCCGGCGAGAATACTTTCGCCGCCAGCGAAAACCTTACAGATAATACGGTGAAAATCATGCAAGATGCACGAGTTTTGGCAAAGTAATCTTGCCACCGGCCAAAGCAATCTCGTCGCCGGCCAAGTGCATCTCGCAGCCGGCGAGAATTAGCGGAACCAAAATCGTAACTTTTCCAGAAATCTCGCCGCGGCGAGAATAATGTTGTCGTCGGCGAGTTTCGTCCAAAAACACATTTTTTATGTTGTTTTGTTCCAAAATTGCCCCCAAAACCCTAGATCTATATATACAATATGATGGAGAAAGAGGAAAGAGGGTAGAGAGAGCAGATTTGAGTCATTTTTGGAGGAAAAAAGGCAATTTTGGAGAGAAAGTTTGGAGAAGCTTGAAGGATCATCACCATTGTTGCTACCAAGTCTTAATCTTCAAGAGTTTTTCATCTCTTCTCCTTAGCTTTTATTTTCTGCATTTTATTCAGATTTGTTATTCATGGATTCAATTGAGATAATGGTTGTTCTTATTTTCGTTATGAACTAATTCGTTTTTGCTAAGGCTATGATGTAGTTGAATTAAGAAAATTTGATTTCTTTTGTTATTGTTATATGAGTTCATTATTTTCAAGTTGAGTATTTATTTTCATGCTTAATGCTTTTAAATTTCTGGCCAAGATTTAGATGATTTGTTGCATTATATTGAGACCGAGAGGAGATGTGTAATGAATGCTTCTTGTGATAAATACCGTATGTTGAATGCGAGTGTGAGAACTAATGCATGATGTATGTAGTTATTCTCGAAATTCCATAAATCGTAATGTGCTTGTTTGTGATTAAATCTTCATAGAAATATAGTTGGTTTTCATAGATAAGTAATTCTAATATAACTCGAGAGAGAGTATTAGGTAAATTTGGGTTTTTCAACCATCACTTTTAGCTTTGATTCTCATATAACATGACTTGAAATCAGATTGAATTGATTTAGCGAAATCAAATGCCTTAGCATTTTTAATCATTTGTGAACAACATTAAATTTTTTTATTTGCATTTAGTTTTAAGTTAATTTTCTTTTTAAACAATTTCAACAATTCGGTTTTCAAATAAAATTAGGATTAGTCAATTTCGGTACTTAGTAACACCATTCCTTGTGGGTTCGATATCCGTACTTTTGTACACTTTATTACTTGAACGATTCGTACACTTGCGAAAATAACCATCACCCTTCATAGATAAAACCCTTAATGTAATCTACTTATAAGCAATCACTTCTTTCATAGTTTCCAAGAGGTAGGTGTATGGATTTGGACTAAGATTCCTTTCTCTTGAGTCCCACGAGAAATTGAAAATGAGCACAAATAGTACAAATGCAAGGTATGTCCTAGAGTAAATTTAACAATGAAAAATCCTAAAAGAAGATTCAAGAACATAAATTAGATAAATCAAATTATCTAATAAACCCAAGAACAATAGTCAAAAGCACAAAACACAATATTTGAAAGATTAAATCAAGAACACGCCTAAAAATATATGATATAGTGAAAAATCATTTTGAGAAAGCATAAAAAAGGCAAGATGAATAGAGTAAGTTTGGTCATAAAAACAATGAGTATTAGATTGTTCATATAGGAGAATTAAAACCCTAATGCTAGGTTAAGGTGTAATGATATTTCTATTCATAAAAGAATTAATGATGTAATATTAAACAAGGGCAATTTGATAATTGAGACAATTGGCTTGAGTTAAGAAAGTGAATTTAAACAAAAATTTATGTACTTTATCGATCGAAACTATTCTCGATCAACTAAAGTAATAAGTTAATCAATCGATAACCCTTTTTGATCGAGCTAGCAATGATGTGCAATAACTTGAAAGTGCCTAGATTAAACTCGATCGATCATCGATTGATATAGCATCTTGATCGATCAAACTAAGCTTCGATCTATCTAGTCCCAAATAATTGCAACTTGAAAGAACCTAGATTGTTCACGATCGATCTAGAATCTCAATCGATTGAATTGAACCTTGATTGATCTATCTTCAGAAATTGCAACACAAGAGCACTTACATTGAACTCGATCGATCGACCTTAACCTCCATGAATCGAGTAACACTTTAAATAATGTATTTGTGTATGCATGAATCTAGTTCTAAATTTGTTAGGGTATAGATATATAATTGAAGTACATCAATTTGAAGCTCATTCATTTCTCAGGCTTAGAATAACGGACATGATAACATGCCTATAAACTTGTTCGCAAATAACTCCAATACTCATAACCTTAGAATCTCTCCTTTGGTATATTCATGTGATAAAACCTCTCTCTCATTACATAACACTCATAGGATTAAAATATAATTACATTTTTTCACCTTAACTTCAATAGTGAAACTATACTATGATATGATTAATCCATCTTCACATGCTTATATGTACTGAAAAATACATAGATAAATAGGCACAATAACTTGGCTCGAAAGTCTTATTATTTATTAGTTTAATATACATAGTACTAGTAATGTGAAGAAAACATAATCATAGTGATCAAGGTGGACACTTTCTCTATATGCAATAACATATAAAACATGAAATGTTCTCTCCCTTTGTACAATAGCTTTCCCAGTTATTAATTACTTTCCCCCCTTTTTCTCATACGAAGAAATAATTTAGTTTTAAAGCATAGTTATTAAGTACGATCAATTTGGACATGAATTTAACCAAATCAAAAGTAATAAATACATTCAAAAGAATATTAATTATAAGCAAAAAAAAAATGAATTACTTTAGGTCAAGATTTTTCCCAAAATGTTAGGAACATTACAAAGACAAATTTGAAAGTGTTCAATAGGTCGATCACTTGGATGTCGATGTTGTTAAAGGATATCACTTGGCATAGAAAACATGACTTCTTGTCTCTCATCCATGGTAAAAAAAATTCAATTTAATCCTTTATAGAGGGTATGCATTGCTCCCATTTGTGTGGATAATACATCCATTCTCGTTCTCACTTCATCTTCAAATTGTTCCTGTTGAGAGGGCATGAGAGCAGTGATGTTTTCAATTTCATCAACACCTAAGATATCTGCAGTTGTACCACCGCTAGTTCCAACATTAGCTATTTTTCGTTTCTTGGATGAATGGGCTAAGGATCTTAAAATTGTGGCCAATCCAATGTCGATTATGTGGTCAGCAATTTTAAAATCTTGTGTTGGTTGTACTCCTACTATAAGGATCATTTGTACTATCGAACATCTATAAGGTAGTCCAAACCTAGGATTTACAACCTCAACTTGAGCCAAAATTTCATGTTGAATAGTTATTCCAACATTAAATGCTATTATTTTACCAATATAGTACAAAATCTTAGCATGTTGGTAACCTATCTCATCAGGATCCTTGGGGGAAGTAAATAAGCACATACCGTCCAGTTTAAGATGCGATAAAAAAGGGTGAATTCGCTTGGTATATATAGCATTTTCAAGTTGATGCCAACATCCGATGAACTAGTTAACAATTCTTCATTTGAAGGGTTAAATTGGTGCAATTCAAAATCATCACTTTCAGTGTTAACTATTGATAAAAATGCATTGATATTCTCTAGGTTGAGATGTTTATGGTTTTGTTTTGAATAAAAATTTGTAGCTTATGGCCCAGGGTGATGAATTTTGTGTCAAAATTGGCATAAGATACCTTGACCAAGGTTGGGCAACATAGTTTTGTCAGTGTAAAAACCAATTCCCTGCAAAGAGCTCTAATGGCTCGAGTAATGGCAATTTCATAAAAATCTTGCCAAGTGAAATATCTCTCAAGGAAAATAGGTCTTTTGGAGACAATAATTGTACTTTGTTTGAGAATCCTTTGTCCACCATTGGGTAGAAAATGGAACCGATGCACCTTCAAGAATTTCTCAATGTCTAGCTACCATGGTTGAGATGTTGGAGAAGAGCAAATATCCCAAAATATTATAAATACTCCTAAGATGCCAAAGAATTGAAACACTAATTTATTTCCTAAAAGTTTGTGTTTTGTGTTTGTAAGTACTAAGATGATGTAAGAGGAAAGACTTTGTGGCAAGTTCTGGGCCAAAAGGGGTGTTTGGTTAGTGAGAAAAGAGAGAAAGGGTGGTAGAGAAAGGTTTAAATTTTCTTTAAATAAGGGGATTTTTGAAGAAAATGATCCTAGCAATATATTTAGAAATGAAATTTGAGTGATATAGGACCAAAATATGTGAGTTTGTTTTTAAGATTTTGATGGAAATCCTTTAAGGCGAGTGAGATGAGGCATTAGAGCTTGGTGGGGGAAAAAATTGAATGACCATTTAAACTAAATCGTTCGATCAATCGAACATGTTGTCAATTGATCGACATTCAAACATAGATCGATCAAGTTTATCATAGATCGATCGAAATTCAACAGTTCTAGAATTTTGAATGGAAGTTTTTTAATAAACTAACTCCTATGACTCCCCAATTAAATATTAAATAAAAATAAAATAAAAAAAATTATAAATTTTTTTTTGGAGTTTTATGAAGATAGTAGACTTATTTAATCATAAGGAAATACACAACCAAATGAGAAATTATTCTTCAAATTTTGATTATCAATTGTATGAATAAGTATATTGATAAGACACGTAGAAACATTAACACATATAATGTTGTATTGATGATCACCCAAAATAAGATACATTTTTTAACTTCATTAGTATGACAATTAACTCATTTATGATCAATCATGAAAGACCCAAAAGAAGAAGTATCAACTATCATGTAAAACTATAATTAAGTCTTCAATCTTACAAAATAAAATATATTTACCAAGAGAGAATTGTAAATATATATTAACATCTTTGGCTCTCTCATTTTATGTATGCTAATTTCATTTTTTTAAATAAAGATACATGCAAATCCATAAACCGAGTATGATAACTTTCACACTAGATATGAAGTAGCTCTTTTTATTCATTATGATAGTTACACACATCACAATAGGTAGCCCTTTTAATAATGGGAGCCTCTTCACAATAAAATTTTAAAACATGAAAAATAGAGCTCAACACAATTTTGCATGCATGGTTATCTCAAGTTCTAGAATCTTACAAGAGTAATTATAAATTTCAAGCTTGACCTATATTTGTGTTCAGTTAATGTGTGAATAAGTTCTTGTCAACATCGACCATCACATGTGGAAATATATGTGTATGCATAAGTCAAAATGGCAGACCCATTTATATAATTAAAAGTCAAACAAAATAAGTCAAGTTACTAAAATAAGGTTGTAAATGTAAGTAATTTTTAAGTCCATTTCATTATTGACTAAAAAATTCTACTCTTTTTTTTTAAATAAAGAAACAAAAAATAAAAAAATTACTCTATATTATAGATTCCTAAGGCACTTCTAAGTGATTCGAATCTTTCGGTATTAAGGACCTTAGTGAATAAGTTAGCTAATTACCTTTCAGTGGACACAAACTCAATGTCTTCAACTAATTCCCTAATAAAATGATGCATACTATTTATATGTTTTATTTGAGAGTGTAGCATAGGATTTGTTATCACAGTAAAGTGGTATAGTACCTTGTTTAAAATCATACTCCTTAAGAATGTTTTTCATCCATATAAGTTGGTGCACGAGCTTCTAGTAGCAATATATGCTACCTCTGTAGTAGATAAGGAGATAGAGTTATATCTCTTATTGTGAAAGAATACAATGTTATTACCATTATAGAAGCATCCAATTGAGGTACTTTTTTTTTCTTTTATCCTAATTTCTTGCCCAATTTGCATTTGTGTACCAACTAATCTCACAAATAGTGTCATTAGTAAACCAAATAACAAAATTTCTAGTTCCAAAAACATACTTGATAATCCTTTTAACATGTTAAATATGTGATTTCTTAGGACCCAACTAACAAAGGGCACAAATACCAAAACTAAAGTAAATGTTAGGTCTACTAGTTGGGAGGTACATTAAGCTCTATATCATACTTCTATATAGAATTTTATCAACGCTCTTAGTTGATTGGTCATTAGAAACTTTGGTATTTGTATTTATGAGAGTTCTAAAATGCTTACTTGATTCAAGTCCAAATTTCTTAATAAGATTACACGTGTACTTGTTTTGAGAAACAAAGATATCATCATTTAATTTTTTAATTTGCAAACCAATAAAATATGTAATTTCATCCATCATAAACATTTCAAATTCACTAGTCATTACATAAAAAAATATTTAACAAGTGAGGTGGAAGTTGACCCAAAAACTATATCGTCAACATATATTTATGCAATGAATATATCCTTCTTGGTGCTCTTAATGAAAAGAGTCTTATCAACTTCTCCTTGAACAAATTCCTTCTCTAAGAGGTAAGTTGTAAGCTTCTCATACCAAGCTCTAAGAGATTGTTTCAAATGATAAAGAGCCTTATTGAATTTATAGACATGCTTGGGGTATTTTGGATCAATAAAGCCTTTAGGTTGTACTACATAGACCTTTTCACTAAGACATTTGAAAGAGTTTAAATTTCTTAAAGCATGGCAAGTCAAATCCTAATTGATTCTAATTTAACTTAGGAGCAAATGTTTTATTAAAGTCAATTCTTTCAACTTGTTTATATCCTTGGAAAACTAACCGAGCTTTGTTACTAATTAAAACATCATATTCATCATATTTGCTTATAAACACCCATTTGGTTCCTATGATATTTTGTTACTAGGTCTAGGTACTATTACCTATATATCATTCCTAGTGAATTGAGCCAACTCTTTTTGTATAACAGTTATCCAAGATTCATCTTTCAAAGCATCATTTAAATTTGTGGGCTCTATTTTAGAAATGTAGAAAATATATGTTACCCCACTTACCTTTCATCTTCTAATCCCCAAGCTTGCACTAAGGTCACTAATGATATTCTTGCTAGGGTGTTTTTTGGTAGTTCGAGTTGGTTTCTAAATTGGAATGTTGGGAATAACATCCTTATTATCCAATGTTGTTTCTTCATCTATCTTAGATGCTACCGTTTCCATGTCTGGTGTTTCATTATTTTCTCCCTTAGTAGACAAACTATACTCAAAGGTTCATCTTGATCATCTTTTATTAGAGTACTAGTACTTTCATCATCTACAAAAACATTAATAGACTCCATCACAATGTTAGTTATCTAGTTAAAGCATCTAAAAGCATGACTTGTTAATGAATAACCAAGAAATATACCTCTATCACTTCTAGAGTTAAATTTATCTACATGCTCACGATCCCTAAGAATGAAATATTTACTTTCAAATGCATATAGATGCTTAAGATTAGGTTTCTTACCTTTCCATATCTCATAGAGAGTTTTGTTTGTACCTAGACGTAAATAGACACAATCTACTATGTAACAAGCGGTACTTATAGCTTCATCCTAAAACTCCTTTTAGGTTTTCTTGGCATGTAGCATGACTCATGCCATCTCTTATAACATGTAGTTCTTCCTCTCAACTATACTTTTTTTGGAGGGTGGTTTGTGGAAAAAACTTATGAGTTATACCATGATCTTTGCAGAATTCAACATATTTTGAGTTCTCAAACCAGTCCCTAGTCTCATTATGTTGACTATTTGATTACCTACTTCAATCTGCACTTTAAGGCAAAATAACTAAAGAAATCAAATGCATCATATTTTTCTCTTAGAAAATTTACCCATGTAAACCAAGAGATATCATCGACAATAGCAGTGATATATTTCTTACCATCCAAACTCTCAGTTCTCACATGACCCATAAGATCAATATAAATTAACTCAAGTATTCTACTTGTATTAAATTCTTTATTCCTCGTATGAGAAGATAAAGTTTTTTTTCCAAGTTGCCATGGTCCACAAAATATTTTTACAGTTTCAGAAAGTGTAGGTAAACCACGCTCAAGTTCATCAAATATTTAAAGTTTATATGTCCCATCTTTTGATGCCCCAAAAAAATAGAATCATTATTTGGTAAATTGCAAGTAAAAGTAGGAGCTACATAAATGCAGTAACAGTTGTCATGAGATCCAATTCCTCTAAGCATACATTCACCATTAGGATTAGTTATAATGCATTGATTATTGGTAAATTATACAATATAGTTTTTTTTCATAAATTTGATTCATGCTTATTAGATTAGCTTTATGCCCATCAAAAAATAAACATCATTTAACATAGGAATGCCTTCAACTTGAATTGTACCCTTTTCCATAATCCTAGATTCATTTCCATCACTAAAAGTAACCATTCATTCATTACAATTTTCATAGTTTTAAATAGAGAACGATCATTAGTCATGTGTCTAGAACACCCACTATTAAAATACTAAGTGGTAGTAGATTTTAGCTTTAAGTGTAATGTAGGCTACAAAACAATGTAGTTCAGACTTCTTTACCCAACCCTTCCTAATTTTAGCTAGAGCTATAGAGGATGACCTAGGTGTTTCAATCCCATACTTCCTATAAGGGTTTTTCTTTGATTTAGTAATCATATATTTATTTCTAGAAGGATAAGGCTTGTTTACATAGCCAGGATAATTCATTCTTGAATGTGATGCATGCATGTCATGCATGTCATGATCAAAGCAGTTAGAAGTCAACAAAAAATTACACCAAGGTCTAGTGTGTCCTTTTCTACCACAATTATGGAAAATAGGAATAAATTTTGTAGTAGGTACATGTGGTGTATGTGTAGCACATAAAGTAGAGGAGTTAGAGGATTTTACAAAGTGAGTTGTTTTTGAAGATGATGGTGTAGAATTCTCATCTATATAGCCTAGTCCTCTTTTGTCTTCAAAAAATCTTCCATAGTCAAGAACTTTGTTTAACCTTTCCGCTATAATGGTCAACCTCTTCACAGTTTCCTTTGATTGTTCAAGTTCCTACACAAGCTTCTTATTTTCCTATTTAAGATCTGCAAGACTTGAATTCAAAACATCAATAAGTTATACAACTCAATTTTTTATTTTTGTAAGATGGAAGAATTAAGTCCATGTGTTATGAATTTATCACTTAATTTAGTTACATATACTAGGAACCTACCCTTTCTTTCTTACAACCTATTAAGTTAGAATTTTTTCTCAAATCTAGTAGCATTGAATTTGGTAAGAATAAATTCAGAATCACTTCCTTACTATCTAAGCCAATGTCAGATTCATTGGAGTGTCCATTAACTATTTCAGTGAAATCTAGGTAGTTAGTACCACCATTTTCTGAGTCACTAGCATTGTCGTGGTCACTTTTGAGTCACTAAGGGTAGCACTGAAGGCCCTTCCAATTTTCTTCTTTTTTTCTATGCATTCAGCTAAAAAATGAAAATATCCATTGTGTTCAAAACATCATGGTCTAGTGGGTTTAGTTTTCTTACTTTCAAAACTCATAGGTTTCAATTCTCTTGACCTATGATCCCTTGTATGGATTAATTGTCCCTTACTTTTTGAGTTCTTTCAGTTGAAGATCTTCTTGAGTCTTTCTAGATAAGATTACCAAATATTCATAAACTATATCATTTTCACTATCACTATCATCAGTCATGGTGGTCTTGAAAGCAACACCCTTGTTCTTTATAGGTGTTTGAAGGTTCATTTAAAAAGTCTAAATTGAACCAACAAGTTCATCAATTTTAATGCTATCTACATATTTGCTTTCTTCTATGGTAGTGACCTTTTCTTGGAAATGCTCTAGTAATGACCACAAAATCTTTCGAACTAATATATAGTCATCAATTTTCCCTTCAAGATTTGAATAGGTATTAGAAATATCCAAAAGTCAAGCATAAAGTACAAAAAAATTTCTCATATTTATCCATCATAAGGTTTTCAAATTTATTAGTCAGCATGTGACATTTAGTTTGTTTAATTTGGATGGTGCCCTCATCAGCAACCTTTAGAATATCCCAAGTGCTCTTAGCAGTTTCAATATCAGAAATGCCAAGAAACTCATCCAATAACTACTAGTTGTATTCTTAGTGGTCCATTCATTTCTTGGATTAAGTGTGATTTTCTTATCTTTGGTAACCATAGGTGCCTCTCAACCATAAAGAATAGAATTCTACACACTTTCATCTAGAGAACATAAAAAATCTCTCATATGAGCCTTCCAATATGGGTAGTTCATCAAAGAACAATGGGTGGATTGTAGAAGAACTCTCTCTCAAATTATCCATAATAAGGTCATAGCCAATACTATGTATATCAATTAACTGCTATGATATTAATTGAAAGTTGAAATTAGGGATTTAATTAATCTAAAAGGGTTAAATAGGTCATTTTTCTAATTATGACTAATTAAAAACTAATAAGTAGCCAAACATGCAATCATATGCAAATAATAGAATACAAAAATAAATAAAAATATGATATATGATATTTTAGGTAGAAACAACATAGGCTACAATAATGACCTAAGAGAAAAAACACATGTCCATTGGATCACCTAACCTTTATAGATAAAACCAGGTCTTAGACTACCCTTCATAGATAAAACTCTAATGTAATCTACTTAAAGTCATTAGTTCTTTCACAATCTCCACAAGATAGGTGTACGAATTTGGACCAATGTTTTGATCTCTTAAGTTCCACGAAAAATCAAACCCATTCAATAAGCATCTTAAAAGTTAGCAAAAATAGCACAAGGGCAAGATGTGTCATAAAGTAGATTTAACAATGAAAAATTCTAGCTAAAAAATTCAAGAATATAAATCAGATAAATCAAATCAACTAGCAAATCCTAGAGTAATAATCAAAAGCATAATATCATAAAAATAATTAGGCATATAAATCAATAAAACATAGCCACATAAAATATTTGAAAGATATATGATGTAGTGAAAAATCATTTTTAGAGAGAGTACAAAAGATGCAATATGAATGGAGTAAGTACGGTCATTAAAACAATGAGAATTAGATTGTTTAGATAAGAGAATTAAAATTGTAATGCTATGTTAAAGTGTAATGACCTTTCTATTCATAAAAGAGTTAATGATGGAGTATTATATAAGGGCAATTTGATAATTAAGACAATTGGCTCGAGTTAAAACAAATTGATTTTAAATGTAAAATTTACATGCTCGATTAATCGAAACCATTCTTGATTGGTCGAAGCAAGAAGTCAATTGATCAATACCCTTTTTGATCGATCTATCAACAATGAGAAATAACTCGAGAGTGTTGAGATTAAACTCGGTTGATCAATATAGCATCTTGATCGATTGAATTGAACTTTGAACTATCTAGTCCTAAACAATTGCAACGCAATAGCACCTACATTGAACACAATCAATCATCGATCCATCTAGAATCTTGATCGATCAAACTGAACCTCAATTGATATACCTTTAGAAATTGCAATCTACAAGCACATAGATTGAACTCAATTAATCTAAAGCTTCGATCGATCAACCTTAGACACGATCAATCAAGTAACGCTTTGCATAATATTTTTGTGTATGCATGAATCAATTTCTAAATGTATTAGGGTATAAATGTATGCATGATATACATCAATTTGAAACTCAATTATTTCTTTAGCTTTGAATAATAATGATGATAACTCACCTAGAAACTAGTTTACCCTTAATCGTTTTATTTACAAATAATACCAATACTTATAAACCATACACGAACCTTGATCAAATCCAAACATAACTTGAATTTAATCAATGGCACCACATTTATGAGTGTATCTGTTTCTCCTTATGTCCATGCCTAATATTTTTTTACAACTTCTTTCATTTTAAATTCAAATTTTAAGGCTTTCTTAGCTCTATTTATATCAACCACATCCTTATTAGCAAGTAATATATCATCGACATAATTAGTAAGAACACTTTTTCTCTAGAATGCTCCACCTTAATGTACACACATGGATCAAATTCGCATCTAACGAAACCAATAGAGATGATAAAAGTATCGAATCTTTTATACCATTGTCGAAGGGCTTGCTTCAAGTCATATAGTGAAATTTTGAGAAAACACATTTGATTCTCCTTTCCTTTGAACATATATAGGGTTGTCAATTTTTCCTGAAGAGGAAAATCCCTTCAAGGATAGAGGCAAGGTTTGGGATAATAAAATGGAAATGAGGAACACGGATATTTTATAACATGAGGTGCAGTAAGGACGAAGATCATATTCCCCATTCATTTTCCCGAAATTACATACCCTATTTTAATAAATACATAAAAATTTAATATTTTTAATTATTTATAAATTTAATTACATTTAAACTGAAGATAAACATAATAATACAATAAATTTTTTATTTCTTTATTTTTATTCTATTTAAACATCAAACAAATTTATTTTATAAAATTTATTCAAAATATCTATTTAAATTCCAAAAGTCTAAAATTTTATAATTATTTTATAATTTATTTATTTTTTAAATTAGTTTGTAAGAAGGTACTATTAATGTTGTTTAATATAAAAGGATTATGTATTTCTTATTATATTTATTTTATTTTTTCCCCTTTCGCATAAATATTATTTATTTATTGACTCAAAATTTTAGTTTTTCAAATATAAAATTTTATTATTAGATTATTATTTTTATAAATTTTATTTTATAATAAAATATGAAATTATTAAAAAATAAATATAATATTTAAAATATTACTTGGATCACATTCACCATTTGAGGGCCCCTGTTCTCCATTAGGGATCTACGATATATTCCCACAAGGATTTTGAGTGGGGATGGTAGCCAAATTCTAAATTTTTGATGAGGAATGGGGAGAAGGTCTTTGTATCATCCTGCCTAGTTGATAACCCTAAACATATATCCCTGTTTCATCAACATCTTCTCTTCAAGTTCTTTATGCAAGAAGGCAATTTTTACATCAATTTTCTCTAGGTTCCGATCACAGTGAGCCACCATAGACAAAGCAATATGATGGATGTATATTTTAATACCGGGGAGAAGATGTCAATATAATCTACACCTTCTACTTGTGTGTAACCTCGAGCAATGAGTCTAGCTTTGAACTTAGTTGGTTCTATATTCATAATCACATCTTTTAGTTTGAACAACTATCTATAACCTAAAATCTTGAAACCTCAGGGTTTTGGTACAAGAACCCAAGTTCAATTTTGCATCAATGACATGTATTCTTCATCCATTGCAAGTTTCCCCTTGCTAGCAACCTTAGATGTTATTGCATCTTTATAAGTGGAAGGTCTATCATAGCATGGTTCATCTCTATCTACTAGTGCATATTGAATTAAAATCAACCTCTACATATCTTTTTAGTTTCTTACTTCTCTTCTCACCCTATCCCTTGCAAGTTGATAGTTGTCTAAAGATTGTTCAAGTTGAACATCAGTATGGTCCAACTCACTAGCTTCTTATTGATCAAATTGAAAATCTTATGAATTATCAATCAAATCTCCACCAGAACCTTTATTCATCTCTCTTTCATTGGTCTCAAATTCATCAATTATTTCCACCTTTATAGTATTACTCTTAACACTATCAGTTAAGTGCATTTGTCTTTGTACCTTCTCAATCACATATGTGGTTGAGTTTTCATTAAAGATCACATCTCAACTTATCAATGTTTTCTTTGACTTTGGATAGCAAATCTTGTATCCCTTAACACCGTTATGGTATCCAAGCAATATACATCTCTTGTTTCTAGCTTGCAACTTTCCCTCATTGATATGAACAAAGGCCACACACCCAAAGACTCTTAGATAGGAATAACTTGATGTCTTCCTATACCATATCTCATATGGTGTCTTAAAGTTTATAGTACTAATAAGACTCTTATTAATCAAATGAGATGTAATTTTAACTACCTCCTCCCAAAAATGTTTGGCCAAATGAGAATTATAGAGTGAGCATCTTATAATTTCTAATTGTGTTCTATTTAACTTCTTGATAATACCATTATTTTGTGGAGTTATTCTAACTGTCTTTTGCTTATATATTTCATTATTGTTATAGTATTTTACAAAATCATTGCGACAAAACTCCATTCCATTATCAATCCTTAGCACTTTGATTTTCTCACCAATAACATTTTCAATCAGCATTCTAAAAGCATCATCTTTGCTCTTCAAGACAAAGACCTAATTCTTTCTAAAAAAATCATTTGAAAAGGTCAAGAAATATGCATTCCTTTCCAATGGTTGTATAGATATAGGCCCCCATAGATTTAAGTGAATATAGTCCAAAATCCCCAAGGTAGAATGTGCACGAGTTGAAAATTTAACTCTCTTTTGCTTACTTGTAAAATAGTGTTCACAAAGATCCACACCAGTCACTTTGTCTCTACTTAGAAGACCTATTTTTGATAAATCTTGGAGCCTCTTATCATTCAAATGTCCTAAGCATTTGTGCCATAGGAAGGTCTTGTTATCATGTTCTTTAACAGTAGCAACCAAATTGTTACTATTGTGACCTCAAGTATATACAAACCATTTCTCTTAGAAACCTTTAGAAGGATCGATGAAGCCTTTAACACCTTCATTTTTCCTTCTTCTATCTTCACAGTATACCCAAGGCCATCCAACATACCTACTAAAATAAGATTCTTTTTAATCTGAGAAACATACCTTACATTAGACAACAACTTATCAAAACCATCATTCAATTTTAGTCTAACTATAGCAATTCCTTTAACTTCATATTTAAAATTATCTCCAAGTAATACATGTCCATACCTATCTTCCTTAAGTTCATTGAACCAAGATTTTACTAGACAAATATGAAATGACCATCCAGAATCCAAGATCTATTAAGTATCACATTTATAGGTTGAAATTGCTAGCACCCAAGATTATCATATGAATCAAAAACAAGATTAGTCTCACAATCACTTGAGTTTTCAAGTCATTTCTTATGGATTGGACAATCATGTCTACAATGACCTTCCTATTGACATGTACAACACACGTTTCCTCTCTTTCTAGACTTTGATCTTCCTAATGATTGTGATTTTCTTTTTTCTTGAATCTGTTATCTTTATTTATTGATCTTCCTTTAGTATATAAAGACTTACCAATACCTGTGTTATTATTATTGCCTTTGCGTAATTATTTCTTTTCATTTTAAATTCTACATCTCTTGTTCTCAAAGATGAAATACTAGTGTCAAATTATAGGCCATCTCTACCATATTGGAAGGCATTCTTGGCTTCTCTAAACATCTTAAGAACTAAATTAAGAGTATTATAGCTTGATTTTCTTATGATCAATCTTCACCTGAGTCAACAAGTTCTATAATCATACACATGAACTCATCAAGGTTATTCTCTATACTCTTAGATGTATCCATACGAAATCAAAAAATTTGAACCTTTAAACCGATTATACTCGACAAAGATTTGAAAATAAATAACTCATCGAGTTTCTTCCAAACAATTATAGCTGTTTTTTTTCTTTATTTACTTATCTAATTAAATTATTAGCAAGATTGAGAATAATACTTGTATAGGCTCTTTCAATAAGTTTCTTCTTACTCAGTTCAAGGTATTTCTCTAGATAATCAAGATTATCAACAATACCTTCAGACACATCTTATTGTAATAACAATTAATACATCTTCTGCTTCCACAATCTAAAATCACTCGAGCCATCAAATTTATCAATCTTACACTTTGTAAACCCCATCTTCTTGTCTTTCATTTGAGACACCTTCAATACTGGTTATTCTTGTACACTGAAATAGATGTTACAAAATTTGATCAAGCTCTACACCTTATCAATAACAAGAATAAATCAAACTCTTCAACCAAGAATGCAAGCTCTAATACCAATTTATTTAGATGAACCATGCATCGAGTTAAAGTAAACAAAGCTTAAGATGATAATTATTCAATAGACAAATGATATTTACGTGGTTCACTTCACAACATGTGAACCTAATCCACTAAAGGGGCCAAATTCTCTCGAATCCACTATGATCTTGAATATGAGATACACCTTCAAGAAATCCGATGCTCGAGTTTTTTATTTATAAAATAGCTCGTAAGTGCATGAAAATCTAATCTAATGACATAAAATTAAAGATAGATTCAACAAACATCAAGAAAATAACATTTACACTCAATGGATAATTTATGGGATAAATTAGTTAGTTAATCATACTTGTTCAATATTAATTAGGTTATTAAAAATATGAATTAAGATCATTAAATCTCTCTTATATATACAAGTAGGATATTAATTAAATCACTATTTTTTATTAATTAAAATCACTTAATACCTTTGATCGGGTCTATCAATTAATTTTAATTAAATTATTCTTCTTCCCTAAGAGATTTATAAACCATTTAATTGCTACCTTGGGTCATGTCTAACAATTTAAACACTTTTCAAGGTATCAAAGTTAGATTTATGATTTAAATATCTAGAAATTAACTTTCAAATTTTAAATCTATTACCAAAAATATATCGTCAATATATTTTTCAATAATAAATCATATAAAAATCTTTGAAATAGAGCATGACTCTAAATAAGATTTAGATAATTACATCTAATTTCCAAGGTTATTGCTCTAAATCAAATCCAGGTAATTAAAATCTTACTCATATGTTTATCACGAAAAATACTTTGTTAATATATTTTTTTAACAAACTTCATTTAAATCTTGATGAAGAAATAAAATTTAATTCATTTTATAAAAATGTTTACCTATTTTAATATTTTACAAGCATAATAACATTACTAATATCCCTTAGTATTTTTAGCTAGACATGCTTAATTTAATAAATGATTAATAAATTAAACATACCATTTCGAACAACACATAAAATTAATCTAAAAATAAAAGAATACATTTAAATTATACCTCAAGTGTATTCTTCTAAGTACAAAAATTCAGTATTGTTTTTGTTATCTAAAAAACCTCTAAAAACATTTGCCAATACTATTTATTGAATTAAAAAAAGTACTACATAAACTAATCTATATTAAACTCTCAAAATTGAGAGAGAAATTTGCAAAATTATAAGACTAAAATATAGAAAAGAGAGAAACTAAGAAATTGAGGGTTGATTATGATGAAAGGGTGAGGGGTCCTTTTTATAGGTGTGGAAAATGCTACAAAAAAGAGAGAAATATGGATTAGAAGGTTGGGCATTACGGCATGAATTTATTTTGCATTGTGGTATTAGCCAATCTATAAGAATTTTTAAATCACGATCCAAAGCTCTCATGCCATGGCACACAAAAACCTTCGCCACAGTACGCGTGTTCCTACATTGTTAGAAGCCCCTTTTGTATTTCACCCCTTACATTGGCTTGGAACATATATAAGACTTAAATATGTTAGTATTTTATGCTTCATGGTTGTAATGGAATGTTTCTAGGTACTATTCTTCAAGTGTTAACCAGTTAGATCATTTTGAAGCTAAAAGTACCTTAAAAATAACAAAATATATCCATGATTTTGAAATGATAGATGATAAAACTATGCAAATACAAATATATTTTAATATTTATTATGCATAAAATCAGGTTATATTTAGTGTATTTAAGCACTCATCACAACCCTCTACCAGTTTCTTGCTAATTTCTAGCTAGAAAAGCGAAAAACTAAAAACAAAAACTAAATAAATTAAATTATCCTAAATTATTTTCGTAGATTGACATGGTTACACTTAGCATATGCAAAAAGCCTTTAAATCCCTAGGTTGACCTAGAGGACGAGCTCAAGTCTCGTGAGGGATTTCAAAGATGATACCCACAAACGTTAAACTAAAATGGAAATTTTTAAAACAAATAACAAAAATAAACAAACTATAATTTTAAACAAAGTAAAGATGAAAATGATCATAAAATAAATTAGCAAAATTTTCTCATGCTTTAAATCTCTTTTAAGTTCACAACTAAAATTCAAAGCATAAATTATTTTGATATCCTAAATATTCATAGTTTATTGTAACTATTAGTTGAAAATCATGTTCGTATCCATATAAAAAAATATATCAATAATAATTTGGACAATTTCAATGTTTGTAATTCAAATTCGTTTCGAATCTAACATCACAAGTCATACTCTCAATAACACTAATCTTATGGATTCAAGCACTATTCAAAAATTTATACAAAAGAGTTTATGTAAAAAATAATTAATAGGTTAGAATATGTTCAAAGAAGAAAAGACTCAAAGTAGTACATAATATTTATCTTCTAAAAGAAATTGAATGAAAGAATTTATAAAAAAATCAAATATTATTTTCATGTATCAATCAAAATCATCAAATAAAAGTTCCAAGTTATATGCCTTAAAGATATGAAGAAACTGCAATAATTTCTTTGGGATTTATTTCCTATTTTTCTTTTATATTTAGCCATTTCTCACAACTTTGTAGGATTTTTGGATCATATTATTTAGTTTATACTATTCATTTTTTCCTTTTTTTCTTATATCTTTCTCTCTTTCTCTCTCTTTAGAGATATCCACTTTTTAGAGAGGTCCATGTATAGTTTGTACATATTTGTGTGTGATATATGAATGATTAATTTTTGTCTTTTCTTTTGTGTTGGTTTAGGTAACCCAATATATGTCTCTTTTTTGAAAGTCATGCATGAATAAAGGCCATCTACTTAAGTCATTCAATTTAAGAAATAAAAATAAATATATGACACTTTATTAGATGCAAAAATCCTAGCATTCAATGTAAAAGTCTATAGAGATCATCTAAATGATTTGAATTGATAAGAAGAGTGTTTAAAGAAGTAAAAAAAATATTATCACTTAGAATAGAAAGATAAATGATCAAATTATTTTCAGAAGGTAGTCTCCACTATTTGATTCCTAAATACCAATTTCAGGTTTACCATAATTTCAACATTTTATCATAAAATATATATTATGACAAAAACTAACTAGTTATGACATTACTCCATGATATATTCAAGAAATTAATCTAAGAGTGTAAAGACTTAATCATTTGCTTTAAATTAACTAAAAGACATGATAATATTTGCAAGAAATTTTTTAAAATCAAACATAAAATTTCTAAACCAGCAAACATAAATAAAAGAAAACAAATAAAAATAAATTAAAATGTAAGAAAATAAAAATAAATGAAAATGTAAACAATATTTAATAAAAAATTTAAAAATTGATCAAATTTATATAAATGTAACTTTTTTCACCCCCAACCTAGAACTTACATTGTCTTCAATGTAATATTGCAAATTAAAGATAATGAGTAAAAAGTAGAAAAGTTATCCATTTGGTGAATGTGCTAAGTATTGATGTAGAAATGCATATGCATTCATCATTTCAAATATTTTAATCATAGATAGAATATTATGTAATTTTTACATATTTCAACAAACATGTATAAATTTAACAGTTCTAAATATAATAAAAATTGTTCATTAGGCAGGAAATAAAATAAAATAAATAACACAAAATAAAATCAAACATAATATCCAAAAATAATTAAACTAAAATTCACAATATAAAATAAAAAAATACATGAAATAAAAACTCAAAGAAAAAAATTATGGAACAAAAATGGATCTTAGTCCTCCATGTCATCTAATTACTATTCTTTATGATGTACTTGTTTTTGTAGTTTTGGTGCTGTAAAGGTGAAATTATAATGTTGATACTTGTGTACTACTAAATGACTTGAATCCACCCCGAGATGGTCAAGTTGTAACTGGTTCATTTCATATATTGAATGGTTATGATCTACTTGATCACAATGTGATCAATTTAAAAATACAACTTGTTAGGCATTGTAGCTTGTTGATAATCTTCCATATAGGTTATTCTTTCAACCAAATGATGAATTTCATCTTTCATAGTCATCCTGAAGAAGTAGCCCTTCTATCTCTTTGGGTGATGTTTGTATCATAAGTAAGTTCACCATAATATACCATATTTAATAATTCTCCAAGTTGAATTATAACTATACTTTTGAAGTGAGTCAGCCCTACTTTTTTTTTACATAAAACAGTGGCAAACTGAGGAGGGGAGAAAGTAACTCAATTGGTGGCTATTAGTAGATAACTTGATCCTGTGATGAATTATATTTCCTACATCCATTAACATTTTGGATGTTATAACATACAATAATATTGCCTACCTTTATCCATAGAGCTTTGATTTCTAGTAGGCATTATTCTTGAACAAATAAAGTATTTCTATATGAGGGCAACCTTATTCAAATACTTGGCTTCAAAGCCCTCAGGTTTCCTACCGGCATAAACTCACTCAACCCGTTATATTGCTAAGCTTTCTATTATTGTAGCATAATTGACACTTTCCAAGTAGGCCTCATATTCACCCTAGCCAATATTCATTAACAAATAATGAGTGCTAATATCAATTGGCTCAAATAGGACTAGTATACCTTATACTTCAACCATATTATCAACAATGTTGGGGAAATTTGCATAGAATTCCCAAAATATTGATTCCATAATAACATCTGGTTCTTAAATGAACCTTTTCCATCCTAATACTACTATCACATTAGAAATTCCTTCAAATTGGGCATTTGGCCCAAAAACAATGTCCATACCCATTTCCACTATAAATCCTTTCTTTTTTTCTACGGCTTTATCAAATCTTAATTTGATCTCATTACTCGAAAGTGTGCCCTTATCATAATCCTCATAAGTTGATACCCATTTTCTCTACCAATTCTACCTCTTTTTGGTGCCATTTTAAAATTAAACAAAATCTAAATCCAAGGGTTCAGAAAATAATCCAGATAAAATAACACAATCCAAAAATATTTTTCTTGCCCCACGTAGTCCAAATTAGGGTTTAGAATACTTAATAATTCACAAATAATCCACAAAATTTAGAGAATTTAGTTTAAGACTTAAAATCTAAAAATTATTGACTACTTACTTGTGTTGTTGAAGATGAAGAAATTGAATAGCACCCCTTTTGAAAAAGATGGAGATTTGTTGAAGAGTTTATGGTTTTCCCAAAAAACAAATTAATAGAATAGTTAGGAAATAGTTAAGAAAGGGATTTTGTGAAAAGATTTGAAGGAAAAGGAAGAAAGGTGTGGTTTTAAGGGATTTTAGGTATTTGGGGGAGAGAAAATGTTAGGCTTTGTGAAGAAAGTGAGAAAATTTGGGAGAAGAGAGTGAAAACGCGTTCATGATGAGTGCTCAAAAAGCACTAAAATTATCATGATTTTATGCACATTAATTGATTAAAAATATATATATTTATATGATTTTATCATATATTTATATAAATTTGCCTTTTCGGAATCACGGATATTTTTATTATTTTTCAGGTATTTTTGCTTAAAAACGTCACTTAAAGACTCAAAAAGGAATACTGGAGTCAATACATCACAAATACATTCAAAAATAAATGAGGAAAAGTCAACAAATATGAAAAAATTGGACAAAATGGGTCAAAAAGGTCAAAAATGTCAAAAACGAGGAAATCATGCCGCCCAACCACCCAACTACCCAGCCGCGCCGGCCACTACGTGCAGCGCGCCCAACAATACGCGTGCCAGATCCTCCTTCCGCGCGCGTCCCTGCTCTCGTCCACGTGCACTTGCGCCAAGCCTACTCCATCTGCGCGCGCCTGTGCCCAGCAACGCCCCATCTGCACACAGCCGCCTCACGTCATGCTGACGTCATCAATGATGTCAGCAATCACCACTCCACGTTTTCATCATTTTTTCACCCACTTTTTCTCTCCATCTTCACCTATAAATACCCCCATTCTCTTCACTTCTAACCACACCTCAAAACGATTCTTCTCTTCTCATTCTTTCTCTTATTTCTTAGTTTTTAAGCTTTTCTTAGTTTCTTTCTTAGTTTTTAGTTTTTCTTAGTTAAATTCTCTTAGTTTTAGAGTTCTTATCTTTTTGAGAAGAACTAGTTATGTTTTTGTAATTTATTTGCTTTTTTATTCAATAAATGGGAGTGCAAATTCCGCTTGGAGGTTTTCCAGCAACGGGAATAGCATCGAAGTTCTGTAAGGATTTTATTTTCTTTACAATTATTTTTTATGCTTTATTCTTACATGTTATATTTAATTTGCCGTGATTAAATTTAAGCGCTGCTATTTGTAAACATGATATAATAATAACGTTGTTATGCTTGCGAAATATTAAATAGGTAAAAATCTCTAAAATGAATTGATTTTATTTTTATTCAAGATTTTATATTAAGAATGTTAGAGAGAAATATATTATTTTTCATTACAAACTTAAAACTGAAAATTAGATTTTAAGGTTTAGTTATCCGGTCTAATTTAGAGTAGTGCTCTTTTATTTGTTGGTACAATCGCCCGATAGTTAAAGTGAAGCTCCATTTCAAAAGTTTTTATAAGAATTATTATCTGAAAATGTATTGACAACATGTTTTCAGTAGTGGTTTTAAAACTTGAAAGTTAGTACTCGGATAACTAAATTCTTAGGTTTAATTTGGACACCTTGAATAAAGTTTAAATTGTCTAACCCCACCAAAGGTGGCATTTAAATGGTTCATTTTCAATCTCTTAGAAAAAAGGAATTAATTTAATTAACCAAATTAGTTATCAACCCCACCCATAGGTGTTAATTGATTTGTTTAGTTAACAAAGAATATCTAACCCCACCAAAGGTGGTATTCATATAAAAAAGAGAGAATCAATAAATATCAATTCATATATTTAATAACCTAAATAATATGAGCAAGCATAATTAACTTAGTTATTATATCCATAAATACTTCACTATTATAAATGATAAAATTTGCATTAATATTTATTGAATCTGTATCTATATTTATTTTTATGTTATTAGATTAAAAACCACAAAACCCCAAAATATCGTGACAGGATGTTTAGGATTTAATTTCGTTTTTAAAAGTTTGAATAATAAATTAAAAACCACATACATCCCTTCTTTAGATCGACCTTGGGAGTATACTTATCATTTTCTACGAAATGATTCATGCACTTGCAATAGTTTTATAAATACATAAAACCAAAGTGTTTGAAGAAATAAGAAATGTGTTTGGAGTAGAAAAAATATATATTTCACTCTGAATAAGGGAAATTAGGCTCAAATTATATCTCACAAAGGTAGTCTCCACTAAAACAAATTCATAAACACCAATTTTGGGTTTAATATAATTTCTACATCTTATCAAGAAATACTAGTTATGACAAAAACTAACTAATTATCAACAATTACAAAATATTTCATGATATGTTTTCAAAAATTAATCTAACAGTACAAAAGACTTAACTATTTACTTAAATTTGATTTAAAGAAATGATAAATTTTGGTGAGAACTTTTTTTTTTTTAAATTCCAAAAACTACTAAATCACACAAAGAAAATAAAAACAAACACAAAAATTGAAAATATGAACATAAAAAAAAATATTATTATTATTTTTTTATTTCTTTATTAAATTTTTTTTTAAATTGTTAAATTGTTTTTAAGCATGGTAACTTTTCACCACCCCCAACCTAGAACTTACATTGTCCTCAATGTAACAACTATAAATTAAAGATAAAGAGAAAAGAGAAGAAAGATTAGCTAATTCTTGAGAATGTGCAAGTAGTGATGGAGAAATGCAGGTGCATCCATCATATTCATCAATAAAGTTCACACAGACAGATCGCTGTGAACTTCTAACATCTCAACAAATATTTTTAGTTTTAACAATTTTAAAATTATTCACATGTAATTAAACTAAAATAAACAATAGAAATTAAACAAATAAAACAAAATAAAATTACCTAAAATGATGGGTTGCTTCCCATCAGTAACTTAGTTTAACGTCTTAGCAAGACGTAACTTTATGGTGCTAAGGGTTACTCAGCCAAATGCAATCCATTTCAGCAATGTTGTTTGGTTCTTCTAAATAAGGCTTCACACGATGCCCATTGACTTTAAATGTTTTCTGTGTCTTGGAATCCAATAGTTCTACTACTCCATGTGCAAATACCTGAACTATTTTGAATGGTCCATCCCATCTTGATCTCAGCTTTCCTGGAAACAATCTCAAATGAGAGTTAAATAAAAGAACTTTCATTCCAGGGTGAAGAATCTTAGGAACTAGCCTCTTGTCATGATAGCGCTTAGTACGCTCTTTGTATAATTTGGCATTCTCATAGGCTTTGTTCCTAATTTCTTCCAACTCATTAAGATGGAGTAACCGTTTTTCTCCTGCTTTATCTAAATCCATGTTTAACTCTTTAATTGCCCAGTAAGCCTTGTGTTCAAGTTCAACTAGAAGGTGGCACGCTTTCCCAAAGATTAACCGGTAAGGGCTCATCCCAATAGGTGTTTTGTAAGCAGTGCGGTATGCCCATAAGGCATCATTTAACTTAAATGCCCAATCCTTCCTTGAAGGACGCACAGTGCGTTCCAATATTCCTTTAATTTGCCTATTACTTACTTCCACTAAACCAGAAGTTTGAGGATGATATGGAGTAGCTACTTTATGTGTGATGTTGTACTTGTTTAGTACTCCATCAAAGATCTTGTTACAAAAATGGCTACCTCCATCACTTATTATGGCTCTAGGCGTTCCGAACCTACTGAATATTAAATCCTTCAAGAATTTAACAACAACATTACCATCATTGGTTTTAGTGGGGATAGCTTCTACCCACTTGGATACATAATCCACAGCAACCAAAATGTATTGAAAACCATTAGATGGGGGAAAAGGACCCATAAAGTCAATCCTCCATACATCAAAGAGTTCAACAGCTAAATTAGATGTCAAAGGCATTTCATCTCTTTTGCTTATGTTTCCTGTTCTTTGACATCTATCACATTCTGCACAAAATATATGAGCATCTTTAAAAAGAGTGGGCCAAAAGAATCCAGACTGTAGTACCTTACGGGCTATCTTTTCACCACCAAAATGGCCCCTACAATGAAGTTCATGACAAAAAGTTAAAATTCTCTTATGTTCTTCTTCAGGTACACATCTCCGGATGACTTGATCTTGACCAATCTTGTATAAATAAGGGTCATCCCAGAAATAGTCCTTAATAGTTTTAAAAAACCTTTTCTTGTCCTGATATGAAGTGTTAGGTCGCAAAACACCGGTGGCAAGATAATTTACAATATCAGCATACCATGGGTTAGGACCTATTGAAAATAACTGTTCATCAGGAAAGGTTTCAACTATATCTTCATTACTCTCATCTTTAAGAGAATTGAAGTCAGAAATCAACCTAGACAAATGGTCAGCTACTAAGTTTTCACTGCCTTTCTTATCCTTGATTTCTAAGTCAAATTCTTGTAAGAGTAAGACCCACCTGATTAATCTTGGCTTGGCATTTGGTTTACTTAATAGGTATCTTAAAGCAGCATGATCAGAATGCACAATCACTTTAGATCCTACTAAATAAGACCAAAATTTGTCTAAAGAAAACACTATAGCCAAGAATTCTTTTTCAGTGGTGGTATAATTCATTTGGGCATCATTGAGTGTTTTGCTAGCATAGTAGATGACATGCAAACACTTATCCACTCTTTGTCCCAAGACTGCTCCTATAGCATAATCAGAAGCGTCACACATTATTTCAAAAGGTAAAGACCAGTTTGGTGCCATAATAACAGGGGTAGATGTTAGTTTCTCTTTTAAGGTATTAAAGGCAATAAGACAATCATTGTTGAAATCAAAATAAACATCCTTTGATAGCAAGTTACATAAGGGACGACTTATTTTAGAGAAATCTTTAATAAATCATCTGTAAAATCCTGCATGTCCTAAGAAGCTTCTTATCCCCTTCACAGATGTAGGGGGAGGTAGTTTGGATATCAATTCAACTTTTGCTTTATCAACTTCAATACCCTTGTTTGAAATTATATGTCCTAAAACTATCCCTTGTTGAACCATAAAATGACTTTTCTCCCAACTAAGGGTGAGATTGCATTCAATGCATCTTTCTAAAACCAAAGTCAATTTATATAAGCAATCATCAAATGAGTTCCCAAAGATAGAGAAATCGTCCATGAAAATCTCAATGAATTTTTCCAACATGTCCGAGAAAATAGATATCATGCATCTTTGGAAAGTGGCAGGGGCATTGCATAACCCAAATGGCATTCTTCGAAAAGAAAATGTCCCAAAAGGACATGTAAATGTGGTCTTCTCCTGATCTTCTGGTGCTATGGGTACTTGATAATATCCAGACAATCCATCTAAAAAACAGTAAAATTCATGCCCAGCTAATCTGTCCAACATTTGGTCAATGAATGGAAGAGGAAAGTGATCCTTTTTAGTATATAAATTTAGTTTCCTAAAATATATACACATTCTCCATCCAGTGATTATTCTAGTGGGCACTAATTCACTTTTGTCATTTTTAACAACTGTTATCCCGCATTTCTTTTGTACCACGTACCTTTGGACTAACCCACTTACTATCCGCAATAGGATAGATAATCCCTTCTTCCAACAATTTAAGAATTTCTTTCTTCACTACCTCTTGCATATTTGGGTTTAGTCTTCTTTGGGCTTCTCGTATAGGTTTAGCACCATCCTCCAAGTTGATCTTGTGCATACACATTGTAGGACTAATGCCTCTTATATCCCCGATACTCCAACCTATAGATTTCTTAAACCGTTTAAGCACTTTGATGAGTTCCTTTTCTTGGGTTTTGGTCAAGGTTGAAGAAATTATCACTGGATAAGTTTCTCCTTCTCCCAAAAACACATATTTTAAGTGCTCAGGTAAGTCTTTGAGTTCAAGTTCAAGTGGATTGGCCTCTTTACTAGATGAAGAACTGGGTAGATTTAAAAGTGCACTAGATTTTGTCATTACTTCATCATTGTCTAGTTGTTCAAGGTACCCCTTAATTTCCTCATCTAAATCTTCTTCGACCTCTTCAAGTGTAAGAACAGTTTCAAGCTTGTCTTCTATTCTGGTTTGGAAAAAGGTGCTTTGGACAAGATTATCCAAAGGGTCAACATCGAATATTTCATCGATGGTAGAAATAGAAGGAAAAGGTGAAGAATCAAAAACTTTAAAATGAACATTTTCTCCTAAGATTGTCATTGTCAATTTTCCATCTTGGACATCAATAATAGTTTTAGTAGTTGCCATAAATGGTCTACCAAGCAATATTGTGTGCTCTTTGTCCAATGCTGGATTTTCTTGCATATCAAGAACCACAAAGTCAACATGTATTATCAATTTGTCTACTTGTACCAATACATCCTCAACTATTCCCTTTGGATACTTAAGAGATCTATCTGCAAGTTGAAGGGACATAGTTGTGGGTTTTAAATCTCCTAGATTGAGCTGTAAGAATATAGAGTAGGGCATCAAATTTATACTAGCACCTAAATCAAGCATTGCTTTAGCAACCTTCCTATCCCCCATAGTTATGTTTATAATAAAACTTCCAGGGTCTTTTAACTTAGGGGGTAGTTTGTGCTGAAGTACAACGCTATAAATTTCTGATACTACTACTCGTTCATTCAATTCATACCTCCTTTTCTTAGTGTTCAACTCTTTGAAAAACTTAGCATATGAGGGCACATTCATGATCACTTCTAATAATGGTAAATTGATATTTACTTTAGAGAGCATATTAAAAAGATCATAGAATTTCTTATCTTGTTTGGATTCCTTTAACCGATGTAGAAAAGGTACTTGCAACTGGTGTGGTTCTGTTGTCTTTTGAATTTTGGGGATGTCAGATGGCTCTCCAATGAGTTTTTCAGAAGGCTTGTTAAGTTTAACACTTATTTCTCCTTTTTGTGAGACTAGAATATCACCTTCTTTGTTACCTAAACTACAAGGTAAATCGTTAGAGATTTCAGGTAAACTGGTATTGACTACCTTACCACTTCGAAGGGTTCTTACATCCTTTGCTTGTTCTGGTTGACTGGGCAACTTTCCTGGTTCTTTCTTTTGCATTTGTTCAGCCAGTTGCCCAATTTTAGATTCAATTCTTTTAACCGAAGCCTCCATGGTGTTCAATCTTTGATTATTTATCAATTGGTTGTCACAACTAACTTGAATAAAAGCATTCAAGCTATCCTCTAAGGTTGGCTTAAAAGATTGGGTGTAGACTGGGTAATTGTTTTGCTTCCAATGATGGTTAGGGTGATTATAGGTGTTTGGATGATACCTTTGAAAGGATTTGACTTCCTCCATGGAATTGACACTAGAATCACAAGTACTTGAACAATTATGAGTACCATGCCCAATTGAAAAACACACTTCACACGCCTCTTGATTTGGCATTTGGTGGGTAGTAAGAAGTTGCACTTGTTTAGTCAATTCAGCAAGTTGCAAGGTTATCTCATTATTGGAGCCAACTTCATTGACTCTTGCTCTCCTTCTAGCACTTCTTTGTTGGGAATTAGAACCCAATGACTCATAAAGATTATAGGCTTCCTCTGAGTTTTTCTCCCACAAGACCTCCAAAGAAGATTATCAACCATGTATTGACTCTACGGTGTCAAACCATCATAAAAGAATTGGTTACGTAGTTGCAATGGAAAGCTATGATTATGACATTGAATGAAAAGGAGTTTGAATCGTTCCCAAGCTTCATGAAAGGGCTCTTCATACATTTGAGAAAATGTTGCTATCTTAGATCCTTAAGTCAACAGTATTTTGATGGGAATAGAACCTACCCATAAAAATTTCATACTGCTTCCCAAGTTTTTAGAGAACCCGATTGTAGAGTAATGAACCATGACCAAGCTTTATCCTTGAGGGTGTAAGGAAAACACCTCATCCTAAGTTGATCTTCATTAATTGCATGTAGTGGAAAGGTTTGGACAATAGCATAGAATTCTCGAATGAAATGCAAAGGATCTTCATTAGGGACACCATAAAAGGAAGGCAACAAAGAATAATGAATCTTTTTTAATTCATAATTCCTTGCAGCCTCTTGTAATTGTATGCCAGAAGTTACATTGCCAATGATTGGCATTGTATAGTCCTTCATCATTTTCCACCTATCTTCAGCATCTCCCATGGTTATTTGTAGTTGAAATTGATCCTCCTCCTATCAACATTTAGCTCTTAAAAAAATAGTAGATATCACTTAGAAAGATTTCTCACTTGACAAAATGTACAGGCTTAAAGCAAAAAGGTGTAAATTTTTTTTTATGCTAAATTTAAAGAATGGACACAATTTTTGAAATAAACAAATTTATTTCATTTGAATTTTATTACACACAAAATAAAACTAAAACAAAGGAAAATACAATAATGGGTGACCTCCTATGTAGGACTAAAATTTATCGTCTTCTAGTAAGACGTTGCTTGGAGATTACAGAACGACAAACTCAATGTCTCCTCTTCATTGAATTTATTTTACCCCATTTGACCATCAAATTAGTCTTTGCTTTGTTTTTGTAAATGTTCAACTAACTGTTCTACTTGAACTTCCACCTTTTTCATAGAAGCTTCCACAGAATCCAACCGTTGATTGGTTTTGGATTGGTTATCTCTACAAACTTGAATAAAAGAATTCAAGTTGTTCTCCAAGGTTGATTTATGAGGAATGCTTCTTGGGATAGGTGGGTGGAATTGCTGGCCTGACTGATTTGAGCTCTGAGCGAAAGGAGGGTTGTTTTGCCTCTAGGAGAAGTTCGAATGATTTCTCCACCCAGGATTGTAGGTATTTGAATTGGGGTCATACCTTGGTCTCTGTTGATATGCTCCCAATACATTAACATGTTCAGGTCCAGCTGTTGTTTCTCCTTGATATGGACAAGCTTCAGTACCATGTCCCATGTTGCCATACAAACCATACTGTTCATTATTAGTGTTGGTTTGTGTAGTGAGAAGGGCAACTTGCTTGGTCAGTTGAACAAGTTGTTGTTGAACTTCAGTGCTAGAATCGATTTCATGAACTCCAACTTTTCTCACTCGTGAGCTTTTCTGTTGGGAATTAGTACCCAACATCTCAAAGAGGTTATACGTCTCTAAGGCAGTCGTTTCTCCCATTGCTCCTCCTGCAGCGTTGTCGACAATGAATTGACATTGTTGTGTAAGTCCATCGTAAAAGAATTGGTTATGCAACTGTAGGGGAAAGCTGTGATGGGGACATTGAGTGAGAAACATTTTGAACCTATCCCAAGCTTCATGAAATGGTTCTCTTTCCATCTGAGAGAAAGTAGCAATCTTTCCTCTCAACTCTGATGTTTTTTGGTGGGAATAGAATTTTCCCATGAATTTATTATAAATGTTCTCCCATGTCATCAGAGAACCTGGGGGAAGTGACATTAACCAAGCTTTGGCCTTATCCTTTAAGGTGTAGGGGAAACATCTCATTCGAAGTTGATCCTCATTTAGAATACCAAGGGGGAAGGTTTGGACCGTAGCATAGAAGTCTCTAATGAAGGAAAGAGAATCTTCATTAGGGAGCCCATAAAAGGAAGGAAGCATAGAAAAATGAATATTTTTTAGGTCATAATTCCGAGCAGCTTCACCCAGCTGGATAGCGGCAGTTGCCGTGCCAATCATCGGTCTTGCAAACTCCTTTATGGTGGTTTCCCTAACATGTTGGTTTTCTATCATTTCTTTTGGTTCTAGTAAAGGACTAAGGTTTGGTTCTACGTTTGGCTCAAAAACAGGTTGATGGTTGGAATCCAGTATTGTTGACACTTGTTTAAATTTATGAATATTATCTACATATGGTGTAAGGGGGTTTCCTAAGGATCTCCTACCACGCATAGACTATTGAAAACGTAAATTTAAAACTCCTGTCAACAAAATAATAACCACACAAAAATTTAGAGAAAATTTACATGATATTTAATACAAAACACTAAACAAAACTAGTTGAACCCTAAGTCAAATTTATTTATTTAAAAAAAACAAACTTTAAATTTTATTTATTTAGTGTTTTTTTTATTTAATTTAATTTTATATTTTTTTTACTATTCATGAATGGTAAGTTTTTACTTCAAATTTCAAATTCAGAAAACTAATATATTTATTGTTCACGTAATTTATTTTATCTTTTATTTTTTTAATTTTTTTACTATTCATGAACTATAAGTTTTTTTATGAAATTTGAAATTTAATTTTTTTCCTTTTATTTTTAAAATTTTTTTTACTATTCATGAATGGTTAGTTATTTTTTATTTTTTTTATGAAATTTCAAATTTCAAATTTTTTTATTTTTTTTACTATTCACGAACAAAAATTTATTTTACAATTTATGAAAGGTTTATTTTAAAATTTTTTTTTATTATTTTATTATTTTATTATTTTTTTACTATTTACGATCAAAAATTTATTTTACAATTTATGAAAAGGTTTATTTTTTAAAATTTTTATTTCTTTTATTTTATTTTATTTTTTATATATATATTTTTTTATATATTTTTTTATATTTTTTTATATTTATTTCTTTATTTATTTATTTAATTTAAAATTTATTTACTTTTTTTTACTTCAAATTTCAAATTTCAAAATTATTTTATTATTTATGCTATAATTTGTTTTTATGAAATTAAAATTTTAATTTTTTTTATTTATTATGAAATTTAAATTCAAATTTTTTTTTACTTTTCACAAACAACAAAATTTTTTATTTTTTTATTTTTTTTAAATAAAAAAAATCACAATTATTTACAACACAAAAAGTTTTTAAAATTTTGATAAATAATTTAAAAACGCTATTCTTTCCCCGACAACGGCGCCAAAAACTTGATAGGGCAGAACCGACATCGCCGATCCTACCGTTACTTTGGTTTTATGTATTTATAAACCTCTCGCAAGTGCACGAATCATTTCGTAGAAAATGATAAGTATACTCCCAAGGTCGATCTAAGGAAGGAAGGTATGTGGTTTTTAATTTATTATTTAAACTTTTAAAAACGAAATTAAATCTTAAATATCCTGTCACAATATTTTGTGGTTTTGTGGTTTTTAATCTAATAACATAAAAATAAACATAGATACAGATTCAATAAACATTTATGCAAATTTTATCATTTATAATAGTGGAGTATTTATGAATATAATAACTAAGTTAATTATGCTTACTCATATTATTTAGGTTATTAAATATATGAATTGATATTTATTGATTCTCTCTTTTTTATATGAATACCACCTTTGGTGGGGTTAGATATTCTTTGTTAACTAAACAAATCAATTAACACCTATGGGTGGGGTTGATAACTAATTTGGTTAATTAAATTAATTCTTTTTTTCTAAGAGATTGAAAATGAACCATTTAAATGCCACCTTTGGTGGGGTTAGACAGTTTAAACTTTATTCAAGGTGTCCAAATTAAACCTAAGAATTTAGTTATCCGAGTACTAACTTTCAAGTTTTAAAACCACTATTGAAAACATGTTGTCAATACATTTTCAGTTAATAATTCTTATAAAAACTTTTGAAATGGAGCTTGACTCTAACTACCGGGCGATTGTACCATCAAATAAAAGAGCACTACTCTAAATCAGACCGGATAACTAAACCTTAAAATCTAATTTTCAGGTTTAAGTTTGTAATGAAAAATAATATATTTCTCTCTAACATTCTTAATATAAAATCTTGAATAAAAACAAAATCAATTCATTTTAGAGATTTTTACCTATTTAATATTTCGCAAGCATAACAACGTTATTATTACATCATGTTTACTAAACAGCCAACACAGTTAAATTTAATCACAGACAAATTAAATATAACATGTAAGAATAAAGCATAAAAAATAACTGTAAAGAAAATAAAAACCTTACAGAACTTCGACGCTATTCCCGTTGCTGGAAAACCTCCAAGCGGAATTTGCACTTCCATTTATTGAATCAAAAAGCTAAAAAAAATTACAAAAACATAACTAGTTCTTCCCAAAAGGGAAGAACTCTAAAACTAAGAGAAATTAACTAAAAACTAAGAAAAACTAAAAAAACCTAAAAATCTAAGAAAAGAGAGAAAGAAAGAAGAGAGAAGTGTGTTTTGAAGTGAAGGGAAGGGGGGTATTTATAGGTGAGGATGGAGAGAAAAAATGAGTAAAAAAATATTTAAAAATGTAAAAACGCGTATTGGAATTGTCGATGTCATTAATGACGCCAAGATGACGCTGTATACGACGTGAAAAATGGGCGAAAAGGCGTTAGGCGCGGATGGCTGAGCGCTACAAGACGGCTGCGTCAGCGCAGTATGGCATGAACGATGCGTGTAGCGCGGATGGCGTGATCTTGTGAGCAGTACACACATGGGCGCATTGAATACATGACGCTACGTGAAGCGCGATTTCCGTCTTTTTGACATTTTTGACCTTTTCGACTCATTTTGTCCAATTTTTCCATGTTTGTTGACCTTTTCCCACTTATTTATTAATATATTTGTGATGTATTGCTTCAAGTATTCCTCTTTGAGTCTTTAAATTGCGTTTTTAAGCCAAAATACCTGAAAAACAATAAAAATACCCGTGATTCCGAAAAAGACAAATTTATATAAATATATGATAAAACATATAAATATATGTATTTTTAATCAATTAATGTACATAAAATCATGGTTATTTTAGTGCTTTTTGGGCACTCATCAGCCATTGATATTTGTTTGAGGCCATTTCTTCCAAAAGAGAAGTAGCACTCTCAACTGTCTTTGACATCAAAGTTCTACTGGAAGCAACATCAACTATGATTCTAGTTTGCTCGTTTAATCCATTATAGAACATCTAAACTTGCAACCAATCTGAAAATCCATGTTGAGGGCAATGTCAAATCATATCTTTATACCTTTTCCATGCTTCATAGAGTATCTCAAAATCATTTTGTATGAATTGACCAATCTCACTCCTGAGTTGGGATGTTTTTGCAAGTGGAAAGAATTTAGCAAGAAACTTTTCTGTCATGTCCTGCCAACTAGTGATGCTTTCATGTTGTAGAGATTGTAGCCAACCTATAGCCTTGTCCCTCAATGAAATAGGAAACAATTTCAGTCTAATGGTGTCTTCAATAACACCATTCATCTTTACAGTGTCACATATCTCCAAAAACAATGCCAAATGAATATTGGGATCATCAAGTGGCGATCTGCTAAACTAGACTTGTTATACCATATTGATCAACACATGTTTGAGCTCAAAATTATTGGCATTGATGGTCTAGAATCTTACACCTAAGTAAATGTCATTCACAATTGATCTTACATAATCTTTCAAGGTAAATGGCTATGCATTATGTTCTACACCAGCCATGGTTAGTACTTTCTTCTTTCTTCATAATTTAAGGGTTCTTTCAATCTCCGGATTAAAAGAAATAATGTTTAGAGTTCTAGCACGGCACATCCAACGTAAAAAACACACCTAGAGAAAAATAAAAAATAAAAATAAATAAAATATAATTCTAAATTAAAACCAAGATTACTTTGTATCGATATTGGAAAAAAAGAAAAAAATCAATCCCCAGCAACGATGCCAAAAACTTGATCGATACAAACTACAAGTGCACAGTATCGTAGTTTTATAATCAAGTGATAAGAATAATATCGTCCTTAGGGATTGGTAACTTATTTTTGACAAATACCAAAATTATACTAATCTCAATTTTATCTAGAAAAGTCACTAAGGTTGTTGTAATTGGAGTTTAAAAGAAAATTAATTTAAAGAAAATATGCAAAAGAAAATAAAGATGTTGTTCAAAGATCAAATTAATGGAAAGAAAATTTCTAGGAATTTGATTTCACCTAATCCCAAATTAATAATCAGTTAATTAGAAGCAATAAACTCAGAATAAACCAGACAAACATGAATAAAAATAATTCAAATTAACATAAAAAATGAAGCATAGTTCATAATTAGATTACATCTTTTTCGTAGAATAAAGAAAAATTAGTTCATGCTAAAAATTATATTTATCAATAACGAATTCACCATAATTTTCTGAGAGGAATTAAAATAAAATTAACTCACAAAAAGAATCTACTTTCACATTAATCCGTTGTGCTCCAATCTGCTTTTGTTTTTTTCTTTAATTCTCTACGCTGCTCTCTGTTACTTTTTCTTTTTTTGTTTCTTTTCTCTGCCGCTTTCTCTCTTTTCCTCTGCCCCAGCACACAAAAAAAATTCACTGTGGCACACGTGTTTCTGCACTTTTACAAGTCCCTTTTGTATTTCACCCCTTACATTGGTTTGAAACATATGTAAGGCTTATCTATGTTAGTCTTTTATGTTTTATGGTTGTAATGGAGTGCTTTCAGCTACTACTCTTCAAGTATTGATTAGTTGGATTATTTTGAAGCTAAAAATACCTTAAATATAACAAAACATACTTGTGATTTTAAAAATATAGAATTTCCAAAAACATGACAAAATTATGCAAATACAAATCTATTTTGAAATTTAGAGTGCATAAAATCATATTATATTTAGTGCTTATAAGCACTCATCACAACCCTTTCAAGAAATTGCATAAACTCACTTGTTTATAACAAGAACACACTTCGTTGACAAGAGCTCTCAACTTACATTTAATATCTCTCAATATCTATCAAGTCTCGATCATCCAATGGCATCCAAAAGGCTAGGCATGGCATCCTATTATAAATTTTTTATATCATATTTTCAAAATCAATTTTTTATAATCTCTCTACATAAGAAACACATGAACCACACACTCTTTGTAATGGCTCCACATGTTCTAAAAAAAAAATTTCCCATGTTGACGGAAATGTTTTAACCAAAAGTTGAACACATTTTGATAATTTAAATTGTACCTGGTTCTAATTTAAAACCTACAACAAAGGCAGCCAAACTCGGGAAGCATTGGCAGTGGCAGCATTAATGGTATAGCCCAATTGAGGAGCCCATTCATGCCTTAGCTCAAATGTTTTAGAACTGACTAGACTTACAGAGTAGAAGCAAAAGTGCTTGGTGTCAGTTTGTGCCTTCTGTGTTCTTATCGATTCTTCAACCAATGCGGAATTGTTTTGAAAAAAAGCAAGTTTTTCACTAGATGCAAATGACACAGAATAATCATAATGATCTAGAATTTTGATAGGGGGATCAAACTGCATGAATGTTGTAAAGTAACTTTGTGGTTGCTTTAGTATCTCCTGGAACAATGATATGTAGCAGGTGAACCCATAATGAACCTACTTTTGCATTTCTGACACGACAGCTGAACAACAATTGGGAAGCAAGAATCAAGTCCTTCAATGAAAATGGAGAGATCAATTCATTCAATGATCTCATCAACAACATGAATAAAAAAAAATCCAGAATATGAATATGTTTAACATATACTAAAGAAACACAAAAATAAGTATTTCATATGATTGTTATAGCTACAATAACTTAGAAAATAAGTTTCTGTTTAAAATATGACAAAAGAAGATAAAAAGAAGAAATAAAACTTCTAGAGTTAGCAGTATCTAAGCATCACTTTTAAGTGAATACAAATATAAGCAAAGACTTCTTTTTGCAATAAGGTAAGCATAGAGAACTGACCTCACACCAAGGCAAAACGTGCTCGTCAACCATAGAGAACTGACCTCACACCAAGGCCATCACAGTTTAATATATGTACACAATTAGAGAAAGAGAGAGAGAGTGTTTGGCTTGAAGAAATGATGCTTCTAAGATATTTCATTGATACAAATTGAGACAATACTAGTATATTTATACAAGCATCTATACGCATGTGGATGAGACTATAACAAACTGTTTATTAAATAACTAGAATTTTAGTAGTCATTGGGGATCATCATCTGAACCTACACTGCAATCATAAAATACAATAAACAAAATAGAAACATTTTTGTTTGAAGATACCGATGATTTCTAGCTATCCCATCACCTATGCTATTTATCAACAACATCAAATAACTATGTTTAAATACCAACAAGACAAAACCAAGATACAAGATAACATCAGAGAGATAATATAACCTTTTCATCAAGAATACCAGCATATAGTTCGTCCTCCTTAATTCAGCTCAGAGATTGATGAATAACATGAAGTACTAGAAAATTGCGTCAAAGACTTGATAAATCAAAATTAAGTTCTCGACAACGGCACCAAAAACTTTATAAATAACACACAATCAGCATCGGATTAGCGATACCGATCTTGTGAATATTTTAGTTTATATTTGTAAACCTCTCGTAAATGCATAAATCATTTTATAAAAAATGACAAGTATACACTCAAGGTCGATTTAAGAAAAAAATATATGTCGTATTTAATTTATTATTCAAATTTTTAAAAACCGAAATTAAATCCTAAACAATCTGTTACGATATTTTAATTTTTGTTTCCTAATCTAATGACATAAAAAATAAACATGGTTATTAATTCAATAAACAATAATGCAAATTTTTATAATTCTTAACAGTGGAGTATTTATGGATATAATAATTAAATTAATTATATTTGCTCATATTATTTAGGTTATTAAAGATATAAATTGATATTTGTTTATTTTCTCTTTTCGATATGAAAGTGACCTTAGACGGAGCCAAAATTCTTTTACTTAATATTAATTAACTAATATCTTAAGAAGACCTATTAATTAATTAAATATTAAATTTTAACTTTATTTCTAAGAAAATAACAAACCATCTAATCACACCTTTAAGCGAAGATAATTAGACTTTATTCAAGATATCTAAATTAAACTTAAGGATTTAATTATCCAATTACTAACTTTCAAGTTTTAAAATCATTACTGAAAATATGTCGTCAATACATTTTCGAATAATAGTTCTTATTAAAAACTTTTAAAATATAATTTCACTTTAACTATCAAGTGATTGTGCTAACAAATAAAAGAGCACTACTTTAAATTAAACAGGATAATTAAATTTTAAAATCTAATTTTCAGATTTAAGTTTGTAATAAAAAATGATAAATTTCTCAATGACATTCTTAATATAAAATCTTGAATAAAAACAAAATTAATTTATTTTATAGAGATGTTTTAACTATTTAATATTTCGCAAACATAACAACGTTATTATTATATCATATTTACAAATAGTCAATCATGTTAAATTTAATCACAGACAAATTAAACATAACATATAAGAATAAAACATGAAAAAAATAACTTTAAAGAATTCATTCTAAAACTATACCCCAAAAAATCCTTACAGAACCTTGATGCTAATTCTGTTTCTAAAAAACCTCCAAACGGATTTACATTACTAGAAATCTACAAAAGTATAACTAGTTCTTTCTCAAAAAGAGAACTACAAACTAAAAAAACTAAAAAAAGAGAGAAAGGTAGAGAGAGAAGAGATTTTGAATGATGAATTTTACAATGAAGGAGATGGTCCTTTTATAGATGAGAGAAAGACCAAAACAAGTGAGAAAATATTTCAAAAATTGCTTTTGGATGCGTTTTAATAGGCTGACACGCGTGTGGGGGCAAGATTTATGGCAGATGGGCGTTGGCTTACCCGGGTGCACACGAGACAGGCGTAGGCTTGTGCTGGTGCGCGCGGGCATGTACTGTGCATATGCTGGTTGGCACATGCGCGGGTGTGTTGGGCGCATGCGCACGCGGGAGTCGACTTGAATGGGCGCAGCTACCAATTTGAAACAGGATCCAAAATAAAGATATCTTAATTTAATCTTGGTTGCCATCACCTAAGGCACCTAGCTACCTCATGAGTTCAACATACTGTGATCTTTTCATATACTCCTGCACAAACTCACGTGAGTTCTTCACAATATAGGCACCAATACATTAGGGATCAACTAGTGTGGAGTTCAAGAAACATTTGGGGTCATTAACTTACAATATCTTTTCGTATTGTGTCGCGATCCTCAAGGGTTTTTGCAGAAACATGGGATTCTTTTTTAGCAGACATAGATTGCTGAAAAGGAGCAGGTGAAGGGCCTGAAGCTAGACTCAATTAAATATACTTTTAACATACTTGTAAAGTAATAGTAGAAAATAGAATCATATACCAAAATATCGCTGGGCAAAGTACCTTATCTGAAGATATACATTCTAGCTCGAACCAGTTCAACCCAGCTTCCGTTGCTGGGTTTTTTTTATAGCAATAGGTAAGCTAGAAGCCTCATACGCACAAACTACCGTCTCATCCAAGTCCAGCACAACCTGTAGAGCACTTAATACTCAAAAACTCAACATTTCAAACTCATATTCCATTCTCACAATTAAATCTCTTTAATTACTATATTCAATGAAACTACTAATATACATGCAAAGAATTCGAAAAATTCAAGTACATACTAAAAAAAAGTCTAAACATTCAAGAGAAAAGAAACACACGAAATACATCTATAAAAGTACGAAAATAAAAAACATAAAAACAAAAAGAAGTTTCATAATTCAGCCTTTATAATAACTGCAAAAGCATATGCTATTCGAATTAGAAAGTTTCTCAAAATCATTAACTAAACAAAATCAGAAGGAAAAAATATTGTTACCGTAAGCCTCTCGGCACATTGTTCGCAGGCGGAATCACGGCCAGCGTCAATAGGAACAGCAGAGGACGTCGAAGAATCTAGGTCCGAAAGATCGACGATCGTTAAGGGCTTGAAAGCAGGAGAAGAGGAAGAGGAAGAGAGGAGAGGAAGGTGGCCAAAATCTTTGATGATCTGAAGGAAAATCTGGAAGAGAAAACCCAACCAATTCAAAAAAGCTCTCCACACTTGTAGTGTCTTCGGCGAGTACATCCCCTCGCCTAGTTTGTCTATGAAATAGGGATACTGGAACCAGAGAATCTGGTTGGAATCAGCTACGCGAGCGAGTGACCGGCGAGGGTAGGTGCGAGACAAGGCCGAGGAAGAGGAAGAAGAGAGGGGAAAAGGAGGAAGAACAGATCCTCCATTTGGTCACGATCGAAATGGAAATTAACCAGTTCGCTCGGGAAAAAAAATAAAAAAAAAGGAGAGGAAAAACGAAAAAAGGAGAGGAAAAAAAATAAAAAAATAAATATAATTTATAGTCACAGTTGTTCGTGAAAGTTAAGACTATATATACATCAGTATCTTAGTAACGTGCATTGTATAGTCAAAACAATACAATATCAACGACTACCAGAAAACAAGGAATGAAAAGAAAACAAGAACAAACAACATAATGGCCTACCTAAAAACAGAAACAAAGAAAACAAAAAGACATGACCGTTGTGACATGACTGTTATGACAATGGATATCCTTAGGATTCCCCATGCTTTGTTAATCCAAGCTAACAAGAGGTTACAAATTAAAAAAAATTGTGCCCCGCGATGGGTGCTAATTATTTGTTTCAACAACCAAACTACGAAAATGTAAATATTGGAAAATGAGTGGAATCCTTGTATGGGAAATAATTCCCCGTTCATTGTAGGATAATAACGGTACACATGGTATATAACTCATATAAAAAATAAAAATATACTTTTAAAAATAAGAATATATTATTGATTATTGTACTTTCGTCGTCGTTGGTGTCCAAGTTGATAACAAAATAACTCACGATGATGAATAATGAGCTAATTGTACAAACAAATATGTAATTTAATTGTGTATTTCTTCGATTATATTAGTTAGTGGATTTGTAATTTTTTTTCCTAAAAAATATAAGTTTTAGATTTATTATTACTAATTAATTAATAATATATAATTAATTAATTATTTCAATAAAATATTTTTTAAAAATTAATTAATAAAATAAATTTTGAGAAAACAATAAATATAACACTTTTAAAATTTTTAATTATAAAAATAATAATTCTTATATATATTTTCACTAATAAAAATTATGACATATTATTTCACATTAAATATCGTCTAATTTAATGTATTTTAAATTTGAACTATATCCATATAAATTTATTTAATTTCAAACGTAGATTTTATTCAATGTTATTGGACTTGTTATAAGTTTTAAGATATTATTTTTTACAATTTTAAAATATATTTAATATTATGGGTTAAAAATAAGAAAAAAATTATACAAATTTTACTATAAAAGGGTGCAAAAGTTATACTTAAATAATATAACTAGTTAAAGATGGTCTATTCAATAATATATATCTAATTGTATATATTTACGTTTTAAATTAATTAAATTAACCTTAAAAATAAATAAATTTAAAATTATATTTAATACATGTTACATTTATTATAAAAATTATAGATATAATTCATTTATTTTTTTATAATTATCAAATAATTAAAATAAAACATATTTTTAATTATAATATTATATCTTCGCTTTAAAAAAATAGAGATAAATAAATTTTTTGTCTCTAAAAAAGATCATCAAACTTAAAAACATGAAATTGTAGTTCTCAATTTATTATATTTTAACACATAAGTTATAATTTTAGAAATATGGGGAAAATATTATGGCTAATATATTATACTTAGTCACAAACTTATCAATTTTAGGATATAAATATAATAAATATACTTAAATATGATGTTAATAATTTGGAGACAAAAATGTTAATTTTTTGAGTTTAAAGAATTTTCAATCAATAAAAACATAACTTGGAAAACCAATTAAATCCTGAAAAATAAAAACTATTTTATATTTTTCCAATATGGGTAGATGATTTATAAAAGGAATAATTTATCTATGGTAAATTTACTATAAATTTACTATAAATTATAAATAATATAGTAAAATATTATTAATAAATATAATTATATTTAATTAAAAAGTATAACTATAATATAAATAATTGCTATTCATTAAAAAAAAACTTAAAGGCCGGCAGTTAGGGCATCAGAAGATTCAGCACACCCACTGAAAAGAAAGGGGAAGCAGTGGGCAGAGGGTGGGAGTCAATTACCTTCACAAATCACAACGCTTGTTTTTCTTTAAACAATGGGCATGATGACCTTTTCCTATAACACGTGGCTGCATGTGAAGATGCCCAAACAAACCGAGAAACGACTCCTACTTTCGTCGGCTTGTGCAGTCGACGTCAAACCAGCCGTTGGATGAAATTCCTAACAGAAATCCTACCTCCACGTCGAGTTAAAGTCAGTTTCATACTACGGTTCCACATTTACTAGAATACCCTTATTATTTCCTTTTATTATCCTCTACCCTTTGTCTCTTCATCCTATAAATCCAGCTTTTGAGACTCGTTAGGTTTGCCAAACCAATCCCCCCAAGGGTTCTTAGAAAAACTCAAATACCAAAAAAACCGTTTTCACTCCAATGTCGGCTTCATCTTCTAGATCAAGAACCAGATCCAGCGGACCAGTTCTTCGCTCTCTCTCACCTTGTGGCAGATTTTACTCTCCACCTTCAAATTCATTGCTCTCATCTACTGCTTCGGCTTTTGCTTCTTCGACTGGCTGTAGTTTCTCTCCTCAATCCTCATCCTTTTTTAGCCATGCTCACGACGATCACCACCACCACCACAATCACAGATCGGCCTCGCCTACTCGTGTGAATCTCTACACCTCGACTTCTCTCTCTTCTTCCGTTCGATTTTCCATTGACCACCGCTCCATCTCTCCCAATCGATCCATCACTGCCTCCAAGAACAAAGGCCCTATATCCATGCCCAAGAAGACATGTTCGTGCTCTCCAACATCTCATCCAGGTTCGTTTCGTTGTAGCCTCCATAAGAATACGAGCAATAGTAGGAATCAACATCATGCAGCATCGTATCCATCAACTCGGTTGAATATGCGTAGATCGGCGATGACGAATTCTCTTGTGCGTATTGGTAGTGTAGAAGGTGAGTGGGTGAAGAGAGCCTTGACGGCTTTGATTCGTCCATCATCTCACCATCAACGGAGGAGAGGTGATTTTCAGCCAAGGTCTAGTCGGCTCTCGATCATGTCCAAAGCCGACGGTCTATGATTTTGGTGTCACAGGTTGATTCGTTTGTTCGTTTCCCGGCCATGTCTATGCAATTGAGTTGTATCAGATTACAGCTAGTGTTGACTTAGTCTTCAACGTATTGTGCTTCTGCTTCCTGCGCAATTAGCGAGTCAGCCGTACCAGTGCGACTTTATTTGGCAGGTACGAGTCAAATCGGACGATTCCAGTTCAGAAGCCGAGTCGCCAAGGAGAGTTCTGTACTTGGAGACCTCGAATTCCTATATGTTTTTAGGGCACTGACTGATCTTTCAAGTGAAAGAAAATCTTCTAATTTGTACATATCATTTGCTATTGAAGGATATTTCTTTGGGACATAATCTCTCTTACAAATCGCGTAACTAAGAGTTTTAAACCAAAATTTAATTACAAATATGAGATTAATAAGATCTGAAATCAGATCTAATAATATGTAAAAAACGGTTTGTGAAATTCTTTTATCGGATCAGCAGTGTGACTTTGTTCAATATATTGGTTTTTGCAGCATTGGTATATTGTTGTTTGTGTCGTAAGCTTCACTACTTTGTATTGACGCTCCCGTTGACCGTTGCCATTGATCTCGGTTGCGTTAGGTTTGACGTTGTAAACGCCGTTATCGTCTACCTGGTCAGTCATTTCAGGTATACTTTCTTTTGTTCTTTAATTTATTTTTTAATTTATGGTCAATTTCATGTATTTCGTATGTTTATTTGTTATAAATTATACTGTTTATTATTTTCTTTTGGTGGATATGTTGTAGGTGAGACGTCAAGATGCGGGAGTTGGAATAATTGAAGATTGAAAAGGAGGGGTTCTTCCCCCTAGAACATTGTTGCAGGAAGCTTCTATTGAACTTTGAGTTTTGGAATAAATTGAATAAACAATATGGTATAATAAATTATCAAATATCTAAAAATAACTTAATAATGAAATTCAAAGTCATTGAAGTAAATAAAATACATAATTAATAAATAATTAAGTAAATCAACACAAATTTCAAATACAATGGAAGATTATCCGAATGAAAGGGAATGTGAAACTGGCAAGAAAGGACCGGGTAGAAAATAATAATAGTGATTGAAGTGGGTGAATCAAGAAGCAGACAAAAGGATAAATTGGAAAATTTTACCATTAAAAATAGGAACCGTATAAAACAGATAATTGACCTTTTCAATTTCAATTTTGTTATTTACTCAAATAGCATTTCATTAATTATGAAAAAAAAATCACCCATTAACTTCATTTAAGGAGGAAGTATGAATTGTTCTTTAAACATATGATGACATCGTATTATTGATTAATAAAATTTAAGATTAGAATAATTTTTTCTTTTAATAAAAAAATACAAATAGAAGGTGGAAAAATAGAATAATCTGATCGCTGAAAGGTATATTATAAGAGTAATGAATAACACATTTAATTTAAGCTTCTTTAATTATAATTTAAGTGTTGATATTCTCGTGTGTAAAATATGTTTTTTTATTTTATTTGACTTTTATGTTTATCTTTTGTGAGGTTGGTTACTAATGATTCAGTATCACTTAGGACATGGTTTTGTGTTTGTCTATTACACATACTTGTTTTCTTATTTTATATATAGTTTGTATTGTTGGGTATTTGTTGTCGTAGTGTCTCATTAGGAGTTTTGTTTTTTTTATTGTAGTATTCACATGAGAGCTTTGTTTTATTCTATTGGAGACTTTGTTTGTGTGTCAAGTTATCTCGTCGAGGATTGGGCATTTCTTCTTATCAAAAATGTCATTTGTTAGCTCCCGAATTGATGTTGTTGTCGTTGCATTTTTGTTGTCTTGTTAGCTTTCTCGTCAAGGGCTCATCGATCTAATTTGGTGAGCGTGTAATAGTTAGTTTCCTTATCAACTTTGGTCGACGATGGGTTAACGAGGGGTCTAATAAGAATATTAGATCTAATAGAATGATTTTACTATATTCAGACTAATATTAATCTAATCCATTTCATGAATAAAATGTGACCAATTAACCAATCAATAAAATTACTTGTTACAAATAACATCTTATTGTTGCTTCGAAACATATAAATGTTGATTAATTTGACTAACATTAAGCTTGGTGAAATGAAATGGTTTAATAATTGGAAAAGGCCAATCAATAAAATTACTTGTTACAAATAGCATCTTATTGTTGCATCGAAACATATAAATGTTGACTAATTTGACTAACATTAAGCTTGGTGAAATGAAATGGTTTAATAATTGGAAAATGTTAGTGAGTGAGGGTGGCTGGCGAGGGTTTGAGAGATTAGATTTTTTTTCTTCTGTAAATTCTCCTATCCCCATCTTGTTTTCTTAGCCAGAATTGTGGGGAATCTTTACTCGTTTGGCACCTAACTTTCTTGATCCATTTTCCTTTTGAGTGTTGGATTAGGAAAATAGTGTAGCATTTGTGTAATGTAAGACATCAGAGAAAAGTCTTTCTCATATTTCTCAAACACAATATAAGACCGATTGAGGTTTTGATGAGAGAAAAAATATGTGGTTAGCTAATAGAGAGATTAGTAGAGACATTATTTTGATGAGTTACTCTCAGTGTTGAGTTGTCATGTGTAGGATGATAATTGCAAGATGCAACGGTTCTTATAGGTGAGGAGCTTGTCTAGTTGTATGTCATGTGTGTGAATCCTATGCAGTAATGTGTCATGTGTTAGCTTGGTGTTGCAAGGTTGTAACGTGATGCATAGGTGAGAAGTTTATGTTTTTATGTTCCATATGTTAGTTAGGAGTTATGGGGTCACAATATGTATGTATATTAAGCATTTGTGCCATCAGTAGTCGATTACATCATGTGGTGATGGAACTCTGGGGATGAACTTGAATATACTTAGATTAGGTGCAGTGTTGACAATAAGCGAGGCATGATAGATATTTCAAGTAGGTGTTATGATTGATAGAGGTATTTGTACATATATTTTATATAGAGTTGTATAATGTTTATTCTATTTAGTAGATTGTTTGTTGTCGAGTAGTTGTCATAAGTAACCCAAGAATGTTACCACATAGATAGAGGTTGTATATAAATTTACCTCGTTACATGCTGTGTTATGTATGATAGCATGCTATGAGAATACAATCATCATTTTTTCAAATATACTCCTACATATAAGGTCTTGAAGTAATTAGAAATCATTTATTGCTTTCCAATATGTTTGCCTGATTCACATGTTATGTGATGTTTGCCATGTATATGCATGTTGTTAGCTTGGGCAAGAAACTGTGAAGCCCATCATTATTAGTGTGTTTATCGTAGATTGTTCTTTCTTATTTATAGATTATTTTTATGGTGTGTTGAATTAAACATAATATTTTATTGTAATTTTGGTGAGCTATTTGCTTAATTCATGTTGTGATGTATGTTTGGCTAAGTTGAAATAAAGCTCACAAAAAAATTTATGAGTTGTCATTTTTACCCCTTATCTAGGTTTCGAATGCTTATTTGGATCAAAAGTTCAACTTATCTGTGTGTAATTATTCAGATGTATGAAACTCTCAAGTACAAAAGGTAAAAGTCAATAGGTAAATTAGTAATATAGAGCATATATTCAATACAACTATTAAGGGTTCATTTTATTAAAAAATGAGTAGATACATTTATTGTTTAAGAATTCATTTAACAGTAAATATATTAAATTTTTCAAATAAAATTTTAGTTAAATCTATAAATTGTTGTGCTTTTCAAAAAATGCTAAAATTATCGTAAATAAAGTTTTGAAAATATTTAAGTTGTTATAAAACAAATTAAATTTATAGAAAAAACAACAAAGATTAATAAATGCTTGTAATGGGGTGTGGTTTAAGACCCTTTATTACTTATAAATAAAATTACGTATAAGTGTCAATTGCAAGGGGATTCACATTAGATAATGTAATGTAGGTAGGATAAACTAGTAAATGACAATGCTTTTAAAACATATCATGAGTAATAGTCTAAGTTGTAAGTTGGTTGGTTTAAGAATAAAGAGATTGGGTCCATTGATAGGCAGGTGAGTCATGTCTTAGGTCGTATGTAAGCTAGCCTTTATGTCAAGTCGTTTTTGGTATTCAAGTATCAAGTTTTCCTACTTTTTTAGCTCAGATTTAAATCGAGGTGAGAGAGAAATTATATACTAAAATGAATTGCTTATTTTGAATTTTAAAAAACTCTAAATTTCAAAAAACTCTAATAATGGTTGAATTTGTCATCTTATGGGAGGGAAAAATGAAAAATGATATAATAAGAGCGCAAGCTCTCAAGTTCTTATTAATTTTAAAGAAATATTTTCTTAGTACTCTTAGGAAAGGAAAAAAGAAAAAAGAAAAAGAAAAAAAAATTACCTCAATTGCATGTTAATTTTTCTATATTGCTTTAACCCATCCCCTATACTCTAAGTGTGTTGGTAAGATTATCTTAGCTCATCTTTTAAGTTTGTTGCTCAATCTTTTTTATTTCTTCTCGTGTTTAACAATTTTGATTCTTTTTAAGTTGGTTTTTATAATGAGAAAGTTCACTACCTAGTAAACAATTAAGATAAGGGATCGATTATTCTTGAAGACTCACCCCAACTCATGAACTACAGAAGCAAAACAGAAAAGAAAATGTAGCATTAAAGCAACAAGATAGATAGAAGCATAAATAAATCAATAAAAAGTATGTAGTTTAATTTATACTAAGCATGATAGCAATTTAAGCAAGATAAAGTAAGAGAGAATAAATCATATATCATGTGATATAGGAAAATAACTATTTTTTAATCACAATAGAATCATCACATGTTGCGCATACTTGGATAGAATTGTGCTTGTACTAGCTAAAGTAAGGAAGCATGCAAACACAACGATATAATGAAGTAAACTCATATAGACCCTTACCTATATGGTATAATTCTCGAGTTTCTTATGACAACCATTTGATAGCAAAAAAACCACTAAAAAAATAAAAACAGTTTACAACTTGATAGAAATATACTTTTAATACCTTTATCAGTCAGGACACCTGCTCTTACTTCTCCTATGCTCTCCTCGTTAACTTCCTCCATAACTATTGTGATCTAAGCTGAATTTGGCTTTCTTCTTGCATCTTACCACTGATAGGGGCAGAACCGACGTCGCCGATCCTGCCCGTTACTTTGGTTTTATCTATTTATAAAACTCTCGCAAGTGCACGAATCATTTCGTAGAAAATGATAAGTATACTCCCAAGGTCGATCTAAGGAAGGAATGTATGTGGTTTTTAATTTATTATTCAAACTTTTAAAAACGAAATTAAATCCTAAACATCCTGTCACGATATTTTGGGTTTTGTGTTTTTAATCTATTAACATAAAAATAAACAAAGATTCAATAAATATTTATGCAAATTTTATCATTTAAAATAGTGGAGTATTTATGGATATAATAACTAAGTTAATTATGCTTGCTCATATTATTTAGGTTATTAAAGATATGAATTGATATTTATTGATTCTCTCTTTTTTATATGAATACCACCTTTGGTGGGGTTAGATATTCTTTGTTAACTAAACAAATCAATTAACACCTATGGGTGGGGTTGATAACTAATTTGGTTAATTAAATTAATTTCTTTTTCTAAGAGATTGAAAATGAACCATTTAAATGCCACCTTTGGTGGGGTTAGACGATTTAAACTTTATTCAAGGTGTCCAAATTAAACCTAAGAATTTAGTTATCCGAAGTACTAACTTTCAAGTTTTAAAACCACTCTTGAAAACATGTTGTCAATACATTTTCAGGATAATAATTCTTATAAAAACTTTTGAAATAGAGCTTCACTCTAACTATCGGCGATTGTACCAACAAATAAAAGAGCACTACTCTAAATCGAGGATAACTAAACCTTAAAATCTAATTTTGATTTAAGTTTGTAATGAAAAATAATATATTTCTCTCTAACATTCTTAATATAAAATCTTGAATAAAAATAAAATCAATTCATTTTAGAGATTTTTACCTATTTAATATTTCGCAAGCATAACAACGTTATTATTACATCATGTTTATAAACAGCCAGCAAAGTTAAATTTAATCACAGACAAATTAAATATAACATGTAAGAATAAAGCATAAAAAATAACTGTAAAGAAAATAAAATCCTTACAGAACTTCGATGCTATTCCGGTTGCTGGAAAACCTCCAAGCGGAATTTGCACTCCCATTTATTGAATCGAAAAGCTAATAAATTACAAAAACATAACTAGTTCTTCCCAAAAAGGGAAGAACTCTAAAACTAAGAGAAATTAACTAAGAAAAGCTAAAAACTAAGAAAAACTAAAAAATCTAAGAAAAGAGAGAAAGAAAGAGAGAAGAGAATGTGTTTTGAGGTGTGTTTTGAAGTTAAGGGAGGGGGGGTATTTACAGGTGAGGATGGAGAGAAAAAGTAGAGAAAAAAATGTAAAAAAAATGTAAAAAGGCGGATTAGTGATTCTTGTGTCAGACATGTGCGGTACTGTCTTGTAGCGGATGATGATTCAGCGGATGAGCAGTGCCACGGATGAACAGGCGTCGCGAATGAACAATGGAGGCTGGCGGTGAAGCGGCTGGCGCGATTTTCTCCTTTCTGACATTTTTGTCCTTTTTGACCCATTTTGTCCAATTTTTCCATATTTGTTGACCTTTCCCCATTTATTTATTAATATATTTGTGATGTATTGCTTCCAGTATTCCTCTTTGAGTTTTTAAGTTGCGTTTTAAAGCCAAAATACCTGAAAAACAATAAAAATACCCGTGATTCCGAAAAAGACAAATTTATATAAATATATGATAAAACATATAAATATATATATTTTTAATCAATTAATGTGCATAAAATCATGGTTATTTTAGTGCTTTTTGAGCACTCATCAACCACCACCTCGTAGTACGATCAATCACTAATGGTCAATATAAGTAAATCCTATGAGTATGGCTTATCCGAAATAGAGGGACCAAACAAGAAATCTAAGTCTTAGATGTTAATTTACTTTTAAGTAACCCAATCCCAATAAATTAATTTTTTTTCTAAAAACACTCACAAAGCACTAATATCAAAACCACACTCAAGGTATTAACAATTCGGAATCAAAAAGCAATTTACTTTTGAAAGAAACTAGTTTCAAATTCACTAGAGTTTCCCCACGATTTTCCTAATTACTCAAACACTTAAAAAGAGGTATTTATAGAAATTTTCAAGTATTCTACACACCTCACTAGCCTCTTACCTCCTTCATCACCATGCCTCATCACCCCAGTGGTAAGGGTAACAGCTATTACTCAGTAAGGGTAATAGCTATTACACACTGGACGACAAAGGGTGGCGAGAACCTAGCAACTACACAAAAATAATCCATTTTTTGTTTCTAAAATTTATCAAGTAATTTTTTACATATACTCCCAAAACAACTCAAACAAAAATATGAAAAATTACCTAGCATGCATACTAACAAACCAATCATGTGATATGTGTAGAATATACAAACATACAAAGTGTAACTAGCTACGTATTTTATTTTGTTTTTAATTTATTTTAATTTTCTTTTCTTTTATATTTTATTTGCTTTGGTTCAAGTAATTTTTTATTTTGTTATTTTTTTTTAGCTTTTAGTTGTATAATTTTTTTTTATTATATTTAAATTTTATTAGATCATCATCATTTTTGTTATTTAATTTTCTTTTTGAGTTATGTAATTATTATGTGATGGAATTCAATAAATTTAAATGGTTATCAGAGTTGGGTATGTTCTTGAGGGATAATATGGATCAAGAAAGTCGTATATATATATATATATATATATATATATATGTGTGTGGGAGTCCCCTATAGCTAACCAATCCAAGCAAAGTCCATTAAAAGCTCATAAATGGTGTGGAGGAGGCCATACTTATGAAGGATATACCAATTTAAAATAGCCATACTCTTATTGCCAATATCATGGTTAGGGAAATCAACCTAAAATCTCTTGGGCTCATAATCAAGATGGCCCATAACTGAAGTACTACTATCATCAGCAATCACCCCAACAAATGAAAGGACCATATATTGAGGAAATACTCAATCTATGCATGGATATGATTCAAATATTTGTGGTCAAAGATGAGGATAAATTTTTAGACACATTCCAATACATAAAGAAATGGATAGGATTGAGGAAGAAAATGGGGAGCGATTAAGGATTGTATCTTGCACCCTCACCCAACTTCAAGAGTTCTTACTTAGTGATAATGAAGAATACACAAATATAGAAGGCAAGGAGCTCTATGATGATAATACAACCCTTGTGGGTTAAGATGAGGCGGTTTGTGAGAGTTAAAGCTAAATGAAGATTCTATAATGTGGTGGAGGATGAGCTCAAGGATATATATAAGGAGCATGATTTTTTTCAAGAGAAGATAAGGATGATTCTTATGAACTTCTAACAACTAGGGGACTAGTTTCAATGGACAAAATATGGAGCTCACCATGGGAAGTTTAGGTGGATTGGTGATCTACAAGGTCCATAAAGCCATTAACCTTCCTTATTATATTGGTGAATGCTATGAGTTGAAGATTGCACAAGAACTTGGAGGGTGTAAGTTCTTAAAAGAGACCCCAATTGATCCTTTTGATGAAGCCATTGGGTTATATGTTGAAGTTGGTGGTTTCCATTTTTTCAACAAGGGTCATGAAGCATTAATCACGAAGATGTGGGTTTGGGACCCTATGGGTAAATTTAAAGACCATAATATTTTATATATTATCATAATTGATAAGTGGCAAAAAGTCTAGTCAATGATTATAATTATGACGTTTCTTGGGAAGCAATCCATGCATTATTTTAATTTTGGTTGCTTTTAAATATATCATATGTTTAATTATGCTATTTATTAATTAGTGTGCTTTTACTTTTGGCGGTACTAATAAAGAAGAAAGTTTGTGCAACATCAATCTTGAAGTAATCAAAGACTCAAACATCAATTGGGGAGTTTCCTTATCCTTTGTTTCCTATTGTTTGTTTTTTTTAATTTGTTTTTGCACAATGGGAACAATATGCATATTAAGTTTAGAGGTGGGATCTCTTGATTCCTTTGGTAATTTAGTTTATGATGTTATTATGAAAGTATGTATGGAAATGATGGAATATGTGATTTTATGTGCTAGCTTTGTTTATTGAATTTTGGTTCCAATGATAGTAACTATGGTTGTTTTGAGCATGATTATTTCAAAAATCATAGATGTTGATTAGTATAGATTTTTTATTATTGTACGTTATATTTTTCATTGTTTTGGTGACCAATTCTTCAAGTCATTTTGTTTGTGCCATTAGGACACTTTGATCGCGTAGCTTTTACAAGAAACACATAAGTCACTCAATTTTTAAAATTGTATCACTTTAGTCATATAAATTCAAAGTTATATGACTAAAATGTCCATTTTTTATAGTAAAAATGGGAAATTTTAGTCATAATTTTAAAAATTGAGTGACGTATGTGTCCCTTACAAAAATATGTGACTAAGTGTCTAAATGACACAAACAAGTGACTTTTAGATTCTTTTTCCTTTTTTGATTGTGATACTCCATGTTTTAACACAATTCCTAAGTTGTTGATTAACATGCATCTCTAGAAAAGTTTGTGTGAACAATTCATGCTTTAGGTCTCACAAGTTTTAGAACTTGGTTGATTGTCTCTTGAGGCAAAATCCTAAATAAAACATTACTATGGAGATTATTTAGGCCATTTTCGATCACATTGAGCTTTTCTTACCTACCTTGTACTTATGTATTCATAGTCCACCTATTTTGAGCTTAATTTTTACATTTTCTTTGGAATCCACATATTATCACCCTAAAATAATATCACACTTTACCAACACACCCTTGACACTTAAGTTTATTTGTATATATTTTGAAGTATATTATGATGTTAGGAGTAAAAGATGGCACACAAAAAGAAAAAAGAGAATTAATCTCAACATCTTTTTTGGTAAGAGAGTCAGTTAAATATTCTTTTAAGTTTTTAAGAAAAATTATCTGTCTTTTTAACTATTCAATTTCATTTTTCTTATCAGAGGCGAGCGCAAGATTGACAAGAGGTTGAGTAATTTTATCAAAAGTAAGAACCTTCAACTATTACCCAAGCTTCTTTAAATTCTCAAGATTTGCATTAAATTTTTCAAGTATATCATCATATCTTTTTTGAATGACCTCATACCTACTTGTGAGATCATGTTATTAATCATTAGTTGAGGAATTTATTTCCTCTAAAGTTTTCTTCAATGCATAAACCTTGCGTTCTTTTTCATTAAGGCTCTTAATAGCCTTTTTCTCATTTTTTTAGACTTAATATGTTCCAATAGTATAGCATTATAGGCATCAAGCAATTCGTCTTGCTCATCCTCATCTTCATTATTTTCAACAGTTACTTTTGCGATTATCTAAGGTAGTAGTCGAATGATCAATAACACTACTAGAAGTAATAAAGGTCAAAAAATTAGTGTCATCATCATCATTACTATTGGTACTGTTTGAAAGAATAACCTTAGCTTTCATAACATGATTTTTTATGCTCTTTGCATTTGAAAACACTTGAGAGCAATGTGACTAGGCTTCCCATATTCAAAGCATATAATCTTGTTCAAATTCCCTTTTTTTGGTTTCTCAGACTCATCATCTAAATTATCATCAATTTTTACAAATTTCAAACTTTTAAAGCTTGAACTATCTTGTCTAATACCCCTAGATAAGGGTTTCTTCTTTCTAAAGAACCTTGTGAATCTCTATGCAAGCAATTCCATCTCTTCCTCATCAGAATTAGATTCATAATTAATAGATGTGGCATTTATATTAGTACTGGGACCACTTTCCTTAGTAGCCTTAAGTACCAAGTTCTTTCCCATCTCAAAAACAAGTTGCTCTTATCTTGGCAATAAGTGGTGAAGTTCAAAAACTTGTAGATGACTGACTAGCTTATTTACAGTAAGCTCACTGAGTTTGAATAGTGATTCAGTCACTATAACCTTGGCATGAAATTGGAGGGTAGACTAGTGATATTTTCTCAATTTATTTTTCTTCATTAATAGGCCTACCCAAGTTGTAAAAAAAATTTAACAATATTTGATAATAGTGTATAGAACTTATTAAAAGTCTCGTCCTCTTACATAATGCACAACTCAAAATCTCTATTCGATTTCAAAATTTTGTATCTCTTTATAACTAATGTGTTTTCATGAGTTGCCTCTAGAATATCCCATGTTTGTTTAGATGTAGTACAACTCTGTATTCTTTTGTATTCATCAGGCGACACAACCCTAATAATAGCATATAAACCCTTACTAGTCCATTAAGACTATTTTCTTTCTTCCTTTGTCCATTCAATCATCGATTTAGGAATCACAAAATTATCGGGAAGGATTTTAGTTAGGTAAGTTCAGTCATTTTCAATAAGAAACTAAAAACAATTTCCTTAGGAACACAAAATGGCGATTATTTGAGATTTGTAATAAGTATAGTACAACCTATGAAAAGTGAACATCTACCTACATTATATCCTTCTCCTAACTCCATCAAAGAGAATGTGTATGTGTGACAAAGCAAGTTACCAAAATCAACACTAGAGAGGTTAAACCCAAAAGGGTGCACCCACTTTGATATCAATTGAAAGAGTTTACGACCTGATACATAATAAGGGTAAGGAGCGACAAACTCCTAAAAGACTAAGCTCTAACTCACAAAATGTAGAAGAATAAACACTTACATATGCACGCAGTAGAAGCATAAATAATATAAAATTAGAAAAATAGACAACTTATAACAAAAAATATTATATATCAAAACAAAAGGCAAGTAAACAATAAATGCTTTCTAATTTGAGTTTATGTTTTAGTATGTAGAAGCATACATATATAAAACTTAGATTATACTAGAACAAAAACTGATTATGCATAAGAAGGGATATAATAAGGTAAACCCATATAAAGATCATATCTATATGATAATATCCTCGGGTTGCTTAAGGCAACCACTCAGTAGTAAATAATTTACTAAACAATTAAATAGTTACAATTATAATAGACAATAAAATCTCTATTATCTCTATTGGTTGGGATTTATGTCTGAACTATTTACTATTTCTCTTACATGATGCTTTTGCAACTACTTGGTTCAACACTCGAACACGACTTTCCTCCAAAGTCAACAATATCCAATGCAATGTGATTGGTAAATCTAGATCAGTAACAAGAAATGCAATCACTAACAACTTCAAGGGATTCATAGTCCACTAAAAATATCAAATCGTGTATGAGAGACATAGAGTCAAACCACGTACCCACACAAATGATGATTTGATAACTAAGCTTAATAAAAAATTCATACTCAAATCCAAAATAATTTAAGAAACAAATATAATTCTCAGTACAAATTTTGGTAGAGTTTTGATACTAGAATCAAGGGGTAATGAGTTAAGAGGAATGAAAGGTATTTATAGAACTTAGATGCCCACCTCTCCAACCACCTCGCCAAAGGTGGTGGCGAGCTTATTGGTGAGGTGTTTAAAAGATTTTTTTGTTTCCAAAAATATTGAGTAACATCCACAAAAACCATACCTAAAATGAGCCAAAAAATTAAGTGATAACATCGGCTTACTTGCATGCTTACTTGTCATAAATCACAACACTTTGTCTAGCATACACACTACGAAAACCAACCTTATGGTATATATAAACATGCACGCATACAAAGAGTATCTAACTATGTACGTGTGTATTACAGATCTGTAATAACCAAGCTTACATAAAAGAAGATAGATATACTTGGTAAAATAAACAGATATTGTGTTTTATACACGAAAAGCCAACACATAGACACAAATAAATGAGACTTACACAGTGATTTAAATGGTTTGTTATTTTCTTATAAGTAAAACATAATTTAATCTAAATAGTTGATGATCCTTACTTAAGGATATTAATTGATTTGATTAACAAAGAATATGATTATTACCTAAGGATATTTTTATACAAAGAAGGAAAAATCAATAATATGAATTTATATATTTAATAACCTAATTAATTCTGAGCAAACATGGTTAATTAACTAATTATTCTCATAAATTATTCATTGATTGTTACTTTCTTATCTGATTAGAATTGTTTGAATCAAATATATTTCTATCTTTTATTATTTTATTATATGCTATTAGATTAAAATTGTCAAAACCAAATATTGTGGTAGAATATTTAGGTTTAATTTTTTGTGTTTGTTTTTTGGAAATTTGTTGAATTATTTAAGAGTATGTAGTTTCTCTTTTGACCAACCTTATGAGTATACATGTCGTTTATTATAAGTAATTCATACACTTACAAGCTTTTATTAAATTTATAAAAAATTTCTATCAAGTTTTTATGCATTAACTCTACTATTCATACTCATAAGACTTCAACTAATGTTTCAATGATTGCATCTGTATTTTCTACAATAAAGCTAGATACATGGCACAACAACTTAGCACATCCATTATTGGAAGTGTTCAATAAATTTGTACATAACTAGTTGCTAAAGTGTGATAAGTGTTCCTATTCTATTGTTTGTTCTACTTGTTGTGTTCCGAGTTCACACAAGCTTCTATTCAAACACAAACATGTTTCTTATAATGTATCTTTTGCTATTTTATATGTGGGTTTATAGACTAGTCCTATAGTGGTTAAATCGATGCTAAGTAGTTTCTTCTAATAGTTGATGATACTACTCATTTTATGTAGATATTTTTCAATAAAAGTAAAGATGGAGCACATTCTTGTTTTAAGAATTTTAGGTTGAGAGGCATTTTAGTACAAAAATAAAGACAATCCAGTCTGATGGTGGCAAAGAGTTCTTGTTTCTCTCTAGGCTCAAATTAGTTGGCTTGCAATACAGAGTGACATTTCTACATATTTCACAACAAAAATAGAGTTATGGAATCTAGAAATCAAAGGGTTATAGCAAGAGGTCTAACTTTACTCTTACAGGCTGGTATATGCCTTTGAAGTTTTGGGTGTATAGTATGAAGACAATTGTTTTTTATTTTATATAGATTGCCTACCAAATCTCTTAGTCATCCAATCTTATATCCTTTACTATATCACAAGTTGCATGATTTGGATTATCTCAAAGATTTTGGTTCACTATTTTTTCTCTACTTACGTGGCTACAATACACATTAGCTTCAACAAAGGTCAACTGCTTGTGTTTTCCTTGGTTATGCTTCTCCACACCAAGGCTTCCTCTACTTAGACACTATCAATGATAGGTTATAAGTCAATTGACATGTTCGTTTTGATAAGTCACATTACTCTTTTCTTTAGCCTTTTACATTTGCTCTCACACTGACACTGAAATTTCTAATTTTTTAATCCTATTACATATGCACAAGTTTCACCAATCCCTATTTTGTCCTATAGTCTTTCTTTTCCTAGCATCAGTCATTTGTTCTCTTTTTTCCTTTGTCTTCTAGTTTAGTTGATATTGTTAACACTCTTTCACCTTTACCTTGTTTTTTCGTTTCACCTAATTTCATTCACAGGTCTTTGTCTCCTCATTCTAGTCCTTCTACTTAGGCTTTGTCACCTCTTACTTGTTCCTCGTTACCTATTGTTCAATTTGAACCTATTAACTCTCAACCTTTACCTATTCCTTCTACACTTGTGACTGGCTCTACTAAAATCCTTCTCATGGTAACCAGATCTTATACTAGATCACTTAAACCAAAAATTTTCTTCGCTTTGTCAACATCTACTAAACAAGTTATTCTCTTAGAACCTAATAGTTATGCAGATTCTAAAGAGATTATAGAATGGGAAACAACTATGAAAGAGGAGTTCCAAGACAATGGCACTTGGAAGCTAGTACTTTGTCCTAGTGAAATTGATCTTATAGGCTACAATGGTGAACTGGACAAGTACACATCTTGTTTGGTAGCTGATGGTTAAAGGCATTGACTTATTTGAGACCTTTTCTCCAATCATTAAACCCCAAACCATTTGGTTGGTTCTGTCAATTGCTTTAGCAAAAAGGTGGAATCTCAAACAACTAGATGCAAATAATTTTTTTTCTCAATTGAGACCTTCAAGAAACTATTTTTATGCAACAACCTTAAGGACTTAAGAATGAGTAATACCCTCATTGGGTGTGTAGGTTGAGAAAAGCACTCTATGTTCTTTAACAAGCCCCTAAATCTTGGTATCATAAGCTAAGTTCTAGTCTTCTTGATTTGTAATTCTAAGATATATACTAGGATGTTCTATAGTTTCTAAAATGATTACACTACTATAATATTGATCTATATAGATGATATAATCATCACAAGTAGAGTAATTGGCACTCTCATTACTTTGTTAAACATAAAGTTTTCTCTCAAAGATTTGGGTGACTTGCATTTCTTCTTAGTAAAGAAAACCTCAAGGAAAATATATTACTCAATTGCTTTCTAAAGTTGGGTTGTATTCTACTAAACCTTGCAAGACATAAATGGGGTAGGTTTCTACTTTCAAAGTATGATAGGTTCCCCTTGAAGATCCAACATTTTATAGAAGTAATGTAGGAGCTTTGCATTATTGTGCTATTACGAGACCTGAGATAGCTTTTGTAATGAATAACTTATGTTAGTTCTTACACTCACCTACAAATATTCATTGGCAAGCCACTAAAAATTTTTGAGGTACCTCAAGGATTCTATAAGCTATGTTTTACAATGAACCACGTTAGATGTTCTTGGTGTTGTTGAATTTTCTAACTCAGATTGGGCTAGTAATCTTGATGACAAAAATAATACAACTACTTATTGTATCTATTTTAGAGATAATCTTGTCTCTTGGATGTCTTCAAACAAATAGTTGTTTCATGCACTAGTGCAAAGTCAAAGTATAGAGCTCTTGCTCTTGTTGATTATGAAGTGATTTGGTTGACCTAAGGTTGTCAAAGGAAGTAAGGGTACAATCTGCTTATACATTAGTATTGTTTATCGATAACCTAAGTGCTAAACATCTTACATCCAATCCTGTCACTCATGCTCGTGTGAAGCATATAGTGATTGACTTGCATTTTATAAGAGACTTAGTAATTAAAGGATTGTTAGATGTGAGATTCACACCTTTTACAAAGCAAGTTGCTAACCCTCTTATTAAGCCATTTAGTGAACCAAGATTTGTTTATTTAAGATCCAAACTTATGGTGTTTTTTCTACCATATATTTGAGGGGGATAGTAGACTATAGTTTTATTATAGTGTTGAGTGTAGTTGGTAATTATCTCTAAGATATTTTATGTTTGTTAGTTAGTTACTATTATACCAAACTCTTGTACATATATAGCAGTGTAAGACTTATCATCAATGTGAGACTTATGATCAATACAATCACAATTATTCAATTCACTTTCGTTACTTCTTTGTTAAATTTCTAGGGAGTAAAGATATGGAATTTCGATTCAAAGAAGATTTAATTATTTCAATGGAAAATAAATTTTGAACCTTTGAGATGACACTTAAACCTACTATATCCCAATAATGTTTATTAAAAAAGTGAGATCAAGGCCTAGTGCCTTTAAAGGATGCATGTCCCAAATTACTTCCTTTATTTCATCTTATTGTGAAATTGAGAAAAGAAATTCATTTTCATTAGCATTGATTGCATGAGGAAATAAATCACTTATTTTTTTTATCTTGTATAGTCAAGCTTGAATTAGAACAGAAAATCTCTTGATAATGAGTGATGAAATGACTAATTATTTTCCTATCCTAAACACAATCTCTCACATTTACTTTCAAAGATGCTATATGATTTGATTTTCTTCTGATCAAAGTTGATGCATGAAAAAATCTACTATTGTGATAAGGGATCATAAGTTATTGTTCTTGAAGGATATCAAAATTGCAATTATTAGCTTTCAATTATGAATACGCTATTTGCATTTCTAGTTTTTTAATCTTATTGTTCACAAATCCAAAATGTCTCTATTCCATTTAAGCAGCTCCTTGTCAATTGCTTGATTAGAACTTCACATATGAAATCACCCTATGACAATCATCATCATGTGTCCAAGCTACAAAAAAGCCAGGTCTGAGAACAAAAAGGTCCCTTAAACCTTTATGATGTAACAAAATTGGATTACGATCATACTTGTTTTTTAAACCAAATGATATTTTCGTGTAATTCAAACCTGTGATTTGAAATAAAAAAATGAAAATCTTAAAATCGACCACATGAGCTTTTGAAAATTTCATCATCCAATTTGATGAACATAAAGCTCTATCAAGTCTCATATAGATTCTGTATATTTCAATTCTATGATTACACCATTTGAATCTAATCTAGTTGCTTGAATTTAAATTGCACCAAAATTAGTAACAAACTCACCTTTCTTTTCAAACTGATGAGTGATATTATTCTTATCACCAATTAAACACCAAGGTTTATTTAGATTAATTAATATATCATAATTTTTTTACCAAATATGTCTTTTAAGTCTATAATATGGTGAAATATAAACAAAAACATAACACCAACTTATTATATCATTAGAAAGAGAGTTACATTTCCATCAAAATAAAACTGCTAACAATATAACATCGTTGAGCATCATAGAGGAACCCAAAGTAAGGTAAAACCACCACTAGTACCTAAAGCATGCAAAATAATACTATTATGATACCCTAAATTATGCTGAAGTTGTCTAAATTATACTGGAATCGACAGAAGACTTAGTTTGCATAAGCCATACTCTATGTTATATGAAATATTTTAAGACATAATATCTTAAATTTTTCAATACATGTTCGATTCTTATTTTTTTCAATTTTTTTTAATATCTACCAATTTAAAGTGTAAGGTATCTATATCCATGTTCATGTCATATCAGCAAAGAATACATAACATAGTTCATACTATAACAATATTGTTTTTTCTAACATCACACTTAAGTGCTCTTCTCGCACGTCACTCCAACTTAGTGTTTTATATTTCTGAGATGGGGGCATGTTAATGGCCGACTTCCCACCTTCAACATTGATCAATGGGAATTGTTGAGAATTATAGAGTTTGTAAACTTTGTACTCATCAGAGTTAAATTTATTCGTTAGAGAGTTTATGTCAATTATTTATTTTTTTCCTTGAAAAAAAAACATTTATTTATAATCAAATTTCATTAAAAAAATAAATAATTGAGGTAAAACAAATATAGGAATAAAACCTTTAATATTACTATCAAAAGCCCATTTAGCAAGAATATGAACCAATATATTAATATTTCTCAAAATTCAAGAGGTAGAAATCATATGAAATTTATACAAAAAAGATGGAACTTAAGAAATAAAATTTTAAACCTCTCTAAAAAACAACAAAATCTTCATGTGCATCAAAGCTTTGATAATATTTTTGCTATTTCTTTTTAAGTACTTTTAAGTATAGAGTCTTATAATTATTTTGAATATTTATTTATAGTGAAAGAGTAGAGTGTAAGATTCTTCTTCTTCAACAAAATAACCCAATTAAAATTTTCTTCAACATCTAAGAATTTTTCCTTCAAAATCTCTTTAAATAACAATTATAGGAAGTCTTGAATTTGTAACAATAATATCAAAATTAATTTTAATTACACTTTTGGAAGGTTTTTTTTTTCAAATATAAGAGACATAGAGTAATCAAAACTAATATGTTGATTTAGAAGAATAGAGGTACTAGAAATAGAAGAATTCTAAATTCAATAAATCGTACGTTTAATTTTGAAATAATACTACAACTTGAGATTTTAGCATTAAATAAAAAAATATTAAGATATTTTCAGATCTATTTAAAAGAAATATAAATAACTAAGATAAAATTAAGATTAAGATGAGATAACTTTAGATAACCAAAACATTTTGTAATTTTTAAAAAGTTAACAAATAAACAAGATATGGTTTTGATTAAATTTAAATAGGTTTTGGTCGGACATAAACACTAAGCGAAAAAAATAAAAAACTATATTATTATTTTCTCTAGTTTTGAATAAAGGAAAAGATTTACTCTTTTTTTTTCTAAATAATTTAATTTTTTTAATTATTTCACGAAGGAAAATATAGTTTTGGATGAATTTTCCAATCATTATGAGAAAAATAAGTAAAATTCCATAGATTATATATTTATTTAATTCATAAAATTTATTTATTTTTAAAATTAGAATCGAGGATGAGAACATCCATTTATTTATGGAACTTATTTATTTATTTATTCTAGAAAATGTTATGTATATTAAATTTGAAATATAATAAATATTGAGAAATAATATTATTGATAAATATAATTAAATCCACTATATTATATTAAATAAGAAACTATTATATTTATTGAAATAATATATTTATGATATATAATAGTAGTATTTAATTTAAATGTATCATTGTACACCCGTATAAAATTGATACTTAAACAATTTATATCGTTTTTTAAACTATTTTATCCAACCACTCTAGCTAAGTGACTTTTTTTAGAGTGTATTTGATAATGATTTTGGTTCATAAGTTTTTATCATTTTCAAGTGATTTTTTAATTAGTTATGTTTAATAATTATTTTTTATTTTGATTTTTATATTTTTAAGCAATCATTGCTAAAATATAAGATAATTTATAATCTTTTAAAAAAAAATTTAAGTCAAATTTGAGATTTCATATTTTTGATTTTTTGTTTTTATTTCTTAAATATCTCAAAATATTATAATTAAATTGACACTTCCTTAATACATTTATCATTTATCTCATCATCTATAAATATTATTAATAAATAAAATGAATCATACAAATTAATTCTCATCACAACTTATATAATAAAATAATACACTTAAAAAATCTTTTTATAATAACAAAAATTGTTCTATCTCTAAAAAATAACAAAAAATACAAGTATAAATAGTATATCGTAATTTTTTAAGTTAATATTATTTATATTTTAATTAAAATTATTCTTTATACAAGAAGAAATTAAATAGGGATAGAATTATAAATATAATGCATGTTATATAAAATTTAGTATAAATGTTTATTTTGATAATTATATTATGTTAAAATTTTTAATTTTTAATTTATTCTTTTTATTATAATTAATTATTGATATTATTAAGATTTTTTTAATTAACTATTTCCTTCAAAATAAACAAAATATTCTTAAGACTTATATCATCCATCTCCTTCTAATATAGATATACATTTTATAATTTTAGATTTTTTTAATTAACTATTTCCTTCAAAATAAATAAAATATTCTTAAGACTTATATCATCTATCTCCTTTTAATATAAATATACATTTTATAATTTTAGATGGATGTTAGGAATTGAGTTATGGTTAAAGAAAAAGATAACATTAAAAGGGAGAAAATAACTTTTTTAATTTTTTTAAAATTAAATAGTCGATTAAAAGATATTATAATAACATAAATATTTAATTATAATAAAAAAATAATAAATTAAAAAGTTTACATGATATAAATACAAAAATAAACCTTTATCCTTTTAAAATCCCTAATATTCATCCAATTTATTTATTTTAATAGAAATATGAATTTGAGAGCATTGAAATTTAAATGATTTGAGAAAGAAAAAGACAATACATGGAGATAGAAAGTAATGTTTTTTAAATTTTTTGAATAGAATATTTAATTAAAAGAAATAGTTAATTATAATAAAAATTAATATAAAAATAGTAAATCAAATTTTTTTAATTTAATATATAAGTATTAAAATGAATATTTATTTTATAACGTTTTACACGAGATTCCACAATTGTCTGAAATCGAGCTCGACAGATAATATCCCCAGCTAAACCCCCGTTGTTAGAACCGTAACTCTGTAACAGCTGTCTCGAATCCTTTGTCTAAATTAGGTTTTCCTCTTCTGTAGAAGGTTTTTAGTATGGAAGTTGAAGGAGACTGCTCCAAACCCATCATTTTCGATGGCAATCTTTGCTCTGCTTTGGAATCTATGGTGGTTGAGACAACCATTGTTGCTGCAAAGTCGATTGCTCTCTCGCTTATGATGGTATATTTCTGCGATTCTTTTCATTTTCCGTTAATTTTGTACTTTAATTTGGATTCCACTTTGATTTTACTCTATTTTTTTTCTGGATGTGAATTTGTTGATTTTTTCTTGATTAAGACAAAATTTTGTTCTCGAGGGTTCATCTTAGTGTTATGTTCTTGTCTTGATGATCGTCTTCTTCATATTCTCTGCTAATTTTTTATCTGCTTATTTTCTCTCTGCAATCTGGCCTTGTAAACTCATTTGGGCTCAATTGCTTTTAATGTTGTTATCCAGCTTGGATTGTAAATTGGTACTGCTTCTCTTTAGAGTTTTCCAAGAAAGTAAATTCTCATTTTGTCATAGCATTCTAGAACGTAGAAGCTTAACTGGAAGTATGGCTTGATTTAACTTGTTAGTGTATAAATTATAAAAAGAAAATGTCTCTTGAGTCTTACCTTCTTTGGGTTAACCTTTTTGGAATGGAGGAGCCCATGATTTTATAGACTCTACAAAATTTTACATAACTTAAGTTGAAGTCGTTTGTTTAGCTAGGCCACACCTATACATAGATCTTCTAGTTTGCTGCAATATGGAATTATTAAACTGCAGAACTATTATCAAGATGTTGCTCTCCCTTATTAAGGTTGTTAATGGTTGAATATTTTAGATTTCACAGGCTTTCAACTGTTTGCTTAGATGCATGGAGCCAGAGATATATTTTTGTTGACTCAACTGTTAACAAGTTATTGTATTTGAGGCATGTCTTGCAATTTCTTCCTGTTTGAGTGGCTAGCAGAGGTTGAGGTTGGGATTTGTGTTTTTCATTGTATTAAATCATCATTTAAAGATGAAAGCAGGAGATGTTCCCTGAAATCCCTTTTCCATGGAGAACTTTAAAACCTTGTCCATTGACTTAAGAATCAAGTTTTGTAGAAAGAAATGAATGAATTAGTAATTCTGTCCCTCCCACCCTAACAAGCTAATTACTTTTTCTTTATTTTTATCTGTTAGCTTTTGTAGCTATATAATTCTTCATAACCTGACTCTGCCCGGCTCTCATTTACATTTTGCTCTGCATGATGATTTATCGTGGTAAAGAATTTTTTTGAGCATATTTGTTTAGTCTCAGCTATGGATTTTTCAGATGAGATCTATGGTGAACAGACAAGATTTATGCTTTACAGTTCCTGACATCTTAAGAGGGTTAGTGGTATTTGATCTTTCTTGGTTGGGTTGTTGAATGTTCTACTATTTCCTTTGCTCTTGAGACCAAGATTAAAGCAATTATGTTTTGCAGGTTTCCTCTGTCTGAGCTTCATGCAATGAAAAAACCTGGTCCTGAGAATAAGGATAGCAGTGACACTGAGAATGATGATGAAGATGATGATGACGAGGCCGCCGATGATCAGGATGATGAAGGTGATGACAATGATGATGCATCTGGAGAGGAGGAAGGTGATGATGATGCAGAGGATGACCCTGAGGTCAATGGGGCTGGTGGAAGTGAAGAGGATGATGATGATGAGGAAGACAATGATGAAGACGGGGAAGACGAGGAGGAAGAAGACGAGGCGGAGGAGGAGGACGAGGAGGAAGAGATACCTCAGCCACCTGCAAAGAAGAGGAAATGAAGTATGTTTTCTTTTGTATTTTCGTTAGATTATGTTGTAGGGGATTTGGGATTATGTTGTAGGGTATTTGGCAAAGTAGTCACAAGTGGTTGGATTATCTGTCCATTAAGGATTCAGATGTTTGAAGTTATTGAATCTTGACATTTTTCTTAATTCTAGATCTTTATTAAGAGTTCATGATTTATTTATTTATTTATTTTTTCGTTTGCATGGTTTCCATTTAAGTACGGTAGAAGCTAATATTATGAGTTTATATGGTCAATCATCTGAATCGGTGATAGTCAAACCCTCTTGATGTTGTAACTGACATCTTCTCTCCAAATCTAAATTTGTTTCTTCTGTTAAGAAGGCGTCTATGAGCTGTTCAAACTCTCAACTTCAACCAGCTTCTTAAACCATAATATTATGGGGAAAATGTTTTAAGGTCTGTGTTTTTACCAGAATATATAATCTGCTATCTTCATCAAAATTAAAGATCCTTGAAATTGTGGAAAAGGTGTTGGCTCTTGTATTATGTATTTACTGGTCTTGGCTTTTACATTTAGGAATGATTCGAGGATGGGATTTGTGTCCATAAAATATTATATAATTTTTTACTCTTTTTTTAAATGGTTGGGAATCTCTCATATACAGTTGTCATAATCAAGTGCAAAAGAAGTGTAATATTGTGGTGACATTCATCAAGTTTCAGTGTTGTTTTTTCCTCAAAGATGATTCGAGAATCAAATAAGAAAAATTACAAAAAATTATAACAAATCTAAAGAATCTTTCTTCTTTATTTTTAAATTTGTAACCTTTTGTGTTTATTGATTGTAAAAAAAAGAAATGAAATGTTGTAGATAGAGTACGGTTGATAATCGAATTAAGGATCTGTTCCATTCACTTATAATTCTTCGAGTTTCTTACTTTATTCTTTTCCTTTTGTATTTCAATTTGTACATAAAATTGAAACTTGATACAGTGAAACCTTATTCTTACTTTATTTATCTGCCTTTGTCTTTCATGATTTTGTCAGTACAATGCTTTTTTCTGATTTTATATTTTAAGTTAGAAGCTTAATATAGAGATAATTATTTTTAATTTTGATTTGGATGAGTTGACTAAACAATCTCAATAATAAATCCAAGCATTTAAATTTCTTTTTAAGAGAAAAGGCCAACCATTTAACCAAGAGCAAATCACAAAGTAATTAAATTCATTAATACTATAATCGTTTAAAATAGTTTGATATGAAGTAGATTTTTTGAAGGAAGGTTGCAACGGACAAAACTTAGAGGTACAGTAAGACATTTTGAAGGAAGGTTGCAACGGACAAAACTTAGAGGTACAGTAAGACATTCTAATTAGGTTGGTATCCCATGTCATCCTTATTTATTTAGTCTATGGATTATGAGTATTATTAAATTGTTAAAATATTTAATATCAAATCAATATTTAACAAAACCTATAATTAAGCATGTCGTTAGCATCCAAAAAAATAAAAAACGTTGGCAAATGTGGGACGTCCTACCACTAAGTCTGTTCAATCACTTATAACATTGTCTTCCCTATATACATGGAGACAATAAAAGTCCATATGAACAACTTTTTAAATAATCAGTTCAAATAGAATTTCCCTATATACATGGAGACAATAAAAGTCCATATGAACAACTTTTTAAATAATCAGTTCAAATAGAATATCATATTCATGGCACTGATAATGATCGTGTGCACAAAAGAGTCACAATATAAACAAAGTTTGACTCTAACCAAAACTTTTGCCACCTAAAGATGTCAGCATAAAATAACACGAATAGCACTACCTCGAGTTCTGTCTCAAAAGTATATGCAACTCCAAATAAAATACAAAAAAACCTTTGATAAAGGATCTTTATGTTCGAAATACACATGCAGAACTCACTAAATCGGGTGATCAAAAAACGGTATCATTTGTATTGACTTTTACCTACCCCGAAGGCAACGATCTCTAAATTACCTCTACGATTAGTGAAGCTCTTCGTGGAAATCCTTGTACTCACGATCTTCAAAGTATCATAAGATCTTCCACTATATTTCACATGGACCTACGTTGTGATAAACCTGTTTCATAAATAAATGCCAAACTATGAGAAATGAGAAGCTCAAAGAAATATGTTCTTGAATCGAACATTATTCTTAACTGTATATATCATACAAATGTTTGAAATTATACATGTTTTTCATAAATTATCAAGTTTCGATTGTGATACTTAATCTTCCATTTCCCAACTTTTAAATTCGAATATAACAAAGAAAAAACACTTGATAGAATTACGGGAGTAAAAACACTAGAGTTTAAGTTATATGTTATTACATGATGTGAGTAACAATTTGCAATATAAATAATTTTTTTCATAAAATATTATTTTAATTATTATATTATTCTAACGCTCAAATGATCACATTATAATTTTAAAAGGAAAAATCTCAAATATCATCAACTTTCATAAAATTATTCATTAACATAATTAATACATTTCAATGAAAAATAAACATTAACTGCGAGATTTCAAGTGTGAAAAAAAGAAATGTTACAGAGAAGAAAAGCTTGAAGAAGAAGAAGAAGAAGCAACATTGCAAAGATGAATGTCATTTTGTAACTGTTTTCGTATCATTCTCATTATATGAATCAAGTGTACTACATTTGTTGTATCTATAGATTATTTCTTATGTACTGATTACAATTGTACTACATGTAAATCAAAGTGGTGCAACGTTAGTGAACCGTGGTGACGATTCGGTTTCGTCGGAACCGTATGTCGGTTCCGAAACCGAACAAGGTTCTTGATGGAAGAACCTTAATAAAGTCTCGGGTCCTCTCACTATTAACTGCATAACAATTCAGATACACCATCAATACGCAGAGAATAAGTGTGAGAAACCAGTGAAAGCATCGAACGAGAAAATCCATTGGAATTCAGGTGTAAGTCTTTGAAAATTGATCAATGGCAGGAGGTATGTTTTCAATCCAATTTTGTTTCCGCTGCATTTAAATTATGAGTTCATATGGTTTTATGAACGTTTCTGGATTGAATTGAGACTCTAACATTTGGTATCAGAGCCATTTGAAAACAACTCTGTTTTGCTCTGTGAACACGAAGAACTGAAATTTTGGATTTTTTATTTTGATTGTTTTTGATGCATATGGAAATTATAAAGTGTTTTAATATTGATTTTTGAGTGATTCTGTAAAATTAAACTTGAAAAACAATGAAGAAAATAAATCCAATTTGCCGTGGGTATTTATTTCCTTCATTAATTAACTTTTTGTTTAAATTGAAGTTTTTACTTAAAATTAAGATCATGAATCACTCAGAAATTGAATTCTGAGAATTTTGATAAAAAGAATGCTGGATTCCGTCGCCGGAATAGAAAGATACGGCCGGGTATCCGCTAGTGTAAAAACGGGTCGGATTGACCCGGCTAGAGGTTGAAGATGAAGTTTTATTAATAAAAAATAAAAATAAAAAAAAAAAAAAATTGCTTTGCCTGGGAATCGAACCCAGATTACACCGCAAAGTTTTCAATGAACTGTCCACTTGACCACTGAGCCCGTTCTGTTATGTTATGTAACAGAATATATTTATATAGAATCAGAAGTTAGTTTTATTAAAAAATCATACATTTGGATTGTCTGGGACTTGAACCTTGGTCTCAAGACAATGAATTCAAGAGTCAAACCAACAGGCTACAACACGTTATGTGTTTTCAATGTATAATATTTTATATATATTAAATATTTAATTTTATTAAAACAAAATAAATATATATATATAAAATAATTCTGAATATAATTTTAATTTATGTTTATCACATGTATAATATTTATTATACATGTTATATTTATTTAAATAATTTTTGGGCACATTAAAATTTTATTTAAATACATTATGCTTAAATTATTTGTTTTGGGTATTTATATGTATAAATTTTGTAATTAATTATACATATAAAATTGAGTTAAATAATTTATGCATAATGAAATTAATTTTTAATGACTCTTATGGATTTAATTAGTGCTTATATTATTTAATTTTGCTTGTATAATTTATTGTCATATATGCAATTTAAGATAAATAATATTTGCACATTTGAAATTAAATTAATATTGCTTATGGTTTTATGCAATAATTGAGTATAAGGATTTAATTAATATTTAAGTGATTCATATAGTTTAATTAATTAGGGAGGAGCCACAAAGCATCTTTAATTAATTAAAACTATAATAAAGTTTATTTAGGATCACATTTAGAAAATAAATATTAATTGTAATTAATCATATGTGATATAATAGATATTATCCCGAATTTTTATTATATTTTTGTGTGATTAATTAGGATATAATATCAAATTATATTTTCTAATTTACCCACAGGGATTAGGAAAAGGAACATAATTTGATAGTTTTATCGTAAAGTTAGGATGAATTTAATTGAATTAAAACTTTAGCCCATAGGTAAGTTTTATGTCACTAGATTCATATTATTCATGATTTACATTGGTAAAGAATGACTATAGTTTAGGCCTCAAATTTTAATAAGCATATAATCTTTAATTGCAGCTTCTCAACCTGTAAATTTCTCTGATATCCGCTGTGATATTCCCGATCTGAAAGGGGATAACTATAAAATATGGAAGGAAAGAATTCTCCTTCAATTAGGGTGGATGGATATTGATTATGCTATTAGGAAAAACGAACCACCTAAAATTACTCAAACCAGTACTCCAGAGAATATCATGCTTTATGAACAATGGGAACGATCTAATCGCCTTAGTATGATGTTTATTAAGACTAAAATCTCTGCTGGTATTCGTGGTTCCGTTGATCAGCATACCAATGTTCAAGACTTGCTAAAGGCCATTGATGATCAATTCGTCACTTCAGATAAGGCTTTAGCAAGCACCCTTATTATGAAGTTCTCTTCTTTAAGACTCACCAGTGTGAAAGGTGTGCGCGAGCACATTATGCAAATGAGGGACATTGCGGCTCAACTTAAGCATCTCGAGGTTGAAATGTCGGAATACATTCTTGTGCACTATATTCTTAACACTCTCCCACATCAGTACGGGCCATTCAAAATCTCGTACAATACACATAAAGATAAATGGTCAATCAATGAACTAATGACCATGTGTGTTCAAGGAAGGTAGGCTTGTTATGGAATTTGGTGAAAGTGCAATGTTGGCTACAACGTACCAGAAAGGAAAATCTCAATACAAGCATAAAGGAAAAAGGATAATTCTACCTCAGGCTGATATTAAGAAAGAATGCAAGTGTTTCTTTTGTAAAAAGAAGGGACACGTGAAGAAGGATTGTATCGGATTCGAGAAATGGCTTGAGAATAAAGGTAATCCAACCTCGTTTGTTTGTTATGAATCTAATATGGTTAATGTTAATATTAACACCTGGTGGATTGATTACGGATCTACAATCCATGTTGCAAACTCCTTACAGGGTATGCAAAATCTAAGGAAGCTTGATGGGAAGTGAGCAATACATCTTATCCCAGTAACAAGATGGGCTCACATGTGTAGGCCGTAGGACATGTAGTTTGATTTTAAGTAGTGGTTTTATTTTAAAATTAGAAAAGACCTTTTATGTTCCAAGTTTCTCTAGAAACTTGATTTCAATTTCAAGACTTGTACCTTATGGTTATTCCTTTCACTTTTCGAAACATCTTTCAATTTATTTAATAAATCGATTGTGTTGGGAATGGTATTTTGTCCGATGGTCTTTCTTGCATTAATTTACAAAATAATGCCACTCATAACGCTATGCATGTTCAAGATGGCACTAAAACGTGTATTATTGACGATGACTGTTCTACGTTATGGCATAGGAGATTAGGACATATTTCCATAGAAAAAATTAAAAGATTAGTGAAAGATGGGGTACTTAGTACTCTACATTTTATTGATTTTGAACATGTGTGGTGCATTAAGGAAAGCGGACTAACAAGTCAAAGAAAGGTGCCAATAGGAGTTCAAACATATTAGAAATCATACATACGGATATATGTTGTCCAGACATGGACATTCAAGGTCAGAAATATTTTATCACCTTTATTGATGATTTTTCTCGATATATGTATCTCTATATGCTTCATAATAAGAGCGAAGCATTGGATGCCTTCAAAAGCTTTAAGGTTGAAGTAGAGAAACAATGTGGAAAGCAAATAAAGATTGTGAGATCGGATAGAGGTGATGAATATTATGGTAGATACACTAAGAATGGACAAGCGCCTGGTCCGTTTGCTAAGTTTCTTCAAGAACATGGGATAGTTGCCCAATACACTATGCCTGGTTCACCAGACCAGAATGGTATAGCAGAAAGAAGAAACCGAACACTTTTGGACATGGTGCGGAGTATGCTTAGCAACTCCAATCTTCCTAAATCCTTGTGGATTGAAGCTTTAAAGGCAGTGTGTATATATTAAACCGAGTTCCAACCAATTTGTCTCAAAGACACCATTTGAATTATGGAAAGGTTGGAAACCGAGTTTGCAACATATGCGCGTTTGGGGATGCCCGTCTGAAGTCGGGATTTATAATCCACAAGAGAAAAAGCTGGACGAGGACCATTAGTGGGTATTTCATTGGATATGCCGAACGGTTTAAAGGTTATAGATTTTCTTGTCCATCTCACAACACTAGGTTTGTGGAATCAAGAAATGCAAAATTTCTTGAGAATTACTTGATTAGTGGGAGCGATCGATCCCGAGCATTGGTTACGAGAAAGATCATTCGGATGCTCAATATGCCACTTCAAGTAATGGACTGATCGTTATTGTTAACAACATGCCTCGAGTACAAATGCATGTTGAAGAACCGATCTTAGAAGTACCACAATTTGTTGATCTGATCCGGTAGATGTTGAAGTTCAACGGATGCCTACAAGCGTTGAACAACCGGTTGAACAACATGATCTTGCTCCTCGGGAGAATGTTGATGCAACATTAAGAAGATCTACTAGAGTAAGGAAATCAGCGATTCCTAATGATTATGTTGTGTATCTACAAGAATGTGACTATAATGTTGGAGCCGAAAATGATCCTGAGACATTTTCACAGCCCATGAGTTCTGACGTTTCGAACTTATGGTACAATGCCATGAAAGAAGAGATGGATTCTATGGTGTCTAACCGAGTGGGATCTCGTCAAGTTGCACGATGGTGTGAAAGCCATTGGATGTAAATGGGTCTTCAAAACAAAGAAAGACTCAAAAGGCAACATTGAGAGACATAAGGCAAGACTTCGTTGCCAAAGGATTCACTCAAAGGGAAGGGATCCACTACACGGAGACATCTTCTCCTGTATCTAAGAAAGATTCACTTCGTGTGGTCATGGCATTGGTTGCCCATTTTGAGTTGGATTTGCAACAAATGGAGGTGAAAGCGGCTTTCCTTAATGGTAACCTAGAGGAAGAGGTTTATATGAAACAACCTGAAGGATTCTTCTCTAGTGATGGTGAGCATTTGGTTTGTAAGCTTAATAAATCCATATATGGATTAAAGCAAGCTTCCGTCAATGGTATTTGAAATTCCATAACGTCATCACTTCATTTGGTTTTGAAGAGAACGTTATGGATCAATGTATATACCGAGAAAGTTAGTGGGAGTAAGATTTGTTTTTTGGTGCTATATGTGGATGATATTTTGCTTGCAGCCAATGATAGGGGTTTGCTACACGAGGTAAAACAATTCCTCTCTAAAAATTTTGATATGAAGGATATGGGTGAGGCATCTTATGTCATTGGCATTAAGATCCATAGAGATAGACTTCGAGGTGTCTTGGGTTTATCTCAAGAAACCTATATCAACAAAGTTTTAGAGAGATTTCGGATGAAGGATTGTTCACCAAGTGTTGCTCCCATTGTGAAGGGTGATAAGTTCAATTTGGACCAATGCCCAAAGAATGATTTTGAAAGAGAACAAATGAAAACCATTCCATATGCTTCAGTTGTTGGAAGCCTGATGTATGCTCAGGTCTACACCAGACCTGACATTGCATTTGTTGTTGGGATGCTAGGGAGATATCAGAGTAATCCAGGTGTTGACCATTGGAAAGGCTGCAAAGAAAGTGATGAGGTACCTACAAGGAACCAAGGATTATATGCTCATGTATAGACGAACCGATGAATTGGAAGTAATTGGCTACTCCGTCGCGGACTTTCTTGTTTGTATTGATTCACGAAAATCAACATCTGGTTACATTTTCATGCTTAGGTGGAGTTGTGTCTTGGAGGAGTGCGAAGCAGTCCATCGCTACTTCCACCATGGAGGCCGAGTTCGTATCATGTTTTGAGGCCACATCGCATGGTGTATGGTTAAAGAGTTTCATTTAGGGCTTAGAGTAGTTGACTCTATTTCTAGGCCATTAAGATTATCTTGTGACAACTCGTATTTATGGCTAAGAACAACAAAAGTGGTAGTCGTAGTAAGCACATCGACATTAAATACTTGGCCATAAGAGAACGTGTTAAGGAAAAGAAAGTGGTCATTGAGCACGTAATCGAAGTTGATGATTCTTGATCCTTTGACTAAAGGCATGCCACCAATGAAATTCAAGGATCATGTAGAGAAAATGGGAATTGGTTCCACTTTGTAAATGTATATATACAATTTATTAATGAAACTCTTATATATTGTGATATTTTCTCATATTCATGTGCACCTTAATTTATTTGAGAAAATATATATCTTTTATTGGACCAAGAATAAATATAGGATTTATTCATTAAGTTTAGTTACCACATAAAGTATAGTACTTGAGAAACTAAATACATTGTAATACATGGAAGATAATACTCGCTCTTAGAGGACCTATCGCTATGATTCATGTGTTTTGTTACTCAAGAGAATTTCGCTTAACGTTTGCACCAAGTGGGAGAATGTAAATCAAAGTGGTGCAACGTTAGTGAACCGTGGTGACGATTCGGTTTCGTCGGAACCGTACGTCGGTTCTGAAACCGAACAAGGTTCTTGATGGAAGAACCTTAATAAAGTCTCGGGTCCTCTCACTATTAACTGCATAACAATTCAGATACACCATCAATACGCAGAGAATAAGTGTGAGAAACCAGTGAAAGCATCGAACAGAAAATCCATTGGAATTCCCGTGTAAGTGCTGAAAATTGATCAATGGCAGGAGGTATGTTTTCAATCCAATTTTGTTTCCGCTGCATTTAAATTATGAGTTCATATGGTTTTATGAACGTTTCTGGATTGAATTGAGACTCTAACACTACACACATTTGAGCTTAAGTACAGCAGTACAATTGCTATATGAAATCAGTTACACAACCCATGTGCAATCCTTTTCATTGATTGTGTAGTGTTAATTTTTGAGCAATGCGTGTGAGCTTGAGTGTTTAGGTGTTGATGATGACTAGGCAGTTTAGTAGCTAACAAACATGATTCGTGACCATGTGCTAACAGACTTGATGCTAGATCATGTGTTGAGTTTGATGCATTTGGTGAGTTGCACGTGCTGATGATATGATTTGTTGAGCTACATTCTGTAAGTATTCCTACATGCTACCTTAAACTCAATGGCATGTTAATGACACTGAATTTGTTTCGAAACAATGTGAATTGGGCAATGGACAAAGGTTTTGTTAGCACTTCAACTGGCTGTTCATGAGATGGGATATGCAAAACAAGTAGTTTAGAAGCAAGCACCCTATCCCTCACAAAGTGAAGGTCCAACTCTACATGTTTGGTTTGGGCATTAGATTAGGTCTAAGAGCCAAAGTGCTCAAATTATCACACCAAATGGTTGAACAATTAGGAGCTACGACATTAATTTCTAACAATATAGAGATTCAATCCACATTAATTTAGCTATAGTGTTAGCAAGAGCTTGATACTCAATCTCAATGCTAGATCGAGAGATAGTTGATTGTTTCTTGCTAGACCAGAAAATTGGATTTGCACCTAAGTACACTACTAAGCTAATGGTAGATCTTATGTCATCATTAGAGCCATCATATGTTTGAATACACGTAAGTATACGTGATCAAATTTTACAAATAATAAGTAAATTAATATCAAGGGTTGTCATACCCAATAAGATTGTTAGCAATAATTACCACTATTTATTAAGTTGTTAGTAAATTAGCACAAAGGGTTTTTTCGAAGTTTTTTTAAAAAGAAAATAACATAAATCAATAAATATAATAAATTAAGCACAAGTCAACAGAATATGTGATCACGGGACTATCCTCACCACTAGTCTACGATTTAACCACTTATGTCATGAATATGTTGAAAGAGTTCGAGACTTGATATACAATCAGGTTAAGGAGATATTGACTTCTTAAGGATTTCTCCCAAACTCACTAAAAAACATAATTAAAACAATTACAAGATAGTCACAAAGATAGAAAATAGTAAACACGAAAAACCAGCAATATGAGTATCAAATAAAATAAAGAGTAACCAGAAAACAAGCCAACTATTAAAGCTTTCTGATCAGAGTTTAAACTTTAGTACCTTAAAACATACATAATTTAAACTCATATTTTACTAGTTGAACAATAGAGCATGCAAACATAAGATGTAATGAGGTAAACTCAAATAGAACTCCTATCTATGTGATAACATCCTCAAGTTGCTTATGACAACCACTTAGTAGCAAACAAATCCACTACTTAGCAATAAAACATATACAACTTTAACAAAAATAAACCACCAATACCTCTATCAGTCAGGACTTTTGTCCAAACTGTCTATTGCTGTCCTCGCTTGTTATCTCTACAACGACTTAGTCTGACACATGAACCCGAATTTCCTCCAACACCAACACTACTCGATGTAGTGTGATCAATAATTGTAGATCAATAATGTCTAGTAAAGTGAACAATAAAACTTGAGGAAAATCCTCAATCACAAACTACCAATAATCATTGTAGGAAACACATTCAACCATGCACTACAAATTCTCAACATAGGAAACACATTTAACCACGTAACGTACACAACCAATGATTTGAAAAAAAAACTACCCAACCAAATTTCATAGTGTTGCTCTCACATAGAAAGTAAAATAGTCAAGAGCTCTCAACACTCATGTACTCTATTTTACCGACAACACTGTAGTACAAATAGTGAATCACTCAAAGTAACCAACCTTACATAAAGGAAGACAAAAACACTGAGCAAAAAAAAAACTCTATTTTTTACATACGAGAGGCCCACACACAAACATAAAGTATAACATGACTTACATCAATATTTAGTTTCTCAATCCTAAATTACTATCATAACTAAGAATAATCGTCTTTGAATTCTTAACTCTAGCTTGCAAAATCTATGCAACTGAGACAAGACTTCAAGTGCACCTTTTCTTACTTTGTAATTCAAAAGATTCCACGTTCTGGTCAACCACTAGGGTAAGGAGATACGAGCTTTTAAAGGACTCAACCTTGACTCACAAGAAAAAGGAAATACACACCTTATATAAAACATGACACAAATAGTATAATATCAAAAATAGATAACTTGAACAACATATATTGTATATCAAAAACAGAAAGCAAGTAAACAAAAAAATACTTTCTAATCAGAGTTTATGCTTTAATATGTTGATACATATACATAACAAACTCAAATTATACTAGCTCAACAAGTGATCATGCATAACACTCGATATAACAAGATGAACCCATATAAAGACTATACCTATATAGTAACATCCTCAAGTTGCTTAAGGTAACCATTCAGTTGCAAATAATTCACTAAGCAATAAACAAGTTACAATACCAATAGACACTAAAACTATGATTACCTCTATTATCCAGGACCTTCATCCAAACTACCTACTACTGCTCTTCACTTGCTACTTTCGCAATAGGTTGGTTTAACCCTTGAACTCGATTGTCCTCCACAACAAATACCACCTAATATGGTATGATTTGTAACCACAGATCAAGTAACTGAAAGTGTAGCAACTCACACTCTCAAGGGACACACAATCTAACACTGATATCAAATCATGCATGGGAGCCACATAGTTAAACCATGTATGCACACAACCTACAATTTTATTACTTAACTCACAAAATGACCCATTATCAAATGTATGCTCACCAAAATGATTTCGAAAACATATATACTAATCAGTGCGAATTTTGGCAGAGTTTTGCTATAGTAAACATGGGTAAAGAGAAGAGAAATGAATGGGGTATTTATAGCACTTAGATTTTCCACCTCTTGACCACATGTGGAGAGGTCCTTGGTAAGCTTATTGGCGAGGTGTGTAAAACATGATATTTTTTGTTTCTAAATATGCCAAGTAAAAACCACACCCGAAACAAGCCAAAAAACTAGGAGTAACAACGTCGGCTCACCCGTACGCTCACTTATCGAAAACAACCACTCTCAACCTAGCATGCACACTACGAATAACAACCTTATGGTGTGTGAAAACATGCTTGCATACAAAATATACCTAACTATATATATATATATATGTAAATTATTGATAAACAATAATCAACCCTACATAGAGGAAAACAAATACATTAAGTAAAATAAAACAGATACCGTGTTTTGTACACGAGAAGCCAACACACAGACATAAGTATAATGAGACTTATATTCTTCTTCTTTGACTTTTCATGTCAAAACATTACACAACTAAATACATACTCACATTTTTCATGAAATGGTCATGAAGATACCTAAAGATGTTTGTTCTCATAAACAAAACAAAGACACACATCAAACCTAAAAGACATACCACTCCAAATGCATCCATCTTAAGTGCTCCATCCAACTCCATGAATCAACTCATCTAATCCTTCATTCTGAAATAAAAGGGTCTCATCACCACTGTACATAACATATTTGAATCTTGAAAACTTCTCTCAACACTTGTAACCAGCACATATGAAGGAAACATATACCCCATGAATGTATCATGCAGAAACAACATATAGTCAATCCACATACTATTGTATTTCCCCTATATAGGTAAACACTGATAGGAATAAACACAAGTAAACATGCAACACTCCCCCTGACTTCATGCAACACTTCTCCTAAATACATACAAGTCAAACAACAATATATAGCATAATCTTACACTCAAAATCCATCATAGCAACAAACATATAATCGTGCATAGAGGCTTCTCTCCCCTTTTGACATTAAAAGTTAAAAGAACATCCCTATATATGGGAAAGAAGACATACAAATATGCTATAATACTAACACTAATGCAATGGAGCAATACGATTAAAGCAAACACATGCTTCAAGAGAAACTAGCAAGATAGAATAATGCAAAATGCAACAAACTAAATGCATGGGCAAGCAAAATAGGTAGAAAAAAATCAAACTACCCAAGAAAACGTATGTTATGATTTCCAGCAATAGCTATTATGCAATGAACGACAAGCGAGAAGCATGCAAGAAGAAAGTAGAAGTAGAGAAACACATAGGTACACATGTGAAACACAAGATTGCATACGATACATGCAACATGTCATAGTATAAGTTATATTTATGCATGCAACATGTTATACATACAATACGAAGTAAAACAAACATATCACTTCCCTTAATAGCAAACATAAGACACACAGCTCTCCCCCTAAAAGTATGTGTGTGATACAATAAACATGCTATGCATTTTACTCATAAACACCCCCAACACTGAAGCATCTATACACAGTAGACAACAAGAAACATAGAAAGAGGGAAGTAAACAAAGCATGTTTAACAAATCAGAAGGTACATAAGGAATAAACAATACATTCAACACAAATATCCACATGTCCATCAATCCATTATGCATTCATGTAAGAGTATGACTAATGTACATTCAACATAAATATCTACACTCAAGTTGAACCAAGCTTCATATGTGTACAATTAGTCTCTCTCTCCACTAATATAGGTGTCAGCTTAGAGGAAATCAATAGGTCTTTCAAAGTTTATAATGATAGGCTAAGGTAAGGGTAGAAAAAAAAGACATTTAGGCTTAAGCATACCTTTGTTGAACTAGTCAAAAAACAATTCTTTTCCATGATATAAATACCCTCATATATGAGTTCTTTTCTCTTTATTTCTCAAACTTGAACCAAAGAAGTTGTGAGATTAGTACATATAATTCAGATGTTTATGCAACATATTCTTAACAAACTTAACATCTTTTCACTTTACTTTTCTTTTCTCCTTCCATTTGTTTTTCAATCAAATAAATCTCAGCACTCATTTTTTTATATTTTTCTTTTCTTCATCATTTTCTCCTTTTTTTAATATGATCATCAAACATTTTCCCACCTTTTCCTTTTTGTTGATCAAAATCAAGAGGGTAAACTGGACATTCCTAGAGCATATAAGCTCAACAAAGGGTGTAAACGATAAGTGGGAATAAATAATTGTGCTAAGCTAGTGTTTAGGTGCAAAGAAATAGAGGGATACCAGAATGGCTCAAAGAGGGGAGAGTAAGGATATGAGAACAATGGTGGCAAGAAAGGATCAAATGATACAAGGAATGCCTACATCCTCTTTCTATCCAAACATTATATAGAATTTCGTCTCGATAGACACTAAAAGTGGATTCTAGAGCTTGTTAGAGAAATCCAAATAATCAAAGGTTAATATTCACACAAGCTTATCAAAATAACTAACAAATTCACAAAGATATGACATATGCAAAAGAAAAATTCATTTTAGATAAGACAAACAAGAAAAATTTAGCAATATATGCTCTTATGGAATACACATGTCAAAACATCCATACTTCAATTCAAGTCAAAGCATGCCAAACATATATTAGCATGATCCCTCTAAAATTCATTTCAAATGCAATAGATTAGCTAAGTGTGGTAACTGTTTGTTTCACAAACACAAAACAAAGACTAACAAGAGAGATTATAAGAAAGACTCAAAATATAGCCCAAAAAGAAGAAGAAAGTGTCTCAAAAGAGATAAACAACAAAACTCACATTATCGCTAGTCAGAAGAAAGAAAGAAACTGACTAACTAGTGAGCAATAGGGGTATCCACGGTCCAATTTGGTTCGATTTTGGGTAAAAAAAATTAACCAGATCGGACCGTTTGATTATTAAAAATATTAAACCGAATGGTTGGATCTAGTTTGATTAACGGTTTGGTCCGATTAATAATACATAAATATTATACACTTAATGATATACCTTTGATTAAAATGATTAAAATATGAAAAATTTAATCAATGATTTATGAGAAATAATATGGAAAATTTAATATATTATTAAACCGGTCTAGTTCAGTTCGATCGGTTTAAAAATTAATATAACCAAATAAGACCATTTGAAAACCGGTTTTAATTAATACAAACTGAACTTAACCGTTTGATTTATAAAATCGTTTAGTTTGGTTCGGTCCGATCGGGTTTTCATGTTTAATCTGATTCAGTCTGGTTTTTAGATACCCCTAGTGAATAACATAAGTAACATCCCTAAAAGAAAGTAGAAACAATGGATGCTACAAAAACTATTAAGCATAAGAGAAAGGAAAAAGTTCCAACACAAAAAACACAAGACATGCTCAGATAGTGACAACAACACAAATGACAAAAATGCCAACTAAACACATAGGTTTAGATAAATCATTGTTTGTATGTCAAAGGTCTTAAAGAAAAATAAGTAATCTATATGACATATAGATGTACTTAGTAAATTAGAGTAAGAATAGAAAAGAGAAACACTTACAAATACATGCTTGTAAAATCATCACAACTAACATCAATGAAACAATTACAACATAATAAAAAGATAAGAAGGAAAAAGATGGACGAAAGCCAACAATGGATAAACAGGGAAACAACACAAAACATGCTAGGTGCAAGGACAAAGAACCTAGTAAACCAAGAGAGAAGCACACTATATGACATGGCATATGCTTGTTAAGACAGTAGAAAACATAATACTTTGACTACATGAAGAACATGTGGCATAATACGTATACAAAAAGCTATAGAGGAAGAAGCAAGCAATATACAAGAATAACACACATAAAGAACAAGTCAAAGCAACTAGTATGTGAGAAACATAGTAAAGGATCATCCAGAAAGGAAAACTAACAAATATGATAATTAACATACAATGCATTGTAAGGAAACAATAAGCAAAAGAAGTAAAGAAGAATCAAACATATAAACACAAAAAAATGACACATATTCAGATACAAAAGAACGACAACCAAAGAGAGGAAGGAAATAGTCAACTTAACCCTAATAGATCATCCAAACATAGTGATCAAATATCATCCCTCTGTTTAAGGAATTTGTGAAGGGTAACAGAACTAGGAGATAGCCTCTGACTCATATGAGCATGAGGAATATATGAAACTCATGGTTTGTTTTGTTTAAAATATCTATAAAATCTAGACAAGTCATCCATATAAATAGGGAAAGGTAGACTTTTTGAAGTAGATATTTTTCTTTGAGCACTATAACTCAGATGCATAATGCAACCTACTTGACCATGCTCAGATGAGCCACAATAGATACATCCAGACAAAAAAGTTGGGAATGAACGAGATGAAGTTCTTTGAGATGAACTCCTCACATATCTAGGACATTACCTAGTAAGATGGTCAGTAGTACCACAAAAGATAACAAGTATGATGAGTGAAGTTAGAGAATCTGGGTCCTTGACTTCAAGGAGTTATATGCGGATGAGAGAAAGAAAGGGTACTCATGTTAACTTTCATAGGAGGATGAGAAGTTAATTTTTCACAACGAGGTCTTACATGACCTAGTTCACCATAGTGGTGACAAGTAGGAATAAAATAGGTAGAGGTAGCAGACCACTACTAGAGTGATGAGAAGTGTTAGCCTTAGGTGAATAGTTCATATTGCTAGAGAAACCAGGCTAGAACATGACAATTGACTTACCTTTAGGAGCAACAATAATTGACTTCAACTTAGAATTTTTGTAAATAGACTTGACAAACTTAGGAGTAGTAGAAGTAGAAATATAAACCCCTTCACTATACCCAATGCTGCATTTATCACTAAATGGTTTTGTGTTATTGATAATTTCACTTAATTTTCGGGAATCAGAAATCATTTTGTTAACAGTAGAGGAAGATTGAGCCAGTTCTTTTTCCCTCATGTAGAGTTTATTTTTTAAAGCTATCATATACTTTTCCTTTTCCTTAAGGAAAGATTATAGGTAAGCCATTGAATTGTTAAGAATCCCAACCCTTTCATTCATATGTTTCACCTCAGCTTTTTTCTTGGTGAGAGCATAAATTAGATACTCTTTGGCACTTTCAAGGACAATTATCTATTTTTTTAAATATTCAATTTCATCCCTTTGATCATTCGAGGGATCATGATTGACATACAAGAGAGTAGCTTTATCAGAGGTGGAACACTTCAATTGTTCCTCAAGTACCTTCATCTTCTCGAGATTTACATCAAACTTTTCTTGCAAATCTAGATGTCTCTTTTGAATGACCTTACACCTATTAGTGAGATCATATTGTTGATCATCAATTGAGGACTTCCTTTCCTCAAGAGTGTTTTTCAAAGCACTTATCTAGCATTCTTTTTTCATCTAGCTTTAAACAACCTTTTTCTTAGCTTTTTGTAATGTTATATGCTCTAACAAGGGTGCATTGTAGGAGTCAAGCAATTCATCTTACTCCACCTCATCATCAACTTTAGATTTAATCTCTTGAACATCTAAGGTAACAACCAGAAGATTAATGGCACTACCTAAAGCAACTAAGGCTATAAAATTAGTGGCATCCTCATCATCGCTATTGGTACTATCACAAATAGTAACCTCAGCCTTCATCACGTGCTTATGTGTGCGCTTTTGTTTCTAAAAATTATTTACTGCAATGTGATTAGGCTTCTCACACTCAAAGCATTTGATCATGATTAAGTGCCATTTGTTAGGTTTCTGAGATTCATTATATGAATTATAAAAAGATTTTGTAGATTTTGAGCCTTTAGAGCTCGAATTACCTTTTCTAATACCCCCAAAAGAGGGTTTATTCTTTCTAAAAATTTTAGTAAATCTCTAGCCAAGTAGAGCAATTTTATCTTCGTCGAGATTAGAATCATCATTATCAACAATTGTGGAAAAATATTCTTCACTCAAACCACTATCTTTTGATGTCTTGAGAGCCAAGATTTTTCCTTTCTTGAAAGTAGATTGCTCTTGTCCTAGTAATAGGTGATGCGGTTCGAAGACTTACAAGTCACCAACTAATTTATTAACAATAAGTTCACCAGACTTGTACATACACTCAAACACATTAACTTTAGCATGAAAATGATAGGGTAGGTTAGCAATAACTTTTTGAGTCTACTTTTCTTCGCTAATAGGTCTACCTAAGTTGTAAGAACAGTTGATAATGTTTGAAAAATGTGCATAAAATTTGTCAAATGTTTCATCCTCTTGTATGATATAGAGTTAAAAATCTTTGATCATTTTTAGAATTTGAGATCTTTTTATAACTGAGGTGCCTTCATGAGTGGTCTCTAAAATGTCCATGACCTAGTCAAGTACGAGGGTAAGGAGATATGGACTCCTAAAAGACTCTGTCCTAACTCATAAGAAGAAGAAAATACACACTTAAATAAAATGTGTAGTAGAATCACAGATAGTATAATATCAAAAATAGATAACTTGAACAACAATTATTATATATCAAAAACATAAAGCAAGTAAACAACAAATGTTTTCTAATAAGAGTTTATGCTTCAATATGTTGAGATATATATACAACAAATTCAAATTATACTAGCTCAACAAATGATCATGCATAACATTAGATATAATGAGGTAAACCCTTATAGAGACCGTCTCTATATGGTAACATCCTTGGGTTGTTTAAGACAACCACTCAATAGCAAATAACTCATTAAGAAATAAACAAGTTACAATACCAATAGACACTAAAACTATGATTACCTTTATCAGCCAATACCTCCATCCAAACTGCCTACTATTATTCTTCACTTGTTACTTCCATAACTAGTTGGTTGAACACTCGAATTTGACTATCCTCCACATCAAATTCTACATACATTTGAGAGTGGGTCAATAAACAAAAGAACTTGGGTCTCACCTAAAGACATTTTCATATAAAAAAGAAAAAATAAATAAATATCAATTTATATATTTAATAACCTAAATAATATGAGCAAACATAATTAACTTAATTATTATATCTTTAAATACTCTAATGTTATAAATGATAAAATTTACATTATTCTTTATTGAATTTATATCTATGTTTATTTTTTTTATGTTATTAGATTAGGAAACAAACAAACCAAAATATCATGATAGAATATTTAGAATTTAATTTCATTTTTAAGATTTTGAATAATAAATTAAAAACTACATATATTCTTTCTTTAAATTGAACTTTGAAATATACTTATAATTTGCTATAAAAGAATTCGTACACTCGCGAGAGTTTTACAGATAATAAAACCACAAAAAGTAATTTCGTAAGATCAGTATTTCTAATGCCGGTCTTACGATTCATTCATCATCAAGTTTTTGGCATTATTATCGATGAATGAATAACGTTTTTAAATTATTTATTAAAATTTTGAAAATTTTTGTGAACATTACAAAATTTAAAATTTAAAATTCAAATTTTTTTTAACTAATCTTGAAAGGTAAACAAAAACCTTTTATATCTAAAAAAAATTAAAATTAATATTTAAGATATAAAATAAAAAAAACAAAACAGTTACTATTCGTAAACAGTAAAACAAAATAAATTTAATTTAAAATTCAAAAAAGAAAGAAAGAAAGAAAGAAAGAAAATGTGTTACCGTTCTTGAAAAGTAATACAAAAAAATTTAAATTCAAAATTTAAATTTAAAATTTAAAATAAAAAAAAAAGAAAGAAAAAATGTTACTGTTTTGAACAGTAAAACAAAAAAAATTTTAATTTATTAATTTAACATTTAAAATTAAAAAAAACTGTTAGTCTTTGTGAACAGTAAACAAAAATAGTAAATTTAAAATTTAAAATTTAATATTTAAATAAAATTAAAAAAAAATTTCCTCTTCGTGAATAGTACAATTGTTTTTAAAACATTTAATTTTTAGATTTAAAATTCAAAATAAAAAAAAATTGAACAGTAAAACATAAAAAAATTTAATTTAAGTTTTAAAATATAAATTTAAAAAATAACTGTTTATCTTCGTGAATAGTACAAATTTTTTTAAAAAAATAAAAAAATTAAGTTTTACATTTAAAATTCAAAATTCAAAAAACAAAATTGTTACTTATCATGAACAGCAAAAAAACATTTTACATTTTAAATCAAAAGTTAAGATTTATAATTTAAAATTCAAAAAATAAAAAAATTAAACTGTTCTTAAATAATAAAACAAAAAAATTTAATTTAAAATTAAGAGTTAAGATTTAAAATTAAAAATTTTAAAAATTAATTTAAGATTTGATATTTAAAATATTTATTTAATTATTCTTTTTCAAAAAAAATTAAAACAAATTTTTGAAAAAAATTTAACTTTTAACTTAATTTTCATTTAATTTTTAATTCTTATTTATTTTTTTATTTTCCCTTAATTTTGTTATTTTTAATTTTCGTTTATTTTTTATTTTTAATCTTATTTAAATTTTTAATTTTCTTTAAATTTTTTAATTTTTAATTTATTTTTTTTAATAAAAAAAACTTAATTTATTAACTTAATTAAGATATATTTTTAAATTAACTTAATTAATTAAATTTTTAAGTTAACTTAATTTATAATTTTAAATAATAAATTTTAACTTAACTTAATTTATTAATTTAATTAACTTAGATTTATAATTAACCTAATTTATTAACTTAATTAATTTAAATTTAATTAACTGTAATTAACTTAAATTTTCACCTAATTTAATTTATTAACTTAATTAATTTTGATTTTAACTTAACTTAATTAATTTAAATTTTAGTACCATGAAAAGTAAAGATATAAGAGAGTTATGTCTAAGAGACTAGTTCTTGAAAGCCTTTGTGATAGTAGCCTTTCTTGAAAACGGTTCTATGCCTATGATGATGGGTTTTAAAGAGCTTTTATCCTACTATTCTTTCCTTAGAGCACTCTGTTAATACTGATTATGCTATTTAACTTAAAAATTATAAAAAAATAAAAAAAATTGTTGAAGTCATCTCCAAATTTTAAATATCTTTAAATTACAATCTGTGATAAAAGGAGGTAATTAGTTTGTTAGATTTAAGTACAAATGTGTTTTGATGCTTTATTTATTTGACTTGTACCTAGAAGTGAGTTATCTAAAACCCACGATCATGTCCATAGTTTTAAGTAAAGATTTTTTTTGAAAATCCATAAGGGCATGACTGAAAAAGTATAGGTAGACAAGCTTGTCTTACTTGTAAGTTTGATTGACTCAATGATGTGAGAACATTGAGTTTACTTAAAATGAAATCCCTCAAGTTGTGTCTTACTAAGACGTTAAACTAAGCGCTGGATGCGAGACAACTTATCATTTTAGTTTCTTTTATTTCTTTTATTTATTTAATTTATTTTGTTTATTTTAGTTTAATTGTACGTGGATAATTTTAGAATTGTTAAAACTAAAAATATTTGTTGAGATATTAGAAGTTCACAACGATTTGTCCGTGTGAACATTAATGACAAACATAATGGATGCACCTGTATTTTCCATTACTACTTGCACATTCTTAAGAAATAGGTAACTTTTCTTCTCTTTTCTCTTAATCTTTAATTTATAATTGTTACATTGAGGACAATATAAGTTCTAGATTAGGGGTGGTAAAAAGTTACTATGTTTGATTTTATTTTCTTTGTGTGGTTTAGTAAGTTTTAGAATTTTAGGATTAGTTTAAAAAAAATTATAAAAAATTTTATCATTTCTTTAAATCAAATTTAAGTAAATAGTTAAGTCTTTTGTATTGTTAGATTAATTTTGAAAACATATCATGAAGTATATGATAATTAGTTAGCTTTTGTCATAATATTTCTTGATAAGGTGTGAAAATTATATTAAATCCAAAATTGGTGTTTAGGAATCAAATAATGGAGACCCTTGTGAGATATAATTTGAACCTAATTTTCTTTATTCTGAGTCAAGTATATTTTTTCTACTCGAAACACATTTCTTATTTCTTCAAATTATTAGATGATCTCTATTTGACTTAACATTGAATGTCTAGATTTTTACATCTTAATGAAGTTTTATATATTTATTTTTCATTTGCTCAGATGAAATGATTTAAGTAGAAATTAATAGTGTATGTCCAATTAACTTTGACATTTTTTATCCTTTTGACTCATTTTGTCCAATTTTTTCATTTTTTTTTAATTTTCCTTATTTATTTTCTCAATATATTTGTGATGAGTGCTTAAAAATCACTAAAATTACCATGATTTAATATATTTATATTTGTATAATTTTATCATATTTTTATATAAATTTATCTTTTTAGAATCACAGGTATTTTTTATTGTTTTTTAGGTATTTTAGTTCAAAAATAACTTAAAGATTCGAAGAAAAATACTGCAGGCAATACATCACAAATATATTGAGAAAATAAATAAGGAAAAGTAAAAAAGATGAAAAAATTGGACAAAATGGATCAAAAGGATAAAAAATGTCAAAAAGGCCAAACAACGTCAAGCATCCACATGGCATCTGCGCACATTGCCCAAACAACGCCAAACTTGTGCCCATGTCTATGCCCATCTACACCCAGCTGCTCCAAGTTCCACGTGCGCACCCCTGTAATACGCCGGCACATGCCCGACACATACCTAACACATGTCGAGCTGACTTTCGTGCGTGTCAGTAGATGCCTGCACCCATTTGCGCATATTGTCGAACTCACGTGCACCTCTACACCCATCTGTGCCCAACCGCACCCATCTACTCCTCATCTGCACTGAGTTCTGCATGCAAAAGTGTGCACACATACCCAGCATATGTCGACACACGCCGACACATGGTCGGCATATGCACATCGTCGGCACTCGCCTAGCCAACGTACATAGTCAGCACACGCCCGACACCAAGACGACTTTCGCGCACGCCAGTACACACTTGCATCGTGCCACATGAGCACCATCTGCCCATCTACCGCGCCAACCGCCCATCTGTAGAGATTCCTATGGCCCATATGCATGCCAACCAGTCCAAACGCATCCAAATTCAAATTTTAAAATATTTTCCCCTCTTTTTTGGCCTTTTCCTCACCTATAAAAGGTCCATCTTTCCTCATTCCAAAAACACACAATTTTTTGAGCTCTTTCTCTATCTAACTTTCTTTCTAGAAAATTTTCTTTTTTTAGTTTTTATTTTTAAAGTTCTTCTCTTTTTGAGAGGAACTAGTTATGTTTTTATAAAAGAAAATTAAAAATTAAAAAAATTAAATACCGATCTTACGAAATTACCCTTTGTGGTTTTATTATTTGTAAAACTCTCACAAGTACACGAGTCATTTTATATAGTAAATGATAAGTATACTCCCAAGGTCGATCTAAGAAAGGAATATATATGTTTTTAAATTTATTATTCAAAATCTTAAAAACGAAATTAAATCCTAACTATTCTGTCACGATATTTTGGTTTGTTTATTTTCTAATTTAATAACATAAAAAATAAATAAACATAGATATAGATTCAATAAAGAATAATGCAAATTTTATCATTCATAACATTCGAGTATTTAAGGATATAATAATTAAGTTAATTATGCTTACTCATATTATTTAGGTTATTAAAGATATAAATTGATATTTGTTGATTTTTTTTTTGTATGAAAGTGTCTTTAGGCGGGGCTTATTAATTAACTAACTAATATCTTTTGCGGAGCTTATTAATTAACTAAATATTAAATTTCAACTTTATTTCTAAGAAAATAGTAAACCATTTAATCACAGCTTTAGTCGGAGTCAAATAATTAGACTTTATTCAAGATGTCCAAATTAAACATAAGAATTTAATTATCCAAGTACTAACTTTCAAGTTTTAAAACCATTATTGAAAATATGTCGTTAATACATTTTCGAATAATAATTCTTATAAAAAAAATTTTGAAATAGAGTTTCACTCTAACTACTGGATAATTGTACCAATAAATAAAAGAGTAATACTCTAAATTAGACCGGATAATTAAACCTTAAAATCTAATTTTTAGATTTAAGTTTGTAATGAAAAATAATGTATTTTTCTCTAACATTTTTAATATAAAATCTTGAATAAAAGCAAAATCAATTTTATTTTATGAAAATGTTTTACCTATTCAATATTTTGCAAGCATAAGAACGTTATAATTATATTTTATTTACAAACAACCAGTTATGTTAAATTTAATCACACACAAATTAAATATATAATAAAACATAAAAAAATAACTGTAAAGAATCTATTAAAATAATACCTTAAAAGAATCCTTACAATAGTTTGATGTTAATTTTGTTGTTAAAAAACCTCTAAATCGATTTACATATTTGCTTATTGAATCAAAAACTAAAAATTTATAAAAACATAACTAGTTCCTCTCAAAAAGAGAAGAACTTTAAAAATAAAAAAACTTTCTAGAGAGAGAAAGAGCTCAGAATATTGTGTGTTTTGGAATGAGGGAAGAGGATCCTTTTATAGGTGAGAAAAAGGCCAAAAAGGGGGGGAAAATATTTCAAAATTTGAATTTGGACACGTTTGGACAGGTTAGCACGTGTATGGGGCACGAGAATCTCAACAGACGGACATTTGGCATGGTAGATGGGCGAATGGCGCGTGCTGGCTCGTGCGGGACATGGCGAGGAGTGTGTATGCGTGTACTGGCAAGTGTGAAAGTCAGTGCGGTGTGTGTCAGACGTGTGCTAACTGTGTGCCTTGGCTGGGCGTATGCCGACCACGTGCGTGCATGTACAGCCATATGTTGGGCTTATGCCAACCATATGCGGGTGTGTGTCAACGTATGCTAGGCGTGCACGTGCAGTGTTGTTCGTGGAACTCGGCGTGGATGGGATGTTGTGAGTGGGACTAGAAAGGTTGGGGTGCGGCTAGGCACAGATGATCGTAGATGCAAGCACAAGTTCTGTGTTGTTCAAGTGATGCACGCAGATGGGCGCAGATGCGTAGGAAGATGCTCGGCGTTGTGTGGCGAATGCGAGTTTTGCAATGTTTAGGAGATGCGTGTAGATGGATACAGATGCGTAGGTAGATGCTCGGCGTTGTGTGGTGGCGTGACTGGGCGTGTTGTATGCGTTTCTTGGCTCGTTTGTGTGGCTACGCGTATGAAGTTGGCATTTTTGACCCATTTTTTCACCTTTTTTATTTTTCCTCATTTATTTTCTCAATATATTTGTGATGTATTGCTTCTAGTATTTTTATTCGAATCTTTAAGTTATTTTTGAACTAAAATACCTTATAAACAATAAAAAATATTTGTGATTCCGAAAAAACAAATTTATATAAAAATATGATAAAATCAAAAAAATATAAATCTATTTAATCAATTAAAATACTTTAAATCATGATAGTTTTAGTCATTTTTAAGCACTCATCACAACCTCCAACTAGCTTATTGCTAGTCCCTTAGTAAGAGAAGTGATCAAAACTAAAAATTAAAATATCATAAATCATTTCTGTGGATTGATACAGTTGAATTTAGTGTATGCAACAAGTCTTTAAACCTCTAGGTTGTCCTAGTGGATGAGTTTAAGTCTCGTGAGGGTTTTCAGTAATGATACCCACAAACATTAACAAAAGAAAATGAAAACAAAATAAAAAAAATAAAATAAAAAGTTAACTAAAATTTAAAATAAAGTAAAATGACTAATATAAAATAAAAAAGTGAAATACAAAAATATATCACGGTTATAATCTCTTTTAAACTTCATAATTAAAATCTTAAGTATAGATTATTTTAACTTCCTAAATATTCATAATTTATTATAGTAAATAGTTGAAAATCATTTTCATATTCCATATCAATCATCATTAAAATCTTTACTATCAAGAAAGAAGAAGAAAAAGAAAATGAATTAATCAAATCATAGTCTAAGGCTGGAAGATTGCCTATAATCACATAATAAAACTAGCAAAATATAGATTCAAAGAATCATCATTAAAATCTTTACAATCAAGAAAGAAGAAGAAGAAGAAGAAGATATCACGGTTATAATCTCTTTTAAACTTCATAATTAAAATCTTAAGTATAGATTATTTTAACTTCCTAAATATTCATAATTTATTATAGTAAATAGTTGAAAATCATTTTCATATTCCATATCAATCATCATTAAAATCTTTACTATCAAGAAAGAAGAAGAAAAAGAAAATGAATTAATCAAATCATAGTCTAAGGCTGGAAGATTGCCTATAATCACATAATAAAACTAGCAAAATATAGATTCAAAGAATCATCATTAAAATCTTTACAATCAAGAAAGAAGAAGAAGAAGAAGAAGAAGAAGAAGAAGAAGAGGAAGAAGAAGAATAAGAAAAAGAACTATTGATTGGAGTCTATGGTGGAAATCCAATTTTTGTTGCCTCTATCTTGCTTCAGCTTCAAATCTTTACTTTTTTGTATTTTTATCTATAATTTTCTATGAATTTTCTATGTATTTTTTGGTTAATCCTAATTACATATTTATAAAATAAGAGTTACACACAATGTAGTTAGGGTTAGGGTTGTAGAAGTCTAATACACTAAAAATTCTAATCCTAATAAATTTGGAAACAAGTGTATTAAAGTGCTAAAAATCTGAACAATTATATGCAAATCAGGAATAAGGGCTACAAAGCACATACAATTATACCGCATCACGATGTGAATTTTGTACCAAGAAACTACACCTAAAAGAGTTGTGTTGCAATGAAACTAAAATCATATTGTAATACAAAGTCGTTGCTTGTGCCTCACAATTTCACTCAAGAGCCATCTGTCGTGGCATACTTGGACTTAAGCCATAGAGTCCAATTATTTTCAAGAGATTGGTAGAGCCCAAGAGGATTGTACTACAACATGATTTGACTCTTTCCTCAGTGCACTTGTTTTGCTCTAAAATGCACCTTTTAGTCTTGTTTGCTCATATTTGTTCCTTAATACCTATATAGCAAAACACAAATACTAAATGATATGCCTATGGTCTCGATTTTTTATAAGATCATGAGAAAATGGTATAAGACTGAGACGAAATGATATGCCTATAACCTCGGTGTTTTATAAGAATGTGCCCAAATGGTATATCTATTGTCTCGGTTTTTATAAATAGTGACTACATACATCTCAATTAAACCTACAATAAATTTATCAATTATAATATTAAAAGTCATTTTATTAAAATTAAAAGTGTAATTACATTTGAGAGTTTATACACTAAAAAATAATAAAGTCTTACTTATTAGCTAATCAAAGTGTTTCAAACTATGAAATACATGCAAAAAATTTACCTATAACAATACTAATAAAATTGTCCATAATCTAAGTAAATCTAATAAAAAAGTATATAAGAGTGTCCTCTAACTAGCTAGTTATAGTTGTAAGAATGGATAAAATAATTTCCCACTACCATGAGGAGGAACTCCACGGCTTTCTATCTTTAGCTCCAAGCTATTTGAAGGAACCCTAAAACGTTTCAAAACAGGCAAGGCAGTAGACCGAAAAGTATCAACAAATGGATCCTTTGCATCATTTGTAATTCCTGGGTAATTCAAACAACTTAATCAAACTGGTAGCCCAGTGTTTAAGGTTCATATAGACAGATAAAGTGGCTAAAGTGGCTGGTGTTTCAGCTCAGGGTAAAAATTAAAGCTAGCACATGAAATTCTACATTTGCATATGTTGGTTAGCAAGTTTATTGAGCTAAGAGAATTGCAAATATTTTTCTATGAAGACACGGAGACACCTATTTGGGGCTCTCTAAGTAACATAGATCTACATCCCTTTCTAAACCTTGTCTAAAGTTAGTCACCATAAAACTAAAAAAAGTGTTTGTGTGCTATTAAATCTAAATTCAACCTAATTCATTGATATATGTAGGCTTGTTATATAATGGTAACTCCAGGGTCTTTGAAATTTTCTCTTAATAATTATCAAACTATACTTCTACACAAGTAGTGTTGAAGCAAGTTTATAATAACAGTGTAGGAATAATATTACCGATAACTTGAAAGTAACTGTTTGGGTTGAGTCGCGGATTAGGTCGCTCTTTTTAATACGTTTCGCGGCTTTGCCCAATTTGTGCAAGCAAACACAACCTTGTCGTCCCCAGGATAAAATAGCCCAGAATCTTAATCTCTATCTCAGAACTTCACTGCACTGATGAAGACTGGAATGCTACACCTGAAAATTTGTTGCTCGGAAAACTAAAAAAGAACTTAGAAATTGTAGAGAGAATTTTTTTTCATAGGGAGATGAGATTGCAGATTGTTGTGTTGAAACTGAGAACTGAAGCCCTCTTTTTATAGGTTTTAGAAACCGTGTGGCAATTATGATAAAATGGTAATGTCTGGGAATTAAGAGTGTAACGGCTATTTTCAGATTAAAGACGAGTAACAGACATTTTTGTGAGTAAATACGAGCAACGGTTCTTTTTCTGAATAAAAAAGACAAATGACTATTTAACAGTCATATTCTTGATAAAAGAAAAATAACAGTCGTTTTTCGGGAAAAAATGTATATATATATATAACAAATATATTTTTAAGTGGAAAAATTTTCCTTAAAAAGAATATTTTTTCAAAAAATAAAATAAAATACCATCTCATGGACTCGGTACGGTCGGTCGGCGACGTGCGTGTGTGGTATCACATTTACCAAGGTCCTCTTCACTTCCACAAAAGTGGGTGCCCCTTGGGCCCAATCCCAATAAGTAACTCTTCACTATTTATACCTCTTTAAAATAATATAAGAAAGCAATGTGGGACAAGACTTTACAATTTTTTTATTAACTTCATCTTTTCTAACAATCATTTTTTTATAAACTTCATCTTTTTCCAACAAGTAGCAAAACATAGCAGTAGCAAACATACAACAAAAGTTACAGAACAAAATGGAGGAAGAAAGGAAACAGACTTCAAGTTCAAGTCTTTCCAAAATAAAGAAAAAACCCATACCTTTAAGCCTAATAGAAAATGTCTTTTTGGAAAACAAACCAAACAAGAGCAGAGCGTCCAAGAAATAGCCAATGGACTGACTAACGCCTAAGAAAGAGTTAGTTAAGACCTTGTGTTAACAAAATTGACTCTCATTAAAGATTGAATGGTCACGTTAACAAAATCATTTTCTTTAACATTATTAAGCCCAACCTGAAAATTTGGAAAATTAAGAAAGAGTTAGTTAAGACCTTGTGCTAACAAATAATTATATGTAACATAAATAATAATAAAGACAGTATATAATTTGTTTGGGGAGGGTTGAAGCTACATACCATTCTAGGAAGATAATCAAAACCATCAGGTGCCATAGACCATTACTTTATTTTGTCAAGAAGCTAAACTTGCTCTACAGTATACCTACATTTATGAGCATATAAGTATTGGCATGTGCTTTCTTATATGTATACCACTACAACCAGACCTTAGAATAAGAACTTACAAAACGAGAAGCAAAATGGAGATGTAAAATTAACCAAATTCCAACAAACCTTAGGTTTAGAACATATCAAATGTCATCTAATGATGGGTCACTAATTTCATATCCATAGAAAGGTTTATATAAACATGGTGTCCTGCTTCAAGGCTATGCATATATGCATTAGAACTCTTCCTCTTCCTTGGTTTGGATTCAATGAAGTAATTAATTAATTAGCATTCACGCTAACTAAGTGTGCATGTGTACCCATCACATGTGAAAAATCAATTGCAAATGTGAAAGCGAGTAATGAGATGATAGTATCCTCAATTATAAGCACCACATACTATATGAAAGTTCACACAAATTTTCATAAAATATATAAAATTTGAACTACATCTAAAAAACAAGGAGAGAAACAGAGAGCAGTATGTAAAATTTTTCAGGTTTAAAACAAGCTACGAACAAATTTACAGCAAGCTGCAAAAGCGAGGCCTGGAACATAATTACCTTTCATTGGCTTTAACCACTGTATCACTCCAGCGATTACGCCAGCTCACAGTACTGAAGATAAGAATTGTTGTGTGTTTCGCCCAGCTAAAGTATCAGACGAGAAATAATAAATCAGAGTCCACCAAGTAAAGAAACAAATATCATTAGAGGACAAATCAAGAACAAGGTTTATTCTCATCTGAAGTTATTTAATTCCAGTACCCTGTTGAAGTGAGAGGGATGTCATCATCAACCCTCCAATTACCAAAGCTGACGCCACCAGGAGATACTGCAATAATACCAGTTTAAAGTTTAAACACTTCAAATTCTAACATTTAGAACCCAAAAAAAAAAAAAAAACCTTTAAACTATAAATGCAAATTACACCAAGAAATCAATAGTATAACTCTTGTTTTGCTTATCTCCCATCATTTTTCCGAAAGGAAAGTTTGCTCTTTATAATGAACTTCATTTTACATGCTCAAAACTTTATACCATTACCTAGGAGCAGTAAAAAAGATAAAGTCTTTTCAACTAAAAATGAAGTATTATGACATTTGTAGGTATTCTGCAACCCTGTTACTTTTTCTAATATTAATACGTATTTTCTACGAGAATTTATTACAAATAATTGGCAGGCAAATAACAAGACACCAACTTGTACGCAAGTAATTAAAAAAAATCGAAAATCAAAAGCAATTGTTCCGGATACTGTTTCGTGAATAGTAAATAAAAAATTTTAAATTGATATTTTAATTTAAAAAAAATCAAAAATCAAAAATTACTGTTCCTTTAACAGTAAATCAAAATTTTTAAAAAATTAAACTTTAATTTATTTAATTAATCTCTTTTCTAAAAAAAAAAAACTAACTGTGTAAATATTTAAGAGATTAGTTCTTAAAAACCTTTGTACCACTAGTCTTTTCTCGAAACGTTACTTTGTTTAGAGAATGATTTTTAAGGAGTTTTTTTCCCACCAATCTTTCCTAAGAGAATTCTTGGTTAATACTGATTATGTTATTTAACTTATTTATTTAGTATTTTATATTAAATACTATATATATTTTCTCTAAATTTTTTTATAGTTATTTTATTATTATTTTCCTTTTTAATTGATGAATGTTTTAAATTTATGTTTTCACTAGTCAATGCATAGTATGAGATCCTTAGAAAACCCTCTTAAACCATACATATATAATATTCATAAATTTAAACAACTATTCACAAGTTTGAATTCTAACCATTAGCCTATTTTTTGAGCTAAATACAAAACGAAGCCTGAATCTTCTACCAGAACCAATAAAAATGAGAGAAACCCCACATATTAAGAAAATCTCCATAAATGAGTTTTCATAGCCAGTAATTAGCATGAAAAGTGCCTCTATCCAGTTGGGTGAAGTTGCTGAAAATTATGACTTGAAAAACATTCATTTTTCCATGCTTCCTTCATTATATGGGTCGTCTAATGAATATTCTCTTTCCTTCGTTAGGGATTTATATGCCACAGTCCAAACCTTCCCCATCGATATTCTAAACGAGGACCAACTTAGAATGATGTGTTTCCCCTAAGCCTTGAAGGACAAGGCTAAAGCTTGGTTGATGTCATTCCCTCTAAGTTCACTTGACCTGAAAGAAAATTTACAACAAATTCATGAAAAAATTCTATTCACACCAAAAAAATCAGAGATGAGAGCAAAAATTTTCATTTTCTATCAGATGGAAAGAGAATCATTCCATAAAGCCTAGGACAGGTTCAAACTATTCCTCACTCAATGCCCTCATCCCAACTTTTCTCTACAGTTGTAGAACTAATTCTTCTCAGAGACGTACAACCTCTTTGAGATGTTAGGTGAGAATTCCCAACATAAAAGCTCCCAAGTAAGAAGAGCTTGAGTTCATGAAATTGATTCCAGCAATGATGTGCAAAGACAACTTGTTCATTTATCAAGCAAGTTACCCTTCTCACTACGCAAACCAATACCAACAATAAACATTGTGATTTCTATAGCAACATAGGACATGATACTGAAGCTTATCCATATCAAGGAGAAACACCAGCTGGACTTGAACAGATTAATGCTTAGGGAGCATATCAACAGAGACTAAGATTTGACCTCAATTCAAATACCTATAATCTTGGGTGAAAAAATCATCCCAACTTCTCTTGGAGGCAACAAAAAATTCTTTTTGCCCAAAGCTCAAATCAGTTAGGATAGAAATTCTACTAGCCCATTCTAAGAAGTCTTCCCAATAAACCAACCTTAGAAGACAACTTGAATTCTTTTATTCAAGTATGCAAAGATAATCGGTCTAAAACTAATCAAAGGTTAGACTTTGTGAAAAATTCTATAAAAAAGGTAGAATTTTAAGTGGAACAGTTTGATGAGCACCTTCAAAAACAAAGCAAAGACTAAGTGAATAATCAAATTGGATCAAATAAATTCAATGAAGAAGAGATATTAAGTTTTTTATTCTAAAAACTCCAAACAACGTCTTATTAGAATACGATAAATTTTAATCCTAAATAGTAGGTCACTCGTTATTGTATTTTCTTTTCGTTTTAGTTTGTTTTGTTTTGTTATTAGTCTTTGTTATTATACCACATCATTTATAGTTTCAAATTTATGTACTTACATTAAAAAAAAATAACCGAAAAAAACCAATTACATTAAAGCCAATGTGAGACAATTTTTTTTACATTTGAAAATTACAATTTTGTTTTAGAAATGATTTAATGAATAAATATTTTCTCATTTTTTTCATGAAAATTAAAAATGGCAAATTCCTAAATAGCATTACAAGGATGAAATAGATTTTGTCCCAAATTATTGAATCGGATACGGGATAAAATTCTCTTAATAACAAAAAAAAATTGTTACAAAAATATAGAAATTGATATGCTTGAAATTATTTCAAAAACAAATTTTTGGGAAAAAAAATTTAGTTTTCAAGGACAAATGTTTTCGCCTTTGTAACAATTCCAAGCATACGGTCGTCACTCTACTTATGTGACAAATTTTGTATTATTTAGAGACAAAATTTGTATCCTTAATTCCATTTATTTTTGGTACAAATTTTTATTTTGTACTTATAATGCTTTATAGGACTTGTTCACTAGTGATTTGAGATGTATGAATCATCGTGAATTAATGACTATCAATATATAAAGTAATATTTCTTTTGCTAGACTTTTCCATCTATTGCACACGATGAATTTATGATTATTAATATGAAGAAATTTTGAAAACTTTTCTTAAATATTTGCAATATTTTACACTTCAATGGGTTTTTTTAAAAAAAAACATGTTCTTGTTATTTGTAATTTGGTCTACACGTTTTTCTCATTATGAGAGAATTTCAATTGATTTGTTACCTAAATTAAATCTTAACTGTCCCTAGCTACAAAAAAGACAGGCCAATTAGGTATATATGTGCCACTAAATTTGTATCTAAAACACATTTTGATTAGCTAGTGCCTTACAGTCACAACTCATCAGTACTAATGGCTATCATCAAGAAATTTCTCAGTGTGATTTTCTTGTTCTATCTTATTGTCTTAGGTAAATAAACGCTATCCCTATTGGTTATACAATATTGAGAAATGAAAGTACAGTATGAATGCAAATATTAACTTGATTTTAAATGATTTTATTAACTTGATTTTATCATATCAACATATATATGTGCTCAATAATGCAAATATTATTACCATGAAATCCTTTTTTTTTTGTCTGAACTGTTGATATCATTCTTATAAATTTAATCATTTGAGATAATAGAGCGTAAAAAGTATTTAAAATTTTTTTAACTTGTTATCATATCCCTTATTAAACAAGTCCATCGCCTCAAAATCATCATGAACAATAGAGGTTACGTAATATATATTATTTGCAAAGGAAAATAAATTGTTCATCTAATAATTATATTTAAATCTTAACCAACAACAGAATTTATATGTTTAACGAAAATAAATAAATAAAATTTGCATTTTTTTTATTTCAAATTATATATAGGTTGTGAGCATACTAAATATTTTTTAAACTATTTTTAAAAAAAAATGTTTTAGTATTTTAGTGGTACCCTTTTAATAAAAAAGTATCCACATGGATCCAAATTTTCAAAATAATACAATAGTAGTCCCTTATTTATTTTAAGATATACAATTGATCCAAAATTATGTTTTAAATTTAAAATTTCATCACATTTTTGACACATATGGTATAAATGTAGAGTAATTTTGTCATTCAAAAGTGGTACTCTATTTAACAAAAAATATACATGTGGACTTATACTTCATAACAATATATTAGTAGTTGTTATATTTAATTTTATGTATATTAATGGTCCAAAATTAATATTCAATTGAAAATTTTAGCATGTATCACACACATGAACAAAAAAATTAAAGACAAACATATCTTTAAAATAATTAAATAAAACAAAAGTTCATGAAAATATTATTAATCAATAACCTTAAAACGAAATGAAATAATGAAACCTAAGAGAGAATTTTGAAAAATCCTAAAGGCATCGAATCATGTTGAAGATATTGATTTTTCGAGAAAACTCAGAAATGGATGGTTTTGTAATAAATACTCAAGGCTTTTACTTGATACTAAAACATCAAAACAAAGGAAAATACTCAAGTTTCAAAACAAGATACAAACTTAGATAGGATAAACAACTCAAACTAACTAGAATGTCAACTGACCATATTATTATAGTCACAATAATGCATGTAAGCCTAAAGCCTTAAAGATAAATAAATAATCTATATGATATAGAACATAAAAAACCATCACAAGCAACAAGTATATAGTAGAAAGATAAGACAACACTTAATTACTTAAGGTTGAAAAATATACCTCAATTTTCTCAAAAAGACATAAAGCAAAAGATAAAGAATGGCATGCAAAAGATAAACATTAAAGAGGAAGAAATAAACTTAGAACCAACACAAAGCATTATGAGTGCATAGAGAATAACCTATCAAATAAAAGAAGATCTAATTCATATGATATAACATATGAATGAAATGACTGCATAAAGAAAGATCATAATACTTTAATACTATATAATGAAATCATGTGACATAATACTTAAGGTAAAAGTTACAAAAAAAAATAATGGGTTGAAGACTAAGAGATGGCTCATTAGTAAAAAAAATAGGTTTAAAGATAAATTTGCCCTTAGTTGTTGCCACATGTGTGAAGCACATGTTGAAATTCTCAAATAAATTTTTACTTTAGATCATTAGTACCTAAATATGAGTCCACATGCTTAATTTTGTTAAATAAGGTACTAATAAAGTATCAAACATTCTGAATGACATAAGTACTCTTCATTTGTATCACAAGTGTCAAGCATATAATGAAATCCTTATATTAAAACACGAAATTGAATTATTTGTATATCTTAAAGTAAATATAGGAGTACTATTATACTATTTTAAGAATATGATTTTATATAGATACCTTTTGATATAAAGGGGTACCATGAATGTACTAAACCAAAAAAAATGTGTCTATATGTATATATATCATAAATGTTCCAATGATAAATGACTTGAACAAATAATAATGACAAATGATATTTAGATGAAACTTTTTATATGTATAAATGTTAATAAATATAAAAATTTAAATTAATGAGTAATTCTTAAAATAAAAAAAAAATATTTAATATATATACCATTAAATTATGTTTATTCAAAAATCAAGATTGTTTATTAAAGAAAAATACAATTATGATCTTTTACTTATTGTGAAAAATATTTAGAGAAAATATCCTTAAAATTGTTATAACTTAAATAAACTGTAACTAGAATAATTAAAGAAAAAATAAAATAAAATATAAAAAAATGAATAAAAACATAAAAAATAGTTATTTGTCATTACATAGTTAATTTTTCATAACAATAAGAATAATTCGTTATAAAAAATACAAAATTTAAATATCACTTTAGAAATAAGTATAGAACATTTAGTTCACCTTCCAAAAAAAGTCATTTGATGTTATTTTCACTTTAAAGTGTTACCAAAATTATGAAAGCATGATATTCAAACATTGTTGTTTCTACCATAGTTATTCAAGAAATCTTCAACCAAATATATAAATGAGACACAAATGTATCTCTTTTTCTCACAGACTAAATTTAAATCAGAGCGAGGCTAGCTCACAACTACAATTCATATATTTAGTCTCAGATATTTAGCCTTGGTTTTTATAAAAATCGAGGCTATATGGTTTTGATCTCTGTTATTTAAAAACTGAGGCTATAGACATATCTTATAACCTCAGTTATTTAAAAACCGAGGTCATAAACATACCCTATCAATTTTCTCTATTTTATACATAACATTAATTTTTTCCTTTTCCTCCTTTTTTTTACTTTTTCTTTCTCTCATCTTTCATCTTCCCACTCTCATTTTTCATTTTCCTCTCTCTTTTCATTTAATTCCCTCTATCTCTCTTTTTTATTTTTTATTTCTCTTTCCTAGCCTTTTCTCCCAACTAATCCAGAAAAAAGCTCTGGAAACATTTCTTCTTTGGCGTCACTGGTTGTGGCATCGCTAGTTGTGGCATCGCTGGTTGTGGCGTTGTTGTTAGTGGTTCAGCTTAGATGGGATGACAGACTTTGCACACGTTGGTGGAGTTAGTGGTTCACTTCGCCTTCTGGCCATCATCGTCTCTCCTTCTGGCCGTCGCCATCGTCTCGTGATGGAGGTGAAGTTAACTGTGTGTAATGAGACTGAATCATCGGATGGTGATGTGCTAATTTTTCCAAAAATGGTCAAGTACAGGTAAAATCTCGTTGATCTATAGCCTGAAGGATAGGAACCACAATTTCTCTGTTTTACCAGAGCCATTGTCCTTCCCACCTGATTCTCTAAAGGGTATTTATCCTATGATTACAGTTTCGCTTGTTTATTTGCGAGTTACTGCACACGGTCTTTTATGGCATATAATAGATCTCTTCAAGTTTTATGATATTCATGCCCTAATTTTCATGTAGGATTCAATTCTAAAAGTGGGAGAAAAGATGGGTATGGCTTAAGTAGTTTGAGTAGAAAGCTTTCATCATCTTCTCTACCTTTAACTCCTTGTAGCCAGGACGAGATCTTACAGTCCTCCAAGTTGAAAGGTTTTAGCTTTAATGAACTCAAGGCTACCACAAGAAATTTTTGTCCCGATAGTGTTCTAGGAGTGGGTGGTTTTGGTTATGTTTTTAAAGGGTGGATTGATGAACACACCTTTGTTGCTGCTAAACTTGGGACTGGAATTGTAATTGCAGTGAAGAGACTCAACCAAGATGGGTTCTAAGGTCACAGAGAGTGGTTGGTAAGTACATTTCTGAGCTTGAGCGTTGTTTAGTTTGATTCATATGCTTAAACTAGAATGTCATGTTAACGATTTTACACATTACATGTCATTTCCTTGCAAATCAAGGCAATATTTTTTACAGAATCTACTAAAATTTTGGTTTTCTATTATGAATTGACAATTGGCATATGTTTGGAGCCTTATGAATGACAAAATTAATTAATTATTTGATGCATGATTGAACATGCAGACAAAAATCAACTACCTAGGACAACTAAATCATCCTAATCTTGTTAAGTTGATTGGTTACTACTTGGAGGATGAGCATCGACTTTTGGAGTACGAATTCATGTCTAAGGGAAGTATGGAGAACCATCCTTTTAGGATTGAGAACTTTTATAATCGTCACAAACCTTATTATATAAACCTATTATCTTTCTATTGCTGATTAGTTGTTCCTGAATAGGGAGCTCTCATTTCAACTCATTTTCTTGGAGTCTGTGGATGAAAGTTTCCCTTGGTGCTATAAGGGGGCTTTCTTTTCTTCACAATGTTGAAAGAAGAGTCATATACCGTGACTTCAAGATATCTAATATTTTTCTTGATTCAGTATGTAACTTGATTAATATATGCACAAATTCGATGTAACTTTAAAAGCTTCTAGGTTGACTCACTCACGCTGGTCTAATTATGTCCATATTGATTTAGAACTACAATGCAAAGCTGTCTAATTTTGGGTTGGTAAGAGATGGTCCAACTGGTGATAAGAGCCATGTCTCTACGAATTCATGTCTAAATATTTAGCAACATATACTTTTTTCATCTTTAGTTCACTTCGTTGGTGCACTGCGCTGCGCTGTTGTTGGGCTGGTGCGTTGGTGTTGGTGCTAGTGTTGGGATGGTGTCTTTGGTCTTTGCTTTGATGTGTTAGTCTTTGCTTTGATGTAGTCTTTGATCTTGGTGTTGGTGTTGGTGCACTACACTGGTGTTGGTGCGCTTCCCTGGTATTGATACTAGTGCGTTGCGTTGGTGCTAGTGTTGGTGCGACTGGGATGTTTAAAGACGTTTAATGTGTTTCTATAATTACAATTCAGTTTATTATTATTCTTGATTAATATTGTAGGTGATTCAGGTAGGATAAATATTTCAATTGGCAAAAGATGCAATTGAATATACATTTGTAGAAGATGGAGTCAAGAAAGACTTTAGAGAGATTTTCAATTAGCTGAAAAGCATGAATTATCATTATAATCGTTTTTGTAGCATATTTATGCTTGTAATTAATAGTAAAAAGTCAGTTTGTAATAATAAGTTTTTATTATGTTTTAGTGTATAATGAACTCTCGAATGTAATTATACTTTAATTTTAATATAATATGATTTTTAATATTGTTTTTAATAAATTCATTATAATTTATATTGATTTTTAATATTGTAATTATTAATTGTATTTTTTTTAATTTATGTATATCCTATGACCTCGGTTATTAGAAAACCGTGACCATAGACCTACGATCATGGTTAAAAATTGAGGTAATATGTACTTTTTGTAGTAGTAGCTTATAATTATTGAATATCAATGGCCTACATAACCAAATTCTTCACTGAAATTCTTATTTTATGTTTCGTCAACAAAGGTACAATTTTTTCATTGGTTATTACGATTACTTATAAAATGCATCGTTTTGCTAATGACAAGGGAGATCGGTCCGAGTCAATACTCGTTGAGTCAATGCCATGTGGCATAACATGATTTGTAGTAACGGATGGTGTGGCGTACGTGTGGGACCCGAGGAGCAATTGCGTAGCTACACGTTGTAGTGCTATTTGACCACACTCTGAAGTCAGATTGAACGTCATGCTAACATGTGGCATGCTATTCGTCCTCCTCACACGTGACGATCTACGATTTGTTGTCCCTACTAGCATGGCATCTGCGTGGTTTGCACAGTCAGCTCCTCTACTTGCGTGAAAGGCCACGTGGTATCTTTTGATTAGCTCTGCGTTAAAAATTCATAAAAAATTTCAAAAATTATATTTTCACTAAAAAGTTTATATTTTAATATTTTTTGTCCTAAAAATACTATTTAATGAATAAAATAAATAAATATTAAGTAAAAAATGTACTAATGACTCTACTTTTATAGAATCAACAGTGGGCAAGACCTACATATATATGAGACATATTCTAATGATAAATGACTTAGACAAATGATATTTAGATGAAACTTTTTAAACGTATAAATGTTAATAAATATAGAAATTTAAATTAAATAGTGATTCTTAAAATCAAGAAAAATATTTAATTATAACTAAAAACATATATACCATTAAATTATGTTTATTCAAAAATCGAGATTATTTGTCTAAACTATTTGTATTAGGAACACCGTATATATATGATTAAAAATAGAGAAAAAATACCCTTACAATTATGTACTTATTGTAAAAAATACTTAGAGAAAAATTCTATTAAAACGGTTATGATTTAAATAAATTATAATTAAAATAATTAAAAATAATAATTATTTATTATTATGTAGTCACTTTTTAATAACAATACGAATAAATTATTATAAAAAATAAATAAATAATTTAAATAATATTTTAAGAATAAATATATAACATTTAGGTCACCTTCCAGGAAAAAAAAATATCAGTGCATAGTATTTTGACTTTAAAGTGTTACCAAAATTATGAAAGCATGATATTCAAACATTGATATTTCTACCATAGTTATTCAAGAAATCTTCAACCAATGATATAAATGAGGCACAACCGCATCTTTTTTTCTCACAGACTAAATTTAAATCAGAGCGGGGCTAGCTTTTAATTACTGAATACCAATGGCCTACATAACCAAATTCTTCACGGCAATTCTTATTCTATGTTTCGTCAATAAAGGTACAATTTTCTTTCCTTGATTATTACGATTATTTATAAAATGCATCATTTTGCTCGTATTATTATTCTTAAATTTTTAAAACTTCATCCAATTGATATATATCATTTTTTACATCGTGATTAAATTAGATAAAGATTAATGTTAAATTATTGATGGATTTTAAGAATAATCATTTAATCTTGAATATTAAAGTAATTTTTTTCTTTCTAAATTAATTAATTAGTAATATGATGATTAAAAAGAAAGAATTTAAAAAACTAATCATAAAAATAAATGGATTCATGCAGGGTTATGTAAATGCACATTGGGCAACATAAACATAGGAACAGTGAGAACAGGAAGAGAGATTGGAGGAAAGCCAGAATGGGCAGTTACAGTGATCAACAATTGTCCATGCCCTCAATCCCAAATAAAATTGTCTTGTAGAAGTTTTCAATCTTCAATTCCTATTAATCCATCAATATTCAGGAAACAAGGCGATGCTTGCCTCCTCAACAATGGAAATCCACTTCGGCCTTCTGCTTCCGTTACTTTTTCTTATGCTTGGGACCCTCCTTTTCTTCTACTACCCATCTCTGCTGTTCATTCATGTTGATTTTATTTAATTATTTAATTTCCCCCCTCCTTATGTCATTTTTGTTATGATTTTAAAAAATAATATAATAAGAGCGCCCTTGAAAATTTAGTTTGATAGAAAAAAAATTGTTAAAATATTTGGATAATTTTTTAATTAAAAATTATATTATTAGATCATTAAAAAATGCAAGCATAATTTAGTATTTCGTAAACTATTCCATTATATTTAACAAAAAGAAAATTAGATAAAAAAAATTAATTGATAACTGTTTTACAAATAAAAGAACTTAAATACCCATTTAAAAAAAGGGTATTAAACAACACTACAACCTAAACAAAAAGATTCGAATGACAGTTTCTTAAAGAATAATCAAATTCCTTATTAATTCATAAACCACTCCAAGCTTAATCTATGTACATACCCAACAAGTGTATCCAACAAACTATAAAATAATTCAACTCTCCCTTTAATCGAAGATCGAAGATTTCATGTTAATAACCTCTCTTTCCAAGCAAGGAAATTTCTTTTTATCACAACATTGATACATATATTAGTATGCATATTACAATATAATTATCACCTTGTTAGTAAATAATCTAACAATTACTTTAACATTCAACCAATCTGATGCTGGTACATAACTTGATGCAAAGAAAAGTCATGAAATCTTGGTGTAATAAGTTTCTTTGATTCTTTGACCACTATTATTTGATTTTTTTATCGCTTCATTTATGTTATTGTTAGGACAAAATGATAAAAGTAATAGCTTCCAAATCATCTTACCTGTTTGTGGTTAAGGCATCATTAGAATCTTATAAAACTCAAGGGGGGCAAAAAAATGTCAAGATCTTACATTTTATGTTATTATATTGCACAACAAAACCTTCTAAACTGCAAATGTTCTTGACCATGAAGCAAAGATTATCAGTTTTTGCTTGCTAATTGCTCCTTCCAGGTAACAAGCTTGACAGAGATGGAACCCCTTGACTTGTCATTTCTTCTTGCGCCCTCCTCATTTCTTCAGTATCTGTCGTTGACATGAAATATGAATATGATCAGTAAATTTAAGTACTAATAAAATAGTCACCTAGCCACAAAACCCAGTCAGGACTGGAACAAACAGATAATAGTAAATAATCTACTGAAAGGAACACCACTAAACACATTGAAAAACATCTGGTTTGATACTACGGATGACCCCGCAATATTTCGTGAGGACATTTTCAAAGTCCATATTTGATTATATCCAAGTACATACAAAAGTGGGCGTATTCGGCTAATAATCTCACTCCAAGATTAACTTGTCTGTCCAATAATTCACTTAGTTGAGTAGGTTGCTCATTACAACAGGATTCAATTCTGAAAATTCTAATGAGAAAATATGCAACGCCAGCTCCCACAAGTCTGGTTGGCGCAATCACAGGCAGGCCATTTCATGAAGTGAATGGATAAGAACTAAAATATCACATGACAACAAAGGAGAGCTTACCCATGTTTTCAACCAATTTGGGCATTACAAGCATGACAAGGAGCATAAATCCAATCATTAGACCCATTGGGCTCTTCACAAGAGACATTATGGAGAAAGGCTCCCTTATCTGTAATAACAGAACATATGATCAATTGAAAAATGCTTTAACCAAAAACAAATAAAAAAAATGAAAAGTGTTTTAGTTACAATGCTGTAAGACATATGAAGAAATAGTCCCCCGGAAACAGACCTCATAATATTGTTCCTCCTTCAATGGCTCTAAAACAAATTCACTCAGACCCCTCCTGGTCTCTGTCAGAGCAGCCTGAACTTTGCCTGGATGTCTGGCACTAACATCAACTCTAACCTAAATATTATAACAAAAGTACCCAAGAAATATCAGACTTGGCATGATGTGATTGAGACTAAACAAGAGAATATATTTACAGACAAGAAAATCCCACCGGAGAAAAGAAATAGCCTATTGCAGCCACTTCAATTAGATGAGTACCTGCTGATACATTATGGCTTTAAAAGCAAGTGTTAAGGATAAATAATAGACTTGAGTCCATGTATGAGCCACTTATTTACATAGTTTTACTTTGAACCTCTCCTAAAAACAACATAAACATATGTTGTGTACGTTATTACAAAAAGTATAGCAGACAATAGATATTTTTTTACAGAAAACATGTTTTTTATGTTGTAATTTTTTTTTTTGTGGGTACTGAGGGGTTAAAAATAAAACCTCATGTATAAAGGGGGTTATATCATGTAATTAAACCTAAATAGCATGCCAAATAATGATTTAACTGACCTACAAAGATATAAAGAATATTCCAGTTCCATAAAAGAAAAAAATTGACAAAACATCGATATGAACATCAAATATATACCAATCTTCTTTTTTGGTTATCGAATATATGTGTGTATGTGTGTGTGTGTGAAATTCTATCATCATATCGAATGTCTATGACGAAGATATACTAGTTCTGATAAAATTTTAACAAATGCTAGTTTTAATAACATGTCTAGACAATAAACACCAAGTATATAAACATATATGATGAAGATAGAGAGGTAGGATACAATGAGAAAAAACCATCAGGCCTTGGGAAGGTAATTCTTTGACCTCCATTTAGTATGACTTTGATATTTGATAATTTTGCAGGAAGCCCGTATCCTTTTACGCCAGCATCTGAAAAAAAAAATAATGTACACCATCTGAGACATACACAAAGTAAGACATAAAGAAAGATGTTTGCTGCCAGGGAAGGGTTAAGAAAGAGAATGACAGTGGTTGAAGAAGATTAGTTCTTCAGGAAGGACAATTTAACATGGAGTTTACGAAATTCCAAATATGTTTCCATCTTAATTGAATGTTAAACACCTGTAATTGGAGCATCAAGATTAGTAACTGGATCATCTCTCCTAAATCCATGCATCTCTCCAGTGCAATCAATCACTCTCCTCACAATTTTGCAGGGTAACTTTAGTTAAGTTGTTACATATGCAACTCCTTTCTCACCCTTCTACATATGCAACTCTTTTCTCACCCTTCTACATATGCAACTCTTTTCTCACCCTTCAGCATGTGACACTGTATCACATAAAGCACTGTTGAACACATTGCACACTCTTAATCCTACATGAACTCTTTATTTAGCCTCCTGATAATCCAAACCAGAAACAAATCGTATACCCAACAAGGCTACCCTAAACAGCTACTTTGAGAAGCCCGTACTAAAAAAACAACGCCCACAAATAAACAACCAAACAAGCTCAAAATGTCAAAATCCGGACTCAGCAACCTATGCTTCGTATCCCGCAAGATGAATATATAGATACATCAAACGTAATCAAACTAAAGCAATTGAGAAATTCTTGAACATGAAAAATCACCAAAGTATAAAATGAAACTTATAATAAAGGCAACATATAGCATTACAGAAAAACTATTACAATAATATGAATACAAACAACCCAAGCTATAAATAGATCTCAAAACTAAACTTTGGGAAAAGAACTTACATGGGATCTTAACTCGACCGTGAATGGCAAGACCATCAGCAGACCTGAAAATTTTAATTAGTAAGAAAATATGTAATTTCAGAAAATAAAAATTAATTTAAAAAAATCGATAATGAATTGTTCTTCCATCTGATCACGAGAAAACCGAGAAGAAAACGAAAAACCTAGAATCGAGAAAACAAGAGAAGAAAGAAAATAATACCCGGTAGGCATTGCGAGAGATAAAGAGATGAGTGTGAAACACAGGTGTATGAAAACCACAAGGACTACAGGCTTGGATCGCGTACTCGGAGTCGAAGCCATAGCACTGGTGAGAAGTTTGACAAAGACTTCTTGCGAGATACCGAATACTGAGAAGCGAGAGAGGTCTTTTTTTTTCGGACTTCTTAAAAGTTAGAATGCGTGATCCGGTGTTACATGCCGTAGTGAGTTATTTTGATTTAGTAAATCAGGACAGTCCATATAGGAAAATGTTTGGAAAAAACTACTATTAATATATATATACAATTTACCAAATATGTCTATTTTAAAAATACTTTTAAATTAAATTATAATTATTTATATATATATATATATATATATATATATTTAATATTCATTATAATTTATTTGAATACCGTTTAATATTATTTAAATGTTATTTTTGGTATTATAAGTTTTAAAGATATTAATAAAACAACAAAAATAATATCATCATAACTTATAACTACAAAAATAATAGTTATTATATTAATCTTGTATACTTTTATTATTAAAAAAATCTAGTTTATTATTTTATTAAATGTAATTTAAGTTAAATTAAAGTCATTTAGATCTATTTAATATTAAATTTTATCTAATTAAATTTTATTTAATATTATTAGATATTATTATATGTTTTAATAATATTATTTTTTTATAATTTTTTTATAATTTTTATCATACATATATTAATTTATATATCACAATATAATTAACTCATTCTTAATAAATGGTTTTATAATTTCTACAACATCAATTTAACATTCTATGTATTTACATGTTACCTGATAGATACAACAAACATCCACGAAAATAACCTAGTAAGAACACAATTACCAAGGTTCAACAAATATCTATCCTCGTTGTTACAACATAAGAAATGTCTAGATGAGTAATTGTAAGATAAACCAGGTTGTTAACCAATCGTCTGTAAAGAGAGGGATTAGACAATGGTTTCCCCCTTCCCCCCACCCTCCGAGGGTATTAGATGCGCATTAAGTTCAACTGAAATGTCAACAGTCTTGCTGTCAGTGAGTCCAGCTTGAGATAAAAGGTCACATGCATAATTGGCTTGAGTAATATAAAGATCATTTGTGGAACGAGTGATCTCAAGACCCAAGAAATAGTTGAGATGTCCAAGGTCTTTTATCTCAAACTATTGACTAAGAAAATCCTTGAGTTCTTGAATGTCATTGAGGTCATCACTAGTTATGATCATATCATCCACATATAGAAGAAGCAAAATGGTGTTTTTATCATTACGACGAAGAAATAAGGTAGAATTATAAGGAATGGCAGTGTAAACCAAGTGAAGGATGGTGGAGCTGAACTTTGCAAACCACGCTCGTGGAGCTTGTTTAAGGCCATAAAGTACACGTTGAAGGCGACAAACCTTATTTGTTTCAACAGAAAGACCGGGAGGAGGTTACATATAGACTTCTTCATGCAGATCTTCATTAAGGAATGCATTTTTAACATCCATCTGATAAAAGGTCTCATTTACGAGTACCGGCAACAACTAAGAGGGTACGAACAGAGGAAATACGGGCAACTGAAGAAAAAGTCTCTTCATAATCAATCCTATACTCTTGTGTACAACCTTTTGCAACAAGACGAGCCTTGTAGCGCTCGATGGACTCATCGGAGCAAGTCTTGATCTTCTTTCATTGCAATCTACCTAAAGGGTTAATAGATGTCTCATGATAAGTGTGAGGCTCATAGAGTGTAGCAAGGGCAATGTAAAAATGATAGTCAAGTAAATACGTAGGGATGGATCTTACCCGAGTTGAGTGACGAGGTGGAATGTCTTGTGGAGGATCTTCGGGCAGAGTAGGAGTAGGGGACTTATGCTCAAGGTGGGGTAGCTCATCATCAACATGTTCTTCTATAACCTGTTTAGGAGAATTATCAAAAATATCTGAAGATTGAATAGAGAAGTCCAAAGAAGGATCAAAAGTTTCTATAGAAGGAACAAGAGACTTATTTAGAAATATTTCTAAAACATTTGAGTTAGTTAGGGAAGAACGAAAGTGAGAAAATTCAACAAATAAGCGGTGTTCCCAAAAGACAACATTACGGGAAACACTAAGACGATGCAAGACAAGATCATAGCATCGATACCCTTTTTGAGTCTCACCATAACCAAGAAAACAACAAAGTCTAGATCGAGGCTCAAGTTTGTTGCGTTCATGAGGCTGAAGAAGAACGAAACAGGCAGATCTGAATGATTGAAGGTAATGATAGTCAAGGGATGACCCAAAAAGGCACTCATACGGAGTCTGATTATGAATGACAGAACTTGGAATGCGATTAATGGCATGAATAGCATGAAGAGTGGCTTCAACCTAAAATGGAGCAGGAACTTTGGCAGAAAGAAGAATAGCACAAATAGTGTCAAGAATATGACAAAGTTTTCTTTCGGCTCGACTATTTTGTTTAAAGGTGTCTGGACAGGTTAAATGATGTACAGTGCCATAGGAATGTAACTGAGCTTGAAAAGTATTTTGAGCATATTCAAAAGCATTATCATATCGAAAAGTTTTGATATGTTTGGAGAATTGTGTTTCAACCATTTTTACAAAGTTACTATATATTGGTAAGATTTCATAACGAGATTACATAGGAAAAATTCAACTATAACGATAATAATCATCAATGAAAACAACAAAATATCGAGATCCACCAATACTAGTAATAGAAGAAGGTCCCCAAACATCAGAATGAATTAACTCAAAAATACTATTAGAGATAGATTCACTATTATTTAAAGGTAAAGCTGGCTGTTTTCCTAACAGGCATGAAGTACAATCAAAATTCTCTTTGGACACAAAACCCAACAGACCTTTAGAAGCTAACTATTGTACCCGAGTGGATAGGGCATGACCAAGACGAGAATGCCAAAGTACGAGAGAAGGTAAGGAAGAAACTACAGCAGTTGTAGCAGCAACAAAGGTAGGAGCAATAGGTGGAAGATGAAGATTGCTCACTGGAAACATACGTCCGACCCTAGGTCCAGTCCCAAGCTCTTGCCCCATCCTCGGATCCTGCACAATACACCTAGAATAGTAAAAAATAAGGTGATATCCTAGTTCAGCTAATTATCCCATAGAGCATAAATTATAGGATAAGTTAGGTACATGGAAGACCCTAGGAACAGAAAGGTTAGAGGTCGAAACAAAACCTAGACTATTCCCATGCATGGTGGAACCATCAACTATATGAATATTAAAATGATGTGGTGCAAGGTTAAGTTTGGAGAATAAAGATGATTGAGGTGTCATGTGATTACAACCTGTAAAATCAAAAACCAAGTTTAAGACTTATCGAGCAGAATTGAGAAAGTAGTGGAAAGAGATGCATTACCAGCCATTTAAACTACTTGAGTTATGATCTTCTATAGTTCAGTGGGGGAAAGGTTGAAAGTAGATCCAGAAGATTAGGACTCTACTGAACTGAAAGGCATCAGTGGAGTAGGTTCAGTATTAGCAACAATAATAGTAGATTTGTTACGACGGTAACAAGTCTCAATGGTGTGGCCATAGCCCTTGCAATAATTGTAGAATCTTTTATTGCTCTACCTGCGACGATTGTTAGAGCCAGAGGAATAACTTGATTGCTGAGGTTGCTCAATGGCAGGAGCAGAAGGAGTAATAGCCCAAACATTGAACTTATTATGGGCTTGAAGGGTTACAAGCCGAGCTTCTTCTCTAACCAACTCATTTACTGTAGTATCAAGAAAGGGAGGGGGACTGCGATTAAGAAGCTGACCTCGGATGGGCTCAAAGTCCTTATGAAGTGACATCAGGAACTTATAGAGATGAAATTCATCCCTAACTATAGCATATTGCTGAGCATGCCCAAATTGGATCACAAAGGTCAATTTGGTCCCAAAGGAAGCAAAGCTGATCATAGTAGTTATTGATGGATTACCATGGTTCCTACCGAAGTTGATGCAATTCAACTACTAACTGATATTTCATGGATCCATGAGTAATGGAATACTTTTTAGCCAACATATCTCATGTTGATTTGGCATCATTAAAGCTACCCAACAGATTAGAGATGGAGGGAATGGAAGTATTTTGAATCCATGTGAGGATCATATGGTTATGACTATCCCATTCAACCATGCGAGCAAGGAAGGTAGCATCTTCTTCACTTGCTCCTTTGACAAGAATGATAATTGCACCAGTAAAGTAATGTCAGAGCATACGACCCTTAAGAAAACTGCACATAGCTTGAGACCATGATAAGTAATTCTTTGTCCCCTCCAATATAGTATTGATAGGGCAAGGAAGAAAAACATCTTTTTTATCCATTTTGGAAACACAATATGTAAAAATGGACTGCAAAAACGAGGTCTACGAGAAAAACTGGGTAGGGAGGAACTGTAATGCAAAAGTCAACGATCAACTGTCAGAGTCAATGGTCAACAGTATCAACGCAATGGTCAACGAATGTCAACGTCCGATCAATAGTGATGTCAGTGGAAGGCGATGATGACATTAACCCTAGGGATGTGTCACTGATGACATCACAGGACCAGAGTGCGACATGTGCAGCACGTGAATCTAACGCACGGTTTTTGTTAGCAAAGCGTGCGGTCTTCGATGAGTGCGAGACTTCCACGGTTGTATAGATCTAGTCAAGTCGATCACAGTGGTATCTGCGGAAAGGTTTTCGGAGCAGGATGCACGATGGCATTTGGTTTCAGTACACGACATGTGAGGAAGATGGGTAGTTCTTTTGAGCGGTGCTTGAGGGAGTGTGCAGACTCTAATGGTTATGGGACTTCGATGGTTGTGTAGATCGGGGAGAGACGATCTTTGTAGTACCTATAGAAATTTTATCGGAGCAAGATGCACGGCGAAGACGATGATTGCAGTGGTTTATGTGGTATGGGACTCCTCAACAACGATAACTGTAGGCCCGAAACCTAAGGATAATGGCTGAAAGATGTTAGAGGTTCAATGGTGAGTGGCTACAACGACTGTTGTGATAGCGGAAGCTATAAGGGTAGAGTAACACCAGAAAATACAAGATTGCTAATAGAAAAGGTAAGAGCAGTAGCTCTGATACCATGTTAGAAATACTTAATGATTGAATTCTATTCTATGAGTTAAGGAATATACATGGTGTCTTTATATAGGAGTTATAAATAAACTAGATATACATTAGCAGATATGATATACATTAACATATATACATTAATATGTTAATAGATATACATCAACACAAGTACCTAACAAAAAATTTACTAATAAATTAAATAATATAATTAAATCCCATTTTTTGAGCCAACACACAACTCTCAATGCAATTCTCGATCACATAAAACAATTTCATAATAGAACACTTCCACACAATCTCAATTCAATAAGAGAGTAATGGACCTGACAAAGAATAAGGGTAAGAAAATACATATTTTTTAAAGTTTATCCCTAACTTGTAAGTAATGGAAATATAAATTTAAAAAAAATAAGCAATAAGCAACAACAGGTAAAATATTAAATAGTCTAATAAATTAATCTCATAATAGACAGTAAAGTAGAAATCATGGTATAATAGAAAGGAAATAGAAATAAAGGAATCTCAATATTAATCAAATTCTCCTATGCTCATGCATATTAGGAAAAAAAATCTTGATCATGCATTCACAACATGCCAGCATACAAATAAAGAGTTATAACAAGATAAAATCCAATAGAAATTGTATTTATATAATAACATCTTCGAATTGTTTATGACAACTGTTTGGACATCAATTGTATTCTCATGACACAACTAAGTGATGTGCCTTCCATAAAGATATTGGCCACGACATACAAGACTATAAACACTTAAAGAAGGAAATGAAAGAGTTGTTGTCAAAAGGTTATTTAGGCAACCTAGTGGGCGATAATAATAGACAACCCGAGGCCCATAAAAATAAGGATCTACCATGAGTGTAAGTAGCCCTTGTAGAAAGACCTCATGATCGTACTAACGGTAATGTATGAGTCATTCACTCCATTTATAGAGAACCAAGACTGAATGGAGAGTCGAGAAACTCTAAGTAGAGCTATGCCAGACAAGCACAAAATGGAGCCAGTGTTGGAATATGTAGCCTACAAAGAAGGTGCTCTTTGACACCCATAATTCAATGAAGAGAATGAGGTAGCTTTACCACATGAAGACCCACAAGCGGTTACGTTTGAGAGTGCGCTCGTGTGATATCTATTGAACCCTAGTCGACAAAGAAAGTTTAGTCAACCTTTTTTTCTTATCCACACTACATACGCTAGGAATCAAAGATGATAATGTTTGGTGCATAAATCTTGTATGTTTAAAATAGCTAGTAAGTGTATGAATCACTTTGTAAAAAGTAATAATCATAGTTTTAAAATCGATCTATAGAAGAATTACGTGGTTTTAAATAATTCAACAAAACTCTTTAAAATGAAAAATAAACATAAACATTCTATCACAATTGTTTAGGTTTGAAAAGGTTTAAACTAATAACATAAAATAATAAAATATAAAGGATAGATTGGTTTACATAAATTACAGGTAGACATGTAATTAATTAATCAATGGAAAATTAATGTGATATTTAGCTAGTTGACTATGTTGGGCATAACTGATTAGGTTAATAAAATATAAACCAGACTAATTGATTCTTTCTTATATATATAAATAAATTTGATTGTGTTAATTATTCATTATTAATTAAATTACTCATTATCTTTGGTCGAGTTTATCAATTAATTTAATCAAATTATATTTATTTTTTAAGAAATTAACAAACCATTTAACTTACTGCCTTCAATCATGTCTAATAAATTAAACTTTTGTTTAAGCTGCCTAAATTAGTTTTTATATTGATGTATCTGAAATCTAAATTTCGTATTTTAAATTTATTACAAAAAATATATCGTTAATATATTTTTTTCAATAATAAATCTTATAAAAAACATTAAAATAATCTAGATTCATGTTTCTAAAGTCCAATTTTCATATATCAAATCCATTACGAAAAATATGTCATTAATATATTTTTCGATAATAAATTTTGTAAAATACTTGAATAAAAAATAATGAGTTTAATAATTATTAAAAATATTCACTTAAATAATTTAGACAAGCATATTAACATAACAAAAATCCTATTATCACAATGAGTGAGACATGCTTAGATTTAATAAATTATCAGTAAATTAAATATTGCATTCAGAAATTTACACAAAATTAAATCTGTAAATATAATACAATTAAAATTAATACCTCAAATGTATTCTTACAAATTATTTATATAGTAATCTGTTATATGAAAAATCTCTATATTATAGCCACTTATTTGTGATAACCTAATCTAAATTGTTCATAAATTAAACATAAAAATAAATTTGTTTAATCTTCAAAATTGAGAGAAGAACATAAAGGGAAAAAAAATACTAAACAAAAGCTTAAAACTAAGCTAAAAATGTAATCAACTGTTGTGGTGTGTTTTGTAAGAAAGATGGGCACCTATTTATATGGGAAGAATGGCTAAGAAAATGGGAGAAAATAGTGGATCGTGAATGAAATTTAATCGCGTGTCACAACACACTTTTATCAATGTCACAACATGCATTGATTTTGCTATGCTTGAAATTATTATTAGAGAAGCTCACACTATAGTACACAAACTCCACCATCGTAGCCCTTTTTGTTATGATTGTCCCCAAACTTCTTTGTATTTCATCCCTTTACATATATAAGACTTACATATGTTATTCTTTTATTCCCCTTAATTGGTTGTAATTAAGTGCTATTAGGTACAATTCTTTAAGTATTTTTAATTTGAATCATTTTGAAGCCAGTCATACCTGAAAACATCAAAACATACCTATAATTTCGAAAATATAGATTTATTAAAATAATGATAAAATTATATAATTATAAATCTATTTTTGACATTAAAGTGCAAATAAATAACATATTTTGAGTGTTTTTCAATCATTCATTACAACTTTCAACCAACTTCTTTCTAGTCCTTTAGCAAAAAAAGCAAAAAACTAAACACAAAAACTAAAATAAATAAAATTAAACTATCTTAAATCATTTTCGTAGATTAACACTATTGTATTTAGCATATTATACAAGCCTTTAAAGCCCTAGATTGTCCCAGTGGACCAATTTAAGTCTCGTGAAGGCCTTCAGTGATGATACACACACACACAACAAACTAAATTCAAAAATTAAAAGAAATAACAAAATAGTGGGTAACCTTTGGTATTAGGAATTTGATTTTGTTTCAACTCTAATCCTTACAAGTCATATTCTCAATGTTATACTGATCTTATGGGTTCAAACACTCAATCAAAATTATATATGAATAAAGTTTATGGAAAAAATGACCTTAATAAGTTCGCATATGATTAAAAAAAGCTCAAAATAGTGGGTAACCTTTGATCTTATAAAAGGAATCAAATTTAAGATTTATAAAGAAATCAAACGCTATTTTCATGTATCAATCAAAGTCATCAAATAAAAATATCAAGTGTCTTTAGAGATGAATGCAAATGCAATTACTTTAAGGAGATTTATTTCCTATTTTTCTCCTTATAAGAACTAAAATTAGAATATTATATCTCCCTATAAGAACTAAAATTAACAAAGTAAAAATTAAAACGAAAATTAAAAAAAAGTAAAAGAAAATACAAAAATTTTCATGCTTTAGTCTCTTTTAAGTTCATAATTTAAATCTAAAATATAAACTAAATTAACATTTCAAAGAATCATAGTTTATTGTAAAAATTAGTTAAAAATCACAAATTCATATTCCATATAAAATGTATCAATATTAACTTATCCAATTTTGGTATTAAGAATCTGAATTCGTTTTGATTTTAATTCTTACAAGTCATACTCTCAATATTACACTGATTCTATGGATTCAAGTATTCAACCAAAATATTTCACATATGTTTACAAAAGAAATAACTCAAAATAGTGCATAACATTCGATCTCATGAGAAGAATCAAATGATAAGATTTATAGAGAAATCAAATACTAATCTCCTACATCAATCAAAATCATCAAGTAAGAATATCAAGTATATGCGTTTAGATATGAATGAAGATCTAATAACTTCTAGAGTGTTTATTTTCTATCTTTTTTTTGTAATAGCCATTTCTCACGATTTTAACGAACTTTTTGGGTCATAGTATTTAGTTTATATTGTTCATTTTCATAGTCTCTTTTTTTAATAATATTTTTCTCTTTTTTAGAGAGCAAACCCAAGTACATTTTGTACATATTTTGATAAATAGCTAATTTGACTATTTTTGTGTGTGTGTATATATATATATAATGTTCTTTATTATTAAAGAATTCAAAATGAATTTTTCTAATTATTTATGGGTTTTTTTATTAGAAATTAATTAAAAAGAAAATAGAATGAAAAAAAAATAAATTCAAACATAATAGATAGAATTTAATTGGTCTAATTCGGGGCCGCATGATCTATTTATATATTATTTTATAACCATATCGAGATAAAATAATCCCAAGTGGCTCTTAAATTTATTTATAGCCCTCAAGGAATCGTATGGAAGTCATGCATGAATGAAATAGGCATACACTTTTAATTTTACTCAAATCATTCAATCTAAGTAATGAAAATAAGTACATGATATTTTATCAGACGTTAAAAATTATATATTCAATGAAAAACCTATATAGATCATCTAACAACTTGAATAATAAGAAGAGTGTTTAAAGGAGTATATTATCACTCAAAATGGAAAGATTTATTGGTTCAAAATATTCTCACAATGTAGTCTTCACTATTTGGTTCCTAAACATCAATTTTAAACTTATCGCAATCTCAACATCAAGCATGAAACACAAACTATGACAAAAAAATAATTGTCACATTACTCCATGACATGTTTAAGATATTAATCCAACATTATAAAGACTTATTCATTTGTTTAAAATCAACTAAAATATGAAAATTTTACAAAAAATTAAAAATTACACCTAACTATCCATAAATCAATAAATAAACTAAATAAAAAAAATAAATGTAAACACATGTTTAAAAGAAATTTAAAATTACCAAAATTTAATGTAACTTTTTTTCCACCCTAATCTAGAATCTACATTGCCGTTAATGTAAAAAAATGTAAATTAAATAGAAGGATAAGAAAGAGAAAAGCCGCTCATTTGTTTTTTCTCAATGTGATTACTTAAGTGGTGTAATGCGTCGATCATCATGTACAATTTTAACCACACAGATGTTGAAAAATTACGCAAATTCCCGATAAGTCAGATTTATGAGAAAACAAGAATAGAAAAATAACACATAAATTTGATAACGAAATTTGGCCAATCTTGCTTATGTCTCCGGACTTGCTATAGATCTTTTTACTATAAGGGGAGAAATTATACAAGGTGTTTTCAACACTCACAACTCACAACTCATAATCCAATTACACCCAAGAAAATTACTCTCAATTTTTTCTCACAAAAGCTTTTCTCTCTAAGCTTTTTCTCTCAATTGGAATGAACATTTTGGATGATTAATTCATTACAATTACACATCTATTTATAGTAAAATTCACTCCTTGAATTAATGGTTCCTTAAATTGCTCCTTGAATTAAGCTCATTGTTTTGCTCTATGTTTTGCTCCTTAATTTGCTCTATAAATTAAGGAGCTTTATAGCAATCTCCCACTTGAAGAATAATTTCAATCTATCTTCACACCTCGATCAATGTAGTAGCTTTTCTAGTCTTGTTACTCTAGCAGATCAACTGAAGTTGAGCACAACTTCAATTTGTCAATAGTCACCACCTTTGTTAACATATCCGCTGGATTTTTGCTTCTTTGAATCTTCTCCAGTATTAACACATCATCTTCCAATAGGGATTTGATGAAGTGATAACGAAGTCTAATATGCTTGGTTCTAGAATGAAATGTTGAATTCTTCGCCAAGTGTATTGCACTTTGACTATCACTATGCAGAACATTCTTCTCCTGTTTGAATCCCAGCTCAGTTAACAAACCTTGAAGCCATATCATCTCTTTACTGGCTTCAGTCACCGCTACATACTCAGCCTCTATAGTGGATAGAGTGAAAATTTTCTGTATTTATGACATCCAACTAACATCTATAGTTCCAACAGTAAATATATAACCGGTGGTGCTTCTTCGGTGATCAACTTCACCTCCAAAGTCTGCGTCTACATACCCTTATACTTTTAACTCTCTTTTACTAAAGTACAAGAACTTTTCTGTGGTGCCTCACAGATACCTCAAAATCCACTTGACTACTTCCCAATGAGTTTTCCCTGGGTTTGACATAAATCTGCTAACAATTCCCACTACATGGCTAATGTCTGGTCTCGTGCAGACCATTTCGTACATCAAACTTCCAATGGCTGAGGCATAAGGAACCTTAGTCATGAATTCTTTTTCTTCCTTTGTTTGAGGGGACTGATCCTTGGATAGGTGAAAGTGACTGGCCAAGGGTGTGCTAACTGGCTTGGCGTCGCCCATGTTGAATCTCTGCAAAACACGATTGATGTACTCTACTTGAGATAACTACAAGGATCCTTTTTCTTATTTCTTGTGATTTGCATTCCAAGAATCTTCTTTGCTGGACCCAAGTCTTTCATGTCAAACTCATTTGACAATTGATGCTTCAACCTTCTGATATCATCCATATCTGAACCTGCTACTAACATATCATCAACATAAAGTAGTAAAATGATATAACTAGACCTATATCTCTTGAAGTAGCAACAGTGGTCAGCATTGTACTTATGGAAACCTTCCTTGTGTATAAAGCTGTCAAACTTTCTGTACCATTATCTTGGGGCATATTTCAGGCCATACAAACTCTTCTTAAGTTTGCACACCATGTTCTTCTTCCCTCTTTCTAAAAAACCTTCTGGTTGGTACATGTATATCTCTTCATCTAAATCTCCGTGAAAGAATGCAATCTTCACATCCAACTGTTCAAGAATGGCTACAATACTCAATACTGATCTGATAGTATTGAGCTTCACAACGGGAGCGAAAATGTTAGTGTAGTCAACTCCTTCCTTCTGTTGAAACCCTTTAACAACTAGGCGGGCTTTGTATCTCTTGGAACCATCATGCTTCTCTTTCACCCGGTACACCCATTTGTTGTGAAGTGCCTTCTTTCCCATAGGTAACTCATCTAGTTCCCATGTTTGGTTGGAGATGAGAGATTTTATTTCTTCTTTCATAGCAAGCTCCCACCTGTTAGGCACATGAGGTTAAGAAGACCTTCTCAATACAGGAGCTGGAGTAAGAGGTTGTGGTGTGTCAGAGTAATGTGTACTGCTCTGTCCAATAAGTTCCTCTGGCTGAGGACTTGTTACAATTGGTGCTGTTGCGAAACTATCTAGGACATCATCTGCATCTACAAATACTGACTCATTCTGCTCTAAGTCATTGGCATCTATTTTATACATGTCCTTATACATCACCCTTTCGTTGAAAATCACATCTCTACTACGGATAACTTTCTTGTTTTTGTCATCCCAAATGCGGTAGCCAAACTCATCCTCACCATAGCCAATAAATGTGCATTTCTTGGATTTGGGATCATGCTTATTCCTGCCTTGATCACTGATATGCACAAATGTACACAATCGAAAACTTTTTGATGTGATAGTTTCACCTCTTTTCTGCTCTATACCTCCTCTGGTATTCTATGCTCCAATGGAACAGATGGGCCTCGGTTGATCAAGTAAGCTGTCGTGTTGACTGCTTATGCCCAGAACTGCTTCGGTAGACCTGACTATATACGAATGCTTTTGGCTCTTTCTGTCAACATTTGGTTCATACACTCAGCTACACCATTGTGTTGAAGTGTGCCTGGCACAGTTCTTTCCATTTTGATCCCGTGCTCATAGCAAAATTTTTTTAATATGGTGTCTTCATATTCACCACCATTATTGGTTCTAAGCTTTTTGATCTTCAAACTCGTCTCATTTTCCACCATAGCTTTCCATCTTCTAAAAGCCTCAAATACTTCAGACTTATGCTTTAGAAAGAAAACCCATACCTTCCGAGAGTGATCATCGATGAAAGTCACAAAGTATTGTTTCCCACCAATGGATGAGACAATTTTTGGTCCCCAAACATCAGAGTGAATAAGCTCTAGCCTTTCTTTCTTTGGGGTTCTGCCACTTGTCTGAAATCTGACTCTCTTTTGCTTTCCAAGTATGCAATCTTCGCACATGTCCATCTCTACAAACTGTAGACCTGGAAGTTTTCCTTTTGAGTGCATACTCTTTGTTACCTTCTCACTCATGTGGCCTAGTCTTTGGTGCCACAGATTTGGTGTTTCATTGCCTGTTCCAACTATGATTGAACAACGTGCCTCTACTATCATGTAAAGAGTGCCACTTTTCTTGCCTCGAGGAACTGTCATTTCATCCTTTGAAATCTTCCAATCATCACCATGGAAGATTGTAGTGTAGCCTTCACTGGCCAACTGCCCTAATGAGATTAAGTTCCTTCTAAGGTCGAGAATATGCCTGACATCCTTCAGCTCCCAAACAGACCCGTTCAACTTAATCTTCACTACACCTTTGCCAATAATAGCACATGGTTAATCATCACCAAGATATACCTTTCCAAGGTTTATGGGGACATATTTCTCGAAGAATTCTTTCTATGAAGTAGCATGGAACGATGCTCCAGAGTCTAACACCCAAGATTCTTCCTTGCTCTCCAAAGAGCATATCAATGCATCATTTCCTCCCGAGGTGGAAGTAACATTTACCTCTACCTTCACTTGTTTGTCCTTCGGTGCACTCTTGCACTGATTTTTATAGTGCCCGGTTCTTCCATAATTCCAACACTCGATAGTCTTCGAGCTATGGGAATTATTAGGATTCCTGGATTTGGACCTCTTGTCCTTTGATCTACCTCGGTAGTCTGTTCTGCCACGTCCATTCCCTTTGGTTGAATTTCTTCCTCTTGACTCTGTATGCAAAAATGAAGAAGTTGACGATTCATCTGACTCTCTACGTCAGATCTCTTCATTGAAAACCAAATCATGAACATCATCAAATTTTAACTTATTGCTTCCTGACGACCTACTCACAGCCATGACTGTAGCATTCCAGCTTTCTGGTAGAGAAGACAAAAGTATCAATGCTCGTACTTCTTCATGGAATTCAATTTCCACTGAACTCAACTGGGTTGTGACTGTGTTAAGTTCATTGAGATGTTGAGCTACCGATGTGCCTTCCGTCATCCACAAATTGAACAAACGTCTCATCAAGTGCACTTTGTTTGAGGCTGATGGCTCTCATACATATTGGAGAGAGCTGCCATAAGACCCGCCGTGGTCTTTTCCTTTACTATATTGAAAGCAACATTACGGGATAACGTCAATCGAATAACTCCGAGGGCTTATCTGTCTAGAAGATTCCAATCTTCTTCCTTCATAGCCTCTAACTTCTTCCCTAAGAGAGGTTGATATAGATTTCTTTGATACAAATAATCCTCTAACTGCATTTTCCAAAATCCGAAATATGTGCCATCGAATTTCTCAAGTTTCACCTTTCCTTCATCTACGGCCATTGCTCCCACTTTAATCTGACTTCCTCTGGATCGTTTCTGACTATTTCTACAAACCACCGTGTATTAAAAAACCTCCGTCGACAAACCAATATCGCCAACAAAATTTTACTATTCATATAATTCATTATTCATGTAAATAGTAACCTTGTAAAAAATTGACAGGAATCACCACCAATAGCTTTGATACCAATTGTTGAGAAATTACGCAAATTTCCGATAAATTAGATTTATGAGAAAACAAAAATAGAAAAATAACACAAAAATTTGATAACGGAGTTCGACCAATCTTGCTTACGTCTCCGGACCTGCTGTAGATAATTTTACTGAAAGGGGAGAAATTACACAAGGTATTTTCAACACTCACAACTCACAACCCACAACCCAATTACACCCAAGAAAATTACTCTAAATTTTTTCTCACAAAAGCTTTTCTCTCAATTGGAATGAACACTTTGGATGATTAATTCATTACAATTACACATTTATTTATAGAAAAATTTACTCTTTGAATCACTCCTTAAATTAAGCTATTTGTTTTGTTCCATATTTTACTTCATATTTTGCTTCTTAATTTACTCCTAAATTAAGGAGTTTTATAGCAATCTCCAACAACAGAGAGGTTGTTGTATACTTTTTATACATCACATCTCAACAAATAGTTATAAATATAACAATTTTAAATAAAAATAAACATGTGATCACAAAAATAGAAAATAAAATATATTAGATCTAAAATAACGAAAAACTTAAAAAATAAAAATAAAATAAAATAAAATAGAAGTTAAAACCAAAATTCGGAGCTCAGTTTTCCCTATTAATTGGATCTTTTAAAATCAAATAGTATCCGAGGTTAGAGAAAATTAGGATTGAGGACGAAGAAGAAAATTTATAGGGTCTAATTTGAAAGACATATTCTGGGGTTTTTAATCCATCGCAACAAAAATAGAATTCAGTGTATTCAAATATGAATCTGTGTGTATATATGCTTTCCTTCAAACAAATTGTATCGTAAGACCCCGATGGCACAGTTACTAGAAAAACCATGTTGCATCTTAGTTTTTTTAATACTAAATAAATATCAAAAAATAACTAACAAATAAAATAAAATAAATGAAAAGTAAAAATAAAAATAAAAATAATTAGAAAATAATAAAAGTAATAAATAATAGACAATAAAAATAAAAATAAAAAAATAAAAAAAATAGCAAATAAAAAAAATAAACACAATATATAAATACAATATATAAGATAGAAAAGATTCATTATACAATAAAAAAAGTTGAATAAATCATTCCAATATATAAAATATGATACAAACAATAATGCAAGTAAAATACAAGTTAGTAAAGAATATTATACAAGTTAGGAAACATAAATACTAAATAAAATAACTTAAAGTTAGTAAATAAATAAATAAAATAAAATAACAAAAATAAAGTTAAAAATAATACAAATTAGTATAAAAAATACTAAAAAATAATTTAATAAATAAATATCTAAGTCAACAAAACAAAATATTTAGAATAAAAATTAAAAATAATCTAAGATATTTTTTTTATTTAGTATCCAAAGTCAACTAATAAATAAGATAAATTTTTCTAGATTTTGTTTTATTTTTTTTAATTATTTATTTAAAAACATCTAAAGTCAATTAATAAACTAGATAGTTTTTTAAAAAATCAACTAATAATTGAGATATTGATTTTTTTTAGATTTTTTATTATTAATATTTAAGGTCAACTAATAAATGAGACATTAATTTTTACATTTTATTAAAAAAGATATTTTAAGAGATATCTTCAAACATTTTTAAATTTTTCATTTTAAAATTTTATTACAACCCAAAAATAACAAAAGGAAAAATCATGAATATTATAAAACAAATTTTTTAAGATTTTTGATAATAAAAATTCAAAACAATATTTTTCCCTAATAAAAGTACCAAAAGCTTGATACACAATATATTTATATTATAAGTACATGAATTATTTTATAAAAAGATATAAGTATACTTCCAAGGTCAGTCTAAAGAGAAACTATATAATTTTAAAATAATTCAACAAAATTCTTAAAAATGAAAAATAAATCCAATATCATGTCATAATTATTTTGGTTTGAAAAATTTAAACTTAAATATAGATATTGAATTGATTCAAAAAATTTAGATAGATAAATAATCAAGGATCAATAAAGAATTTATGTATGTATTAGTTAGATAATCATACTTGATCAAAAATAATCACGTTATTAAATATATAAATTAATGTTATCAATTTTTTTTTTTGTATAAAAAATTCTTTTAACGAGGATCAATTTATTGACAATGATTAAATTATACTTAACTTATAAGGAATTAACAAATCATGTAAATCAATATTTATTGTGGGAAAATCAATTTAAACTTTTATTCAAGGTATCTGAATTAGATTTTAGATTGATGTATCTGAAAAATGATTTTTATATTTTAAATCTATTACGAGAGATATGTTCTCAATATATTATTCAATAATAAATCTTTACAAAAAATATTTGAAATAGAATCATGATTTTAAATTAGATTTAGATAATCAAATACTAAAATCTAATTTTTAGATTTTTAATATATTACGAAAAATATATCGTCAACATATTTTTCAATAATAAACTTTGTAAAAATCTTGAATAAATAAATAAACTCAGTTTATTTTATAAAAATATTTACCTGAATTAATTTGTAAGTACAACAACATAATTAATGTCTTATAGTAATATTGAGCAAGACATGCTTAGGTTTAATAAATAATCATTAAATTAAAAATAACAGTTTAAATGATATATAAAATTAAATCTGTAAATAATATAACACCATTAAAATTAATACCTCAATTGTATGCTTAAACGTACATAATTTTAATATTAATCTATATCTGAAAAACCTCTAAACAGATATGTATATGAAGTGTACTAAATAAAAAAACTACTACAAAAAACTTGCAACAACTACATTCCTAAGCTATTAAAGAAAACTATAAAAAAAAATTTACAAATCATAACTCAATTGATTGTTGTTATGTCTAATATTGAATATGGGGTTTCATAGTTGGAAAAAAAATGTTGAGAAAATGATAAAATAGTGAACAATGAGGTCACATATCGTGGTACACCTTTTCCATTGCTGCAATTCACATCAATTCTAGTACATGTTCAATTACGATTCAAGAAGGTTGCACCATGGCACACAAATTACACCATTGTGGCCTGCATTGTTTTTATTGTCTCTAAGTTTATTGGTATTTTACCCCTTTACATTTGGTTGATATATGCATATGTAAGGTTTACATATGTTATTCTTTTATTCTTCTCGATTGCAATTGAGTGTTTTCAAGTAAATTATTTTGAAGCTAGAAATTCCTAAAAAATAATAGCACATATCCGTGATTTCAAAAACATAAATTTGCTAAAATAGTGATAAAATTATACAAATATGAGTATATTTTTGATACTAAAATGTAAAGAAATCATATAAATATTAGGTGTTTTTCAAGTACTCATCAATAAAATGCAATGAGAATAAGTTGCAAAAGACATCTACTTCATTTCTAAGTTAATCAACCTATTAAATAAAAGTCATAAGAAATCCATAAAAATCTAAAAAAAACAAAAAAAATACCAAAAATCTAAAAAATCAATATTTTTTTCATAAATATAAAATAAATAATTTTATAAAATAATTGATATATAAAAATGTATATAAAATAGCACTTATCATGCCCAATATGTGTTAATGGAAACAAAAACAAAAAATGGATGAGAAAACTCCCTCAAAACTTGAAGCTTTAAGATCTTTGTTTTGTGTTGCCTCTAAGCTCCGATGCTTCTTATTATTTATCTAGAAAACTATATATATACATTAGTACTTTAAAAATTTGGGTTGCCTCCCAAAAAGCATCAAATTTTTTGTCATTAAATAGACCTGCTTTGAATATATCAAGGTAAATAATATATAAAATATTCCATGAATAATAACTTAATGGTTTTCATGATGGTTGGGCCAAGGTCATCGATGTTATTCTTGGGGTCCAAGGCCATCTTCCTCTTCTTTGAGGCACTTGGACCCATCTTGAGAAAATGGAAATCTCCAACACCAAAGTCTTGCTCAAAATCTATATCAAAAGAGTTGGTTGGAACTTCCATCATGAGCTTACACTCCTCATGCTCATCACCAAAGTCTAACTTATAGCTTATATCGATGTCAATAGGGAGTTCTATGGTTCTATTGACCTTGAGTGCCACTGACCCACCTAAACTCTTCATAGTAAGTTCCCTTTATTTTACATTAAATTTAAATACCTTGGTGGATAAAAATTGTATCTCCTCTTCCATAGGAATCCCTTTTTCCTCCTCTTGAACTACTACATACTCCTTATATATGTTCTTGATTTAATTTTCCACCATATGTTCATAATCTCCATTTAGTTTTATATGCTCACACACCTTCTCATCTTCACCCATAAGAATTATATCATCATCATAGAGCTTCTTGCTTTCTATATTTGTGTTGTCTTTGTTGTCACTTAGCAAGGACTCTTGAAGTTGGGTAAGGGTGCAAGAAAAGTTCCTTAATAGTTCTCTGTAATAAAACTCAACCCAATTCACTTGTTGCTCTATGTGTTGAAATGCATCTATCAAATTTTTCTCAATTTTGACTTCAAACATTTTCATCATTTCCAAACATAGGTTGAGTTTCTCATCATCAGATGAGGAATGACGCCAAAATATTATTGCTCTAAAACCCACAAGTATACGAATTTTGTATAAGTAATAAGTATTTTAAGAATGAGTTATCGTATCCATAAGAATCTTGTTAAAATGTGTACTAAGACTAAGTACTGAAATATATATTTTTCCTTTTTATTCGAACTATTGAAAATGAGTATCAAATTAAAATGAATAAATTAAACTAATTAAAAAAATAAAAAAATACTCACTATAAAATGAAGAAAACCTATCTAATTCAACTACTCTTGTTTTAATCCCATTATTTTATAAATTCTTTTAATATTAAAATGAATTTCTTGGATTATTAATCTAATTTTACTTAAATAATTACCACTCTTATGTTTATAGTCATAGTAATACTAATCTACATATCCATAACCCAAACATCTATGACCATTTAAGCACACATTGTACATTAAACACCTAGAATCACTAATTGATTATATACACATTAATGATAATTTCATGTCTCATTACATATATGCTAGTTTAATGCATGTTCACAATTTCATACTAGTCATTCAATTATGAACAAAATTAATAAATTACCTAATTAAATGTAAAATTTAAATAAGAGTATTAAGTACATTAAACTAAATAATAAAAAAACATATAAATACTAAAATAATATAATAAAATTATGCTCATAAAATAGGCTCCATTAAATCCTTTAATAAAAAAATTCAAAAGTAAAAGCCATAGAAACATAAAAATTACAACTAATGGAGTAAGAATTTATAAACCCTTTGAAGAATCTCTAAGCATAGCTCCTCAAGTTGCTCTCTTTTAGCTGCAATGGTACCTCCTTTTTTGACTATTTAAAATCCTATATATATTTCCAAAATGATGTAGAAAAATATAAAAATAAAGATTAAATATAATGTTTTGGTAGGTAAAAATGGTGAAAGAAGTAATGGAAATGATGAAAGATGAAAATGGAGGTTGTGGAGGGGAAAGTGGGTAAAAATGGTAGAAGGTTGCTGAAAAGTTAATCTAAATGGGATAAAATAAGTCTAAAATGCTTATGTTAATTTCTGGCCATTGGATCAACCATAATTCAAGGGTTGAATGTTGTGACATGTGTCATGCATTGATTGGCTAAAAGTGTTGACGTAGAAACTGAGGGAGGTGAGGAAGCCCCGTGATGGATGAAGACTACCAGACACAGAGAGAAAATAAGCAACATACGATGGTGGTGGTAGATGAAATGAGATCTTGACATGTGGCACACGGTGAAGCTGTACTATCAAATACGACGGACGTGACGACATGCAACATTCATTTATTGGCAATCGTTACTTGCATGGCATCCAAATGGCAAAAAATGGCATCATTTTCTTCCATACATGGTGTGTTTGGATTAGCTCCTAGAAACTTTTAAAGGCATCCTGGTCAGCTGCTAAGTACATTCACTTGTGATAAAAAAATTCATAAAAATTCTAATTTTTTTTTAAATTCCCAAAAATTATACTTTTATCCCCATTTAACCATATTACCTAAACATTTCATTTTGAATCCATAAAACACCAATTAATCAATTAAAAATTAAATATTAAGCATGAAAGTGATACAAAACTCTATTTTTATAGAGTTATTAGAGACAACAAGAAAAAGGCAGTATAGACACAATTAGGGAAGATGTCCTGACTGGAAGAAGTATTTGTGTTTATACTTTTATCGAGTTATATACTATTGATTTTCTATAGTGAATTATATATTGTCCAGTGGTTTCCTTAAGCAATACAATGATATTACCATATATATAGTGTTTCTATATGGGTTTACCTCGTTATACTATTGTGTTTATTTTATCTTAATAAGTGATTGTTAGTCTTTATAATGTCTTTTTAAATTAATATATTATGGTTTTAAGAATAAAAAAAGAACTAATAATAAAGATGCAAAATGAAGGTATAATATACTATTAATTGACAAATAAATAATTATGAATAATTTATCAAAAATCCCCCATAAGACTAAAATAGAAATTTGGTACATCCCCTGAGAGGAATCCAAGTATTAATAAAAACATATTTTATAGAAGAAATAGATATACTAATAAAATTAGCAATCTAGACAATAAAATAGTAAACAAGAAATATGATTTATTAGGAATAATCTACAAATCTATGATATCATAAATTAAAATTCACAACATACCTTACATTTTTCATTAACATTAATGATAAAAATTTAAACTAAGTATTAAGTTAACCTATGAATTTGAAAGAAAAGATTTAATGGAAGAATAAAATAATTCATTTTCAGTACATTACATAGTAGGATATTTATTAACAAATAGTTAAAATAGTTTAACATATAAACAATATAAAATCATAGATATAAGTAAAAGTTTTAAATAAATTTGACAAATAATAAAACAAGAAATATTAACAATCTTTGAAATACTTGCATATTGGAACCAAAATGTAAAAAAGAAAATCCTTGATACCAATAAGAAAAAATAATGTAGTAAGAATTTATTAATGATCAAACAAAAATAAATAAATAGGAATAAGAACAAGAAAAAAAAATTAAAGAATTCAAAAATCTTATCCATAAAATAATAGGTCAATAACAAAAACTGATAAACTATAAAGTAAAAATCTCTTAGAAATATCAAAAGATAGATTATAAAAAATTGAATTAAAAAATAATAATATCCTAATAAATATATCAAGTAACCAACAAGTTATAATTAAAGCTCTAGGAAATAATAGAATCTTTACAAAATATAAATAAAACCAAAGAATGAATCCTTAAAGTAATAAGAAAAAATATGTGTGTATATTATAACTAGTCATTTTAAAAAGAGATTTATTAGAAGAATTAAAAGAAGAACCATCAAAAAGATCTGATGGAATGATTCCACATAGAAAGAAGAAAATATGAAGAAAAATATATAATTCCAACCTAATGAAAATATAGAAAATAATTAGAATAACAATTTATGGATCATGAAAATAAGGATGTAGGAACATAAGTAAGTATGTTAACATTAATAGATGAGGAATTAAGAAAATATTGTGAAAAAATGCTCTAATAAAGAAGAAGATGATATGACAGTAATTAACAAAACAAATTTTGAACCAAAAAATTTCAAAATTACTATGGAAAGAAAAATTGTAATACCTCTATAATTCAGGAGAAACTTCCGATCCTCACAAAAATGGAAGGAATAGATAAATACCAAATGAACCCAATCCTTCATATAGGATAAGGAAACAACAAAAATGGAAGAAAGATTATACTAGGGTGCTAGAAAATCAATACCACAATAATTCAAACTTCATAAAAATAATAATAAAATTGAATATTTAGACCTAGATTGTATTAGAAATTTGGAACTACTAGTACAAATTCATCAATTTGTAGAGTATTATTAAAACATAAAATGATTGAAAATGTTAAAATATGATTTAATAATCTACCAGATGATATTCATCTTAAGATGCAATGAGATTCTACAACAATAATATATTATTTAGATAAAATAGTAAATAAAATATATAAAGAGTTCATATGAGAAGATAAAGGAAATCATATTACTGAAACAAGTGAACTAGAATGAGACTAAATGTCATTTAACAAATATGAAAATATGTGATGTTTTACGTAGATTCTTTTATATGTGAACATGAAATGTATTATCACAAGATACCTAAAATACAACAACAATAATTTAAGAAAATATTTCATCAAATGTTACCAAGAACTTTATATAAAACTTTTGAAGAAAGTTAGAAAAATAAAAATATTATAGTAGTACTAGATATTTTAGGAGGAAGAATAAAAGAAATAAAATCTTAATTAATTTTACAATGTCAAAAAAGAAGTGAATATAATTATGACAAAGAAAATTTTAAATATGTTGTGATGGGAAGAATTTTCATATGCTAGGAAAGTAAAGATATAGTATAAAACCTTACAAACAAAAATATAAAAAATATAAAAGGTTCAATAAATATAAATTCAGAAAAAAACTTTTCTATATATAAGAGAAGATATAATCAAGAATCTTGTTAGAAAAGAAATTTAAAAGAAGAAAATTTCACAGAAAAGAAAATTATTGTCTATCAGGCAAGAAAACATGCAAGTATTGGATACATAATGAGGAAGATAGTTATGCCAATGAATGTCTTAATAGGTTAATTCATAAAAAGGAATATAAAAAAATTTAATGATACTAAAAAAATCTATAAGATGTAATTAAAACACATAGAAGAATCAAACATTGATGAAATTGAATCAATATATTTAATCAATGAAATCGAAGAAGAAAAAATAGATTTAGAGTAAACATTTGAAGATGAATGACCTATACAATATAACTAATCTTAATAATCCATACATAAAAATAGGATGCCAATTCAAAAGATATAATATATATTATTTATATACTTATATAAATACTAGAGACAATATTTGAATAGCAAGCAAATATATATATTTTACAAGTACTTTGAACTGTAACCCAAAGGATTTGATAATAAGAATAGAAAATAATATAATAATTAACTTTAATAAAATTATAAAAGATATTAATATTATAATATAAAGAAAAAAATTCAATATTCCTCCTATATATTAACAGGAAACATAAGTGATTTTTGAATAGAAAATAACTTAAATTTATATTAATTATTACATAATATATAGATAAGGTAAGTATAACAACGTTAGAATAAAAAACAATTTTTTTTTTCAAATGTTAGAAATATCATAAGTGTGTCATCAGAAAGGTTTATTGAACAATATAAAAACAAACATTTGGTGAGATATACCAAAAATGAAAACCACATTTAAAAAATATAACAAAATTATTATATGAAAATGATCTTAAATTTAATATTTAGGAAAATTCATTTTTAAAATTAATATAAGAAGATACGAGGTCAATGAAAATAAAGAAATTCGTTAAGATAATAAGCTGAGAAAATTCTTTAGATTCAAAAATTAATAAGCTTGAATATGTAGAAGTATAAATCTAAAAGATCCTAATAAAATTACAAGAGTAAAATCTATAATCTACATTCTAGAAGAAGATCGAGAAGAATTCAATAAACAAATTAAAGAGCTTTTAGATCTAATACTAATAGAACCAGCTATGAGTGCATACTGAAGCCTAGTATGTTTGGTTGAAAAAAAAAGCTAAAAAAAAGACGAGAAAAAAAAGGATGGTGAGAAATTTCAAATCATTAAATAAAGAAATAGTAGATGTTGTATATTTTATCACTAAAAAGAAAGAGTTATTAACCTTAATTAAAGGAAAAAAATATTTTTATAGTTTTCATTGTAGGTGTTGATTATGGTAAATTAGATTAAATAAAGAATCTCAAATATTAACAACCTTAAGCTATCGATAAGGACAATTCTAGTGGATCACTGTAATATTTGGATTAAAAAAAGTAGCAGAAATCTTTCAACGATATATGGATAACATTTTTAAAGAATATCAACCCTTTTGTTATATCTATATTAATGATATGTTAGTCTTTAGTGATAATATCAAATAACACTATCTAGACATATTAAAATCCTAAAAAAATAAGAAAGAAAGAATAATACTTAAGAGAAAAAGGTAGTATATGCTAAATTATATATAAGAATTTTTCGTTATCATCACTGACAAAAACAAATTACAAAGATTTTTAGGATGTTTGATATATGCAGAAGTATATATTAAGAAATTAATAGAAATGGGAAAACTTTTACGAACAAAACTTAAGAAAGATTATGCTTGAAAATGGACTGACCAAGATACTAAGACATGGAAAAGGTAAAAGCATAGGTAAAAAACATACCAACATTTTACTATCAAGAACTAGATGACAAAATGATAATAAAAACATATATTTTATATGAATATTGGAGAGTCATATTAAACGTAAGAGTAGATAATAAGGTTAAATATTTATGTAAGTTTACTTCAGAAGCTTTTAAGGAGTTGTTCTAAACTACCATAATAATGAAAAAAGAATATTTAGTTGTAAAAAAACAATAAAAAAGTTTGTTATATGTATAATATGCTCAAGATATATTGTTAGAACAGACAATAATTTTTTGAATATTTCTTAAAAAATAATATTACAAACAAGAAAAATTAATTAAATGACAGCAGTGGTTTAACTATTACAAATTTGATGTTGAACATTTACTAGAAAAAAATGAATAATTTAACTGATATTTTAACTAGAGAATTAACTATACCAATAATTTTTACAATTGTATAAAAGATGGATAATCTTGGCATAGAAGTCAAGATCAAAGAAAAGAAAAGAAAAATTCTAAAAGAACAATTAGAGATTTTATATCTCAAAAAGTCACTCTTATGGGAAAACTAAGAAGAACCTAGTTCTCCAACAAAAAAAAAAGATTAAAATCTTAAATGAAGAGGATAAAATCTCAAAATTAATTAGAGAAAAAATGATAACTTCTCAAACACTTTATGGTTTAAAATCACATATGGAGAAGAGCTCAAAGAAAAGAATCAAGAAGAAAAAGAAAAATATTATGTTATCTACAACGAATCAACCCCAACAATATATAAGACATGGTGAAAAGTAAGTAGAACAATAACCGAATTCTCTAATGTAACACACAAAACATTCACTAATAGGATTGAAACAGAAGGAAGTTTTGTTAATTTTAAAACCACTAAGCTTTTCAAATCCAATGATGTAGTAACCATCTTGGAAGACAATTATGTACAATTACTCAAAAACCAAACAACTGTAAAAGAAAGGTGCCAATGCTAGAAAAATACCAAAACGAGTAATCTTCAAAAAAATCGATGATACATTTCTTATCCTTAAGAAAGAAAAAAAACATAAACCCAAACCAGTGGTTAAATTTGTATAATTTATCAAGGAAATCAAGAAAAAATTAACTTAAAATCATGAAATTTTTTACAACAAAAAAAGTCTATATATATATATATAAAACCAATTACATGCGACTGATTCAATATTATTGAAGAACCTGATCCCAAGTTTGTTTATCAATTATTTTATTGTGGGTTGATTCAAAATATATACCCAAACAACAATTTAATAGAATTAAATTATTTTCTTGAAAGTTTTAAAAAAACATTAAAATTTATAGAAAAAGAGTAAAAGCAAATGATTGTCAAGTCTTTTTAAAAACTTTCAATTCCATAATTGATTGGCATAAAAAAATCTATCAGTCTTTATCATTTTATTAAAATAGGAATGACATATTCTGCAAGAATAGTAGACCAACCGAGGATTCTATCATAACTAAAGTTTAATGAAGAAACTCTTAACCAAAAAAGGGCAGTAATGATGAGTTAAATATACCATGAAATCAAAAAAATAGAAACATCTTCTAAAATCGGGATAAATTACTCTGCAAGTAAGGTTATAATGATCTCACACGATAACTTTAATATAATTAAAGACGATATTGAGAAAATTATTAATTATTAAGCATCATTCAACTATAATGAGTTGGACGTGATTGAAAGAACCAAACATAAATTTTGCCAACTAGCAAAGAAGCAAACAGAAGACCATAAGTACATTTGATATATAAAGGATAGAAATAGATCCATATATCCTATATCAAGAGGACTCATGTCATTAAGTATGTTTTATTAAATAAGTGTCAGTAGAAATATTTTAAAGGAAGAAAGAGATTAGATAAAATACAATCCTTATTCTTTCAAGTGTCTTTATTTTATAAAAGGAAGAGATAAAAATAAGATGTAATTTTTATCATTCTACGTGTCTTGAGGTTATGCATGTAAAATAAGTTCTCTTATGTTTATAAAAGGCTCTTATATAAGGAAGAAGAACATGTCAAGTTCTAACCATAGAACCAAAACATCTCACTCTTTTTAGAAAATGTGTAAACAAACTCCTATAGAGTAAATTAGTAAAAAATTAGAATTGTAATAATTTTACTTCCTTAATGAATAAAAGTTTCCTTTTTATCAAAATCTTATGTCTTTCTTATATCTTAAATAGATGTACGTATTCTATCATTGATTAAAGGCAAAAAACCATTGCTCCCGATCCAGAAGATGAGACTTATAACAAGATAATTAAATATCAAATGCGAAGTAGCGAAAGACGGAGGTGAATCCATATTCATTAAAACAAGGTAAGATCGAACACAACTATAGATTTCGTTCGTTAAAAATAATATTTATTTGTTTAAAATCCTAAAAACCAAAAAATTAATTAATATTTATTTGTTAAAAATTCTTAAATCAAAAAACTAATCAGAGTTTAAAACTATTTGGTATCAAAACCATAAGAAAGAAAAATATATCATTGGATGGAAAGTTAATACGGTTAACTATTCAATAACACTAATGATATTAATTTAAAAATCGAGGACATTAGAACTATTTTTATAAAAGGATAGAATATATGTAAAGATATCCTAAAGATCAGGGATATCAATGATATTTTCTTCCTAAATATGGACCCTGTATAATAAATAACAAGAAGTAATAAATTATTAAGAGACCTTATTCCATTCCCACTTATTTTTTTATATAGCAAAAATGATACTTAAGTTGAACTTGTTCTACCAAACACTACTCCTCTTCCCAACAAAATTATGTTCATAAATAATCATAATATCATTTTAGAATATGAAAAGTGTATACATTGAAAACATACATAAGTTTGTAAATACATGAGCCACCCTTTCTCATTAACTTTACTTTCTCGAACATGGAAGTCTATCGCACTTATAACTACTCCTCAAACTTTGACACATGCATATTTGCCAGACTACAAGCATATTAAAAGGAAAAGAAAATTCCAGGATGCAAAATAGAGAAAGCAAAAGCAAATAGATCCAAACCATTCATCTAAAACTATATATATTCATCTACAATTTATTGATTTAAAAAAATAGTAGCACTAATCATATCATCAACAAAGAGAATGATTATAAATTTTGATTGTGTAGTACCTTCCATTGCTAAAGTCTTCTTCTCTTATACTGCTCTCCAAACCATTTCAAAAGGTATGATCTTTGGATTGGAAGTTGAATGTCCCACAAAAGCCAAAGCACTATATTTGGAGAGATTTGAAATGTCCTTGATAGTTTAAAAATAAAAATTTAACCTTAGGCATATCGCTCAATACCAAAATCATCAAAAGAAAAAAAGGGCAAAACTATGAATGCATGATTATTTGAATGTCAAGGACACCAAAGTATCTCAGCAACGATAGTAGCAGACTCTGCTTCAGAAATAGAGGCTTCTCTGACTAAACTCAGCATTTCTAATTTAAATTCTTTTTTCTCTTTAATTTCAAGCCCTTCTCCAACTTGTACTTGTTTTACAAACCTCGCGACACAATTCTCAAAAGGAAAATCTTCTCCTAATATGCCTTCTTCACTTTTCAACTTCAGTTCTGTTTTTACACAAACACATTCATCTCCAACCTTTTGGCTTCGACCCATCTCAATCAAATCTCTTCTACCTTCTAATCTTTGCAAATCCATAAACTTCTTCATCAACCCTTCTACAATCATTGCTTCAATCACTTCTTTTCTACCAAAACATGAAATTTCAAGAATGCAGTTCATTGCAGCCACCCTAGCTCGAATATTTTCTGATCTTAAAAGACTGATAATTCTAGGAATTTCTCCATTCGATTCCATCTCATCTATTAAAGGGGTTCGGATGAATCTTATAAAAGATGAGAGAATTTGAATCGAACAACAAGAACCCATTAAAACTAATGCTCTTATAATCGAACCCATTAACACCAATCCGACAAAAACATCTTTATTGAACTTCACCAAAGCAAGAACAGCAAGAGCAACTTGGTTTTGGACTTGCGTCGAACACATGGTATCACATAGTATAACTTCGAAAACGGAGAAGATCTTGCCCCTCAAAATCAATTCTTGGAAATCTCTATCAAAACCTTGGTTTACCCTGTTTTCAAAATCGATCAAAAGATTTACCTTTTCGTCTTCATCGTCCTTAATTTCACTCAACTCTTCCACGAGTTGAACAATGGTTTTTATATCTATATGCGATTGAATTTCGGCTTCCATTCTATAAGCGAGTTGGCTGATCTTGCAGTTGATGACTCGTCGGGAGAAAAGTGATCGGAGACTATATCCCTGTGTGTTCTGAAGCTTTTCTTGAAGGATTTTGAGGTTGTTGATGCGAAGAAAGAGGTTAAAGACAGCTGGGTCTGACGAAAAAATGGGTTCGGCTTTAGTACCCAGTTCTAGAATAGCTTGGATGGCTAGTTTTGGGTCCTTTGGGTATATCAATGAAATGGGGTTGATTTGTAGATCTTTGGAAGCTTTTTTCATAGTTTTTAACAATGGAAGAAAATAGTGATTCTCTTGCTGTTTTTCCATGATTTGTCTGTCTGCTACGAATTAAGTCTAACATCTGCTTGAGAGTGAGAGACTAAGGTAAGGCAACTAACTGTTCAAAACGACCAACCCTTCGAAAGCTACTGGTCCGAGAATAGTCATGGTTCATAGAAGTTCTGTATGAGAATTTTGTTTTATTATTAAAACAATTATTATTTTAGGAATCAATTCCTCGATTCCACTTTATTTTATTTTTTAAATAAAGATTCTAGGTAACAGGTATCAATAAATGCACAGTAACATCTTAACTAGATTTATCAAACTTATAATCAAATTTGCTATAAACATCTTAATAAAAGAAAAATATAGCGAATGATGGACATCCCATCACTAAGTAACGAATAAACAAGACAAACTTTAGATAGTCAGATTGTTTTTGTTCGCTTTTTTCCTTCAAAATTGTCTCGAATATTAATAATTAAAAATTCATAAAAAAAAAGACTTTAAGCTACTTCACAAGTATTATTGAATAGTAATCTTAGTTTTAAAATAGAGTAATGAAATGATACATGTATTTATATCATTAGTTTAGCTATAACTAATCTAATAACTAGTTGTAACTTAATAGCAATTTAGGGAAGAAAAATAGTTTGAGGTATAAGTTCTCATTTTCACTTTTCTCTCGATCTCTGAATTCTTTCCTTCACTTATATGTATTAAAATTTAAATTTTAATATTTTAAAATTTGAGTTCAATACAATTTGAGTTTATATTTTTATGTTAATCGATCTCCTAACTCTTTTTATTCTCTCTAGACTAGTCAAGATCACATTTCCTAATATTCTTCTTGATTTTGTGTTTTCTTGATTTGCATTGGTTGAAGCAACACCTGTTTTTAAAATTCTTCTTCTTCACAACAATTTGCTATCATTCCACCAATGAGTCTAAATTTTTCTATCAAATTAGATCGTTCAAATTATTTGATATGAAATGAGTAATTACTTTGCATAATTATAGCCTTTGGTGTAGAAAATTTCATTGATGAAACTAGAAAAATTTCAGAGAAAATCTTGCTTGGAACTACAACAATTTCTTATGAATATTCAATGTGGAATCAAACAAATGGAACTATACGTAGTTGAATGTATAGTTTAGTATCTTTAGAGGTTTTAGGTTACTTTATAGGTAACAAAATAACACTTGAATTATAGGAGACATATAAGCGTGTATTATCCTCTTTTACTTAATCTAGAATACTAGAATTGAGCCTTTAACAACAAATTATCAAAAAAAGCAACCTTTTTAAGGATGACTACATGATGAAGACCAAATCCTTAAGAGATAGCTTGGTTGCCATAGGAGAAATGATGTTTTCAATTGATCTCATTTTGTATGTTATTTTTGGTCTCAACTACAAGTATAATGCTTTTGTGTGTAGTATAATTGAACAAGCTAATGTTGTAACTCTTTAGGAGTTTCATAGTAGACTTTTTGTGTTGGAACGTGGTCTTAAACAACAAGACAAAGATGAACAACAACAAATTTTTTAAGCTAATATAACAAGAATGAGTGATATGAATATGAATCAAGATAATAGAGAAGCAATTGGTTCTAAGAAGTACAATGTGGGTTCAAGAAACTCTTAGAATGGTTAAGTCTACTACTTATAGACAACATAAACTAGATGCTAAGTCTACTACCTTTTTTTGGTATGCTTCATATCAATATGGCTATCTATGTCTTGAGAAAGCAAATGGTAAAACTCATACTTCTCAGCATGTTGCTTTTGCTAAGCATGTTTTTCCTCTTATGAATGATATGTTAATATCACATTTTTCAAGTTTATTCACCTATCTTTTGTACCTATTTGTTGGTTCTCTTGTTCATTTTTCTTTTACACTAGCCACTTTTGGCTTTACATATAGTCCTTCTGTGTGATATTTTGTTCTTAGTTCTTCTAGTGTTCATCTCTTGCCCTTAAACTTTATTTCTTTTTTTGCTTCTTCTAGTGCTAGTTCCACTTCAAGGCATTCTCATTCTTTTGAACTTGTGCCTTCATCTTAGCCTGATTCAATTCCTTGTACCTCTAGTGTTCATCCTATGCAAACTAGGAGCAACTATGGCATTGTCAAACATAAGGTATATGCATCTATTGTTGATATACCTTGAGAACGTAAGAGTTGGAAAAAGGCTATATAGTATCCTAAGTTGAAGATATCTTTGCAGGATAAGTATGATGCAATCATGAGAAATAATACCTATGATTTAGTTCCTAGCCAACAGAACGAAAAGTGATTGGGTGTAGATGGTTACATAAGATTAACACTCTAGCTTCAACATAGATTGACAAGCAAAAATCACGACTTGTAGCTCAAGGTTATCTACAAACTCATGGTTTGGATAGTGTAGAAACTTTTAACCTTGTGGTTAGAGCCATTACTATTTATTGGTGTTTTCTATTGCTGTGTATTTTGAATGGGATATTCGTTAATTATACATCAACAATACCTTTTTGAATAGTGATCTAGAGGAGAATGATTACATGTACAACCTCTTAGTTTTATTGATTCCTCTCAACCTGAGTTCATGTGCAAAATGAATAAATCCCTCTGTGTGTGGAAACAAGACATTAGAGCTTGGATCACAAGTTGAGTGCTTATTTGTTGTCTTAAGGTTTGGAAAATGATATTATCCACACTAGAATGTTCATTCAAAAGAAGGGATTTGATCTTATCATTATGTTGGTCTATGTTGACAATAATCTAACTGGTACTAGCTCTTCTCTTCTTTATGCTTTTGTTCAACAATTACATGTTGCTTTCACTCTCAAGGATCTTGACAAACTAAGAAACTTCTTGCTTATTTAGATTACATGGTCTGATGATGGTCTATTTCTTACTCAATAAAAGTATATTCATAGTCTCATTGAGAAGGCTAATTTGGTAAGTTGTAAACCTTTGTCTACACTAATGATCATAAGGGGAGTACTGTCCAAGAGGGATAGAGACCCTTTGGATTGTGATATGGCTACTCAATATAAAAGTCTTGTTAGTGGATGATGTTGATGAGTGTTCAAAAAAGCACTAAAATTATCATGATTTTATGCACATTAATTCATTAAAAATATATATATTTATATGATTTTATCATATATTTATATAAATTTATCTTTTTGGAATCACGGGTATTTTTATTGTTTTTCAGTTATTTTCGCTTAAAAACGTAACTTAAAGACTCAAAAAGGAATACTAGAGGCAATACATCACAAATACATTCAAAAATAAATGAGGAAAAGTCAAAAAATATGGAAAAAAAATGGGTAAAAAAGGTCAAAAAAGAGGAAATCGCGCCGCCCAGCAACGCGCGCCCCAGATCTTCCTTCCGCGCGCGCCTGCACCCAACCGCCCACGTCATGCTAACATCATCAATGATGTCAGCAATCACCACTCCGCGTTTTCATTATTTTTTAACATTTTTTCACCCACTTTTTCTCTCCATCCTCACATATAAATACCCCCCTTCTCTTCACTTCATACTACACCTCAAAACACACTTCTCTCCCCTTTCTTTCTCTCAATTTCTTAGTTTTTAGTTTTTTTTAGTTTTGCTTAGTTTTTAGTTAGTTTTTCTTACTTTTAGAGTTCTTCTCTTTTTGAGAAGAACTACCTATGTTTTTGTAATTTATTAGCTTTTCGATTCAATAAATGGGAGTGCAAATTTTGTTTGGAAGTTTTCCAACAATGAGAATAGCATCGAAGTTCTGTAAGGATTTTATTTTCTTTACAATTATTTTTTATGCTTTATTCTTACATGTTATATTTAATTTGTTTGTGATTAAATTTAACTGTGCTGGCTATTTGTAAACATGATATAATAATAACGTTGTTATGCTTGCAAAATATTAAATAGGTAAAAATCTCTAAAATGAATTGATTTTATTTTTATTCAAGATTTTATATTAAGAATGTTAGAGAGAAATATATTATTTTTCATTACAAACTTAAATCTGAAAATTAGATTTTAAGGTTTAGTTATCCGGTCTGATTTAGAGTAGTGCTCTTTTATTTGTTGGTACAATCGTCCGGTAGTTAGAGTGAAGCTCTATTTCAAATGTTTTTATAAGAATTATTATCTAAAAATGTATTGACAACATGTTTTCAGTAGTGGTTTTAAATGGTTCATTTTCAATCTTTTAGAAAAAGAAATTAATTTAATTAACCAAATTAGTTATCAATCACACCCATAGGTGTTAATTGATTTGTTTAGTTAACAAAGAATATCTAACCCCACCAAAGATGGTATTCATATAAAAAAGAGAGAATCAATAAATATCAATTCATATCTTTAATAACCTAAATAATATGAGCAAGCATAATTAACTTAGTTATTATATCCATAAATACTCCACTATTATAAATGATAAAATTTGCATAAATATTTATTGAATCTATGTTTATTTTTATGTAAGTAGATTAAAAACCACAAAACCCCAAAATATCGTGACAGGATGTTTAAGATTTAATTTCGTTTTTAAAAGTTTGAATAATAAATTAAAAACCACATACATTCCTTCCTTAGATCGACCTTGGGAGTATACTTATCATTTTCTACGAAATGATTCGTGCACTTGCAAGAGTTTTATAAATACATAAAACCAAATGAATGGTAGGATCGGCGATGTCGGTTCTGCCCGATCAGATGTATTAAAAAGCTTGAGCTAGCATTTTATGTTAATAGTTGTGTTAGTTCCTTTTATCTTCCACTACATCTCATTTTGAAGCATATAAGTGTGTGTTGGGGTATTTGCATGGTACTTCATCTCATGGACTTCAGTTGCTTAAATCAAACACATTAGATCTTATTGCATACTCAGATATAGATTAGGGTGGATGTGGTGATGATAGAAGAAGTGTAAATACATATTGTGTGTTCATTGGTGATAATCTTATCTCATGGTCATCAACAAAGGTGTTAGCACATTCAACTACAGAGTCAGAATATTATGCTTTGGCTTTTATTTCAAATGAGATTGAATGGATAAAATCATTGGTGATTAAGATTGGTAGCAATCAAAGCAAAAATCCTTAATATATTGTGATAATATAAATGCAAAATATTTGGCTCAGAATCCTATGATGCACCAAAGAACCAAATATATTGAAATCAACATTCACTTCATTAGAGAAAAAATGTTGAAGAAAGAATTAGTTGTGCTTATTGTCTTATAGAATGACACAAGTATCATTGAGTGGTAGTCTAAGTTTGTTTAAAGTAGAATGAGTATGTGACACATGTCTTTATATCATAAATTGAGTTGTAACTAATCTAGTTATATACAACTAGTTGTAATAGAATAGTAAGTCAACAAGAAAAATCAGTTGAGGCTTAAGTCCTCACTTTCACTCTTCTCTTGTTCTCTAAACTCTTTCTTTCACTTGCATTATCTTTATCAACTGACTAACAAATTAATATCTTTGCTTAACAAAACTAACTTCTATTCAAAATTAGCATTGATAACCCCCTTATTAAGTTGGAAATTACTTAGTGTAGCTTGTACTACTACCTCATTTGACATGCATTTTTCTTGAAAAATTATGCATTTCTACACTTCCAAATTTACCACCCTACATAAATGATCAAGGAGAAAGACATGTTTCACCCTTTTATTTGTAGAAATTTCTACAAGGTATCATAACTCTCTTTTAATGAAATGTTTAGCCTTATATCTAGAAAAAATGCCTCTAGTTTTTTTACAAGAAAGAGAAGATGCATCATATTTTCTTCTTTTCTACTATGTGAAACATAGAAATAATGATTAAGTTTAGGAGCATTCATCAAAAATCTACATTTTGGTCTTATATGACCTTTTCTACCACAATGATGACAGACAGACACAAACTTAATAACTTTTTCTATCACAGGTGAAATAGTTCTTTGTGCATAAGTAGTAACAGTAGGAGTAGAGTTTAAGGACCCTACAAATGTGGTCTTTGATGTTGAAGGTGTTGACTGTTCATCTATATATCCAAGACCTCTATCTTCTTCATGTAGCTTTACATAATATAGGACTTTGGTCAATTTTTCAACACCTATGGTCAAATTCCTCATCGTCTCTTTATTATTACTAAGTTCTTACCTAAGCCTTTTTTCCTCAGTGGTTTCTAAAAGTCTCAAATTCAAGGCATTAATATTTTCAGACAATTCCTTTTTATCTTTCTCTAGGCTAGAGGAAATTGTTTTGTGAACATTGATGATATCATTAAGTTTAGTTACTTCCACGAGTAGTTTATCCCTCTCTTCCATAGCACCTAGATAATCCATGAATATTTCCTCATAACTCGATACATTAAACTTAGACAATAAGAAAGAAGAGTTTACTTCCTCATTTTCTTCATCCGAGTTAGAGTCAGAGTCATTGTGGTGTGCTTTGGTAGTTGCGGTGAAGGCACAATAATTAGTGTCATCATCCTCTGAGTTACTAGCATTGTCCTGCTCACTTTCTATGTCACTGAGTGTAGCATTAAAGGCTTTTCCAAATTTATTTTTATTGTTAGCACATTTTGTAGAAATATGACCAAATCCCCCACAAGTAAAGCATTGAGAACTAGTGGGCTTACTTTTCTTACCATCAGAGCTAGGATGCTTGATTTCCCTTGAGTTATGGTCATTCGAATGACTGGATTATCCTTTGTTGGATTGATTATTCTGTTGACCCTTCTTCTTCATGAACTTTTTAAATTTTCATGCTAACAAGACTAGTGACTCATCATTCATATCATTATCACTATTATAGATGTCCTTTTTGGACCTTTTGAATTCCACATCCTTATTCTTCTTAGCTGGATCAAGAGAAAGCTCATAGGTTTGGATTGACTCGACAAGTTCATCAATTTTTAGTGTGTCCATATTCTTGCTTTCCTCTATCGTTGTAACTTTCATCTTGTAGTCTGCTATTAAGGAGCTTAGGTTGAGGACTAGTGGGCTTACTTTTCTTACCATCAGAGCTAGGAGGCTTGATTTCCCTTGATTTTTGGTCATTCGAATGACTGGATTATCCTTTGTTAGATTGATTATTCTATTGACCCTTCTTCTTCATTAACTTTTTAAATTTTCATGCTAACAAGACTAGTGACTCATCATTCATATCATCATCACTATTAGAGATGTCCTTTTGGAGCTTTTGAATTCCATATCCTTATTTTTCTTAGTTGGATCAAGAGAAAGCTCATAGGTTTGGATTGATCCGACAATTTCATCAATTTTTAGTGTGTCCACATTCTTGCTTTCCTCTATCGTTATAACTTTCATCTTGTAGTCTGCTGTTAAGGAGCTTAGGATTTTGCATACTTGTATAGATTATGAAATTATCTCACCAACGTTAGAAAAAGAATTACTGATATCACAGAAGTGAACATAGAATTGACCAAAAGTTTTAGGATTGCACATTTTAATGGAGTCAAACTGAGATGTTAGCAATCTCAATATTATTTGCTTCACTTGGGAGGTTCCCTCATGAGTCAGAGCAAGTGCATTCCATACATCTTTAGCAGTCTCACATTCGGAGATGCGACGAAACTCATCCATTGACACTACATCAAATATTGAGCTTAAACTTTTTTGGTTTGCCAACTAAGGGTACGTTCTTCAGTGGTCCAGTCTCTTCTTGGTTTTATGATTGTTACACCATCTTTCATTATTGAAGGTTGTTCCCAACCATCAAGAATAGAATCCTAGACTTTTTCATTTTTTTTTAGAAAGGCTTGCATACAAGCCTTCCAATAAGGGTAATTAAACTCATCAAAAAATGGGGGTCTAACAGATGACCCACCTTCTTTCATTTGGTCTATAAGTTGGAATGTGTGTCCCTAAGGATCAATCTCGCTAGGTGTGTCTAGTGTCGGCTCTAATACCAATTGAGAGTTTATAAGATATGAACCTAATTAACCTAAAGGGGGGTGAATAGGTTATTATTAATTTTTACCAATTTATAACTTAATAACCTAAACAAAGCGGTTAGGCATGCAATCGTGTATAAGAATAAAGTATGGAAATAAAATAATAACACACGATATTTTTAGGTGGAAACAACCTAGGCCACAACTATGACCTAAGAGGAAAACCACTTATCCACCGAACCACCTAACTTTCCACTATGAAAATAAAATGTTCAAGTACAAACTCAGTCTTATGCTACCCTCCCTAGGATACTGCCCCAATTTAATTTACTTATGACCCCTTGCTCTATTTTCATAGTTTTTAATGTTAGCGTGAGCGATTTCTAGACCAACGTTCCAATAAGCCCCCCGCCAATCAGATCGTTCACAAATCAACTGCAAAAGGTTAGCACAAAAACACAAGTGTCTGTGTGTGTTCTAGAATGGATTTAATAATGAATAATCCTAACTAGATGATTTGAAATATATGTCATTTAAATCAAATAAACTAGAAAATTCTAGATCAAAAATATTAAGCACAAATTCAATGAAAATTCCTTCTTCAAAATTTAATAATTAAATCAAATAACCATGATCACACATAAAATTATTTGATTTAAAAATATAATTAAAAAGAAACTAAAAAAATAATGAATAAAAATTATCTTGCCGAAAGTTTTATGTGATTTTAGGTTAACATTACTAGTCGAAGGTTCATTAATAATATATCTGTGCGTGCATCCATTGTTGTCGCTAATCACATATGCTTCTTTCTCAATTCTTATATATATATATATATGCTTGCCTAATGTGAAGGATCACTCTTAAAGAATATTAATTAATCTCAACATATCAATTGTTAAAACCATCACACTTATGGATCACTTTTAAAAAAGATTAACTAATTTGTGGTGCTGCTTTACTCCTCACTTTTTCTTTTCGACAAGCAAGCAGATTTTGTTTGTTCGACCGTTTTTTTCTATTATGGCACACACCCTAATTCAACCCTAATGTGTCTATATATATAGATAATAATAATGACCTAGTAGTATTAGGGTTAAATATATTTTGGGTTTAATTTTTTAAAGCCCATAAAAAACCTTAATATTATAAAAAAACCTTTTTTTAAAAGACATTAAAAATATTCAAAAACATCTAAAAAATATTTAAACACATCTATCTAAGAGATAACTAATTGATAATTTCATAAATTGATTCTAGTTTAAATAAATATTTTAGCACCAAAAATAATTTTAGATTTATGAACATGTGCTATTAAATGCATGTTTGTAATCATATGTGTCATAGTTATAAAAGATATACGTGGAGTACGATTATCTAAAACTCGAGTATTTATTCAGTTTTTTTTGATAAACTTGATAGTAGGCCTAAAAATAAATTTATAGGTAAATATTTTACCCACGAAAATAGTGAACACTCATACTTCTTATATCTGCAAAAAATATATGAGAAATAGAGTGCTCAATCTTGATTTTTTTCCTCTGTTTTACATATATATTATTTTGAATTTCTATCTATAATATTTGATGTTTGAAGATGTTTAATGATATATTTTTTTTCCTCTTCTAAATTCTACAATACAAAATTGGCATTTGGTTTCATGATTCAAAAAGTGTGATGTCTTGATGAAAAAAAGACAACGAGATTGTGACTCAACGATATATATCCCACTTGAACATGTAGAAGGTCTGAGATTCAAGCATCAGTTACGGGTTTACAAGTAGTGTAATTACTTAAAAAATAGTCGTACTTATATGCTTAAGTGATTCATATTAAACCTAAAAAATATTTGACTACTTGTAACACCACATCCTTTACATAAAAGTCTTATGTTGCTAAGAGTATATATTTAGTGTAATTATGATTTTGTCTTCAATATTATTTTAATATTATATCTTGTTTATATTATTTATTTATTTAATTATTTTTTTAGTATGAGATGTCCCTTCAAAGGACACATGTCCTTGTGCTAATAAAAAAATTGTGTTTCTACAAGTTGAGTTAATAAAGGACACATGCTCTATTGCTTAGCTCTTCTTATCCTTGAGTATTAGTGTAAGCTTCCCTTGCACAAAATAATGTAAAAAAGTAGAATAAAAAAAGAAAGAGGAGGGAAAAGGAAAGAAAGAAGAAGTTGATGAAGATAGAGATTATAAAATCATAGATAGGTAATTATTTTTGCAGAAGTTTTAAATAGAAATTGAGAAATCTTCGGCATGAATTTGACTTTGGAAAGGTATGGATATTCATTTAAGATTCATTTTAAAAAAAAATATTTCAATGTTTTCTAGAAAAAGTTATACCTATTTTACTAAGTGTATGTCTAGTGGAAATTGTGTTGGAAATTATGTTTTGAATCAACCGATATTTAATAATTTGAAATGGTTATACATATTGTAATTGGAAGTATTATATATGCTTTTAAAGCTTGAAATATTTAGATTTTGTTAATTTTTGTAAAATTATGTTTGGAAAACTTTGTGAAAAGTTATACCTATTTTTGTGATGATAGGTAAGAAGTATTATAAAACTGTTTATATTAAGATGACACAAACTGATATTCTAGTTTATAAAATAACTTTTGTGATATAAAATTAGCATACCTTTCTAGAAAGCTTGAAATGTCTACTTTTTAAGAGTTCTTATATATTTTAATTTGGTCATTTTGATTTAAAGTTAGGTGTGTATAAATGAAATCGTTTTCTTTTGATGAATTCAAAAGATTGTTCAACCAAGTTTATGATTAATAGACTAAATTTTATATTTGTAATTCAGTGATGTTTTTAAATAGAATTGAACCTATTTTACTTGTAAGTTGAACTGATTTAAAAGTATGCCTTTTTATTTTGAACTAGTAGCGTAAGAAAATCAAAGTTATATGCACTTTCATTCTACCATTTTAAGAGGATCTTGAGTTATATGTTTACTACCCATGATTTAACATTTTTAGAGTATCATACAGTTTAGAATTAGCTAAACTAGTTATAGTGTAATTATTGTTTCTGGCATAAGTATGATCATATAAGAAGAAATGGTTTAGCAGACCATACAAAACAATAAGATCAACAATGGTGATATAGTATTGTGAGTGGATATTTTGCATTTTAAAAACTAGATCACATGATTTTATATTCTTACTTGATAATTTAATTTTAGCAACCAATTCATTTAAATACTTGATAAATTTTTATGTATAAAGATATCAGATTACCAGTTCAATTAAAATAAATTTTTAGTAGCATATGTTATTACTTTCTAACCGTATGACTTCATGCAAAGCTTTGCTACCAAAGTTGATCATATCTAGATTAAAAATGCATGTTTTATGTCAATGCATTTAATGTGTCTGTGCACCAAATCATGTTATGTAATCATATTTGTTTTTCGATACTTGAACCAACCAATACATAATCAACGGCATTAGCATGAGAAAAATATGTTTTACTAGTATATTGATTTTAAATGAAAGTTTGTATAGTGATGTTGATTTTTATTTTTAAGATTTTTAATATAATTATTTAGAACCTCATCCACCTTTAAGTAGTTTCAATTGGTATTAGTAGCGTGTTTTTAAACATTAAAATTGAAAGTACATTCACTTTTTAACTAGAGTTTGAATAACATATTATATGTTAGTTTCAATGCACTTTAGTATCAAAACATCATAAGAATATATTTCATTTCATTATTAGAATTAGCCAGCTAAAAGCAAGATAATATGCAAGCAATTTCAGTTTGAGGTTAAATCAATTTTGTTATAATAGTTTTTATACAAGCTTGCAAGTTCAATAAATATCAAAGTACTTCTTCTTCAATATTCAATAATAGTTGGTGATATGCTTGATAACATGCAAATATAAATGATCAAACTGTACAAATAATAATTAATTTAAGAACACAGGTTATCGAACCTACAAGGATTATTACAATAAATACAACTATTTATTAGCTTATTAGTAAACTAATAAAGAGGGTTTTGTAAAATTTTTTAACTAAAAATAAAACATAAAGATTAACTAAAATGCATGAGCACACAGATTAAGAGAAATATGTGATTATGGAACAATCCTCTCCACTAGCCTATTATTTAACGAATTATATCATGAATTAACATTAGAATTATTATTGAATTCTTAACTGTAGCTTGGAAAATCTATGCAATAAGACAAGATTTCAAACCTACATTTTCTTACTTTTCAATTGAAATAGAATATACAATAACCTTTAACGAAGACATTAACTCTACTTTTCACTCTGTTACAAAGCAACAAGTTATCACTTTGAATGCGAACATTAGTGATTGTATAACAATAAGAATAAATAGAAATCTATTTACTCAAATGATGATCTAGTAACATTTTAAACTAGCATTAAACATACACTTGCAATAAAGTAGTTAGTCACCCTGATTTATACATGCATAGTCATGAAATTTAAATATAGAGTCAAATACATCAAGGGTTAAGGATTGAATCTAAAAATCATCATAACATTTTATTAATTAAAATCATAGTTTATGCTTTAAAAATTACCCACAATGACATATATAAATTAGCTAGGCAGAATCATAATTAAAATAATATATTACAAAGAAGAAGAAGAAGAAACTATTGATTAATATCAGTGACAGGATTACAACTCCTTAATTGCCTCTTTAAATTCCATCTTGACTCTAGTCGTTAATTTCTCTATAGACCTACATATTTTATGTAAATGTTTATGTCTATAATCTGTGGCTTATCTTGTTGTTAAGCCTAGCTATATATTTATAGTAAATGAGTTACAACATAGTTACAATGTAATTAGGATTAGGATTGTAGAGATTTAAAACATTTCAAATACTAATTTAATAAATCTCGAACACTTTGGATAAAGATGTGCTAAAAATATCAATATTTAGTACATATTTGGATCACATGTCATAACACGCATCAACTCATGCCTTGGCATGACTTTTTTTTTTAATTTTATGACATTTCATCCCGAGCATGCTGCGCCATGACGAGTCCTTCATTTTGAAAATTTAATATTTGGACTATTCCTTGATGTACCTTCTATAAATATTTTCATTTAAGTCCTTCATTATGAAAAATATACCTTTAATTATGAGATTTGATTGGTATTTTTTCATTTGAATCTTTAAGTGTCAAAAAATACCTTGTAATTTTGAAAACATAATTTATAAAATACTTAGGATAAAATGTGATATTAAACCTTAATTTGTTTTTTTAATTATGATAAATCACAAGTTATGCGTACTTTTTAGGCCAGTATCAATTGGCTCTACTCAATATTCAAAATATTCAGTTTGACATTATGACCAATAGTTTTGGCCCAATTTAGTTTAGTATGATCTTTACCAACTCATTATGACATCTATCACTTTAGTTTGATATCTATTAGTTTAGTAAAGTCAATGCACACATGAAATAACAGGGCCAATTAAGCCATTCTCATGGCTTTATCAGGTAAATTCCTTACATGTGTAGTTGAGCCATTCTAATGGCTTGCGTTAGTGCTATTAATCCTAATTATATAATGTTTAAACCTATCATTATATATATATATATATATCATTAGGGTTAATAATTTGGAATATAGAGAAGAAGATACAAAATTGCAGAGTTTACTTTTCATTAGGGTTAATAAGTTCATTTAATAATTTTAATTTTATTGCATGAATTATTTGGCTAACAATATTATGATTTGAGATTCATTCCCTAGCTTGACAAAGTATGTTTTTGAATTAATGATAGAATTATTATCACATAAATTGAAATAGTATCACAATATGATTGATATATGTGATCATAATTTATGTGTGAATGAAATAGCTTGACAATGTGATTATTTACATATAATCCAAAAGAATACTTGATAAAGATTCCTAAGTATATAAAACATGCAACCTATCAATTAGATAGAGAAATTATTCAACACTATTTGATATTGCATGTGGAGTAGTTAAGGAATTCATAGATCCCAAATCTCTAAATATTGTTATTTTATCGTTATTTGTGTCTTTGATTAATTATAAGTTTAATCATTAGTTTAGATAATTTTCTTTTGTTACTTGCTTAAATAGTATTACAAATACTACATATTAGTACTTGTTATAAAAACAAAATGCTCTATGGGACGATACTTATGTTTAACACACTTTATTACTCACATAACTCGTATACTTGCATAATCACTACTTGGTACCTACTAAGAACATCATTAGCAATACAAAATAATAACAATGATAAAGGGTTGACCAGTCGGACACCTATAAAGCAAGAGAAATAACCCTTAGGAATACCATTAACTACAATCGAGATACTTGTAGAAGCAAAAAGGTATTGGATCCAACTCAAAAAGATGTCATCAAATCCAAAGCACTACATCACCTTTGAAATAAAATCCTAGCATATGGTATCAAAACCTTATAAATATCAACTTTCAAAGAAACATTACCCTTACGAGTAGGGAGTTTCATTGCATTAAAGAACTAAGAAGCACTCATCATAAAATTACTAATGTTTTAGCATGGAATGAACCCAAACTAATTTTGGGACAAAATGTGAGAACGTAGGTCTCTCAGATGCCCAGAAACAATCTATTAACTTGAATGTAAAGTTCACTAAGACAAATGGCCTACATTAATGAATAGTCTTATGAGTTTTTGGGTATAATGATTAAAAAATTGAATTTTGTCTCGAATGAATCTAACAGATTTTAAGATAGTCCTAAATTGCTCTTATTATGTTTGTACTAAAGATGTCCCAACACTGCATAAAGAATTCACCTACAAGAAGGTTGGGCCTAGGAGCACGCATTGGGTCCATGTCTAATACCATTACACATTGGCCGTCGGTGATGATACGATTTATAGATTACCATTGTTTGCATAAATGACCAAGGAAGGCACAATCGACTCGATAAGAGTCAATTATATAGAATCACCCACTTGAGCTAAGAGGAACTGCTAATAATATCTTGATATATGATCAGCTATCATTTCAGGATCTTGTGTAATCTCTTCAATAATTTCCAAGTAAGTTAGAGGTTTTTGGGCCTTAAAACGTCGGATGAGTGAGTGGAAAAAGTAGAGTTTCTATCACAACCCTTCAATAATTTTAATTTTATTTTTTACTTCAAAATAGTTGATTATTGATGCAACAATTTAGCCAAGTAAGAATGGGTATCAAACTCTAATTGGAGAAGCTCTTTTTAAAAAGAGTCTTCATTATCGTACCATTTTTGTATGTTTGCAAGTGTAGCCAAGGTTGTTGTAATATTCATATCTAAATTACTAAATACCTCTTTTATTCCAACCCTTAGGAGATAACTTACAAGCCTTAAGCTTACCAATATCAACCCCCATAGGACTAACCTGGACAAGAGTCGACCAGGTGGCATGTACTTAGTTAACAAAATCGGCATGCTCAAGCCATATACCATGAAATTGGAATTTCCTCGGAGCCCCAAGCTTGGCCATAGAGGTGAAAAGTAAAAGCGAATGGTGGTTTGAGTGATGTTGTGGGAGAGTGCAACAAATTATAGTGGACTAGTGATCGGGGCAGAACCGACATCGCCGATCCTGCCCGATACTTTGGTTTTATGTATTTATAAAACTCTCGCAAGTGCACGAATCATTTCGTAGAAAATGATAAGTATACTCCCAAGGTCGATCTAAGGAAGGAATGTATGTGGTTTTTAATTTATTATTCAAACTTTTAAAAACGAAATTAAATCCTAAACATCCTGTCACGATATTTTGGGTTTTGTGTTTTTAATCTAATTACATAAAAATAAACATAGATTCAATAAACATTTATGCAAATTTTATTTGTTAAAACAGTGGAGTATTTATGGATATAATAATTAAGTTAATTATGCTTGCTCATATTATTTAGGTTATTAAAGATATGAATTGATATTTATTGATTCTCTCTTTTTTATATGAATACCACATTTGGTGGGGTTAGATATTCTTTGTTAACTAAACAAATCAATTAACACCTATAGGTGGGGTTGATAACTAATTTGGTTAATTAAATTAATTCATTTTTCTAAGAGATTGAAAATGAACCATTTAAATGCCACTTTTGGTGGGGTTAGACAGTTTAAACTTTATTCAAGGTGTCCAAATTAAACCTAAGAATTTAGTTATCCGAGTACTAACTTTCAAGTTTTAAAACCACTACTGAAAACATGTTGTCAATACATTTTCAGATAATAATTCTTATAAAAACTTTTGAAATAGAGCTTCACTCTAACTACCGGGCGATTGTACCAACAAATAAAAGAGCATTACTCTAAATTAGACCAGATAACTAAACCTTAAAATATAATTTTCAGATTTAAGTTTGTAATGAAAAATAATATATTTCTCTCTAACATTCTTAATATAAAATCTTGAATAAAAATAAAATCAATTCATTTTAGAGATTTTTACCTATTTAATATTTCGCAAGCATAACAACGTTATTATTATATCATGTTTATAAACAGCCAGCAGAGTTAAATTTAATCACAGACAAATTAAATATAACATGTAAGAATAAAGCATAAAAAATAACTGCAAAGAAAATAAAATCCTTACAGAACTTCGATGCTATTCACGTTCTTTGGAAAACCTCCAATGGAATTTGCTCTCCCATTTATTGAATCAAAAAGCTAATAAATTACAAAAACATAACTAGTTCTTCCCAAAAAGGGAAGAACTCTAAAACTAAGAGAAATTAACTAAGAAAAGCTAAAAACTAAGAAAAACTAAAAAATCTAAGAAAAGAGAGAAAGAAAGAGAGAAGACAATGTGTTTTGAGGTGTGGTATGAAGTGAAGAGAAGGGGTGTATTTATAGGTGAGGATGGAGAGAAAAAGTGGGGGGAAAAATGTTAAAAAATGGTAGAAACGCGGAGTAGTGATTCTTGATGTCATTTGATGACATCAAAGATGATGTGGGGCATTGCGCGCAAAAAATGGGGCATGAGATGGCGTGATAGCTGGGGCACGCAGCGTAGAGAAGCGGGCGCGAACTACAACATGGTGCGGGCGCGTGAGCGCGGGTAAGCATGAAGCGGCGGCGTGGCGGCGCGATTTCCTCTTTTTTGACCTTTTTGACCCATTTTGTCCAATTTTTCCATATTTGTTGACCTTTTCTCATTTATTTATTAATATATTTGTGATGTATTGCTTCCAGTATTCCTCTTTGAATCTTTAAGTTACGTTTTTAAGCGAAAATACCTGAAAAACAATAAAAATACCCGTGATTTCGAAAAAGACAAATTTATATAAATATGTGATAAAACATATAAATATATATATTTTTAATCAATTAATGTGCATAAAATCATGGTAATTTTAGTGCTTTTTGAGCACTCATCAACCAGGAGTCAAGAAAGGACCCAAAACATAACCCACACTCTCTTCTTGTGTTATAGACATTTTATGAGAAAACTTGCCATTAGAGTAAGTATAAAATTACCCTTTAGTATCATTCTTAACCAAATTATAATAAGAGATTATGGTGCTAAAATCCTCAATAGAGATTGTACTACGAGATGAGCCCGTTATTTTATGAGATCCAAGAATTACATTGAAATACTCTATTACTAACCAGGGGGATTGAAGATTCGAAAGGGACTTCATGGAGTCCTAGAGATCCCTTCGCTTAACATAAGTGTCAATACCACAAATATTGGTTGGAAGATGGATTTTGGCTTTTATAATGTAAGTAATCGTTATATTATTAATGATATAAAACAATCATAGTAACCTCTTCCTCTAAAGGACCGAGAAAAGCTAAAGCTTACTTACTAATATGGAGTTAGTACTAATAATAGTGTAGTCAATATTTTTCTAGAAGTGATCATCTAAAAAGTTAAGATCTGGCATAGGTTTTGTTATACATAGAAGTGATCATCTACTAAAGAACTATATTGTGAGCTATTGTTTGAGGCCAGTATAAATGGTGTAGGTTAAAAGTAGGGTTTAATTGATTTAGTTTGTCAACTTTTCTCAATTACGGAGTTTCATCTTTCATTGACGTCAACTTTCAATTGATCATATTTTATTTTCTTGTGTACATACACTAAGGGTGTATATCCTTATTTTAATTAAACACAAATAATTATCTTAAAAGTATCAAGATATATCATATATGTAAGCAATTGTATAAAGAAATTTCAGAAAAAACTATCCTTGGATTGTATAGGTCTTTCCCATGATCCTATAGGACCTATAAACCAAAATTTCAAACTCTAAAGACTTTTTGGCTAAACATAAATGCAACATAAAGTAGGTACTATGTATCGATCTACTTTGCTTAATTACCCTTTTCTTTCCTCTTCAAAATCCAACTGAATCAGTAAGATACTTTAAGTAAGGGTGTGAACAATTGATTGAAATGTCAGTTTTTCGTGAATTCGAATATGATTTTATCCAAATAAAATTTGACAATTTTCAATATGAATTTGATTTGATGATTAATCAATCCAAATCAATTCGAAATCGAACATATCAATTTTTTAAAATTTATTTAAGAATTATTGTCATATATAAAACATAATATATATAACATTTAAATTTTAAATTGATTGTAGTCACAAATAAGAAAAAAATAAGAAGTATGATTGAAAAATTATTAAATTATTAAGGAGAATTAATATTTATATTTATTTTTTAAATTAAAATAAAAATTTAATGTATTTAAATGTAAAGCATTATAAAATAATATATATATTTATTAATAATTTTAATTGTAATTTGATACGAATCGGATTTTATCGAATTATAAAATCTATCAATCATAATTTGATCCAAATCTAAATAAATCGTATACTTCTATCCGAATATTATAAAATTTATCAATCAAATTCGATCCAAATTCAATGGATCCAATCAAATTAAATTTTTAATTTAAATAAATTTATTAAATTATTTACTCCCCTATATTTTCAAACTGGGGAGTTATTTCTTAATAATAATAAATGAATAAATAAATAGTGTGAGGGAAGTTATAATATTTTTTGAAGCAGGAAGATACCAAAAATAAGGAATGCCTATTATTATTATTACTATATTAATATTTTTTATTTTTATATTTATGAAATATATTTATATCAAAAAATTAAATTAAAAATGTCTTCAATATATGTTTAAAAAAATACTCAACATACTTTTCTTTTTAATGGGTGTAAAAAGGAAAAAAAGAAGTTAAAAGAGTTATATATGAAATAAAATGAAATAATTAAATTATTATGTTGTTTTGATAGACTTATTAAATAAAAACAAATTAACAACAAAAACTAGTAAGACATAAATAAATATCTAAGGAAAAAACGGATTCCAATTTTAATGTCATTTTCTGTCTAACAATAATTCTAATCACTGAACAAAAAAAGAGATCATAATTGCTACTTATTTCCTTTCCCCTTATCTGATTCAATTGAAACATCTATTTGATAAACACCAAATCTTGTATTTTTTTTTTTCCATCTTCTTTCCCTTTCACTTCTATTTTTGGGTGCTACCGTTGTCAGTGCTTTTTTGTTTTTTTAATACAAATACTTACTGAGAAATGAATCCTTCCACAACCGATATCCTATACATAATATGTTCTTAACTCGGATTTTTTTTTAAAATCAACTATATTTGTGATTAGAATTTGTAACTTGAAATTATAACCGTTACATTAAATTCAGTAATAATATACATTAATTTAAGAATTTTTTTATAATAATTTGATGCATGTATTTGTCCCATGTCAATTTAACATATAATTTAAATTTGATATATAACTTAATACATACAAAACTTAATACATATCACATTAGTCAATAATTTAAGTAAAATGTCTTTTTTTTTTCTTTCATGAAATTTACTCTAATTCATAACTATTATCCATGGTGATTTAAAAATCATTTAAAAATTTATTAATCTTCGGATAATATTTTGTTTAATTTTTCTCTATAATTTTTTTTAAGAAAAATAACCAAAATATTATATTTTTTAGTTAAAATAATAGCGAAGATGGGCTGATTTAAATTACTTATGGGCTTATAGTTAATCACCTCAATTAGAGGAATATTAAAATTATTAATATTGTTAAAATAGCCTCATCCGGATGAACATATTGAATTTTAATTGTATCTTTTATGTTTTGATTTAAAATATTGATAAAGATGAGTTAAATATATTTAAATCGCTCAAAATGACTAAAATATTTTCTTTTAATTAGTGGTAAATGACAAAGTATTGAAAAGCATCTTGAAAACTTTTTTAAATAACTATAACATTTTCTTCTTATATTGTTTTGCATATGATTTTACTGTTGCTATCATATGACAATTAATAAAGTTTCTGCCTCCTCCCCTTAGACCAAGCACTAAACTCAAGTATTGACATCATTATCTGTTTCTATTCTCATAACACACAGTTCATGTATACATAGAAGGGTTTTGGAGGTAGAATTTAACAACTCTTAAATTTGCATAGAACCTTAATTGACGGCTCTTAGTTACATATTAGATCCCAAGAAAACAAAACCAAAAGACGAACTGGGATGGTTCAATTAACTTAAATGAGTTAGTAATTTAACTCATCTCATCAAAATCTTATCTAAATTTTGTGTTAAATCTAAATTTTATATGAAATAAGTAAAACTCATGTGATCTTTAAATAAATTAAATTGAGCTAATAGCAAAAAAAGAAAAAAAAAATGAACCGAATAATTTACGACTCATTTACATTTTAAAAAAATAAAAAAAATAAATATTTTTTTTCATTTAGTTAACAAAAGTATCACTATAAAAATTATCTTTTTGATTATTTGTAAAACAACGGGAAAAAATAACACTATCCTTGCGTACACTTTCTTAGTGGCATTATAATAATTTTTTGACAATTTTGTTAAATAAACTCAAAAGCTAGTTGAGTTGGCCATGACCAAGAAGAGCTCAGACTTTTTAAGCTCATTAGCAAAGTTATACTGCTTATCAGACGTGACTACTTCAAAGTATGTTTATCACCCAGGAAATTGAAACTAATGTCATAAAAACAAAAGCTTAAAAAAATAATAAAAAAAAAGAAAAAAAGATGGCCATTTGAACGAAGACAATAATAACTCTCAGAAGGATGAAACGAAATAGATGCTTAAGAAAACTTTCTAGGACCTATCATTAACATTAGGCAAAAAGAACAAGGAGAAACTTTGGTACGGCATTTGCAACTGTTAGCTCTATTGGATTCACTTCCCAACATCCAATGACAAAATCCCCACTCTTTCATGTTTGCGTTCCCAACAGTTCTACCAGCTACAATACCAACAAATTAACTAGGAAAATATAATGATCAAAATAATGGGTCAATGAATGTTTATATTAGCAGAATTCAAGTATGATTGAACCAGGGTCCAACTGCACCATTCATGTGTCCATTTCCATGCATACCAACACTGTTCGGGACAGCCGAAGTTGGCATCCCAACCATTGGAGGTGGTGGAGTAGGGTATAACCCATGATTGCATGGCCACGTGTGAGGGCTCACAAGAGGACTGCAAGCTGCACTGACTTTGCGCTGTTGAAGGGCATGGATCTTCCTAAGCCCTTCATCATGAATTCGGGCCAAAATATCCAAATCCTTCATGGGTAGAGATTCTAGACCTTCACCTAAAAGTGTGGCATTTTTGGAAATTTCTTCTTGTAGTGACGCCCGCAAACTGTGAATATATTGCTGCAAGAGGAAGAAACGGTATTAATGAAACAAATCCTGGTATTTGGTAAGGCAAAGAAGAAAAAACAATAATGCAAGCTAAGCTACAAATAATGAAAATGCAATCGCCAATGTGTATACATGCATGTGCATGAGAGAAAGACGGTCATGTGCTACTGATGCAGGGCTCTTATCAGAAAAAAGGATAATGCTAATTTGCTCAGAAGCCATTCATAAATTTTGATAAAGATAAGATACGCCGGCCGGGTTCAAAGAGAAAGCACTCAAAGTGCAGGTCTAAAACAAATTTTGACAACCATAATAATTAGATATTCCGATGATGAGCAAGAGAAAGGAAAAATCATATATTTGTTGAGAAATCAAACCTCACAGGCCTGCAAATTTGATTCCATGCTGTCAATAAATGCTTCACACCGACCGACCTGCTCCTCCTTCTCCCGCTTCTCTCCTTCAGTCTGTTCTACTGTTTGTGTCAAACGTCGAACTTCATTCTCAAGAGATTGCCGGATTTCCTCCTGGGTCACATTCTCCGTGGCACATCTTTTCAATTCTTCATCAAATCTTTTGCGTGCAGCTTCAGCACTCTTCAGCCTTTCAGCTAATGTGTTCTTCTCCTTTTGCAGCTTCTGTCATTAAAAACATCAGTTAGAACATACTCTCAACAATTATATATATTATATATACCGACAAATAAAAAGCACAGGTATAACAAAACATTGGCTAGGAAAAAACCAATAGTTTAAAGACGACAGCCCTTCTCAAGGGGTTTATTATCAGTGGATTGCAAATGAAATGGAGGAAAATAAAGAAGCTAGAGTTAATTTCAATAATAAAAAAATTCAAAATATGTCAGGGCTTTCAATATTTATCAATCTTGAAACTTCCATTATATTATGGAGATATCAGATTTGTTATGGGGTATTGGATTCAGATGGCTTAATAAATTTTCCAAAGGAATTGGAAATGAAAATCAATACTAGAATATCAGAGAACGAAAATGTTTCCAGTATCATAATGATGAATCTGTAATATCTTTGTACTCAAGAATAGGATAATTCTAGTTAACTAAAGTATAAGGCAGTCAAATAGTATGAGTTGATAAAAAACCTAAAGCCTCAAACCCCATCTTCTAAATCTAGCTGCCAGTAACCTTCATCATTCCCCCCTCTCCATCTCCTTCACAGTCTTCTACCAGTTTTGTCCACCATAGAAGCTCCATTGTCTTCCCATAATCCACTTCATGCACCACCGCTGTTTCTCATCAATCTCCTTCAAGAGCTGTTTCTCTTTGGGGTTAAAACCTCCTACCTGCAGGTATCATATTCTTTCTTTCTCTTGTGCTCTGAGCCTTATTGGTGCCATGGAGGAGTCCGATGAAGACAAGCCTGACAATTTGGTGCATTTGTCGCCTTTGGAAGTAGAGATGGAAGCTCTCTCTACTCTAATGATATTCCATCTTTTACTCTGTTAGTTTTTATTTTATTTTATTTTGTCCATTGTATTATAGAGGGTTTGATTGGTGGTGGTGTTCTTGTTTTTGCTTTGTTTTTCTTTCAATCTTTTGGTTTGTTTGTGGATGATATGATGATCCTTGTTTTTTGAGTCATTATATTTTCTCCTTACCTTATGGTTTCTTGTTGTATAGTAAGATTAGGAGATTTGTTTGGCTTTGATTCTTCTGCAGCATCTCAGATGTTAGCAGCTAGAATAACTGGATTTGGGTTCTGAGGCAATCTAATTGAGCAAAAAGATTGCAAGTTGGTTGTGTGTTATAAGTGGGTTTGTGTTTAAAGGATGTGTACTGTTCTTGCTGCCATTAATGAAATGTTTCTCTTTTGACCGAGGAGAGAAAAAAAAAGAATAGGATAATTCTATGCTCTTCAAAATGTTTTAGAACAGAGAACTTAAGTAAGCTCAACCTGGGAATCGAAATGAGGAAAACTAAATAAGATCCATAAAGATGAGGAACCCAAAAAGACTCCGTGCTATTTTATAAATGCCGCACAAGACTTTATAAACAGTCTCATCAGTCCTCACTCTCAGACAAACTATATCATGGATAAACTCAACAGTTCGTCCTACTGCTCCAATCAAACAGCAATCTATACAGCAACTTAGAGTGCCCAATAAGTAAGCAGCAGGAGCAAAATTACAAAGGGTGAGGGGAGCAGAATGTGCTTAGAAAAGAAATGAAAGTAAAAGATGAGAAAAGCTATAGGCTACACGGCAGCATTAGGTACATAACATTTGGACAAGGAGACATGAAACAACAGGAAAAAGTAATTGTGTCGTGCCATATCAGCATAGGGAAAATTTCAGCATATTAAAGAAGAAAGAAACCAAGAACCTAAAACTTCGGCAAGAACAACGAAGAGACCACAGAGAAAGGATCTGAACTAAAACTTAGGATTGTGGGGTATATAGTAGAAGCACGTTAGATGTATAACAATCAGCCCCTCACTGCAGGATATGTGAAGCAAATGAAAAGAAATTAACCTACAGTCCATATCTCTAGAAAACAAATCAGCTGGAGTAAAGAAACATGCACTTAATTCTATTTTAAGCAAAATTTACAACTTTGAATATTTTCTGACATATCTTATGGTATGATAAGAAGAGCCATGCACCATGTAGAGAAAGATATAGATTAATTTTAAAATGTGTTGTACATGTAATCAATAAGTTTGTTACTAATTCAATCTTAAAATTAGTCCAGGCATCTGGTTCACGAATGTAATGTAACCTCAATAGATAAAACTAGAGGGTAGGTTGACAAGTAAACAAAGTTGCATTATACCTTAAACTCTTCACGTTTTTGAGACTTCAATTGTGAGATTTGTGTTTCTGCATCATGAAGACGATCCTGAAGTACTTTCTTTTCAGAACTCAACTTTTTATGTTCGTCATCATGCTCTGAGCGTAACCACCCAAGCTGGCTCCCAATTTCTTGTATTCGCTCAGAAAGCTCCTTCCTTTCCCAGACAAAGCGATCCATGTCAGCCTTCATTTCAGACTGCCACAATACCACAGGGATTAATTCCAATATTCTTCAAAATAGTAATAGTAATAATAATGACACAAGACAACGGGTACCTTAAGACGATTGTTAGCAGCCTCAGATTCACTTAACTTTTGAGATATAACATCTTTTTCCCTGCTCATGTTGGCAATTTGTACTTTACTTTCTTCACGGAAGCTAATAACTTCATCTTCACTGGCACACAATTGGTGCCAGAGAGCAGCCCGATCAACATTTGCAAGTTCAGCTACATCCCGCATCATGCTTAAAACTGGTCTAATAATTTCTTGCTCTTCACAAGCTAAAGTAACCAAAATATCCAAATGTAGATCTACTTCACGACTACTATCAGTACTACTAGTGGCACGATCAACAAGCCTCTTTATTATCCTTCCTCGGTAAGACTCATCAGCATACCATTTGAACAACAACGTATATAGCACTTTGACAAATCCCCTTACTCGAGGGTCTCTAGAGATAGCCAAAGTCTCAGCAAGACCAAGAACTGATGTAAAATCGTCCTGCTGGACTTTGAGCTGATCATTGGAGTCTCCCTCAACAACCGCCTCCATATGATTAAAATTTTCAGCAACAAGTCTAACAGTGAGATTTAAGCTCTGAGCAAGACGCCTTTCCAGAACAAATGTCACAAAATTAGCAGTAAAGGCACCTCGAGCGACTCCTCTCTCAAATGTTTGAGAGGCTTCAACAGCCAGGCAAGGTATAGATAACATTTCAACCAAGAGATATATATCAGAAAAATGACAACATGCTCGAAAAGCCTGATCATCCACCAGATGCAACCTTTCTGAAGTGCACCCATTTTCACCAAACAAAAGAAGTCCACAATTTATTGTTGGGCATGTATCACTAAAATCACCATCACAATCAATGTCTTTAAGTATAGTTTCAGCAACATCACCCCAACTATTTACAGTTTTACACAAAAAGTCAAGGACACAAGGTGATACATCCACACCCAAACTTTTTAATCGTACACGAAGTGATCTGACCTACAATGGTGCTAAAAGAATGTCAAAAACAGTAGAAAAAAATCTTGAAAACGGGAGGGGAGAATTGTATAAGAAAGGAACACAATGAGATTTCAGAATAATTTCTTCTTACTGCTTCGGGAAGATGTTGGCACTCGGATGCAGCTTTGAATATTAACTCTAAGGTTGCAGCAAGAGTTTCACCATTTGAGTCCGCCAAAAGGTCAAAAGATTGAAACAAGATTTGTTCCCACACTTCACTGCCACACTTCAATTGGCTAAGAACACCAAAAGCCTGAGAAATAAAGTGTATCATAGTTTAGAGGGCACCTTAGCAATTTACCACATAATAAAATGCATGAGACACCCCAGAAATGTATTCCAAATAATGCACATGTCCAATTAGAATTCCAAAAGGCAGATGAGAATCAATCAAAGCCATGATTAAATATGTTACAGGAATTCGTAAGGATGGCTCTGCATCTGGCTTTTGAAGTCGTTCTAGAAGTGCAAAAGCAGCAACTGGATGTTCTGAATGATCAACCAACTTTGGAACCAAAGCAACCAAGTCTGGCAGCAAATGCTTTGGAGCTTTATCCAGTACAAGAGTAATCTTGTGTGCAGACTGAGGTCTGTGTCGAGGTTCAGGACAACCTTGAGGAACAGCTCCATCTAAAGCTCTCAGTGAATTTACAATTAATCCTAAGAGCTCCTCAGATTGCTCAGGCCACTTGGTCTGCAAATTAATTTTTTTTGCATCAGAATTAATAAATTCATAAAATAAGTTTGTTAGTGGCAAAAGGAAAAGGTTTGTACCTTTGATCTGAGGGATACATTTTCTGAGACCACCGCTGAAGTTTTTGGTGGACAGATAGGCTCTCCTGGAAGAGCTTTTCCACCTATACGATCGCCATTCAAATCAGAACTTTGCACAGCAGAAACACTGGTACATTTACCTACACCAGAATATAACCTCTCATGTATTAGAAATTGATCAGTCTCTGTAGCACCACCATCCTTGTCAGATTGTGGTGGACTGGCAGCTACGCTTCTGTCTGGAAATGGCTTCAAGTTTGCATCGGGACAATCAGCATTATTTCCTTCTGTAGGCTGGCAACACTCAACCATTATGTCCAAAAGTAGATCAATGATAGCCTGCTGCAAAACTTTTACCCCCATCAACATGTTCATCAGACTAGGTGAAGACTCATCGGTCTTTCTGACCTTCTTTCCATCACTAGCACCGGAGAGCTTGGTTGGAAGAAGCAACTGTTTTACTTTAGCAGGATCATCAAGATAAACACGAAGTCCAGTCAAGAAACCGGCAATTGCACCAGCATCCATTAACAGCTTTTCTCGTAAAGTGACCTGTGGTTGGGAAGGATTGTCTCCATATGTAAGGTGGAAGCCAGCTCTTGAAAGCAGGTTCCTAAAGATATCTTCTTCATCACCGCTTATTCCTTCACTGTTTTCAGAGTCAATGAGTTCATCAGGATCAGTTGTCAAGGCATCCTGATCATCTTCCGATGCCATAACCTGTCAGCACAAACTATACATGTGAGCAAAGTTGTTGTTTTTTTTTGGGTGATAGTTTCAAAAGAATTGAAAAATTATTCTCAATTTCTCATAAGTTTCAATTGGGAAGCTTGTTTATCCTAGTTAAGGTCTTGGAATTTTGTTTTTGATAAGGCCTACTGCTATTATTTGGCATAGTTTGGTTCTTCTTAATGTAAGTGGATTACCAATCCACTTGATCCCTTTATAATTATTACTTAGTTAATATAATATAATGTTTCTTATTTTAAAAAAAAGTCTGACTGCTATTTACTAAACTCCTTGTGTGTTCCCTATGAGGATTTAAAATAAAAAATTTACTCACAACAACTATTCTAAATTAATCTGGTCTAATTGTTGACCACACTCAAGGACGAAAAATTTGGAAATTTCAGATATTTTGGATTATCGACATAGAAATTGGGTGGATGTGTATTCCACAATTTTTTGGTAAATTTAACAGAAATATTGGTGAATTTCAGTTTTTAAAGCTTGTAACTTTTTTTTAATAAAATAAAATAAAATAAACACTCATTTCATCATGAAACTTTCCTACAAATTCAACTTAAATAACCTTAAAAATATGAGGTCAATACTGAGCCGTATAATTTTTATTTTATCATTAATTTTATGTATTTGTTTATTATACTTGAATCCACTATAAGCTTATCTTATCTCAAATAGTATTATGTAACACACTAAGTAGGAATAAAATATCAAAGTTTCTATTTTATAAATTTATATAATTAATTAAGAGACTTATCTTATAATAATTGTATATTTTATCACATTATGCATTATACTATAGCCCATGAAAATGTCTTATAATTTATTTATACTTCACATATAAGTTTATAACATATTATTTTACTTGGAAAACAAAGATATTGCTGTCTTATCAATTAAAGTAATGATCATGGAACTTTATTTAAAATTTCCAATTTCTAACAATTATTTCCATATATTTCTTAAATTTTTAATCCAAATCGATATCGATATCGATACCAAAATTTCCATAGAATTTTTCTAAAGTTGGAGTATTTCCATCAATACCGAAATATTCATTCTTGCCCACATTTCTACCATAGGAGTCTATATTAGATAGTATTTATTTGAACATAAAGCCTCTGAATGACTACTCACTGACAAAGAATAACGATTTAGCACAAAATTTACCTCAGTCAATTTCATAACAGCATCAGAGCTTCAGTAATACTCAAAGCAAACAAAGAACCCAAATACAAACAGACATCTGTATATAGTAAAACCAAGAGACCCAGACCCCAACTGTTTTTCACATGCAGCCATAACATAAAGTTGCACTAGGAAATAGAAGTCAGAGAGCTACACAATTTTGCAATTAAAGCAATATCTCATCTATAGGATTAAAATGGTTCAGACTTCACTCAAGAGAATTAGCAAAAAGACACATTTGTACAAATCCTCTCCTGCTAAGAACGCTAGGATTACAAATGAAGACTTACCTGCACAAACATAAAACTATAATAAAAAAAAATCTAAAAAGAAGGCAACCACAAAAAAACTAACCTCTAAGTCAGCAAAATCAAACCAGTGGCACCAATCCAGTATTTCACAAACAAAAACAACAGTTTCACGCACAAGAAACCCTGCATCTGCTTCCAACATATCTGACACTTTCATGAATTGCAAAACAGAATTGTTCCACGCCTTTGTACAAATAGAAGACTCCTTCCAAATGGTTTTTGCTGGGTTCTTTTGATTCACCACAGCCATCTTATATTTGACCCAGAAGTTTTTATCCAGATCATTACCAACCGATTGATCACTTTCCAAATAGATACATATGGTATCAAATGACTCATAGACACCTGTGCCGAAAACAAATGTCAGTTATATACAAAATACAAGTGGCTGCAACTGCCTTTTCAAAGATGAATAGGTTGTAAGTGCAAGAGATCATGACACATACCAATTCGGAGTTCACATCCACCAGCTTGAAAGAACTTGCTGAAAATTTTTCGGGTCTCCATTATTTCCTTAAAACCCAGGAAATTCTCCACCTTCCATGTGAATGAGCTTCTTTTCCCTACCATATCTATCTGGGGACTAGCATTGATTGATTCCGTATCATCATCAGTAAAAACCTGCATTATTGATGACTCCTTAAGTAAAAGGACCTCAGCAGAGAATACAACGGTGTCATGAACCAGAAATCCAGAATCTTGATCAAAGAGACTCGTAAGTGTCACAAACTCCCGCCAACCCCAATCCTTTGCAGCCTTGGAGTATCGATTCTGAGATTCTTTGGTGACAGACTTCTCTTCCATTTTCTGGTTCACAACTGACAAACGATGGCTCACAAAACAACTCCAATCACTTGAGGTATTTCGGGAATCAGTAACTTCAAGAAACACCGAAAGGTGGCACGGAGGCTGAGACTGTCCTGATACCATAAAACATATGAAAAAGTTTTCATCAACTTACTATCCTAATTCCTAGCATGCTATAAACAATGGCAGTGCCACCACTATATGACTAATATTGACCATGACACATAAGATATAGGAAAAACCATAAAGATATTCTATTCTAACCATAATAGATTCTAGCTTACAGTATCTTGCCATCGTAAGTCATGATTTATATCTTCTTCTCATAATATGAATCGACAAGAAGTTTTGATAAAATAAATTCATGAGGAATGGCCAAAGTAAAAGCTGCATTTATTCCACTTGATTTTTTTCTGCTGATAACATTTAACATTCCTTGTAAATTACATCCACAGAGGTAGTACTAGTCCTCAGTTACTGTATAACAATAAAAACATAGATTTCAGAGTTCTCCAAAGAAGATTTAGTCCTCAAAGCAAGAGTAATTTATATCTAGAGCCAAGTAGAGCCATAATCACACTAACCTCGGGGATAAACGATGAGACGACAGTCACGATTCCCTATCTGAAACCTTCTGCTCTTGATACAAAGGCCTGTTATCTTCCTCTTCTTTAAAAGATCCTTAAGCTTAGTGAAATTCTCAATCTTCCAAGTGTACTTCCCCATGTGACCATCCGACTTCCTTGCCCCACTTCCAATCCTTCCAGTAATTAACCCTCCATTCTTAGAGAAGCTACTGGATTCCTTGATCACATGAAATGACGTATTGAAAACCACAGTGTCATCCACCAAAAACCCAAAATCAGGCCCAACAAAATCTGACATCTTCATATAATCATTCCAACCCAAGCTAGTATTATCCCCACTCTTATTATCAGCTGCAAAACGTCCGTATGAGTCTCTATGCATATGATTACACCCAGGCTTCTGGTTCAACACAGACATGCGGAATAAACACCAACAGCTCCTATCGGATAACAAAACCGTCTTCTCAGTGTCTTTGCTTTCCAAACACATTGACAGATACTCAACCCCGTTAACCGAGCTCTGGTACACACTAATCCTCAAATTACACTCCCCAGCAGGGAAAACTGGGCTCATAATTTTCTGGGTCTTAATCATTTCCTTAAACAAACTGAAATTATGTACTTTCCAAGTGAACTTACCACTTGAAACTTCGGACATCGGACCCGCCACAACCGACGAGGACGATGCCATCGTAGACTGAGGCTCATTGTTATCTCTCGTAAAACTCACCGACTCATTCAATATCAATATATCAGCGGTTATCAGTACTGAATCATTACTCAATAAATAACCCAATTTGGAATCAAACACAGCAGAGGAAGGGGTAAAATCGCACCAGCCGTGAGATTTCTTCTTGCTAGAGAACCGATGCCAAGAATCGCGATGAATAGTCTTTGAATCATCAAGTACATTGACAATAGCCAAACGATAGCTAGCGAAGCAGTCCCATTTGGAAGACGATGTACCCCGAGGGTCCATGATTTGAAGATAGATGGAGATATAGCCCGGCAAAGCCTGAGAGTCACCTTTAGGGTAAACAAGAAGGCGACAATCATATCCTCCAACCTCGAAGTACTTGCTCCACAGAGCCCTAGCTTTGATTCTCGGAAACTTTTGAACCGTCCATCTGCAAACAGCAGAGTATTCACCGTACCGATCAACTGTTACAGTCTCGTGTGCCCCACCGGCATCCCTCGACCCAACCGCAAGGTCCTCCGGCGTCATTGTGGCGACTGAGGACATTTTCTCCGCCGTCGATGATGAGGTGGCAAGCTGTGATTGGTCCGATACTGCAGAAGCAGAAGTAGACGATGACGATGACGATGAGACCGCCTCTGAAGAAAAACACTGGATCATTGTTCTCTATTTCTCTCTCTCTCTCTGTTTCTGGGGTTTCTATTAAACACGGGTTTCTCTTCTATAATCGTAATCGTAATTAGTAAGGGTGTTTTAGAGACGGACGAGAAATAGAGCGAGAGGGTGAGGACGGCGTGTACGGGTTTGCAATGGTATTATTAGAGCGCACTACATTTAACTTGCGCTTTGTCTTAACCGTAGATTTGGTAGACTTTTTTGGCATCTCCAAAATACCAAAAAAAAAATAAATAAATAAAATTTCTGTCGGGTATATTAGTTAGGGTCCATCCTCCTAGTAACATCTCCCACATCTTAGTATAAACATACCCTCAATTACAAAAAAAAAATAATGAAAAGGAAAGCAATAAACAAGTTATTTTGTTGATAGAAAAGAGACAATCAAATACTATCTCACAACACGTAGTGTCTCCCCATGTCATGTTGTTGCAATTGTCATCACCGTCTCCGTCAAAACTTGGTGTTGTCGTATTTGTCTGAAATCGTCGATCCATCTGTTGTTGATTCCCTCCACCCATGGCTCGAGTTGGATAATGTTGTTTCGTTCTTCTTATTCTTCCATCCAGTTTCCCATTTGTGTGTCACGCCATTGTCGTTGTCATTGTTGGTGGATATTTTTAGCTATTTCACCATACAACTTACCTCTTCCAATTGAGTTTTAAGTTTGTTTCATCCAATTTTAACTCCACTAGATTCAATGAAAACCAATTGAACAAATGTATTATTCATCTTTGAGCTTCTGATGCACATTTTCAGCATGTGATCAGTTGTATTGTTTATATCCCAAAATGCTTCAAACTAATAGGTCTATTAATTAATTACATCAGTTTTTTAAGTCAATTTGAATGGGGGTGGGGATCAAATAAGTAATCGGCAAAAAATGCAGGATTGAGGCTTAAATAGTAGGTAGTCAATTGTATTTGATTCACGTATTATAACATCCCATTCAAATTCCTTAATTGACTTTTCACATGAAAATGCACATGGTGATTCTAAATAAAATAAAGTTCACCTCATATTGCTCATGTGATATAAGGTTCACTTTATGAACACGTGTGATCCTTAAATTTACATCATTGAATGAATATGTAACCAAGTTTCCATGCAAATATTCCTGTTTTATATTAAATCATAGCATCTTTTCAAAACAAAATATTATAAGTTCAATTATTGTTATTAAGCATCAAAAAGAAAACTAAAATGAAAAAATTAAAAAAGTTTTTAATTAGGTGATGTAATGATGTACTTGAAGTTCCATATTTGGTCTCTCAATCTCTTACTAAAATAATTGAGTTGTGTTTAATTACCTTTTAAATATGTTAGTTTTGACATGTAATTTGTAGATATATCGAGACAATCACAAATAGCTTCTATTCGATGAATGAATGAAGAAAGGTAAAAAATTGAAGGAATCTGTTATTGAAAAAATAGTAAGAAAACAAGTACAGTAGAAACACCATCTCAAAATCAATTGATGATCGAGACTTCATCAGAAGTATTACACCATAGTAGTTATGAAATTGGACAAGTAGAGTAACATACGATAAATAATGAGAATTTATTCATGAATGAACATATACACAATGTGCAAGAAGATGATGAGAGACCCGAGCAACATTAATCATTTTTGATGAGCTAGATTGATTAACAATATCGAAGAATTACAAAACTCACACATCATCCAAAATATGAGATAATAAGGTAAGTATAATATATATAATGAAATACTTTCTTTTAATTTTTGGTATAACTATATCTTTAAATTGAAATGTGACTAATAATTTTTTAGGAGCGAGGTTTACTAAAAGCTATTGGTCACTTAGATAAACAACGAGTTTGGGATTATCATAATCAATGTGAGATTTAAAATTAGTAAACCTTACCCAAGCCTTGCACTTATATTTGGTAAGTGAAACATATGAACAAGTTGACAAGGTTTTAGTGTCAGTATTTATTGAACGAAGGCATCTTGAGATAAATACTTTTCCATATGCCATTTTGGGAGATGATTATTACCTTGCATAATGTCGAGTGTCTTTTTAAGTCTTCGCATTACGGGTCAGGCTTACACCAAATCTGTGAAAAATTTGAAGAGAGGTGATGTTATACACCTTTTGATTAATGTATTTATACTTGATGAAGATGAAGCAAAAACACAAATAACTTACAAAGGACAACCTATTAAGTTAGTATGGTCGAAAAAAAATTCAATGACTAAGTCATCAAGAATGATGATGACTTTATTGATTGTGCAACTATAATGTTCTTATTATACCTATTTGAATGCATATTGTTTGCTGATAAGATGGGTGGTTTTGTACAAGTTTGTTATTTGATACTCCTTGTATATTTAGGTAGGTAAATGAGTATATTTAGAGATAGGAGAACTAGCATTTTTATATAGACTGTTTTGTGCATTTATTCAACATGATTCAAGGTAAGTTGCTAGATATATAACCTTATTGAAATCATGGATATATGAACAATTCCATTGGTTTAGTCTTTCATTTAATCTAAACTATATTGATTGCCAACCACATGTTCATTGTTGGTTGATATAGACATGAGTTAGCATTGTCGTAAGTTACTTACGGTTCTTTTGTGAGCAATTAGATTATTTATGTCGAATACATATGAGTAAAATATAATTCAAACTTAATGCATGTTAACTTCTAATTATTATAATGATTATATTTATATTATTTTTAAATTGTTAGGTAGGTTATTTGAGTTTCATAAGCACACTGAGTTGCTAGATGTGACATTCTTCTGTGGATATATAAATGCTATTGATATTCGTGGCTCGAGTGGTAAATATAGACACCATAATAGCATTGCAAGCTAAAACAATTTTTTTTCTATTAAGTTTAACTAAGAAGTTAAATGGTGACCCTTTGGGGCTAAGTATGGTACAAAGTTCATTCATGGTGTGTGACTATTGCAATAGACCTCATTGACTATTGCAATAGACCTCATTCTACTAAGACATGTGGGAACCTTTCTAAAGCAATAAACTATGTCAACAATCAAAATCTTTACCGAAATCCATACTCAAGCATATATAACCCAAGATGTAGAAACGACCAAAAATTCTCTTGGAACAATGGCAACAATTAAGGTGGTAATTAATTTGACCATCAATCATTTCTATCACCTAGTTTTCAATATCCACAACAATTATAAGCCTAAAAAGAAGTTACCTAATAAGGAAAACACAAGTGTTTTAGTGGGGATGATGAAAGATTTCATTCATTCAATACAAAAGTGGATCGTATAGAGTTCATTCATACGACTTTTATACAAAATTTAGAGATCTAAATAGGGCAATTGACCCAAGCAATAAGTCAAAGACTTCAAAGTAACCTTCAAAAAAACACAGAAGTAAACCCAAAAAGATAGGGTAAGAAGCATTGCAAAATAATAGCCTTGAAGAGTGGTAAAACTATAGAAGAAAATTAAGAAGCTAAAAAAGATTATGAGGATAAAATGGACAAAGAGAGCATTGAAAAGAAAATAATTCAGGTGAAGAAGAGCAATCTCTACAAACCTACAATTTCATTCCCTCAAAGAATATAAAAGAAAAAGTTAGATACTTAGTTTTCCAAATTCTTGGATGTCTTCAAAAAAATGCACATAAACATACCATTTATAGATACACTTGAATAAATGCCTTCATATGCCAAATTCATGAAAGACATTATGTCTAAGAAAAGAAGGCTTAGAGATAATGAGACAATAACCTTGAATAAAGGTTATAGTGCCACCCTCAATAGAAAATTACTACAAAAATTGAAATATCTAGGTAGCTTTGACATCCCTTGCACAATTTGGAGTATACACTTTGGCAAGGTACTATATGACTTGGATGCCAGCATTAACCTTATGCCATTATCTAATTTCAAAATATTGGGTGTTTGTAAAACCAAACCAACTTTAGTAACATTGAAAATGGCATATAGGTCAATACATCGATCTCGGGGTGTGGTAAAATATATGCTAGTAAAAGTACACAAATTTATCTTTCTTGTAGATTTCATTGTACTAAACATAGAGGAGGACTGTGATATTCCTATCATACTTGGTCATCTATTTTTAGGAACCAAAAGAGCACTCATTGATGTATAAAAATTTGAGTTTACAATGAGAGTGTAGAATAAATAGGTGACATTTAATGTTTTTAAAACAATTAAATTTTTTGATATTGATAAATCCATTGATTACTTTAAGATAGATGTTATTGATGAGCTATACATTGATGTGCTTCGTAACATGTGCCCTAGTGATGCTATAGAATATATGTTTGTTAATTTTGTGAACACACATACTGATGAACACTATAATAATCACTTAGGCATACACACTCATGATGATAATTTAACTAAATCTATTAAACTACCCATACATAATACTTTAACACATGATGCTATGAATAATGAAATAAACTCATCAAAAAATAACTCAACTTACTTTAATTATGAAACTGTGGAATGTGTGATGTAAGTTGATATTGTTAACTATCTAAATTATTTGGAGGCTACGCCTCATATGGGTATATCTAATGCGGTTGTGGAGTATCCTGAGATAGGTTCTAGGCTCAAACCATCTATTGAGGAGGCACTAAAGTTAGAGCTCAAAATTTTACCAAATCATCTCTGTTATGCATTTTTGGGTGCAAAGAGATACTTTCAATCATAATGCTAGTTTAAGTGTGGAGCAAAAAGAATCACTACTGAAGGTGCTTAGTAAATTGAAAAGAGCTATGGGTTGGTGTATTGTTGTCATCAAAAGCATAAGCCCATCCATATGCATACATAAAATCTTGTTAGTGGATAGAGCTAAGCCAACCAGGGATGCATAATGCCTGCTAAACCCAATGTGTACTAAAAAAGAAGGAATCACTTTGCTGGAAAATGAGTCAATAACCATAATGATTGTCATAGGATGGAGAGTATGTATGGATTTTTAAAAGGTGAATAAAGCTACAAGAAAGAATCATTTCTCTCTCCTATTTATGGATCAAATGCTTGACAAGTTAGCGGGGCATTCCTTATTTTTCCTTCTAGATGGATATTCTGACTATAATCAGATTACTGTAAAAGTCGAAGACCAAAAAAAGACTACCTTCATATGTCCTAATGGAACTTTTGCTTTCAAAAAGATGTCATTTAGTTATACAATGCATCTATAACATTTCAACACTATATGATGTCTATTGTCTCAAACATGGTGGATAAGCATTTAGAGATCTTCATGGATGACTTCTCGATCTTTGGGAACACATTTGATGAATTTTTACACTATCTCTCCCTAGTGCTACAAAGATGTGAAGAAACCACGATTTTAAATTGGGAGAAGTATCACTTAATGGTACATAAGGGTGTTATATTAAGCCACAAAGTCTCAACTAAGGGTATTAAAGTGGATAGAGCTAAGATAAAAGTGATTGAGAAGCTATCATCACCTACTATTGTAAGAGGAGTTAGTAGTTTTTTAGGCATGCATGCTTTTATTGTAGATTTATCAAAGAGTTTTTTGAAAGTCTCCAAACACTTATGAAATCTAGTAGAGAAAGACATGCCTTTCAAATTTGATGATAAATACTCAAAGAAATTTCAAGTGCTCAATGAGAAATTAGTGTTAGCACTAGTTATAGTAGCACTAGATTAGAGCAAGCCCTTTTGAGTTAATGTATGATGCAAATGACTTTACTATTAGGGCTATTTTGGGGAAGTAAAGAGACAAGATGTTTCATGCCATGTATTATGCAAGCAAAATACTCAATGATTCTTAAATGAATTATGCCACTATAGAGAAAGAACTCCTAGCCATTGTATATGTCTTTGAGAAATTCTGGTCGTATTTATTTGGGACCAAGTTGATTGTCTACATGTACCATTCTACAATAAATTACCTCATGGAAAAGAAGGATGCCAACATAAGATTAATAAAAGGAGTTCTTCTTCAACAAGAGTTTGACTTGAAAATTTGTGATAAAAGAAGGGTAGAAAATCAAGTGGTAGATCATCTATCTAGATTGAAGAAGAAAGATAATATAGATGACAATATAATGATTGGGGAATCTTTCCCAGATGAGCACTTTTTTCAATGGCTTAAATTGACATCCTATGGTATGCAGATATTGCAAACTTCCTGATTGCCAATATCCTTCCTTTTAATCTTACATGACAACAAAAGGAGAAATTCTTCTATGATGTAAACAAATATTTTGGGATGACCCTTACCACTACAAAGAATGCAATGATGGAATTTTGAGAAGGTGTGTCCCTTATGATTAAGTTGGAAGTATTCTTCACCATTGACGCCGCTTAGACTATGGAGTCCAATTTGGAAGCACAAAAACAATAGCTAAGGAATTTCAATCTAGTTATTTTTGGCCTACACTATTCAAAAATGTCTATCTTTATGTAAAGATATGCGAGGGATTCCAAAGGATAGGTAATATTTTTAAAAGAGATAAGATGCCTCTAAATAATAAACTTGAAGTGGAATTGTTTAATATTTGGGGCATTGACTTTATGGGACTGTTCTCTTCATCCTTTAGTAACCAAGACATACTGGTAGGTGTGGATTATGTGTCAAAGTGGATAGATGTCATGGCCAATAACCAATGTGTTGCCAAATTTTTCATGAAATTGTTGAAGTAAAATATTTTCACTAGAGCTCTAGAATTATCATTAATGGAGATAGCCACTTTTGCAATAAAACCTTTAGTTATTTTTTTATTTATGTGATTAAGAATAAGGTATCTACCCCTTATCATCCTTACATAAGTGGACAAGCGGAGCTGTCCAATAGAGAGGTGAAATTTTTTTTAGAGAAAATAATGAATAATTCTAGAAAGGATGAGGCTTTTAAATTAGATGATGCTTTATGGGTGTACAAAATTGCATTTAAAATACCAATTGGCACCACACCATATAGGCTAGTCTATGGAAAGGCATGCCACCTACTAATAAAATTAGAACTTAGAGCATATTAGGCATTGAAACAATTTAATATGTCTATGGATGCAGTTGATGAGAAAAGAATGTTGCAATTAAATGAGCTAGATGAGCTATAGTGAAATACTAATGAGAATGTTATGCTATACAAAGAGAAAACAAAAGGTTGGCATGGTAAGATAATTATGCATCGTACTTTTGAATCGAGATAGAAAATATTATTGTATAACTCAAGACTCAAACTATTTTTGGAAAAACTCAAGAGTAGATGGTCATTTTCATTCACCATCACTAAGGTAACAACCATATAATCATTGAATTAGAGAACAAAAATAAATAATGATTCATGTTTAATGGACACAGAGTGAAGCACTATCATGGAGGCTAATTACAAATTGAAACATCTGTGATAACCTTGGTCGATGCACCTTAAAAGTTGATATAACTATCTAGCCAAGAACGTTAAATGTGGAACTTGTTAAAAGGCAAGCTAATTTTGTTTTACTTATATTTTTTTGGTTTATAGGTGAATAAATATGGAGGGTAATGTCATAACAAAATTGGACAATTTTAATAAGGAAATGTGATTTTCCAAGACTATGAGAGTTTTCTTTCCTTTTACTATTTTATATTCATATGTGCATATTGGGGTCAATACGTAATTTAAGTGTGGAAGAGGAAACTTTAATAAAATTTGGTGGTTAATATGCATTTTATTTTTTTATGATGTTTTATTTTTATTTTTTTAGTATGTTTTTTTATCATGGTTTGGGTAGAAATTGATGAATACATAGAAACTAAATGTATTCATATTTGATATTAACATATGAACCCAAACATGCTTGTTAAGATACTTATATTAATCAGGATGCATATTCATTTTGATTGGATTGATTCAAATTTTTTGCACATACTCATGATTGATTTTGGTGTTCTTATTGAGAGAAAATTTGAGTTGAGTTATGCTAGTTGATAAGGTCCACCATGTTTTATAATACATTTGATCATTCCTTGAGTAGAAATATTAAATAGTATTTAGTATGAGAAATGATTTAAGCTTTTATTGGATCGATTAAGCCTTCCAAGCTAGCCATTGTTTATATCCTTAGCCAACCATTTGAGATGAACTAAGAACCATTCATATATTTAAGTCATATGTTAAGCTTAACCAATAAGCTTTACCTTTATCCTTACACTTTTAGCTTGAATGAAAAAAATACAATCATGTGTTATGCTATAGAGTGAGATTAAATATAATGCATCTATTTAGAAAAAAAGACTTAAAACACAATTATCCCTCTAAAAAATAGAATAAAATTGAAGATAAGTTTTTTGGGTCGTGAAGTTACAAAAAAAAGATATGGAATAAAAGAATGAAAGCATGGTAAGATACGATGCACTAGAAAATCAAGTAAAAGCTCAATTGTAGTTAAATAATGCATGATGAATAAAAAAAAGCTAAGGTGTGAAAAATATACTTATAAAACTTGTTCTAATATTTATTTGAATAATATGCTAATAAAAGACATCATGTGCAACACACACAAATCAATTCGTTAAAAACCTTGTATATCATGGTATTAATGGAATGTTGATTGATAGATACGTGAACCTACTTGTCATTTTATTATACTATCTTTGAGGGGGATAATTTCATCTTAACATGTATGTATTTATAGATATATATTTATGAATATGATTCTCGTATCATTTTACCTAGTTAGACTTAACTTCGCTTGAGTGCAAGCAAAGAGTTAAATTTTGGGGTATGATAACTCTACAAAAGTAGAGTTATTGGACCACTTATGAACCACTTAATTTCCTTGTTATATGCTAAAATATTATGAGAGAACTTAATTTGTGTTTAATTATGTCAATATAGGTGGAATAATGGAAAAAAGGGGTGCAAATGAGTCAAAAATAAGGAAACAAAGCTCATGTCACAACGGAGAGGAAAATAGGGCCGCGACACTCATGGAGGAAAAATAATATACCAAGGCTTATGCCTTAATGACAAAAAAAACACTGTGATACATCTATGGCTAGACATTTGTTTATGAAGAGAGGAGGCTTGATCACGGTGTGTAAGAACCTATGTCATGGCGCACGTAGAAAGAAGATTAGATTTGGTTGATGATCTTTATCTCCTATTTTTAATCTCAAACATTGGATCTTTTTAGAATTTGATCTAATGGTCCATATTAGGTCAATTTTCCTATTAATTAATCCTAATGGGGCACAAATTAAAAGCATAATTAAGAATAAAAAACCTAGCAACTGTTAAGAAGAGAGCAAAAAGAGAAAAAAGTTAAAAGAGAAAATTAAAGATGATTAAATTTTGTGAGGAATTAAAGAGAAGATTAGTGCTAAAAATCAAAAGATTTAATACATCTATTTTTTACTCTCCTTTCTTTATCAATTTTTATGTCTTTCTTTATGAAGAATATGAGCTTTATGAACTTAATTATGTATAGCTAATTTATTAATCTAAGGGTTTTATGAACCCAATTTTCTACATGTGATGATCTAATATTTTATCCCAATTGTTATTTCAATTCAATTATATAATTTAATCTATTTTTTATGTTATTAATTGTTTGACCAATAGTTGATCTATAGAGGTAGGCAAATGGATTTGAGAGATTTATTTAATTGTTTGTCTTGATTAAATAATATGAATAGTTTCTAGGCAGGGATGTATGATTCTTATGTGTGTGGTCCATAATTGATGATCTTAATGAGTAGTATGCAATCTAATTGGCATGATATTATGGTTAGAATAATTACTATATGGTGTGCAGTTTACTTGAAAAGCAAATGCATTATAGGCTATACTCAATTGATCATGTAATTGGTTGGTAATTATTTTTGGAGAAATTTTAGTGATTCACCTGCTTAGAAAATTAAAGATTAAGATTCTTAGGTCATTTTCTCATATATCTTCATAGTTGTTGAGTTTTACAATTGAAAATTAGCTGTCATTTAATTGAGCATTTTTATAATCTTCTATTGTTCAAACATTATTCATAATAATTATATTGGAACTTGATTATAAGTTACATAAATCCCTTTGGGATTGATATCTATACTTATGTACATTATATTACTCATACAACACATATACTTATGGTTAGCATGTTAAAAATCATATGTCTAGTATAAGTTGAAAATCATATGTTCGATAAACCAATATGAACATTTCACATATGTTTGTCAGACCCATATAAAAATTCTACTGATGTTTAGCAAACCTATTTGAACATTTTGTATATGTTCAATAAGCCTGTTAGTACATTTTTCATATATTCAGTAGTCACGTTTGAACATTTTGGATATGTTTAGTAATCATGTTTAAACATTTTCTATATGTTTGACACACCTTTCTGAACACTTGTTTACATATTTTCCTATACTGTCAAATCAAATATCTATTCTAATATAACATTTTTGGGATCCTTTTTTTTACAAGAGGGTTTCATTGACTCAAAAAGTAGAATTTGTTTGGTGTTTCCCATGGCCCATCCATTTGCACAAGCATAATGAAAATGCATCACACTCATGACTTATATTTAAACTTAGCAAATCATTCTACATTTATGTACTATAAAACATTTAATTCATGCACAAAATGGTTATTAATAAAACCTATAGTAATAAACATATGGTGTTATGGTGCCTCAAACTAATAGAGAAGAAAAGTACATAATGTATGAATGCTAAATGTGGTCACCACAGTGTAATAGCAATAATATGACCCATGTTAGGTAATATCACTCACTTATCATAATCTACTAGACTTTGAAAATGATCAAGTTTTTGGATATGGTTGTTGACTATTTCAACATCTCTAAACATATATGTGTTATCGTTATAACAGATTCTTAATTCTTGAAGCATATCCATCCTTATTTGATCCCATATATCTTAACCATTTCCAAGTGCAACAACTATCATTCTAAATCCACAATTACCATCTCCATCAACATTATTCACACATTTGATGTATGACACAGTTGCAATAAGTAATTGACTAGTGTATGATGAATAGACCTTTGAAGCTTTTAAACGTGGTACCTTAAGTTTCAACTTTGGGAATCTTAGAACCTTGTTTTCTATAGAAAAAGTAAAATCAAGTGCATTATCAATTAATGCATACTCAAATATAGAAGGATCTCGATTGTTGAAGTATCTTTCTTTGAAGAATGACCCATATTGTTAATCCTTATAAGTGGCTCATCTAATTGTATGGTGCTCGATTTTGCCCAAAATGATAACATCTTTAGCATTTATGTATTCTCATCACTTGAATCAAAATGTTAATTAAAAGCATCCAAAAAACATGTGCAATCCAACTTCTCTTTGTTAACTCATGAGGCATGAGCATAGTTAAGTTTTATCAAATAAGCATGAATCAATGATAATTCAAGGGGTTGAGTCAATCATTTATATTCTCCAACCTCATGAGCACAAGGTAATTGATAAGTGCTTGAAAAACACTAATATTTCATGATTTTATAATACTTAAATATGATAAATATATTTTATTATAACATATTTATGTGATAATTTATATAAATATACATGTTTGAAATCATGGGTATGTTTTGTTGTATTTGAAGTATTTTTAGCTTCAAAGAATGAGGCATGAAAAACAACACTCGAAGCACACAATTTTCATCATAGGAGCTTTAAATAATAAGGCATATAAGCCTTATTTGAAGAATTAACTAGTTTGTAAGACGTACAAGGAAATTTTTATGAAAAAATGGGCCACGACCCACCTTCATTTATTCGGCTCAAAACCCTTCTACACCAACTTTGCCTATAAATACAACATTATATTTAGGTTTTTATTTGCTTTCCATGTTTTTACATTAGAACAACCATTTGTGGAATATAGGTTTATATTAGTTTTTAGGTTAGTCATTCCATGATCGAACACAAATTGTGTGTAATGAATACGTAAGTATACGTATCATAATAAGTACTATAATCATAAGAAAGGATCGTTCCCACAAAGATTATGTTATTAGAAACTAATTTTTAAAACTAAAAAAATAAAAATCTATTTTTTTTATATTTTTATGTTTAAGAAAGAAAAATTAAAAGAACTAAAAATAATTAGCAATAATTAATTAACTCAAATTTGGTAGCTAAGAAGATATATAAGAAAATATCCAAGAATACTTAATCCACCAATTTTTTAAACATGTGAATCACTAAAATTCTCTCAATATAATTAAAAATCAATTATATGATCAATTGAATCTAACATGACATGTATTCCTCTCTCAAGTAAAATAAATATTATATAGTAATTAACCTAATCACACTCTCGTGTAAATTAAATTGTCACACTCTCGTATCAATTAAATTGCACACTATTCATTAAGTTTATGAATTATGGATCACATATATAAGAATCATATATCTCTGCCTAGAAACTATGCATGTTATTTAATCAAGACAAATAATTAAATAATTCTCTCAAATCCATTTAATTGCCTTTATAGATCTATTGTTGTCCAAACAATTAATAACATAAAAATTAGATTAAATAATATAATTAAATTGAAATCATAATTGGGGTAAAATTTTAGATCATCACATGTAGAAAATTGGGTTTATAAGATCCCTAGATTAATAAATTAACTGAATATAATTTTATTCATAAATCTCATATTTTTCATAAAAAAAGGAGTAGAAGAAATACAATCAATCTTTTGAATTGTAGCACCAATTTCATCTTAAAACTCCTTTTGATTTTTTTTTATATTTTTCTCTCTTCTTATTTCCAAAAACTAATAAAAAAATATATGATAATTTTGGTTCATTAGGGTTTATGGGGCAATTAAGGGGTTAAAATAATCTCATGTTGATTCTAAACCGTTAGATCAACTTCAAATCAAGGTTTGAGATGAAGAAGGGAAAATTAATGACATTGTCCAATAGAAACGTGATACATGGCATAGGGATTTCCTTGACAAATCAACGCGCGATGAGTGGCATGGGTGAACTGGTTGAGGTTAATGCGGCTGAGTGAGCACCACTTGGCATAATGTGATTTGCTATTATAGCTTTTATGGTGCCCTAGTGGGAAGAATGGTGAATCATGTGACAATGCATGGCACACTCGTTGATCGTGCGATCAAAATCGGAATGAACGATGTACTGACAGGTGGCATGGTGCTACATCACATGGTATACACAATGTTGCGTGATTGGATCTCTCTACTTATGTGGCATCCATGTGGCGTGCTTGGTTAGGTCCCTTACTTGCGTGGTGTCCATATGGCATTCACATGGAATCTTCTGATTGGTTCTACATTAAAAAATTTACAAACAATTTCAAAAAATTCTATTTTCACCCCTTTTGACTAGAAAAGTTTATTTGTTAATATTTTTAATCTCAAAAATATTACTTATAAAATAAAACAAGTAAATATTAAGGAGAAAAATATACTAATAACTCTACTTTGTAATCTATGCCTTTCATAGTTGAAATGAATTTTGTTAATAACTATGATTGACTAAATCTATGGGATTTCAGTTTCTACTTTCAATAATTAAAAGAACAATTATATGATTTAAATAAATAAAAGTTTTAGATTTATTTTTTATTCATAATCTTCAAATCTTTGATCATAAATTCGTGATGGGTCAAGTCTTCATTTATAATTAAAGAAAATATTTTAGAATTAAGCATTAGACACATCATTTGTACTTGGTTGTATGTAATGAATACGATTTTATATTAATTTCATTGATTTATATTAACTTAGACGGTGGAAATATAACTTAAATATAAATTAAAGATGTGCCAAATATTGATTTGTAATTAAAGAATATATCTATCTTAGATTTATCAATTTTTAATTTCAACTTTGATCAAAAGAAATAATTAATTAATTGAAGATTTTTGGTTTATATATATTCTTTTAGTTTACCAATTAATCAAATTTTATCCTAGCTATTGAAAATTGATTAATTGAATATCATTTGAAACTTACCATGATTATAGGGAGTTTTATTTAAATATAAAATAAATTAGTAAATCTAGTTTATATATAAATCACCTAATTTGTTGTATCCATGAAAATTATACTCATTAAAATCCTATATATATCTATCATCTTAGGTTCGGTATAGTTTAATTTATTTCTTTAATTTCTCACTTTCGTTTATCTGCTTTAATTTACTCACTTTTATTTATATACTTTTGGAAATTTCATACCTAAGAACAATTGTATAAAGATCAATTATTCTTACAACCCAAATATGTAATTGGAACCTAAATGAAGGGTGGTAACACCAACCTATGGAATCGTTTTATGAGTTCTATTTCAACTAAGCCAAGTAAGCCTTATAACATGAATTAAGAAAATAGCACATAGAAAGTATAAAACATCATACTTAATTCAATACATATGCTAAAACATCCAATAGATATGAAAACAATAATTTGTGGCAAACATACTAGTGATAGTGTGTTTTACAAGCTCCTGTCCAGTCTCGCAACATGCATAAAACATAGCAAATATCCCACAACATGCACATCAATCATACATATTGGAAAATCTATAAAGCATTTTCAATCACTTCAAGACTTCATATATGAGAACATATTTGGTAAATTATGATTACACTCTTATATCATGCAATCATATATAACATAGCATACCACAAAAGTGTCTGATACTCAGTACACAACTAAAGTAAGGAGATCCTGATTCCTTAGAGACTCATACCAAAAATGCATGCAAATAAAAAGTAGAAGCAATATAAATTAATCAAGAAGTATTAAAATTTATTTAATACAACAAAAGCAATAAACAGAAAACTATAGGCATGCTATAAAAAAAGCAAAGAAAGCATGCGATAACATATAACAAATAAGCTTTTTAATCAATCTAAATTTAGTATATTGGCACATACACGATAAAAACTTAAATTATATAAATACACAATATAATCATGCATAACGATATATATAACAAGGTAAACTTACATATAACCCCTACCTATGGCGTAACATCCTTAGTTTACTTATAGCAATCACTCAGTAACAAACAAATTTACTAAGCAAATAAAAAAAGATACAACACTTACAAAAATAAAACCATCATTACCTCCATCAATTAGGACCTTTATCCTAAATATCGATTTCTACCTTGACTTGTTGCCTCACAATGACTTGGGTTGACATAGAAACCCAAATTTTGTCCAAGGTTAGCATTACTCAATGTAGAACAATCAGTGACCGATGATCGATAAAGTGTAACAGAATGTAAATAACCTATCATAGAAAGTACCCTCAATCATGAACCACAAACAAAATACATGGGAAAGACATTCAACCATTACTACTACAAAAATGGGCATTAAAGTCGGTTAAAAACCGATTTTAAATTGAGTGACTTAAAATGTAAAGTTGGTTCACGCGACGAACCGACTTTACAGGTAAAGTCAGTTCACGTGGTGAACCAACTTTACACGTACATTTATGAAATTTTTTTATTTTTATTCTCATTTTTCATATTCAATATATATAGCATAAAAAAACTAAAATATAAATAATAATACAAATAATTAAAAATTTAAATATAATTAATTACTTGATAATTAAATTTATTATAAAAACAAATAATGTATATACAATACATATAGTTAACTTAAATTACAAATAAAATAATGTCGTCAAAGTATAATTGGATGCGAGTAAGCTTGGTTGGCTTAGACACCATGACAAAAAAACTAGACAAAAAACAGCTAATTCATATAACAATTCATATTCCCCTATATACATGAGCACGTAAACATCGATCCATCAAACAAGCAGTTTAAACTTCATAGACATATAAATGAAGAAATTAAATCATTATAAATATTATCATAAAAAAAAGATTACCACAGCGACATCCGAGTGAAATAACCCTTCGACGAACTCATATTAGCACTTTATTAATCATTTTTCTATAAATATGAAGTTATCTGAAATCTCTGCTAGTATTTTTAATCCTATAATGAACTCTAAATATGAAATCAAGTATAACTCTAATTTCTTACTTGGCTTGTGTGAGTTTTGGTGCCCTTAAACGTATGGAACACGTTCATGGGCACCAAAACTCATACCAACCAAGAAAACAAATCGAAGTTACACCTGATTTCATATTTAGAGCTCATTATAGCATTAAAAATACTATCAAAGAATCCAAATAACTTCGTATTTATAGACAAGTGATTAATAAAGTGCTAATTATTATCATAAGGAAAGTAGGCAAGAGAGATGAGTGGTCCAAAAATAGGTCCATAAAACAATACATTCCCCTAAATACATGAGCATATAATCATCTATCAAACAAGGGACTTCAGACACAGGAATAGAGAAATTAAATCATCAAAAAAATTACCATTATGTTGTCATATACTATTCAAGATCATCAGAATCTTCTCCTTATTCTTCTTGTGATGATATAATTTGAACTATGTGTTATGCCCATTCCTCTCGTAAATTGTTGTCTCTTTTAGAGAACATAAAACGTGCAAGTATACACGGTCACAAGTAATAAAATATGATAAGTAAAATATCGTTCCCACAGAGATTTATTACTAGCTTTCGTTGATTATTAAAATTATTTAAACCTGATGTTATCCAAACAATCAATAATTTGTTGCAGTTTGTCTTAATTAAATTTTTTTTAACAGATTGTACGAAAATTCTAGGATTGCAGTTTACCCAAATTAATCAACTTGAATATTTTATTCTCTCTTGATTTATGTTCTCATGTTTTAAGTTGTTAACCAAGAACTTCTAATTTATCCATATATCTCTTTCAAGCTCCATACAGACACACCTAGTTAAAATGATTCACTATATTCCTATGAGAATTAAATTCAACCAGATTTATTAAGTTTTGAGTTCTCAAACAGTCACACATATAATAAAAGTATATTTTATATCCCTTATGTATATACGTTATTTTATCACGAGCAGCACACAAAAATACTTTTTTTAAGTTTATTTAAGTGTCACATATCAGTTAATTAATCTTCCGATAATTAAAAGCATTAAACACAGATAAAATAAACAACTTAAAACAGTTTCATAAATCATTCAAAAATAATTAATTCAAGTTTCATAATTTAGGCTACACTGCAATCCTAGAACAAATAAATTAGTTCATAGCAGAAATTAAAATTACAACACCACAAAAATAAAACATTGCAGAGAAACAAAAATTAAAAGAAAATAGATTAGGAGAAACTCTTTCACGATTCCTCAATGAAAAATAAATTTGTTCCCTTTTCTTCTTCTTTATTGTCTTCTTTCTCTGTAATTTTCCTAAGAAAATACAACACAAAATGTCAAATAAACGTTCTGCGTGTTTTGTGTAACACGCAGAGAGGAAAGAAAATGAAAATGCTAAAAGAGAGAAAAAAAATAACAAGAACTGCAAGTAACACCAAAAAAAAAAGAAAACAAAAAAAACTCTAACTTAACGATTCCCCCGCGTACAAAATATATCCCCCTTTTTGAATTATATATATATATATATATATTTTATATTATTTTCATTTTAAGTGGGGGACAAAAATGTATGGGGATTAAATTAACAACACGCGTGAAAACCATTCTGCGCGTTTCTGATTTTTTTTTCTTTTTATGCATACCACGTGTCACCATGTGATTGGCTGAGAGAAATACAGCGACACGTGGCAGCTTTTCATTGGGTGGTAAGGCCGGGCGCATGAAGAACAGCTGGAATGCGTCGCACAAGATTTCCTCGCATTGGAAGTAATTAACGGCTGGAAGTGGGCGCGGTTTCTGTGTTTTTATTTCACCAAATACATGCCACGTGTCATCATGTTATTCGTTGGAATATTTAGGAGACACGTGGCTGCTTATTTTTCGCTGAAACACGAGGGTGCATGTTGCTTGGATGTATCGCGTCGCACAGGATTTGTAGACGAGCGGCTCGGTGCGCGACAGCTCAACTCATCCAACGGTGATCGATGTGCCTCGGGGGAATCCTGCTCAACCGACATGTGGGTCCCACCCTGCACGCCAGTCTGCGCAGCAAGTGAGCCCAACGTGTGTCGAGCTGCGCGTTTTCTGGAATTCGGGCGTAGTCGCTATTGTTGTGTCTGCATGTCACGCGCCCAATCTTGACCGTTGATGGATTGATCGAGCGGTGTGCGTTGAGCGTTGTGAATGTCGCGAGTGGCTCTTCTCCTGCACGGAAATTCAACTTTTTATTAATTGTATTTTAACCCACAAATTTAATTTAAATTAATTTCTAATCTTTTGATATTTTCAATTTAACCCATTTTTAATTTCAAATTAAATTGTGATCTTTTTATAATTACAATTAAGCCATTTTTCTATTAAAATTTATTAATTTACTTTAAAATATATTTATTAAAAATTAATACTAAATATTAATTTAATTAATTAAAAATGTAAAGAACTAGCAATTATAATTAATAAAATAGACGCAAATCACTGTATAAAATACAGTTATCATAAATCATCAAAAATTTGTTGATCGTAGCCCGTCTTATTCCAACCAAAGAACTACATGTATTTAAAATCAAAATAAGAATGTAATTTCATTTATTTACAAAAAATAACTCAAATATGTTAAAAAAAATTATATATATGGGTAAAAGATATTACCACATCATCAATTAGAATTTTGATATTTGTGATGATTTCGCTCATAAACTTCATGACATAATAACCACACATGATTCCATTATTTTGTTGTGGAACCTACAAAAAACAAGTGTACATGATTTTTCATATTCGAACATCTTTATTATTCAATTGTAAAATTAATAAAATTATTAATATTGGCTTGTACATATCATAAATTTTGTCCATATAAGCTTATGAGTTTTTTTAAGGGCAATGCCCTTAAACTTGTTCCACAACTTTCATGCCCTATCAAGGTTTAAAACGGTTAGTTTTTATTAAATATTACAAAAAATAATAGAAGAAATTAATATGTAGATATAACTCTTACATTTCAACAACTGCTTTTGTATCTTCACTCAGTTCTATGGAAGCTGAGTCACAGTACCAAACATGATTATTGAATAGATCAATAATTACCAACATCCAATGATCTTGGCCTTGTTCAAACCTTAATGGCCAAGGGATTATCAACTTTTGATTTCTGTTAAGCGTTAATGCCCTATCACATAATTGTTTAGCCCTGATGCTATTATCCTTATCTTGATATTGATTGACATACGAAGAATCATAGAACATTGCTAAATATGATGAGTGATTATGTTGAAGTCGATAATAGCACGCCCTATATAAAAGATATATATATATATATATATATATATATATATATATATATATATATATATATATATAAATAATTAGATAATATAGTTCTACATAAATGAAAGAAAAATAAATAGATTGAGGATTCACCTTGTCCACACTTGAATTATACTTAAATCGATCATTTGATATTCAAATAGTTACAATATGCACTCGATCGATATATAAGTTTGGCCGAGGTCTACACCAAAAATTTCTATAGGAAGTGGCACAGTCCATTCATCATTTATGCTAGATGCCCTCCCAACAATAGTCATCAAAGTGCCAAGATTTCTGGTGAAGTTTAAAGCATAATCATAACGATACTTTTTCCAAGGCTTCTTCTTGAATGACTCGGTGCACGATAATTGGCCACTAGACATAGATTTAGCACGAGATACTTGCTTTGTATCTCTTAAATGTGCCGTATTTAAGAGTTCTGGTATAATAGACTAAAAAAATATTATATATGTATTTTAGTAAAAGTATAAGATATAATAAAATATTAGTAGTAAACAAGTGTTATATTTTAAGTTAAAAAATAATACCACATCAAAATTTAGAACAACTTGAATCGACGGCCAAGCCACATACTGTCCAACCACCTCTTGGATTGTGGTAGCATCAGAAGGCACAGGTAGGGGATAATCATGAAACAATGATTGGTTAATTACTATTCGCTAATGATTAGGAAAATATTGATTATGAATCATCCGAACATCGCTCAATTGTTGTACCATTCCAATAGCAACAAAGTTCGTTGACGAAGGATGTTTCAGCAAACATTTCATATTCTGTTAAAAATTTAAGTGTTATATATAAAAAATAAAACATATAATAAGAATTTAAAAATAATAGATAATATACACCAGAAATTAAAATCTTACCACATATGATTCATCAAATAGAAGAGGACTCCCATATGGGATAGCTATTGGATGTAAATTCTCACCAAAACGTTCATCGTGGTTTGATTGATGGTAGTAGATTGCATTGGAGAAAATGAACCACTACTTGATTGCATATGCATTCCTGGCATATAGTGAGGACCAATTGTATAGCTATATCCCATACTGGATGTAGTTTGAGCGCAATGAGATTGCATGGGTGGCATGTCTGGCCTGGATGGTGGTCTGCCTGATATGAATGGTGGTATGCCTAACATGGATGGTGGCATGCCTGGCATGGATGGTTGCATGCAATCTCACTTAACACTAAGGCCTTAAAGGAATTGAATTCTTCTTCAATTTTAGTGTACTTCTCCTTACTTCCCGTTTGAGGCTTTTGTTTTGGAATGTTAAAATACTCCATATAACCATCATATTGGCTTCCTCCCCTAACACGACCAGGATGCTCGCGTCCGAATGCATGATATAAAGCATCTCTCCCAGGCTCTTCGATTATTTCACCCCTGGATATTTTTTCTTGAACAACTCTCTACAAATAATAAAACACACAAACATATCATTCATTATTACATCAATTATTAAAAATCCTTAAGACTTTTTATCAACCAAAATTACTAACCAACTTATTTAGTTGTTCTTCTCCTCGCTTAGTCATCGGTCTTGAATTCTTCGTTTTGGAAGTCTTTGTTTCTATGTACAATTCAGTTCGGGTAACAAGTCTACCCAATTCAGCTTCCTACATAAATTATGAAAAATTTATTAACAATGACATAAAATTAAATTGAGGAAAATAAATATAAAAATATTTATAAATTAAGACAAATTAATAATACCATTATATATCTAACTTTAGGATTTGAAGACCTCCCAGTACGGTTAGGAAGAATGTTATGCATTTGTATATTATGATGTTCTTCCCTAATAATTTGAAATTCATCTAAACGTCTATAATTCACAAAGTCTTTCCAAACTTGAGGTGTAGTCCATGGGTGTCCTTTAGGGATTTTGTAGAGCTCTAGCTCATTAAGTGGTTCCAAATATGGAAACACATAATTTCTTGCCAATCTAGAAGTCTTGTATTCCTTCCATGCCTTATTTGCAATCTTATAACACTTAAGTTTCCAACTGTCATCGACTTTGTAACGATTCTATAAAAACACAGTACAAAAGATTAGATATAATACAAAAAGATATAATATATATATTGATTATAAAATATAAGAGACTTACACAAATGGTTATCTATATTTTAAACTTTTCTGCTTCATCAACCTGAGACCAATCATTTATATTGATTGGTTTACTGGACTTCGCAAGTCGACCAATAAAGGATTTCAATTGTTGACCATTTTTCCCTATTGGATTACCATTAGCATCAAATAGAATAGGTATTCTATCATTTGGGTTAAGTGGAGCATTAGGTATATTCGCCCAACCCCTTCTTTTCAAATACCCCAATGGATCATTTGGATTTACAAGCTTTGTTATCCGAAGATCCATGAAATATATATCTACAAACAATGAAGAAATATATAAATTAATTGAAAATTTTAAGAACATATATATATATAAGAGTTATTACAACAATATAGAACATACATTATGTTTAATTAGGTTGTTGATCATATACATATATTCCTTCACAATCACTTCGAGCTCATGACGAAGAATCATCACCATCAATTAGATCATCACATACATTAGGCAATTTATTTGAGAAATTACTAATATTGGTTAATGTATCAAGCATAGAGTCATCATCTTCTACAACATCACAATGGTAAAACTCTTTTTGTGGAGGCGTTAACACAACAGACCATCTTCGATCAATTTGATCGCTCACGTAAAATACTTGTTTTGCATGAAGTGCTAACGTGAAAGGATCATCAGTGTGACTTATCTTGGATAAATTTACAAGGGTAAATCCAAAATCATCTATTTTATATCCAACATTGATAACATCTTTGACCCAATCACACAAGAAAAATGTTTCATGGAAGACCTCATAATCTAATTCCCAAATCTCTTGTATTACACCATAATATGTTCTATCAGAAAGTACATGATTAGCATCTTTTGAACTGGCAAATTGCATAGTTTATGCAACCATCTTCACACCACTATTTTGATTTACTCAGACTTTGTCCCTAGCTTGAGTCGTAAACCTCGATCCATTTATTGTGAAACTATAAAATGATTTGACATCAAATTTTGGCCCATGTGCAAGCCATTGTAAACTTTCTGATATTTTATGATTGGGTCTCTTGAGTTCATCTCGAATCTATGTATACAAAAACCCAAAATGTGTTTAGAGCAAAGTTTTAAAACATTGAATAGACCTAGGAAGATACATGCATGAATTTTTGTTTGTGACACTTACATGGTTGCGAAACCAATTAATAAGCTCTCGCTTATGTTCATCATACAACTATTTTTCTCCTTTTTTTTATAACGAGGATCGGTCTTCAATAAGTTAAAATGCATCCTGTAATGTTATTAAATATATATGAAGTTATATATCATCATTAATAGTTAAATAAAAGATGATTTTTGCAATCATGAAACAATGAACATCACTTACTCTATGTACGGTTATGCCTCATTATTATTTACCAAAATGATTCGGTGTGCTTTTTCCCATCGAGTGCGATCAATAAATAATTTCTTACTTCTACCAAGCATAGGGTTACCTACTTGGATCATGTGACGTTCTAAGAACAACTTGTGCGTAGGATTCCCAATTTCAATGCAACCATTAAAGTATTCAGAATAAAACTCAATGGCCTCTTCAACAATGTAGCGTTCCATCATGCATCCTTTAGGTTGATTTCTATTATTTACATATTCTTTAAGGACTTGCATATATCTCTCAAAAGGATACATCCATCTTAAGTAAGTAGGACCACACAATTGAATCTCTCGAACTAAATGAACACACAAGTGAATCATTATATCAAAGAAAGAAGGGGGAAAATATTTTTCAATTAGACACAAAGTCTCTACAACATCTTTCTGTAAAGAATTTAACTCACCAATTGATATAGATTTCTTGCATATTGTATTGAAGAATGAACAAAGCTAAATTATTGATAATCGAACATGTTTTGGAAGAATTGATCTAATAGCAACTGGTAATAACTGTTGCATTAAGATATGACAGTCATGTGATTTTAGTCCATACAGTTTCTTATCAATGATAGACATAAAATTTCTTAAGTTGGATGAGTAACTATCAGGAACTTTCACACCCTCCAAATATTTACAAAACATATCCTTCTATTTTGTTGACATTGTATATGATGCTGGTGGTAAGTATGTTCGATTCTTATCATTTTCCACCCTTGGTTCCAATTCAGGTCGTATGCCTAGTTTCTTTAAATCCAATCTTGCTTTAATTCCATCCTTTGTTTTTTTAGGTATATTAAGTAAAGTACCAATCAAGCTCTCACATACATTTTTCTCAATGTGCATGACATCTAAGATGTGACGAATGTGTAAGTCTTTCCAATAAGGTAATTCCCAAAATATTGATTTTTTTCCAACAACCATGGTAAGTCGGTTCAAACTCTTTTTCATTTTCACCCATTTCATTAGTTGACCTCTTTCGTTTCCCTACCTTAGTGAGTTCTTTTTCATTTTCCATATCGTTTGAATGTCATACTATTCAATTGCCTTAATATCTCAACACCTCGCAAAGGTCGAGTTGCATGATCATGATCTTCTTCACCATCGAACGATTTCTTTTGATATCTAAACTTGTGTCCAGATGGCAAAAATCTTCTATGTCTTCTATAAGACATCTTTCATCCATGAACAAGATAAGTTGCAAAAGTTTCATCACTACATATAGGGCATCCCTTGTAACCTTTTGTTGCATATCCTGATAAGTTTCTATAGGGAGGAAAATCATTAATTGTCCATAAAAGGACCCCCTTCAAGTTAAAGTGTTCTTCTTTATGTGCATCGTAAACATTTACACCATCATTCCATAACATCTTTAAATCATCTATCAGAGGCTGCAAATATATATCAATATCAACACCAGGTTGTTCGGTCCTGAGATCAATAATGTTAACATCATGAATTTTCTTTTCATACATAACCAGGGAGGAAGGTTGTATGTTACCATAATTACTAGCCAACAACTATATCTACTACTGAGGGAACTATATGGATTAATTCCATCAGCAGCAATGGTAAGACGAAGATTGCACGGATCAGATGAAAATTGAGGAGATAAATTATCTACCACTTTCCAATTTGGAGAATCACAAGGATGACGTAGCACCTCATCATCAGATCGATTATCTAAATGCCAAGTCAACATCTTTAATGTATCTTTACTATTGAACAACCTTTGAAAGCGAGGAATCGTAGGAAAGTACCAAAGAACCTTTGTAGGCACGCCTTTCTTATGTGTTGTCTCATTTGTACCATGCTTCCATCTCGATTCTTTACACATAGGACAATCATCTAATGTCTCATATTCTTTTCTATAAAGAATGTAATCATTTGAACAAACGTGAATCTTATGATATTCCATTCCAAATCGACTAAGAGATTTCTTCACTTCATACATTGAAGATGGCAATTCAATACCCTCAGGAAACATATCGACTAGTAGATTTAGTAATTCTGTGAATCCCTTGTCAGAAAAACCATGTTTTGCTTTCACATTGTACAAATCAACCAATCCTGACATTTTAGTGTATTTTTTGCATTTTGGATACAACGGTTTTTCGGCATCTTCTATAAGTTTTTTAAAGATTTCGGGATCATCCTCGCGTAATTCATCTTCAACACCATGAAACATATTTTCTGTCTGTACATTATGATAAGATGTATGTAATCCACTCACATTCTTATTTATCTTTTCCCATGAGTATTAATATCAATATTTTCTCCATGATAATACCAACATTTATAGCTCAAAAGGATACCATTACGGATAAGGTGATACTTAACCTTGTCAAATTCATGAAATCGCTCATTTTTACATTTACCACATGGGCATCGAATCATACTAGTTCCAGTATTACTATTTATACAAGCAAATTCCATAAAACTTTCAACTCCAAAAATATAGTCTTGCTCAATTCTACACTTTGACATCCAAGATTTGTCTATTTTCTATTAATGACATTAATTAAACATATTAATTAATTATGTATCCAATGAATATATTTCAAGTATTATTATATATAAATAACTTTGGGAAGGATAATAGGGTTAGAGTTGGGAATCAATCTATACCTAAAGGAGGAATGAAAATATAAAGTTACAAACAACCTCATTTCTATACAAATTAAAAAATAAGCAGCATGCCAACATGAATATATAAAAACCAATCACTTTGGTTGATTCTAATTTCTAAACATGTTACTATATTATAATTAAGAAGTAATATTAATTACACGTATATAACATTCTATAGAAGTAGGGGCTACTATAGTAACATATTTAACATTTTAACTCATAAGTAGCATATATAAATAAAAATACTTAATTTTTAGTTATTATTTGAATTTTATTAAAATATATATATATATATATATTATTTAAATTATTGAGTTTATAAATATATATTTATAATTTTTTTAAGAGTCAAGAGATAGCACGTATAACTCTAATTAATACCAATATAATTTCTTAAAAATTTTAAAAAACATATTACTTTTCCTCTATTCACTAATTGCCTAAAATATAATTATTTATATATAAATAAATTTATCCACGCACAGTAAATATATATAATCCTTCAAACCCACAACATTTCAGATATTATTTTCACAGAAAATAAGTCAAACATATAATAACAAGCAAAATAAAATACATACCTAAATAAAACATTTATACAAAAAATAAAACAAACTGAATAATAAACTGCAAAATTAATAGAAATACTTACAAGAATGTTATGAAGTGACTAAATGGAGGAAATGAAGAATAAAATGGTGTTTTGTAAGTGAGAATAAGTGAAAAAATGGGTATAAAAAATTTGAATATTTCACTCAAAAAAATAATAGATCTGAAAGATAATGAGAAGAGGAACATAACCCACAAAACAACGTTACAAATGGTGGTCGGAGGTGGCTGGAAATTGAGAAAGAGGGTGGGTGTGGCTCGATTTTGGGAGAAAATGGAGAAGAGAAATGAAATTTTTGGGTTTCTGCATAAGAAATGAGCCGAACGAATATATTACGTGGATAGCGTCAGTTGACGTGGCAAACCGACGCTAGCCGTGTGGGTAGCGTCGATTTGCCACGTCAACTGACGCTATCCACGTAATTTAAATTATTTTTTTGTAAATTATTATTTTATTTAAACTATGCATATAAGTACTATAGAAAAATAAAAAAAATAATTTTACAAAAATATTTAATTAAAACAGATACACAAAATTAAATAAAGATATATTGTACGTACATATATAAATTTAAATATCCAAACAAATAAACAAAATTATATAATTTTTAAAACTAATTGTCTAAAAAAAAGAAAAATTATACTATTTATATATATATTTACATCCAACTTAAATTCTAAAGAGTCAAATAAAATAATAATTAATGAGCTAAAAAAATTTCAATTTTATTTACTTCATCCATTTTTTAATTTAAAAAATAGGACGTAGCGTCGGTTGATGTGGCAAACCGACGCTAGCCACGTGGGTAGCATTGGTTTGCCCCGTCAACCAAAGTTACGTCCAACGTGGATAGCTTCGGTTCTACACCGAACTGACTTTAAATTCATTATAAGTCGGTTTTTGGAAAAAACCGACTTTACACAGCGACTTAAATACCCTTTTTTGTAGTAGTGCATATGTTGCACACAACCAAAGTGGGAAACATATTCAACCACTTATCACGAACAACACTCATTCGACACACAGATAACTGATAAGTGCTTAAAAAACACTAAAATTATCATGATTTAATATACCTTAATTGATTAAATAGATTTATATTTGTATGATTTTACCATATTTTTATATAAATTTTTCTTCTAAGAGACACATGTATTTTTATTATTTTTTTAGTATTTTCGTTCAAAAATAATTTAAAGACTCGAAGAAAAATTCTAGAGATAATACATCACAAATATGTTTAGAAAAATTAAAAAAAGTAAAAAAAATGAAAAAATTGGACAAAATGGGTCAAAATTGACAAAAATTCCAAATCCTATGCTTCCCATGTTGTGTTCTGTCTACCATCTGTGCTGAGCCACGCACATCTACCGAGTCCATCGTGTAGCCATGTGTATGTCACGCCAAGATGCATGTCTTTATTTGTGTGCATCTGCTAAGTCTGTGTGTGCCTGTAAGCATCAGCGCTTGTCCCGTCCTCAAATCTCGCTCATCCGTGCCCAGTTGGGCACGCCAGTGCTCCCCCACGTGTGTCAACCTATCCAAACATGTCCAAGACCATTTTACCCACCTTTTAAGCCTTTTTTCACCTATAAAAGGACTATCTCTCCCATTGTAAAAATCATCTCCTTAAAATCCATTCAAGATCCCTGATAATCTCTTTCTAGATTTCTTTCTATAGAAAGCTTTCTTAGCTTTTATTTTTATTTTTAAAGTTCTTCTCTTTTTGAGAAGAACTATTTATGCTTTTGAAAATTTCTAGTTTTTGATTTAAAAACGAAAATGCAAATTTGTTTGAAAGTTTTCCAGAAACAAAATTAGCATCAAAGTTATGTAAGGATTCTTTTGAAGTATATTTTTTTAATGAATTATTTATAGTTATTTTTATGTTTTATTCTTATATGTTATATTTAATTTTTCTATGATTAAATTTAATACGACTAGTTGTTTGTAAATATGATATAATAATAACATTGTTATGTTTGCGAAATATTAAATAGGTAAAATATTTCTATAAAATAAATTGATTTTTTTTATTCAAGATTTTATATCAAGGATGTTAGCGAGAAATATATTATTTTTTATTACAAACTTAAATCTAGAAATTAAATTTTAAATTTTAATTATTCGATCTGATTTAGAGTAATGCCCTTTTATTTGTTAGTACAATTACCAGGTAGTTAGAGTGGAGCTTTATTTAAAAAAATTATAAGAATTATTATTTGAAAATGTATTGACAACATATTTTCAGTAATGATTTTAAAACTTGAAAGTTAGTACTCGAATAATTAAATTCTTAGGTTTAATTTGGACACCTTTAATAAAGTTTAAAATATCTAACCCACCAAATGTGGTATTTAAATGATTCATTTTCAATCTTTTGGGGAAAAAGAATTAATTTAATTAACTAAAATAATTATCGACCACATCCATAGGTGTTAATTGATTTTTCTGATTAACAAAAATATCTAACATCATCAAATGTGGTGTTTATATAAAAAATAGATAATCAATAAATATCTTTAATAACCTAAATAATATGAGCTAACATAATTGACTTAATTATTATATCCATAAATACATCACTGTTATGAATGATAAAAATTTGCATAATTGTTTATTGAATCTATATCTATGTTTAATTTTTTTTATGTTAATAGATTAGAAAACACAACAAAAATCGAAATATCGTGATAGGATGTTTAGGATTTAATTTTGTTTTAAAAAGTTTGAATAATAAATTAAAAACCACATATATTCCTTCCTTATATCCACCTTGGGAGTATACTTGTCATTTTCATTAAAATGATTTGTGCACTTTCGAGAGTTTTACAAATATAAAACCAAAGTATTTGCAAAATTGATATTGCTAACCCAATGTCGATTTTGTTCATCACTCACCACCGCATAATCTCCTCCCAAATAAAAGAATGGCATTCTGGAAACTACTAGCTCATACACAGCCCACAACCACATAGGCTTCTCATATAAAATCTACTTGCAAACACCGAATCGAGTACTCACCACTCAAGAACGTAGGTTTTCTCACACAATCATGAATCATTAGTATTAAACAACACTCAAGGTAATAATGATCTAGAAACATAAATTAAGATGTCAATTTGACAGAGCTCTATTATGCATTTTTTAGATGAAGAAACAAGATAAAAGGGTATATATAGAAACCAACCAAGCTCATAGGGTACCTCACCAAGGGGCTTGCCAACCACCTTTATCGACACCCAATGAAGGGTTCAATAAGGCACACCAAAAGTCCATTTTCAATTCAAAAATTATCGAGTAATTTCCGTAAATACCTGTATATGTAATGCAAGATCGACAACATTGGCTAGCTTTCAATATTTCTTGTAAGAAACCACAACACTCCATCTAGTATGCACACTATGAAAACTAACCCCATGATGTGTATAAGCATGCTCGCATATAAAATGTATCTAACTATGTGCGTGTGTGTATTACTGATCATCAGTAACCAACCTTATATAGAGGAATTTAGATACACTAAGTAAAATAAACAGACTACATATTTTCCACACGAAAAGCCAAAAAAACACACAAGACTATAGGACTTATAACTTTCTTTAGATATAATTTAATTTAGAATTTTATGATTTTTCTTTGCCAACTAACAATTTGTTAGAGTGTTTAGGACTTTTGTTTTTATTAACTAAATTAGAAAAAAAATTCACTTTTTCAAATGATCATAATTTCTTGAGAGACGGTCATAAGAGTATACTTATCGCTTACTATAAGTGATTCATATACTTACAGGCTTTTTATAATTATAAAATTTGACTATCAAGTTTTTATAAATCAGTAATCCATGAGTTTGACACTTTATATAACCACACGCTATAGCATTAATCTTTATTTTCTTTGCCATTTTTGCTTGTTTCAAAATTATTTCCATTGAATTCAAAGAAGCAAAGCCACCTAACTCACTAAATAACCATGTTTAAATGATGCTAGACTCTGATTAAGCTTCTTCCAAATAAGACTTTGATTTTAGTATGTTGTAGCTCTAACAATTAATGAATATTTTCCCAATTAGTAACTAAATTTCCTTGAATGACCTCGATTGCTTCTTCAATACGGAATGTGCACTTTCTACCCTATTAAACAAAGTAATTCTTAATTTAGTTACTTTTAACGATGTAATTTCACAAAATTAGTAGAAATACAATTTTACATAATTGTTGTGGTATATATTACCAAAATACATATGTAAGATTTTCCATATGGAGGCAAAATTTTCTTTATATTTACTTAACCAAGCATTTTTAATATATCTAATTGTATCATTGATCTCTCTAAAAAATATTTCAAGTTGAGATACATTGTTAGTATATTCTTTAAAAGACTTCGACAACTTCATATCTTTTCACATGTTTTGGAAACAAATCCATCTATCTTAATCTCCTAAGTGTTTGTTTGTATTTCAACACATTTTTTAAAATGTTCCACCTATAAAGTGGGTAAAATGAAAAAAGGGGAAACATTCTTCATTGTATTCATAAGAGCCAATTCCCTAGACATAATATCATCCATCAAACTCTTCAATATCATTAATAACTCAATAGTAATTGCCCTCTTTCTCATGTTCAAGGTAAACATGAATAATTAAGAATGTCTTCTCTATTGACTTGACCCCAATAATCTCAAGAAAAAATAACCTATATTTGTTGTTTTTTTGTACGTTCAATCCATAATTAAAACACATGGAAAACTCATAATAAGTTGATAGACTATAAGAGTGCAAAGAACAAGTCTATAACAACATTATCCCTCTCATTCTTCCGGTGCCACTATATGTATCTATGCTCTTGCAATTTGTGTAATAATTATTACAATATAGATCATTATATTTGTTCAATGACTCTATACTTTAAAAGTACATTTTAGATGTACTTAATTGTAGTAGAGTTTTTCTCATAACGATGTTTTATTCTATATAAAATATCTTTAGGTCTCAAGTTTTCTTTTGACATATCAACCAACAAATCCTTCTCTGAATTAGTAAGTCTTTCAACATATGTGTGTCCCTCAAAGTGCTGCACCAAAGAATGGTTATGCATGTCAAAATAATTTTTACCATCCATTCATTACTAATCTAGCTCATTCTTTCTTTAAAAAAAATTGACAATTACACTTCTTCGTCCCAATGTGTTTGCCAATATTTTTCTTCTTATTTGGTATTTCTTAGGGTTTTTTCATTGCCTATTAAGGTCCACTTCTTTTACCAATAAAATCTACTTTTGGCTTTCTACGTTTCAAACACAACTCAGAATTTTTCATCACAATAATCATTCCATTTTTTATGTAAATATTATCCGTTCAATTAAGTTTTCATTTGACCTATAACAAATACTTACACTAATAAACTAATTATTGAATTTAATTTAAATAATATAAATATGAGATATACCACTCTATTTGTATAAAATAAACTGCTAAAATCTACATTTTGATTGTGTTGATGATCATTGTTAAAGAATAAGCTACATAGAAAGTTACAAATCAAGTTAAGCTGGGTTCAGTAGTAGTAGGAGTACAAACAAATAATATGTGTTCGGCAAGGGTCTTTGTACATCTTGAAAATGTTCGTCAAAGATCTGTTGAACATTTTACAGATGAACGGACATTGAACATTTTACAGATGAACGGACATTGAACATTTTAAAAATGTTTGGCATACATGACCGAATATATGAGTCTTTTTTTATCATATAAATGTTCGGCAACCCTCACTGAACATATATTATTTTTATATGCACTTGATCCGCCGAACATAGAAAAACATGAATATCTCTTTGGATTTCTCGTTGTTTTCCAGCATTTGAGGAAGATACATATTCAGAAAACTTTCCAATGCAATACAGGATATGAGCTGCAGTAGAAGGACACCGACGTCAAGTGGCAACAACAATGGCAGTGATGGTGACGGAGGTGGCAGCATCAATAATGATGCTGATAGTGAATTGTTTACTGGCAAGGAATACATGTTTGTGGGGTATGAATATAGTAAGGGGTGGTGGATGCAAATAGAAAGGTCCATTAGTCAAACATGTGTAATGCCTCCATGGCACGGGCCCAGAAAATGCTTGTGACTGAACGTGCCTTCTATTTGCTACTTGAGAAATTCTAATAACATCCTACGTATATCTCCTTCTACATATCCTTCCTTCCTTCTATTTTTCTTGATGTAAGGCTTTCAAAAAATTTATAAATTTTTGTAAGGCATATAAAAATCATGATAATTCTAATAACATCCTACATCAAATACAATTATTTAGCTTTTTTAATCATTTATATAAAATTAGAACATTTTTTTCATATTTAGTTATAAAACTTTTTTATTTCCTCATTAAAATTTATTACATTATAAATATTTACACAATTATATATATTTTAATTATTATTTTAAATAATTATTTTAAACAGTTCAACTACCTATTCTACGTGAGATGAACCTTTTTTACTGGAATATCTTGATAGATTTATTTTTCTTATTATTTAGTTTTGAATAAAGTTCACCTATTATTCTAGGATGGTCTTCTTTTATCAAAATATTCTTATGTACCATGATTTAATGTTATGTTTTGCTATCAATCAAAATCTTTGTCTAAATTTTTGGTATCTAAGGTTTTAAAAATTACAATATAATATGAAGATCTAATTTTTAAAGAACATTTAACATATCAATTGAATCAACAAGTAACTTATTGAAAGATCTTATAATATAATAAAAGATGAAAGCTCTCCTTTTATCCATGTGTTAAGAATATTTTTAGTTTTGTTTTGACAAATTTAATTATTATTGTATTTAGATCGGTAAATTTAATCTAAATTGTGTATCTAATATTTATTGGAGGAAGGTTTTATATTTTCTCAAACTACCTCTGCTGTAACTTTTTAATTTATGGTACAAAATAAATATTACATCATTTATATTAACATGTACTAATTAAGAAAATTAGTTTAAAAATAAATAATTGATAGTTTTGATATATTTCATAATTTTATAGCCTATAATTTTTTTTAATTTTTTTTCAAATTTTTTTATCGACAACTTTATAGCCTATAATTTTTTTTTAATTTTTTTTTTTAAATTTTTTTATCGACAACGATAATAATTTTAACATATCACTAAAATTTAAGTCTAGTATATTTTTACCGTATATATTTTAAACCTTGCAATATCATCCCATAAATAAAATAAAATCTTTTCAATCTCAAAGAGACGATAAACACCTCTATGGACTACGGAGATTGTGAGAGTTTATTGGTTTTGGAAGTTTCTCACTTCTTTTTTTCCTTAATCAATATGAAATTTGGGTACACAAAGTGAGGAAAGCTTGAGGAGAAAACAATTTAAGAAACTAAACGCCACGAGGAAAAAAGTGGAAGACGAGAATAAATTGCAAAAGAGAGAAAGTGAACGTTTTTCAATTTCTTTCCTTTCGTTATCTGCGTTATTAAAAAAAATGGTGAGCATGTGAGATGTGCAGATGGCTACCTTTTAATTGAGACAATTTTAAATGACATGACATGATATGGTTGGAGGGCTATTGAACATGAAGAGAGAGAAAATCTTATATATCCCATTTCATCCCGTTTTATGCAAAAATCTATTAGGGGATAAATGAGCTTCACTTGTCTGTTAATGTATCCCTATCGTTCACCAGAATCCATGTACTTAAAACAAAACAAAACAAAAACATATTTACAAAGGAAAAAAACTCACCTCAAAACATAAAGGCAACTTTATTGAGAGGTGGTAGTTGGTACAATGGCCCTCCTTTGTTCTTTGCAGGGAGGTGCAATGCCCCATCTCTTTCGGATGAAAGGACAGAAAACGAAATTATGAAGATCAAGTGATCAACCATCAAGGGGCCCAAAATGATAAATCTTTCAAATGAACCTGCTATATTTGAACTTGGACATAGTTTTAATAAACACTATAGGAAGCCTTAAAACTCTTTGCTTAACCATCCAAACTAGAATAAATAATACGATGAAAATGCAACAAAAAGATAACCCTTTGCTGCAAACTTCCATAAAAAAATATACATATAAACCTCCCTCGACCGATGAATATTGCATCATCAAGTTATGATTTAAAGAAGGGTACAACCTGAACCAACCAAAATCTCCAACAAAAGAAATACAAAATATCACTCAAATAGAATCTACTCACATGAAAAGAGAGTCTACCACAGCAGTGAAAGTGGAATAGAAAAAACTCATGTACCAGGAGTGGGGCAAAAACAAACGAGGGGTAAATGAATCCAGCAGTCCAATAGATTTTGTTCTTCCTTTCACTTTAAACATGAAGGTAATGTGAGTCCGTGGCAGGAAAAAGCCAGTATAATATAAATAATCACTAGCAAAAGAAGTATCAGAGCACCCCTGCATGATTGCAAGCATTTTGTTAGCCTCATAACAATTATCGTAGCATAAGTTATTCTGGTTGTGCAATTGCTGCGAGCCATTTTCCTAGTTAAATACCCAATAACATGATTCCTAGTAACATTTCATTCAATAAGACTTTAATTACTCTAGAAACTGGTAAAAATTAACAAGACTTTTCAGCACAGACTGATTTAATGTACAAAATACGATGAGCTCATGTTGATGAAGGAATAACACAGGTTGTGTGGCAAATTCAATTTGTTGCATTAAATAAAATGCAATGCATATGGATCATAAACATATTCAAATAACATGTTCAAAGAACACATCTTAATGACCCGCATGAGTTTACATTAGGTTATTTAGCATATGACACATTTACCACCATATACCCTGTTCTAAACAAAAATCATCATTAATGAATGATGCTACTCTTATGTCAAAATGTAAGGTTGTATCGTAACTCATAAGCAGGTTTCAGATTTTCAGTTAAGAAAACATACATGAGCTTTACATTTCTCCACCACACTGTGCTTCGGAAACGGCGAGCTTGCTTTCTGAAGCGGAAAGTATTGCCTTGCATATTAGCGGTTTTATCAACCAGCAATTCAAGTCGGTCACCTCTCTCTAAAACTTTATCAATATTCTCTATCATGACATTTCGCACCTATTTGTAAACACATCACACATTCATTTTAGTTATACTGATTTGACCAAAATGCAAATAAATTGGTTATGGAAAAACTGCATGCTTTACACAAAATGAGCATACCCAACCATGAATACCATTATTTAAAAGTTATAATAGAGTAAACCAAAAGCAAGTGCATTAATTTGAATAGCATACGTGAACTAGAAACAAACTGATCAAATATATACTCAGCTCAGCCTTAGAGAGCCTAATTCTGTTCTTACCTGACTCATTTCACCCTTTAGTCGGTTTATTCTATCTGCGTTTGGGTCATTTGAGTAGTACTCCATTTGCTGGCTCAATACCCTCGAAAACTCATCATTCATAGCGTAAGCATGAGCTGAAATAACTGCACGGCCATAAGTCCTAACAAATCTTTGATGAATGTCTTCAAGAAATGCAAATGGTATTCTCCCTGCAAAAATTCAACAATAAAACAAAATCCCTCATATTATTTCTTTTTCCTCTATGGTTTTCATTCCAAAGTAAGTGGTCACCAATTGATATTGACATCCTACATAGAGTATTATAAGCAGTTTGCTATGAAATCTTTCAAAGCTAGAGATGAAACAAAATGCACAGGGGAAAGAAAATAACAAAAAGATGGAGTTGTTGTAACAACCAAAATTGTTTTTCCCATAGCCATTACTCATTTAATGACAATTTTATCCAACAACAATGACATTAATGTGTATGTTAAAGTATATTTGCTTAAACTATTACGAGAATAAGCAACAGTCCTTTTATACATTTATTTGTCCCTCGCGAGTATATGCTTTATACACCATGCAAGCCCAACACATGAAATAACAAGTGGTGTAATTGGGTTTAAACACAGAGCCAAACACCTTTTGATACAACGTTAGTAGTGTGTTGGTCACCATTGCTACCAACACAATTCAACATCTATCACTATGATTAAGCATATGGATAAAAAAATTATTCATACATTATTAGCAGGAAACAATCAAGAGTGCGGAAATATCATTAACAATAAGAAAAACACAACTATAGTGCAGTAGAAATAAAGCCTGCAGCTTGGACTATTAAAACTCCATCTTTCAACAAAAACAAAGCCTCATGGGCCTTTGTGCTAACTAGACATACCCATCAATTGATATCCCAAAAATTACGCATTTCCAACCTGATAACGGAACAGCGTCACATAGACACAAAAGCTTAAATTTTAAATAACCTAATTGGAAGAAGGCAAGAAGCTATATAGCCCTAATAGAATAGTAGAAAACAAGGAAACTAATTGAGATGGGATTGGTAAAAGATGAAAGAAAATGAGAGAGGGAAGGAACGTACGGCCAGCGGAGTCATCGGCCATACAGAGGACAGCAAGGCCGTCGGTCCGTTTGACGTGGAATATGAAGCGGTCCTGAGAATAAGAGACGTTGGTGTCGTCGTTGCTGGGAATTTTCTCGAGGATTTGTCTGGAAATGGTGCTGGCGTTCGTCGATGTTGCGCTGTACTCCGCTAACACCACCGATCCCCTTGCTACTAAAGCATACAGTATTGCCATCTCAAGTCACGCAGTTACTACACCACCACTACCTTTCTCTCAGCCTGTGATATTGAGGATCGATCAAAGCTAAAATCCAATAGATCACGAAGTTCTTCTCTTCGACTACCTCTTTCTGAATAAAATTTGATTTCGAATACGTGAATTTTTTTTTTTTAATGAACGAATAAGTGGAATTAAGAAAGTCGAATTCCAGTGAATCTCTCCATTATAGATTTCCATTGACAGCAAATTTACTTTATTATTTTATATCCAAGTGAATGGGAAAAGAAACAATTAAGACTTTAAATATTTTATAATATTATTTTCTAGTTAATATTTCAAAATAAAAATACTTTACAGGATAAAAAAGTGTTTGGTAATATAGTAACACTTTTATTTGATAATTGTTATAATTTATAATTAAAAAATTATTTTTATAATTTATAATTATTTTTATAAAAATAATCATTAATATATTTGATAATAAATTTTAAAATCACTTAAAAATTGTTTAATAATATTTTATGTTTTATAAACTTAAAAAAGAAAATTTATTTTTTATAAAATTAATATTTTTAATTATCATTTTTAAATATTTATAAATATAAAAGTTTTAAGGTTTATCTTTTAAAAGACATTTAATAAAAAAATCAAAAATCAAAAATCATATTTTTAAAGATTTATGAATCACGTTATATTTTAATAATAATTTTTTTAAAAAATAAAAATCAAAATCAAAAAATTTTATCAAACTTATGCAATGAAAAATCACTTATAAAAATTAGAAATCAAAACTCAAAATCATTACCGAACAAATTCTTTGGACACAATTTTATAAAGTTTTCAAAAGTTTTAATTTACTACCATAATCCATAAAATGGTTCCTACATTGCTAAATTAAAATAGTAACCTCATTTAATACGGAGATTTTACATGTACAATAAAAAAATCAAGGGCAATTTTGGCGTTTAATTTTTTTAGTTTTCTTTTTTTTATTCCTTCCCCTGCCTTTCTTCTTCTTCCTCAATTTATATTCAATTTTTTCATTTATCCGTTTTCTCTCAGAAAATAATGGAGACCAATCCAAGCTCCCATGGAAAAACAACCAAGTTTCCGTGAAGTGATGGAGAAAAAACCAAGTTTTCGCAGAGCTATGGAGAAACAGCCAAGTTTTGGCAAAGTTATGGAGAGAAAAAAGAGTTTTCGTGGATTTATGAATAAACAGAAGAGCTTTTGCAAAGTAATGGAGAGGCAGCTCAGCTTCATTGGTGGAGAGAGAAAGAAAATGAAGGAGTCACTTGGTGAAAAGGTGACTCTATCTTCATTTAGCACGCTATTAGCAACAAATAGTTATAGATAGGGATGAGGAAGAAGAAAAATTTAAGAATAAATTGAATATAAACTGAGGAAGAGAAGAACAGAGGAAAGGAAAATAGAAAAAGAAAGAAAAACTAAATGACAGAATTGCCCTTGACTTTTTTATTGCACATGTAAAATTCCCCTAATTAACTGGGTTATTATTTTAATTTAACAATATAATAACCATTTTATGAATTAGGATACTAAATTGAAACCTGTGAAAAGATTGGTGCAATTGGTTACCAATAGATTAACTTAGTCACTATCATAATATACTATTAACTTATTATGAAAATATATATTTAATTTTTATGATTTTTTTTTAAGATCAAAGGTTTTTTAATGTAATTTAAATCTTTAATTTAAAATGAAAATAATATAAGTTTTCTATTAGATCATTAAATGAATAAGTATATTAGTTATTTTAATGTAAAAATATCACTAATACCCTATTTTTTAACGTATCTTCGTATATGGTTATGCTTTTTATAAAAAGAGTTAATATCCTCAACTTTTAAATTAATATTAGTAATGTCTTTGAATAATTGTCGACATTAATTTTTTATTCAATGATATTTTTTTTATGGTTCTGATATCAAATAATTTCTTATTATGATTAATTTTTTTTACTTTAAGAATTTTGAATAAATAAATATTGATTAATTTTCTAATTTTAAGATTTTGAACAAATAATTATTATATTTAACAAACGAAATCTAAAATTATGTCTAATCTTACCTATTTTATTGAATATAGGTTCATTTTTGTCTTTTATTACTTTGTGTCTGATCTTTAGTTATCTTGTTAGAACCTAACCTTTTAGATTGATAGCAATACCTTCTTACCTTCAACTAATAATAAAAAGGATACTTCTATTTATAATATAAGTGAAAAAATTCACAACTCGGTATATAATCTGGGTAAAAAGATACAGACTCTTAAAAGACTCAATCTTAACTCGCATAAACAAAAATATAAACATTTATACAAATCAAACAATAGAATCACAAATACTATAATATCAAAAAGCAAATAACTTGAATAACTAATATTATATATCAAAAGAAAGTAAACATAAATGTTTTTTAATGAGAGTTTATGCTTTAATATGTTGAGACATATACATAAAAAACTCATATTATACTAGCTCAATATGTAATCATGTATAACTCTCAATATAACAAGATAAGTCCATATAGAGACCGTATCTATATGATAACATTCTTAGATTACTTAAGGCAACCACTAAATAGGAAAAAAATCACTAAATAGTAAACAAGTTACAATACTAATAGACTGTAAAACGACTATTACCTCTATCAACTTGGACTTCCATCCAAATTGCCTTTTAATGCCATTCACTTACTACTTTTGCAACAGTTTGGTTCGACACACGAAATTGACTATCCTCTACAACCAACACCATCTAGTTTGATGTGATTGAAAACCATAAATCAAGTCAATAGAGGTGAACAACTCATATTCTCAAGAGACACATAGTCCAATACTGATATCAAATCGCGTATGGGAAACATATAGTCAAACCACGTACTCACATAGATAATGATTTCATTAATAACCTTGTTAAACGACTCACCCTCAAATGTAATCTCACAAAAATTATTTCTATAACATATATAAATCTCAGTATGAATTTTAGCAAAATTTTGACACTTAAAAACATAGGTAAAGATAAGAGAAATGAGTGAGGCATTTCTAAGGCTTGGAATGCACACCTCGCCAACCACCCTTCCAAAGATGGTGGTAAGGGTTGTGGCAAGCTTGGTGGTGAGGTTCTAATTAAAAAGTTATATTTCTTCATTTCCAAAAATGTCAAGTATTATCTATAAATACCTGCACTTGAAATACACCAAAAATCATAAGTAAAAACGTTAGCATGTGAGCATGGTACACTATAAAAATCAACTTTGTGGTGTGTGTAAACATGTTTTCATACAAAGTGTACCTAACTATATGCATATGTGAATTACTATTAACTACTACACCTGTACTTTCCATCTTCTTAATGAAAATCCATACAAAGTCTAACCTTTGACTAATTCGTGATTGGTTGTCTTTGCTAACTTAAATCAATGAATTCAAGTTCCATTTTCATATTTGGCTTGTTAGAAGAATTCCTCGGTATTTGTTGGTGAAATTGTTGGCCCTATGGGTTTGAGTTTTGGACAAATGGAGGGTTTTTCTACCTCTAAGAGAAATTGGATGATTTCTCCACCCAAGATTATAGGTATTAGCATCAGGGTCATGCCTTGGTATTGGTTGGTATCCCTCGAGTATATTGACCTCTTCGGTCTAGTACTAGTTTCTACTTGATAGGGATAGGTTTCAAAATCACGTTACATATACCACATTGTTCTTTATTTATAGTGGCATGTGTTGTAAGAAGGGTAACTTGCTTGATCAATTGAGCAAGATGAATTTGAATTTCAGTATCGAAGTCTATTTCATGGACTTCAACTATCCTTACTCAGAAGCTGTTTTGTTGGGAATTAGCACCCAACATCTCAAAGATATTGTAAGTTTCTAAGGTAGTTTTTTGTCCCATCACTCCTCAAGTAGTATTATCAATAATGATATGACACTGTTGGGCTAATCCATCGTAGAAAATTGGTTCTACAACTACAAAGGATAACTATGATGGGGGTACTAAGTGAGAAAGAGTTTGAACCTATCTCATGCTTCATGGAAAGATTCTCCCTCAAGATGAGAGAAAGTTTCTATCTTAGCTCTCAATTCTGACTTTTTTGATGGGAATAGAATTTTCCTATAAACTTGTTATAAACATCCTCCCAAGTCAGCAAGGAACCTAAGGGAAGTTACATTAGTCATGCCTTGGTCTTATATTTTAGGTTGTAGGGGAAACACCTCATTGTAAGTTGATCCACAGTGAGTACACCGATGGGAAATATTTGGAATATTGAGTAAAAGTCCCTAATAAAAAAAGTGAGTCTTCATTAGGTATTCCATGGAAGGAAAGTAACATGAAAAAATGAATGTTTCGCAATTCATAATTCTAAGAAGCCTCACACGGTTATATTGAGGTAATTGCAATGTCAATTACTAGCCTTATAAACTCCTTCATTGCGTTTTCCTTTGTGGTAGAATTTTCCTTATAATTAAAAATTCAGGTAAAGTGTCAAGGTTAAGTTCACAAATTTATTCTACAAAAAGTTGTAGGACCTTAAAGTCCAACCTTTTTGAACGTTTATTAGTTCTGTGTACATTATTTTTATATGATGTGAGAAGGTATCCTAAGAACCTTTTACCTAGCATAAAATTTTTTAAACAGATATTAAATTCACTTGTGAAATATAAAAATAAAAAGATAAAATAAATATACAAATATATAAAATATTATATGTTTGTACATAGAAATATTAAATATGTAGAAATTAAAAGAATAAAATGATAAAATGATACATGTGTTAGTAAAATAAAATAAATTACACGAGAAATAATTTATTACAAAAATATTTAAACATAAAGTAAAAAAATTAAAAAAATAAAAGATTAATAAATAAAAAACAGGAAAAAAAATAAAATTAAAACTTTAAAATAAAAGGAAAGGAATTGTTTTAAGAAAAGAAAATTAAATTAAAGAAAAGAAAGTTAATATCTTTTTTAATAAAAAAAAAAGAAGTAATAAATAAAAGAAAAGAAAAAATATATAAGAAAAGAAAGTTTAAAGTAATATTTTTATTTTATTTTTTTTATTAAGTTTTTTTTTAAATAAGAGTAAATTTAAAATATTTAAACTTAATTAATAACTTAGATATTTTAAAATTTTAAATAAAAATTATAATATTTACAACACAGATAGTTCTTAATATTTTGATAATAAAAATTTAAAAATGCTATTTTTTGTTGACAACGACACCAAAAACTTGATGATACATAATTTAAGGAGTTTTTAATAGTATTACGAGTTCTTCACAATAATGCCAAAAAATTGATGATATATAATTTAGCGTGTTTTTGGTATTAATATCATTTTCCCGACAACGATGTCAAAAACTTTATGCTTGCAAATGTTATCTTAAATTCCAGTGCTAATTATTGGTTTTACCTTTCAATTACGCCAAAATTAGGTGAATAAATTTGCACAATTTATAAAATAGCCTGTAAATGCACGAATCACTTATAGAAAATGATAAGTATACTTTTAAGGTCGATATAAAGATGAATAAAGTGATTTTTTAAATAATTCAACAAATTCTTAAAATCAAAAATAAAAATCTAAACATCCCATCACGATTGTTTAATTTGAAAATCTAAACTGATGACCTAAAAATAAAGATAGATTCAGTAATATTTAGGAAATTAAATATGTATCATGCAATGGATAATTTATAATATATATTAGCTAGTTAATTATACTTATTCAATATTTAATGGGTTATTAAAACTATGAATTAAGATTATTGATTCTCTCTTATATATACAAATAGAAGATTAATTTAGTCTACTATTTGTTATTAATTAAAACCACTTATTCTCTTCACTTGGATCTAATAGTTAATTTTAATTAAATTATGTTTATTTTCTAGGAGATTGATGAAATGTTTAATTTTCACCTTCTCTTGGGTCAAACAAGTTAAAATTTTATCAAGTATCTAAGTCATGTATGATTTAAGTATCTAAAAACTAACTTTTAGATTTTAAAATTACTATGAATAATACGTCGTCAATATATCTTTTAATAATAATTCTTATAAAAATCTTTAAAATAGAGCATGTCTCGAGATCAAATTTAACTAGTAAATATATAATATATGGAGTATTACTCTAAATGAGATTTAGGAAATTAAATCAAATCTATTTTCTTATTTATTATAAAAATGTTTTGTTAATATATTTTTCTTTTACAAAATTCATTTTATTATTGACGAAGAAATAAAATTCAAATTCATTTTATAAAGATATTTAATATACTTCAATATTTCACAAGCGAACAATATTATTAATATCTCATATTATTTATAGTTAGACATGCATATTTTAATAAATAATTAGTAAATTAAACATATAGCATGTAAAACAATGCATAGAGATAATATGAAAAGAATACATTCAAATATGTCTTAGTATTATTTATGTTTTGGAAAACATCCAAATAGAATTGCCAAGAGCATTTATTGAATTGAAACTAAAACTATTACATAAACTAAATTTGTTCGACTCTCAAATGAGAGAAAAACTTTAAACTAAACAAAAGGAAAGCTAAGAAAACTTAAAAGACTAAGAAATCAGTTTAAGAATGAAGTTATGAGATATATATTACAATGGAAATAGGGTAGTATATATAAGTGGAGGAAAGGAGAGAAATATGGATTATTTAGACTGGTTTTATGATGTACAAATATTTCACGTCACGACATACACAAGTTGTACACGATTTTGGGGCTCGATCCATTACATTTGTATTGCCACATACAATATTTACATATTGCAGCCTACATGGTGTATGGACGCGTTGATATCAATCATTTTTCCTTGCGCCACGACATACAAAGCTTTCATATTGTGCCCCATTTGGTTCTGCAACACTTTGGAACCCTTGGTTCTTGTATACCTTTTTCAGGTTTTAAAACATATGTAATGCTTTATATATGATATATTTTTAATCTTCAAAATTGTAACAGAGTTCTTTCAGATTATTCTTCTAAGTGTTTGTTCAATTTAATCCTTTTGAAGTTAAAATATCCAAAAATAACCAAACATATCCATGATTTTGAAAAGATAGATTTATTTAAAATGATAGTAAAATTAAGCAAATATAAATCTATTTAATCATTAAACATGCATAAAATCACAATATATTGAATGTTTTGGTTTGTTTTTTTGGAGAAGTCACATGATAGGATGACATGTCTATAAAAGAAAAAAATTATGTTAGACAACATATATTTGTCAAGCATAATACCAAAACCAAATGGCATATACCTCCAGGTAGGGGCCTTCAAGGGTCTTGTGTATAGTTTAAGAAAGATGTAAACCATATTACGAAACCTTTTCAACAATTGATAGTCTTTCACAACTATAGTTTCACGGAGCTAGAGAGAATAGTTTTTCAAGGAGGTTTACCTCTTGTTAGTGAACTTCACTCACTTCAATTGCACTACAAAAAAGAGATGACAAGAAAAATGTTAGCAAGAAAACTAATGAGAATAGTGTTCATAGTGAAATAAGTTAGGCAAATGCAAGTAACCTACCATTGGAAACAAAGACCAAAATTCCTCTAGAGTCACCTCTTTACCATGCTCTTTCCACAAAACATAACAGGACACTAAAGTTTTCCAAACATTTGGAGGAAATTTCCTCGGGGGTGCCCTTACCTTACAAAGAAACTACCACACTAATGGTGGGAATAGAAGTTTGAGCCTAACAAGCAACTGAACTGCAAAAATAGTGATCCCCCTTAGGGGATTTATTAGGAAGGATACCATTTCCAAGAACAATGATCCCAATATCATCAACAATCTCAAAAATTTCTCTCAACATGTCTACCATGGGTTCAATGGTAATTGCTACCAAAGAATTTACTTCATAACCAAAGTTGGACTTAAAATCATAAATTGGGTCACCTATAGGGACATCTTCATCAATAGTAGAACCAAAAGATCTGACGAAAATAATGAGTCTATAATGAGGGAACAAATTAGAAAGGTACCAAAGATCAGTGACAACACGAGAGTCACTATTGGTTGATTGCTCCAAAAGTCGATTGGTCAGTTGGCTCTCCGACCAACCGGTTAGTTGGACCTATGCATGGTTAACCAAATGGGATTGTGATATATAGGTCGACTAGACAACCTATCAACTGGTTGACGTGATGCTCCAGCTTGTTGGTCGGTTGGGCTCCTCACGGTGGTTTGGTGGGTTGCTTTTATCACATCTTCCTTACAGTGAAACATCCTTAACTAGAGCCCAAACTTGGTGCCGGGAAGTCTGCACTCTAGTCATCCATTCCCAATCTTCCTAATGTTTCATTATCGTGTCTAAGGTCTTATATGTGGCCTATTGCCATGCTTGGGGCTCCTAGGGTTGGATGTATCAAATCCATTGCAGTGTGATGTGGCATCTCTGTATAAAAAAAAAATAAAGAAAAAAAAAAGATACTAGTGTTCTTCATGTTCTTAGTTTTCATGGATATATCCAAGTCTATCTGAAGATAATAATGAAAAATAAAGGATTTTGATCCATTTATCGATGCTAGATTGCTACAAAATTATGCTTTTAGGGTCTTTCACTTAAAAGATCTAACCTTTAACTATAAAGAAAAAGATGGGTAAAGTTGAGGGTGATCGAGTCTATATATAGGCTACCACGCTCAATCTCAAGCTTCCCATTTTCCCTACAGTCCAAGGGTCTAGATAGGAAGAAGATATGACAAAATCAAGTCAACAAGATGTCAAATTTGGAAAGTCAAATTCATAACTCGAGTTGAGTTTTACTCTCACATTTTGATCGATCATAACTTCCTAACCATGAGTCTGATTGAGACAAAGAAACATGTGTGGGAACTTTATGACCCTAAGATCAACGTGATGTGAAGAAAATTGGGATTTCAGTTGCACAACACAATCAAGACATCCCAAGACCAGATGTCACTACATCGTCGTACCTAGGTGATCAACAAGAACACCTACCTTACCAGAGATGGCTCATGAGGTCTAAAGGACTTGTGTTGGATGAAAAATATCACCTAGTATACATGACCTTATTTGATTGGTCCATATGATAATTTTTTAAATTTATTTCAAAATATATATTGATAACTCAAATCTATATTTATGGAATACCTCTATTAATATATTAAATAATTTATTTATTATTTAATATTATAATATTAATTAATAAATATAAATTATTTATAAGACTCGCACTAACCTAAGTCTTTAAATGGACTCTCATCGCATAAATAAACGTTCAAACTCTCCAAATCTTTTTTGATCTAAATTTATTTACATAAAAACTAACTAAGTATTGAAGTAGATATGACACTCTATGGTATCGTTTCTACAAACGTATTTGCTAAGAACAAGGACATTGATGAGTACAAAAATCATCTTAAACAAGTAAAAAAAATTATGAAAAACGATATTTAGGCTAAGTATTTAAATTTAATTAGGGAACTAATCAAGAATATTAACAAAGAAGAAAATATAAAGTTTCGTTGTATCATAATATCGATTCAATTGTATTGATACCGTGTGATTCTATCTTCTTGTTTTCAATTATTTGAAAGAATATCCAATTGCTGAACAAAACAAGAGACAAGAAAACATCAAATAAAGTGGTTTATTATTTTGTCACAGAATATCCTAGCTCTGAAACCTGTAAAAGTCATTACAGTTTACAAAAATGACCCTTGTGTTTCAGTAATTGTTTGCCATATCTAACCACTTATTTCATGTCAGAATACGATCATATGCTAGTACTTTTTAAAAAAAATAATTTAATCTGTATATTATTTACCTAAGGTGTTAAATAACAAATAAATATTTTAAATAATACTTTTTCTAAAGCATTAAATCATTGAGATCTAAAAATAAATAAAAATCCTATCCAAAATTAAATCTTCTAAATTAATAGGATTACAAGATATATACTATAGGTAGTAAATTTGTAAAAAATCAATTATTTTTAATAAAATTATATTTTAGACTCATACTTATTAAGTAAAATAATACAAAAATATTATATTTATAAAATAAAATTTTATAACTTTTTTTTCAAAGTAATGGAATTGTTTTATCTTGTCTAATAAACTTAATAAATATAAGGATTAATATATTTTTGTTAAACATAACGTATTTAAATATCATTTTTCTTATATTATAAATACCTAATTAGTTACATAACTACAAAAATTACATAGATAATCTTTCTTACAAAAATACAAACAAATCCAACTCAACTAGAACATTATTATTCCATTATCACTCATCTTCCACTCAATCAAACATCAAACTCCAACCTCCCAATTTCCCTTTAAATTTAGATCCCCATTCCTCCATTAAGGCACCATAATTATCTCTAGCTAGCCCTCAAGAGCAAACTGACTAACTAGCCATGGCTTCAAACAATAAGTTTTGTGCAACAATACTAATATTTTCAATCCTCTTCCACTTCTCAACATTTAGCAATGCTTGTGGGACATGTCAAACCAAGCCCAAACCTTCACCACCAGTTGATCGTTGCCCTAAAGATGCTTTGAAATTGGGAGCTTGTGTGGATCTACTTGGACTTGTTAATATTTCACTTGGAAATCCAAATTCAAGCAAGTGTTGTGCTTTGCTTGAAGGATTGGCTGATTTAGAGGCTGCTCTTTGCCTTTGTACAGCTATTAAAGCCAATGTGCTTGGGATTAACTTGGATGTGCCTGTTACTCTCAGTTTGCTTATTAGTGCTTGCCAAAAGTCTGTTCCTTCAGGCTTCCAATGTGCTTAATTAAGAAGATTTAGTTTATTTTTCTAGTGGGAAACATTTGTTAATTAGTTTCTCTTGATTTATTTGTACTGTTTAATTTCTCATCTTTGTTGTTTTATCTTAATTTTTTTGGAGTTCTAAGGGCTGATTAAGCTTAATTTCTGTGTGCCTTTATTTGCAATGTCTCTCTGTTTTCTTCTTATAAAAACATATCAGTCACTAGTTTGAAAATTTATTTGGATTTCTTTTTGTAATTCACTATAAATCAAAAGCTTGTAATTTTCCAACTTTGTTCAACATTTGATTTACTACTAATTGACTATAATTCTGTGTACCTGATGAGTGCTCAAAAAACACTAAAATTACAATAATTTTATACACATTAATTAATTAAAAATATATATATTTATATAAATCTGTCTTTTTCGGAATTACGGGTATTTTTATTGTTTTTCATATATTTTCGCTTAAAAATGTAGCTTAAAAACTCAAAGAGGAATACTGGTGGCAATACATCACAAATATATTCATAGAATAAATGAGGAAAAATCAACAAATATGGAAAAATTGAACAAAATGGGTCAAAAAGGTCAAAAGGAGGAAATCACGCACGTAACCGCCCAGCCGTGCCGACCAACGCGCCCAGCCATGCCGAGCATTCGCGCGTATCGCCCATTCCGCGCGTGCCCGTGCTCGGTCTCGCGCACGTCCCTGCTCCTTTCCGTGTGCGCTCCTGCTCCAGTTTGCACTTACTGTTGCCCATTTGTGCCCAGTCCGTGCGCGTTGTTGTGCCCATCTGCCCCAATCCACGCACGCCGTCGTGCCCCACGCCAACATGACGCCAACAATGATGTCATCATTCACTATTCTGCGTTTCCACCAGTTTTAATCATTTTTTCACCCACTTTTTCTTCCCCTCCTCACCTATAAGTACCCCCATTCTCTTTACTTCAAATCACACCTAAAAACACATCTTCTTCTCTCTTTCTTCTCTCAATTTCTTAGTTTTTAGTTTTTTTTAGTTTTTAGTTTTTTCTTAGTTTTTCTTAGTTTTAGAGTTCTTCTCTTTTTGAGAAGAACTAATTATGTTTTTGTAATTTATTTGTTTTTTGATTCAATAAATGGGAGTGCAAAATCCGTTTGGAGATTTTCCAGCAACAAAAATAGCATCAAAGTACTGTAAGGATTTTATTTTCTTTACAATTATTTTTTATGCTTTATTCTTACATGTTATATTTAATTTGTCTGTTATTAAATTTAATTTGTTGACTGTTTGTAAACATGATATAATAATAACGTTGTTATGCTTGCGAAATATTAAATAGGTGAAAATCTCTAAAATCAATTGATTTTGTTTTTATTCAAGATTTTATATTAAGAATGTTAGAGAGAAATATATTATTTTTCATTACAAACTTAAATCTAAAAATTACATTTTAAGGTTTAGTTATTCGGTCTGATTTAGAGTAATGCTCTTTTATTTGTTGGTACAATCGCTCGGTAGTTAGAGTGAAACTCTATTTCAAAAATTTTTATAAGAATTATTATCTGAAAATGTATTGACAACATGTTTTCAGTAGTAGTTTTAAAACTTGAAAGTTAGTACTCGGATAATTAAATTCTTAGGTTTAATTTGGACACCTTGAATAAAGTTTAAACTGTCTAACCCCATTAAATGTGACATTTAAATGATTCATTTTCAATCTCTTAGAAAAAAGAATTAATTTAATTAACCAAATTAGTTATCAACCCCACCTATAGGTGTTAATTGATTTGTTTAGTTAACAAAGAATATATAACCCCACCAAAGGTGGTATTCATATAAAAAAGAGAGAATCAATAAATAACAATTTATATATTTAATAATCTAAATAATATGAGCAAGCATAATTAACTTAGTTATTATATCCATAAATACTCCACTATTATAAAAAGATAAAATTTGCATAAATATTTATTGAATGTGTATCTATATTTATTTTTATGTTATTAGATTAAAAACACAAAATCCCAAAATATCGTGATAGGATGTTTATGATTTAATTTCATTTTTAAAAGTTTGAATAATAAATTAAAAACCACATATATTCCTTACTTAGATCGACCTTGGGAGCATACTTATCATTTTCTATGAAATGATTCGTGCACTTGCGAGAGTTTTATAAATATAAAACCAAAGCGATGTCGGTTTTCCGTATCAGTACCCCGCTGTGATGTGTTGGTACTTCCCAACAATGACAATATTGTTTTTGAAAAACAACACCTCTAAAATTTGTAACCACGAAAGTATATTTATGTCTACTTTATACATTTTTATAATAAAAAAAAATATGGTACATCATTTCATTTTAAATGTCGCCTAATTAGATGCTGTTTAAATTGAAATACGGTCATCTTGACCCATTCGATCTCGTTTAATGTTTTTAAGGTGTTATTTTTTATTGTTATAAGTTTTAAGCTTGTTATTTTTTATAATTCCTAATTTAATTTTGGAAAACAACAAAAATAATACACTTAAAAGTTATTGTTATAAACTCAGCCCTAATTCAACCCAATAAGATCCCATTGAGTTAATGGTTGCTCACACTTATAAACTATACTACAGCCGAACGCCTAGTCGATGTGGGACATAATCCTTCAACATCCCCTTCACATCGTAAGGGGAAATAAAGGCCATAAACCACGATGAACTCAGGACCTAGTTTTGATACTATGTTATAAACTCAAGCTTAACTCAACTCAATAAGATCTTATTGAGTTAAGGATTACCCATACTTATAAACTGCACTAAAGACGAACACTTAATCGATGTGAGACATAATCCTTTAACAATTATAAACAAAAAAAATTTTTACTAATCAATATATATACTAATCAAATGCACATATTTTGCTAGTATTTTGAATTTTAAAATTATAAATAACAATTTACTAATATTTTACAAAAATAGCATAAAAGATAAAAAAAATTATACTTAAGAAAATGTATTAAAATTGAAAATATACAATAAAATTACATTAATTTTAAACAAATATCATATTTGGTTGGGAGACATCATTTGATTTCTTTGCTTTCTTAATATATATATATCAATTTCAATAAAATATAAAATAACATTAGAGGACAAAAAGGTAAAAACAAATTAAATATCGAACAAAATATTCCAATTACAAATATATTTACAAGTAATTTGATTATGACGACTGATTAAAAGATCTCGTATATATAAATATACCTCCAATTAATATGTTTCCTCCGTTTATTATATTCCTTTTTTCATTCACATGCAAACTCCTTTTTACTCATATTTTTAAGTAATACTGCGATATGATAATTTGACCAAGAAACTATAAAAAATATAAATTTATATACAAATTTTATTGTTTACCTTAAAAAATCAATTAGAAAGATCCCATAATTAATTAAAAGTACGTATAAGTCTTATCTTTTTTGTATTAACATTTCCGAGTATAAAACACATTGTTTGTATTTTATTTAATATTTTTATATGTTTTTTATAAGTTTGGTTATTGGTAGCGCAGTATCATTTAGGATCTAATTTGTTATTTTTTTGTTATACACGTTCATTTCCTAGTATAAAAATTGATTTTTATTTTTTTAGTTTAAAAAAATTAGTTTATAATAAAATAATCTCCATAGAAACGATATTTTCTTATAATTATATTACTTGTTACGATATGCATACTTGCGTATTCATTGCATATACTTTGTGTATGGCGATCAGTGAATCAGTCAGATATTTTGCACCAAAGAAGGGATTAAAATAGAATGATCCATTTTTTCCCATTTTGTTCTTGCTTTGTGCAAATGGTCTTACTACATTACTCTTTATAGAAGAATCCTTGCAAACTATTCATGGCATACAAGTTAGTTAGGCTAGTCCTCATGTTTCTCATTTATTGTTTTCAAATGATTCACTATTACATCTATGAGTCAGGAGCTCTATCTAAACTACCTACTGGTACTCTTTACTTGCTACTTCTGTAACATTTTGGTTCAACAATCGAACCTGATTGTCCTCAAACACCACCCAATGTAGTGTGATAGATAACTAGTAATTAGTAACTAAAAGTGTATCAACTCACAACCTTATGGGACACACAGTTCATTGCAAGTATCAAATTGCATATGAAAGACACATATTCAAACCACTTATTGGCACAAATAGCGATTTCATAACTAACCATAAAAATGATCCACTCTTTAGTGTAGACTCTCTAAAATGATTTCAAAAATAGACATAAATCTCAGTGTGAATTTTGGCAGAGATTTAGTTCTAAAACATGGGTATAGAATAAGAGAAATGAGGGTGATATTTATAGCACTTAGAATTGCCACTTCGTTATCCACCTTCTTAGTGAGAATGGCGAAGGTAGTAACGAGGTACATGGTGAGCTTGTTGGCGAGTTACTAAAAATTCACATTTTTCATTCCAAAAATTATCGAGTACTGACCATAAATACTCACATTAGAAACAAACTAAAAATACAAGTGACAACATTGATGAACGAGTACAAACTACAAAACTAACCTCATATTATGTGTAAACATGCTTGCATATAGAGTGTACCTAACTATGTGCGTATGTGAACTATAATCTGCAGTAACGGACCTTATAAGAGGAAGACAAATACAAAGTAAAATAATAGACACCGTGTTTTGTACATGGGAAGCCAACACACAAACACGAGTACAACGAGAGTTACATTCTCCTTTGTTGGCTTTCCATATCAAAATACATCACAACTAGATATAAAAACTCATCAAACATGTATTACTACAATACATACATATAGTCTTAAATATTTAGCCTCATTTTTTTAAAAAACCGAGGCCATAGAATTTTGGTCTCAGTTATCTAAAAACCGAGGCCATAGACATACCCTATTAATTTTTTATACCACATACCAAATTTTTTTTTATCAATTTTTTTATTTTTCTTTCGCTCTTTTTTTCTCTTTTTTATTAATTATATTAATTTAATTAAATAATATATTTATTAAATTAAATTATATATTATTTTATTAATTAGGGTTTTCCTGCTGTAGGTATATAAACAAAACTCTTAGAAATTAGATTTAGAAATCTACCGCTCTCGTCTCGACTCTACCTCTCTCATCTCTGCTTTGCCCTTTACTACTCTACATGTATCGTCAGCTTTCCATCCTCGTCTCTACATCTGTCGTAAGCATCTACCATCTGCGTCTCTTGCTCTTCCATCTCTCATCTTCAGAAATACATCTTTGTTCCCTCTACTGCCGATGCTTTCAAGGGTATCAAGGAGATTGGTGTAATCAGTTTAGGTTCTCACTTCTCAGGTTAATTCTATGTGTGTGTGTGTGCAGAGAAGACTTTCAATTTTTATATTCACCTTTTTCTTTTCTTTGTATATTAGTGCTCTTTGTGTTTTGCTAAATCTTGATGACAAATTTTAGCCAATTATTTGTGTAGGGACTTGCACAAGCTCAGAATTTATGAGACTCTATTGTTGAAGCAAAATATGATATAGTGGTTAAGGTGAAATCATATTTTTTTAATTTTTTATCATTTGATTCTTTTTTATGGTAATTATAATTGAAGCTTTGGCTATTAAATAGGTTATTTTTCCAGCTTTATTTTTATACTTTTTTGGTTACTTATGTTTTCAAATTGGCCTGAGAAAAGGCTCTCACTCTTTTGTTGAAGCTCGTGTTGTTGGCTTTAATGAAGAGAATGAGACTCTGGGTGATATTTGGAAAACCGTCTTAGGAAGTGACCTTGTTCTGCTACTTATTTTTTATTATGCATAGGTATGTTGGATATAAACAAAAGTTTGCTCTTCTATAAAATATTTGCTCATTGTCATTGTCATTTGACGACTATCGAATTTTTTGAACCGTATTACTAGGATTGTGGAATCTCTATTTAGAAGGTATACTAAAAATGGAATGAATAAAGATCTGGCTTACAAAAACACTGTTGTTGTTGTAACTATTATTTATAACTGCTATGTTTTCTTGTGATAGGAAAGGGACCAATGATCATTTGTCACTTGAGTTGGAGGGAATGTCCTAACTTTTGGGATATCATAGCATTACTCTTTGTTTTATACTATGTAAGTTGTTTCCAACTTTTTACCACGCATGCATATAGGTCCTCGCCTATTGCAATGCATCCCCAAGAGCAACTTTAAAGCTAGTAGGAGAGTTTGCATAAAGGTAGTGTGGTTTGTAGTATATTGATACTTTGCTGTTGTAATTCTGAGCACTAAGAAATGTGGAATTGATATTTTGGCTGATTATATTTATGTTGTAATGATAGGCATGATTTGGGCTCTTTTTTCACTTTCTTATTTTGTTTGATTGTTTGTTTTTCTTCTGTGTTCTATTTAGTTGGTTGATAAGGATCCAAAGAAGACAATCCCATTGTTTTGGGCAGCCATTAATGCTGGTGATAGAGTTGATAGTGCTTTAAAGGACATGGCTATTGTGATGAAATAACAAGATTGAGCAGAGTAAGCAATTGAAGCTATAAAGTCACTTAGACATAGGTGTTCAGATCTAGCCCAAGAATCTCTTGATAGCATTCTTTTGGATCTTTAAAAGGTAATTTCATTATAATTCTCACTTCAATTGTCTATGGGTAATTAGGTTTGATCCAAAAATCTGATTTTTTGTTGCATATGGCTATCCAAAATCTGATTTTTATCATTTACTTTTATTTTTCATTGTTCATGGCTAATTGGGTTCGATCCAAAAATATGATTTTTATCATTGAGTTTGATTTTTCATTATCTATGGCTAATTGGATTCGATCCAAAACTAATCTTTATCATGTATATGATTTTTCATTATCTCTGGCTAATTGGATTTGATTCATAAATCTGATTGTTTTTCCTCAACACTTGGGTTTGACCTAAAAATCTTATCTATATAATTTATTACAATTTAGGTTCATTTGTTTACAGAGACGTGATAGATTAAGTGATCAAATAGCACTTTTGAAGCACAAGTTGTTCTTGATCCAACAAGGAATGGCTTTCAATGGAAAGCGAACTAAAACAGCTCGATCTGAGGGAAAGAAATTTCAAGTTTCAGTAGAACAAGTGGCAATTAGACTCTTGGTAAGAACTAATTAGATTTCAAATTTTTCCTCCACAATTTTTCTGGGTTTTGTAGTACATAAAGGTTATTGATTTTTATATTCTATTTTTCAGGGCAATTTGGGTTGGGCTTTAATGCAACAAAACAACTACATTGAAGCTGAAGATGCTTATAGAAGAGCTCTTTCAATTGCACCAGATAATAAAAAAATGTGCAATCTTGGTATTTGCTTAATGAAGCAAAGAAGGATCAATGAAGCCAAAGATAATCTTTGTCTGAAATACTTAAAGATCTTGAGTTTGAAATGCTTTCCTTGAAAGACAAGTAGACTCTGTGAAATTTAGTAGCTTAGCCGAAATTGATTTACTTTTTACTATCCATCACAAAATAACCTTTCAATGTTGTTTGTAATAGAAACGTTTTATTATGTTTTAGTATATAATGAACTCTCAAATGTAATTTTATTTTTAATTTTAATATAATATAATTTTTAATATTATAATTAATCAATTTATTGTAATTTATATTGATTTTTAATATTATAATTTATAATTGTAATTTTTTTTAATTTATGCATACCCATAGGTCGTTACGTTTGGTACATATTGTAGTAGTGATGAGATGATCATGAAGATGTCCTAAAGTTGTTTATTCACATAAACAACACAATGACACACAATAAAATCATAAAGACACACTTATTCCAAGTACATCCATCTTAAGTGCTCCATCCAAATTCATGAATTAACTCATCCAACCTCTGCCACTTTGAAACACGAGGGTCTCAGCACCATTACACACAGTACATTAGAAGCACAAAGACTCCACTCTATACTAAAACCTATATACACAAAACAAACACAAATCCTGTGAACGTATAATGTAGGAGCAACATGTGGTCAAACCATATGCTATTGTGTTACCCCAACATAGGTACACAACATTAAGCATAAACACAAATAAAAATACATAACTCCCCCAGAATCCATGCAATACTCCTCCTAAATGCATGCAAGTAAGACAACAATATGTAATGCAATCCTTCACTTACAGCCCTTGCAACACACAACATGGAAACAAATATATAGTTGTGCACAAAAACTTATTCCCTTTCTTGACATAGAAAGAAAAAGGAATATCTCTATATGAGGGAGATAAGGCATTCAAATATGGTATAATCCTAATAAGATTAAAACAAAGATGGTAAAAAGTACCACAAGCTTCAAGAAAAAGACACAAAGAAATACTAAGACACTAAGCAGGGTAGAAGTATGCAACATGTAAAAACCTAAATACATAAGAAATTAAAGATAAGTGCAGATAGAAAACATCTCAATCTACCCAATAAAACACATGTCATGCATTCCAACAATAGTTACTAGGCAATGAAAGACAAGCAAGAAGTATGCAAGAAGGAAGCATAAAGCAAGGAAACATATAGGTAGACATGTGAAACCAGAGATTGCATACAATCCGTACAACATGTCATACTAACAATCCTATTTATGCATGTTTCATACTGTGAGACATAACAGAGAAGGAATCACCTTATGAATGAGCAAAAATTCACAAATAGAGCAAATTTCAAGAAGTAAAACAAACAAATCACTTCCCTAGACAACATACACAAGACATACATCACACTCTCTAAAAGTATGCATGAGATTTAACAAACAAGCTATGAATTTTACTTGTAAATATGCCCAACACAATGCAATCTACATATAGTAGATAACACAAAATACAGAATGAAGGAAGCAAACAAAACTTATTCAATGAATTAGAGGGTCTGTAACGGAAAAAAATACATGAAACACAAAAATTCATATGTCCATCCATCCATGATGTATTCATGTAAGGGTACAACTAAAATTTTGATGTTATACACTATATGTGATATGTAAAATTTGCTTACTTTATATACCATCATGATATGCTTATGCAAACTATGTAAATTAAAATATAGACTCAAGTTTAACCAAGCTTCATATGTCCATAATTAGTCTCTTTCTCTCTCTATCAATGTAAGTCTAGCCAAGAAGAAATCAAAAGGTTTTTTAAAGATTGTAATGAGAAGCTTAGGTAAGGGTAGATGAGAGAAGACATTTAAGCTTGAACACACCTTTGTTGATCCAATCAAAAAGATAAGTCCAAATCTATGATACTTATAACCTTAACCAGGGGGTTCTTTTCTCTTTACATCTAAAACTTAAGCCAATGAAATTGAAAGAACAATACAAAAATCAAATGTTTAGGCAACACTCCCTCAAAAAACTCATCATTTCACGTTTTCTTTTCTTTCATCCTTCCTTTATTTTTAGATAAAAAACTCAATACTTATTTTCCTCTTTCTTTTCTCCATTTTTCCCATTTTTTTATATATTCAACATTTATTTAACACCATTATTTCCCCTCTTTTTTGAATGAAATCAAGTGGGCAAAATAGACAAGCTCAACAAAGGGTGTACAAGGTAAATGTGAATAAATATTTGGGCTAATTAATATTTAGGAGCAAGAAATGAAGGGATGAAATAATGGCACAAAGAAGGGAGACTAAAGATATGAGAACCTTGGTGGCAAGAAAGGATCAACCGATTTAAGAATGACCTAAATCATAATTCTATCCAAGCAACACTTAGAATTTCACCTTGAGAAATACTAAATGTGGATTCTAGAGCTTGTTAAAGAAATTCAAATCATCAAAGCAAGAGATCCACATAAAATTCTAACAATAACCATAAAAATTCACAAAGATATAACGAGAATAAATAAGAGACATAATTCTAATAAATGAACAAGAGATATTTAACCATACATGACCTAAAGGAATACATATGTCAAAATATCCATATTTCAATTCAGGTGAAATGCATGCCAAACAAATATCAACGTGATCTCTCTAGAAAAAATTTTACATGCAAGCAAGTGAGAGGACAAGAAAGGACTTAGAACACAACAAAGCCCAAAAAGAAGGGGGAAAATGCCTTAATATATATTGACAACAACACTCATGTCATCGCTAGCTAAGAGATAGAATAAAGTAACTAACTAGTGAACAATACAAGCAACATTCCTAAGAGAAGGAAGATAAAAAGGATTCTGCTAAATCACAAAGCATGTGAAACTGGTAAGGGTTCCAACATAGAAACACGAGATATGCTTAGATAAGGACAACAACTCAAACAATAGGAGTTCCAAAAAAACTCACAAGTTTAGATAAAACATTGCAAGTATGTCAAAAGTCCTAAAGACATGAAAACAACTATATGAAAACTAGATAAACAAGGAAAATCAATGTAAGCATAAAGAGTGAGACACTCAAAGAAACAAGCAAGAAATAATACCTCAGACATCTCCAAAGATACACAAAAAGCATAAGAGAAGAAAGATTAGCCAAAATAAGTACATACATAAACAAGAGACAGATAAAAGACTAACATACAACATACTAGGTATATAGAAGTAGAACCTAGTAAAACATATGAGATGTATACTATATTGCATGGTATAAGAAGGATAAGAATGTATAAAGCATAACCTTATCACTTTGACTTTACATGATGAGCATACAAAAGGATATAGTGGAAGAAGTAGGCACTATGCAAGATAGACGCACATAAGGAATATGTCAAAGAAACTAGCATGTGAGAGAACTAGTACATAATCGGTTAGCCATGTATAACAACAAATATGACATTTAACATACTATGAATTCCAATGAAATAGTAAGAGGGAGACAAGAAAAAGTGTCAAACAGACAAGCACGAACACAAAGACATAAATTCATATATAGAAAGATGGTAAACAAAGAAAGAAAAGAAATTAAGCAACTCAACTCGAACAAATAACCCAAAAATAATGATCAAGCTTTATCCTTCCATTTAAAGAATTTGTGAGGAGAAATAGAACTCAAAAATAGTTTCTAACTCATATAAGTCTAAGGTATATATGGGACTCATGATCTATTTTTCTTATAATTTTTAAAAAATTCAATCGAGTCATCCATATAGGTTAGGTAATGAGGACTTTTTGAGACAAAATTTTTTCCTTTTACTTTATGCCTTAAGTGCATAATGCAATCTGTATGAACATGCTCAATTGAGCAATAATAGCTACATCCAGACAAAGGAGATAGGTTAAAGCAAGGTAGATTACTCTAAGATGTACTCACAAATCTTGGACATTTCCTAGCAATATGGCTAGTAGTGCCAAAATAATAACAAGTATGAACAATGGAGTTGCGAAAATGGGGTCCTTGACTCCAATGAATAGTACGTAGAGGAGAAGAAGATGAAGTGCATATTGACTTTCACACAAGAATGAGAGGTCAATTTTGCACAATATGGTCTCAGGTGTCCAAGCTCTCCATAGTGGTGACAAGTGTGAATGACAGTAAGTAAAGGTAGTAGACCATTATTGGAGTGATGGGAAGTGTTAGCCTAAGGTGAAAGGTTATCCTTGATAGTGGAGATAGATTGCACCAAAACAACCAACTTACATGTTGGGTCTTTATGTGCATACTTCAATTTTGGCTTATGATTGGTTGACCTTACAAACTTAGTAGTACCCACTGTTGAGGTAGAAATCTCTTCATCATAACCAATGCCATGTTTGTCTCCAAACATATTTGTATGGATAAGTATTTCATTTAACTTATTTGACCCAGTCATTGTCTTGTTGATAATAGAGGTAGAGTGAGCTAGTTCCTTCTCAATGACACTAAGCTTGTCTTCAAACTATTTAATCAACTCTTTCTTTTCATCAAGAAAGTTTTCAAGATACATTGCAAAATTGTTTAGAACCCCAACTTTCTCAATTATTTTTTCAACATTAGCTTCCTTTTTGGTAATCAAGTAAGCCATATATTCCTTTGCACACTTAAGAACTATAATTTGCTTCTTCAATTTTTCAATCTCAACACTCTGATCAAAAGAGGAATCAAACAAACAAATAACTGTGTAGTTTTTCTTGAAGTAGGAACCTTCAACTATTCCTCAAGCTTTTTAACTTCTTCATGATTTACATTACACTTTATCAGCAAATCATCATTTCTCATTTGAATGACGTCACACCTTCTTTTAAGATTATGTTATTGTCCATCTATAGATGGATTCCTTTCCTTTAAAGTTTTCTTTAGTGCATTGATCTCGTGTTCTTTTTCATCAATTCTCTCCATGGACTTTCTCTTATCCTTTTAAGACTTGATATGCTCCAAAAGGAGAACATTGTAGGAGTCAAATAGTTCATATTGCTCATTATCATCATCATCTTCAACAATTACCTCTTGAATATCTGAGGCAATAGTATGAGGATAAATGGCACTACTAAAGGAAATAAAGGCCATAAAATTAGTGGGATCCTCATCATCACTACTAATACTATTTGAAACAGTCACTTTAGCTTTTATGGTATACTTATTCGTACGATTTTTTTTTGAAAACACTATGCAACAATGTGACATGTATTCCCACATTTTAAGCATCTTATTTTATTCAAGTGTCCATTTCTCAGCTTCTCAGATTCATTTTCTGAGTCTTCATCAACTTTAGTAGAATTTGAGGCTTTGGAACATGATGTATCTCTTCTAGTAAACCTAGATGTTGGTTTCTTATTTCTAAGGACTGGTAAATCTCTTAGCAAGGAAGGTCATTTTCTCCTCATTGAGATCAAATTTCAATAGAAGTGGTATTTGTGCCAATACTATGACCAATTTCCTAGGAAGTCTTGAATACCAAATTCTTTCCCTTCTCAGTAGCATTTTGACCTTATTTGAGCAACGGGTGATGAAGTTTGAAGACTTTCAGATCATTAACTAACTCATTAATAGTAAGTCCACTAGGTAAATTTAGTGTGAAATCGATAGGGTAGGCTAGTGATGATTTTCTCAATCTATTTTTCCTCACTATTATGTCTACCCAAGTTGTAAGAATAGTTTACAATGTTAGAAAAAATGCATAGAATTTGTCAAAAATTTCATCTTCTTACATGATACAAGGTTCATAATCTTTATTTAACATCAGGAGTCTAGATCTCCTTATAGCCAAAGTTCTTTCATGAGTTTTCTCCAGAATGTCCCATGCTTGTTTAAAGATAGTATAGCTCCATATCCTTCTATACTCATCAAGTTATATAGCCTAGTTAATAGCATATAAACCCTTATTGTTCCACACAAATTCCATAATTTCTTTCTTCATCCATTCTATCATTGGTTTAGGAATCATGATATTATGGGTAGAATTTTGTCTAAAAAAAGCCAAATATGGTCTCCTTAGGACCATAAAAGGCCCTTATTTGTGATTTCCAATAGATAGAGTTTAGTCCATTGAAAAGTAAAAGTCTACCTATGTTATCCCTTTTTTCTGACTCCATCAACAAGAAAGTATGAGTAACTAAGCGAGTTATCAAAATCAACACAAAAGTGGTTAAGTGTAAAAGGGTGCATTGGCTTTGATATCAAATGAAAGAGTCTACGACTCAGTACAATACCATGGTAAGGAGATAAATACTCTTTAACGACTCAACCCTAACTCGTACAAACAAAGAATGCAATAGAAATACAAGTAATATAATACCAGATAATTAGATAACTTTTAGCAGTAGATATTATAAATAAAACAAAAAGCAAGTAAATAATAAATTCTTTATAATCAAAGTTTAATCTTATAGTATATTGAAACATACACACCTTAAGTTTGAATTGTACTAACATAAAATTAGATCATGCATAACAATCTATATAAGGGTTTAATCGATATAACGAGGTAAACCCATATATAGATTGTATGTATAAGGTAGCATCGTCGGGTTTCTTACGGCCACCACTCAATAGCAAATAATTCACTAATTAGTAAATAATTTACAATACTAATAGACATTGAAACCACTATTACCTTTATCAGTCAAGACCATCATCCAAAATGCCTACTGTTGTTGTTTACTTACTGCTTCCACAAAGGTTTTGTTCAACACTCGAACCTAACTGCCCTTGTGACCCAACAACACCTAATGTAGTGTGATTGGTAACCAATATTCAGTAACTAGAAGTGTATCAACTCATAACCTTATGAGACACACAGTTTACTACAAATATCACATTATGTATAGGAGACACACAACCAAATCATGTAGTAATACAAATAAAGATTTGATAACTAACCATAAAATGACCCATTCTCAAATACAAGCTCTCAAAAATAATTTTAAAAAATATATACTTCTTAATGTGAATTTTGGAAGATATTTAGCACTAAAACATGGGTGAGAAATAAGAAAAATGAAGAGGTATTTATAGCACTCAAAATTATCACCTCATCAACCATCTCACCAACCAATTAGCCAATATTGGTGGTAAGAGTGGTAAGGAGGTCCATGGTGATCTTGTTGGTGAGATGCTAAAAAATCACATATTTTCGTTCCAAAAATTACCAAGTAATGACCATAAATATCAATACTAGAAATGAACTAAAAATGCAAGCAACAATGTTAACGAGTGAACGCATACTATAGAAATCAACCCCAAAGTGTATGTAAAAATACTTGCATACAAAGTGTACCTAACTATGTATGTATGTGAATTACTGATTTGTAATAAAGAAGCTAACAGACACCATGTTTTGTACATAGAAATCCAACACACACACACAATTACAATGGCACTCATACCTAGTGTCAGTCTTAATGCTAAAAAACTATACATTTTGGGTGAATTCACTCCTTTCTACTAGGTTTTAAATAAAATGGTTCGTGAAAATTTGCTACCATCAAAGCACTCATCTGAGATTGGCTACCTTATGCCAATATTTTATGTTATATTGGAAAAGGAATTGCATTCAATGTAGGTATAATAATTAAGAATGAAATAATAAACCAATCTCAAATTTCTAACCTGATGATCGATCTTCCTTATAGTTGTCTCATCAGGTGACATTGGGAAGTCAACTATCTCAAGATCATTTGCCTAAACATCAAAGAGATATAGATCTATTGATGTTGGCACTAGTAGAGGAGGAGTCGAAGATATTGGTAGAGCTACATATGATATTTTGTGGATGGCGAAATGGAAAAATATGCCTACTTTTAAACTTCTCATCAAGGTTTTTTTGAAAATGAAGTATGTACGAGATTGGAAGAACTTTCAACCAAAGTTGATGGTATGGAAAAAAATGATGATTTCTATGGATGAACGACTAGAGGTAATGTATTCCATGATCAAGGACATCCAATCACAATACCAATTTCAACTTCTAGGACAATGGTTTATATTTATCTCATTTTGTACTATTCTATTGGTTGTTTAGAAGAAATTTTGTTTTTGACTATTCATGTTTTGAAGTGAATTTGATGTCTGCTTGTTGCTATATATTTATCATATCAATCAATACACTACATTTGCTTCACCTGTTAGTTTATATTTTGTCAATATATTGCTTATTTTCTTAAATCTGCTTTTAGATTTTATATTCACTTTAAATGAAAATGCAACATTCATGCCTATATTGTTTTTAATTTATCTATTTGTTTGACAAAAACGGGGAGAAAAATTGAAACTTTAATTAAAAAATCCATAAAAAGTGGAAAACTATCTTAAGGGGAGAATTTTAGAGGGAGAATTACTTTGAAAGGGCATAATTACTTACTTTGAATTTTTTTTTGAAATATTACACATAAGAGGAGTTGTATTTTTAATTTTTATATGTTGATTACTCACTATTATGAATATTCTTCATTTTTTATTGATATATATACTAAATTAATTAACAATGAGTTTCTTAGGATAAGTTGTTTGGTTGTTTATGTTTTCGTCTTTCAATGTAATCATGAGTTGTCAAGATTCAAGCGAAGATGGTTTCACTAGATCATAAGATAATTCCACTATGTAAATTTATTTTTTCCTTTAAGTGTTATGTAGAGAGAGAGGTTTTGTCACACGAATATGCCAAATTGGAAGATTATAAGGTTTATAAGTGTTGGTGATACTCATGAACAAAATATCCAAATGTAGTTTTAGTTTCTAGATGAGTCTTTCAAGCATATTTTCAAGCCAAAGAGAATATCGAGCTCCAATTGACACATTTCAATTATGTATATATTTTTATTTAGATTTCATATTAGACACATAAGAATATTTTGCATAAAGGTTACTCGATCAATTGAGGTGAGTAGATCGATCGAGAATCAATCAACCCTGATTAAAATGTCCCTAAATTAATTTTCATTCGAGGTAGATCTATTAAGCACTAGATTGATCTACTTGTTTCAAAATTTATTTTTATTACCTTAGATCGATCGATGATTGGTTAAATCGATCGATCTTTTTTACTCGATTGAGCAACCATGTTCTAATTCATTAACCTAATTTTTACTCGAGCAAAAATCATTGAATTACTAATTTATCCCTATTATTTACTACTCTATGAATCATTTAAGGGACACAATTATAGTTGGACTTTGACCTAGTATTAGAGCTTTAATCTTTCCTATATAAAGAACCTAATGCTTTATATATTATTTAACCATACTTGAATTAACTTTTGCATTATAAGCTTTCTCTCTAAATCTATTTTGGAAAAATGTTCTAGTAGGTTTTTTTTCATTAGCTAATTTGTCAAACGTTTTTGTTTGTGTTTGATGGATTAAAAATCCTACAGTATTTGTGTTATTGTGCTTAAACATCGTGTTGTTAGTGATTTTGATTTATATATTATTCTATTAAATTATTTAGTTAGGATTTTTATTGTTTAATCCACTCTAGGACATACTTTGCACTTGTACTATTATGTTAACTTTTCAAGTACTAGCTAAACAAGTTCGATAACTCTTGTAACTTGATTTTATTGGAGTATTGGTCTAAATCCAAACCCCTTGTTTGTGGTGACTATGAAAGAAAATGGAGGCTTGTAAGTAGGTTATTTGGGGGTATTACCTTGGTGGGGAGTTTGAGTCATAATCTTGCAATCAAACATTATTTTCATACTAGATAGTTAGGTGGTTCGGTAGACCAGTAATTTTCCTCTTAAGTTATTATTGTGGTAAATATTGTTTCCACCTAAAAATCTCGTATATCAATTTATCTTTTCACATTTTATTTACACGCGGTTACATGTTTGAACGTTTATGAATTTTAATTTGTCATATTTTTCAAGAACAAACAAGTTACGTACTTAAAAGGGTGAAGAAAAGAACTTGTTCTTCAGCTAGAAGTTCCTTTCTTTAGGAGGAAAATAAATTTTATTAAAATCAGTGGAAAGTGCAATCCTGAACTTTGCAATACAGTGTTTACTATTACCAGATGATTTACTTCCTGATATAAAACAAACGCTACATAGTTTCTGGTGGGGTTCTTTTAGTCAGAAGAGGAAGATAGATTGGCTTTAATAGACGAGATTAACTCGGAATAAACTTCATGATGGGCTAGGATTTAAAGATCTTTGTCACTTTAATTTAGCAACGGCTGCTAAGCAAGAATGGATACTGGTATGGAACCCGAATTCTCTATTGGCTCGAATCTATCATGCTTAATACTTTCGACATTCATCTTTCTTTAAGGCCAACCTTGGTAATTCACCTTCTTGGGCATGGAGAAGTATATTGTAGGCAAAATCTTTTCTTCGACACGGTTTGAGGTTGCAGGTTCACAATGGAAGAAAGGTTCGAATATTGGAAGATCCATGGCTTCCCCTTGCACTAAACTTTATAATAACCTCTAGTGTGCCTATAATTTTGTATTTGGTGAAAGATATCCTTGATGAAGCTACTAAGAAATGGAAGATATCTCTTATTAATGAAACCTTTACCATTGAAGATGCTAACCATATTCTTCAAATTCACATCCGTAACTAATCAAGTGATGATTTTCTTCAATAGCACTATACTTTGTCAGGGTTTTATATGGTGTATTATAGCTATCAAATGGGAATTCATTTAGGTGGTGGTGATGTACATAATGAAATTTATGGGAGTACGTACAAGTGCTGCAGATAAATATTTATGGAAGACTATTTGGAAGCTATGTGTCTCCTCAAGATTTTGATACTTTATTTGGATGGAAATACAGGATATAGTAGTGATCCAAAGCTTCCTTGTTCATGGACATATTAATGTTGATGAAAGATGGCTAATTTGTTATAAGAGTAATGAAATTTTCAAATGTTTTAGATCCAAGAACCAACACCTAACACTATGTGGATACAATACAACTAATGTTCCGGTCATTCTTTATGGAATTAATTATTTAGAAATAAAATTATAAAAAAAATATCATATTAAGTATCATGATGTATTTTAAGATATATAGTATGAATTATCTTATACGAGGGAAGTCATTTGAACTCATGATCTTAAAAATATTTAAAACTCGATCTTCCTTTTTTCAGTACGTATAAGAATTGATACCCGAGGGATCCACAAAACCAATCAAGTGGTCTTAAACTTTTGCTTCAAGTTTATAGTATATATACCTACAAGTGGAAATAAAATAGTTAGTTTTTATAAATGCAATCTTAAAATGCTAAGACTTTAATTTTAGAGGATATCTTAAGCCAAAATGACACGATATGTCTTATTTGCTTAAAGTTACAAAAAGGTTACAAGCACTCCACTTTAATTCATAAGGGAGCCTTAACTACGGTTACATGAGGTGCCATTGGCACTAACCATGTAGCATTCATGATGTGAATATATTCCCTATACCCTACATACATGTTAATTAGATATATATTAAAGTTTAGTTATTTATATATGAATTTCCATTTGTGTGAGTGTATGTGATTATTTTTGCTTTTGGTTTTTTAGTCACTATGTTATAGCAAGACACATGTACAATCATAACATATGGAAATCAGAGATGAAAATATGTCAATTTCTTCTGTTAATTTTTGTAAAAGTTTATAGCTCTGATCTTTCCTTACTATGAACTTTTAATATATAAGAAATTTCAAATATATGTTGGGTGCTTTCTCTGTTTTACAATTTGACTTTCTTATTTTTATTGCATTTATTGCTCAAGTCTCTCTGTCTTCCCTCAAAATCTTCTTTTTATTCTCTGCATTATTTCATTAATGCATATATTTTTCATCTTGCAGATTTTCCACACTACAGAAGGCATGATTTCCAGTGAGCAAAGTGTATATGTTGCCGAATCTGTTGATGCGAAGAATATGTGGCAAGCAAAGGATGATGCTGTAAGTTGGGACCTTCTATCATTTTTCTGCAATTTTTTTCGTTGTACCCTTTTTACTACGGATTTTTATCTAAAATAGTCATATTTCATATAATACTTAAAAAAAAGGAATATTTATAGTATAGTTTAAAAAGAGGCAAAATTTAACTTGTAATTTAAGAATTGATTTTTTTAACAGGTTTTTTAACTTTTAATATTTTTAAATTTATTTATCAACTTGAATAATATAGTTTTATATCTATATAAATTGTTAAAATAATTTAAAAATTAAACAATATAAATTAATAAATACATAAAAATAAGATTATAACAATATTAAATATATAGTATGCATAACAACGAATATTTATATATTTCTACATGGTATAATAAAAAATAACTAAATTACATAAAAACTATAACTTTTTTAATAAACTATAACTTACGTAACTATTTTGCAAAATTTTATAACATTAATTTTTTTATCTTATTATAATAAAAACAACCTAAATAATTATAATATTAATTATAATTATGATATAAAAAATAATATTTATAAAAAAATTAAATTATTAAAAAAAATTGTGAAGTCTCTCTCTCCAACTTTTTACAATATACAATACAAACATATAATATTATATCACAAATTTTGTGTGAAACCATTATCTAATATAATATTATTATAATTATTTTTATTAATAATATAATAAATTATATAAATTATATCTAATTAATTATATTTTAATAGTTAAATTAAATTATTGTTAATAAATATGTGTTATCTTAATCATAATTAAAATTATAATACTATTAAAGATATGTGTTATAATGTAATCTATTTTTTAATTTCTTTAATCTTAAATAATTTATTTTTTTAAAATGTCAATAATTTATTTTAGTAAAGTTTTTAATAATTTAATAATTTAAAATTTAATAATTTATTATTATTTTAAATTATTTTATAATAAAATTTTAATAAGTTATTTGTTATAAAAAATATTTTATTATTATATAAATATAAATTATTATTTATTAAAAGTTGGTGGCAGAGAATATTTTATTTTTGATTTTTTTAAAAAAATAAAAAAATGAAAAAAATGGTGATTAGAGAAAGAGAGAGAAAAATAGAATTGGATGTAAAGTTGAAAAAGGACAAAAAAAAATGATTTGCTAATTGTTGAATGGATCATAAGGAACCTATTTCTAAACTAAAACACAAATATGTTTATTTTTAAACTATTGAACATGAGATGCTCATTATAGACAAAAACCCTTTTATGACTCATTTTAGCCTCATAAATGTTGCGTGTCTTTTTAGTTGTTAACCTTAACTTCTATAATTGCCACTAAGTACTATAGCTATTTCATATTATTTGTAATTTTGTATCTATATCTACGCTTACGAAATCTTTTCATAAAACGCAATGAGGTGGCACCTTGAGACGAAACGGTTAATGGGGCCTTGAGACTAGTGCCTCAATTACTTAATTTGAAGCTTATACCTTTACAATGAGGCATACACTTTGACGCTATGCGCCTTGAGGCATCATGAAACTTATGCCATTTTTATGAAACTATAATGTACGAAATTGTGACGTTTTAAGTTATGTCCAATAACCTATTAAATGAAAAAAAATGAAAAAAAAATAAAAAACAAAAAACAAAAACTCTTAGAAGATAGAAACAAACATAGCAATGAAGAAGAGGAAGAATGGGTGGATGGAAATGAACAAAACATTAGAATTAAATATGATGATATTTCAATGAATGATAAAACCAGTAGAAATGAGGGTGCTAATGAATGATAAGTGAGAGTTTGAATTAGTAGGCACGAGATGAAGAGGAAGAAACAAGCATGATGGGGTCTTAATGAGTAATGAATAAGGGTTTGAATTAATAGACTCAAGAGATGAAGATAAAGGAATTACCAATGCCAACATACTAAAACATATTTTGTAATTCACTCAAAAACTTGTTTTGTGACTTTATTTAAATATTAATTTATGATTTAGATGTTTATTTTTATGGTCGTATTTTATATCTAAACTATTTATGTTATTCTTACCTTTTATGATTTATTTTAACTCTTAGTGTATTTTTACTCTATATAATAGGTTTTAATAATTTTGTATTTTTTTCGATTTTAAATGAGGCTTATGCCTCATACTGCCTTGCCTTATTTGGGGGAACTACCTTAATACCCATTTTTGCCTTTTGGGGGAACTACCTCAATTTGTACATATAGGGCTAGTTTGGGTTAGCCCAACTCAAAACAGCCCAACCTTAACCAAAATTGAATTAATTCATGTTCATGAATAACCCTAACCCAAATAAAAAAAATTCAATACAGCCCAAATTAACACTAATTTGCCCAACTTTTATTTATATGTATCAATTGATCTTTTTTATCTTGTTTAACTTGATGTTAATTTAAAATATTGTAAATTTTTAAACAATTTTTAATCGAATTAGAATAATAGAAGTTTTGAATCAAATTCAAAATATTCTAACAATGTTAAACATAAAAGTGAAAATTTTGTTACATGCTCTTACAAAACTAAAAAGTAAAAAGTTTCAAAGACATAAGTATATTACAAAACAATTTAAGAAACCATTATCTAAAATTAAAGTAAATGAATATTTTAGACTTGATATTCATGTAATTATGATTAGTAATAACATAATATATTTTAAAAGTAACTAAAAATATTAAAATTATAGGACAATTTAATAGACCCACGAATAAATCAATAAACTCATCATAAAATTTTTATATGAAATGATTTATAATTCAAAAGAAACTATGGCATATCTCATTTTTAAAAGAAATTCAAAAATACTCATATAACTAGTAATGTTCATTGTTGATTAGATACTGTATAATTCTTATTAATAAGTGAATAATCAATTTATAAAGAAGAAAATAAAAATAGTAAGATAAATGTAGCAAAATTTTCATGATATGAACGAGCAGATTCACCATATAGAAAAACATAATACTAATAATATATAACAACAATTATAATTATTTTTTATTTTCATGTGATTGAATCGACCCAAACCTAATTCTAATTTTTTAGAATTATTCAAACTGGCCCAAATTGGACCAAAATTTAATTTGATTTATATTCGTTTTGTGTTTTTTGATTCGTATTCGATTCGTGTTTTTCAATTCATGTTTGGTTTAGACAATCAAATTGTATTACAAATTGGCCTCTAGCTCTAATAAACCTTTTTTATCGTAGTGAAGGAAGTAAGGAATGAATGAACTTGGATGGCTGAAAAATCATATTATATGGATCCACAACCATCGAACCATTTTGACAGGCACTTGTATGAATATGAGATCAACAAGTGTTCATTAGCAAAGAAAAATGATCTCAACAATTGTGGTCACTACTACAATACATACATATGGTCTCAGATATTTAGCCTTGATTTTTTAAAAAAACTAAGGCTATAGGGTTTTAGCCTCAGTTATTTAAAAATCGAGGCCATAGAAATATCGTACAGCCACGGTTTTTCAATAACCAAGGCCATAAACATACCTTATTAATTTACTCTTTTTTACACCAAACACCAAATTCTTCTATCAATTTTTTTGTTTTTCCTTTTATTTTTTTCTTTTTCCCTCTCTCTTTTTTCCCTATTTTTCCTTTATCTTTTTTTTTCCTTTTTATCTCTCTTTTTTTTTCCCTTTTCTCCCTAACCCTACTTGGGCATATATATTTCTTAAGGTTTTCATGTAGCTAGCATATATATATAAATGCTAAGATGGGATTAATTCATCTTCTTTGTCGCTCTACATGTGTCACCGTCGCCATCCTCATCTCGTTATCCTCGTCTTTACATCTAGCCATCCTTGTCTCTCCATCCTCGGCATCCAGTTAGGTTCTATCTATATTTTGCGCTCCGTTCTTGTTGTATCAATGCACCATTGTTCTGTCTATGCAGTTATATTTTAACAAAAAGTCTAAGATCCTCAAACTATTTTTCTACTCAAATTTAATTTTCATTAGGTACGTTAGAGACCACTGCGCTATCCTCAGACTTTTTGTTAAAATTTCATGAGTTATTTCTTTTCTACTAAATCAAACACTTTTAATCCATGCGATTGTTCTTCCCTTTTAGTCTTTTTTATTACAATTTTTTTAGCTATTGATCTACCTATCTTTTTTGAACTTTGTGTTATCAATACAAGTGAATAGTTTTCCCCCTTTTTCTAGGTGTTTCTTGTTTTTCTGTTGTGTGATTCTTAAGATGTGAATAAGTTTTGAATAAATTTTTTCTTGATTAGAATGGGGAAATTTCAAATGAAATCATACACTGTCTTTGTTTGTTCATCAAGGTTGACGGTTATTGCTCATATTGTATATTTGGTTCCTAGTGCACTTGCAACATTCTAGTTTTTGTAATTATAATCATATTCATATGGACATTGTACATAAGGATTATAGGGAGTTTTACATAAGTTTATTTCTTTTATTTGGCATGATTTTAGTAGGTTATAAAATAGAAGTTATATTCTTCTATCTAAGATCTGATGTCTCCTGCACTTCTTAGTGATAAAGGATATCATTATGAATGACAATAATGTTATTGATTTTCAAGATCTTGGAGATAAGGTAACAATGATTTGAGATTAATATTCTTTGATATATTACCAAAGCTTTTATTTGATATTTAAATGACACGTATGTATGTATGTTTTCATTTTCTCGTATTGGACAACCATCTACAGTAAAAGGGTTTTTTGGACATATATAACAAGCTTCCAGAGCACTTCTTAATAGGTGAGTATCATATGTAGTCTTGAGGATTGATAATACCATATTTTTTTGTAAAATTTAGTCTTAACTATAAGTTGGATTTGCATGTCGCATCAAAGCTCTGATTAATGTTTTCTCTTTATAGAAATAAGAATTTTGAGCTGCTGCATTCTGCTTATTCTATAATAAGCATTCAAGATATTTCTCTCTTTCATGGAATGAAGGAGGATGATGCCATAAAATTTAAGTTTTGGTTTCCTTATTTTCAAGGGTACAAATGGAAGTCTTTTGAGTTATTTTTTTTGTTTCCTTTTGGTTTAAGCATGTATCTTTTTTTTATTTGAAAAACCTAATGCGCTTTGTTGGGAAATTGTCAATTAGCTTATAATTTTTTTTTGGTTTGATTAGTTAATTAGCTTATAATAATTGTAATGGTTCTTTTCTTTTAGGACATGTAAGATACGAGAGATTACTATGAAAGCACTCCACCACACTAGCACACCAGAACACTAGAGCATCAACAAACCATCACACCAATACCAACATTATCACACCAGAACACCAGTACCAACAGACCAACACACTCCTAAGTGATGGTACACTCCTCACTTATGTCATCAGGTATGCTGACTGGAGTTTCTTATGTTCCAATTTATCTATTTTGACATGATCGACCTGACAAAATTTGTTCCTTTATGACTTTTATTAATGTGTTCGTTCGACGTAATAGAGTAATTAAGTTAATTACTATATGATATAGTTTACTTAAGAGAGCAATACATGCTAAGTTAGATTCAATTGATCATGTAATTAACTGATAATTATATTGGAAAATTTTAGTGATTCATATGGTTAGAAAATTAGGGGATTAAGTATTCCCATATATTTTCTCATATATCTTCTTATTTACCATATCTGATTTAATTAATTATTGTCATTTACTTTTAGTTATTTTAATTTTGCTTCATTAAAATATAAAAACACAAAAAAATTGATTTTTAGTTTTTTTTAGTTTTAAAATTTAGTTTCTAATAAAATAATCTCCATGAGAACAATCTTTTCTTATCATTATATTACTTGTTGTGATACATATACTTGTGTATTCATTGCACACACAATTTGTATGGTGATCAAAAAACTAATAATACTTGTTGATTTTATGGTTCTAGACATGCATAAAACCTAGCGTTGGACAAAGAACATACAATACTTCTTGGTAGACCATTCATGGCAACTACCAAGACTATTATTTATGTCCAAGATGGAAATTTGACAATGACTGTTTTAGGAGAGATAATCTATTTTAAAGTTTTTAACTCTTCATCTATTCCCTTTATCTCTACCATTTTTTAATGCGTTAATGTTAATTCTATTGATAGACTTATTCATAACACTTTTTTGTAGGATATATTAGATGACAAACTAGAAGCCCCTCTTGCAATTGAAAAAGTAGAAAAGGATTTAGATGACGAGACTGAGAGGTACCATAAATTAGTAGATAATGCTAAATCAATAGGAAATCTTAGTACACCCTTAGATCTACCTAGTACCATATCTAAGGAAGAGGCTATTGCACATAAGCTATTGTAAAGGTTAACTAGTTTCCAATACTATTATCAGTTTGCATGGCAATTACACCAAAAACTTGATGTGTTAAAATTAGGCATACAAATTTTATATAATTTATAAAATATCTTGGAAGTGCATAAGTTACTTTTGGAAAATGACAATTATACTTTCAAGGTTGGTCTAAAGAGGAATCATGTAGTTTTTAAATATTCAACAAATTCTTAAAAATGAAAATAATAACCGAAACATTTTTTCACAATTATTTTGGTTGAATATCTAAACTATAGAGATAAAAATAAAGATATATTCAATAAATATTTATCATGCAATAGAGAATTTATATAATATATTAGTTAGTTAATCATGCTTATTTAATATTAAATAGGATATTAAATGTATGAATTAAGATCATTGATTCTTTTTTACAGGTATAAAAATATCCTAAGGCATGGATCATATTTTTTATTAATTAAACTTTAACTTGTTACCATTAGTTGAGCCGATTATTTATCATGAATGTGTCTATGTTAGATTTATGATTTAAGTATCTAGAACTAATTTTCAAATTTTTAAACAATTATGAAGGATATGTTATTAATATATCTTCAATAATAATTCTTATAAAAATCTTTGAAATAGAGCTCACTCTAACTATACAGTTGATATAGACCAAAAGATTTAAGAGCACTACTCTAAATCAGATTCAGATAATTTAACTTCTTAATCTAACTCTCTTACTTATTATGAAAAACACTTCGTCAATATATTTTTCATTTCAAAATTTAATTTAAATCTTGATAATGAAATAAAACTTAATTCATTTTATAAAAATGTTTAATCTACTTTGACATTTCACAAGCATAAAAACATTACTAATATCTCATACTATTTATAGCTAAACATGCATATTTTAAATGATCAATAAATTAAACATATAACATGTAAAAAAACTTAGAAATATTCTAAAAAGAATACGTTTAATTATACCTTAACAGAATTATAAAAATTGCTTCTAGAAAACCTCCAGACATAATTGATATGCTCTTTATGAATTGAAATCAAAAGCTCTTATATGAATCAAATTTATTCAACTCTTGAATGAGAGAATAATTGTAAACAATTAATAGAAAAGCTAAGAAATCAACTAGAAGAGAGTTGGTGAGATGAAAGAGATATTTTTTATGAAGGAAATAAGGTCCTATTTATAAGGAACAGACTCATTATTTTAAACCATAAAGGAGTCTTAGATAAGGAGATTGGTTGTCATCATATATGATTATTTTATGTGCTAAGGGACTTTTTGGTCTATTAAGAAAAGCTAAAGAATATCATGCCATTAAAGGGATAACTGTTGGGAGATACTGCCCTAAAATTTCTCATTTATTTTTTGCGGATGACAATGTCATTTTTATGAAGCTCAATGGTTAATCTTGTAGAAAATTGATGAGTTCTTAAAAAAATACTAAAATTACCATGATTTAATGTATTTTAATTGATTAAATATATTTATATTTGTATGATTTTATCATATTTTTATATAAATTTTTCTTTTTGGAATATGGGTATTTTTATTGTTTTTTAGGTATTTTCATTCAAAAATAATTTAAAGACTCAAATAAAAATACTAAAGGCAATGCATCATAAATATGTTGAGAAAAAATAAAAAAAAGTCAAAACAATGAAAAAATTGAACAAAATGGGTCAAAATAATAAAAAATATCAAAAATGCCCCAAGCTACGCGAGCCACGCCTGTCCTATGTGTAGTCATGCACATGCCCAGCCTATCCCACATGCTCCATGCCGAGATCCATGCCCTTGTTTGTGCCCATCTGCCAGTACTAGTGCCCAATCGCGCGCACCTCTGCCCACACACGTGCCAACTTGTCCGAAATGCATCTAATACCCATTTTCAAGATTTTTTTTTTTTACTTTTTTAGCCTTTTCCTCACCTATAAAAAGACTATCTCCCCCATTGTAAAAATCACACCTAAAAACCCCTCTTCTCTCTCTAGAAAGCTTTTTTTGGTTTTTTTCAGTTTTAAAGTTCTCTTTTTGAGAAGAATATCCTTTTGTAAATTTCTAGTTATGATTCAATAAACGAAAATGTAAATCCGTTTGGAGGTTTCCAGAAATGAAATTAGCATCAAAGTGTTGTAAGGATTCTTTTAAGGTATAATTTTAAAATGAATTCTTTAAAGTTATTTTTATGTTTTCTTCTTATATGTTATATTTAATTTATCTGTGATTAAATTTAATATGACTGACTGTTTGTAAATATGATATAATAATAATGTTGTTATGCTTACGAATATTAAATAGGTAAAACATTTTTATAAAATAAATTGATTTTGTTTTTATTCAAGATTTTATATTAAGGATATTAGAGAGAAATATATTATTTTTTATTACAAAGTTAAATATGAAATTTTGATTTTAAGGTTTAATTATCCGGTCTAATTTAGAGTAGTGCCCTTATATTTGTTGGTACAATCGCCTGATAGTTAGAGTGAAGCTCTATTTCAAAAGTTTTTATAAGAACTATTATTCGAAAATGTATTGACAACATATTTTCAGTGATGGTTTTAAAACTTGAAAGTTAGTACTCGGATAATTAAATTCTTAAGTTTAATTTGGACACCTTGAATAAAATCTAATTAATTGACTCTACCTAAATCTGTGATTAGAATATTTACAATTATCTTATAAATAAAGTTAAAATTTAATACTTAATTAATTAATAAGCCTCGCCTAAGGATATTAGTTTATTATTATTAAACAAAAGATTTTGGACCTCACCTAAGTATACTTTCATAGAAAAAAAATCAATAAATATCAATTTATATATTTAATAACCTAAATAATATGAGCAATTATAATTAACTTAATTATTATATCCATAAATACTCCACTGTTATGAATGATAAAAGTTTACATAATTGTTTACTGAATCCATATTTATTTTTATTTTTTATGTTATTAGATTATAAAACACAAAAAATTAAAATATTGTGACACAATGTTTAGGATTTAATTTCATTTTTAAAAATTTGAATTATAAATTAAAAACCACATATATTCTTTTCTTAGATTAACCTTGAAAATATATTTGTCATTTTTTATAAAATGATTCGTGCACTTGTGATAGTTTTATAAATATAAAACCAAAGTATCTGTACGATCGATAATGCTAATCCGATGTTGGTTATGTCTCATCAAAAATTTAAGGAGATTTTAAAATGCTATGAGAAGGCCTCAATTCAGAAAGTAAATCTTGATAAGTGAGCCATGTGTTTCAGTCCTAATTCTACTGACGGGATTAAGAAGTTAGTATGTTATATTCTTAGTTTTTCTATTATTAACTATCATGAGAAGTATTTGGGGTTACCTATAATGGCAAGTAAAAAAGTGTATGTTTGGTCAGTTAAAGAAAGGGTTTACAAGAAGTTGAAGTCTTGGAAGGAGAAAACAATGTCAAAGGCAGGTAAGGAAATTCTTTTAAAAGTAGTGGTTCAGTCAATTCCAACTTACACCATGAATTGTTTCAAACTTCCTATTGAATTTTGTAATGACTTGCATAATATGATGGCTAGATTTTGTTAGGGTTTTCAGATTGAGAAGAGAAGAGAAGAGAAGTATTCATTGGTTTTCTTAGGACAAATTATGTAAGCCTAAGTCTTTAGGTGGATTGGGTTTTAGAAATTTAATTTATTTCAACCAAGCTTTACTTGCAAAACATGTTTGCAGGTTGTGGCATAATCTTGACTCTTTAGTTTCCAAGGTTCTAAAGAGCGAGTATCTCCCTTATGATAGTATCTTGAAAACTCGATCAGGTGCTTAACCATGCTTTTTATCTGTGGAAAATCCTAATGTAGGGGAGAGATGTAATCAAGAAGGAGGTTGTTTGGCATGTTGGTAAAATGGTAAGGATATTCTTATCTATAAACACAAATGGCTCTATGGGTCAATTCATTTTGTTCTTTCTTCTTAGTCCTTAAATGCTAAAGCCACTGTTTTTGAGTTCATATATGGGCCAAGTTGATCTTGAGTATTCCTCTATGTGGTACCCATCACATGGATAAGCTAATTTGGAGGAAAACATCTTATGGTTGCTTTTTTGTTAAGAGTGGCTATTGGGTTGCTGAGAATGTAGAATCATACATGGCACTGAAAGGTAGTCTTGGTACTAGCTCAAGCAATGTTCTAACCATATTGTTTGATCTCAAATTTTAGCTATAAACATTCCAAACAAGATCAAAATGTTCCTGCCAACTGCTTCTAACTTGATGTCATGAAAAGTAGAAATGAGCTTTTACATGGTAAAAAAGGAAGGGATGCTGACAAGTTGCGTATTTGGATTGATATATTATTACATGAGTATCAAAATTCTCATGTTAAGAATAGAATTGTCATTGAGAGGTGTGGGATTCCTTAGCAGCAACCACCACCATGTGAAAGGCTTAAAGTTAATACAAGTGTTATACTAAAAGACTCCTTGGTGGATCTTGGGGTGATTATTCGAGATGAAGTTGGCCATGTTGTGTTGTTTGCTATTGAAATTGTGAAAGGAATTTTCTCACCCTTGATTGCTAAATTGATGGCTATCTATAAGGTCGGTTTCTTGGCTAAAGGTAAAAGTCTCACTAATCTCATGTTTGAAGCTGATTCTCTCAATGCATTGTCTATTATTAATGAGGTTGGTCTCAGTTTTGCTCCAGAAGAAGTTGTGGTTGATGAGGCAAAATATGTCCTTAAGAGTACTAGTTTCTATATCCAATTTAGGAGGGAAGATAATAGAGTGGTTAACTAAAAGAGTTTTGGAGAATAATGGTTATTTTCTTTGGAAATAGGATGCTGGGATGTTTATGTTTTACATTTGGAATGTATGTGTTTCATGTTTAACTATGAATATATATAATTTCTTTTATAAAATAAAATAGAATAAAACTTATTTACTTTTAATTGATATCACATAATTTCCTTGCTTTGCTTTTTAAAATGTACGTTTAAGTTTATTTCTTTAGGACAAAACAAAAAATATTAACATTTTATATGCAAATCAGATGATTTTTTAAAGAGTAATTTTATATGACACGATTGGAAAATAAAATCACTTAAATAAATGAGTTTATAATCATTAATTAAATTTCATTAAAATTTAAAATATCAATAGATTTATGATAAGTATGTGACATTGAATGTTGTAACGGGGCTCTAAAGTGTTTCCCTCTTTAAAGTTCAAATAGGTAATTTTGGTTTCTTCCAAACCATTAGGTAGAGGTTGTGATGGTGCTAAGAATAGACAAAAAAACTACCAATTTGATTATCTGTATCGTTGGCTCAGTTTTTATCCGATAAATTTTGAGAATAGGTATAATTTTGGGTAAAAAATGAACATGAAACAACATGTATGGTTATACTGATAATCATACCTACCCGTACCCAAAATTAAATTATATATTAATTAATAATTAGGGTTTATTAAAAAAAAAATTAAAAAGTTTAGAAAAATGGTTTTTTTCGAATAATTTTTAATAACTGTCCTAAACCGTTACCTGTGGGTAAAAAAATATCCCCAAACTGTAACGATTTTTGGGCAATTTTATATACAGATTTTATAATTCAATTTAGAGACATTTAATTTGTAAAAAGGGAATAAAGATCCTATTGGTCTTGTAATTTTTCAATATTGGTGTTTTTGTTCACTTTCTTTTAAAGTAGGTAGTAGTAGTCTAACAACTATTAGATAAGGTTATTTATGTACAAAACTAACAAAAAAATATCATTTTTTAATCATATGCATAATATATGGGAATAATTAATATGTATAATTAAAATTTAAATATTTTTACTTACGTAATTAAAAAAATATTAAAAAAAGAAAAAAGGTTAATAGAAACCCATCTCCAAATCCTTCTCTCTTAAGGCCTAATACAAGTTTTTCTTTTCTCATAAATCCTAAATCAATTTCCACTAATATAAAAAGTACATATGACCTTGGTTTTTAACCGTGATCGTAGATCTATGATCACGGTTATAAGAATCGAGGCCTAAGTGAGAGAGACCATAGGAGGTATCTATGACCTCGTTTTTTCTAATAATAGAGGCCATAGGTACCCCCTATGGCCTCGGTTTTCTAATAACTGAGGTCATAGGGTATACATAAATTAAAAAATATATAATTATTAATTAGAATATTAAAAATTAAATCAATATAAATTACTATAAATTTATTAAAAACAATATTAAAAATCATATTATATTAAAATTAAAAGTATAATTACATTCGAGAGTTTATTATACACTAAAAATTAATAAACACACTGTACAATATAAATAATTTGAGTATAGTATTTATTTTTATCTATTTTGAGACTCAAAACACAGTGCGTCTACTACGCTAGTGCACCTGGTACGTTGGTGCGCCTGGTGCTCTGGTGTGCTTGGTGCGCAGGTGCACCTGGTGCGCTGCTGCACCTACTGCCCTGGATTAGAAAGAAATCTATTTGGACCTAGTACATCTCCCGGTACAAAATTGAGCCCTAGCTTTGTAGCATTGTGACTGAACCTCTAAAGTGGTCAACTGCACTAAGACTTCCACCAATCATTTTTAAAAACATTGTCAAGTGTATTCCAACTGGGGAAAACCTACTAGCCAATCCCTTGAAGACGTATAAAGAAGAACCTTACAAGAATATCAATATCAATCAAAGCATTCATTTTGAATGTTAAACCATAAACGTGAAGCTATAATAGAACATCAGCTATTGATGGAACACTACAACTAATATCTTAATATGTATTTGGATTTTGGCGTACTCATTATTCTGTCAAACTTATGCTCACAGTGATAACAATTGTAAAAGGAGATGTGCATATATATGCAAAATCAGATTGAAAAGAGAATATAATTTGAAGGGCAATTGGATCACAACAACAAATAATCTCATTTGTACACCCTGAAATACATATATACTTTCTGTACAAACCAAAAAAATTATGAAATAAGATACCATACTTGGGATATGAACCAAATTCAAGAATAAGAGTTGAATACAGAACTACAACAACCAACTTGCAAGTCATATCAGGAATATTTCATTTTATTATAAAAACTTTTATTTCCATATTATATTCTATTATATTTACAAACTTTAACAAACTAGATTTTAACAGCGATCTTCAAACATCTTTCTAAAATTTCATCATAATTAAATAACAAGAGGCAATGAAAACCAAGAGGATTTTAGTAAACAATCATCATCAAAGGTGGCACATTAAATGTGTAAATTCTAAAATCTCATCATGAGTAAATAACAAGATAATGAAAACCAAGAGGATTTTCATGAACAGTCATCAGAGGTGGCACACTAAAGGTGTAAATGTCAGATGAAATTTGTGATAAAAAAATAGCCTTATCATAACGAGAAAGCTAAAAGGTATTTACCCTACTACTCAAGCCAAAGAACATCATAAACAACCTCCAGTAGTAATAACCAACACAACTATACAAGAATTATTTTATTTGCATCTAAAGCTAATAAAAGAAAATTGAAGCATGAGCATTAACTTATCCCTACCAATATATGGCCAGAGAATACATCAATTATTGGCAAAATAACTGAAATAGTATAAACAAAAAAAATTATAATCAACAACAAAACTTATATTTTTTTTATCGTAACAGAAGAATTTATATGAGAACTCAAAGAGTAAAATGAATTTATTTCTCTTAGGATTACAACTTCAATGTAAACTAAAACAAAGAGTAATGATATGATACCCTAAAAATTAAAACCTGGGTTCCATTAATCAGATCAAAGTCATCCCAAAAATTATAAACAAGAATTTTCAGTAATAGGTTCATTGCTATGAGACAAAACAACAAATAAGGAATAATGACATACTGGTACACAAAGAACAGGTGTTGCAGCAGGAGGGAAAACAAGACGTAAACCATCCATGGGATGATTACCTAATAAACAAAATTTGAATATACGTACCTCAGTTAGAGTGAATTTGAAGAGCAGATTAGTTGCACAATGAGGAAATACATCTCCAATGCACGAGAGGGAAAAAGAAACAAGGGAACGAGAACAGCCAAACGAGGACGGACGGCTAGACATGGACGGCCAAACGAGATGAGACGCAGAGCGGTAGTTAGAGAGGGTAAATTGATCATCTCTGAAAAGAATGTATATATATGCTCTATACGAAAACCCTAGGATATATTAGGGCCAAGAAAGGAAGAAATAAGGAAGAAAAAAGGAAAAAAAGGAAAGAAAAAAAGGGAAACATAAAAGAATTAATAAAATTTTCTGGTGTTAATTTGGTGTAAAAAGGAAGAAAAAGAGAGAAAAAAGGGAATAATATAAAAAAAAAATTGATAAATGTTTTTGGTGTTAATTTGGTGTAAAGGAGAAAAAATAATAGGATATGTCTATGGCCTCGGTTTTTAAATAACTGAGGCTAAAACCTTATGGTCTCGATTTCTTAAAAAACTAAGACTAAATGTTCGAGATTATATGTATGTGTTTTAGTAGTGTTTTATCACAAAGCACAATTAAATTTTCATCCTAAATTGATATTGAAGACTGAGATTCTTTTAGACTTCACTTTTGGGAGGTTAATTAAGACAAAAAAGTGATTAAAATCAAACTATATTCAAGAGCAAGAGAAAATAGAAGAGTTCTTTTTGAGAGGCAACGTGGGAACACCACTAAAATATGGTATAATTTTCAAAATTTTATGGACTTGTTATTTTGGACTATTTGGCTTTGAGTTAAGTAAGATTTAATTAAAAAAAACAACTTTTGTGTTTGGCTATCTTTATTTATTTATTTTTTGGGTGAAGAAAGCATAACTTATCTTATATTTGACTTTGAGTTGAGTGGGATTTACTTTTTTTTTTTTAAATGTGTTCTTAATTCGAGTTTTCAAGGGGTAAAAAAGAATAATTTATTGATCTCATATTTATGCTAATTTACTATAAACAATCAAAGTTACTCAAAAAAATTTAATATACTCGAATATGTGGGATTTTTTGTGAAGAAAGCATAACTTATTGATTTAGGATTTACGAGAAAAAGAAAAGTTGTATTAGGCTTTAAGAGAGTTAAGGGTTTGGGAGATCAATTTAAATCTATTTTATTTTTCTAATTTTTTTTATTGTGTAATCTAAAATATTTAAATTTTGATTATATTTTTCTAGTTATCTTCGTATGATTAAAAGTGATATTTGTTTTTTGACATTTTATCTTAAAATGATATTATCTAATAATAAGTGTACTAATACTACCTAATTTAAAATATAGAATAAAGTATCTTTATCAAGAAATTACTGATTGCATGATAGAATTAAAATTGTATACGAAATAGTTAATATCCATAATCATTCTTATGTTATATTAAAATTAAAAAAATAATATAAATACAAAAAAAAATGATGGTATTTTATATTATATTTTAAAGTATAAAATTTATTTATTATGAAAGAGTAATAACTTACCTATAACAAAAAATAGAGGTTCTACCTAATAGTGGGAACTTAAAATAACTTCCAAGAATTTATGTGGTCTTCAGGGAGAATCTTTTAATTAAATACACGCAAGTAAAAAAAAAAATAACATGAAAAAATGTAAGAAATGAACAGGACAAAAAGAGATGTGATAAAATATTATTTAATATTTATTGTCCAAGTTTTTAATTTATATCTTCTTATAATTTATTTAATGTTTTTATTTTTAAAAAAAATTTATATAAAATTTTGATTTAATTTTTTTAAACTTCTTTTTATCTTTTAAATAATGATTGCAATGCACACTATCAAGTAGTCCGGTGTTATCTCCATTTTTTCTTAGATATGGGTTCGAGCTCCCCTCCTTATAGTTTATAATTTTTAGTGAATGAGGATACAAAGTGGATAATATTTATGAAAAAAAATACTTAAATTAGTATGTTTAAATTTTTAAAAACATAACAATATTAGATTTATATACATAATATATCAAAAATTCTTCAAAATTTGTACTGAACTTCAACCCAATCTAACCCATCCTTCCTGACCAGAGGAATAAAAGAACCATACAGTATTTACACCTAATATCAAAAATGATAAAAGTAACAATGTTTAATACTTAATTGCATAGTAAAAAATTGTAAGTATTTAAGTGTTCTGTGTTTTTGTTGACGTTCTCTTATAAAAAACATGAAGTTTACTTATTTTTCTTAATGTTTTATGTTTTTCTCTATGTAAGTTGGTTAAGGTTGATTAGTAATACACATACATACTGATACGAACTCGTCCAACTCCTGCTCACCAGAGGGTCATCGCGCACGCAGGAGAGAGACGAAGGAAGGCGCACCAATTCGGTTAGAGAAAGGGACCACCGAATAATTAAGGTTTGTTTTTCTGTTATGAATGTCAGCAAATCGGTTAGGGTTTGTTCAATAATTTCTAAGGCTATATATAAAGCCATTTAGGAAATCAGAAGGGATATATAGAAAATTTTACCTCAATCCAGTTTTTTTCTCTACACTTCTCTTGTTTATCTTCTTCTTGCAAGTTTACTACAACAGTGGTATCAAAGCCATGGACACCAGGGGTAAATCCAACGCTGAGTTTCGAGGCGAGGTAATGAAAACCCTGGCAAGGCATGAATCAGGCTTCAATCAGATAGGCGCAACCTTACAGGCTGTGCTAACCGAATTACAGGGGCTTCGTGCCACTCGTAATTTACCTAAAGAAAACTCGTTCGCACGAGAAGAAAACCCATGCCCAAATGGTGGGTTCAGGAACCCTAATGAGCCACCACGTTCCCACTTTAGGCTATCATTTCCTACCTTTGTCGGGGAAGATCCCACTGGGTGGATATACAAGGCCGAGCAATACTTTGAATTCACAAATACTACACCAGAACAAAGAGTGCAGTTGGCATCGTTTCATTTGGATGGTATTGCCTTACAATGGCATAGATGGATTACCAAGTTCCGTGGTCCACTCAATTGGGAGGAATTTATCCAAGCTATGCAGCTGAGATTTGGCCCAACCGATTATGAAGATCCCTCTGAAGCCCTGACCAGACTCAAACATACCTCAAGTGTAGCTACTTACCAGGAAACATTTGAGAAACTCTCTCACAGAGTGGATGGTCTTCCAGAAGAATTTTTGATAGGCTATTTCATCGCTAGATTAAGAGATGAGATTAGAATTGAAGTAAAAATTAAGAAGCCACGAACGTTGGCTGAAGCTATAGGAGTGGCAAGATTGATTGAAGAAAAGAATCTGCTCCAGAGGAAGGCCATTCAATATCCACGATACCTAACATCCTCTGTGATAGCAAGGACCTCTACTAATCCTACTATTGGGGTGTTAAGACCCCCTCCCCAACAAAGAAGAAACTCGACACCAATTGCCTCGTCTAATACCTTTCGTCGAATCTCAAATCAGGAGGCACGAGAACGAAGAGATAAAGGCTTGTTCTACTACTATGATGAGAAGTTTGTAGCAGGGCACCGTTGCGTGCAACCCCAAATGTTTATGATAGAGGACCTGCCTAAGAACCCTATCATAACTCCAGAAGAAGAACCTGAACAAGAACCTCTGGAGTTGGTGCCAGAAATCTCATTTCATGCAATAACAGGTACTAATCATCCTCAAACACTAAGAGTTATGGGAAACCTCAGAAATAAGAAAGTACTAGTTCTGATAGATGGGGGCAGTACATATAACTTCATTGATCAAACCTTGGTTTCCAAGCTTGGTTTCCCTATCACTAAGAATCAGAAATTAGAAGTTATGATAGCAAATCGTGAAAAAATTGAGTGTCAAGGACAATGCAGGGACCTTACTCTTTCAATTCAAGGGTATTCGGTCTCAACAAATTATTTTGTGCTACCAGTAACTGCATGCCAGCTAGTACTTGGGGTTCAATGGCTTGAAACCCTAGGGCCAATAGAAATGGATTATAAAAGACTCACCCTCAGCTTCAAGATAGGAGGGGCTACTCATACGTTCCAAGGTTTACAAAGGACTAATAGTGCAACCCTAACCAACAAGGAATGCGGTGAGCTGCAGAATATAGGATTGTTCCTTCAAATTTTGCCCATATGAGATCATGAACCACAAGAGGATGTGTCCTCATTTCCAGAGATGAGACAATTATTAATAGAATTTTCTCATATATTTGAGCTACCCTTAGAGCTGCCTCCAAAACGACAACAAGATCATTGTATACCCCTGAAGCCAGGAGCAGGGCCAGTTAATGTCAGACCCTACCGCTACCCCTATTATCAAAAGACATAGATTGAGAAGATGGTTAAGGAACTCCTTCATTCAGGGCTAATCAGGCACAACAGCAGCTCATTTTCTTCACCAGTGTTGTTAGTAAAAAAAATTGATGGTAGCTGGAGATTCTGTGTAGACTATCGAGCTCTGAATGATTGCACAGTTAAGGACAAATACCCCATTCCAGTAATTGACGAGCTGTTGGATGAGCTCCACGGAGCTCATATATTCTCCAAGATAGATATGTGATCAGGATATCATCAAATACGAGTTTATCAGGAAGATATCCCTAATACGACCTTTACAACCCATGAAGGCCATTATGAATTCTTAGTAATTCCATTTGGCCTCACTAATGCCCCAGCCACTTTACAAGGTCTCATGAATGACCTATTTAAACCTTACCTTCGAAAATTCATCCTGGTATTCTTTGATGACATCTTAATCTACTCCCAATCAAGAGATGACCATTTGGAGCATGTGAAGATAGCCCTTCAGCTTCTAGCCACCAACAAGTTGTATGCCAAGGAAACCAAATGCCAATTCGTGGTGAAGCAAATAGAATATTTGGGTCATGTGGTCTCAGATCAAGGGGTCTCTGTGAATCCTTCAAAGATCCTAGCTGTTAAGGGATGGCCAACCCCAACCACATCCAACGGAGTCAGAGGCTTCCTAGGGTTAGCTGGTTATTACAGAAAATTTGTACGTAATTTTGGTAGTTTGGCAGCTCCCTTAACTCGACTCTTAAGCAAGGAAGGGTTTAACTGGAACACAGAGGCTAAAAACTCATTTAAACAATTGAAGGAGGCCTTAATAACCCCACCAGTTTTAAGCCTACCCAAATTTTCCCAAAGATTTGTAATTGAATGTGATGCCAGTGGCATCGGGTTGGGAGCTATCCTCACTCAAGCAGAGAGGCCAATAGCTTATTTCAGCCAAGCTCTCAAGGGTTCAGCATTGACTCTATCAACCTATGAGAAAGAAATGTTAGCTATCATTAAAGCTATCTGGGTATGGCGTCCTTTCCTACTAGGAAAACCATTCACCATCCTCACTGATCAGAGGAGCCTTAAGTATCTATTAGAACAGTGCATCACTGATCGGGGCAGAACCGACATCGCCGATCCTGCCCGTTACTTTGGTTTTATGTATTTATAAAACTCTCGCAAGTGCACGAATCATTTCGTAGGAAATGATAAGTATACTCCCAAGGTCGATCTAAGGAAGGAATGTATGTGGTTTTTAATTTATTATTCAAACTTTTAAAAACGAAATTAAATCCTAAACATCCTGTCACGATATTTTAGGGTTTTGTGTTTTTAATCTACTTACATAAAAATAGACATAGATTCAATAAACATTTATGCAAATTTTATCATTTATAATGGTGGAGTATTTATGGATATAATAATTAAGTTAATTATGCTTGCTCATATTATTTAGGTTATTAAAGATATGAATTGATATTTATTGATTCTCTCTTTTTTATATGAATACCACCTTTGGTGGGGTTAGATATTCTTTGTTAACTAAACAAATCAATTAACACCTATGGGTGAGGTTGATAACTAATTTGGTTAGTTAAATTAATTCCTTTTTCTAAGAGAATGAAAATGAACCATTTAAATGTCACCTTTGGTGGGGTTAGACAGTTTAAACTTTATTCAAGGTGTCCAAATTAAACCTAAGAATTTAGTTATCCGAGTACTAACTTTCAAGTTTTAAAACCATGCGAAAACATGTTGTCAATACATTTTCAGATAATAATTCTTATAAAAACTTTTGAAATAGAGCTTCACTCTAACTACCAAGGCGATTGTACCAACAAATAAAAGAGCACTACTCTAAATCGAATAGGATAACTAAACCTTAAAATCTAATTTTGATTTAAGTTTGTAATGAAAAATAATATATTTCTCTCTAACATTCTTAATATAAAATCTTGAATAAAAATAAAATCAATTCATTTTAGAGATTTTTACCTATTTAATATTTCGCAAGCATAACAACGTTATTATTATATCATGTTTACAAACAGCCAGCAAAGTTAAATTTAATCACAGACAAATTAAATATAACATGTAAGAATAAAGCATAAAAAATAACTGCAAAGAAAATAAAATCCTTATAGAACTTCGATGCTATTCTCGTTGCTGGAAAACCTCTAAGCGGAATTTGCACTCCTATTTATTGAATCGAAAAGCAAATAAATTACAAAAACATAGCTAGTTCTTCCCAAAAAGGAAAGAACTCTAAAACTAAGAGAAATTAACTAAGAAAAGCTAAAAACTAAGAAAAACTAAAAAATCTAAGAAAAGAGAGAAAGAAAGAGAGAAGAGAATGTGTTTTGAGGTGTGGTATGAAGTGAAGAGAAGGGGGGTATTTATAGGTGAAGATGGAGAGAAAAAGTGGGGGGGGAAATGTTAAAATATTGTGAAAACGCGGAGTGGTGATTGCTGACGTCATACTGATGACGTCAGTATGACGTGAGGCGGCTGCGCGCAAAAAATGGGGCGAAAATAAGCGGCCGTATGAGAGGCGGTACAGCGCCTGACCTTATGGCGCTGGGCGCTGGCGATGCGCACGGACGTGGGGCGTGCTGCGCGTGGGGCTCGGCGCGGGTCTGGGCGCTGGCGCGGCGGCGCGATTTTCTCTTTTTTGACATTTTTGACCCTTTTGACCCATTTTGTCCAATTTTTCCATATTTGTTGACCTTTCCCCATTTTTTTATTAATATATTTGTGATCTATTGCTTCCAGTATTCCTCTTTGAGTCTTTAAGTTATGTTTTTAAGTGAAAATACCTGAAAAACAATAAAAACACCCGTGATTCCGAAAAAGACAAATTTATATAAATATATGATAAAACATATAAATATATATATTTTTTAATTAATTAATGTGCATAAAATCATGGTAATTTTAGTGCTTTTTGAGCACTCATCACAACCCCCAACCAGCTTCTTGCTAGTCCCTTAGCAAGAGAAGCGATAAAAACTAAAAATTAAACTATCCTAAATCACTTCCGTAGATTGACACGGTTGCATTTAGCCTATGCAACAAGCCTTTAAACCCCTAGGTTGCCCTAGTGGACGAGTTTGAGTCTCGTGAGGGTTTTCAGTAATGATACTCACAAACATTGAACTAAATGTAAAAATCAAAAGAAATAAAAATAATAAACTTAAAAACTAAAATTATAACAACATCAAAAATTAACTTTTAAGAATAAAAGAAAACAACATAACACAAAAATGTCTCATACTTTTTAATCTCTTTTAAGATCATAATTAAAATCTCAAGCATAAGTTATTTTAATCTTCTTAAACAATCATGATTTATTATAATAATTAGTTGAAAATCATTTTCATATTTCATATAAAAAATGTATCAATTTAATTTCACCCAATTTCAGTGTCATGAATCCGAATTTGCTTCGACTCTATTCCTCACAAGTCAATACTCTCAAAACACTGAATCCTATGTGTTCAAACACTCATACTAATTTATATGCGAAAGAATTGATGTATAGAAATGAACTAATATGTTCGCATATGTATAAAGAAGAAAGGCTCAAAGTGTTATTTTGACGTTGATCTCATGGAAGGAATGAAATGTATAAATTATAAAGATATCATATATAAAAATTATTTTCATGCATAAATCAAACTCATTAAGAACAAATTTCAAGATATATGCCTTTTACAAATGAAAAAATTTCAAGATATATGCCAAAAACTTGATAGGGGCAGAACCGACATTGCCGATCCTGCCGTTACTTTGGTTTTATGTATTTATAAAACTCTCGCAAGTGCACGAATCATTTCGTAGGAAATGATAAGTATACTCCCAAGGTCGATCTAAGGAAGGAATGTATGTGGTTTTTAATTTATTATTCAAACTTTTAAAAACGAAATTAAATCCTAAACATCCTGTCACGATATTTTGGGGTTTTGTGTTTTAATCTACTTACATAAAAATAAACATAGATTCAATAAACATTTATGAAAATTTTATCATTTATAATGGTGGAGTATTTATGGATATAATAATTAAGTTAATTATGCTTGCTCATATTGTTTAGGTTATTAAAGATATGAATTGATATTTATTGATTCTCTTTTTTTATATATGAATACCACCTTTGGTGGGGTTAGATATTCCTTGTTAACTAAACAAATCAATTAACACCTATGGGTGGGATTGATAACTAATTTGGTTAGTTAAATTAATTCCTTTTTCTAAGAGATTGAAAATGAACCATTTAAATGTCACCTTTGGTGGGGTTAGACAGTTTAAACTTTATTCAAGGTGTCTAAATTAAACCTAAGAATTTAGTTATCCGAGTACTAACTTTCAAGTTTTAAAACCACTACCGAAAACATGTTGTCAATACATTTTCAGATAATAATTCTTATAAAAACTTTTGAAATAGAGCTTCACTCTAACTACCGGGCGATTGTACCATCAAATAAAAGAGCACTACTCTAAATCAGACCGGATAACTAAACCTTAAAATCTAATTTTCAGGTTTAAGTTTGTAATGAAAAATAATATATTTCTCTCTAACATTCTTAATATAAAATCTTGAATAAAAACAAAATCAATTCATTTTAGAGATTTTTACCTATTTAATATTTCGCAAGCATAACAACGTTATTATTACATCATGTTTACTAAACAGCCAGCACAGTTAAATTTAATCACAGACAAATTAAATATAACATGTAAGAATAAAGCATAAAAAATAACTGTAAAGAAAATAAAATCCTTACAGAACTTCGATGCTATTCCCGTTGCTAGAAAACCTCCAAGCGGAATTTGCACTCCCATTTATTGAATCAAAAAGCTAATAAATTACAAAAACATAACTAGTTCTTCCCAAAAAGGAAAGAACTTTAAAACTAAGATAAATTAACTAAGAAAAGCTAAAAACTAAGAAAAACTAAAAAAAACTAAAAAATCTAAGAAAAGAGAGAAAGAAAGAGAGAAGAGAATGTGTTTTAAGGTGTAGGGAATGGGGGTATTTATAGGTGAAGATGGAGAGAAAAAATGAGTGAAAAAATGTTAAAAAAATGTGAAAACGCGGAGTGCAAATGCTGAGGTCATTGATGATGTCAGCATGACGTCATGGGGCGGTTGCACGTGAAAAATGGGGCAAAATGGACGTCGGTGCATGCGGGCGTGCGCGGATCTGAGCAAAGCGCGTAGCGGTTAGCGCGGGCCCAGAACTCTCTGCTGTTGGTGAGCAACGGCCTTGTAGTCTGGGCGTCTTCGCGTGCGTTGGTTGTTGAGCCTTGTGTGATTTTCTCCTTTTTGACATTTTTGACCTTTTTGGCCCATTTTGTCCAATTTTTCCATATTTATTTACCTTTCCCCATTTATTTATTAATATATTTGTGATGTATTGCTTCCAGTATTCCTCTTTGAGTCTTTAAGTTACGTTTTTAAGCCAAAATACCTGAAAAACAATAAAAATATCCGTGATTCCGAAAAAGACAAATATATATAAATATATGATAAAACATATAAATATATATATATATTAATCAATTAATGTGCATAAAATCATGGTTATTTTAGTGCTTTTTGAGCACTCATCAATCACCACCCTAGCACAGGCAAGATGGTTGCCTAAACTACTTGGATATGATTATAAGATTGAATACAAACGCGGGAAGGAAAACCAAGGGCCTGATTCTCTTTCACGAGTAGTAGAATTCTTATTCTTAAGTATATCTCAGCCACAAATAGATTGGTGGCCACAACTACAGAAGAAAGTTCAACAGGATCCTTTCTACACAGACCTGATAGCCCATTCTACTCCTGCAATAGCTCACAAATTGTTACAAAGGGATGGGGTTTGGTTTAAAAACAACAAGGTATATTTGAGCCCTAAATCCTCCCTCATACCTCAGATCATCGCTGATTGTCACTCTTCTCCAATAGGGGGACACTTTGGGTTCCTCAAGACCCTCTCACGCATAAAAAACAGCTTCACCTGGACCAAACTGCGCCAAACGTTGAATAAAGTCCTCAGGGAATGTGACACCTGCCAACGGTTCAAAACAGAAACTATGAAACCAGCAGGATTGCTTCAACCTCTTCCCATACCTGAGAAGATTTGGGCTGATATCTCAATGGATTTTGTGGAAGGACTACCTAGTTCAAGAGGATATACAGTCATAATGGTAATCGTGGATCGCTTGAGTAAATATGCTCATTTCATCCCTAAGAAGCACCCATTTTCAGCTCCCACAGTATCCAAAACATTTGTGTCCAACATCCTGTGACTGCATGGTATGCCTACTTCTATTGTCAATGATCGTGATAAGGTGTTTATTAGTTCCTTATGGCAAGAGTTGTTTCGTTTACAAGGAACCCAATTGTGTATGAGCTCTAGTTACCACCCTCAAACCGATGGACAAACTGAGGTGACCAATCGCACAATGGAACAGTATCTGCACTGCTTCATTGGGGATCAACCACGCAAATGGAGTGATTGGATTCCTTGGGCTGAGTATAGCTGCAACACCGCCATCCACTCCGCAACACAGATGACTTTCTTTGAAGCAGTTTACGGCATCCCACCACCTCGCATACTAACATATATCCCCAAAACTGCCCAAATACCAGCTGTGGATGAACACCTACGTACCAGAGATCACCTACTACTAGAATTAAGGCACCATCTACGTACCAAAGATCACCTACTACGAGAATTAAGGCACCACCTACTACAAGCTCAAAACCGAATGAAATGCCAAGCTGATAGACACCGACGAGAAGTCACATTCAAAGAAGGAGATTATGTATATCTTAGGCTCCAACCCTACAGACAATCATCAGTTGCTTTTCGTTCGTCAAGAAAATTAACCCCTCGTTTTTTTGGCCCATACAGAATCATCACTCGAATAAGACCAGTGGCTTACAAGCTGGCACTCCCACTCACTTCTCAAATACATGACGTCTTTCATGTAAGCATGTTAAAAAAACACGAAGGGGAAATACCAACAAGCTCCAACCCAATTCCTCCAGTCTTTGAACAAGCAACAATTCTTCCACAACCTGAAGCCATCCTCAACCGACGTGTGACCCAAAAAGGGAAATACCGACCCAAGACAGAAATTTTGGTCAAATGAAAAGACATTCCAATCGAAGAAGCCACTTGGGAAAATGAGTGGCATTTTTTGAAAACATATCCAAACTTCATCCTTGAGGACAAGGATTCTTCTAGGGAGGAAGGAATGATACGAACTCGCCCAACCCCATGATACGAACTCGTCCAGCTCCTGCTCACTAGAGAGTCATCGTGCACGTAGGAGAGAGACGAAGGAAGGCGCACCAATTCGGTTAGAGAAAAGGGACTACCGAATAATTAGGGTTTTTTTTCCTGTTATGAATGTCAGCAAATCGGTTAGGGTTTGTTCAACAATTTCTAAGGCTATATATAAAGCCATTTAGGAAATCAGAAGGAATATATATAGAAAATTTTACCTCAATCCAGTTTTTTTCTCTGCACTTCTCTTGTTTATCTTCTTCTTGCAAGTTTACTGCAACACATACATAGTTAGTTATATTTTGCATATATGTATGTTATATACACATTTGTTTTCTTAGTATACATGCTTGGTTGTGAGTTATGATTTTTGTTTTATTACATGTACAGGTATTTATAAAAAATTACTTGGTATTTTTGTAAACAAAAAATCAAATTTTTAGGATACCTCGACTAGGTTCTCATCGAACCATCTCGCCAAGTAGTCAACGAAGCCACAATAAAGGTGTCCGAAAAATCCTGGGTGAAGTACTCTGTATGGTTGAGTTTTATCTATAAATATCCCCTCATTACTTTGGTAATTAGAAATTTCTAGCAAAACTCTACCAAATTTTTTCTAGCAACTCTAGCTCCATTTTAACTAATCATCGTGCATTTCGATGATTATGATACGTTTCAATAAGAGTTAAATAACTTTCTTAGACTGTGGTAGCTAAGATTATTTTACTTAGGTGATTTGGACAATATTGTTCTTTTGGGATTGTTGAGTATTCCCAATCCTGGGTATTTATGATTGAGTGATTTCCCACGTTGGTTGTACATTATATTGTTCACCTTATATTAATTATTGGTTTCCAATATGTAGTGTTGGCTTTGGAAGGGAGCCTAATTAATGTGTCATATTAAGTAGTTGCGAAGTTAGCAATAGGCTTTAGGACAATGTGATCATATCTGATAGAGATATTTGAGTTTATATTTTGGTCAAATTATATTTATTTATTGTTTAATAGATTGTTTGTAGTCAAATGATTACCATAATTAACCCGAAAATTTTATCACATAGACAAAGATTCTATGTGAATTTAACTCGTTATATGATTGTGTTTTTACGATTTGATTTGTTGTGAGTATAATCTAAGTCTTGATAGTATATGTTACAACATATAAACTTTGGAGTCTAATTGAAAAGCTATTTATCTTTGATATAGCATGTTTTATTTTCTTAAGTAGCATCTATATTATTTCCCATTTAGGGTTTTTATTATTTCCCATTTATAATTTTTATTATTTCTTTTGGTTTGTTCCGTTGTTGGTAAGAAAAATTAAAATAAACCTATATCAAATCAATTTAGTATTTAAAATTTAGGGTTTAAGATGTAATATTCAAACATTTAAGATAAGATTTATGTTTAAAATTTAACCCAAATTTAGAGATATTTGAGTTTATATTTTGGTCAAATTATATTTATTTATTGTTTAATAGATTGTTTGTAGTCAAATGATTATCATAATTAACCCAAAGATTTTATCGCATAGACATGGATTCTATATAAGTTTAACTCATTATATGATTGTGTTTGTACGATCTGATCTATTATTGTGAGTATAATCTAAGTCTTGATCATGTATGTTACAACATATAGACTTTGAAATCTAAGTCTTCGATATAACATGTTTTGTTTCCTTATTGAGTAGCCTCTATATTATTTCCCATTTACAATTTTTATTATTTCTTTTTGTTTGTTCCGTTGTTGGTAAGAAAAATTAAAATAATACTATATCAAATCAATTTAGTATTTAAAATTTAGGGTTTAAGACGTAATATTCAAACATTTAGATAAAATTTATGTTTAAAATTTAAAATTTAACGATTAATATAAAAGAATATTATTAATAATTCAATGTTTTTTTCATGATTTAAAATTTATTTTTTAATTACTAATTTTATTTTTATTTATTTTATTATTAATAATAAATGACACGTAGATTAATCCGGACTCCGACGATGGAGATACGTCTCTTTCTTAGTTATTAAGTTCTGTTCTACATGCCACATGTAGTAACAGTATTTGTTCAATTACCGTGCCTTCGAAAGAGAATTTTGGTGAACCATTCATTTGAGCTATTAATTAGTGTTTTTTTTCTTTCTATGATCTATTAATTAAACTCAATGTTCAGAGCTTGTCTTGAAAAATATACACAGAAGGTGAAGAAAAAGAAGAAGAAGAAGAAAAAAGCTGTTTGGTTGAAAATCTAAAAAACAAAAATCGAAAGGGCAAAAGCAAAATAGGATTACAGAAAGAGCAATATGTATACAGAGATCGTCAGATCCTATGTTAGCTTATGATCAATTTAATTGATTTAATTGCCGAGTGGTTTTAATTATAAATATCTAACAGATCAGCATACAATTAATATACAAAACAATTACTTGAAGAATTAATTTTTTGTATTCAAAACATGTATCTTCTTGAGCAATAAAAAACGAAAATATTGAAGGAAAAAAATAAAATAAATAAAAAAGCCAGTAATTTCATGAACAAATTAATAACAAAGTAATTTTTATATAATTGATCTAAAATATAGTATCAATTATAATTTACGAGTAATAAATAATTTTTCTTTCTTATAATTAACATGTAATTTATAACATAATTTATTAATTTGTTGAGATGATAATAAAATGGGATATCTTATTTGTTTGTAATAAGTTTAAATGATGAATAAAATTATAAAAAAATAAAATATATATTAGAAAAAAATTTAAATAAGAGGAAAATATTTTTAAAACTATAAATGATATTAAATAAGATATAAAATATTAAGTAATTAAGGATAACAAATTTCTCTTCAATAATAATAATAAGTTAATAACAACAACTTGGAATTCAAGAGCAACAGCATTAGTATTCCGATTCCGATCCTCATAGTAACCTTTCACAGATATCTTGAACTGTATTAATTAATATGGAAGACTGCTTCAAAAACTTCAAATATATTAATTTTAATTACAGTTCAAGAAAGCTGTGGAAGATGACAAAGAGGATCGTGGATGATGTTAAAATTCGATATATATATATATATATATATATTTACTTGTAAGAATCTGCACCGTACGAATAACTATTTTGAAAATGGGACGATTTTGTGGGACAAAGAAGAAATTATATATAAATTAGAACGATTGTTAGATCATTGACTTAGGTTGGCAGATTATGTCGACGCCACGACGACCCATTTTGATATCATCCACCAAAACTCGAATATATATATATATATATATGTCGACCTAATCCTTTAAGGAATAATATCTAAAACGGACTGAGAGAGTAATATATATATGGAGTAGCTAGTATGATCTCCTCAACTACTAATACGTACATTAGAGGCTCTACCAGGCTATATATAATATAATTGTATATGGCCAACATGTACGTTGTATAGTTTTAATGGCTAAGCAATAGTTACTACCCAACATTAATGCCACCTAATATTCACCAAATATATAATTTTTTTTATTTTTTATTATGGTCTTATTTCTTAAATTAAAGACACATTTTTAATTTTTAATACATATTAATTTTTTTTAACCTAGATATACTTTTAACCTTCGATATCAAATAAACGTTAAAATTGTAATTAGTTGTGAGTACTTGTGAGTGTGAGACCCTAGCTAATACTAACAGATATCGATCATATTGTTTTCACTGGCGAGAATACTTATTTAACCTGATCAAGAACATATCTAATTAACGTTCTCAGCAATCCAATTAAGCAACGATCATGATTTCATTATGCTAGTCCATTGAAGTTGGATCCACATGCATAGGAGCTGAATTGAAATTCAGATGGGGGTGGAAAGATACCTGAATAGAGAAGTTTAAAATATACTTTTACTCATATTATCATTAGTAATCCGTATTTAACAAAAGGTATATTAATTGTACAATTTTTTTTCTTAAAAAAAATTTAATTTATAGAAGATAAATTTTGTATTTATAAAATTATTTATTATTTTAGGTATTTCTTAATATTATTTTGTCCATTTTATTACAAAAACAATCCTATCCACCTTAACAACTTTGTTCACCTCTATCATCCTCTTTATCCAACCTTTGATACCATCATATTCTTTCGTTCACCGACCATCCTTCATTATTTGTTACAAAACAATTCAAAAATATAATTAATTAGAGTTAGTCAAATGTCAACTCCTTTGAAGCATTATCTATTCTAATGATTATGGTTATCGTCACATCATTTCCTTTGACCTGATTTAAACTCCCTTATCCTTTCTCACACACTTTGTGTTTGATCAAATTCACTTTCATCTTAAATTTAATTGAATATAAAATGGTCAAAAAAGACGAAAAAGTTAATAAAATTAGAGAGAATAAGTTAATGGTAGTGACGATTAGATGTAAGGATGTGTATATAAAATAAGTTGGTAATAGCTTAATTATAGATTTAGTAATAAAATACAAATTTCAATTATACAATAATAAATAATGAAAGTTGGTTGGTCAACAAAGGCATCAACGAGAGTAGACAGAGAAGATAGTTAAGATTGACAATAATTAATAGAATAGTATGAGATGTTTTCATTTGAAATGAACAAAAATAAATGAGATAATGTATTAAATAATAAATATTTTCATTAAATTAAGTTTTTTTTTCAAACATAAATTATTACCATACATTTTGTTAAATATAGAGACTACTAATGTATTAATTTCATAATATGAATCCAATTGTATACCTTTTATTTAATAAGGGTACAACTAAATTACCAAATCTATTAAATGGCTATTCAGTTCTACTTATAGTCCATTTTCTACTATGGATACAAATTATTTCATTTACACTCATCTATAGCTAATAAATAATTCGAACAATATAAATAAATTAATTAATTTAAGAAATAACTTTATCAAATAATTTGGACATTTTAATAAATACAATCTAATGGTATATATATTTATAATTGTAATTACATATTTTACTTAATTTTAAAAATTATTAATTTAAATTTTTATATTTATTAATACCTATATCAAAATGTTAAAATGATTTTGCCACAATTATTTAAATTCGTTTAGTGTGTATTGATGATCATTGCTTGAAAATTACACAAAAGTAGAATTAGTAATTTAAAAGTAGAATATATATATATATATATATATATATAAGTTAAGCCGCTTATTGGTATATTATTTGTGCATGCATGGTAGCTCATGTCATCTTTGAGCTATGTTTGTAATGCAGTTGTATTATGCCTTTGCATACAAGTGGCATCCAGAATTCAGGGCACTCTTAAGTGAATCTCATGAGAAAGAAACATATATATATATACGTGATAAAGTCAAAGTTTTTTGCTTTCTGAATACTTTTCTACAATAAACATGCTTTATTTGATGTTCGAACAGGCTTGCTTGTCAAGTTGTCATTGTATTATCATTTTTTTTTCATTTTGTATTTTCTTTTTCCTTTTCTATATTATCATTTTAATTATTATTTTTTAATAATTGAGGATTATATACAAATTAGTTTATTGCAGATGATGAATTAGTACAAAAGTAGGTATTCTTCATCACTTTTTAATTAGGAAAAAACCTATACGGAAGGATATAGAATTGATTATATTATTTTAAACGTGCATGCCCTACAAAGATGGGGAATTCATTTTTCGTCAGGCGCCTATGCCTGTAATCTTTTATAACTGTACAATTTTTGCAGGTTTTTCTATGAACATTTGTCTCCATTTTGTATCATTAACATTAAAGCCAATTTCTTCCATATTTCGGAAAAAAATAAAACACTTTATGGCCTCCTTGGCCATTAAACTTAAAAGGTGTTTTGTATTTTAAAACATAAAATATTAATTTTAAAAACAAATTTAGTTGTTTAATTGGTTATATTTTTTGAAGTTATAATTTTAAAAAATAATTGATACTAAATAACAAAAAATTAAAAATATCTCTACATTATTTTCACTATTTTACAAAATTAATAGAAAATAACACGGAAAACACTGCAGTGATTTCCTTATATATATAAAAGTTATGTTTTAGTGTTCTTACACGTAATTATTATTATTAACTCATCTTTTCTTACTTTTTTTTTCCTTCAATTACTATTTTTTTATTAAATTAAAAATATTTTATTATCATTACTTAATATATATAACAATTTAAGTATTAAAATTTAAGTGGTTTTAGTTTATAAGTATTTTTATAATTATTTTATCATTTAAAATATTAAATTAATAATTGATACATTAATTAATACAAATAATAATTCGATATTTACAATACCATCGTGATTGAATATACTCATTTTTTATTATAAAAATTAATACTTTTATTTACAGTAATTTATTATAATATTATAATTGATATGGTAATTTATTTAAGACAATTAAACATATTTTTTCTTAACCAATAAATAAGTATCAAATCAATCATATTATTAGAACAAGTTGGTGTAAATAATTTTTTTATAAAAAATATATACTTATTTTGTTAAGTGTAAGGTATAAGTATTGAAAAAAAATATTACATTTAAATGGACTATTCAAGTAATTTGCTTTGTGATATGGTAATAAAACTCACATATCTTATATTATAAATCACATATTTTAAATTACATAAAGTAATGTTTGATAAAAAAAATTACAATACTCAAAAAGTGATTAAATTTAAAATAATTTTTTAAGAAGTAAATTTCAATTAATAATTATGGTAAGGAGTGGCTCACAAGAGAACTTGATCAAAATTTTAATTTGTGTAGGACTTAATAAGAAAAGAATTTAAATTATATCATAATTGCGTTAAATTTTAATTAAAATAAAATTTGAATTTTTTTATTGTGGAAGGTTATTAGATTTTATATGCTAATAAAATGTTTAATTTGATTAATGGTTGAGATAAAATTAGATTTATATTAAAAAAAATCACAATAAAAAGTTATTATTAATGATTTGATTTTTTTTCCTGAATACTAATATGAATTTAACATCAATGGTTAGGTTGTCTTTCCTTTCATTTAAGTTTAATTATAGCGTTTAAATTATTATAATTAAAAATATTAAATTTAATATTAAAATATATACCATGAAAATAAGTTTTTAAAATAATTTAGTCAAACAATAACATAATTATGTTTTTCCGTTTAATTCCTTCAAAGACGTTTATTAAAATACCAGCCAAACAAACACTCAATATTTTTAAAAAGTATAAAAATTTATTTCTTAATTATGATTTTAAAAAAACAAAATTTAAATTAACTAACCAAAGCGAACCTTAATTTCTTTCACTTATCTCTTTGGCTCCTTCTTAAAATACAATACCTAACTCATTAATTATGACCTACAGCTGAAGTTTATCACTAAAATACTAATTTAACGAAGTAATTTTAAATTTAAAGTTGATTCTACATTTCAATTAACATTAAGTTTTAATTTAATTATGTGTCAATCGACTTTAAATTTTAAGTCGATTTTACGTGTCAATTGATTTGAAATTTTAAATCGATCGAAATGTCAACCAACTTAAAATTTTAAATCGATTTTAAGTGTCAACTGACTTAAAATTTTAAGTCGATTCTATTTATAAAAAAAATTAAACATATTTTGGTTATTTTGTGCTAATCTCACTACATGTTTTCGATCGCATAATCATAGAAAAAATCAAAATATGTTTAAAAGAGTTTTTAAATACATTTTGTTAAATGAAAAACTAAATATTAATTAATTATTTAAGAAATAAATTTTTAACAAAAAATAATTTATATACAATATATATATATATATATATATAACTTAATTACAATATCATTAAATATTATAAGATAGTTATGTTATTCAATATCATCAAAACAATTTATATTATTGTCTGATTTGCTCCAACCAAAGAACTACATGTATTTAAATTTAAAATAAGAATGTAATATCATGAATTCACAACAAATAACTTATATATGTTAAAAAAATAGTTTAGTAAAAGAGATTACCACATCTTTAATTGACATGTTGATATTTGAGATTATTTCGCTCATAAATTTCATGACAAAGTAACTACATATGACTCCATCTTTTTGTTGTAAAACCTACAAAAAAACAAGTGTATTTGGTTATCAATTCGAACATCTTTATTATTCAATAGTAAAATTCATTAAATTATTAATATTTGCTTATATATACGATAACTTTGTCACATATAAACTTATGTGATTTTTTAAGGGCAATGCTCTTACTTTTATTCCATAGCTTTCATGCCCTATCAAAATTTAAAATAGTTAGTTCTTTATTAAATATTACAAAGAACAATAGAAGAAAATAGCTAGTTATAACTCTTATATTTCAACAAATATGATTGTCATCTAGATCAAAGATTACCAAAATCTAATAATCTTGGCCTTGTTTAAGCTTTAGTGGCCAATGTATTATGAATTTTTGATTTCTCTCAAGTGTTAATGCCCTATCACATAATTGTTTAGCTTTGGTGTTAACGTCATGCTCTTGATATTGATTGACAAATGATGAATCATAGAATATTTCTAGATGTGATAGGTGATTAGCTTGAAGTCGATAATAACATACCCTATATAAAAGAAATATATATAAACAATTAGATAATATAAATATAATTATATGTTCTACATAAATAAAATTTATTTACTGATTGAGGACTCATTTTATCCACACTTGAATTATACTTAAATTGATCATTTGAAATTCAAATAATTGTAATATGCACTCGATCGATATATGTATATGATTGTCAAATGTATACGCCAGATATTTCTCTAGGAAGTGGCAAAGTCCATCCATCATTTGTGTTATTTTTGCTCGTAACAATAGTCATCAAAGAGCTAAGATTTTTGTTGAAGTTTATATCATATTCATAATTATACTTTTTCCATGGCTTCTTCTTAAATAACTTAGTATGTGATGATTATATACTAGACATAGATTTGTCATGAGATACTTGCTTTGCATCTTTTAAATGTGTCGCATTTATCAATTCTGGTATAATAGACTAAATAAGAGGTATTATGTTAACAACAATAAAATAATAATAATATAATACAAGTAGTAAAAAAAAGTTTTATCTTATGTAAAAATAAATAGTACCATATCAAAATTTAGCACAACTTGATTCGATAGTCAAGCTACATATTGTCTAACAGCTTTTTGGACTGTGGTAGCAATAGAAGGCTCCGATAGTGGACAATGATGGAGCAATGATTGATAAATTACTATTTCCCAATGATTTGAAAAATATTGATTATGAATCTTTCGATCATTGCTCAATTGTTGTACTATTCTGTTAGCAACATAGTCCTTGAATGATGGATTTTTCAACAAACATATCATATTCTATAAAAACTTTAAATATTATATATAATAAAAAATAAAAATAATATACTGTTTATATAAGCTTTAAATCTTATCACAAATGATTCATCAAATGGAGAAGGACTCTCACGTGGGGTAGCTATTGAAATAACATTTTCATCAAACTATTCATGTGATGGATGGTAAGAATGCACAGATTTCATTGGAGACATTGAACTACTATATGATTGCATCAGCATTTCTGGCATAAATAGGGGATCAATAGGATGACTATATCCCATAGAAAACATAGGTTGGCCATGAGATTGCATGGGTGACATGTCTGGCATGAATGGTGGCATGCTTGGCCAATAGGGTATGCCTTGATTGTAGTATGGTGACATGCCTAGCATATGTTGTGATTGAGCTTTGAAACTCTAGAATTTGTTTTAAATTGGAAATCTCACTTAACATTGTTTCCTTAAAGGAGTGAAATTCTTTTTCAACTTCTCCTTACTAACTATCTTAGACCTTTGTTTTAGAATATTGAAAAACTCCATATAACCATCATATTGACTTCCTCCCTTAACACGACTAGGATAATAGGGTCCAAATGCATAATATATCGTATCTTTCCCTGGTTGTTCAATGATTTCACCCATGTTTATTTGTTCTTGAGCTGTTCTCTACAAATAATAAAGCAATAAATTATATCATGCATTACTAACACATTAATATGCAAAAATCATAACAATGACTTTGTATTAAGTTAAATTATTAGCCAACTTATTGAGTTCTTCTTCTCTTCATTTATTCATTGGTTTTGAATTCTTTCTTTTAGGGGGTCTTTGTTTCTATTTACAATTGAGCTTGGGTAATTGGTCTACCTAGTTCAACTTCCTACATAAATTAAATAAATTTATTAACTTAAATTAGAGGAAAATAAATATAAAAATAGTTATAAATTAACAACTTATTATTACCACTTTTTGCCTAACTTCAGGATTTAATGACCTCCTAGTACGGTTAGGAAGAATATTTTGCATTTATATATTTTGCATTTGTATATTTTGATGGTCTTTCCTAATGATTTGAAATTCATCCATACGTCTATAATCTATGAAGTCTTTTCATACTTAGGGTTCAATCTAGTGGTGATTTTCATGAATTTTGGACAATTTTTCTTCATTAAGTGATTCCAAGTATGAAAACACATAATTTATGGTCAATTTGAAAGTTTTATATTCCTTCCATGTCTTATTTGTAATCATGCAGTACTTGTTCATCCAATTATCGAAGACTTTAAAATAATTCTATAAAAAAAATACATTCTAGAAGAGATATATTACAACTTGAGATGTGTAGCATTACTAGTTAAGAAAGAGCCCATGTTAAATCCATACTTATAATGTCTGTGTTAATTAAAATTGAAATTTTTTAATTCTTATTAATAAAAGATATTTAAAATTTAAATTTGTACACAAAATGTATGTTTTTAAAGTGATTAAAAGTTATATTTTTAAGTGTATTATTATATATATATGAACTTATGTTGTTAAAATGTTTGTTTTTTTTTCTTTTTGCTAAAGATTGTCTATCAAAATCGTATTAAATTTTTTTTCTTCGAATATAAATATCTTATCTTATTTATTTTTCTTTTGATCAAGAAATGTATAACAAAATTTTATTTTAATAAACCGAAAGTAACTTACAAAACATAATGAAAATATCCACCACTAAAAAGATGGGTTTTTAAGTTTAACAACTTAAAAAGTTGATTCAACGAAGTGACTAAGGATGATGTGAAATTAGAATTTTTAAGTTTTAAAACAAACTTAGAATTTTTAAGTGTATGTAAACCAACTTAACATTCTAAGGAATTATTACGGGTGAACTGAGTTATCAATGAAGACATGAATTATTTGTGCAATCCCAATGCCACTGCATGTATATATCATTGGAATAAATCTGTTAAGAAAGCTTGTTTCACGAAATACGAAACTAAAATATAGCAATAATTAGAGTTCAAAAAATTTGAAAGTATACAATAAAGATGCGTCATTAAAACAAAACTTGATAAACACTTTGAAGGGTAGTCTATGTTGTGCACGGAAGTAATAAATAGCGGTATATGAATATATCAAAACGGTAAAAGAATACACAGAATTTACGTGGTTCGACAATTTGCCTAAGTTTACGGGAGACAGTAGATATTATTGAACTGAGTAAAAAATATATAGAATACAGATACAGATTTCTTCACTAATAATATCTCTCGAGTGTTTCCCAAACTCATAGAAAAAAATTTCAAACTTACTAAGTATTCTCTTTTTGAGTTTGTTTATATTCTCTCTGATTTTTTCTAATTTTTGCCTTGTTCTTCAATGCATGAACTCTTCCCTATTTATAAATGAAGTAAGGCTTCATTTCCCTAAATTGTACCATAATTTAAACCTTAAATTATGTCACTAATTTCCTTAAATCATGCCATAAATTAGGTCACTAATTTCCCTAAATTATACCACTAATTTGTTACTTTTAGAACCAATATTCAACAGTCTGATCAAGCCTTGGCACTTTTCCTTTTCCTCATCATTGTACATGCTCTTAAGGGCATCATTGAGAAAACGTTTACTTCCCAATTGTTGTTGTAAAATCAAAGCCTTGTATTAAAAAATGTGAAGAATTATTTCTTGAATGTATTAGATCCAAGGAAGAGAATAGTAGTTTACATGTAAAAATAAAAAAAATTAAATGAAAAATTTGAAATTGAAAAAAAAATCTCATAAATTAAGAGAAGAGAAATATTTTGTAAGAATAAAAATGTCTTCGATTCTAATTTTTTAAGTTTCAAAAAAGAAAATAGTAAGATTCTTAACGAGAATAAAAAACTAGTACAAGAACTTAAGAAGTCACGCGAAGCAATTAAGAGACTAATAATTAGAGCTCAATGACTACACAAAATTTTAAGGATTGAAAAGTGACATGGTAATACAAGCGAACTTGGTTATAAGGATAAGAGTTTTATATCATTAACATTAAACACTATGTTTGTAAGATCTTCTAACAAACTAATTGTGTCAAACATTCACTACATTTATGGAAGCTAAAATTATTAAACTTATCACTATGTGTCATTTTTATGGTAGGAAGATTCACATAGGACCAAAAGTAGTTTTTTAAATAATACTTATTAATTTAATAATTAGTGGCATATTTTTAATAGTAGAATTTATTATTATCTTTCATCTTGTACCATCTTTTAAGATGAATGAAAATTACACTAATATGTTCAAAATTTTACTATGAAACATAAAGTTTTATTCTTAAAAATAAAATAAGATTTAAGACATCTTAATCTAGGATTCATCATCATCTTACCATGCATAATATATCTTCATTTAAGATGAATAAGAAAAATAAAATTAAGTCGAAGAATAATCTTAAAGAATATAAATAATCAACCCCAAACCCAAAAGATTAAAGAAACTAAAGTTCAAGAAAATTTAGATTAGAAAGAACTATCTATTTTTTGTTTACCTAATTATCTATTTTTTTTTATCAAGATTTTTTATTTCTTTTATCTTTAATATTGTTATTTTTTATTGTTAAAAAAAGAAAAAAATGATTTTTTTAAAGTGAACAATTAGTTTAGTTTTTTCACAAAAAAAGAAGAGGGTAGAATCACATTTAGCCAACAAGCTAATAGATTTAGCAGCAGATACACTCGCACTTGCAGTACCTTATTTTTTAATCACTTGATTTTATTTTATTTTTTTCTTATAAATAATTCTAAAATTTTAAATTTTAGACGGACTTACTTATTATTTATACGATGATTGATGTAGATATGAATAAATTCACGTACTAATTGAACACACTTATATATTATTAAATAAAATATATATATATATATATGAGAAAACATATTTTCTCATTAACCATAATTAGATATTTGTATACAAATATAAGTCCTAATTAAAAAAAGACAATAATCTTAATTAAGAAAAAAAAATGTGAAATTTTCACAAAATTAATACATATAACATATATATAATTTATCTGCCACTCAACTTAGAGCATAGATATCACAATGTTTAACATAGTAAAGTGTGAAAATACATTCATGTAACACAATGAGTTATAATGTCAGTTAATTTATTATTATTCTAGATATATATAATTTTAATGACACTAACATTCAATTTTTTTTTATATAGTTTCGGTTAAGTTTAATGTGTTTAATTTAATCATGTTGTACTAAAATATTAATAATTTAACAGTGTTAGTATTATCACAGAATAAGTTTATAGACTCTTTAATACCAAAACATAATTCATTCAATAAAATCTTTAATCAGACAAGCTCCATAATACCATGATAAAGGGAGTTCAACAAAATCTTTAATCAGGGAAGCTCCATAATACCATGATGAAGGGAGTGCTGCTTAGCCTTTGCATTAGACAATGATAAAACGTCTTGTTTCTTACTCTTCTAACTCACCAAAATTCTTTCACCGAATGTAATGTACGTAAATTTCTTATCCATTTTAAAACTTGTAAAGATAAAATCGGTGTAACCTATGATGCATGTCTAGGTGATCAAGCTATTTCTGAAGCCATAAGGGTCGTGCCTCACTTTCCCAAACAAGGTTTGGTTCAGTCCACTCTTTTGTTTTTATTTTTCTTGATCGTATTCTTAAAATAAATATTTTTCTGGGTACATTTGTTGGATTCTAGGAGAACATTCGTCGAACATGCATGTGATTATTTATTTATTTATTTTATTTTTTTAAATAGGAATAATGCTCCAAGGCATAACAACATTGTTGCTGGATAACAGGGCATTCAAGTATACAATCGACATTTTTGTTGATCGTTACAGAGACATTGGTATCTCTGTTGTTTCTGGTAGCCTCAGTCTCTCTCTCAACGTGTGTGTATATATATATATTTTTAAAGAAGGAAGCTGTAAGATGTTTATATGTGGAGGTTAATTGCATTTTATGTAAAAAAATGTATGGAATTATAATTGCAAATATGTTTATATATTTTTTTAAAAGAAGGAAGCTATAAGATATTTATATTTTGGGTTAATTAGATTTTAAGTACAAAACGTATGGGATCATAATTACGTATATATTTAAAACGTTTATTTAATTGTAATTATTACAGTATATATATAACGTTAAAAACATATTTAATGTTAAACATGTTTAAATTTATAATTATATACATAACGTATAAATAACGATAAAAATATTTAATTTTGGACATATTTTTATAATTATACATGTTATTTTCATAATTATAATTAGTTAAATATTTTTTAAAATATTTGTAATTAATTCGTATGTTATAGATTTAAAACATAATTAATCATAATATATATATATATATATATATATATATATTAATAAAAACAGTATTATAAGATTATAACTTTTGAAATTTTATTAGTAATTTTTCTGGACGTTAAAAAATAAAATTTATCATAGTAAAAAAAAAATCCGCATTGCTTAAGAAATTGGCTATGAATGATACAAATGTGGGATTATAATAATGCATGAGCATTCCGAGTAGGCGAGTACTATTCAAATGTGCTGGTTCTTTCTACTTTTCGTCATCCTATTCCACATATTCTACTGTGTACAATCAGTTTTTGTTGGAAACAACTTGACAAAGAAAGAATCATTTTCATAGGTATTTATGATGAAACTTGTACATCATCATCTGATCATCACGATGAAGGGGCCATGGATTGATTTTTTTTTTTGTTTCTAAGACTCACAGTCGGATTTTGATCTGCTATAAGTCGATATAAGAAAGATGTTGAATAGGATCAAAATGTTGAAAAAGGCATAAAATAATAAAGGGAAAATGGTATTATTTATGTGAAAATCAACAATTTAATCCTATCTATTATTTTCAAGTTTGCTCTTCTAGTTCCGAAATTATGAAAATGAGCAAATCTAGTAGTAGTCCTTCAAGGCTTCAACTATTTAAAGAAAACTTGTCCCATAAAAAGGGTGCATAGTTGCATAAATATGTGATTATATGTTCCAAAGCTGAAAATATCATAAATAAGTTGAATTTTGTTGTTCGAATTTTGGTGACTGGTTTTACTTATTCTAGGTTCATGCAACCAACTTCTTGACGGTCTTGTAGACCTTAAGTAACATTTTGATCCATTTTGGAAACTTTTTACGCAAATGCCCACAATGAAGTTCACCCATCTACTATACACTCACACATATTGGGTCATATATACTTTGTGGATGTTGTTCTTTGATTTTTATATACATGCTGAGTTTGATTAACTGTTTATCAGGATTAAATTAAAAAATAAGTTTAAGAAAAAAAATATCTGAAATGTTTGTCCTCCCGGATATATACATGGGGCTTAGGAGAGACGTAAGCAAAAGAAAAAATGGGATTGTGTCTACTTATATTTTAATTTTTAAGTTTATATCACTTAATAACTCGTTACAAATTCAATAATTTATACATATTTACGCTCGAAATATATATAGAATCTTTTTTTCCATAAAAGACAAGAATTCATATTTTTTAACTATCCTCGTGAGTAAAAATGCTAAATCTGTCACTGTACTCGCTTGTATTGTTTAGCATTAGTCTTGTTTTATTGAATGATATGCAGGGGTGGAAGCTAGAGGATTCATGTTTGGTTCTTCCATCGCCTTAGCCATTGGTGCCAAATTTGTTCCCTTGTGCAAACCAAGAAAGCTACCAGGTATATCCTAAATTCCTAATGTTTCCTTGAAATTTTGAAGGAGCAACATTAACTGTGGGTTTGAGTTATTGTTAATGATTGTATGTTAAAAAACCGAAGTGTTTGTGTTGATTTTTTACAATTTGAATTTGAAGGAAAAATAATCTCATAAGCATAGGAACTAGAGTATGGAAATGATTGTCTGGAGATGCATGTTGGGCCTGGTGAACGCACACTGATAATTGATGATTTGGTAGCAACTGGTGGGACCCTCTCTGCAGCAATAACCCTTCTAGGTTATCACTCATGATTTGCTGCTTTATTACTTTTTTTTAACAAGTGGTATTAATATTCTCATAATTACCTAAAAATTGTAACGTAATTAATTTCAAGTAAGCACTCAGAGATGAAATAGGTTATTATATCTAGTTAAATCTTTAATAAATTCAAAGATTAAAGTTGTCTAATCTTATCTTCTTCTTTTTTTCTAATAAACTCGTAATTATTATAAATAATTAATTTTTCTTTTTTTCATAGTTTTTTGTTAATTTTAATTATCTCATTTAAATTTATTTAAAACAAAAAAGATATCTTATTAAGTATTATCTCATTATCATCACAATCTATTAAAAAATAAGTAGAAAAAAATAGGTTAAACTCACAAAATTCATAGATTATATCCGAAGATTAATAGAATATATTATTTCAATTAATATCTCTATAAAGTACTTTTTATGTAATAATTATTAAAAATTATTAAAAATGACAGTTATGTAATTATAAAATTATAACACTTGAGTATGCTATTTTCATAATTTCATAATTATGGGGATTGGCCTCAATAATTACAATAATTACAATACTGGTACTACACATCACCAATTTCTTAATTTAATTTAACAATTCCATTTAATCTGTTCACAGAACGTGTCGGGGCAGAAGTGGTTGAATGCGCTTGTGTAATTGGTTTGCCTGAGGTCAAGGTAATGCCCAAACCTTCTTGTGATTGAGCTGAGTTGGGTGAAGATATTAACAAATAGTTTTATCCTTCAGGGACAAATCAGGTTTAATTGGAAGTCACTTTGTGTCCTTGTGGAGCCACGCCAAATAAATGATTGTTGTTGAGTTCTTAGAAACTACACATATCTCAATTTCAAATGATTGTAGTGTCCCCTTTAACTTTATTATGCTTAGGATTATGAATCATGAAGCCACAAATAAAACACATACATAAGAAGTTTCGGTACTTATCTCTTTTCCTACCTTAGAGAATGTATTTGTATAAAAAGTAAAATTGAACTTTTTTGTTATTAATACACAACTTATTACAGCGTTCTCAAGTAAAAGAGACCAACATATAAACTATATAGTGTTTTGATCTCTCTCTTCCCCATATTTCATGTTAATGTAAAAAATACAAGGAGATTTTCTGAAGATTATGTATGCGTGACTGGTTACAGTAAACTATTTAATGTTTAGTGAGGTCAAACTATACGGAACGGAAGGCAAACATACCAGAAAAGTTCTCAAAACCCACAAGGGGAGATGAATCATCTTAGAAAAAACTATGCTCAACCTTGTTTAATCTGACTCATTGATACATTTTTTCTTCTACAATCCTCCGATAGCTTTATTAGACTTGTCCTTTATAAGAGCATGGCGTGTGACAGAGTTCACCTGTTTTCTTAATCTAGCACTATCAATGAAGACATCAGCTAATACCTTCCTTAACTCAAGGTGCGCTACCAGTCTTTTATCGGCCACACGATTAATGTCAGCCTCTGAAATGGCAGCTCTGTCATCTTGCCCAAGAAGTTCAGCCTGATGAATTTCCATAAAGCAAGTTAGTAACGTGAGACAAAATACACATACATTGAAGGGCCAAATAACTGAATATTTAAATAATAATAATAATAATAAAGTATATTACTGCGTTATCATTCATTTCATGAAATGGAAACTAGGACCAAGTTGGCATATAATGTTTACTTAGACAGAAGCCTCTCAATAGTGGTTATATTTCATACAGCTTCTATTGCTTTCTGAAACTGGCATAGATGTCCAGATGTTTGTTATTTTAATGAGCTACACTAGGTGCCACTAGTGTACAGAAATTCATAAAACTTCTTGTAGAATGTGGCAAAATCATGGAAAGCTTCAAACTTCCCCCACAGTCCTTGATACTGGGCAATCCTTCATTGCTTCAACTTTTTTCTCAACTACTTAGATGGCTTTGGAACTGACCGCAAACCCAAAAACACTAGACTCTCGGTTAAGAGTTCACACTTCTTTAGATTAAGAAATATTTTGATCTGCCTGAGCACTTCTAAAATAGAGTTTACGTGTTCAAGGTGTTCAGCTTCTAATTTGCTAAATATCAGGATGTCATCAAACTAAACCACCACAAATTTATTAGTGAAGGGCTTCCAAACCTGATTCATTAACCTCGTGAATTGTTGGGTGCAATGTACAGTCCAAATGGCATCACTTGCAACTGATATAAGCCATCCTTGATTTTGAATGCTGTCTTCCATTCATCTTCAGGCTTGATTCATATTTGATGGTATTCACTTTTTAGATCTAGCTTGGAAAAGATTGTAAATCCCACAAGTTTTTAAAGCATGTCCTCAAGTCTAACTATAGGAAACCTATACTTCACAGTATACTTCAAGCGTGATGTCAGAAGCAGATCTCATTGGGCAGGAGCAGGGGCGACTGGGTGGAGTGGAATTTAAGGAGAAAGAACCTCATATAGGGAAATTGAACTCAAAAGGCTCAAACCTAGGTCACTTCTATTCCATGAGTGCAAAACTCAATTTACAGACTCCACCAAAATCACAAATCTTCTTTTCCCTAACCTCCTTTGCTTCTCCATAAAAGGAAAGTCAATTATGCTAAAAGACAAAACGAGACTCATGGCACTATACCTAAATTAATAACACCTAGCCAGCACACACATTAATACTATTATTAATCTAATAAAATAGACAAGAAGCTTTAAACGACAATCAGGAAATAAAAACAACATTAAACTAATAAAATAACAGTAAATATGAAACTGTAACCAATCTCCTGCATCAGTGCCGGCAAGCGCGACTCAAGTGATGGTGGAGCAACGGAAGGTGTTTGGTAGTTTTGATTCACCACGATGATTTTTTTTTTTTTTGCTGAATCTAGCTCCAATGGAATCTTGAGTTTCCATTTACTGGCAGCATCAAAAGTGGTGATTGGGCTCGCGATGATGGTTGAACAATGACGACGACTTGGTTGGTGGCTATGAACAACGGTAGCACCGGTGGGTCTGAGAAGGCAGCTACGAATAGAAGGCCTTATCAACTTTGATGGAGCTGTTTGGTGGTTGAGTGTTGGTAGGAGCCCCTTTTTTTTCTTTTCTTATATTCGTGAATTTTTATTTATTTATTTTTCACAAGAGGAAAGATACTAAAACTAGGGTTTAGAAATAGATAAAGCATGTTCATGAACAAACACAATTTGATACCGAGTAGAAATGTAAATGTAAAATAGGTTAAAGAAATAATGCTAAAGCTAAAATGATAGGGAATCAAAATAGGTTAAAAGGTGTACCAGAAAATCAAAGAAAGGCATACTAATTCTCATTCATTAATAATAATGATATATTACATCTCTATTTATAAATATAATAAGACTAAAACCCTAATCCTAATAGGACTCTAAATAAGACTCCTAAACTATTAAGAAAATATAACAATAATTATCTAATATTAAAATTATAATAATATTAAATATTTAATATTCTAATTGGTACCTCTTCAAGTAGGATCACAATTTGGTTGTCAGAAGTTGTCAACAAATCCAAAGCTTCTGCTAGTGATGAAGTCTCAAATTCATCTTCATCCATGACGGGAAACTTAAGGTTGCAATTCCGAAGGTGATTGTGAAGAGCCTTTGACTCATGTAAAAGCTTATTCAAGTCAGTTTCTGCCTGCTCATTCTTTTGTTTCTCCTGTTCCAGGAGTTCCTAAAAAAACAAAATAAACAGAATCAAACTTAATCACCACTGCCTATTTTAGAAAATTGTAAAGCTTCAAGAATCATAGAAAAGGAAATGATACTGATAACAAAAATAGGAAGAATGAAATGTTGATTTCCGGTATGAATAATATAATTGTACTATATTAAACAAACTTATTCATAATTACATACAAGACAAACGTAGCTATAAAAATGCTTAAGCAAAATAGCAAACTACCTCAACTTCAGACTTCCCCTTCAGGGATTTGCTTAGCTCATGCTCCAGCTGTATTTGGAAACTACGCAGTGATTTAACTTCTTTTACAAGAACTTTGCGATCTGCTTTTGACTTGGCTTCTAGCTCTTCATATCGCTTCAAAACATTGTCAAGTTGCTCTTTGGAAGAATTCAACTCCTGCATCAATGTATCTTCCTCCTGAATGGATGAACTTTCCGTTGATTCATGATGTAACTTCTGATCCTGGTAGTTCTTCATGTATCATTTATCCCAAACAATCACCATTAATGAAAAGAGAAATTTAAGATAGAAAGGACTATAACAATAAACCTTTTCGGACTTTAATTTTAACTCCATCTCCAATGACTTCCGCCGAAGCTCCTCCATATCCCATTGCATTTGAGTAAATCTTTCCCTCTCAATTGATAGAGCTTGCTGTAGGTTTTCTCTACCCTTTTGTTTAGCAGTTTCAAGTTCCACTTCCAGATCGTTGACCTGAAGAGATGTGTTAGCTTTGATCATGATGTGTTCACCTCTGGAAACTAAAATCCATAAATTATTCAGTATAAGAAAGACCAGAAAACCTCTGAAATACTATGTGCAGTTGAATAAACCGAATAATGGCCTTGTTATGTACACAAGCTCCATCTCAATATTCAAAACCCATATGCACTATTATAGGGGAAAGGGATTTGGGGGTTGCTGGAAAGAAATTAAAGAACTTTCCAGATTCTTTAAATATACCAATTTTCCAGATTTTGGGAAAGAGTGGCAGGAAAGAACCAAGACAGTCCCAAGCAGAGTCGACTTGCATTTTCCCTTTGTACTTTGGCAATCACCGTAAAGAATAATAATAAAGGGGGAATTTGTCCAGCAGCCTAAAACATCTTTCAACATCAAATTTTTTGCTCTCTTCGCAAACTCAATAGTAGAATATGAATGATATTCTGACTGCTGATCATATCCTATTTTTTTGTTCCTTTTTAGGGGGAGGGGGACCTCATAGGTGACATGGAAATAAATCATATTTAGATTCATTTCTGCAAAATGTATTTCAAATGATTAAAAGAGCATCATTTTCATAAATTGGGAAATCATAAGGTGAAGCACAATTAACTACTCAAGAAATTTATATGGCCATGCCAAACAAATGATGCATTCCTAGTATGACCCAATAAAGCAAAATATTTAGTTATATCGAATTTTTCACAGCAAAGAAAAAATTGGCATCCAAAATTTTGCTTTACCTTCGTTGCTAGGTACTCTTTTACAGCTGTTTCTTGATTTAACCTTGCTATAAGGTCCTCCATATCAGTTTTTGTTGTAACTAGCCTCCGTTGCATGGTCAATAGAAGCCTATTCATTTTATGGCGTTGATCTAATGGAAGAACTAACTGAGCACCTCCTCTTGAAGTATGCATCTCTGAGTTGCAAAGAATTTCCATGCTGCTTGACATCTCAGTACCTCCATGAATGTCAAGAGAACCATTGCCAGATGAATTTGGAATTCCGAGGTGAGACATTTCACTGCCTCTTAGAGAGCTTACATCGCTTTTTATACTTTCATTTGAGAGCCTACGCACATGGCCAATTACCTTACTAAGCTCTTGCTCAGAGAAAAGTTCTCCTGAATGACCAGCTAAACTTGAAGATTTTGAAGCATTTCCATTATTCAAATCATTACCCAAAACATTGTCAATGTGTAAGGTTCGTCCTCTACTCCTGGGAAGGCCTTCTAACTGCTCTAATATAGTATGCCCCATAAAGAGTCCCTCATCAATATTGGACATGCTGTATTTGACAAGCTTTTCTATAGGACCTGTCAAATCCTCATTCAGAGACAGATCCTCCAAACCAACTTCGAAACTGCCATCCCTTCCTAGCGTTGGAGTTCCCAGGTCTGATGTTTCATAAGCAGTATCGCTGCCACAATCTGATGCAATCGATGAACTACCATGGATGGCAGGCAAGCTGGAACTGGTAGACTCTTGAACTGAATTTGATTCTGGTGTGTTATCACTTTCATCTTGGAATGCTGAAAATGTTGTAAGATCATGCAATATTAATACCAACCATATTATAGCATCTAAATAAACACTGTCAACCACTAGTACCCCTCTTCATTACACTTAAACATTCCAACACAAGATAAGCACATTGAAGGAAAATTACATACAAGACCTAGCAGTAGCTTCAAGTTCAAGAAATGACGCCACTAAAATGCTTCTTGATATATCAATATCAGATAGCAGCTTTGTCATCCATTCCTCCAAAGAGCACCTTCTCTGCAGCAAAACTAAGCGAGTTTAGCATCACAACCTTGTTATCTTTAGGTGGAGTCTGTCTTGCTAAGATACCAAAACATGTCAAGCTACTAATACAGCAAATTGAGAATAATTATTTTCTAATTTTTCTTTAAACAAATAATTCCAGTGTCTCGTGATAATGTATAGTACTGAAATAGTTACAATATAATGCCACTTATTGCTGAAATTTATTTAGTATGTTCAACGAAAAACTCCAAAGTACAGAATGCATGTACGCTTTAGTAAAAGATAGCTACCTCTTCCAACAGAGTCCGGCTTTTCATACGCAATAGACCCTTAGGTGGAGTAGATGGAATGGTTTTCTTGGGAAAGGATTTTTTAAGCTGAAAAGAAAAATAAGATATTGCTCTCATGTAAGTGCAACTTAAGAGAGCACATTTGATAAAGTTTCCCAAATAATAAGTGGTCATCATATAAAGCCTTTACATACTTAATCTACTAAACTACAAAGTAAACAGCCAGACTTACATCAGAATATAACTTCAAAAAATCATTGAATCTTCTTAAGACTCCCCGTGTTGTGGTAACTCCTTCTGGTGACTGTACACCAACATGGACCCTGTAGAACTGTCCCTTGAGAATGTTAAAAAAGAGAAGAAAAAAAAGAAATTCTAAGGCGCTACTTGCAGTAATGAGATATCTTTTAACAAGTCAGCTAGATGAGTATTTCTTAGACCACAAAATATTATATTATATTATATATTCATAAATATCTATCAACAGCTATTAAATTCCAGAGGAAAAGGAACAAAGGAATGTATTAGGGAACCATACTTTATACGAGTGACTATTCATACGAGGTCCTCAAAGAAAAACCCAAAGACATTTATAAAAGCAAATCCAATAATATGAGCACACACAAGACGAGCAAGCTGGCAAACATAAATAAATAAAAATAAGAATCCGAGTATTAAGTCATGACTTCAAAATAGATCTTTATAAAACTCAGCCTAGTCAAAATTATCACAATTATCTGAATGTGATTAAATTATACTCAACATTTCAAGCTAATTCATGGAAGATGTACATGCTTCATTGTCAACTAACATGAGTACACATTCGAGAATCAACAACTGCAAATCTCTATCATGAATGTAATGCAGTTTTTTACTTTTTCTTGGGATTTGATTCAATTCAATTAGTTCTCAGTTGTGGGATTTGATAATCATCAGTTAGATAGTTAAGAGGATTATTATATGTATAAAATTAATATAGAAAGCATAACTATCAAAATAACAATAGTGGTAACAAGGAAAATAAAATTGGAAAATAACAAAAATAGCACCCTTAAAGCTTGTAACTACAAAAATAACATCCCTTATATCCACCTCAAATAATTTCACTAAAAAAAAATCTGACACATTATTTTATTTTGATCGTCGTCCAATTAGACACCGTTTAAAATAAAATACGACCACTTAGACCTGTTCAACGTTTAACACCGTCTAATTAGACCTCATTCAATATTATTGAGATGCTATTTTTGTAATTTCCCAATAAAATTTAACTTTTTCTACAGAAAGACAAGATAAGGGCCATTGCTCATATGTTCTACTTAATTTCCTATATACTTCCATTAAACCCAAAAGATTATATGAAACAACATATAATACCAGACATAGATAGGTTTCCAGATACAGATCGTAATGTTTGACATGATACAGATAAGAAATTTAGTTAGGATTGATCAACAATTTTTCCATGTCCTTATAGGTCTTGTTATTTCTTACTATAATACTAGATAGACAAGATGAAAAAAATTAAATAAATTTTTTCATGAGCCAACATATCGACACGACACGAACACGGCTAACACAACATGATTACCATTGCTAGACATAGACAAACACAAGAGAGAAATTCAGTTTGAGTACCACTACAGGATCTGAATCTCTTGATTTTGGAAGGATGACCCAAGAAGGTATAGCAACACAGTAACTCCACCCTGTACGAGGATCATGTGGCCAAACTGTGTCCCGTCCATTCTGCAAAAAGAATGTGAACTATTGTAATAAGAAATAAAACAATAATCAAAGCTAAAACTCCTGCAGAAAACACAAAGGGTATTTGTCTAAAAAGGACCGAAAATGATGGAAAACATCACTTGAGGTCCTATAGGTGGTTTTTTAATTAAAAAAGGACAGCCAACAGGTTATGTTGTAATATGAGTCACCGAAATATCGATATTTTATCGACCATTAGTTTCTTTTGCTTATTTTTAACATTTTGATCGTCTGAACTTTCTATCGACCCTACATCGACTTTAGGCAATGACATGTTATAACTGGTCAAAAATAATTGAGTCCTTTTTAAGAAGAAAAAAAACACATATGGGCCTCAAGTGAAGTTTTTCCTCAACTTTGGCCCCTTTAAGGCAAATACGCAAGCACCAAAAACTGTGGTAGTACGGAAAAGGAACAACTTTAGGGTTCTAAATAGATGAATTTTGGAGGTAGAGTATAAAATGTCCCAGAAGTGTAACGTACACCATTTACATAACCCATATAAGGCCTCAGATAAATTATGTACAACGTTTACAGTTTACACTGCCATTTTGGGATCTGTTTTACTTCACCCCCAAAATGGGGCTGTACGATCATCTTACTGATGGAACCCTTGAGAAGAGAGAACAAAATAGCTAATACTTAGATCAACATAGAAGCCCAACGAAACAAAAAAAAAACTCATTATTGAAAGACGAACTTTATAAAGGAGTCAATGAACAATATGGAATTTGCAAATAAACCTCAAACTATGGAATGAAATTTACCCATTTCCTAGGAGGAGGACTCCAATCCATTCCAAGTGGCAGCGGCGAAGTCCCATCGTGTCGATGCTTCGGAGGACTTCGTCTCTGCATCCTCTAATATCTGACTAACCACAATTCAATCTTAATACTTGTGTTTATCCGAACCAAAGTGATGTGTAAAGGTAGGAGCTAGGGTTTTGGTTAATCTGATCACAAATTCAGAAGAGGGGCACCACGCATATACATCACATGCTCTACGACTCGTGTTTTGCGTCGTTAGTGCAGAACGACTACGTAGATTCTCTGGCAGAAGTCGTAAAGTGGCTAACGTAGCCGAGAGCTTTGCGGGTGTCACCTGCTTCTGCTTCTGCTTCGAGTCAATTCGATCTGATTCAATCATAGATCGTCTCTCTCTTCTTCTCTTTCTTTGTTTTTAGGCCCGAAAAAAAAAAAGTGGACGAGGCTCTTCTTAGGGATGTTTACTAATGGGATCGCAATCAAAGAACTGAAAATTGTATCGGTAATAAAAAAAAAGTAGTTTTGTTAAATATTACTTAACTATATTCTTATTAATTTTTTTCCCTTTTCAAATTTTTTTATTTTAAAATTTAACAATATTATTATTATATAAATTTATCCCTTAAATAACCTAAAAATTGAATAAAAACCACCAAAACTAATAAAAAAGTCACCTCTTTTTTAAAGTATTAATTAAAGATCAAATTCACATATAACAAGAGAGATAAAATATATAAAAAAAATACTAAGCTCTCGAGAGGATGATTTAATCGACATATGTATTTTTAGGTTAAGTACATGCAATCCATCTATGAGATGCAAAGGTTTCAACTTTCATAATCCCGAGTAAAATGTAGTAACTTACGAGAATACTTGAGCCTCAAATATATGAATTTGTCTTTAAGCTTCCTAAAGTTGAGAATGCGTCTTTAAGAGGAATGAATCTTTAATTTTTCTTAACTAATTTATTTATGTATATTTATTTTTATTTGTATTGTCTTTGGTTTTAATTCAATGTGTTTAATTTATTTTTATTTTTTCATTTTGACAATGTTTACTTAATTTAAAATTTTTAATTTCATAACTTTTTAATAATATGTAAAACATATGAGATACATAGTGATTCTTTTTGTGTGATAAAACTTAAATTAGATGATGGATGTAACGAGAGTAGCTTCCAAATCATCATACTTAATCACATTATGTTATTACAAGGAGGTGAATTTTCTTTCCTTTTTTTTTCTTGATTTACATTTGAACATTAGGGACATAATAAATTTAAGATTAGAGATAAGAAAAAAGTTCTTTGGGAAAATATAAATTCTAAATTTTTCAAACATTTATTTTCTATTTTTTAGTTGGTTTAGGACAAATAAGTCTGAAGGTTTGTTTATTTAATTATTGATTTAAATATCTAATTAATGAAAGTATGATAAATTAAAATTTCATAAACGGTCAAACAACCAATCACTTATACATAAAGTAATGCAGAAATAAATAAATCAACACACGAGATTTTTTTATAGAAACAACTTAGGTCACACCAATAACTTAAGAGAAAAACTATCAGTCTATCAAATCACCTAACTATCTACTATAAAAAATAAGTATCCAATTACAAGGTTAAGATTCAAACCATCCACCCAAGTAATGTCCCTAAATAACCTACTTATAAGCCACTACTTTAATCACAGTCTTTACAAGATAGGAACTATTGTCAACTAAAAGATTAAAACTTAAACAAAAATGAAAGTGTGTGTCCTAAAACATATTCAATAATGAACAACCCTAACTAGTTTATTTAAACGATATAACACATAGATTGAAAACAACTAACTCTAAAACAATCATTTTAAGTACAAGTTCAATAAAGATAGCTTAGTTAAATATTGATAATCAAATTAAATAATGTTTAAAATGTATTATTTTTAGAATATTTCTAAATGTTGTTTTTACATGTTATATATTGAATTTATCGATCATTTATTAAACTATACATGTATGGTTATAAATAGTATGAGATATTAGTAATATTGATATGCTTGTGAAATATTAAAATAGTAAACATTTTTATAAAATGAATTAAGTTTTGCCTCTTCATCAAGATTTAAACAAACTTTGTAAAAGAAAAATAAATTGACAAAGTATTTCTATAATAAACAAGAGAGTTAGATATAAGGTTTAAATTATTTAAATTTGATTTAGAGTCAACTCTTCAATTTTGAATTTAATTATTCGGATCTTTAGATAACTTTATTTCAAATATTTTTATAAGAATTATTAATTGAAGATATATTGATGATATATTCTTCGTAATAGTTTTGAAATTTAAAAGTTAGTTTTCATATACATAAATTATAAACCTACTTTTGATACCTTAATAAAAGTTTAAAGTGTTGGCCCCATCAAAGGTCATAATTAAATGATTTTTTAATTTCTTAAAAAAAAGAGCATAATTTAATTAAAGTTTAAATTGTTAATTGGATTTTGAAGATGAAAATTAAAGTTTAATTAACAAAAGAAATTGATTCCTACCTTAGGATATTTTCATACCTATAAGATAGTTGTCTTAATTTATATATTTAATATTCTAATTTTAAATGAGAATGATTAACTAACTAATACATCTCATAGATTCTCTACTATGTAATAAATGTTTAATTGCTTAAATATTTATTGAATCTATCTTTATTTTTATGTTGTTAGTTCAGAAACTTAACCCAAAACAACTGTGACATGATATTTAGGTTATTTAATTTTGTTTTTAAGGATTTTTGAATAATTTAAAAACCACATGACTCCTCTTTAGATTTACCTTGAAAGTATATTTGTTATTTTCTATAAGTGATTCGTCCACTTACGGGCTATTTTATAAATTATACAAATTTATACGCCTAATTTTGACACATCAAGTTTCTAGTGTAATTTCATGATAAATCGATAATAGCACTAAAAACTAGTTAATATTTACAAGCATCATAGTTTTGGCGTCATTTTCAGGGAGGAATAATGTTTTTAAATTATTATTTTCAAAATCTTAAAAACTTTTCATATTGTAAATAGGGAAATTTTTATTTAAAATTTTAAAATATCTAGGTTACTAATTAATTTTTGATATTAAAAAAATTTAAATTTCCTCTAATAAAAAATATTTATAAAAATATAAAAAATCTTAAATAAATTAAAAAATGAAAAAATATAAAATATAAAATAAATTAAATAAAACAAAAATAATTTAATATTCTTTTTCATTTAGACAATTCTTTATATTTTATTTTATTAATTCTTTTGTTATTTTTCTTCTAAATTTTTTGTTTAACGTTTGTATAATAAATTATTTCATATATTATTTATTCTACTAATATGTGTATACTTTTTTCAATTATTCTTTACTATATGTATTGTATTTTTTTCTATATGAACATGCATTATTAGTATATACAGGATAAGAGGTCCTTAGGACACCCTCTAACACCTTTAAGTAATAATATTCATATAACATTTAGACTATCATGAAACCTTGACTTTCACGTCCCTCAACTTTTTATTGAACAAATTTCTAAACATCACCTTGACCCTTCACCTGAATTACTAAACATAAGGGAAAACTCACCACCTAGAGAGATCATAATGAAGGAGTTTGCAAGGCCAGTAATTGGCACTACAACTGGTTTTATCCATTTGGGTTGGCTCTATTCATTTGGGTGAGGCTATTAGGAATTATGAATTGAGAAAAATCCATCTTTCCATGCTTCTTTCTTTTCATAGACTACCTAATGAAGACTCATTGTCCTTCATTAGGGATTTTTATTCTATAGTCTGGACTTTTCCCTTCGATGTATTCACAGGGAATCAACTTATAATAAGGTGTTTCCCCAACACCCTTAAAGACAAGGCCAAAACATGATTAATGTCACTTTCTCTAGATTCCTTAATGACTTGGGAGGATATGTACAACAAATTTTTAGGAAGATTCTATTCCCATCATAAGATACCAGAGTTAAGAGGTAAAATTGTCACTATCTCTCAAATGGAGGGAGAGCCTTTCCATGAATCGAGGGATAGGTTCAAACTTTTTCTTACTTAGTGTCTTCATCACAACTATCCATTATAGCTTCAAAACCAATAGTGCCAATCTATCGTTAAAAATGCTACAAGTATAGCGATGGGAGAGAAAATAACCTTAGAGATTTACATTCTCTTTGAGATATTGAGTGCTAATTCCCAACAAAAGAGCTCCAAAGTGAGGTGCTTATTCCCAATCTCTTTGACTCAGGTATTGAAATTCAAATGCTGCTTACTCAGTTGACCAAGCAAGTTATACTTCTTACTACACATGGCATAACAAATAAAGAATGATGTGGTATATGTAGTAATTTAAGACATGGTACTAATACATATCCTCATCAATCAGAAGCTACAAATGGACCAACATAAGTCAAAGTATTGAAAGGATACCAACCAAGACCTAAGTATGACCCCAATGCAAATACTTATAATCCTGGGTGGATGAATAACTCTAATTTGTCCTGGAGGTAAAACAACCCTCCATTTTCCCAAAGTTAAAATCTAACAAGTCAATAATTCCACAACAACTACAAAGGAATCCTCCCAAAAAATTAAATCTGGAGGAAAACTTGAATTCTTTCATTCAAGTTAGAGGAGACAACTAGTCAAAGACAAATTAAGGGTTGGACTCTGTCAAAATTTCCATTAAGAAGATGGAAATATAGGTAGAGTAGTTAACTGAGCACTTCAAGGCAAGCAATAAAGCTGTAAAAGGTCAAAAATCAAATGAACTCAACAACGAGGGGATATTGAATTTACATAAACGATGAAATCCCCCAAAAAAAACATCTCACTAAAGACAATAAAAATAGTCATAGATGGGAGGTAACCCCTTATTTATTTATTATTTTAATTTATTTACTTATTTTTATTTGTACAATTTTAATTTAAGGGTGCTTAATTTAGATTTTTTATATCTCTAATATATAAAAATGGGGAAAAAAATTTCAAACTAGGAATAAAGTGAAAAAGAGAAAAGCGCATCATGGCATGAATTAATTGTACGCCATGGCATGAGGTTATAAATATGTAATGGGAAAAATTAGAAAGGATAGTGATATGGCATGAAAGAGTTGTGAATCACAACATGTATATAAGTTTTTGCCTTTAAACCATTTCCCTATAGGAGAAATCCTAATTTTTCTTACATTTTCTCTCACTTTCTCTCAAATCTTAACTTTTCTCTCACCTCAAATACGCTTAATCCCTCAAAAATCTTAGCTTTCTTCAAATTTATTTCACAAATTCTTGTAAAAGCCAATTTCTTAATCTATTTCCACCATTCTTTTAAGAAATTCTTAAGATTTTCATCTTCAAAGAGTGTTCTTCAATTTCTCTTTAAATATTCAACAACAAAAGTAATTATTCATAAATTTTAGAATTAAATTATTTAATTTAAATTTTTTTAAATTTGTGAAATATTTAGTTATTTGTTAAAGAGTTCAAAACCCTATTTAGGATAAAGAGAGGGTTAGGAATTTTTTTGGATTCAATTGTATTGTTGAATTTTGGTGAAACCTTGTTTAGATTTTATGGTTAAAATTTTTGAAAATGGCACCTAAGAAGTCTAGGAAAGAAAAGGAAGTTTTGACTTTAAGAGATTTTGATAGTTCAAAATTTCCAAGTTATAATACTAATGCTCGCTTTCAAAAAGTAGTAAAAGTTAATAAGAGTTTTATTTCGAAAAGAGGGATGGAGTTTAACAATAGACTGAAAGAGATTATTGATATAATAATAGTACTAGGTTGAAAAAGGTTTGTAAAAGAACCAGTGATTGCTATTGAATCTTTAGTTCAAGAATTTTACGTAAATTTTCTGGATGCTATTAATGATAAGATTTTTGATAAGAATGTGCTAATATCATGTGGACCTAATGACATAAATACTCACTTTTATTTAGTACATGTTGGAGAAGGTGAGTATGAGAAATATCTTGGTAATATAGATTATACTGTAGATGATTCTAATTTAGAGTTACCAAGATGATTCTCCACCTCAATTGAGATATGTACCTTTTCTTTCTCAGTCTCTTTTCAACATTTTAATCATTATCTGTAGCATTCTCAACAAAACTCACATTTTTGCTATTTTAAAACACTTCTTTACTTTAGGATCCTAGAATCTATATCCCTTTATTCCATTAGAGTAGCCTAAAAACACAACCCTTTTTGTTGATGCTTGAAGCTTCCCTTTATCTAGATGAGTGAAGGCTAGACATCCAAGCACTCTAAGCTTGCTATAATTAACAAGACTACCATTTCACCTTTCTTCTGGAGTTTTAAAATCAATTGCTAAAGATAATGATCTATTAATTAAGTGAGTAGTAGTTTGAAATGTCTTATCACAAAATCTTTTAGGTAGTTTAGAGTTAGAGAGGATGCACCTTACCTTGTTCAGGATGGTTCTATTCATGCATTCCACCAAAACATTTTGTTGGAGACTACTTATTATTGTATTGTACCTTTAAATGCCATAATTCTCACATATCTTCTTAAACTCATCATTGAAAAATTCCATCCCATTGTCAGTTCTAAGAACCTCGATTCTTTTTCCTGCTTCACATTTGACTAAAGCCTTCCAGGATTAAAACTTAACAAATGTCTCATTCTTGGCTTCAAAATATAGGTCTAGAATTTCCTTGAATAGTCATCAATCAGGCAGAGATAATACATATTCCCACTGAATGATGATGTCGATAAAGGCCCACAAAGATCTAGATTTATGTAATCTAAAATGCCTTTTGTTGTATGCTTGTCAGTTCCAAATTTCACCTTAGTCTTCTTGCCATATATGTAGTGTTCATAAATTCTAATTTTTTTACCTTATCTCCTCCCAACAAACCTTCTCTGTAGAGTTCTATGAGACCTATATCACTGATATGTCCAAGTCTATTATGCCAAAGAGTAGTAACATGTTCTTATGAAGTTCTCAAAGCATTTCCATGATCAAGAATTGTCTTGCCATAGAGGATGTAAAGCCCATGCTGCCTTAAGCTCTTTATAAAGGCCAAATATCTCTTGAGTACCTTGTTCTAATCTAATTGAACAACATGAAGTCATCGAAGAGAAATCAGATTTCTCCTTAAATCTGGCACATATTTCATATCAAATAGTATCTTTATTGTGTCATCACTGAGCCTAATCTCAATGCAGAAAATGCCTTTCACTTCACATTCATAATTGTCCCCAAGAAATACCTTACGATAGTAACCATATTTCAACTCCCTGAACTATTTCTTGTTACGGCACATGTGAAATGTGCAACCAGAATCCAACACCCACTCATTCACACACGTTTTAGTTGTAACAACTAAAACATCAAGGCTTTCATATACTTCTTCCACAATACTTGCATTAACAGTACGTACCGTTGATCGGGGTAGAACCGACGTCGCCGATCCTACCCGTACAATTGGTTTTAATATTTATAAAACTCTCGCAAGTGCACGAATCATTTCGAAGAAAATGATAAGTATACTCCCAAGGTCGATCTAAGGAAGGAATGTATGTGGTTTTTAATTTATTATTCAAACTTTTAAAAACGAAATTAAATCCTAAACATCCTGTCACGATAGTTTGGTTTTTGTGTTCCTAATCTAATAACATAAAATAAATAAACATATATACAGATTAATTAAATATAATCTAATAAAATAAAAATAAATATAGATACAAATTCAATAAATAATAAACATATATACAGATTCAATAAATATTCATGCAAATTTTTATCATTTATATTAGCGGAGTATTTATGGATATAATAACTAAATTAATTATGCTTGCTCATATTATCTAGGTTATTAAAGATATAAATTGATATTTTATTGATTTTCTCTTTTTTATATAAGTACCACGTTTGGTGGGGTTAGATATTCTTTGTTAACTAAACAAATCAATTAACACCTATGGGTGGGGTTGATAACTAATTTGCTTAATTAAATTAATTCCTTTTTCTAAGAGATTGAGAATGAACCATTTAAATGCCACCTTTGGTGAGGTTAGACAACGATTTAAATTTTATTCAAGGTGTCCAAATTAAACATAAGAATTTAGTTATCCGAGTACTAACTTTCAAGTTTTAAAACCACTATTGAAAACATGTTGTCAATACATTTTCACATAATAATTCTTATAAAAGCTTTTGAAATAGAGTTTCACTCTAACTATCGAGAATGATTGTACCAACAAATAAAGAGCACTACTCTAAATTAGACCAGGATAACTAAACCTTAAAATCTAATTTTCAGTTTAAGTTTGTAATGAAAAATAATATATTTCTCTAACATTCTTAATTAAAATCTTGAATAAAAACAAAATCAATTCATTTTTAGAGATTTTTACCTATTTAATATTTCGCTTAAGCATAACAACGTCATTATTACATCATATTTACTAAACTGACATAGTTAAATTTAACCAGACATGTTAAATATAACATGTAAGAATAAAGCATAAAAATAAGCGTAAAGAAAATAAAATCCTTACGAGAACTCTCGACGTATTCCCGTAGGAAAACCTCCAAGCGGAAAATGCACTCACATTTATTGAATCAAAAAGCTAAATTATTACAAAAACATTACAAGTTCCTCTCAAAAAGAGAAGAACTCTAAACCTAAGAGAATTGAACTAAAAACTAAGAGAAAAACAAAGAAAAGCTTAGAAAGCCAAGAGAGAAACTAAGAAAAACTCAAAAACTAAGAAATGAGAGAAAGAAAGAAAGAGAGAAGTGTGTTTTGAAGGTGTGTTTTGAAGTGAAGGGAAGAGGGGTATTTATAGGTGAGGATGGAGAGAAAAAAATGAGTAAAAAATGTTAAAAAAATATTTAAAAATGTAAAAACGCGTATTAGGAATTGCTGATGTCATTAATGACGTCGGCATGACGTCACAGGGGTCGCACGTGAAAAATGGGCGAAAAGGCGTTGCGCGCGGAGGGGCAGCACGCAGGGCCTTAGCGCGCGTGAGGCAGGTGGCGCGCGCGGGCGCGCGGAAAGAGGTGCGGCGCGCGGCCAACGGGTTAAAAGCGCGCGCGGGTAGGCATCTTAGCAGCGCACGATGCAGGCGTCTTACGCGCTACAGGCGTCTACATTGTTCCAGCGAGCTGGCTGAGCGGCGCGATTTTCTCCTTTTTGACATTTTTGACCCTTTTGACCATTTGTCCATTTTTTCCATATTTGTTGACCTTTCCCCATTTATTTATTAATATATTTGTGATGTATTGCTTCCGATTCCTCTTTGTGTCTTTAAGTTGCGTTTTAAGCCAAAATACTCGAAAAACAATAAAAATACCCGTGATTCCGAAAAAGACAAATATATATAAATATATGATAAAACATATAAATATATATATATATTAATCATTTAATGTGCATAAAATCATGGTTATTTTAGTGCTTTTGAAAGCACTCATCACCCTAACCGTCCGACTTCGCTAGTCCCTTAGCAAGAAGCGATAAAAACTAAAAAATTAAACTATCCTAAATCACTTCGTAGATTGACACGGTTGCATTTAGCCTACGCAACAAGCCTTTAAACCCCAGAGTTGTCCTAGTGACGAGTTTGAGTCTCGTGAGGGTTTTCGGTAATGATACCCACAAACATTGAACTAAATGTAAAAATTAAAAGAAATAATAACAACAATCAACTTAATAATTAAAATTACAAGAAAAACAAAAATTTACGTTTAAGAATAAAAAAGAACAAAATAACACAAAAATGTCTCATACTTTTAATCTCCTTTAAGATCATAATTAAAATCTCAAGCATAAGTTATTTTAATCTTTTAAACAATCATGATTTATTATAATAATTAGTGGGAAATCATTTTCATATTTCATATCAAAAATGTATCAATTTAATTTCACCCAATTTCATAAATCCGACTCGCTTCGACTCTATTCCTCACAAGTCAATACTCTCAAAACACTGAATCCTAAGGGTTCAAACACTATACTAATTTATATGCTTGAAAGAGTTGATGTATAGAAATGAACTAATATGTTCGCATATGTATAAAGAAGAAAGACTCAAAGTGTTATTTTTGACGTTGATCTCATTGGAAGGAATCAAATGTATAAATTATAAAGATATCATATATAAAAATTATTTTTTCATGCATAAATCAAACTCATTAAGAAAAAATTTCAAGATATATGCCTTTTACAAATGAAGAAAGTGCAATGACTTTTAGGGAATTACTTCCTATATCTTTCTTTTGTAATTAGCCTTTACTCACGATTTTGTAGGCAATGTGGGTCATAGTATGTAGATTATACTATATATTCTTTCTCTCATATTTTTCTCGAAGATATTTTTCAATATATATCATTTTTTAAGAAAGTAACCCATGTCTGATTGTACATTTTTTTTTTTAAGGATTTTGGTGAGTGGTTAATTTTGTGGCTTTTCTGTTTGATCTTGGTTTAGGTAACCCCATATATGTCTTTTTTGTTTTTGTAACAATCATGCATCTAATGAGATAAAAGCATATACTATCAATTTCTACTCAAATCATTTAATCTAAACAAAAATAATAATAAAAAATATACGACACTCTATTAAGATGAGAAAAAAATTCATACATTCAATATTAATGCCTATAGAGATCATCTAAAAATTTGAAGAGATAAGAAATGTGTTTGGAGTAGAAAAATATATATTTCACTGAATAAGGGAAATTAGGCTCAAATTATATCTCACAAAGGTAGTCTCCACTAAAACAAATTCATAAATACCGATTTTGGGTTTAATATAATTTCTACATCTTATCAAGAAATACTAGTTATGACAAAAATTAACTAATTATCAAAAATAATTACATAATATTTCATGATATGTTTTCAAAAATTAATCTAACAAAAAGACTTAACTATTTACTTAAATTTGATTTAAAGAAATGATAAATTTTGGGAGAACTTTTTTTTTTTTAATTCCAAAATTACTAAATCACACAAAACAAAAATAAAACCAAACACAAAAAATGAAGATGTGAACATAAAAAAAAAAAAATTATTAATTTTTTTTTTAATTTTTAAATTGTTAAATCTTTTTTTTTTTCTTTTCTAATTAAGCATGGTAACTTTTCACCACCCGACCTAGAACTTACATTGTCCTCAATGTAACAACCGTAAATTAAAGATAAAGAGAAAAGAGAAGAAAAGATTACCTATTTCGAGAATGTGTAAGTAGTAATGGAGAAATGCGGTACATTCATCATATTAATCATTAAAGTGTACTCTGACAGTTGTTGTGAACTTAACAACTCAACAAATATTTTTAGTTTTAACAATTTAAAAATTATTCACATATAATTAAACTAAAATAAACAATAAAATTAAGTATATAAAACAAATAACAAAAATTATCTAAATGATGATGGGTTGCCTCCCATCCGTAACTTAGTTTGCGTCTTAGCAAGAGCGTATCTTTTTAGTGCTAAGGATTACTCACCAAATGCAATCTATTTCAAAGAATGTTGTTTGGTTCTTCTAAATAAGGCTTGACACGATGGCCATTAACTTTGAGCGTTTTTTGTGTCTTGAGTCCAATAGTTCTACCAACTCCATGTTCAAATACCCAACTATTTTGAATAGTCCATCCCATCTTGATCTCGACTTTTCCTGGAAAAATCTCAAACGAGAGTTAAATAAAAGAACTTTCATTCGGGTGAAAAGTCTTGTGAACTAGCCTCTTTGTCGTGATAAGCGCTTAAGTACGCTCTTTGTATAATTTGGGCATTCTCGTAAGCTTCATTCCTAATTTCTTCCAACTCGAAGTTTGAGTAATCGTTTTCACCGCTTTATCTAAATCCATGTTTAGCTCTTTAATTGCCCAAGTGGCCTTATGTTCAAGTTCAAGCGGAAGGTGGCACGCTTTCCCAAAGATTAACCTAGTGGCTCATCCCAATAGGTGTTTTGTAAGCGGTCTGGTATGCTCCATAAGGCATCATTTAACTTAAATGCCCAATCCTTCCTTGAAGGGCATACGCAGTGCGTTCCAATATTCCCCTTAATTTGCCTATTACTTACTTCCACTAAACCGGAAGTTTGAGGATGATATGGAGAGCTACCTTATGTGTGATGTTGTACTTGTTTAGTACTCCATCAAAGAGTTTGTTACAAAAATGGCTACCTTCATCACTTATTATAGCTCACAGGCTCCAACCTCTTGAATATGAAATCTTTCAAGAATTTCACAACAACATTAGCATCATTGGTTTTGGTGGGGATAGCTTCTACCCACTTGGACACGTAATCCACAATGAACCAAAATGTATTGAAAACCATTAGATGGGGAAAAGGACCCGTAAAGTCAATCCCCATACATCGAAAGAGTTCAACAACTAAATTAGATGTCAAAGGCATTTCATCTCTTTGCTTATGTTTCTGTTCTTTGACATCTATCACATCATTGTGCACAAAACATATAGTATCTTTAAAAAGAGTGGGCCAAAAGAATCCGTGCCGTAATATCTTACTGGCTGTCTTTTCACCTCCAAAATGACTCCCACAATGAAGTTCATGACAAAAAGTCGAATGCTCTTATGTTCTTCTTCGTGTACACATCTCCTGATGACTTGATCTTGACCAATCTTATATAAATAAGGGTCAAATCCTAAATAGTCCTTAATAGTTTTAAAAACCTTTTCTTGTCCCGATATGAAGTGTTAGGTCGCAAACACCAAGTGGCAAGATAGTTTACAATATCGCATACCACGGGTTCGGACCATGAAAATAAGCGTTCATCGGAAAGGTTTCAACTATATCTTCATTACTCTCATCTTTAAGAGAATTGAAGTCGAAATCAACCTAGACAAATGGTCGGCTACTAAGTTTTCACCTTGCCTTTCTTATCCTTGATTTCTAGGTCAAATTCTTGTAAGAGTAAGACCCTTTGATTAATCTTGGGTTGGCATTTGGTTTACTTAATAGGTATCTTAAAGCAGCGTGATCAGAATGCACAATCACTTTAGATCCTACTAAATAAGACCGAAATTTGTCTAAAGAGAATACTATCGCCAAGAATTCCTTTTCAGTGGTGGTATAATTCATTTGGGCATCATTAGTGTTTTGCTAGCATAGTAGATGACATGGCAAACGCTTATCCACTCTTTGTCCCAATTTGCTCTGTGCATAATCGAAGCGTCACATTATTTCAAAAGAGTAAAGACCAGTTTGGTGCCATAATAACGAGGGGTAGATGTTAGTTTATCTTTCAAGGTATTAAAGGAAATAGCGGAGTCATTGTTGAAGTCAAATTGACATCTTTGGATAGCAAGTTACATAAGCGGACGACTTATTTTGAGAAATCTTTAATAAATCGTCTGTAAAATCCTGCGTGTCCCAAGAAGCTTCATCCCCTTCACGAGATGTAGGGAGGTAGTTTGGATATCAATTCAACTTTTGCCTTATCAACTTCAATACCCTTGTTTGAAATTATATGTCCTAAAACTATCCCTTGTTGAACCATAAAATGACTTTTCTCCCAACTAAGGGTGAGATTGCATTCAATGCATCTTTCTAAAACCAAAGTCAATTTATGTAAGCAATCATCAAATGAGTTCCCAAAGACAGAGAAATCGTCCATGAAAATCTCAATGAATTTTTCCACCATGTCAGAAAATAGATATCATGCATCTCCTCGGAAAGTGGCCAGGCATTGCGATAACCCAAATGGCATTCTGCGAAAAGCAAATGTCCCAAAAGGACATGTAAACGTGGTCTTTTCACGATCTTACGGTGCTATGGGTACTTGATAATATCCAGACAATCCATCCAAAAAACGATAAAATTTGTGCGTCTGACTAATCTTTCCAACATTTGATCAATGAATGGAAGAGGAAAGTGATCCTTTTTCGTATATAAATTTAGTTTCCTAAAATCTATACACATTCTCCATCCAAATGGATTATTCTAGTGAGGCACTAATTCACTTTTGTCATTTTTAACAACTGTTATCCTGCATTTCTTTGGTACCAGCATTACCTTTGGACTAACCCACTTACTATCCCATGATAGGATAGATAATCCCTTCTTCTAATAATTTAAGAATTTCCTTTTTAACCTCTTTGCATGTTTGGGTTTAGTCTTCTTTGGGCCTGCCGTGCAGTGTTTAGCACCATCCTCCAAGTTGATCTTGTGCATACACATTGTTGGACTAATGCCTCTTATATCCCCTATACTCCAACCTATAGATTTCTTAAACCGCTGAACACTTTGATGAGTTCCTTTTCTTGTGATTTGGTCAAGAGTTGAAGAAATTATCACTCGGATAAGTTTCTCCTTCTCCCAAAAACACATATTTTAAGTCTCGGTAAGTCTTTGAGTTCAAGTTCGGTGGATTGGCCTCTTTAATAGATGAAGAAGCTGGGTAGATTTAAAAGTGTACTAGATTTTGTCATCACTTCATCATTGTCTAGTTGTTTAAGGTACCCATTAATTTCCTCATCTAAATCTTCTGACCTTTTCAAGTGTAAGAAACGGTTTCAAGCTTGTCTTCTATTCTCGGTTTGGAAAAGGTGTTTTGGACAAGATTATCCAAAGGATCAACATCGAATATTTCATCGATGGCGTAAATAGAAGGGAAAGGTGAAGAATCAAAACTTTAAAATGAGCATTCTCCTAAGATTTGTCGTATTGTCAAATTTCCATCTTGGACATCAATAATAGTTTTTAGTAGTTGCCATAAATGGTCTACCAAGCAATATTGTGTGCTCTCGTCCCAATCTTTGGATTTTCTTGCATATCGAACCCACAAAGTCAGCAGTATTATCGGTTTGTCTACGTACCAAAACATCCTCAACTATTCCTACGGATATTTAAGAGATCCTCATGCAGTTGAAGGGACATAGTTGTGGGTTTTAAATCCCAGATTGAGTTGTAAGAATATAGAGTAGGGCATCAAATTTATACTAGCACCTAAATCAAGCATTGCTTTAGCAACCTTCCTATCCCCCATAGTTATGTTTATAATAAAACTTCCAGAGGTCTTTCAACTTAGGGGGGTAGTTGTCTTTGAAGTACAGCTTAGAAATTTACGATACTACTACTCGTTCATTCATTCCATACCTCCTTTTCTTAGTGTTCAACTCTTTGAAAAACTTGGCATATGAGGGCACATTCATGATCACTTCTAATAATGGTAAATTGATATTTACTTTAGAGAGCATATTAAAAGATCATTGAATTGCTTATCTTGTTTGGACTCTCTTAGGTGGGGAAAAGGTACTTGCATTTGGTGTGGATTCTGTTGTCTTTTGAATTTTGGGGTGTCGATGACCCCCAATGAGTTTTCGAAGGCTTGTTAAGTTTAACACTTGTTTCTTCTTTTGCGAGATTAGAATATTCTTTGCTCTCCGAACTACAAGGTAGATTGTTAGAGATTTCGGGTAAGCGGTATTGAAGTACCTTACCACTTGAAGGCGGTTCTTACATCCTTTGCTTGCAGTTGGTTGGGCAACTTTCTGGTTCTTTCTTTTGCATTTGTTCACCATTGTGTAACTTTAGATTCAATCCTTTTTACCAAAGCCTCAATGGTGTTCAACCTTTGATTAGTCATCAATTGGTTGTCACGACTAACTTGAATAAAAGCATTCAAGCTATCTTCTAAGGTTGGCTTAAAAGCTTGGATTGGTGGGTAAGGGTGGTTGTTATCTGACCTTAGTGTTGGATATTGGGTGTAGGTTGGGTGATTATAGGTGTTTGGATGATACCTTTGAAAAGATTGAACTTCCTCTATGGCATCGACACTAGAATCACAAGTATTTGAACAATTATGAGTACCATGCCCAATTGAACAACACACTTCACATACCTCTTGATTTGAAATTTGGTGGGTAGTTAGGAATTGCACTTGTTTAGTCAATTCAAAGAAGTTGCAAGGTTATCTCATTATCGTGAGCCAACCATTTGACCCTTGCTTTCCTTCTACCACCTCTTTGTTGGGAATTAGAACCCAACAATTTCATAAAGATTATAGGTTTCCTCTGCGGTCTTTTTCTCCTACATGCACTCCAAGACATTATCAACCATGTATTGACTCTGTAGTGTCAATCCATCATAAAAGAATTGGTTTTGTAGGCTGTAATGGAAAGCTATGATTTTGACATTGAATGAAAAGGAGTTTGAATCTTTCCCAAGCTTCGTAGAAAGGGCTCTTCATACATTTGAGAAAATGTTGCTATCTTTGTTCTTAGATCAACCGTCTTTTGATGGGAATAGAACCTACCCATAAAAATTTCATTTGCCTCCCAAGTTTTAAGAGAACATTTGTAGAAGTAATGAACCAGGACCAAGCTTTATCTTTGAGGGTGTAAGGAAAACACCTCATCCTAAGTTGATCTTCGTTAATTGCATGTAGTGGAAAGGTTTGGACAATAGCATAGAATTCTCGAATGAAATGCAAAAGTGGTCTTCATTAGGGATACCAGTAAAGGAAGGCAACAAAGAATAATGAATCTTTTTCAATTCATAATTCCTTGTACCTTTTGTAATTGGATGCCTGGAAGTTACATTGCCAATGATTGGTATTGTATAGTCTTTCATCTTTTTCCTACCTATCTTGACAGATCTCCCATGGTTGTTTGTAGTTGAAAATGATCCTCCTCCTATTGTGTATCAACATTTTGCTCTTAAAAAAAACAATAGTAGATATCTCTAAGAAATATTTATAATTTGATAAAGCAAAAAGGTGCAAGGAACCTAAATTTTTTTTTTTTTTTTTAATTTTAATTTTAACTAATGGACTACAATTTTCAAAACAAACGAATTTATTTCATTTGAATTTTATTACACGCAAACTAAAACAAAGGAAAATACAACAATGGGTGACCTCCCATATAGGACTAAAATTTTATCGTCTTCTAGTAAGACGTTGCTTGGAGATTGCAGAATGAAAAACTCAATGTCTCCTCTTCATTGAATTCATTTAAGTATCAAATTAGTCTTTGCTCTTTTGCAAATGTTCAACTAACTGTTCAACTTGAACTTCCACCTTTTTGATAGAAGCTTCCACAGAGTCCAACCGTTGATTGGTTTTAGATTAGTTATCCCTACACACTTGAATAAAAGAATTCAAGTTGTCCTCAGGTTGGTTTATTGGGAATGCTTCTTGGAATAGGTGGGTGGAATTGGCTGCCTGGTTTGAGCTTTGAGTGAAAGGAGGGTTGTTTTGCCTCCAGGAGAAATTTGGATGACTTCTCCACCCAGTTATAGGTATTTGAATTGGGATCAAACCTTGGTTTCGTTGATATGCTCCCAACACATTAACATTCGTGTCCATTGTTTCTCCTTGATATGGATGAAGCCAGTACTCATGTCCCATGCTATACAAACCATATTGTTCATTATTGGTGTTGGTTTGTGTAGTGAGAAGGGCAACTTGCTTAGTCGATTGAACAAGTTGTTGTTGAACTTCATTACGGAGTCGATTTCATGAACTCGGCTTTTCTCACCAGGAGCTTTTCATTTGGGAATTAGCACCCAAAGATCTCAAAGAGGTTATACGTCTCGAGGCGGTCTTTTCTCCTATTGCTCCTCCTGGCGTTGTCGACAATGAACCGACATTGTTGTGTAAGTCCATCGTAAAAGAATTGGTTACGCAACCGCAGGAAAGCTATGATGGGGACATTGAGTGAGAAACATTTTGAACCTATCCCAAGCTTCATGGAATGGTTCTCTTCCATCCGAGAGAAAGTAGCAATCTTTCCTCTCAACTCGATGTTTTTGGTGGGAATAGAATTTTCCCATGAATTTGTGTAAATATTACCCCATGTCATCGAGAACACGGGAAGTGACATCAACCAAGCTTTGGCCTTATCCTTTAAAGTGTAGGGAAAACATCTCATCCTAAGTTGATCCTCGTTTAGAATAGGGGGAATGTTTGGACCGTAGCATAGAAATCTCTCATAAAGGAAAGAGAATCTTCATTAGGTAGCCCATAAAAGGAAGGAAGCATAGAAAAATGAATATTTTTAAGGTCATAATTCAAAGCACCCAATTGGATAGCGGCGATTCTTAGTGCCAATCACCGGTCTTGCAAACTCCTTCATCGTGGTTTCCCTAACATGTTGGTTTTCCTCCATTTCTTTTGGTTCTAGTAAAGGATTAAGACTTGATTCTATGTTTGGCTCAAAAACAGGTTGATGGGTGGAATCCAGTTTTGTTGACACTTGTTTAAATTTATGAAAATTATTTACATATGGTGTAAGAGGGTTTCCTAAGGATCTCCTACCACGCATATACTATTGTAAACGTAAATTTAAAACTCCTGTCAACAAAATAAAAAATTTAGAGAAAATTACATGGTATTTAATACAAAGCACTAAACAAAACTAGTTAAACCCTAAAAAAGAAAAAAAAATTATTTTTTTATTATTTTTTATTTTTTTCTATTATTATTATTTTTTTCTTTTTATATTATTATTATTTTTTTTATTTTTTTTGTTTTTTTGTCTTTTTTTTATTTTTTTTTATTTTTTGCTTTTTTTTATTTTTATTTTATTTTTATTTTTTATTTTTTTTATTTTTTATTTTTTATTTTTTTTAAATCTTAATTTTATTTATTTTTACTTTTTTTACTATTCTTGAACAGTAAGTTTTATTTTATTTTTTTTAATTTTCCTTGTTTTTTTTTATTATTAAATTTGAAATTTGAAAATTGTTTTTTTTTTTGTTTATTTTTTTATTTTTTTATTTATTTTTTTATTTATTTTATTTATTTTATTTATTTATTATTTATTATTTTATTTTATTTTATTTATTATTATTTATTTATTATTATTTATTTTATTTTATTTTATTTTATTTTATTTTATTTTATTTTTTTATTTTTTTATTTTTTTTTATTTTTTTATTTTTTTATTTTTTTTAATTTTATTTATTTTTATTTTTTTTATTCTTATTTATTTATTAATTTAATTTAAAATTTATTTACTTTTTTTTTTTTACTTCAAATTTCAAAATGCAAAATTATTTTATTATTCATGCTATTTTTTTTATTTATTACGAAATTGAAATTTGAATTTTTTTTTTTTATTTTTTTTAATTTTCACAAACAATAAAATTTTTTATTTTTTATTTTTAATTTTTTAATAAAAAAAAATCACAATTATTTAAAACACAAAAAGTTTTTAAAATTTTGATAAATAATTTAAAAACGCTGTTCCTTCAAGAATGACGTAAAACTTGATCGGTAGAACCGACGCCGATCCTACCCGCATACAATTGGTTTTAATATTTATAAAACTCTCATGAAGTGCACGAATCATTTCAAGAAAATGATAAGTATACTCAAGTCGATCTAAGGAAGGAATGTATGTGGTTTTTAATTTATTATTCAAACTTTTAAAAGCGAAATTAAATCCTAAACATCCTGTCACGATAGTTTGGTTTTTGTGTTCCTAATCTAATAACATAAAATAAATAAACATATATATGATTAATTAAATATAATCTAATAAAATAAAAATAAATATAGATACAAATTCAATAAATAATAAACATATATACTGATTCAATAAATATTCATGCAAATTTTTATTATTTATATTAGCGGAGTATGTATGGATATAATAACTAAATTAATTATGCTTGCTCATATTATCTAGGTTATTAAAGATATAAATTGATATTTTATTGATTCTCTCTTTTATATAAATACCACCTTTGGTGGGGTTAGATATTCTTTGTTAACTAAACAAATCAATTAACAGCTATGGGTGGGGTTGATAACTAATTTGCTTAATTAAATTAATTCCTTTTTCTAAGAGATTGAAAATGAACCATTTAAATGCCACCTTTGCTGGGGTTAGACTGATTTAAACTTTATTCAAGGTGTCCAAATTAAACATAAGAATTTAATTATCAAGTACTAACTTTCAAGTTTTAAAACCACTATTGAAAACATGTTGTCAATACATTTTCACATAATAATTCTTATAAAAACTTTTGAAATAGAGTTTCACTCTAACTACCTAGGCGATTGTACCAACAAATAAAAGAGCACTACTCTAAATTAGTAGGATAACTAAACCTTAAAATCTAATTTTCAGGTTTAAGTTTGTAATGAAAAATAATATATTTCTCTCTAACATTCTTAATTAAAATCTTGAATAAAAACAAAATCAATTCATTTTAGAGATTTTTACCTATTTAATATTTCGCAAGCATAACAACGTCATTATTACATCATATTTACTAAACAGTCAGCATAGTTAAATTTAACCACAGACAAGTTAAATATAACATGTAAGAATAAAGCATAAAAATAACTGTAAAGAAAATAAAATCCTTACAGAACTTCGACGCTATTCCCGTAGCTGGAAAACCTCCAAGCGGAATTTGCACTCTCATTTATTGAATCAAAAATCTAAATTATTACAAAACATTACAAGTTCCTCTCAAAAAGAGAAGAACTCTAAACCTAAGAGAATTGAACTAAAAACTAAGAGAAAAACAAAGAAAAGCTTAGAAACTAAGAGAGAAACTAAGAAAAACTCAAAAACTAAGAAATGAGAGAAAGAAAGAAGAGAGAAGTGTGTTTTGAAGGTGTGTTTTGAAGTGAAGGGAAGGGGAGTATTTATAGGTGAGGATGGAGAGAAAAAATGAGTAAAAAAAATGTTAAAAAATATTTAAAAATGTAAAACGCGTATTGGAATTCTTGATGTCATTAATGACGTCCATGACGTCCTGGGCGGCCGCACGTGAAAAATGGGGCGAAAAGGCGTTGGGGCGAAGCGGTGGGCGCGCGCGTGAGCGCAGAGGCGCAGGCGCGATGGAGAATAGCGCGCGGGGCATCCGCGCGCGCGATCCGGCGTCTGTAGCGCGATCTGAAGCGTCTTCTTGCGCGGGGCTCGGCCGCGGCGGGCGCGATTTTCTCCTTTTTGACATTTTTGACCCTTTTGACCCATTTTGTCCAATTTTTCCATATTTGTTGACCTTTCCCCATTTATTTATTAATATATTTGTGATGTATTGCTTCCAGTATTCCTCTTTGTGTCTTTAAGTTGCGTTTTTAAGCCAAAATACGAAAAACAATAAAAATACCCGTGATTCCGAAAAAGACAAATATATATAAATATATGATAAAACATATAAATATATATATATATTAATCATTTAATGTGCATAAAATCATGGTTATTTTAGTGCTTTTTGAGCACTCATCAACCGCCATTTTTAGAGTCATAGTTCTTACTATTTCTTGATGGACAATTCCTCTTGAAATGGCTTTCTTTGTGGAATATGAAGCACCTGAATTTTTTCTTGCTTCTAGACTTCCTTCTCCCCTTAGACCTATTAGTTCTCTTCTATGATCTCCCTCTGATGAATAACCCTTCACTGGTATCTCATTCTTTCTTAAAATTATTGTGATCAAGTTCTCGATATTTCAAAGATAAGACAACAAAATTGAGCTTTAGTTCTTCCCTTTTAAACTTGATTGTTATATTAAGTTCACTAAAAGACTCAAGAAAATAGTTGAATAGGATTATTACTTGATCCTCTTGATCAACCTTCTTGTCTAGATTGGCTAATTGGGCATTAATCATCTTGAATTAATCAAGATTGTATTCAACTATCTTCATTTGATAAAGCTTGAAACTAAAGAGCTTTTCTTTCAAGAATATCTTGTTTGACAATGTCTTGTGATTATACAATGTTTCAAGCCTTTCTCAAATCTCTTTGGCACTTTTTAAATCTAGAATTTTTCATAGAACATTATCAATCAACCATAACTCAATACAATTGCTTGCTTTCTTCAAGATTCTCTTTTTTTCTTCCTTTTTTATTTCAATAGGAAACACTTCATCAATAGCAAAGTATAACTCTTTTTGTATCAACACATTCTTCATCTTTCTTTTCAATAGTGAAAAGTCACACATTCCATCAAACTTCTCAACATCTTACTTAATGGTATCCATTGATATCTTTTGAGTTTTTTTATTCCTTAAAGAAGATAAATAGTGTCAAGAATTTCTTAAAACTAAAAAACTTACTTTCGAGTGCCTTGAGTCTTTCTTGATTGCCATATTTTCTGTCCTTGTAAATCAATCCATTAATCTTCTCAAATAAATCTATGATAGCAGTAATTATTAGGAAAATCACTAGTTCTTGGACCCCCTTTTTACACACACACATGGTGATGGGTTTGCCTTGAGTGGAAACACAATTTAATGATAGAAAACAAGCACATAAAGTCATAGAAAGACACATAATTTATTGTGTGGTTCTTCCTCAAAATAAGGCTTACATCCACTGAAAGCAATGCAATTCCAATCCACTAGAAACAATGGGTAATCCTTACAACAAATTCAACCCTTCATAGCCTTATCTTTCTTACCTTGAACCAAGAAATATTAACATAAACTCTCAAGAAATTCTCTCTTTTACAAGCCTTTCTCTCTCTACAACTCCATATCTTATACACCTCAATTTTACACTCTACAATCATATGTTACAGTTAGTTTTGGGAATACAAGTGATTACTTCTTATTTATGGTAGAGAAACCACCTTATGGTACAACATTCTGCATATAATCATAACTTTATCGAGTAATGTACCTACTGCACGCATAGCCCTAGTAACATGCAGTGTGTCATACATTGTGCATTGCCTATACTACATGAATGTGTGCATGTAAGGCTAGTTTTTGTTGTAATCTGTGAAGCACTTGTTATCACATGCACACATATTCGTTATCACATATTCACAAATTGTTTAAGTTCAAATGTTTATTGAATCTATCATTATTTCTATGTTATTAGTTTAGAAACTCAACCCAAAATAATTATGATAAGATATTTAGGTTATTTAATTTTGTTTTTAAGGATTTATTGAATGATTTAAAAAGCACATGATTTCTCTTTAGACCGACCTTGAAAGTATACTTTTCATTTTTTTATAAGTAATTCGTGCACTTTTGAGCTATTTTATAAATTATACAAAATTTGTATGCCTAATTTTGGCACATCAATTTTTTGGTATAATTGCAAGGTAAATCGATAATAACACTGAAAAATAGTTAACATTTACAAGCATCAAGAGCATAGTATGTGAGCCATGTGTCGGTTGGAAGTTTCTTGGATACAATTGGTTATTTTTGAGAACCTTATTGTGAGAGTGAATTAAGTTAAAATTATTTGAGTTCCCACATGTTAGATTGTGTATGTATTGGTTGTTTAATGGATGTCCATATTATGGTGGTTGTGTTGATTTTCTACCTTATACATTATTGATTTTTGGTTTCTAATCACAGGACATTGGATGGTATTGGCTTTGGAGGATAGTTGGGCTCATATATCAAACTAAGTTGTTATAGAGGCAAAAAAATATGAGAAAAAATAGGCAGTTAGGACAAGTGTCTTGATAGATAGATGTATTTATGTTTATACTTTTCTATCGAATTGTATCTGTTTATTATTTTTAGTGGATTATTTGCTGCTGAGTGGTTGCTTTAAGAAATCGGAGGATGTAACCACATAGATAGGGTTTACCTCATTATATCTGGTCTTTTGTATGCTCAAATGTGTGGCTAGTATAATCAGAATTAAAATGGTGTATATTCTTACGTACAAAAATTTAAACTTTGATTAGAAAGTTTATGACATTTATCGCCTACTTTCTATTTGCTGAATTATATACATATTACTTTATGATACTAACTATCTTTGATTATAAGTACTGCATATATGTTTATATCCTTGTGATTTGCGTGTTTGAGTTGAGTTCTTAAAGAGTTAGTATCTTTTTAGCCTGATTGTGTATCGAGTCTCGAACTCCTTCAATGGTGTTATGCATGATTAATATATTTATTAGTATAATCTAAGTTTCTATCATATATGTTCTAACATACTATATGTAGATTCTTATTAGAAAGCACATTTGTCATATATTTATATTATTGCATGCTTTCTTTCCTTTCTATATAGCATGTATGTAGGTTTATAATCGTCGCTTATTATGAATTAGATTAATTTTCATGTTTCTTGATTAATTTATATTGCTTATATCTGTTATATGCATGTAAGTTTGGTGTGAGTCTTTAAAGAGTTTGTATCTCCTTATCCTAGTTGTGTCCCAGGTGTTGGACTTTTTAATTGGTTTGCTATGTTTAGTTTGATCGTATATTATGAGAATATAATCATCATTTATCAAATTTGTTCCCACATATGAAGTTTTTAAGTGATCGGAAATCTTTTATTGCTTAGTATGCATTCATGTCTCATATGGTGTCTATTGATTATTATGTATGGTTGTTGCTAGTTTAGACCAGAGCCTTTGAGACATATCATCACTAGTGTATTTACTGTAGATTATAGATTTCGTATCTATTGAGTATTTTAGTTGTGTTATGAATTGAGCATGTTATTTTGTATTTCTACTGTGTAATTTGCTTAATTCATATATGTGATACCGACTTGGCCAAGTTGATATAGAGCTTACGAAAAGATTACATAGGTTGGATTCTCCACCCCTTATCTAGATCTTGATTACCTATTTGGGTTGGAAGAAAAATTAATCTTCATGTAATTGTTTCTACGTATGAGAATCTTCAACTAGCATATGTTCATAACATCTTGAATTATTTTCAGTGCTAAAGTTTGGGTTCGTTGATCGATCAATCAAATTTCTCTTAGCTTTGATAGAGTACCCTAGGGTATAAATTGAGTGCATAAATTATCGTTAATCGATCGATTGATCGAGATCGAGATCGAGATTTTTTTAAAAATATTGATTTAAATTTCAACCAATTTGTAAAATTATCATTTAATATTTTTTTTAATATGCTTGAATATTTTAAAGATGTGTCTTAAAAATAGTTTTTTATATTATTAAGAATTTTAATGAGTTTAGGTAATTAAGTTAAAAAATTAATCCTAATATTATTAAGTTATCATTGTCACCAATATATAGATATATTAGGATTGAATGGATTATAAGGTCAAAAACATAAAGTTCATTATTGCAAGATAGAGAGAGGAAAGGATGAGATTAATTCATATTAATGAGTCAATGCATACATCATAGATGGAACCAAAAGTTAAGAAAGTTGGAGAATCCCTTCAATAATAAGGCTATTCGCCTTCGGGATTAATCAAATTCTTTTACTTCACTCATAATTGTTAGCAAATTGTTTCATATTGTTATATTCATATAGCTTCTTTTTAATTTATTTTTTACATTTTTAGATTAAATAACTTTGTATAATTATGATTATTTGATTAAATTATTAATTTTTAAAGAATTTGTTTTTATTTAACTTATTCTAAGATTTTTTAGTTGATTTGATTTATATGAAATATATTTTAAATTTTTTAATTAGGATTTGGTTGTTATTAAAATTTGTCTAGAACACACATGAGTTATTTATGATTTTATACTAACTTTTTATAGGTTGATCCATGAATATATCTAATTTGTGAAGAACTACTAAGAACATTGGTCTGAATCCACTCATGTTAATCTTAGATGCTTTGAAAATAGAGCATAAACTTGTTAGTAAAGTACATTATGATATTATCATAGAGAGGATAATATAAGACCAAGTTTATATTTAAAAATTAAATTTTCATATTTGATAGATTAGGTGGCCTGAACAAACTAGTACTTTTTTTTTCTCTTAGGTCATTATTGTAGCCTAAATTGTTTCTATCTAAAAATCTCGTATATTATTTTTGACTTAAATATTTTATTATTTCTACGTGATTATATATCTAATCGTTATATTTATTTTACGTATTAATAAATTGATTAAAATTAAAAATAACCTAATCACCTTTATCTGGTTTTATTTGATTCATTTTACTATAAATCCCTTATTTATTTTTAAGGTTAGCATAAATATATTTTATTTTTGATTAATTATTTCAAATTTACTACTATTTAGACATGTAAAAGTTATTTGAAACCGTCAATGATAGATAAATTTGCATTAATAAAAATAAGGGAGAGTCATTCATTTTTAGAAGAAAAAACAATTGTTTTAATATTTACAAACTAACCCCTCACTTATGATTGCACATGATTTTTGCACGTATAAATAGTAGTCAAATTGAAATAATTAGCCTAAAATAATCTTATATACACCTTAAAATTATGTAAAGGATACATTGCACCTTTTAAAAAAATTAGAAACTAATATGCATTTTTTTTTAAATCTAAGGAACTTGATTACGCTCAAAAGTATTACGTTTAATTAAGCAATTGTTATAGTGTAGCTTTATGTGTCGATTCCACAAGAAAGCCAAATAAATTAACAAAATATTATCATAAAATAATAAATAAAAATGATAATTGAGAAATAAAGAAAATAATAAGAATTAAATATAAGAATTTAAAAAAAAATCAGTATTAAATAGCAAAGCTTCGAGATTTACTTAATTGTTTCATTTTAATATTACAAACTTCAATTTTTATTTATTACTCAATTACTTACTTCACATCTCAAATAAACAATTGAAATATATAAAATTGAAGATAAATAACAAAAATTATTATATTTATTTTAAGAAAATAATTTCATTGAAGAATAAACATGATTTATTGTTATAAGTTATCTAAGATCGATAATATACCAAAATAAAAATATCGTAATAAAAGATTAACTTATAAAATAAATATAATAATTATAAGCTAAATTTTACCCATAAAAATGATTGAATTTATATGAAATGAATAATATAATATATTAATTATAGTAAAGGATGAATAAAGTAACTTCTCAAAATAAAATAAAAAAGTAAGGATCTTTGTAATTTTCAAATGCTATCCATGTATTGAATGTCTCGTCTATTTATAATGTTTGAATATAAAGATTTATCAAATCTTGATAATATCAAGCTATTTTTCTATCTTTTAACATGATCAAGAATTATATAATTTACAATTTTATACAAAAAAAATAATATCATAAATACTAGTAATAGATGTTCAAATGTAAAATATTTCGTATTTTAGCTCATTTTTTGATATGATGTAATCAAATTTGGATGTTCTCGATGAAATATAAAATTGTAGATAAATCTTTTATCTTAGACATCCACTTGAATCCTCTCATTTGGATACCAAAAATTATGATTCAAATTCAATAACTTGTTTGTGAAATATCACGAAGATATATTGCTAAAATTAAATTTTAATTTCTTTTGTTGATTTTGTTGATCTATAATCATAAAATAATCATAATTAATACAAATTAATATTTATTGAATTAATATAAATAATTATTAATTCTAAATTTTTAAATCATAAATATTAATTTATTTACACATTTTAAATATATATTTTTATATTATTATCTAACTCAAAGAAATCTTTTCAAGAAAAGGAGGATTTATATCTAAACATTCTATCAACTCTTCGAGAATGACACTAACATTTTTTTAAAAAAATAATAAAAATATTACATTTAAAATTCATAATTATAAAAATAATATTATTTATATCAAATTTTTATATTTTTATTATTAAAATTTTTATATCATTATAACATGTTAAATATCATTTAATTAGACACCGTTAAAATAAAATTATGATTATTTAGACTCATTTAATATTGAATTCTGTTCATTTTAACTCAATTCAATATTATTAAAACATTGTTTTTATTATTATATATTTTATAGATATTATTTTATGTAAATTTACTTCTTTAATGATAATTAAAAAAAATTAAACAATTTTATATGTGATAAAGATTAACCGAACAAGTTGGGGTTGTCTTTACATTTTCTTTGGCTACTCGGTTATAAACAAAGTAATTTAAAATGAAAGATTTTTTTAAAATTAGATAAAATAATATTAATAAAATTTATAACAATAAAAACATTCTAATCATATTAAATATAAAAAATTTAGACATAATTCAAAAATGAACAATCTAAAAATCAAATTTCAACTTTAACACCATGATTGTTTATTATGAAATGTTTGACATTTAATAATAAAAAAAATGTAAATTGATGATAAAATATATTATTTCATACTTTAAATTTTAAGAGATTATTTTTATAATTCCAAATTTTAAAATTCTTATAAATATTGTTTTTTCAATGCTTTATTGGCACTATTGATTAAAATTTAGTAATATATTTCTAACTTTTTAAAAAACAGACTTGTCTACCTTATCCTGTTAATCTTTTCCGCCTCAATTGTGTATGCAAACGTAAATAGATTTGTTCTAGCTAAAGAACTTGCATCCAATTTGAGACTTCTAAGAACACAGTTAATCTTTAAAAAAATAAAAATAAAAAGTTAAAAAGAAAGTACAGGAAACATGGTCGTAAATATCCCTTATATCTCAGAGTAAAAGTTTATCAATTAATTCCATTACTTTAAAAACAAAAAAAGGAAGCAATTAAAACCAAAACATATTATTTTAATAATTATTTTATTAAAATATTATTCTTTTTAAAGTAATATTTTAACAAAAAAAAAACTAAAATAATACAATTTGTTCTTAATTCACTCATTTTTTCAAAGCTAAAAAACTAGTTGACATTACATATAATCTAAATAACCACACAAATGATTTAATCTAAATTACTTTGGACATTTTTCTCAAAAATAAAAATTTAATAATAAAGAACATACACTTATTGTACTATTCATTTACCACATACAAAAAATAAATCCGCAGATGATGAGAAGGGAAATTGTTTTAATGTTTATAAACTGTACAAAATGGAGGAAATTTGTACAAGTGCAAAATCCAGATTTAAATCTGAATAAAACTTCAAATACGCAAGCAGCTATTTTCCTGACAACATTATTCTCCTACCCTAGGAAAGACTGGGTTAGTACTTCGTAGGTTTTTAACAGTTATCCCGAAATTTATATAAAATCATATACAAGGTGAAACTGTCTAATCAAATTAGAATATAATGCGTTTTGCCTCTACATTCTTGAACGCATTTCTAATTTCAAATATAGTGATGAGAAGGAAGGCTTGAATATCTTGAGAAGCAGGTTAAGTGATTCTCACATGGCAAAAATATCTTCCATTACTAACTCTGTAGCAATTCAAAGAGCTATTCACCAGTTGAAATTGGCAACAAAAATGGTAGCAAAAACCATTAAAAAATGTCGACCCTTCATGACAATTTATTATTTTCCTGTAAGCTTATAGTAGGCGTACAACCCAGAGCCAAAGAAACCAAGAAATTGCCCAATCACATTCAACTGTAAAAGAAAATTAATTAGATTCAGCAGCAAGGAAAATAGGAAGAATGGTGATATCTATTTCAAATGTACCATTCAGAATAAACCCTTAAACTAAAGGGGATTTCAGACTCACCAAATCAAATGGAAGCCCACCAAACAATGCCCAGCCCATTCCAATGGTAAAAAGATCCTTCAACAACATGGAAGTCACATAAGATGACTGGTGGATAAAGTCTACTCCAAATAATGACATTCACTCAACAAACTCTTATGCTTGGATTATGAGATCACACCAATTCACGAGTAAGATGAACCACAAGTACTCATTTCAACCCTAAATTTTATAATTTGGCTGTCATAGCATGCAAGTTAGAATATAAGGAACAAACCTTCATATTACCACAAATTGTTTGAGTGAGGGCTGAGTTGAGTGTGGTGTTGAGGAATATACTGTAATTCAAGAAGAAGGCCAGTATACATGAACAAAGCAACACAATCTGCAAAGGAAGAGGGATGAAAAAATTATGACAAATCCTCTGGCATCAACATTTGTAATCAAATTATCAAAATTCTAAATGGAATTTTACTACTCACCCAAATGCCTCTACAGAAGTATGCCACACTGGCACAAACACACACCCCAAATAAAAAGGAACACGAACATGATAATTGAGTTATTATTGATTAATAAATACTTCTCTATATAAGATGCAAACAGTACAAAAGTAAGATAAAAAGACTACAATACTTTGAAATGCCCTATAAATGAAGCATTTATTATAGTTGTAAACATATTATATCACAATAAATAAAAAGTTTGAAGCTATTTAAAAATAGAAAAATATTAAACAATGGTTGTTTTTATTTTCAAAGAGGAGTTCTAGTGAATAGAAAGTACCAGAAAACCAGGCGAAACCAGATGAGTAAAATTGACTGTCATCATCCAGTCACCCTGAATAAATGTCCAAACCAGCAAAATTGGTGCACAAACGATTCCTATATACATTAAAGCAACATCATTCCTGTAGCTAGTGCAACTGTGATTTATATTATACTTAAAAGCAGCTAGGAAAATTCCAAAGGCATGAGTTAAGTTGGGATCTGTAAGCTTACCATTGCACCACATAAGGCCAAAGCTGTTTAGGCCACTGGATTTCCCTGGGAAACAAAAACTTCAATGCATATTTTAAAAGATATAGTTACAGTAAAAGATGTGGGAGTAAAATGTAAACCAAGGATAGGAAAAATTGAAAAAGAAATACCAATACGTGCTATTGTTGCAAGGTATATTGCTGTCGTGATGTTGGCTAAGAAAACAATTGAATAGCCGTAAGTGTCAAAAGACAAATCATGGGCTCCAGCAATAAATGCACCAAGAATGATCAAAGCAACACTGAAAAAATCCTTAAATGTATTCAGTTATATGAACTAGAAGTCTAGCAACATGCTTCAAATCTCTTCCATGTAGCATAAAAAGAATCAAGAGTTTAATAAGCTATCCATTTGACCAGCAATAAAAAGGAAAAGAGTTTGCAGGGTGTTGAAAGGGAAGTATGGAACCCTAAACGGGCCTATGTAGTGTGCAGGAAAAAGATTCTCGTAGCATGACCCTTGTATGTCACTCCAATAGAGTAGAATTGATAAATAGCACCTTAATGCGGTTACAGCAATAAGTTTTTGTTACCAAGTTCAAAACAGTTTATGCTCTTCATCTAATGTTTTCTGGTGTAACATCTTCATTATTAAATTAGAAAATATAAATCTACTTTGGTAACTTAGGAACATCATGAATAACGATATTTAATGTTGAGCTTGGTACCTGTACCTTAACAATGGGCCCAAATTTAGTCCTAGGTGTAGATTCCATCAAATTAACAGTCAACATCAAGTAAACCTTAAATTAGTCAAGTTTCACCAACATGACCATTCAATTTGAGGACAAAAATTAGCAAAGCAACGCCATTCCCAACCATGATAATTTTATTGTTGACAAACACTAGTACCTGGGTGTTGGGACTAGATTTCAGCACAACGACATAAATTAAGGTCTGGGATTAAATTGAATAAGTTCATTTAACAGGGACGTTAAAAAAACAAGAACCAATTCTGAAAAGTATTAGAACGTCAACATATAAATGATAAATACAGTATAAAGGTCACCTTCCTACAACAGGAGATGTATATCTCTGCCCTGCCATAATATACTCCATTATCATGGTGAACACTACAGTTGTCCGGCGAAGAGTAGTGTACATTGGAACATTCACTCCACGAACGGATGCCATAGATGATAGCTTTCAAGGAGAAAATAAGTAATCAGCACACATTAAGTACGACACTAAATAAGAGTGTATATATATATATTTCTAAGCTATATCTCCAAGTGATATTTCCAATATTATGCCATGGCATACCTACCATGTAAAGCAAATAAGCTCCTGAAAGAGGAAGGGTATGCTTCACTGTCTTTAATGGCACAAATCTCGTGGTATTATCAGAAAATGTCAAAGGTTCACCTACTGTGAAAGAAATCATCCTCCAACGTCTCAGTGCATATAGAAAACTACACGAACATATCATCTGCAAAGACATTAATTTGCACGATTTCAGGTTGCAGACCATAATGATGCATGAATCATTATTAAAATACTGCACTTGACTTTCTAAAGGCATAAACAATGAGTGATGAAATGTCCCAATGAAATGATAACCCACCTGCTGCACTTCCAAATGTTCTGCAATACCTGTGGTTCTACTATAAATGGTGAAATTTCATCGTCAATCAAAACCCAGAGTAGAGGTCAATAGGATTGGTTGAAGTAGGTGGTAAAACGAGTTAAAAATGAAACGAGAGATGTTTAACTTTTGACCTAAATAGGCCAGAAGATAGTTATTTCCTAGTTCTTGCTATGCTTGATAGACTAGAAGTAAAGTTGAGTCATTTTAAGTCTGACTTGTCTGATATAAATTTAGGGTGTGAAACTGTTTTAAGCTCAATCTAATACCTGCTCCAGGCTGTTCAACAAGCTGACACCAATTATTTTATGTATAAGATTCTGTGCTTATAGAATAAGCCCATAGTCTATGATTCAGATGAAAATGAGAAAATCAAAACAAAATGAAAATAAGAAGTCCTTGAAAAACACAAAATTTCATAATTTGCTAGTATAAAAGGCACACACAAGTTAGAGAACACTAATCAAACTTCAACTTTATATATACAATGATGGGGACCTTGGGAGTAGAAAATATAACACTTCAATGATTGTTCTACTCCTGCTATTTAATCATATCATTGACTCATAATTTTGTCAACCACACAAAAGTATTATTTTCTTCATCTTAATCTCTCTTATTTTGAAAATATAAGTTATTAATTCTTTAGACTTCTTTATTTAATTAATCTATAAAACATTAATGGTTGTGTTTGATTGATTAATAAGTCTAATTTATTTATGATATTTTGATCATATATTTTTATAACTTCTTTATTTTCATTATTGATTTGTTGGATCAAATAATTGTGTTATATCATAATTATTTGGTTTGATTGTTAATCTTTGAAGAAACTATCTTTATTAAACTTGTACCTGAAAAAGAGTGATGATATTTACACATGGGAAGTTATAAGAAGAAAGAGCGGCTTTGTTGAACATAACCAAGAGTACTGCAGCACAGAAAGAGAATAAATTAAGTAACCACATAAAATCATACGTGAAAACACCAACACTGATCATTGCCAACGAGCCTTTCTCTCAATAAAGGTTTGATGCTTCATGCACAAGAGAAAAACCCAAACAGGCATGGTTAATCACAATAAAACAAACTAAAACAAATCGAAAGATAAACTAATTAAGAAATAAAAGAGTAAAAGATATTCTGGATGATTCTTACCATTTATACATTTTTATTATTTGAGTTTTATTGAAATAATATTTCACTACTTACCTACCTCTAGCAGTATAGGAATAATTAGACTTCGTTATCCTTCCTTTTTCAGAGCAATCAGGTATCATAACTCATTATGGATGATAGACAAAGATGCAACGGAATAGCAAAACCAACCAATGCTTTCGTAAAATTTCCAGTTACATAACATTAAGGGGTATATGAGATACATGTAGCCAATACTAAACCATGAAGACCATGTATTCGCTTTTACAACTTCACACCAAAATCAAGGGTCTATAAGTTCTATTGTTTTCGTGTTGACATTCCCATGTGCAAACACAAAGTCTGTATTATTTTATTTAGTGTATTGTCTAATCCTATATAAGAGCAATTACTATTGGCTCAATACTGCATACACTCATTTGTATTTACACTTTCTATATTTCATGACACACAGGGTTGAGAGCATATAGTTGGCATGTTAAGGTTGTGTATATACAACAGGTTAATTTTTGAGTTTGCGGGTATTTGTGAAAAATTAATTAGAATTTTTTTTGAACAAAATGACTACTTTTTGGAGCTCATCGAGGCAGTTGTTGTGTAGTCGGCGAGAAATTACAACCATTATGCTCACAGTGACGACTATTATCTTCACCAAGGTGATCAATGAGAGTCGCAACTCTAGGGTTTTCTATAAATATCCTCCCATTTATATTGCTTTGATTAATTAAAAAACATGAGGAAACTCTAACAGTTTGCAAACATGAGTTTGCTTTAGTGAAAATTGTTTTCTTAACTTCTATATCAACAATACGGAATATGTTGTGTAGTTTCATATTGTTAATACGTAGGGTGATTCATGAAAAGTTAATTAAAATTTGATTAACACCAAGACATACTTTACATCTAGGTACATGTACATAGGATTGTCCTTACTTTAAGTTGTTATCACAAATTGAACTTTTGGTGATTGTACCACATCACATGGTAGTGGGGCTTTAGAGGAGAGCAAGATTCACATTGGATTGTCGTTGCTATGTAGAAAGTAGAAGAGGCAGTTTAAGTGTAGTCAAGAGTAGTGCTCTAACATTTACATAGTTTAATAATATGAAAATAACAAACAAATTTTATAGTATTTTTATAATATTTGTAAAGTTTATAGTACGAAAGTAACAAAAAAATATTTGACATTATTTTGTAACCACTCCTAAAATTAGATGGTAAATAAATCTATTTACTTGATCCGAATATGTTTCTATAGAAGAGGATCAAATAATGATTGAATTTTTTTTTAACAATTCTCATATTACATGTTGCTTATGCCATGCTTGCTAGTGTTGCCTTGATGTGTGTTGGCGGTTGATTATTTATCTAGCTACTACTGTATTGTAAACTGGCTATTTTCTTTCTTCTTTCCTATTGATTGCCTGTTGGTTGGCCTACGCTACATATTTCCACTGTGTGCGAGAATTGGGTGAGTCCTAAGGTGCCTGTTTTACCTTGCTTTAGTTGTGCACTAAGTATCAAACTTTACAATTGGTACCAGAGTGGAGTGCTTTGTCGGTTGAAGGTGCTCTCTTCTCTACTCCTAGACATAGGATAGAGGCTCACTCTGAATCCATAGTCTCCTATGCATAATCTGTGTGAAGCTTTAGCTTCATTGCCGGCCAGAGCTCCTAGCCGACGACCGGCTACCCCTTTCGTACATCCTTTTTGGCTTAACTGTTTCGGTGTCGATTCCATCTAGCAAGCTACACATTCACCACAATGGATTCATGTGAAGGAGGTAACATAAGCAAACCTCTACTATTCAATAGGTTGAACTATGCTTATTGGAAGCCTCAAACGCGTGCTTTCTTATGGTCACAAGAGATCGATGTTAATCAAATTAAGTGTTTTGAGTACGAAAAACCTGAACACATAATCGCCCAATTCTACAGCAAGCTGAACTGCTCTAACAAGAGAGCAATGAAAACCAAGGTTATTATCCGAATAGTAGCTACAATGATAGGAAGATAACAATTTTCTTGCCTTTATGACATCTAACTTTGTTATGGACCCTTCTACTTTAACATCAAGATCTGTCACGTTTGCAGATGATCAAGATAAAGATCAAGAAAAACTACTTAAGACATACAACAAGCTCCTGAGGAAGCATATTAAGTTCGATAGGCTCAAAAGAACGTTTTGGAAAGCATTGAAGAAAAGGACAAAGAATTGAACACGTTGAAAAGTAACTCTTAATAAAGGAAGCCCTCTGTCAACTTTGAACAATATCTCTCCAAGAAGTGTGAGATCATAAAAAAAACTACAATGATATGCTGGTTGAATGCAATTCCAATCACTCCCAAATGAAGTTTCTAGAAGAGAACTTGAAGATCTCTAAATGAGCCAAGAAAATCAACGAACTGGTAGCCTTGTTTTAACCAAAAATCAAATTGATAAAATCATGCTTCTAGGAAAGAAGATTATGTTGTAAAGTGATAAAGAGTATTTGACATATGTTCTTTTTGAAAAAGATGAAGACTTGGCTACATTCTATGAAAAAATTAAAGATTTGGGCTTTTCAACAAAATTCCTTGACGCATCTATCAGATAACAAGATACCTCATAAAAGCTTTAGGAGCCAAGCAATTGAAGCTTGAAAAGGAATTTGAACACTCCAACGTACTGTGAAGAAGCTAGAGCTAGTAACTCAAAAGCTAGAAAAATTTCTAAGAAACAAAGTGCTTGAGGATAGACCCAGGTTGGGTTTTGTGAAAGAAAGCTTTACTACCTCATGTGCTACACCAAAGTTCATCAAACTAGTGACAACCGATCACAAGATGAAGACCGTGGTAGCCATTCCCAGACGTAAGTCTTAGGTTACAATCCAACTAGGCTCTTTCAGCAAGGTGAACACTTCACTTCCTGCTGATGATGGTCTCACCCTTTGCCTAAACTCTTCCTACATACTTGTCACCATTGTGGCAAGCGTTGGAATCTAAGATCACATTGTGAGAGACTAATTACTCATCATTGTGTAAGAGTGAGTTCTAATGTTGCTTCTATCCCCTCTTCTTCTCGTGTTGCTCCTCGGAATCAAATATATGTTTCGCTAACTCTTCTGTACATTCCTATTATTTATGCAATACTGTTAGTCATCTTGCTAGACAGTGTCCCAAATCATCCCCCTTTTCTCCTATTCTAATGACTATGGATGCAACTATTGTGGTTACATTTGAACATTTTCAATCTGAGTGTTTCATGCACCGACGACACAGTACTAAAAGGGCAAAAATTCGTAAACGTAATGGGATTTTTTCAAGAGTTCATTAAACAAGAATACTCAACTACACCATGCAACTCAGACTCATGTGAACCAAAAGTTACATTTTGGTACTACTACACCTCAAAAACTCTACTAAAAAAGAATGAATGTAGTTTGCTCACCTTTTTCTTTACGATCAGTTTGTATAGAATTTCAATTTCTTCTCTTTCTGTGTAGTACTTTCCATACGTGTCTATCGCTTTTTGTTCGTTACTTGTGCTTTTCTTGTTAATTTGTTTTTAAACATAAAATTCTTAAGAAAATACAAAAGTTTCTTTTAAAATGGGCTCCATTCTTTTTCTTCTCTATCCTCTTTAACTACTCGTCAAGTCCCTCGTAGACCCCTCACCGAGCGTGCTTAAATACATGTTATGGTCTCATCAACCCTTCGACAAGGTCTTAACAAAGAGGTCTAACAAGCTCATTGGTAACCTATACATACCCTCTATTTCATTTTCAAACCACAGACTTTCTAAGCACTTCTTTCTCCCTTTAAACACTTTGAGGCACTTCTCTCAAATAGCTTTACCCCCAACCCTTGTCTAACCTTCCAAAAATGGCCCCTAAACATTCAAGGAAGAATAGAGATGCTCCTACCAATACCAATGACAACATAGAGAAAACTTCAAATGCTCTTGTTCCACCTCTTGCACCGATTATGGCGTTTGTGTTAAGCGACCTATGCAGATTGATGACTTTCCTACGATTAAAGAAAGGTTTGCATACTTTTCTTGGATTACTGTCTCTCTTGATTATAAACATGACCCTACTTTTGTTCAAGAATTCTATTTTCCTATCTTTCCCCATAGCACTCGTGCATTTTTTGTTTTCTTCACCTTAAGATGAGAGTTGTTCACATTCTCTAGGAACAAATTCGAATATTGTCCCTTCCAGATCTTCATGATCCCTATTTCTTATCCTTCATCGGTAGAATGACTACCTTCTTAGTTGGCCCTGAACATGGATACAGTGGAAATGCTCTTAATTTATGTGTAGTTGCATCTGGTCATCGTCCTAATGATGTTGTAAGCACTTGTGTCCATTCTTGCTCTCATACTTCTTTTGTGATCTCACACAAGGTCACTTTCCTTGATGGTGAGATGATAAACCTTGCTAGAATAATATATAGAATCAATCTTTTGTTTATTTACTACCCATACCCCCGTACACTATCCTTCCTTGATCACCCCAACGGGTGAAGCCATCTTATGTACTTTTGATAGTATCACACTTGGTAGATCCCGACTGTCTACTAGAATCTACCCTATTCGTTCCCTCACTAAGACATCTTCGATACTTTTGACAATACCATGTCTGGTAGATCACGATTGTCTACAAGAGTCTATCCTACTCCTCATTGTTCCCCGACTCTAGAGAACTCTGATTGTAAATCTGCTTCATATCAGAGTGCTTGCACTACAGCTCTTTTTTCTCTGATCTCTTCTAAAATTTCTTCCCCTTCTAGTCATAAACTGTCAAAGGTCCACTCTGTTGCAACAGAAGCTACCAAACTTCAGACAAGAATTGGCTACAATGAGACAAGATCAGTGTGTCTAAGTTTACATCTAATAATGGTGTTTATTTTGAATTCCATCCTCTGCATTTGTACTATGAAGGATCAAGCAACATGTCAAATTCTGCTCTAGGGCAAGTTGCATAATGGCTTGTATGCTTTCGATTTACAATTCAAACAGCTTGATATCTCCTCCTCATCTTCTTGTGATGGGTCTTCTACTCTAATTGTTGGGTCATAGTCTAATAATTCAGCTTTTGCTGTTTCCAACAGTATTCCTAAGGATTTGTCCCTTTGGCATAATAGGATGGGCAATGCCTCTCTGTCTATTGTAAAGCATGCTTTATCACATTGTTATATTTCTTATTCTGATTCTAATAAAAACTCAATTGATTGGTTATAACGCTTGTCAAATGGAAAAAAAAGTCATGTCTTACCTTTTTTTGTGTCTACTACACAGTGTAATAAGCCAATTCAATTAGTTCATTTTGATCTATAGACTTCACCTTCACTCTTGACAAATGGTGTTACTTATTACATCAATTTTGTTGATGATTCTCAAAAATTTACTTGGATCTTTTTTTTTTAAAAAAGTGAAGCTTGTCAAGCTTTCCTTCAATTCAAGAAACAAGTTGAATTGCAAAACATTATAGTCAGATAAGGGAGGGGAATATCAAGCTTTAAATAAATTGTCTACCTCTAGTATTATTCATATCACTTCTTGTCCTCATACTCCTCACCAAAATGGTCATACTGAATGCAAGCATAGACATATTGTGAACTAAGTATGTCTATGCTTGCTCATGCTTCTATGGCTTCCCATTTTTGGGATGAGGGCGTTATCACAAGTTATATCATCAACAAATTACCAGTAGCCTTTCTTGATTTTAAAACACCTCTTGAGGTCCTTTTTAATATCAAACCTGATTACCATTTTCTAAAGGTTTTTGGTGCTTGTGTTATCCCTGCTTGCGTGCTTACACATCTAATAAACTAGAAGCAAGGTCTTTGCTTTGTACCTTTATTAGTAGGAGTGTAGTGTTTGGGGAAACTGTATTTCCATTTAATGCTTAATATCTAACATGTCAAAAGCTAATAGGCTATGTCTATTCCCTATAAAACTGTATTACCAATTCCAACTCCTAACCTAACTGATCAGTCACAATCTGTGTCTCATTTTTTAGGTACTACTCCCTAAACAACTTTATTTGCACCTCGTGTTACTATTTCAACTGATACTCTTGTATCTACACCTATTTTTCATATTGATTCATCAATTCCAATTTCTAATTCTGTCTCTATGTCTATTGTTTGTCCTATTCCTTTAACCTCTTCTAGTCAAGTATCCTCTATACCTATGCTTTCTGCTTCTTTAATTGAGCCTTGTACTTTTTTAGTTTCTAATATGTCCACTCCACCTATTTCAACATCTATTTCTCATAGTGTTCCAGTCTCCACTTTTCCGAACTCTTTAGTTCAGTCTTTTGTTATTCCAATTTCTAATGTGTTCATTCCTTCAACTTCAACTTTTGTCTCTTATGATCATATTTCTACTACATCTTCTGTGGCTATATAGTAGTATTACATTGGTGCCTTCTAACAACACTCATTCTATAGTAACAAGGTCTAAAATTGGAGTTTATAAGGCTCGTGTGCTTGCAGCTATTAGCATTGACTAGTCATTCAGTGAGCTAACAAGTGTTAAACAAGCTCTCTCTCACCCTGGTTGGAAGAAATTCATGCAAGATGAGTTTGATGCTCTTCTCAGAAACAAGACTTTGGGTTTTGATTTCTCCTTAAAACAAAAAAGTTATAGGATGTAAATGGGTTTGGAAGGTCAAGAAGCTTCCTTCTGATGTGTTGGATAAACTCAAGTCTAGAGTCGTGGAAAAGGAATTCCATCAGCAACTAGATTTTGATTTCATTAAGACATTTAGTTCAGTTGTCAAGCAAGTTATAGTAAATATTTTTATCACTATACCAATTGTATATTAATAATGATTTCCTCAATGATAGCATTAACTGAGGAAGTATATATGATACAATCACTAGGCTTTCAAGAGTCTACATATCCCATTTATGTTTGTCATTTATAGAAAGTAATAGAGCCCCCAACCAAGGTCTTGGTTTGACACATTGCAAGCTACATTACTCTCTATGGGGTTTCATCAATCCAAAGCTTATGTTTCATTGTTTTAGAAGCTTACTCCCAATATAATTTACTTGTTAGTTTATGTAGATGATATTATCATCTCAGGTAGTAATGCTAGTAAGGTAAGGAGCCTTATTTCTCTACTTAAAACTAAATTAGCTCTAAAATATCAGGGATTGTTGAGCTACTATCGGGGAATTGAGGTGTACAGGTTACCAAATGCTGACTTATTTTTAAATCAAGGCAAGTATGTTAGAGAATTGTTGCTCGAAGCTAAAATGGATTCTTCCAAACTAGTATATACTCCAATGGTTACTAATGTTGCCTTTCTATCTTTGATGGTGAGGTGTGATAATCTCTTTTATTATAGAATTGTGGTTAGGCACTAAAGTATGTTTCTCTTACAAGACCAAGCATTCCATTTTCTATGAACAAGGTTTTTAAATTTATGTCCAAGCCTCTCAATTCTCAATGGAATGCTATAAAGAGATTGTTGAGGTACCTTCAAGGAACTATTTCTTTTGATGTTGTGTTTAGACCATCCTCTCAACTCTTGCTTCAAGGATTTACATATGTTGATTGGCATCTTGCTACGAAGATAGTAGATTAACATCTGGTATTGTCTTATTCAATGGTGCTAATCCCATTATGTGGTGTTCTAGAAAACAAGCAACTATCACTAGATCAAGCTTTGAAGCCAAACATAGGACTCTTACCAATGTTGCATCTGAAGTGCTATAGGTGAAATCTCTTTTGACTAAATTGTATCTCATCTTGGCTACATCTCCCACACTATGGTGTGACAACCTGAATGCTATTGCTCTAGTTGCAAATTCAATTCTTGATGCAAGAACTAAACATGTTGAACTAGATCTTTACTTTATTAGGGAAAAAAACTATTTGGACAGTTGGTAGGGCATCACATTCCTTCCCTTCCAATGCACAGATAGATAACATTCTCACAAAGCTATTGTCTCAATCTTGGTTCTGTTTGCTAAGAGGCAAACTCAATGTCATGGTAATGCCATTGACTTTGAGGGGGGATGTTAAGGTTGTAAAGCCTAGTGATGGTGCTAATGGCAAAGCAAATGTGGAAGGTGTACGTGTGGCAAGTTAAGGAGTAAGGAAGTGTGCTCAATCCTTGATCATGGCATTTGTATAAGTGATTTGGTGATCTAGCAGTCCAAATGAATTAGTGATATGGAAAGATACACGGCTCAGATTGAGGATAGACTTGTAGTAATTATTTCCTAGGCTAAGTTATAAAAATTTGTTGGACTATTGAAGAAGTAGGGACTACTACTAACAGATTTGGTTTTGACTTTGTAATATAAATATGGACTTATATCAATCATTGATAAAATTCAACTTGTTTTCTGATCAATAATAAAATGAAGTATATTCAGTTTCTCACTTCCTTTCTTTTCTCAATCTCACAAACAATTCTTTGAAGTTCATTCGGTGAAGTGTAGATTTCTTGATTTGTAAACTCAACATCCCATAAGTACAAATTATATGAGCTGAAAAACATAGTAGATATCATTTCCCATCCAGCATAGGTAGCCATATCCTTATTTTAAGAGGTCAATTCCCAGTTACACACTTTTATGTCCTTGACATCAACAGATTGAGCTGAGAGGATTTCCTACTTCTCATAGAGATCCTTAGTGGTATGCTAACCTGAAGGCTGGAAGATATTTTCTAAGTTGGTGAGTCCAACGCAAATAAAATAGAATCAGTTCTTTAGGTATTCCAGTAAAATGACTAGAATATCCATTCAACAAACAACTGAACCCCCCCCCCCCCCGGCCCACACCCTCACGCTATTAACATGGAATGGTTACATTAGACAAGCTTATAATGATCAAGTAGCCCGAACACCTGCAGTGCTATCAAGGATTAAGGCATGGATTTCAGAAGACTAGAAAAACTAGAGCAAATGTTTTGATAAAGTCTTCAAGATGTCTTCAAGGCTTGTTTAGAACCAACATATCTTTACCTTGCACGGTTTCGGTGTCTATACTCTATACAGAACACGTCTAAATTATGAAGCAAAAGAACACGTCTAAAATGTCTCTCCTAGATCTTGAACATCTGAAATTCCTAACAAGTCGAACTTATCAACGTGATATCCATCAGTTCAAATTTTACTTTCACTCATCAATTATTGATGTGCGTTTTATGTTAGAAACACAGAAATTCGTAAAAGAAATAACATATAAAAAGTTCACGTATCTCAACCTCAATACCATAGTAATAGACTGAACCAATTTAGCGCCATCACAAACTTCAAGTAATCAAAACGAAAGGTTTTAAAAAAAAATGCATGGAAGCGATAAAATATATCATTTAAAATCCAGATATAGGCAGTGAATAATAGAATCATTTCATTTTAAAAATTTGTTTACTGACCTAAAAAAAAAGTTTTAAAGATAAGAAATGGAAATTTCTCCGTATTCCTAAACTCAAATAACATACCAGCACAAGTCATATAAGAAATCGCAGCACAAGCTCCTCGCTTAGTCATGGCGGATCCTTTAAAGAGCTTCTCATCGATTTTCATGAATCTCTCTCTTTCTTCGTCTCTCGGAGAAGGATCCGAAATTGGAAGCATCGGAAACTTTTCGGAGCTCGACGCCTTGAAAGACATTTTTCTCCCTATCTTTTATCGGAGACTTCAACGTTGAGAAACTGGGCTTTTGAACTATTGGCCAGGGCGATTATTTCAGTTGTGGTGTGCTAGTTCAATTTCGACTAATGGTCTAATGCTATATCGGTTAGTGGCCAACCGGCCGGTTCTTTCTAACTATATTGGGTCGGGTAATAACAATGGATGATATGTCCAAATCTTTCTGACTTTTCTTTGGTCAATAAATCTATGACATGTTGATTTAAAAATGTATTAAAATGTTTCTACCATAATTTTAATTTAATTATATGATAAAATTAGTGATAAAATTTTATTTTTTAATTTTTTAATTATTTAAAATATATATATATATATATATATATATATATATATATATATATATATTTATAATTTAAATAAAAAATAATTTAAAATAAAAATAATTAAATAATTAATTTATTTAGACATGAAAAAGTATAATATTATAGTTTTATTCTATGTGATATTCTATTATAATTTTTACTTTGATTATTTAATCTGTTTTTAAATTTTAATAAATTAATCTTTAGATTTAATAGTATAAAACATTATTCTAAAATTATGTTCCTTAATATTATGAAGAAAAAAATATGTGATCAATTTATATCATTATACGATCATCCATTTATAACGAATGAGCATTATATAATAAAAATTTGAAAAAATCTTACTAAAAGTTTAAATTTGTTTTTAAGTTTTTATTTTAAGTTTTTTCTTATCAATTTAATATTTTATATATTTATTTTTATATCAATTAAATATTTTAACTTATATTTACGTTAAATTTAAATAAAATAAGTTACAAAATTATCAAATGAAACTAACTCATCTACGTATAATTCAATAAAATATTTTAACACTCTAATTCAATCATTTGAAGTAACTTATCTCGTCAATATTTAATGATAATATCAACTAAAAATATTTAATTAATATAAAAATAATAACATAAAATATCAAATTAATAGTAAAAAGCATAAAATTATAAGTTGAAATAACTTAAAACGTATGATAAGAAATATATAATTTACCCTAAACACTTTGATATATCATTGACTTTGACTTTTAAATTTTTTCCCATTCAACATTTTTCTTTCCTTACATTTTTTTTCTTCTACTTTAATTTTTTTTATTTTCACACTTAAATTTCTTACTTTTTCTTAAAATTAATCTATTTTTTTTATTTTTACATTTTGATTCCTTACTTTTAATTTCAAGTTGGTCTTAAACTCTAGACTAAGAATAGCGTATTCAATTAGGATTTAGATGATTTTGATAAATTTAAAATTTTACAACTGTTTTTAATAGATTTTTAAACGCCTTAAAAATACTTTATTAAAACTTTTAAAAACAGTGTATAAATTTGAATGATTTTTTATGATTTTTTTCATAAATTTTTATAGTCTTTTAGAATTTTTTATAAAATATAATATATTTAAATTGTTTATCACTTAGGTTTTAATTCTACTCTTAATTATTTTATAATTTTTTAATGAACCATTTATAATTATTAAAAATACTTAACATTTACTTGTGGTACATTTTTTTATACATAAAAATATTTAAAATCCTTAAATTATGTAAAGTTTTTAAAAGTAATTAACATTTTAAATATTCTAATACTTTTGTAAATTTAAAAAATAATTAAATACATCTTAATTTATATAGACTTAAAAAAAGTTTAATTGAATGATGCTAATTTTTTATAAATTCTTAAAAAATTTTAAATGAATGAAAAAATTCATTTTTCACTAGTTGTGTTATTATTACAATTAATTATAAACTAAAAGATAAAACATATTATAATAGTCAATAATTATCAATTGTAATTATACTCCAGCTTGTGACTTAAAGAAATATTCTAAATGAATACACGTAGATTTTTAAAATCTATTAAAGTTTTACAAAATTCTATTGAATACACATTTTTAAATATGTAAAAATTAAATAATAAAAATAATAATAAAGAGATCAAAACTTAAAATTTAAATGAAAAAAAATTAAAAACTATTTGAATATTTGAACCTATAGCAAATAATAGAAGATAACGTTATCGTGGATTCTTGTAAGATTTGTATTTATATTCTTAAACATATTATTAAAGATAGTCACATAAATAATGACATAAAACTTTCATTCTATTAAAATTTATGTTACATACTTTTTCAATTTATTTTAAATTACTAAAAGGTAATCATCAATGACCAACTCTGTATTTTGGGCTAAATATCATTCTCCTCAATGATATTTTAAATTGATTAAGTCACGCCCCATTTATGTTAAATTATTCTCAAAAACAAAATTGGGTAAAAAAAGATAAAAAAAAATGATGATAGGTGATTATGGTAATAGGGGTAAGAATTGAAGATATTATAAAACAATAAGAAGGTGACTAAATTAAAATAAAACATGACATGATTCAAGATAATATTTAAACAAAAACACTGGAAGGTCGATAACATATTTGGGCAAAAAAGCAAGAAGGGTTTTGTTGAGAACAACTCAAAATAAAAGTGACCACATCAAGCCAATTTGATATGTTACTCAAGGAACTAATATTTGGGATAAATACGTGCATGTTCATTGATAATTAACTAATTATTAAAATATAATTTGAAAATAACCGAAAATAAAAGAAAAACTATATATTTATTTATTGTGCTCATATAATAATAATTGTATATTTATTACAAAAATGGTATAATTATAATTTGATCAAGTCAATTAATTCTTTTAGAAGCTCATTGTCCCCAAAAACTGTCCAAGCACTTATTTGTACTCAGAACTGGATTCGATCATCACCAATAATTAACATTCGTGATTCCCTTGATGATATTGAAACAATTGAAACAGGTAATATTATTTTAATTTTCATTAGTAATTGATATCATTCTCTTATGATTTAATATTCTCATCACTTTCTATGTATCTTCTATTTTGTAGATATGTTGAGAGACATTAAGGATATAACCCTTGATTGAGTACGATATATTATTATTTTATTTCATATGTATTTCATATATTATTTTATATATATTTAGTTATCAATTTACTAATATTTTTTAAATTATGGCTAATAGGTGATGACGATGACACATTGAAGTTTTTTGCTATTGTTCTCAAGATTCAAGACAATATTATTTTTAAGATGGTCAATGGATGTTAAAGATTGAAATGATCAAATTAATTTAGGTTTAGATTATTGTGAACTATCTTTTTGTTTATTGTTTAAATGAATTGTTAAATTTATTAAAATAACTATTGTAATCGACATCGTTATTTACTTAATTGTGTTATTTTTATTTTATATAAGTTTGAATATTTTAGTCTTATTTTAATCTTTTTATTTGATTTTTTAAGGTTTCTTTTAATTAAAATGAGTTTATGTTATGATCTATGTAAAAAATTAATTTTTTAATGTAAAAATATTATTAATTAAGTTTATTGATCGGATTGATCGGATTGATCGAATTGGTCGGATTGATCGGATTGGTCGGATTGATCGGATTGTTCGGATTGGTTGGATTGATCGGATTGATCGGATTGATCGGATGCTATCCGAATATTTTACGGATCGGATTGATCGGATATAAAATTTGATCGGATCGGTTGCGGATTAGGATGCTTCAATCCGATCGGATGTTCGGATCGGATCGGATGAGCATAAACTTAACGGTTTCGATCCGATGAACACTCCTAATTAATACATAAACATTAATTTCATTAATATTTTAGGTTTTTATAAATTAATTTAATTTTTAATTTTATAATTAATTCTGCCATAGGAATTAAAATTTAAAATATTAAACTATTATTATTATTAAATATAAATTTATATGTAATTAAATTTAATTCAATCATAACCTTAACTTTTTTTAAGAAAAATTAATTAAAATTTAACCAATTACTTTATGTGATTTGGAATAAACAATTAAAAACATATTCAACACACAACGTTTGTATATATATATATTAAATTTATGCATTTATATTATTCGAAGAAAATAAAAAAAATGTTATTAATTTAATATTATTTATTATTTTTTATTAAAAAATAAGATAAATTAAAATTTCATCTTTAATATACTTTAACTTTAAAGGTATTGCATCGATGTAATTGAATCATCGTTATCCCTAATTTACGTTAAAGTCAAGTGACGTTTTTAATATTTTTAAAAGTTTAGTAATATTGGTGAAGTACATTTAAATTTCGAATGTAATATAGATTATGTTTATTTTCCATGCTCTAATATATATGCTTCCATGAATTGTATAGCAATAAGTGCATCGTTCTGCTATGAAGAAGATCTTTTCTCTGTCCCCAGAAGGCATTCGAATCTGGTTATATCCCAAGAATGCATTTATGAAACTGAAAAGCTTGTGGCCAACAATGGCATTCACTGACTAATCTATTCTGGGTAATGGGAAGGTAGCTTTGGGTGTTACTTTATTGAGATAAGTGAAATCACCATACATCTTACGAGCTCCCCCTTCTTTATTATTATTATCTGTTGTCGTACAAATTTTAATTACTTTATCGCCATATTAGATTTTAATGAAATTGATCATTGTTTTTAAAATTTTAAATTATCTCTTAAATTAATTAAGAAAAATAATCTTAATTTCTATTTTAATAAAATAACTATAAATTTTAAATTATTTTAATAAGTAAAGATGGTAAGCAAATTAAATTATATAAAGTAAATTTATAATTAAAAATAAGAATGATGGATTAATATGAAATTTGATTTAGCATTAATTTTGTGAAAAGAATTAATTAATTAATTAAAATAATAAATTAGATTTATTAATTTTTTTAAATAAGCAATTGTTTTATAATCATAATAAATCTTCATAATTCTCAATAAATTAATAATTTTTTAATCAATAATTTTTTTAATCGTAATTCAAATTAATCAATTAATAAAATAAAAAAATATATAAATCAAATTTCTTAATTAATTAATAATTTTCTTGATCGAGTTTGAAATTAATCAATTAATAAATTAAGATAAATATATTCGTTAATTATAAATCAATATTTAACTCGTCATTCAATTATAATTAAAGATTAATTTAATCATCTAATTTAATAAAAATTAATTAAACACAGATGATATGTCTAATGCTTATTTCTCAATTATTTTCTTTAATTATAAATGAAAACTTGACATATTATGAATTTATAGTTAAAGAATGAAAAATATATACAAGAAATAAATTAAATTTTTATTTATTAAAATCATAAGATTATTCTTCAAACCTTTGGAAGCAAATATTAAAATTACATATTATAGAAACTAGCCAATAATAAGTAAATATTAAATTATAAAGAGAAAAACAATATAAAACAATAAAAATATATTTTCTTAAGAAGTGATTATAGATCGTTAAATAAGTTATCATTACGTTCTTCAAATCATTTGATCTTTTCTTAATTGGGAGGTGACCTTTCGATATATATGTATGGTAGAACGGTTATGGATAACTAGTGGCTTGATTGATGGTTTTATAATATCTCCTTAAGAAGGGATAGTATTTTATTTATAAATTAAAATAAGGGTTAAGTACATTTGGAATATGTATTAGTGTTTTTGGCATATATTTAGACTCAGACTATGACATGATTTATTGTGCGCTATGACATATGTTGAATTTGACTCTTCAGTTACAACTAAAGAGCTTTGTGTCGTGGCATGATAAATGTTGGGCATCATCGCGTATTGAGCTTCACAAAACACATGGATCTGAGAGACTTATGTCTATGGATATTGTTTAGCTGTGGTGCACATATAAATCCCATAATCACCGGTTGGAACTGAAAGCACCTCATTGTAGTACGCATATAATTTCTAAATTTTGATATTCTTGTTCATTCAACTTGTGTGAAGTGTTATTAATTACCCCATTTTCACTTGTTTAATTAGTGTTTTTTCATTATTCTCACAGAAGCACTTTATACTACAGAACACAAAAACACTATTAAAAATAAGATAAAAATAAAATAAAACATAAAATAAATACCTTAAACATAGCAAATAATAGTCGAAATAGTATTCATTAGCAATCCGATTAGGAAACTGAACTTCATCAATGAAGTCAAATTCCTTTAGCTTGTTTAATTCTTTATTTATTATTTCATTGTGTTTTGGGGCGAATTTCATTATTTTTTGCTTGACTAGAGTGAAAGCTAGATTTAGATGTAGCTTAAGGCAAGCTACGTTAGGATCTATCCCTGGCATTTCTTCATAGGACCAAGCAAAGCAGTCTCGACACTCTTTAAGGAAGCTAATAAACTCATCTTCTGTCTGGAACTAAGCTTAGTTCTTATCTTAAAAACTTTGGTGGTGTTGAGAGTGTTTGTAGGGACATTTTGAGCTACTATTCCTCTAGTGCCAACCTTTGAATGTTGTCCTCCATGGAAGGTCGAGAGAAGGAGATTCGTTTTTCTTAGTTTTAGAGAGCTATATGAGTTCTTCTTCTAGAGAGATGGTTTCTTCCATATGCTTTAGTTGCTATTGGGAGAAGGCATTTTGTTTTTGAGAGTGGCTATACAGTATTCTCATGCTAGTGTTTGTTCTCCATGGAGTTCTTTAGTTCCAACCTCTATTGGATACCTTGGAAGCTAATGTAGAGTGGAAAAATTGCATTAAGAGTGTGGATCTATAGATGTTCTAAAATCACATTATATAGAGGTTAGATGTTGATGATTATAAATTTTGTGGTCATTATCCTTCTTTTGATGCTGATTGGAGCTCGATGTTACCATTAGTGGTGGTAGTTGACCTGTTAAAGCCAATAGGCAGTGCTTATCTTGTGTATTTTCCTCTTGACCCATTTTCTTAAGGGTGTTAAGGAACATGATATTTGATGCACTTCCATTATCAATCAACACTCGTTGTACCATATGGTTGAAGATTATAATGAAGATGATAAGGGAGTCTTCATGTGGAGTAAATATTACTGCTAAATCAGATTCATTGAAGTTGATCGGAAAACTTTGTTTCAATACAGATTCTACTTGGAGGATTTGAGTTGTAGGGGATCTAGCTTGTTTTGTATAAGCCTTTATAAATGAATAGGAGCTTCCAGGGAGGATGTGACCTTCATTTATTACCTCAATGATAGAAGTTGGTTTGGGAGGTGTTAGTAGCTGTTCACTTGTTTTGTTCTTCTTTGGCTCTTTATCATGTTTGACAAATTCTTTTAAGTAGCCTTTTTGTATGAATTTATGCACTTCTTCTTTGAGGGAAAAACAATCATCAGTGTTATGCCCCCTGTCTCGGAGGAAAGCACAGCAGGGAGTTGCATACCTTTTCTCTTTGGAGTACTCGCTCATCTTTCTTGGCCACTAGACATATTTTTTACCTTCTAGTCTTGGGACTAGTTTAACTAAGGAGACAGTCAAAGGGATAGGTATTCTATCACCCAATCTAGCTTTGGCATCTTCCTTTTTACTCTTTGGTTTCCAGACTAGGTTTTTTTTCTTTGGAGATGGTGGAGATTTGTTTCTCTTTTGAGAGGACTCTTTTGTTGCTTATATTTAGGCATGTTGGCTGTATATGTTTCAACATCCTTCTATGTGGCAATATACTATTTAGCTTTTCTAAGGACCTCATCAAGGTATAAGTCTCTTTCTTTGTTAGAGCTTTTTTAAGGTTGCTCCCATAGAGCATCTATTTTCTAAATGCTTTGTTGGCAACGTCATTAGAACAATCAGATATTTCCATCTTGGTGGTGTTAAATCATTGAAGGTAGCTTTGAAAGGACTTATTTTTCTTCTGAACCACTAAAAAGATATCATAATCGTATTTCCTTATCTTTTGGCTACTAGAAAATTGATTGATGAATACTTGAGCCAATTAGAGGAAGGAATCTATACTTCTTAAGAGAAGTTTGTAGAACCAAGTAAGTGCTAGTCTAGAGAAGCTAAATGCAAAAATTGTGCACATAATTTGATCCAGCATTTCATCTGGGACATAGATGACCATCATTTTCTATTTGTAGTGGAGTATGTGTTCTATTGGAACACTTGATCCTACATGACTACTAAATTTTGGAGCAGAAAACCATCATGAATATTTGATGCACAAATACTTAATGGTCAAATTTTGTAAAATATATAAAATGCTTACAAGTGTACGAATTACTTATAGAAACTTATAAGTATATTTTTAAGTTCGATCTAAAGAGAAATCATATGTTTTTAAATTATTGAACAATTTTTTAAAAACAAAAATAAAACTTAAACATACTGTCACAAAATTAGGATTTGAAAATATAATTTAATGATATAAAAATAAAGATACATTCAATAAATATTCATACATTTAGATATTTATCACGTTGTGGAGAATTTACGGGACATATCAGCGAGTTTATTGTGCTTACTCAATATTAAGTAGGTTATTAAAAATATGAATTGAAATTATTAATTCTCCTTTTTTTGTATGAAAATATACTAAGGCAGGAATTATTCTTTTTATTAATAATAAACCAATTGATATCCTTAAATATGGTGTACTAATTAATTAAATATTAAATTCTACTTCTTTTCTAAGAGTTAATAAAACATTTAATTTGTCATCCATAAGGTGGGACTTACAGTTTAAACTTTATTAAATGTGTTAAAGTTGGATTCAAGATTTTAACTTAAGAATTGACTTTCATATCTTAAAACTACTATGAAAGATATGTCGTCTATATATCCTTCAATAGTTATTATTATAAAAATCTTTGAAATAGACTTTAAAACACACTTATGATTAAATCACAGATAATAGAGCAATATTTTAAATCAGATTCAAATAATTAAATCTTAAATCTAACTTTTATATTTTAAATTTATTATGGAAATTCTAACATAATTATATTTTTTGTAATAAATTTTGTAGAATTTTGGAATAAAAAATAATACTTAGTTTTTTAAAAATATTTTACCCATTTTAATATTTTCCAAGTATAACAATATTATTAATATCTCATTATAATTTCAATCAAATATACTTAATTTAATAAATAATCAGTTAATTAAACATAGCATGTAAAAATAACACATAAAAAATAACTAAAAATAATACATTAAAAATATACCTTAATAGAATCTCTGAATTGTTTCTAAAAAATCTCCAAACATAATACCGAATTTGTTTATTTGATCGAAATGATAACTATTACATAAACTAAATTTTTTCGGCTCTTAAATGAGAAAAGAATTTTAAACTAATAAAAAAATTTAAAAGCTTAAGAGACTAAGAAAAGAAGAGCTAAAAAACTATATATACGATCATTGATACAATGAAATATGGGTCCTATTTATAGGTTCAGAAAATGATATCAGGCGTGTTGGCACTGTGGCATATATGTAACTATCACACGCATTGTACTTAGTCCAAACATCTTATACCACGACACAAAATTTCCATATCGAGGCCTAAAAAGAATCTAGGATAGTTATACTTTGTCTGTGTTGCCTTGTGTTATGGCACACAATGTTTTCATGTCATGGCATGCTCTGTTCTGATTCATTTTGTACCCATATTTTCTTGTATCACTTTTTATGGTTTGGAGCATTGTAATTGCATGTTTTAAGTATAATTCTTCTAGTATTGATCAATTTTAAATTTTAAGCTAAATAATTTGCAAAACAAAATATACTCATGATTATGAAAAAATATATTTGGATAAAATAAAAGTAAAACTAAGTAAATACAAATCTAATTAATCAATTAAAATGCATAAAATCTCCATATATTAAGTATTTTTTTAACTCTTATCAATGTTCCATTGTAGAGATTTTATTTATGAAAAGGGTCTGAGAGAACCAATTAAGGAGCTCCTCATATACCCTCACAAGAACTAGTAGGGAGTTGCCATGAGTTCTTCTTGACATGCTAGTAACTACTCGAGGATAATTTCCTTCTTCAACTTTTTCCCTTTTTGGATGTTGATCACCCTCAATAGAGAAGCTCGTGTCTTCCATTGGGATTTTTTGAATCTCTGGTTGAGTGTTGGTATTCACAAGCTATTTATTAGCACGTCTATGACTTGCTTCCAAAGCCTCACATGTGGCCATTGAAGTATTATCTACAATCATGCTTTCAATATGCTAATTGTGTTGTTCTAGATTTTCCATTCTCTAGTTCATGGAGAGTGATGTACAAATTTTGTATTTGTAAAAATAACTCACAAGTACATGAATCACTTTGTAAAAAAAGACAACTATACTTTCAAGGTTGGTCTAAAAGGAACTACGTGATTTTAAATAATTCAACAAATCTTCTAAAAAAAATACGAAAATAAACCTAAACATTTCGTTATAATATTTGGTTTTGAAAACTCTAATCTAATGACAAAAATAATAAGAGAATATAAGATAGATTAGTTCATACTAATTATAGGCAGATATACAATTAATAAATCAATAGAGAATTAATGAGATATTTAACTAGGTGATTATATTTGGTAGAATTAATTAGGTTAATAAAATATAATTCTAGATTATTAATTTTTCCTTATATGTACAAATAACACCTTCGGTCGGGCTATTATACATTAGTAACTAAATCACTTAACACTTTCGATCGGACTGTTATGCATTAGTAATTAAATCACTTAACACCTTCGGTCGGACCATTAATTAATTTAATAAATTTATGCTTATTATCTAAGAAATTAATGAATCATTTAGCTTGACACTTTAAGTCAGGCCGATAATTTAAACTCATATTCAATTTATCTAAATTAGATCTAGGTTGATGTATCTAAAATCTAATTTTTCATATTTTAAATCTATTACAAAAAATATATCTTTAATATTTTTCAATAATAAATTTTGTAAAAATCTTAAAATAAAAAATAATATGTGTTTAATAATTATTAAAAATATTCACCTAAATAATCTACACAAACATATCAATGTAACTAAAATTTCATTATTATAATCACTTAGATATATTAAAAATAATGAATGATCAGTAAATTATTTTATATCAAATTCAAAAAATATAATATTTTTTACTAAAAAGAAATAAGAATATTATTATATTTATACCCAAAAAATAGATAGATGGATGTGTCTTGCTTCATAGAATAGGTAATAATCTTCATAGTATTACCTAGATTATAACAACGATTTTATATCACCTGATCTAAAATAATTCTATTTTACTACCTCTTATTTGTGATTACCTAATCTAAATTGTATATAAATGAAATTAAAAAAACTAAAGAAAAAAAGAACTAAATTCTATCTAAAAATTGATGCTCTAATTAGATTTTGGCATGTCTAAACAAGAGAACTAAGATTTTATTTATAGTTGAAAATGAGAGACAAAAGTTTATTGTGAAGGGAAATTCAACGTGCATCGTGACTCAATGTTTCCATTGCCATGACCCAGGTAAAACTATATGAATTTGATTTTGTACAGTAACGAATGTGCCATGACTCACTTTACTTTATACTGCACCCTATATTACTTTTCTTCACTTTCTTGTTTCACCTTCTTGCAACTAGTTGGATCACATGTGAGCTTTACATGTATTATACTTTTATTCTTATAAGTTAAAAATAAGTGATTGAGGCATGATTCTTCATATATTGATCAATTTAATTAATTTGAAGCCAAAAATGTCTGAAAAATAATAGAACATACTCATGATCCCAAAAATATAGATTTGTTTTAAATAATGATAAAATCATATATATTCAAATCTATTTATAATATTTAAGTACAAATAAGTTTCTAATATTAGTGCTTTACAAGTACTCATCACAACCTCTAACTAGCTTCTTGCTAGCCTTTAACAATGAAAGGAATAAAAAAAACTAAAAATAAAACAAAATTAAATAAATAAAACTGTTTTAAATCATTTTTGTAGATTGACATGGTTGTTGTTAGTACATGAAATAAGCCTTTAAACCTCTTGGTTGTCCTAATTAATGAGTTTAAGTGTTGTGAGGACTTTTAATGATGATACCCGCAAACATCACTAAATGCAAAAATAACAAAAACAAAAACAAACAAATAACAATTGACAAAATAAAAACTAAAATGAAAAATAAAAAAGTAAAAATTAAATAGCAAAACTTCTCATGCTTCAGTCTCTTTAAGTTTATTATTAAAATTTAAAGCATAAGTTAGATCAACGTCCCAAAGATCTATAGTTTATTATAAAAAATTAGTTAAAAATCACAAATTCATATTCCATATAAAAAATGTATCAATATTAGCTCACCCAATTTCAGTGTTAGGAATTGAATTCGCTTCCACTCTAATCCTCATAGGTTGTACTCTCAATATCATACTAATCATATGGGTTCAAGCACTCAATTAAAGACATATGCGGATAGAAGTTATGTAAAGACATGAACTAATAGGTTCACTATGATTATAGAATAAAGGCTTAAAAAGTACATAACATTTGATATCTTGAAAGGAAACAAAAATGATAGAATTTATAAAGAAACTTATACTATTATCATGCATAAATTAAAATCAAGTAAGAATATCAAGTATATGCCTTAAAGATGAATGATATTATCTCCAAACTTTTCTAGAGTTTCTCATGTAAATTACTATAAAACAAAGTAATTCAATCTTCTAATCAGGTATAACAAATCTTCTAGGCAATTATGAGAATAACTCTTCTTATCTATACAATCACTAGCAATTGGAAGCCTAAAACTAACATACTCAACCTTTTCTTTCTCATCTATCGTTCACCTATCTGACTTAAGAAACTAGAGTCCAATTAGAAGCATCATCCAACTCTTATGATCATCCATTATATTCGTACATTTGTTCAATCTTGCATGATTTTTTAACTAGTGTGTAGAAATTGCATCAATAATAGCTCCCCAAGAAAATGTGATGTAGTCAAAGTCATAACACATATCTCACATCATAAAGGATGCTAAGTGGTGAGGTGTTCATAAAAGGTGTTTCCTCTTTAATGATATGTCATGTTTTGGGTTTACCCAATACAAAAGCCATGAGGGTCTGCTAAATGAGTGAGTCATAGTGGTGAATCCACTGGACTTGTAACTATAGTTTGAAGTAGACAATATCATATCTTGGAGTGCCTCTTACATCAGATGATATCAAAGCAATGACCCTACTAGGCTATATGGGCTTGCATCCTTACTAGGACATAAGGCTCTTTAAGGGGTTTTATGATTGATAAACATATTATAAACCTATATTTTACTATGTTTTTAAGCAACAATTTTATATTTTATTCTAGAAATTTTGTTACGTTCGAAGGAATTTTTGTGTTATGTGGGTTCAAGAGCTTTTAGAGGAATTTGGGACTAAAACATGCAAAAAAAAGTGAAAATGGGGTGAGAAATGACAATTCAAACAAATCGAGATGAACAAGAATCAAGACACCATTAAAAAAAAGGTTTGTCAAGGCACAATAAATCCACGCCATGGAGTACTAGCCATGGGCTTTTGTATGGGAGCTCAAATTTGTCTTGTACTACGGTAAAATATTTCCCAGCCATGGTAGACTAGCCTCAAGTTTTTGTATAGGAGCTCCACTAATTTCATGCCATGATAGACTAGCCTTGGGTTTTTGTATGTGTGCTAAAATTTGTCTTGCAAAATGACACTAATAATTCTATGTCGTAGCTTGCGTCCATTTTTTTACTAGAAACCCCCTTGTGAAAATTGAAGTGTTTTCCTATTCCTTTCTAAAACCTAACCTCTAAATACATCATAAGGATTTTTGAAACATAACCAACCAAATTTCAACATTATTTTACAAAAAAAATTGAGAGAACTCTATTGTTGAACCTTTTCCAAGAACTTAAAGAATGAGATCAAGAGATATTTTAATTGTTATATTTCATCATCCATAAGTGGATGAACATTTGAATTATTTTATTTAATTAAAGTTGAATTATTTCTTGTTCATATATTTTTTTATGTTTGCTTATGAATTATTATTGGTTATCCTAATTTGTAAACAAAGTGACTATTTTAAAATTATATCTATATTTTAGTTGTGCAATTATGAACAATAATATAATTTAATAGCATTGACTTGCGTGAAATTAGATGATTAAATATTTTCCCTAAGATTTCTAATTAATTAATTAAAATATGATCAAAGAACTAATTTATTCATTAATATTTTGGGGAATCATTGGGGGGTTCTTTTGGTTAGAAGGGAAAAAAATTCCATCTTTTGAAGTCCATTGTGAAAATTATTTGATTGGTTCTACCTATAAGTGGTTAAATGAATAATCTCTCATACTCATTCAATCATTTTAAATAGGTTAAAAAAATTATTTAGTTTGTTTAAGCATTTTAGAATTTACAATCATTATTTCAATCAACATTGTGAGAGTATTTAGGATTATTTAGTTAATTCATCAAAAGAATAAGTAAAATTTAAAACCACTATAAGTTCCTTTAGAGTTCGACCTTTTGTTAAACTTATTTATAGTTTATTAGTGATTCATGCACTAGAGATCATTTAAATTTTGAACATCAATGACACAATCAAAATCACTATACATATTTCACATCACTTAGGAAGCCTGGTGGTGAGGTATTTATAAGAGGTAGGTCCATGGTCTCTCTAATGGTAAGGCATGTTTTCCATTTACCCTAAAAGGAAAGCCATAAGGGACTATTGAATTATTGAGTCATGGTCATGGGCCTATTGAACTCATAGTTATGGTCTAAAGTGAAAAAATTGTACTGTGGAGATAGGCTTCTTGCATCGCAATGCTTAGGATCAAGATGCTAATTTTACACCTCATATAGCTTCCTAAGTAATATTGGAGAGGTTGTGTGCAGACTGTTGATCGTTACACATGAAGTGTATACAATAAATACACAAATATATGTATCGCAATAAGTAATATAATGATAAGAAAAGATCTTTTACACAGAGATTATTTTATTAGAAACTAATTTTTAAACCTAAAAAAACTAAAAATCAATTTTTTTGGTGTTTTTATATTTTAAGGAAACAAAATTAAAATAACTAAAAGTAACTTGCAACAAATAATTAAATCAAATTTGGTAACAAAAAATATATATGAGAAAATATATAGAAATACTTGATCCCTCAATTTTCTAAACATGCGAATCGCTCGCCCCAAAATAATTATCAATTAATTACATGATCAGTTGAATCTAACCTAGCATGTATTCATATCTCAAGTAAGCTATACACCATATAGTAATTAATTTAATCACACTCGCATGCCAATTAAATTGCATACTACTCATTAAGTTCATTAATTATGGATCACATATATAAGAATCATACATCTATGTCTAGAAACTATGCATATTATTTAATCAAGGCAAACAATTAAATAATTCTCTCAAATCTATTTAATTGCCTCTATAGATAAATTTTTGGTCAAACAATTAATAACATACAAATCAAATTAAATAATATAATTAAATTAAAATTATAATTGGGGTAAAATATTAAATCATCACATGGTGAAAATTGGGTTCATAAGATCCCTATTAATAAATTAACTACACATAATTGTGTTCATAAAGCTCATATTTTTCATAAAGGAGACATAAAAATTGATAAAGAAAAGAGTAGAAGAAGAAATACAATCAATATCTTGAATTGTAGTGTTAATCTCCTCTTGAATCTCCACCAAAATTGTGCTCTCTTGAATTTTTCTGCATTTTTCTCTCTTTTTAGCTCCAAATCTGACCAAAATTATGCTAATGGAGGCCACTTAGAGTTTATGGAGTGATTAGGGGTTTAAATATTACTCAAGTACGATTTGGACCGTCAGATCAGCTTTAGATCAAGGGTTATGATCAAAACAAGCAAAATTGACAACTCTAGCCAATCACAGCATGACACGTGGCATTAGAAATTCATTGGGTGAATAAGGGAGCGACGCATGGCAGATGAGACCGGTCAGAGTCAACATTTATTGAGTTAGTGACACGCGATGTGATGTGATTTATGGAGACATATGACGTGTTGCACGGGTGGAACGTAAGGATCAATGTCATAATGACACATGGCATGACATGTTGACCAATTTTGAACTTGGATTGAACTTCGTGCTAACATGTGGCATGCATTTCATCCTCCTTACACACTGCGTAACATGATTCGATCTTTGTGCTTGTATGGTGTCCGCGTGGCTTGCCCAGTCAGCTCTTCTACTTACATGAGATGCCACGTGGTAGTGCCTGATTGGTCCTGCGTTAAAAATCCATAAAAACTCTAGAAAAATCCCAAAAAATTTCTAAAATTATATTCTTATCCTTGGAGTTTATATTTTAATATTTTTGGCCATAAAAATACTATTTATTGAATGAAACAAGTAAATATTAAGTAAAAATATACACTAATGACTCTACTTTCATAGAGTCATCAACTGTGAACACCACTGCTACACCTAGTAACTCTAGGAAAGAAGCTAGTCTTCAAGATTTGGTAATAAAGGAGACTATGATTACATACTAGAATACTTGCAAATTTGTAATTAATTTTTTGTGCCATTGTTAGGAACATCTATACTTCTCTAATTTGAGCATTTCCTTTATTATTAATATGTTCTTGTAGTTTTGTTTTGATTTATGAATTTTTCATGCATAGAGCTCAAAGTTTAGAGACCATCCTTTTTGACCCAGAAATTGAGAAGACATGGTTGATTCGAGAGGGAATTCAGATAAATTTTCCTACTATAGAGAGATAACAAAATCAATAACCATTCAAGAGTATGCCCCACTAATGGTGGATGGTATTGGCATGTTTATTTGGAGGCCCAATGTTAATGCTAATAACTTGAAATTGAAGCTAGTAGTCATAAAAAAGGCTTCTAGCTAACCAATTTACGATTCTTGCTAATGATGACTAGAACACCCATTTACCATTGTTTTTGGAGTTTTGTGATACATTTAAGAAAAATAGAGTGTTAGTTTATGCTATTAGATTTTAGTTGTTTTCATTCTTGCTTTACGATAAAGCTAAAGGGTGGCTCCAATCTCTACCATTAAGGTATATCACAACATATGATGACTTAGCTCAAAAGTGTCTTACTAAGTATTTTCCTCTTACAAAGACCATAAAATTAAGGAATTACATCACATCATTTCAAAAATTTGAGAGGAAGTAACTTTATGAAGCATATGAAAGTTTTAAGGAGCTTATGAGAAGGTTTCCACATCATGGATTACCGAAGTGGCTTCAAGTTTAAACTTTTTACAATGGTTTGACTGGACAATCACATATTATCATTGATACTACAATGAGTGGAGCAACTATGAATAAATATGAAGATGAAGCATTTTTTATTTTTGAAGAAATGGCTTCAAATAATTTCCAATGGTCAATCAATAAGTTAGTTCTAAAGAAACAAGATGGTACCATTTACATGGATACCAAACGACATTGCAACCTCAAATAAAGAAATTTTGTTAGGATTGTCTAAGAAATTGGATATGGGACCCATGAGAGTCAATATGATACAAAGTCCATTTATGGTGTGTAATATATATTGTTGAAGCCAAGGAAGTGATGCTTGTATGTACAACCCAAAATCAGTGAACTTTATGGGTAACTACAATTGCCAAGGTAATCCTTATTGTAACACTTACAATCTAGGTTGAAAAAATCACCCAAATTTTTCATAGAATAACAAAACAAGGAAATGGGCATTCAAATCTACCATTGTTTTCTTCACCTAGTTTTGAACAACCAACCCAAGAGAAGAAACAAAGTTTAGATGACAAGTGTCCTGCTATGATGGTTATGATGAAGGGTTTAGAGACTAATATTGAGACTCGATTTGAGACTATGGGTAAAAATTTGGATGCCATGGTTGATAAGTTAAAAGGTACATATGGAGCTTAAATCCAAAATTTAGAGGTGCAAATGGGGAAAATAGATTAGATACTTCACTACCGATCTAAGGCTCTCTCTCTAGTGATACTTTACCAAACCCTAGGAGAGATGGAGAAGAACAATGCAAAGCTATCACTCTTCAGAGTGGTTAAGAGTTATGAGAAGATAAGGATGGAGTTTAAGAAAAGGTGAACGAAAAGAAGAGTAAGCAAAGGAGGAAGAAGAACAAGAAGAGCCTTATGCACCAAATTTGGGTCTTATGTAAACCCCTTTCCCCCTAATGACTCTATGAAAGTAGAGTCATTAGTGCATTTGTTTCTTAATATTTTCTTGTTTTATTCAATATGTAGTATTTTTAGGATTAAAAATATTAAAATATAAATATTTTAGTGAAATAGGGTAAAAATATAATTTTTTGAATTTTTGAGATTTTTTTTAATTTTTTTATAGATTTTGTAATGATTTTTTAATGTATGACCAATCAGAAGCTACCCTATGGATGCGACGTAAGCAACAAAGCTTATAGAGCAAACCATATAGATAACATGTAATCAACGTATGCAAATCATGCAAAGCTTCATATACAGAGTGATGTAATGTTTTGACATGTGTCAACATCACGTACCTTTCGAGTTCGTCACTTGGTCAACTATCTCTCCACGTGTCATCACGCTATTCATCCATTCCTTCCAAATGTGCACCACGTAAGCCTTATCCATGAATCATAGATCACTGTGTGGTACCAACTCAGTGCCATTAACCTAAATTAGTCTTTTTTCCCACCCGTTGTACTTTGATTCTCTCACTAAATTCCACTTTCCATGTGTCTTCTTTCTATTTGCCAGTGTTGTTAATTTTTCTTTTTTTCATCTTAGCCCTTTATTTGAACTTGATCTGACGGTCCAGATTCCACCTTAGCTATATTTAACCCTCTAATTGCCCTATATATCCTAAGAAGTCAAAATTAACATAATTTTTATTAGTTTTTGGAGCCAAGAAGATAGAAAAACACAGAAAAATTCAAAAAGATAAAATTTTGGTAGAGATTCAAGAAGAGATTAGTATTACAATACAAAAGATTGATTATGTTTCTTCTTCTACTCCTTTCTTTATCAATGTTTATGTCTTTTGTTTATGAAAAATATAAGTTTTATGAACAAAATTATGTGTAGTTAATTTATTAATCTAAGGGTCTTATGAACCCAATTTTGACCATATGATTCTATAATATTTTACCCCAATTATGATTTTAATTTAATTATTTTATTTAATGTGATTTTCAAGCTATTAGTTGTTTAGCTAATAATTGATTTATAGAGGCAATTAAATAGATTTGAGATAATTATTTAATTATTTGTCTTGATTAAATAACATGCATATTTTCTAGACAGAGATGCATGATTCTTATGTATATGATCCATAATTGATGAACTTAATGAATAGTATGTAATTTAATTGATATGAGAGTGTGATTAGGTTAATTACTATATGGTATGTAGTTTATTTAAAAGATGAATACATACTAGATTATATTTAATTGATTATGTAATTGATTGATAATAATATTTAAGGATTTTAGTAATTCACATGTTTAGAAAATTATGAGATTAAATATTCTTAGATATTTTCTCATATATCTTCTAATTTGTCAAATTTTATTTAATTAATTATTGTTATTTATTTTTAGTTCTTTTAATTTTGCTTTCTTAAAATATAAAAACACAAAAAAATTAATTTTTATTTTATTGTTTTAAAAATTAGTTTCTAATAACATAATATCCACGTGAACAATATTTTCTTATCATTATACTACTTTTTTTCAATACGTATATTTACATATTCATTGGACACAATTCATGTTCGATTAAATTTTTGGGGCCATTATTGAGGGTTATAAATATTAAAAATTAATTTTTTATTTTATTTAATTTTAATTATTTTTCTTTATTTTAATTTATTTATTTTGTTTAGTTATTTATTTTTATTTAGTTATTTATTTTTGTTATTTCTTTATTTATCATAATTTTAATTAATTTATTTAGTTATTTGTTTTTAAATTTTATTTATTTTAAATTTAGACACATCCTTCAGTGCTATTAGGAATACATTTGAATTTATTGCATGAGTAGAGTTCGTAAGAGAGAAATTTTATTTTTAGATCCCAAAATTAAGTGTACTTTGAGATCAATAAGAAAACAACAAGTTGTCACCCAAATGAAAGAAATGACTAATCCATTAGAAAAAAACAATAATGAGTTAAATTTGATCAACCAGATACATTTAAGGGATGATAATGATAGAGCTATTAATGAATATATAATACCTACGTTGGAAAGGTTGAATTCAGGTATTACAAAGCCAAACATTTAAGCTAATCAATTTAAACTAAAGCCAATGATGTTTCAAATGCTACAAATTATTGGAAAATCCATTAGATTACCAACCGAGGATCCTCACCTATTTCTCAGATTGTTTATTAAAGTTGGAGATTCATTTAAATTCAGTGGTGTGATCGAAGAGACATTTAGGCTTAGACTATTCCCTTACTCTTTGCAAGACCGTGCTTAAGCTTGGCTAAACTCTTTGACACTTGATTCCATTATAACTTGGAATGATTTGATAAAGAAATACTTGATGAAATATTTTCCACCAATAAAGAATTCCAAACTTAAGAATGGCATTACCTCCTACCAATAATATAAAAGAGAATTTTTATACGAAGCATGTGAAAGATTCAAAGAATTTCTAAGGAAACGCCTTACTATAATATCCCTCATTTGATTCAAATAAAGACTTTCTACAATGGTCTCAATGCTTAAACAAGAACCATTGTTGATGAATATTCTAATGGAGCTCTGCTAGCCAAATCTTACAATCAAGCTTATGATTTACTTGAGAAAATTGTTAGCAATAATTATCAATGGCTAATGGATAGAATGATAGCCATCAGAAGAGTAGTTGAAATGTATGAGGTAAATGATATCACGACACTTACAACTCAAGTCTCATCTTTCGTTAATGTTTTAAAGATTAAAAACTCGCCAGCGAGTATAAACCAAGTCTAAGATTCAAGGGTGTCTTGTGTGTTTTGTGGTTGAGCTCATTTGTTTGATAATTAGCCAAATAATCTTAAATCAATATTCTATGTGGTTAATGTGAATCAAAACATTAATCCATAATTAAACACATATAACCTAGGATGGAGACAACATCTAAATTTCCATTGGAATAACAATAGTCTAGATGGTAATCAATTCAAAAATCCTTCATTTCTAGCACCTAGTTTTCAATAACTACAGTAATCACAAGCCCAAGAAAAGAAGCCACTTATTAAGGACAATACAAATGCTTTAATAGGGATGATGAAAGACTTCAACTAGTTAGTAAATAAAAAAGTGTCCTCCTAAAAGGCTTCAATTCTAAATTTAGAAACTTAAATTGGGAGACTTGCCAAGGCCATAAGTCAAAGGCCTCAAGGTAACCTTCAAAGTGATGCAATTGTAAACCCAAGAAGAGAAGGTAAAGAGCATTACAATGACATAGCGTTGAGGAGTGGTAAAACTCTAGAGGATAAAGATAAAACTAAAAAGATAACGAGGAATTAGAAACTAACAAATATAAGGAGGAATTAATGGATAAAAAGAGTAATGGAAAGGAAATAATTTAGCCAAAAAAGAGCATCCTCTAAGAAAAGAAGGCTAGGAGAAAATGAAATAATAACCTTAACTAATGGTTGTAGTTCAATCGTTGCTAGAAAATTACCCTAAAAACTGAAATATCTAGGTAGCTTTGACATTCCTTACACAATTGAAAACATCCACTTTGAGAAAGCATTATATGACTTAGGTTCAAGCATTAACCTTATTCCATTATCGGTTTTCTAGAGAGTGGGGATTGGTAAGCTAAACCCATTTCAGTCACATTTCAAATGGTAGATAGAATAATTAAGAGACCTCAAGGTGTGGTAGAAGATGTGTTAGTAAAAGTACACAAGTTCATCTTTCCTACGGATTTCATTGTACTAGATATGGAAGAAGATTGTAACATTCCTATCATACTTGGTCATCCATTCTTAAAAACCAGTTTAGCACTCATTGATCTACAAAAAGGTGAACTTATAATGAGAGTGCAAGATGAATAAGTAATGTTTGAAGTTTTTAAAGCATCTAAACCCTTTGATATTAATAATGCTAATGAATGTTTAAGAATAAATGTTACTGAATATGAGGATAATTTAAAAGAATATGTTGAGTCACCCATACTTAAGACTTTAACACATGATGCTATGAATAAGAAAATAAATTCACTGGAAAACAATTCAATCTATTTTAACTTTGAAAGTATGGAATCAAAGGTTGATATTGTGAACTGTGTGAACTTTGTGAAGGACACGCCTCTCATGTGTGTATCAAATGTGTTTATCTAAATTTTTGAGATAAGATCTAAGCTTAAACCATCAATTGAAGCACCACAAAGGATAGACCCCACACCTTTTACCTACCATTCCTAGTCAAGTAGGCAAGCAAAAGAGTCCAATAGAAAGGTAAAAAAGATGATGGAAATACATAAATTGGATGAGTTACGGTGGAGTGCTTATAAGAATACCAAAAAGTATAAAAAAACAAAAAATATGGCATGATAAGAGAATTAAGCACTATGTTTCCAAACGAGAACATAATTATTATTGAACAAATCAAGACTCAAACTGTTTCTAGGAAAACTCAAAAGTAAATGGACATAGAAGGATGTACCTTAGGACTTGATATGATCGTCTAGTCAAGGATGTTAAACATGATGCTGGTTGGGAGGCAACCTAACGTTATTTGACTTATATTTTTTTTTGTAGGTGAATTAATGTAGGGGTAATGACACAACAAGATTGAACAGTTATAATGGCAAACATAGCCAAGACTAAGGGAGTTTTCTTTTCATTTACTTTTTTCATATTTATATGTGCATATTGGAGATAATGTACAATTTAAATGGGAGGGGAGGGAACTTCATTCTCTACTTTTGTATTTAGTATGCATTTTAATTTTTTAGGGAATTATTTTTTTAGAATGTTTTTAATCATGTTTTGGGTAGAAATTAATAAATATATAAAAATAAATGCATGCATGCTTGATATGAAATATATGAACTCAATGATAAAAATTGGTTATCATAACTAGGATAAGGAATGTAACATGCTTGTTATGATAGTTACATTAACCATGTGATATGCTTGCTAGTTTTCATTGAATTGATTCAAATTTTAATGGATGTGTTCATGATTGATTTTGGTGTTCTTATTGAGAAAAAATTTATAATGAGTTGTGTGATTTGATGAGATCTACTAGTTTTTGAATCTATTTGATCACCCTTAAGGAAAAATCCTAAATAGTATTTAGCAAAAGAAATGATTTAGGCCTTATTTGGATTGATTGAACCTCTCAAGCTAACCATTGTTAATATTCGTATTCATCCATTTGAGCCTAACAAAGAACCTTTCATATCTTTATGCTACATTTTATGCCTAACCAATAAGCAGTATCTTTACCTTTGCACTTTTAGCTTTTATGAAAAGAAAAGAAAAAATGCAATCATGTGTTATTCTATGGAGTAAGGTAAAATGTAATGCACGGTATAAAAAAAGATGTGGAATAAAAGAATATGAAAGGTATGATAAGAAAGGATGTACTAAAATATCAAGTTAATGCTCAATTTTAATTAAAAAGTGTATGATGAATAAAAAGAAAACTAAGGTATGGAAAGAGCCTAAGTGTCTTCATTTATCAATCCCTACCTAAGCCTTATATTACACGCATGTAAAGTCCTTTTTGATCTTTAGCTAAGTGTATATTTATTTTAGCGGAGATGGTTATGAAAAATAGACTTATGAGACTTGTTCTAAGATTGAATTGATTAGCATGCTCATATAGGTTGATTTCATGAGTGTATTGGATGATATCATGTGCAACACATACACAAATAAATTAACCAAAAACCTTGCATATCCTTATATTGATAGAACATTGATTGATAAATATGGGAACCTCCTTGTCATAAAATTGTATGACTTTTAAGGGGGATATTTTTCACTAAATATGCATATATTAATAGATATATATTTATGAATATACTGCTCATGTCAGTTTGTTTAGTTAGACGTGGTTTTACTTAAGGATAAGCAAAAAGTTAAGTTTGGGGGTATGATGACTCTATAAAAGTAGAGTTACCAGTTAATTTTTTACTTAATATTTGCTCATTTTATTCAATATGTAGAATTTTTAGGGTTAGAAATATTAAAATATATACTTTTTAGTGAAAATGGGTGAAAATATAATTTTTGAAATTCTTTTAGAATTTTTATGAATTCTTTTATGAATTTTTAACATAGAACCAATCAAAAGCTACCATATGGATGCCACATAAGCAATAAATGTCACGAAGCAAGCCATGTGGATGACATATGATCAGAGCATGTGAATCACGCAAAGCTACATGTACAGAGTGATGCAGCATTTTGACATGTGTCAACACCACCCTCTTTCCGAGTTCGTCGTGCTGTCAATTGTCTCTCCATGTGTTGTCACGCTATTCATTTGTTCCTCCCAACTATGCACCACACAAGTCATATTTATCAATCACAAATCATCGTATGGCATCGACTTAGCATAATTGTCCCAATCCAGTTTCCCTTTCCATGCATCATGCTCTAATTTTCCCACTAAGTTTTGCTTGCCACTTGTCTTCTTTTTATTCACTAGTGCTATTAATATTGCTTGTTTTCATCTCAGCCCTTGATTTGAAGTTGATCTAATAACCCAGATTCCACCTGAGCTATATTTAACCTCTAATTTCCCCATAAATCCTAAGGAGTTAAAATTAACATAATTTTTATCAGTTTTTAAAGCCGAGAAGAGAAAAAATATAGAACATTTCAAAAGGAGATACAATTTTGGTGGGGAGTCAAGAGGAGATTAATACTACTTTTCAAGAGATTGATTGCATTTCTTCTTTTACTTCTTTCTTTATCATTTTTTATATTTTCTTCATGAAAAATATAAGCTTTATTAAAATTATTATCTACTTAATTTATGAATCTAGGGGTCTTACGAACCCAATTCTCATAATGTGATGATCTAATATTTTTCCCTAATTATGATTTTAATTTAATTATATTATTTAATTATATTTTTTGCTATTAATTGTTTGACCAACAATTGATCTATAGAGACAATTAAATAGATTTGAGAAAATTATTTAATTGTCTTCTTGATTAAATAACATATAATATTTATAGGCAGAGATGTATGATTATTATGTATGTGATGCATAATTAATAAACTTAATGAGTAGTATGCAATTTAATTGACATGAGAGTATGATTAGATTAATTACTATATGGTGGGTAGTTTACTTGAGAGAAAAATACATGCTAGATTAGATTCAAATGATCATATAATTGATTGATAATTATATTGGTGCATTTTAGTAATTTACATGTTTAGAAAATTAGAGGATTAAATATAACTAGATATTTTCTCATATATCTTTTTAGCTATCAAATCTGATTTAATTAACTATTGTTATTTATTTTTAGTTCTTTTAATTTTGATTATTTAAAATATAAAAACACAAACAAATTGATTTTTATTTTTTTGTTTTAAAAATTAATTTTTAAACATAATCTCTATGGGAATAATTTTTTTATATCATTATATTACTTATTACAATACGTATACTTACATATTCATTGAACAATATTCGTGTTCAATCACCGCCCAACCATATCTGTAAAGGTTCCAAAAGAATAAGACGGATAAACAATTTCCCAAATTTCTTGATTTTTTAAGAAATTACATAGCAACATTTCATTTGACGATGTTTTTGAGAAAATTCCATCTTATGTAAATTTATGATGGATGTCTTAGCCAAGAAGAGGCATTTAGGAGATTGTGAGATAGTAACACTCATAGAGGAGTGTGGTTCTATTTTGGATAACAAAATGGTTGAAAAGTAAAAAATCCTGGAAGCTTCGACATACCTTCTACAATGGGGACACTACAATTTGATAAGGCATTATGTGATCATATAGGTAGCATAAATTTCATGCCATTTTTGAATATTAAGAAGTTTGGGTTGGGTGAGCCAAGACCAACTTTAGTCACACTCCTAATGGAAGATAGGTCATTAAAAAGATCAAGAGGTATTGTGGAAGATGTGCTAGTGAAGATGGATAACTTTCTAGTGGGTTTTATAGTACAATACATGTAGGAAGACTAGGATATTCCAATTATTCTTGAGAGGATGAGAGAGCTTTGATTGATATGCCCAAATGAAAGCTTACCATGAGGGTGTAAAATTGATGAGTATTTAAAAAGTACTAAAATTACCATGATTTAATGTACTTTAATTGATTAAATATATTTATATTTTTATGATTTTATCATATTTTATATAAATTTTTATTTTTAGAATCATCGGTATTTATATTATTTTTCAAATATTTTTACTTCAAAAATAATTTAAAAACTAGAAGAAAAATATTGAAAGCAATATATCACAATATTTAAAGTGTAGTATTCATTTATTATACAAATGAATGAGAAAACAATGAGGAAAAGTAAAAAAAATGGAAAATTGGAAAAAAGGAACAAAACTACCCAATCACGCGTATGCCCAACCTGTTTTGCTCGAATGCTCAGCCGAGTCTCACATGTGCTAGCACTTGTCCTACCATAAATCCTATGCCCACCAATGCCCCTACACGCATGCCAGTCTGTCCAAACACGTCCAAGACCAATTTGGAGATATTTTCTCACTTTTTTAGCTTTTTCCTCACTTATAAAAGGAACCTTTTTCCTATTGTAAAAATCATCCCTCAAAATCTCTTCTCTTTCTCTCTCTAGAAATCTTTTTTAGTTTTTTGAGTTTTAAATTTCTTCTCTTTTTGAGAAGAACTAGCTATGCTTTTGTAAATTTCTAGTTTTTGATTCAATAAACGGAAATGTAAGTTTGTTTGGAAGTTTTCGAGAAACGGAGTTAACATCAAAGTTCTCTAAAGAATCTTTTGAGGTATAATTTTAAAATAAAATTTTTAAAATTATTTTTTATGTTTTATTCTTATGTGTTATATATAATTTATCTATGAGTACATTTAACATTAATGGCTATTTGTAAATATGATATAATAATAACGTTGTTATGATTGCGAAATATTAAATAAGTAAAACATTTCTATAAAATAAATTGATTTTGTTTTTATTCAAGATTTTATATTAAGGATTTTAGAGAGAAATATATCATTTTTCATTACAAACTTAAATATAAAATTTAGATTTTAAGGTTTAATTATCAGGTATGATTTAGAGTAGTGTCCTTTTATTTGTTGGTGCAATCGTCGGTAGTTAGAGTAAAGCTCTATTTTAAAAGTTTTTATAAGAAATATTATTTGAAAATTTATTGACGACATATTTTCAATAATAGTTTTAAAACTTGAAAGTTAGTACTTGGATAATTAAATTCGTAGGTTTAATTTGGGCACCTTGAATAAAGTTTAAAATATCTAATCCTACCAAATGTGTCATTTAAATGGTTTCTTTTTAATCTCTTATAAAAAAGAATTAATTTAATTAATCAAATCAATTATTGACCCCATCTATAAGTGTTAATTGATTTGTTAAATTAACAAAGAATATCTAATCCTACCAAATGTGGTATTTATAAAAAAAAAATCAATAAATATCAATTTATATATTTAATAACCTAAATAATATGAACAAACATAATTAACTTAATTATTATATCTATAAATACTCAATTTTTATGAATGATATAAATTTGCATAATTATTTATTGAATCCATATCTATGTTTAGTTTTTTATGTTATTAGATTAGGAAATACAAAAAAATTAAAATATCGGGATAGGATGCTTAGGATTTAATTTTGTTTTTAAGAGTTTGATTAATAAATTAAAAGCCACATATATTCCTTCCTTAGATCGACCTTGGGAGTGTACTTGTCATTTTCTATAAAATAATTCGTGCACTTGCAAGAGTTTTATAAATATAAAACCAAGGTATCTGCAAAATCGGTATTGCTAACCTAATGTTGATTTAGTTCATCAAAAATGAAGAGGTAAACTTTAGTGTTTTTAAATCCATGAAATTTCCAAATGATATGGATGATTGTTTTAGGATAGATTCTCTTGACAAATGTATGCATGATATATTTAGAGATGACTATCTTACTAATCCTTTAGAGTTTGTTGTTACTAGATCATGTATTTTGTATAAAAAGAATGATGGTAGTACATGTAATGTTATGCATGTTCATGATATTAACATAATGATTTTGATAATGATAATATGCATGAGGTCATCTAGACCATTTATTTCCATGCAAATGACTATGTGCATGAGAGTAGTGATAATTATTTTGATTGTCAACCTTGATGGGATAATATGGACTTGAACGATGATGTTATGGGTATTTTGTATTTTATGGAGTCTGTGTCTCCTTGTGTTGGTATTATTGCTTGTGATGAAGTGTTGAAAGATATGTCCTTTCTTAATTCATCTATTGAAGAACCTCCTAAATTAGAAGGAAGGTTATTGGTGGTTTTAAAAAGAAAGAAGATGAGCTATTGGGTGGTCTTCACCCGACATCAAAGGAATCAGCCCTTCAATTTTTATGCATAAAATATTGATCAAGGAGGTGCATAAAATATTGAGCAATGAGGGGAGTATTCCTACAAGATATGCACAAAGGAGGTTGAATCCAGTGATGAAAGATGTAGTGAAGAAGATTGTCATTAAATGTTAGATATGGGCAAAAATTTTCCCATATCTAATAACGAGTGAGCCCATTTTAACATGTTCCCAAAAAGGGTGGCATGTTCGTGGAAGTGAACGAAGCTAATGATCTCATCCTAACAAGATAGTAACCAAATGGAGAGTTTGTATGGATTATTGGAAGGTTAATAATGAGACTAGAAAGGGTGATTTCCCATTGGCTTTCATAGGTCAAATGCTTGATATTCTTATGGGTCATGAATTTTATTGTCTTTTGGATGGGTACTTAGGAGTATAAACAAATTTCCATTGCTTCAAATGATTAAGAGAATACCATTTTCACTTGTCTGTATAGGACTTCTTCTTTTTGAAGAATTCAATTTGGATTTTTTAACGCATTGGCTACTTTTCAATGATGTCTAATGGCTATCTTTTTAGACATGGTGGAGAAAATCTTAAAGGTGTTTATGGATGATTTTTGTATTTGTTGACATGTTTTTTGCTTGCGTATATCATATTTCTCTTGTCTTGCAAAGGTGTGAAGAAACCAATTTAGTTTTAAATAGAAAGAAATGTCACTTCATGGTAAATGAAGGCACCATCTTGGGTTATAGAGTTTCCTACAAATGAATTCAAGTTGATAGAACCAAGATTGAGAAGATTAAGAAGTTTCCTTAACCTACCAATGTAAGAGGGGTGTGAGGTTTCCTAGGCCATGATGGATTTTATAGAAGATTTATGTCACGTTTACTTTTCAATGATACATAATGGCTATCTTTTCAGACATGGTGGAGAAAATCTTAAAGGTGTTTATGGATGATTTTTGTGTTTATTGACACGTTTTTTGCTTGTTTATATCATATTTCTCTTGTCTTGAAAAGGTGTGAAGAAACCAATTTAGCTTTAAATAGGGTGAAATGTCACTTCATGGTAAATGAAGGCACCATCTTGAGTTATAGAGTTTCCTACAAATGAATTCAAGTTGATAGAACCAAGATTGAGAAGATTAAGAAGTTTCCTTAACCTACCAATGTAAGAGGTGTGTGAGGTTTCCTAGGCCATGCTGGATTTTATAGAAGATTTATGTCACATCCCGAAAAATGGGTAAGTGAAATTGGATAAATTAATGAGTTAAATACATTTATAGGAAAATTATATGTTTAAAATGCGTACTTTTAAAAGAAACTTTTAAATTTGGAATATCTCTTATTTTAGAAATATTACAATATTTTGAAAAACCTATTACAATTAAGAAGCAATATACTAACAAGGATAAATTTAAAACATGAAGTATCATGCATAAATGTTTAAACTTGTCTCAACAATTTCTCCTATAATATTACAAGGTACAAATGAAATATCGAGATAAGAAAATAAACTTTAAATCAATTTCTTGATCAACATTGAACTGTGTGTTGCCTTGCTAAAATCTAATCTAGAAAATTATTATGGAAAATGATGAACTACAACTAGCCCAATAGGAATCTACTCCATGCAATGTATCATAATAGATAAAATGATGCATGCAATAAGATAAAAAGATTATATGCATGTTTAGAAAAATAGTAGTCATATACTTCCTTGCTTTCTAAACCATGGGAAGTGTATACGCACTAAGTAACCAATGCATGCTCAAGCAATCGTAATGAAACATGCAATGCCAAGTCATAAATCCATATGCATGTCATGCAATATCCATATGTATTTATCAACTCTAAGATACATGGGTAGTCATACTCTAGGACCAAATGTGCGATCATACTCTAAAATCCAATGTATAGTCATACTCTAAGATACATATGACACATGTATTGGTCAACTTTGGTACACATGGGGGTCAATGTTTGAGGCCCATATACGGCCATGCTCTGAGGCCTAATGTATGGAAAAAAAATCAGAGATACATGTGTAAATACGTACCTATGGCCTATGTAAAATCTATCTACTATAACCAATATCCCTGGGGTACCAAACTTCATAGAACTAACATAAGTAATAATTTCTACAAAAATCAAAATCATGATCCATGCATAGATTCACAGATCTCATGTACATTTTAAAAATCATATCATATATCATAAAATCATGTGTATTAGTATAAAAATCAACATCATATGTTATATCATAAATATGTACATATGCTTCCATAAAATTAGCTAAAATGGTACCGATTTTCCACAGTTTTAAAGGCATGAATATGCATTCCAATTTCTAAAACCATTGCATAAAGAAGAAGTGGAGTAGTTTCCCTCACCTAAAAATATAGTCGTCCGTACTCCTAATCCTATAGTTGTCTCCTTTTCTTTTTTAGTAAAAATAACAATTTTTTTTCAAGCATTAGTAATATTCTTTACTAAATTAGTTATTGTATTAATCACTACTTAAAGGAATAATTTAACCTTATTAGGCTTATAGGAATATAAGTTGATAATTTCCCATCCAAACACTTCACTCTTTATAACTCAAATGCCGGGATATTTTATTCCTGATTCAACCATTTAGAAGAGTATTGAAAATGGTAATAATTTTTCTAGATAGAGATATATAGAGAGAAAATATTAGAAATTTTTGGTGTAAGAATAGTTGTTGGCGCAGCCTTATTCATAAAAAAACTTGTGCTCGTCGGCCACCCTCACAGGCACCATACAAAGCACTATAACAAGGTCCTACCAAGATCTCATTGAGAGTACAAAATTTCTCACTTCCTTCTCATAATGCCTATTTTCCTACTCACTAGCCACTTACTACCCACTTGTAAACCATTGGTCGAGAACGATAACGAGATCCTTGTGAGCATGACTAGAAATTTCAAAGTTTTCACAATATATTTAATTTTTACATGGAATTTACCGATAATTGCTACATCTTAAAATAGTATAAAAAATTATTTCATGAAATTATAATAATCAATTATAAAGACTTGGGGTTTTAAAATACTACCCCTTAAAAACTTTTCTACTCAAAATTTGCAATATTCCTAAAACAAGTAAGGATACCTCAAGCAAACTTTAGATTTCAATTCCCAAGTAGAATCTTCAGCATTGTGATGTCTCCACTAAAATTTTACTAATGGTATTTTTCTTCTTCTCAAGTTTCTCACTTAGAATCAATTATTTACACTTGTTTTCCTTCGTATGATGCATCTTCCTATAATGAAAACTATGTCCAATCTAGTATACTATTCTAATTTCTTTGACATTTTTCATAACATAGATACTTGAAAGACATATACAATATCACCAATTCTTTTAACAATTCAAAATGGTTCGATGTAGTGTAATGTTATTTTTCCTTTACTTCTAAAATGACTTACTCCCTTATAGTCATTCACTTTAAAGTTCAAATATTAGTGTTTATAATTAGCATAATTCTTATATCGAATCTGAGTTACATGAAAATTATCTTTCATAATATGAATCTTCTCAGTTATTTCTAGAATAAGAATATTAGTCCTATTGTACTGAAATCTTCACATTCAGCCTAACACATTGAAGATTTATAAGGTCATCCATAAAAAGCTTCATAATGGGCCATTCCAATACTAGTATGATAACTATTAGTGTAGGCAACCTCAACTAATGGTAAATGTTCGATCCAATTTCCTCTTAAATTCACCACACATGCTCACAACATGTCCTCTAACATTTGAATAACCCTTTCAGATTGCCCATATATTTCAGGATGATGAGCATGTTATGTAATAATTCTATACCTAAAGCTTCTTACACATAGTTGCAAAAAGGATATGTAAATTTTGGATCTAGATCCTACAAAATCAACTTTGGTATACCATGCAGTCGTATTAACTCCTGCATCTATAAATTAAAGCATTCACAAAGTATCAGCTCTTAATTAGAATGAATTGAGAAGATTTTGTAAGACGATCAACAATTACACATATGGAACTGTGACCTTGAGAAGTAACCTTTTGTATAGAAGTAATCCTTTTATAAAATCCATGGTTATTGTCTCGTTTTTTTTATACTGGGAATGTCAAAGTAGTCCCATAGGTTTGTTATGCTCTACCTTGACTTGTTAACATATCATGCAGCTTGCTACAAATTAAACCACATATTTCTTCATTCATTTTCGCTACATTTTTGTGCTTCCAGGATGTACTATAATTTTTGATATATGTCCTCCACCTATAATCTCTTTCCTTAAATAATCATCATTAGGTACCACTATCTTTTCATGGAAATGAAACCCTCCATCACTCTAAGTCTACCAATTTATCGTTTCTCATTCATACATTCTATACCATACTTTGTAGATTTCAAAACTGTTCAATTGAGCCATTTTTACATTCTATAGCAATGCAAAACTAGATATGAGGTTGTATAAGAACACTTATCTCCCATCAACAAAAAATTTAGCTTGTAGCCTTTTATCATCTGAATGTTTCATTCATTAAGTATCCAATGTCATATATGTAGTAAAACCAGACTTGGGACTCGAAGCATCTGCTGTTGTTTTTGTTTTGCCCAGATGATACCGTAGGACGAAATCATAATCTTAAAGATATTCTACACATCTTCTTTATTTGAAATTGAGATCTTTTTGAGTAAAAGATATCCAAGACTCTTATAATATAAAAAGATTTAAAATTTTGCACCATAAAGGTAACACCCCCACATCCTCAAAGCAAAAACAATAGCTATTAATTCCAAGTTATGTGTTAGGTAGTTTCATTCATGAACTTTGGGTTGTCATGACCCATATGCAACCACTCAATTATTTTGTATTATAATGCAGTTAAGGCCTTGTAATGAAGTGTTAGCATAGACCACATAAGATTTTGTACTATCAAGTACAATAAGTATTGGTCTATCGTAGTCATACTTTTAACTTACAAGCTCTATCCTATATAAGCTTGACTCCCTTTTAGGTAAGTTTTGCCAAAGGTACAATAATTTTCGAAAAGTCTTATACAGAGCATCGATAGTATCCTACCAATCTAATAAAGCTTCATAATTCGACCATATTTTTTTTAATGATTTTAACTTAATAATATTTCAAGTTTGGAGGGATACACAACAATACCTCTTCCGGATATAAAGTGCCCGAGAAATTTAACTTTAGGAAGCCAAAAATCATGTCTCTCCAAATTTGCATACAACTAATGCTCCTAAAGAGTTTGTAAATAAAATCTAAGATGATCTTCGTACTCCTCATGAGTTTTTAAATAAATCAACATATCATCGATGACCATAATAATAAATTAATCTAAATAGGGTTGAAATACTTGGTTCATTAAGTCCACGAAAGAAGTAAGGGCATTGGTTAAACCAAATGGCACTATTTTGGATTTATGCGACTATCTAACTCATAATTGATGTCATCCAAACCTTTGATCAATTTTCGATAAAGATTTGCTCCACTGAGTTAATAGGACATTTTATTGATTCAAGGTAATGGATATTTATTCTTAATGGTTATTTTGTTAAGTTGACAATAGTCAATGCACAGTCTGAAACTTCCCTCATTCTTTTTAACAAACAAAATAGGCACTCCTCAAGGTGACTTCCTTGGTCAAATAAATCCTTTTGTCCTAGTTCATCCAAATGTTTTCTTAACTCGTGTTTCTCCATTAGTGTCCTTTAATAGGGAGCAATTGATATTAGTGTATTTTTAGGATATAACTCGATTATAAAATCAATCTCTTGAGGTGTCCGAAACAAGACTTAGGATTAGCTATTTGATTAGGTTGGATTGAGTCAACTCATTAAGGATGCTACATACCCAATATGATTCCAACAATCATATTGCTATAATTTTATTTATTGTTGACATTATATTTTTATTGAATAATGAGATTGTAACAATTTTTAATATTATCATAATGAAAATATATGAAATATTTATCTTATCTTTACTATTAATTAATACTCATCGATAATATCATTACCCTTATTTACTAATTATTAATTATGTATTCATATTTCATTTATTTGTTAACAAATTCATTTTCACACAAGAAAATAAATAGTAACAATATAAATTCAAATTCATCCTTACATATTTAAATACATAAAAATATTACTATATAATTTAAGCCATTACAAAATATTTTATGGGTTGTTCTGCCACACAGCAAACATGGTGATCTCTCACGTGGATATAAAAAAAAAATTAGTGGGTCATATATCACATTAATAAAATCAATAAAAATGAAAAAAAAAATTGGTATTTTTTATACATTCATGTTATACATTTTTTTTAATAATTATATTACTCATATATATTCATAATTGAAATTTAAACACCAAATCTTATATATATATATATATATATATATATATATATATATATATATATATATATTTGAATCTGGTTGCTACTACTTCTCATGTTTTAATTACCTTATATCACCCTTATATATGTTGTTCAGCACAAACAAATAAGAAAGTAAATGAACTGCATTTTAAAATGCTACTACTTTTATGTGCCACTATAATTGCAAAATACATAAAGATAAGGTATAATTTATGGACTCATTCCTCTAAATAAACTTGCCCCACCATACCTGCATGCTTTCCAAGTGTCTTGCTGCTCCAGTATCCAAATCATTTTTGTTGAGCATGCGTGCCTCCTATATTATTATTTATGGAAAAAGTTTGTAATATTAATATTATTATGTGAACAAAAAGAAATTACTTGTAATTTATACGTTATGTACTTTAATCTGGATGCAATGACACCATGTATCCTTTAATTATCTAAAAAAAATAGTTAGTTATAAAATTTAAAGTTTGAACATCTCAAGTAGCATTTATAAATAATGCAATGATAATTTATTTTTAAAATTTTGTCAAAAATTTCAATGTGGAGAGCATGCGATAAGTACATATAATTTTCTTATCAAAGGGTATTTGTGAGATAAAAAAGTCTTACTCTTTTAATATTTCTCAATAGTTTTATCAAATTTTGGTGTAATTTAACTCTAAAAATTAAAATGAAATATATTAATTTTTAAGATAATTTCATTATAAATTTAATATTTACATTTCTTGTGAGTATAATATGTTATGAATATGCTATTACATTTAACATCTTAATAAAATTAAATGATAAAAAAAATGTAAAACGTTTTAATCAAAAATGAAAAATATGATTTACTATTTATTCTATTTCTTTATTTTTGCTAATTTCTTTTTGCTTTATTTAATTTGTTAGTTAGTTAGAGTTAAAAAAATATTAAGGATAAAAAGACATAAAAAAAAACTTTTAATTATCTTATACTTTAATTATATACGGGGTCACTGTTATAAATAACGAAATAAGAAAATGTCATTAGATCTTAGTACTAATTTAGTCCATTAAATAAAATAATATGACTTGTAGTACTTAACATAATAATTTCAAGACTCAAAATGCATTTCCAACCACAATTTCAAGACTAATCCAAAACGTTTTCCCTTATGTCCCTTTATTTATGATAGTTGGAAACTTTAGTATAAAAATTAGTCTTCTAATCCAACTAGATGTGTATTTTTTGAATAATTATAGGAGTTGAATTGTTTAGTTTTAATAATTATATGACTAATTAATAAGCTACTTTTATAAGAACATGAATAATAATGTAAAATTATGTGATTAAGAGAATCCAATACTTGATACATAATCAAGGTAAGAGATACAGACTCTTTGGATTCACCCATAAACTCGCAAGCAATAAAAAATAAATACAAAAGGAAGGAAACAATAACATAGCTAAACATGCTACTAAAAACATACATATAGCCTCGATTTTTAACCGTGACCGTAAGTCTATACCCACAGTTATAAGAACTAAGACCTAAGTGAGAGAGACCATAGACTGTTACCTATGACCTCGGTTTTTCAATAACTGAGGCTATAGTGTATGCATAAATTAAAAAATATATATAATTATTAATTACAATATTAAAAATCATATTATATTAAAATTAAAAGTATAATTACATTTGAAAGTTTATTATACACTAAAACATAATAAAATATTACTATTACAAACAGAATTTTTACTATTAATTACAAGTATTTATAAGTATATTTCAAATCAACATAATCAAGTCCACAACGAATTCAACATAAGTGTAAAGAAAATACAAATACCATAGGCGTTGGTACGTTGGGGTGGTGTGCTGGTGTTGGTACGCTAGGGTGGTGCATTGGTGAGCATGGTGCGCTAGTGTGCTGGTATGCCTGGTGAAAGAGTTCTGTTGTGCTTAGTGCCTGGTGCCTACCATGAAAAAGAAAACAACAACAAAAAAACTAGAATAACATGTGTGCATAGATAGCAATCAACCTTTAAGAGGCCACTTGCTATTAGCTTGAACCCTTTGTGTTAATCATACATTATCATTGCAATCTGAGTGAATACAACAAAACAGAATTATCCTTTATAATTATACTGACATAATTTAAAATAAAATGTTAGATATAACCTATAACTCATCTAAAACATATATTAATCAATACAGAACCAAAGCCACATCAAAAAGAAGATATATCAATTACCAATATCACATTGTTAGATATTAGATATCGCATATTACCTCTAGAGAGCCATCTTTATATGTCTGTTCATATGTCTTGCCATTATCCCATGTCTCAATCAGTCATGAAATTGGGTTTTGGAATATCATCCATGAAACTAAAATTGCTACTACGACCTGCATAGAGTCTAAAAGAAGCTGAATTATAAAGGCGAGTTTGCTTCTATGTGAATGTATGAGCACCTCGTCAAGCAAATAACTAAAGTGTTTGTTAATTAAAAGAATAGACAGTTAATAACTCTAAAACCTGACTTCTACTGTTGGAAGTTTTATCTCAACCCTGAATTAACCAAGCATTATTAATTAATAATTTTTTTACCAAAAAATAGCAAACATAATGGTATCCAATCTTGAAAAACCAACAAAATGGGAACAAATATACAATTACAGAGTTATACACCCAAAAAAATATACAATTAAGCATTACAAGATAATTGGTAAATAGTATATCAATAAAATTTTCTTAAAATACTGTTTTCGGTCCTCTTTGTTTATCGCTACAAAAATGCTAGGATGAAACAGGCATAACACCAGCACTAGGCACCACTGCACCAACAACAACACACTACCCCAATGAACTAGCTCCAACAAACCAGCACCAGGCACCACTACCAGGGCATTAGCCCAACGGACTAGCACCAGTACCAGACCAAGCATCAAGAAACCACATGTTCCACAAATCATACCAAGCGACCTTCTTAACAAATTTTCATAACCCATCTAAGAAATATCCAGCATCCTAATTTATCAACATAAGTAAGCCTTCAAGAAGCTAGAAAAGATGAGTCATTTATAATAGAAAAGATGAGTTGATGTTACCAAAAAGTGAAATAGAGGCTGAAATGTAGTACGAGAGTGGAACAGAGGCTTAAACATGGTGCGATAGTGGAACAGAGGCTGGAACATGGCGACGCCAGAGTGGAACAGAGAAAACTGGGGTTTCAAGTGGAAAAGAGAATATTTATAATAGCTAGGGTTTCGAGTAGGGAAAAAATGAGAGATATATATACAAGGAAAAAAAGGAAAACAAATTGGACAAAAAAAGAAAGAAAAATTGGAAAAAAGAGAGGGAAAAAGGAAAAAAAAGAGGGAAGGAAAAAGATAAAAAAGAGGAAATTAAAAGATAAAAATTAATAAAAAATTTAGTATTTGGAGTAAAAGGGAGAAAATTGAGAGGGATAAAGAGAAAAAGAGAGGGAAAAAGAAAAAAAAAAGAAAGAAAAAGATAAAAAAAATTGATAAAAAAATTTGGCATTTGTTGTAAATTAAAGAGAGAAAATTGATAGGGTATGTCATTGGCCTTAGTTTTATAAAAACTTAGGCCAAAACCCTATAGTCTCAGTTTTTAAAAAACCCGAGGCTAAATGTATGTATTGTAGCAGTGTCAACACAATACACAATAGGTAAAGATAAACTCACAACTAACACTAACATGAATGACATTAAAAGATAGATAGGAAGCATGGCATAACAAAAAAGAAAACAGGCAATAAGAAGGAAGAAATGTTTTTTTAATCATAATCAAATCCTCTTATGCACAAGCATATTTGGGTCAAACTCTTATTGTACTAGCATTACAGCAGATCATGTAAACACAACAGTATAATGAGATAAAACTACATAGAAATCCTATCTATGTGGTAAGATCATCAGGTTACTTACGAAAACCACTCCGCAACATATAATTCACTATAGTACATCAACATTTTATAACTTGATATAAATATACATGCAAATACCTCTACCAGTTGAGACACCTGCCCTAACTATGCCTATGTTGTTTTCGTTTGTTGTCTCCACATTAACTTTTATCCACCAAAATTTAGTTCTCCTTTGGAGCCCCGTAATCACGTGATGTGAGAAGTCACCAATGATTAGTATAGTGTTATCCTAAAGGTACGTTACATCCATGCTCGTGATCCTAATATGCAATCTATGCCACAAGTGTTGATCCAATTTTAATTAACCTAACTCCAAAAAAATAGTTTTTCAAACACCATCTCAAATCACAAATACCAAACAATTCTCAAAGTATTAGTGACTCAGAATGAGAAAATATTAACTTTGAATAATTGAGCTTAAAAATCAACAGAGTTGCCTCACTTATTCTAATTGAGAAAAAAATTTGTAAATAGGAAGTATTTATTGAAAATTTATTGCTACCGATCACCTCATCAGCTATATCAGCGATAGCCATTACGATGATCTCCAAGCTCATTAGGGATGGCTCAACAAGCACACAAAAGTTACATTTTTGTTTCAAAAATTGTCATGTAATTTTCTACAAATACATGTAAAGCAAAACCAAATAAAATAACAAAAATGCAACCTAACATGCATACTACAAGAACCAACCCACAAGGTGTATGTAAACATATGAACATTGATGCACAAATTTTTTATTTGATAAATAGTTCGTAAGTGTACGAATCACTTTGTAAAAAATGAATAAGTATACTTCCAAGGTCGATCTAAAATGAATTATGTACTTTTTAAATAATTCAACAAAATTCTTTAAAAAAACCTAAAGCTCATTAATTAAATTATTAAATATATAAATTAATATTACTAATTTTATTTTTTTGTATGAAAATATAATAAGGCGATGATCAAATTCTTTGTTAATAAAAATCAATTAATATCCTTAGGGAAGGGCCTACCAATTGATTAATATTAAGTTATGATTTTTTTATAAGAAAATAGTAAACTATCTAAATCAATGTTTTAGGTAAAACACATAATTTAGACTATGATTCATGATATCAAAGTTGAATTTAAGATTGATATATCTGAGAACTAACTTTTAGATTTTAAATCTGCTATGAAAAATATTTCTCAATAATAAACTTATAAATTTTTTTAAAATAGAACATAAATTCTAAATTAGATTTAGATAATCAAATCTTAAATCTAACTTTCATATTTTGAATATACTACGAAAAATATGTAGTCAATATATTTTTCTGTAATAAACTTTGTAGAAATCTTGAATGAAGAAATAAAAATCAATTTATTTTATTAAAAATATTTATCTACATTTAATACTTCATAAGCATAACAACATAGCTAATATATCATAGTATTTTTCAACTTAACATGCTTAGATTTAATAAATAATAAGTAAATTAAATATAACATTAAATTGATTTCACTTTCTACTTAAGTCATTTAATTTAAGCAATAAAAATAAGTATATAACACTTTATCATATGTTAAAATCCTAACATTTAATGCAAATATTTATAGAGATCATTTAGCAATTTGACTAATAAGAAGAGTGTTTAAAATAGAGGAAAAATATTATCACTCAAAATGGAAAGATAAATGCTCGAAATATTCTCACAAGGCAATCTCCATTTTTTGTTTCCTAAACATCAATTTCGGGTTTATTTCAATTTCAACATTTTATTATGAAACACAATTATGACAAAATAAACTACTAATCACATTACTCCATGATATGTTCAAGTTAATAATCTAATAGTGCAGAAGACTTAATCAATTGCTCAAAATAAACTAAATCATGATAATTTAGCAAAAAAAATTTAAAAAATTAAACCTAATTATCTCTAAACCAATAAAATGAAAGCAAATAAATAAAATAAATGTAAATATAAACACATTGTCATTGTCATAATTTGTGTTTCGTGATAAAATGTTAAAATTGAGATAAAACTGAAATTAGTATTTAAGAATAAAAAAATGGAGATTGGCTTGTTAGAATCTACATGTAATGTAACTTTATCTCCACCCTAGCCTAGAATCTACATTGTTCTCAATATAACATATGTAAATTAAAGATAAATAATAAAGAAGATAAAAGTTACTCATTTTCTATGCATGATCAAGTATTTGATGTGAAATCCAGGTGCATCAATCATTTCAAACATTTTAATCCACACAAGCAAAATATTTTGTACTTTCTAACACATCTCAACAAATAGTTATAATTTCAACAATTCTAAATAAAATAAATAAAGTTCACATACACAGGAAAATAAAATAAACTAAAGAAAAATAAATTACACTAAATATAAAATAACATAAAACAAATGTAATATCCAAATGGAAAAGTAATTAAAATAATGTTCACAAAAAAAAAACTAAAATAAAATACATAAAATCCCCATAGCAAGTTTAAAGCTCAATCATCCATGTCGTTCGTCCTTATTCATCATGTTGTGATCATTTAGGTGATATAAAGACAAAATCATAATCTTTATTCTCTAGTTCTCTTAAATGACTTGAATCTACCCCAAGATGGTTAAGTGTTAACCGATGCATTTCATAAAAGGTATGGTTATAGTCCACTAGATCACGATGTTGTCAATTTTAAATGCATCATGTTGTGTAGTATAGGCTTAGGCATATTTTTCCATGTAGGAAAATCTTTCGCTTAAGTTATGAATTTCATTCTTCATTGTCATTTTTTATGAAGAAGTAGCCATATTGTCCCTTTGGGTAATATTAATACCCAATGTGAGTTCATTATAGTATACTTGATTTAGTAATTCACCCAGTTGAAGCACCACTTCACCTTTTGGGTACTTGACCCCAAATTTTACACATAAAGCAATAACGAGCTAGGGAAAGAAGTAAATCAATCGGTGGTTATTAGCAGACAATTTTATCCTATTATGAATTAGTATTCCAACATCTATAGTCATTTTGGATGCTATATCATATAGTAATATCATCTGACATCTCTCCACATAGTTGTAATGTGTAGTGGGCATAAGTCTTGAACAACAAACTATTTCCATATTCAGGGAACCTTACCCAAATGCTTAGCTTGAAAGCCCTTTATTTTCCCACTGGCACAACCCTACTTAGCACCTTTTACTGCTAGGCTTTTTATTACTATAGCATAGTCCACATTACTCAAATAAGTCTCATACTCACCCTGGCCTATATCACTCAAATTATAATGAGAATTAATATTAGATTGCCCAAATGGGACTAGTACACCCTATACTTTGAGTTTTTTTATCGATAACGTTGGAATCATTTGCATAAAATTCATGAACAATAGATTCTGTAATGGCCTTTGGTTCCTTAACAAACCATCTTTATCATAAAGCCACTAGTACATCACTAATACCCTCAAATTGACAATTTTTCTCCAATTCAAATTCCAAACCCCGTTTCATAATAAAAAAATTATTTATTTCAACAGTCTCATCAAATCTTAATTTGGCCTCAACAATAGAAAATTTGGCTTTATTGTGTTCTACAGAGATTGCTATATCTTTTCCTTTGTTAATTCTACCCCTTTTAGGTGTCCTTTTTAAAAATCAACTAAATATCAAAATTAATGGTTCATAAACAATCCAGATATTTTGAAAAACACAATACTAATATTCCTTACCCTCACTTTGTCCAAATAGGGTTTTGAACTCTTTTTAATTCAAAAATTTATAGAAATAATCTACAAAAATCATAGAATTTTTTTCAAGACTTAAGTTCTAAATATCTTTAGCAACTTACTTGTGTTGTTTGAAGAAGATGAAAGTCTTATAAAAATATTTATAATAGAATATAAATTCTAAATTAGATCTAGATAATATAATCCTAAATCTAATTTTTATATTTTAAATCTGCTATGAAAAATATGTTGTTAATAAATTTTCTGTAATAAACTTTATAGAAATCTCAAATTAAGAAATAAAAATCAATTTATTTTATTAAAATATTTATTAAATTAATATTTCACAAGCATAACAACATAACTAATACTATATAATATTTTTAACCAAACATATATAGATTTTATAAATGATTAGTAAATTAAATATAACATTAAAATAGTACATAAAATCAATTCTTAACATAAAAGAATACATTTAAAATTTATACCTCAAAAGTGTCCTTCAAAGTATAGAATTTTAGTACTGATATGTATCTGAAAAACTTCTAAACAGATATAACTATATTACTTATTGAATAGAAAACTACTAGATAAAACTAAGAAATTCAAACCTAAAAACTATACTAAAATTCTTAGCGAGAATTTGTTGTAAAACTTAGAATTGTTCTTGAGTTGGTGTGTCTAAAACAATTGTATGGGTTTTTTATAGTTGGAAAAATACTGAGATAAGGAGATCATGAGGTTGAACGTTATGACATACTTCTATCACTACTACAACATTGATTGATTCTAGACACGTTCAATTACGATCCAATAGTCTTGCGCTATAGGCATTGCAATACTCATTAGTCACTACCGCGACCCTCATTAAGCTGCATTTCTTCAACTTATTATTTTTTTTCACTCCCTTACAAGCTTGGTTGGTACATATGTAAGGTTTAGATATGCTATCTTTTTAATTCTTCTTAGTTCCAATTGAGTGCCTTTAAGTACAACTTTTCAAGCGTTTTATCATTAAATTATTTTGAAGCCAAAAATACTTGAAAAATAGTAAAACATATCTATGATTCTAAAAATATAGATTTGTTAAAATAATGATAAAATTATGCAAATACAAATCTATTTTAAAACTAAAGTAAAAATAAATAACGTAATATTTAATGTTTTTCAAGCACTTATCAAACACACATAGTGTTTTAGTAATGACTTTAATAATTGTCCTTACAAAGAGGAAGTCAAAAAACTAAGTAAAAAATCTTTTCTACTAATTTTTGGCGATACTAATAATTGGATGCACCTTTCTTTCCTGTAGACCTAAGAATAAAGAACACATCATTAGAACCTTGAATCTCCACGGGGTATGGCAATGATTGACCTTTCGATGCTTAACTCTGGGTAGTAAGAATAATGAGGAGACTAATGTCTTTCTTTGTATTGTAAAGAGATGAAGAGACATTTAGGGAGATAGAATATAGATTTAATTGTCTCTTGTAAAGCAATATTCAAGTTCTATTTTATGGGATCTATGATGAATATATGTATAGGAAAAATATACATGTTGATGACCCTTACTCATAATGATAGAGATATATCTTCTTAATTGTCTCATTTTTAGAAAATTAAGGGATTATATACCAATCGCTTATCCTATTGGATACTTTTATGATATGGTGCTTATCTATTAACTCAGTGCTTATTGGGCTGGCTTGTGAGTTATCTACTAATTGGGATCTCTCATATGATGTCATATAGTGTGAACTATTTTACAGCCAACATCAGATCCCTAGACTTGTTAGTCCTAGATATATAGGCTAGGAGGTATATTTTTCCATTCGATCATCACCTAGGTTATGACCTTCTAAATCTTACAAGTGGCATCAAGTACACCCTTGTGTGGTCATTACTTGCCTGTATGAAAAAATTCTTATTAAACCCGGTCACTCAAAATGTGCATAATGGTATCTTGTCATTAGCCATTTTTTTGGATTCTCAATCGGATTCCTGGTTATGGAGTTATGTTGAAGTTAAAGTTGACCTTTAAAAGGTCAACCTTCCCTCCCTTTTGGAGGAAAATATTTGAAAAGTTATCTTTGAAGTTACTAGGTGTCATACACCTTATGTACTACAGAGTGTACCTCTTTGAAGTGTCAATAATAGATGCTAGACTTTTCAAGTCTATATAGAACATGTTTGAATGATAGGACTTCTCACGAGTCTCTGAACTCTTTTATAGTTGCACTTCACTTTCTAGAAGTGGGAGATTGCACTTATATATATATTATTTGGTGCACTTTTGTTCCTTGTCAAAGTGAAGTTTCATAGATGTACAATCTGACTATTTTGAAGAGTCCATGTAGTAAAAGATAATGCCTTGATCACCTAAAGTTCTGGTAGGACCAATATTCTAGTCTACTAAATAAATTATATACTTGATTCATGTCCAGACTTTGTCTAGAGTGTAAACATATTATTGAACACTTTAGAAATGTACATGATGAAGAAGGACATGTAGGAGTGCATCATTGGAGGTGTCCATTCTTCTAGAGGACACATAATATGGAATGTTCTAGTAGGTAAGTGGATAGGACTCTATGGCCCATTAAATAGAAGTCTATACAAGGAGGAGGAAGTATATACATCGTAACATTTAGTTGGTCTCAAAGACGAAAGATATCTTGACACTTTTTGTGCTTCGAGCATTGTATTTACTGAGTGAGTTTTTTGCACCATATAGTAACCATACCAAAAAGTGACAACCCCCTAGACCTAGATAGTAAGTTCTAGCCCTTTATTTTTATTTAAGTATTTTTGGAATACTTAGTGTCAGTTATAGGTGGTATGGGTTCACGGTCCATTGAGTTTGATGCTCTTATTGTGACTTCATTAGAGTCATCCACTATTATAGATTTTCAAAGTTTATGGAGCTTGTGAGCTATCACATGCCAAGCAGGGTTTCTAGGGCCTAATTTTTTACCTCAGTCTTAGATCATAATGTTAGAGTTATAATCTTTGTATGGACCTTTTGAACATATGTATATGCCATGTTGCTATACTATTCCTATACTTTTGAATCATGTACTTATGTTGCATCCATGTACTTCATTTACTTTAGGGTAGTAAGTTTTGGTAAGGCCCATTATAGGTCTTGTTTGTCTTGAGATTGTGGGTACTTTGTGAGTTCATCCCTTATAGAGATATGTGGTCCATTATATTGGTACGAAATAATGCTTTCTTATTGGGAAGTAGATCCAGAGCCTAGGATAAGGTGCTTGATGGGTGATAGAATATGGCATGGTTGGTTCATAATGAAAGAATTCTTGATCTTAGGTTGTTCGAGTAGCTAAAGGTCCATACATGTTCAACTATATGCCAAAACAATCGACCATATATCCGACCACAAGTGGCATGTCTAATCACATGTACTATATCTGACCAACCACATATACCATATCTGGCCACATGTGGCACATCCATCCACATGTGCCATATATGCATGGCCATATATACATATCCAACCACGTATACCATGTCAATCCATTGTGCCATGTATAGCCACACGTACCATGTTCAGCCACTTATGGCATGTTTGATTGTTTGTATTGAAACATAAATTTTATATTTATAAAAAATCTCATAAGTGCATGAATCAATTATAATAAGTGTCAAGTATACTCTTAAGGTCAGTCTCTTAAGGAATTGTAATGGTTAGATAATTCTTCAATTTTCTTAAAAACTTAAATGAATTATGAATGGAAATTAAAACCTAAAAACTCTATCACAATGATTTGGTTTTTAAAATCCTAAACTAATCACATATAATTAAAATAAATAAATAAAGATTTGACTCAAATAAAATCAAGGTAGATATATAATTAATAATTAATAGAGAATTTATGAAAAATTTAACAACCTTGCGTGCTTAGAAATATTTGGGTTAATTAAAATATAAACTCAAATTATTGATTTTTTCTTTTAAATATAAAACATTCCTTTGACAAAGATCATTTTCTTTGTTAATCAAACTAATTAATGTCCTTTTAAGGGGATGTTTAATTGACTAATTAAACTATGACATATGCCTAAGGAAAAAATAAAACCATTTAAATTAATGCTTTTGGCAGAGTCGCCAATTTAAACTCTTGTACAAGTTGTCCAAATTAGATCTAGATGACGTATTTGAAATCTAATTCTCAAATTTTTAATCAATTAAGAAGAATAAATGACCAATAGATTATTCATACATAAATCTTTGATAAATATTGAATCAATAAATAATCTTTATTTACTTTACTATAAAAATATTCACCTAAATAATCTACAAAAACATGATAATAGAGCTAAATTCTTATAGTTAAATTTAGCCATACAATGTCAGATTAAAATTCATGATTAGTGGTTTAAAACTAGCATTCATTCAAGAAAATACAAAAATATTGATCTGAAAATAAAATATTACCAATCAGATCTAAATACTAATACATGGTACATGATGTTTCTTACTCCATAATTATGATCTTGATCTTCAAAGTGTTCTTGAATCTTTAGATATTTTTTCTTCTTTTCTTGATCTGAAAAAGCTCCCAAAAAAACTTTCTATTATCTATTATGAATCTAATCTATATTGTGATTATAAAAATATAAAAACTAATCTAACACTATGAACTACGATTGGAAACTATATAATGAAAAACTAAAAAACTCATAACCTAGAAGCCTAATACATATATTTGTAAGAAAAATTGTGTACATGGCTTCAGAATTATAAAATAACATTAAGTTCCAAGGTACACTTTATTTCTCACCCGGACATGAAGCTCGAACATGTTCACACAATACAACCCGAGGCCTCGCAACAACACAATTTGTTTCACGCTGCAACCCAAAAATTTCAACTTGCCTAGAATAATTCCTGAAAGGTATGCACCACAAAACATATATTCCTCATCGTGACATGCCTAGCTTATCTTCAATTTTTTCCTTGTACCCCTTATACATTGGTTTGTTCTTATGGTGCTATTTGAGTGCTTCATATGTTGACAAGATTATCTATTTTGAAGCTAAAAACACCTTAAATGCAGAAAACATAACCATGATTATGAAAAAAAATAGATTTTCATAAATAATCAAATAAAGATGCTATAATAAAACCTATTCATTCCAACTAAGCATAGTAAAAACATAGAATATGAGAACTTTTCAAGCACTTATCATGTACCATGTTTGGTCGAGTGTATATGTTCAACCATGTTTATTGATGAGTGCTCAAAAAGAACTAATATTACCATGATTTTATGCACATTAATTAATTAAAAATATATATATTTATATGATTTTATCATATATTTATATAAATTTGTCTTTTCGGAATCACTGGAGGCAATACATCATAAATACATTCAAAAATAAATGAGAAAAAGTCAACAAATATGGAAAAATTGGACAAAATGGGTCAAAAAGGTCAAAAAAGAGGAAATCGCGCCCCCCAGCAACGTGCGCGCCAGATCCTCCTTCTACGTGCACCAGCGCCCAACTGCACATCATCTGCGCCCAGTAGAGCCCTATCTACGCGCGCCTGCGCCCAGCAACGCCCTATCTGCGCGCGCGCTGTCGGTACTACCCATACGCGCGTTTACGCCAGCGCCATACGCTGCCCATCCGCGCGCTGCGACGGTGCAAGAATCTACGTCGACGGCCTCACGTGACGTCATCGATATGACGTCGCCAAGAATCACCACTCTGCGTTTTCATCATTTTTTCACCCACTTTTTCTCTCCATCCTCACCTATAAATACCCTCATTCTCTTCACTTCTAAACACACCTCAAAACCATTCTTCTCTTCTCTTTATTTCTCTCATTTCTTAGTTTTTAAGCTTTTCTTAGTTTTTAGTTTTTCTTAGTTTTTAGTTTTTCTTAGTTTTTAAGTTCTTCTCTTTTTGAGAAGAACTAGCTATGTTTTTGTAATTTATTAGCTTTTTGATTCAATAAATGGGAGTGCAAATTCTGTTTGGAGGTTTTCCAACACCGGGAATAACATCGAAGTTCTGTAAGGATTTTATTTTCTTTGCAGTTATTTTTTATGCTTTATTCTTACATGTTATATTTAATTTGTCTGTGATTAAATTTAAGCGTCTTTGGCTATTTTAAACATGATATAATAATAACGTTGTTATGCTTGCGAAATATTAAATAGGTAAAAATCTCTAAATTGAATTGATTTTATTTTTATTCAAGATTTTATATTAAGAATGTTAGAGAGAAATATATTATTTTTCCTTACAAACTTAAAACTGAAAATTAGATTTTAAGGTTTAGTTATCCGGTCTGATTTAGAGTAGTGCTCTTTTATTTGTTGGTACAATCGCCCGGTAGTTAGAGTGAAGCTCTATTTCAAAAGTTTTTTATAAGAATTATTATCTAAAAATGTATTGACAACATGTTTTCAATAGTGGTTTTAAAACTTGAAAGTTAGTACTCGGATAACTAAATTCTTAGGTTTAATTTGGACACCTTGAATAAAGTTTAAACTATCTAACCCCACCAAAGGTGGCATTTAAATGGTTCATTTTCAATCTCTTAGAAAAAGGAATTAATTTAATTAACCAAATTAGTTATCAACCCAATTCATAGGTGTTAATTGATTTGTTTAGTTAACAAAGAATATCTAACCCCACCAAAGGTGGTATTCATATATAAAAAAGAGAATCAATAAATATCAATTCATATCTTTAATAACCTAAATAATACGAGCAAGCATAATTAACTTAATTATTATATCCATAAATACTCCACTGTTTTAACAGATAAAATTTGCATAAATGTTTATTGAATCTATGTTTATTTTTATGTAAGTAGATTAAAAACACAAAACCCCAAAATATCGTGACAGGATGTTTAGGATTTAATTTCGTTTTTAAAAGTTTGAATAATAAATTAAAAACCACATACATTCCTTCCTTAGATCGACCTTGGGAGTATACTTATCATTTTCTACGAAATGATTCGTGCACTTGCGAGATGGGAGCTGGAGCTTATGGGACTCGACATGACATGTGCACTGGGTGTGCGGGCATGCGCAAGTGATCGGGGCAAAACCGACATCGCCGATCCTGCCCGTTCATTTGGTTTTATGTATTTATAAAACTCTCGCAAGTGCACGAATCATTTCGTAGAAAATGATAAGTATACTCCCAAGGTCGATCTAAGGAAGGAATGTATGTGGTTTTTAATTTATTATTCAAACTTTTAAAAACGAAATTAAATCCTAAACATCCTGTCACGATATTTTGGGGTTTTGTGTTTTTAATCTACTTACATAAAAATAAACATAGATTCAATAAACATTTATGCAAATTTTATCTGTTAAAACAGTGGAGTATTTATGGATATAATAATTAAGTTAATTATGCTTGCTCATATTATTTAGGTTATTAAAGATATGAATTGATATTTATTGATTCTCTCTTTTTTGTATGAATACCACCTTTGGTGGGGTTAGATATTCTTTATTAACTAAACAAATCAATTAACACCTATGGGTGGGGTTGATAACTAATTTGATTAATTAAATTAATTCCTTTTTCTAAGAGATTGAAAATGAACCATTTAAATGCCACCTTTGGTGAGGTTAACGATTTAAACTTTATTCAAGGTGTCCAAATTAAACCTAAGAATTTAGTTATCCGAGTACTAACTTTCAAGTTTTAAAACCACTACTGAAAACATGTTGTCAATACATTTTCAGATAATAATTCTTATAAAACTTTTGAAATAGAGCTTCACTCTAACTACCGGGCGATTGTACCAACAAATAAAAGAGCACTACTCTAAATCAGACCGGATAACTAAACCTTAAAATCTAATTTTCAGATTTAAGTTTGTAATGAAAAATAATATATTTCTCTCTAACATTCTTAATATAAAATCTTGAATAAAAATAAAATCAATTCATTTTAGAGATTTTTACCTATTTAATATTTCGCAAGCATAACAACGTTATTATTATATCATGTTTACAAATAGCCAACACAGTTAAATTTAATCACAGACAAATTAAATATAACATGTAAGAATAAAGCATAAAAAATAACTGTAAAGAAAATAAAATCCTTACAGAACTTCGATGCTATTCCCGTTGCTGGAAAACCTCCAAGCGGAATTTGCACTCCCATTTATTGAATCAAAAGCTAATATATTACAAAAACATAACTAGTTCTTCCCAAAAAGGGAAGAACTCTAAAACTAAGAGAAATTAACTAAGAAAAGCTAAAAACTAAGAAAAACTAAAAATCTAAGAAAAGAGAAAGAAAGAAGAGAGAAGTGTGTTTTTAAGGTGTTTTTGAAAGTGAAGGGAAGGGGGGTATTTATAGGTGAGGATGGAGAGAAAAAATGAGGGAAAAAATGTTAAAAAATGTGAAAACGCGTAATGCAAAAGGTGAGCGCATTGATGACGTCAGCATGACGTCATGGGCTACCGCACGTGAAAAATGGGGCGAAATGGGCGTCAGCCTTGTATGGCGATGATAGCGAGCCGCGGAAGTAGGTGAGATGCGCGTGAGTGGGATTAGCGCCCGATCTGACGTGGGCGATGAAGCGTCTTAGCGGTATTGTAGCTGGCGCGGCAGCGGTAATGGCGCGATTTTCTCCTTTTTGACATTTTTGACCTTTTTGACCCATTTTATCCAATTTTTCCATATTTATTGACCTTTCCCCATTTATTTATTAATATATTTGTGATGTATTGCTTCCAGTATTCCTCTTTGAGTCTTTAAGTTACGTTTTTAAGCCAAAATACCTGAAAAACAATAAAAATACCCGTGATTCCGAAAAAGACAAATATATATAAATATATGATAAAATCATATAAATATATATATTTTTAATCAATTAATGTGCATAAAATCATGGTAATTTTTGTGCTTTTTGAGCACTCATCAGCAAGCATATAGACATGTGCTGGTTTCATGGGGGCATGCACGGGCTTCTACTGGCTGCACGCGGTTTTGTCCATTTTTCCATTTTTTTTAATTTTTTCTCATTTTTTTCTCAACATATTTGTGATGCATTGCCTCCAATATTTTTCTTTGGGTCTTTAAATTATTTTTGAAAGAAAATGCCTAAAAAATAATAAAAATACTTGTTATTTCAAAAAGACAAATTTATATAAGAATATGATAAAATCACACAAATATAAATCTAATTAATTAATTAAAATACATTAAATCGTGATAATTTTAGTGATTTTTAAGCACCCATCATTTATGTGACTTGTTTATATTTTTATAAGTTAAGGTTGTTTGTTTAAACTGGTATGTTCTTGGCATACCAACCCCTGGTTGGTATGCTTGAGTTTATCAAGTCATCCAAGCATTTGGTTTCGAGACTTCGAAAACTTTTATTGTCCTTAATGGATCCTTCCATCTTGTCATGAGTGTCATTACACTCTATTCGTTCCTAATGGTTTTTATTAATAGACAAGGTTGGAGACTAAAGGTCCCCAACATGAGAAAATATGAGTTTGCATGAATGGGTTGCAAAAATTGTAGCAATTCTTGGACTCGGGAAGTAGTTTTTGCTAATTCATAGGTTAAACAGGGCCTGTCGTAAGGACATGGAGTGCACTTATAGGGTTACTATGATCTATGGTTTATCAAATATGTAATTCAAAGGATGTTGGCACATGAACTTTTGTAGTTCATGCATCTCAATCCTTTTTCCTTTTGCACTTCCCACATCCTTGTTGAATTCCATAAGTGTAGATAAGCATGGCCTAAATACCTATAAACACAATTTTTTTAGAATAAAAGTATTGGTGAAGCACTATCTTTCTTTTTATAATAGTAGAGCGTTGTTTCTATCTAATGTGGGTTCCTTAAGAGTGGTATCTTGTGGCATTTTATGTTCTTTTAAGACAATTATTATCCCTAGAGCTTTTGGTAGAGATAATATATGGAGGCAAGAGTCTATGGCCTTATGTAGAAATGACCTTTCTAAAACTCTATAGTGGGGCCTCATTGGCCCATACTAACCTTTTAAGCTTGTGTCTCTTAGGCATCATTTGAACTTTCTGTAATCTTGGAGGAGTTGGAACATTGTTATGAACCTTTGATATGTGAATGGACATATATTTTTTTCTTTAGTTACACATGATATGTTACTTCATTAAGTTTGTGTCCAAGCTTGATTAATTATATTGATCTAATCAAATGTTCTCATATAGAACCTGGGTGGATTTCTAGAGTGCACTCTTGGGCCATTCTTATAGTACTATTTTTGAAATAATTTAGGAGGAGATGTGCACCCTTGGATGATATGTGATGGTTTGGACACGTCACAATCCAATTTGTTGGTTGGGTGAAATTTTATGTTGCACATATTATTTTCTTGCATGAATGTTCTAGACATATCATACATATCCATGGCTCGGATCCTATTCACCATGGGCATTAGAAGATGCCATATGGATGTTCTCTAGAATGGGAAGTGGATCAAGGGGCTTGTGGGAGGCATTTCTAGGTTAGCCTAGAATGCTATCTCTATCATTTTAAAAGTTAGAACTAGTTCAATATTTCATTCTTTTATGAATAATAATCAGTTTTTCTTTACAAACATTTGAATGATGATGAACGAAATAGCAAATAATATTTTTCTTGATATTCTTTGGATACATTAGATGAATGCAACATCATATAATTGTTTAGAGGATTCCAGAATCAATTTTATTTTTCAAGAACAAGTCTAAAAGTTGCCAAAACTAGATTCTATCTCTATTTGAAAAAATGAACTGATTTTTCTAATTGTACTATATAGCAATAGTCTGACAAGTGTCTACTCACATTTTCAATGTGTGGTGGAGCATACAACCTCCTCATCCAATGTCTGTTCAACGTGATCTTTCTGCTAGTGCATTAGATTTTTCAAGTGATGCACTTATTTCAATATCTAGACAAAGGACACTTGACTTGATAGAAATGTGAAAGGTGGGTCCCTTTTAGGTTGAGCCATTATGGCCCGCTGAATGAGGCTTTAATGTCTAGCAACCAAGGATGCCACATTCTCCAAAGGTGTCAAAAATTGAGCCATCATTTGATAGTAATGACTATCGTGCATTGACTCATGGATCAAGAAATTACATAGGTTAGTCTTTCCTAGAATTCATTAGGAATTGAGCCTTAGATTAAGGAAATTGTTTCGTCATCTTTTTGGAAGGACAAAAAATCCAACCTCTTTGTGACCGTACAAAATATAAATTTTTTTGGAGAAGCTTTCTCTAGACATTTAGGGTATTTTCTTCAAAGACTTCCTAGTTTAGAGCTCGAGAAAACACTATAGAATCTTTTTTCTTTTTAGTTTTTTCAACAAATGATTGAACGTACTTCTCCTTCCTATGGACCTAAGAATAGAGAAGCACACTATTAGGACCTTGGACCACCACGGGATGTGACAACTTTTTACCCATTAATGTTTAAGTAAATCCAAGTAGTGAGAATGAGGAGGAGACTAATATCTCTCCTTTTAATGTAGTGAGATGAAGATAGATTTAGGGAGAGAGAAAGCATAGATTCAAATGTCTCATGTAAAGCAATATTTAGTTCTGTTTGATGGAGATTTATAATAAATATATATAGGAGAAAATATACCTGATGATGACCTTTATTCATAGTGATAGACTTATTTTAATGTTAGAGTTATATCTCCTTTGTGATCTTATTGTCAGATAATTAAGAGATTATATACTGGTTGCTTATCCTATGTGATACTAATTTGATATCGATGTTTATCTATTGAATCAATGATGCACAAATTTGTATTTGATAAATAATTCACAAGTATACAAATCACTTTATAAAAGACAATAAGTATACTTTCAAAGTTGGTCTAAAGAGAAACTATATGGTTTTAAATAATTCAACAATACTCTTAAAATAAAAAATAAATATAAAAATTCTATCACAATTGTTTGGGTTCAAAAAGGTTACTAATAACATAAAATAATAGATGATAACTCATTAATTAATTTACCCAAATTATAGGCAGAAATACAATTAATTAATCAATAGAGAATTAATGAGATATTTAATTAGTTGATTATGTTTGGTAGAATTAAGTAGGATAATGATAGGGGCAGAACCGACATCGCCGATCCTGCCCGTTACTTTGGTTTTATCTATTTATAAAACTCTCGCAAGTGCACGAATCATTTCGTAGAAAATGATAAGTATACTCCCAAGGTCGATCTAAGGAAGGAATGTATGTGGTTTTTAATTTATTATTCAAACTTTTAAAAACGAAATTAAATCCTAAACATCCTGTCACGATAGTTTGGTTTTTTTGTGTTCCTAATCTAATTACATAAAATAAATAAACATATATACAAATTCAATAATTAATAAACATATATACAAATTCAATAAATAATAAACATATATACAGATTCAATAAATATTCATGCAAATTTTTATCATTTATATTAGCGGAGTATTTATGGATATAATAACTAAGTTAATTATGCTTGCTCATATTATTTAGGTTATTAAAGATATGAATTGATATTTATTGATTCTCTCTTTTATATGAATACCACCTTTGGTGGGGTTAGATATTCTTTGTTAACTAAACAAATCAATTAACACTTTTATGGGTGGGGTTGATAACTAATTTGATTAATTAAATTAATTCCTTTTTCTAAGAGATTGAAAATGAACTATTTAAATGCCACCTTTGGTAGGGGTTAAAATGATTTAAACTTTATTCAAGGTGTCCAAATTAAACCTAAGAATTTAGTTATCCGAAAGTACTAACTTTCAAGTTTTAAAACCACTCCGAAAACATGTTGTCAATACATTTTCAGATAATAATTCTTATAAAAACTTTTGAAATAGAGCTTCAGCTCTAACTAGGGCGATTGTACCAACAAATAAAAGAGCACTACTCTAAATTAGGCAGGATAACTAAACCTTAAAATCTAATTTTCAGATTTAAGTTTGTAATGAAAAATAATATATTTCTCTCTAACATTCTTAATATAAAATCTTGAATAAAAATAAAATCAATTTATTTTAGAGATTTTTACCTATTTAATATTTACTTAAGACATAACAACGTCATTATTACATCATATTTACTAAACAATGACCCATAGTTAAATTTAACCACCAGACAAGTTGAATATAACATGTAAGAATAAAGCATAAAAATAAGCGTAAAGAAAATAAAATCCTTCTACAGAACTTGACGCTATTCCCGTAGCTAGAAAAACCTCCAAGCTGAATTTACTCCCGTTTATTGAATCAAAAATCTAAATTATTACAAAAACATTACAAGTTCCTCTCAAAAAGAAAGAACTCTAAACCTAAGAAGAATTGAACTAAAAACTAAGAGAAAAACAAAGAAAAGCTTAGAAACTAAGAGAGAAACTAAGAAAAAACTCAAAAACTAAGAAATGAGAGAAAGAAAGAAGAGAGAAGTGTGTTTTGAAGGTGTGTTTTGAAGTGAAGGAAGGGGGTATTTATAGGTGAGGATGGAGAGAAAAATGAGTAAAAAAATGTTAAAAAATATTAAAAAAATGTAAAAACGTGGAATTGTCGATGTCATTAATGACGTCGGCGTGACGTCACAGGGGGCGGTACACTTTGTCATGGCGGATGAACGCATCAGCATGAAACAGTACCACAAGCATGAACGTGCGCGTGGCGCATGAACAGTATTTTCGCGCATGAAACGATGTCATCGCACATGAACAGTGATTCGCGCATGAAACGGTATCCGCCGGAGCTTGGGGCGAACTTGGCGGCAGCCAGCGGAGCGGCGGCACGATTTTCTCCTTTTTGACATTTTTGACCCATTTTGTCCAATTTTTCCATATTTATTGACCTTTCCCCATTTATTTATTAATATATTTGTGATGTATTGCTTCCAGTATTCCTCTTTGAGTCTTTAAGTTGCGTTTTTAAGTGAAAATACCTGAAAAACAATAAAAACACCCGTGATTCCGAAAAAGACAAATTTATATAAATATATGATAAAACATATAAATATATATATTTTTAATCAATTAATGTGCATAAAATCATGGTAATTTTAGTGCCTTTTTGAGCACTCATCAGATAATAAAATATAAATTCAAATTTATTGATTCTTTCTTATATGTATAAATAGTACTTTCATTCAAATCTACTATTCATTATTAATTAAATCACTTAACGCCTTTAGTTTGATCTATCAATTAATTTAATTAAATTATGCATATTTTTTAAGAAATTAACAAACTATTTAATTTGTCACCTTCAATCTGGTTTAACAAGTTAAACTTCTATTCAAAATGTCTAAATTAGTTTTTAGATTGATGTATCTAAAATTTAACTTATGTATTTTAAATTTATTACAAAAAATATATTGTTAATATATTTTTCAATAGTAAATCTTATCAAAATCTTGAAATAGAATATAAATATATTTTAGATCTAGATTCATGTTTCTAAAACCTATTTTTTATATTTTTGAATCTATTGTAAAAAAATATGTCGTCAATATATTTTTTAATAATAAAGTTTGTAAAATTTTTGAATAGAAAATAATCTATGTTTAATAATTATTAAAAATATTCACCTAATAATTTACACAAGCATATCAACATAACTAAAATCTTATTATAACAATTAGTCATATATGTTTAGATTTAATAAATGATTAGTAAATTAAATATAACATTCAAAAATATATATAAAATTAAATCTTGTAAGTAGAATACAACTAAAATTAATACCTAAAATGTATTTTTATGGATAACTTGTGTAACGATTTGTTATATGAAAAACCTCCCTATTATGACATTTATTTATGATAACTTAATATAAACTATTTATAAACTAAACATAAAAATAAATTTATTCAACTCTCAAAATTGAGAGAATATCTTGAAGAACAAAAATACTAAACAAAAGCTTAAAACTAAGTTGAAAATATAATTAGATGTTGTGGTATGTTTTACAGAGGAGGTAAATGATGGTATTTATAGGTGGAGAGTGTTGAAGATATGGGAGAAAAGTAGATCGTCAAGGAGATATCAATAAGTGTTATGGCCCACTTTTATCCACGCCACGTTATACATTGATTCTTGAACGCATGAAGTTCTAGTTCTAGAAGCTCGCAACGTGGCACATAAATTCCATCACCGCAACCCGTGTTGATTTATTTGTCTTCAAATTTCTTTTTATTTCACTCTTATAAACTTGGTTGGTATTAATGTAATTTTTACATAAGTAATTTCTTTGATCTTTCTAGGTTGCAATTTGAGTGTTTTAAGCTACAATTCCTGAAGTGTTTTAATTTGAATCATTTTGAAACGAAAATATATGAAAAGTGATCAAATATACTTATGATTTTGAAAACATAGACTTATTAAAATGATGATAAAATTATGTAAATACAAATATACTTTTGATGCTAAAGTGTAAATAAATCACGTAATATTAGGTTCGCCTGCAAGTTATTTACTTATTGGGACCTCTTATATCATGCCAAATGGCGTGAATTTTTTTACACTTAACATAAACAAAGAACGTGTTTTACACATGGAAATGCTAACAAATACTCTAAAGAATTACAGGACTTACAGGGAGTAGAGTGCACTTTTAAAAAAATATGAGACTTGTAGTGCCATGAAGCCAAACATAAATAAGGTGATGCTATTTTCATATTACCAAAACCATAATTTATTAATGACAACTTTATCTTATATTAAACAAAGATATAATTAATAAGGAACATAGTCCATAAACTTAAGTTAGTTTGGTTGTTTAGTCCTATAGGTTAGTGTAAATCCTATTGTTTTGGTGTTTGCATTTTTGTGTGTAAAATACAATGTCTACATTTTATTCGATGTTTCTATCTATCATTCATAAGGTTGGTTATCAGTGGTTCAGTATCACTTATGACACAGCTTTTGTATTTGTTTGTTACATACATTAATTTTCTTAATTTACATATAGTTTTTATTGTTGGGTGTTTGTTATCATGGTGTCCCATTGTGGACTTTGTTTGTGTTGGGTTATCCCTTTAGAAAAAGGCAATTTCTCATGTCAAAAACACCATTTGTTGAAAGCTCACTCGTCAACGTTGTTGTTGTTGGATTTTTATTGCCTCATTGAGATTCTCGCTATCCCCTTGTCGTCCTTAGTCGATGAGCGTATAATGGTTAGTTTAATAACTAATTTCCTCCCTAATTTTAAGCAACATAACTATGTACATGTTCATTCAACATGAAAACACTATAGATCTATTGAATCAAAAAGAGACCTTCAGTCCATGAATTTTAAAAACTCTGTCATTTCTTAGTTTTCATATGTGTCACCAAGCTATTATGACTAAGAAAATGTGAATTTTTTCCCAGTCTTCTCTAGGTGTTCTAACAAAAAAAAAATCAAAACTCTCAATGAATGAAATGTTTTTAAACTTTTTAACAACCAAAGTTAGAGTTCGGTGAGAAATATTTCTTTAATGGCTTTTGAAAGTTAGTAAATAATCATATTGGAAAAGAAAATCCAACGAATTTTATTGTACTGTTGTATCTAAGATTTGTATATTAAAAAAATCAAAAATAAAAGAGAATAATAAATAAAAAAATTCAACTACTATGACTAAGAAAATGTGAATTTTTTCCAGTCTACTCTTGGTGTTCTAACAAAAAAAAATTAAAACTCTCAATGAATGATTTTTTTAAAACTTTTTAACAATCAAAGTTAGAGTTGGGTGAGAAATATTTCTTTAATGGCTTTTGAAAGTTAGTAAATAATCATATTGGAAAAGAAAATCCAACAAATTTTATTATATATATATATAAAAATAAAAAATAAAAGAGAATAAAAATTAAAAAAATTCAATTTTTTTATAAACTGTCTAAATGTAATAATCAACTTATACATAATATATTGTATTATTAGATTCTTTCTTTATTTTATATGTCATATTTTTCTCAAAATGTTTAATACAAAAATCAAATATATTAAATAATAGTTAATATTTTAATTATGTCTTTGTTTTTAAAGTATGAAAGAATATATGATATTATTTAAATATGATACTTATATAGTAGATATAATTCAATAATTTTTAACTTAAATCGTTGATAAATTATTTTACTAAAAATGTCAAGTTTTTTTATTAAATGAATATTTTTATGTCACATATTCACAGCATATATATGTTTTTTAATGAAAATATGACTGTTTTGTTTTTATAAAGTTATCATTTAAACATCAAATAAGTTATCAAAATAAATGAATTATTTCATAATTACAGAATTAAAGACTCAATCAATAAAAATTACCCAAAATTCATGTACTTTCCACTAGGATAGATTTTTTCAAATTGGCATAATGATTTAGCATTAAGGAGGTTAATCTCTAAAATAAAAAACTAAATTTTTTCTATATATAATTTAAGATATAAATAGTATAACTCGAATTACATAAAAATAATTAAATACCAAAAAATCCAATATATTTAATATATATTATGTGTATGGTATATCTTCACCGTCAATAAAGGAAAAATAAATTAAAAATTAAGGATTCTTCCTCTAACAATGTATTTATTTATGAATTATTATAATATATAAAATTTAATTTATAAAATATTTAAATTTTAAACAATATATTTATAATAAAATTTATTATTTATAATCATAATTAATAAAATAAAAATAATAAAAATTATGTGTGAATAATTATTTAATTATTATATATATTTATCATTTATATTTATTTTAAAAAAAATTAATTTAATTATAACGTTATATAATATTTAAATATAACATATTATAAAATAATATATATTTATTTATAATTTATTAAAATTTTAGTTAATATTAAATATTTTAAATATAAATTTTATCTAATAATAATATTTATTAATTTAATCTAATGATAATAAATAATATATAATTAAATTTATTAATTTAAACATATTCATTACATTACGTTATAAAAAATATATAAAGTGAATTTAAGTAAGAGATAAAAAATATAAAAAAAAAAAACTCAAAAATGTATAAATAGACTACGAATATTTGAGTCTCCTTCCTCATTTTGTACCTATTTTTATAATTAAAAATAACCACCCTCTCTACCAAATCATTTATAAAGGAGTAGAAATGGGTTGATAGACAATTTAAAAATTAAATTGTTGTTGTCAGGTTGAGTTTATAGCAACTCATTTTACATCTATTATTATATTTTAAAATATTCAAGATTTTTTTTATTTCAATACATATTTGAATTTGAATTTCTCTTTATTTTCATATCGAAAAAAAAAAAGGAAAAAGAAACTCCTCCACAAAATCTTAGTCCCTATCTATATCTCACTAAAATCAGTCACACTCTCTCCCCTCCCTCTCTCTGAAACCTAAACCACTCGATTTCTCAAGGAAAACTGATTAGAGAGAAAAACAAACACCATGCTCTCACCATCCCTACTTCCTCTCATTTGTGCTCTGCTTCTTTGCTTCCCTTTAGCCCTTGTTCTTACCGTCATTAATCCTAATCCCAACTCTTCCTTCTCCGAAATCCCTCCTAATCACCCACCAGCATCTCTTCACCACCCACAAAACGACGATTTCCTCTTCCGACTCGCATCCCGAGTCAACTCGCGTCCTTTTCCTCGCCACGCACCCAGAAAACTTGCCTTTATGTTCCTCACCACAACCCCTCTTCCATTTGCTCCTCTTTGGGAACTCTATTTTTCTCAAACCCCCAAAAACCTCTTCAACATTTACATTCACGCCGATCCTTCATACCCATACGACCCGTCGTTTTCCGGCGTTTTCTATAAGCGTCTCATTCTCTCCAAACCCTCCCAGCGTTTCTCTCCTTCTCTTATTTCGGCGGCGCGTCGTTTAATCGCTCATGCCCTTCTTGATGACCCTTTAAATTCCATGTTTGCCCTTCTGTCTCCGTCTTGCATTCCGATCCACTCTTTTAATTTCACTTACCAAATGCTGGCTAGTTCTAAGAAGAGCTTTATTGAGATTTTGGACAATGAGGCTGGTCATTACGATAGATGGGCCGCGCGTGGACCTGACGTTATGTTACCGGAGGTGAAACTGGAGGATTTTCGGATTGGGTCTCAATTTTGGGTGTTGACACGTAAGCACGCTAGACTTGTCGTTAGTGATCAAATGCTGTGGTCGAAGTTCAAGTTACCGTGCGTGAGACAAGACACGTGTTATCCAGAGGAGAATTACTTTCCTACCCTCATGAGCATGAGAGATTCGAAGGGTTGCGTGCATTCCACGCTCACGCACGTGGATTGGAATGGGAGTTTGGACGGTCATCCGCGTACGTACGAGCCTTCTGAGGTGAGTCCAAATTTGATTTTATCGTTTAGGAGGGACAGGCCTAGATATGGTGATGAAGAATCAAACGTTTCTGATTGGTCCGTGAGACGAAGGTATGATCCGTTCTTGTTTGCGAGAAAATTCTCACCGCAGGCAATCCAACCTTTGATGAATATAGCGTGTGATGTTCTTTTTAGAGATTAGGGGGAGGAGAAGGAGGATGAGTTTTTTAAATATGAGAACGGAAATGGCAAATGTTGTAAATTTATTGTACCTTTAGGGGTAATTTTACAAGAGAAGCCGGGACAAACCCGGTGGGTTTTCTTCTCTTTTTACTTTTTATTTTTGTGTCTCTAAATTCTGCCTATTTATAAGTTCATGGCTACTGTTTGTAAATTTTATGTGCCTGACTTTGTATTAAATTGGCAAGTACAATAAGTTGGTTTCTGGATTACAGTTTAAATTCTTTCCATGATTGAAGGGTTTTTTTTCCATGATTGAAGGGTTTTTTCCATGATTGAAGGGTTTTTATTGAACGAGTGTCAAAAATATATTAGGAAATGATTGAAGGGTTTTTGTTTTTTGGATTGATACTCGGAAGTTTAAGTTATCATAGAATGTCAAAGATATTTTTATATATCTATTAGTTTATTACAAGAATTTGTTATTGCACTTTGTATACTAAACTTATAATTCAATAAATTGATAATTAGGATAATTAAGATTATTAGAGTTTTAACATAAAACTTGTAGCTTTGATATCATGTATTGGTGTAAGTCCTAAAAGGTTTTTTCTGTGTTTTTATTTGCACGAGCAAAAGGAGTTTGGTTTGTTTACTTAGTATTTTCTAGTCATCTGTGCAAGGTACCTTTAGATAAATAATTAATTTAAACTTTATTTTAAACTATTTAAATTATTGTTATTAAGTATAACAAGTAAATGTATTTTTTAGAGAAGAATTTTTTAAACAACTCTTACCTAAGAAATTGGCAGCTTTGTTGTTATAAATTGAAAAAAAAAATCTATCAACTAAAATTAACAAAGTAAAATAAGTTTTGAAGATTACAATAAAAATATGAATAAAAGAAAATTGCCGGATTATTCTTTACTGCATTGTAAATCAATAAAAATATATTATAACTTCTTATTTTTTGATTATATTAAGTTAGAAAAATTTACAAGTTTAAAAATCTGTCTTTTCTTACCTATTTGTTAAAATAAATAAGTTATGAATTTAGAAATTCTTTTTAATATATCATTTAGAATAAATTCTTTAAATTTAATATATCAAAATTATTTAACTTCAAAAAGTATATTGAATCAAGATTAAATTTATAAACTCTATTTAATTATATTAAACATTAGTTTTTATTACAAAGAATCTATTGCTAATTATTTAAATTGATATAAAAATTACATACCAATTAATTAAATTAATTAATAGGGAATTTATTTAATTATTCAATTGTATATTTAAATATCAAGAAAATTTATATGAATACTAAAATAGAGACTTAATGTATAATCAATAAAAATGGAAAATTAAAATATAATAGATTTTATTAATTAATTGTAATCTATATCTAGAGTTTTGAAATACTCACAATCAAATATAAAATTAACTACTTATAAAAAATAATAAAATCAAAATAGTACTCGTGATAACAATAAAATAAAGGAGAATAAATTTTAGAATTATTATCTCTAAAATTGATATTCAACTCTTATAATTATCTCCTTAAATCTTGTTCTTCTTTTTGCGATTCTCTACAAATATTAACCCTAATAAGCCTATTTATACTACTAGGTTTAGAGGAAAACAAGTGAGATAAAAATACTATAAAATTGGGCGTTAATGTTGATTTACGATAGACGGGCTATAGTACGCAACATTCCATGCCACATGCTCTACCAATTTACTTCCCTATCGTAAAACCCGAGAGTAGTCTGTTGCAATAAGGATTGGATTTCTAGAATACTTCTAACTTAAATGAATCCTTATTTGTTTTTACGCATAATATTTGCATTTATGTTCTACATTGTTCGACAATGATACTCTAGGTGCTTATCTTTAATTCTTGTCACTTTGAAACTATGCTTTCAATTTTAATTCTTTCATTTGTGTTTTTTAACGATCAAAGACTTGATATATATTAAAACATAACTTGTAATTTTGAAAACATGTTTTTTAATATAATTAAGTAAAAATACAATATTAAAACTTAATTCTCTCAATTAATTTTGATAAATTATTAAGTATGTTTTTTAAGCACTTATCATAAAATTAATTACTGATGGTTAATAATGCACACATTCATGTAGTTGGTGACACTTTATATGTTTACATGTTTTACACAGGCCATGGGGATTAGTTTATTTGTTTTAGTTTTTTTGGGTATTTGTAAAAAATTATTTGGCAAATTTTAGAAACAAAAAACCAGAATTTTTGTGTGCTCGCTGAAATCTCACTACCCTTTCACCACCCATTGTAGGCAAGTGTGTAATAGCTAATATCCTTATCAGGTAATGGCTATTACACTCATCATCGTTGGTGGCAACCTTCGTTGTTCAAAAGGCAATGAAAGGCTAGCAAGGTACCCAAATTGTATGGAATTTTCTATAAATGCTCCAATCTTTTAATTGTTTGAGTAATTAGAAAAATGTTGGGAAACTTTGGTGAATTTAAAACTTGCTATTTTCAAAAGTAAATTGTTTTATGATTTTGGATTGCTAATACTTCGAGTTTGGTTTTAGTATTAGTGGTTTGCGAGAGTTTTTAGCAAAAAACTATTTTATTGGGATTGAATTAATTAAAAATAAATTAACATCCGAAACTTAGATTACTTGGTAGGTCTTTGAGCTTTGGATAAGCTACCCGTAGGATTTATATATATTGACTGTTGGTTACTGATCGTACCATCAGGTAGTGGTAGGATTCAAGAGGAGAACCAGATTCAACGTGGGTTATAGTAATTATGGAGGCAGCTAGTGAGGATAGCTCAAGAGCATTGAGGGCTAGTATCCTAAATGATATAGGTATTCGATGTATATTCTTGTCAAGTTGTAAACTATTTTTATTATGTTAGTAGATTGTTTGCAATCGAATGGTTACAATGATTCTACCACATATGTAGGGATCTATGTGAGTTTCCTTCGTTACTTCTCTGTATTTGCATGCTCATATGTTTGATTAGTACATCATTATACTATCTAATAACGTACCAATATATGCAGATCTTATTGTGATTGGAAAATATTTACTTCTATTTTTTATTTCCTAATTTAAATTAATTTGTTTACTTATTTGATTATTTTACTCTATTGCTTTTTGTTGTGTTACTTGTCTTACATTTTTTCAATAAAATGTCATTCTTGTACTGCTTGCAAGTTGGAGATGAGTCTTCTGGAGTCTTTAACCCCTTAGCCTATTCGTTTATCGGGTAGTTGACTTTCTCAATTGGTAAATTAACTCTTTCAATAATTTAAATTATTGGAAGAATGATCAATAACATCTTTATACATTTATTAATGAAAAATAATATTACAAAAATTTGCATTCACAAATTTTATATGGTGTTATGTGCTAAAATTAACTTGAAAATTAATAAAATGATTCATTTTTAGATAGTTTTGTTGTACTCTATTTTTGTGTGTTGGATTCTCGTGTACAAAACATGATATTTGTTTATTTGTACTCAATGTTTTGTCTTCTTTTGTATAAAATTAGTTACTGCGGATCAATAATGCATACACGTACATAGTTAAGAGCATTGTGATTGAAAAAATATTTTTCACACACCATAGGGTTGGTTATTTTAGTATGCACGCTATATTGAGAGTGGCGATTTTTGGTTTGTTTTGGGTGTGGGTATTTATGAAAACAAAAATTATATTTTTTAGAACCTGATCACTGATGAGTGCTCAAAAAGCACTAAAATTACCATGATTTATGCACATTAATTGATTAAAAATATATATATTTATATGATTTTATCATATATTTATATAAAATTGTCTTTTCAGAATCACGAGTATTTTTATTATTTTTCAGTTATTTTCGCTTAAAAAAGTAACTTAAAGACTCAAAAAGGAATACTTGAGGCAATACATCACAAATATATTCATAAAATAAATGAAGAAAAGTCAACAAATATGGAAAAATTGGACAAAATGGGTCAAAAATATTAAAAAGGAGGAAATCGTGCCTTTACCGCGCTAAAGATGCCCAAAGAACGCTGCCCTCGCACTCCACACGCGCACGCGCTTGCGCCCATCAGGTTCTATCTGCGTCTTGTTGTCACGCCCACACCAATATGACGTCATCAGTATGACATCATCATTCAGTACTCCACATTTTCTTCACTTTTTATCATTTCACCCACTTTTTCTCCTCATTCTCACCTATAAATACCCATATTCTCTTCATAACTAAACATACCTAAAAACACATCTTCTTCTCTCTTTCTTTTTCTCCTTTCTTACTTTTTCTTAGTTTTTAGTTCTTCCTTAGTTCTTTCTTAGTTTTAGAGTTCTTCTCTTTTTGAGAAGAACTAATTATGTTTTTATAATTTATTTGCTTTTTGATTCAATAAATGGGAGTGCAAATTCCGTTTAAAGGTTTTCCAGCAACAAAGTTAGCATCAAAGTACTATAAGGATTCTATTTCTTTGTAGTTATTTTTATGCTTTATTCTTACATGTTATATTTAATTTGTTTCTGATTAAATTTAACTTTACTGGCTGTTTGTAAACATGATATAATAATAACGTTGTTATGCTTGCGAAATATTAAATAGGTAAAAATCTCTAAAATGAATTGATTTTATTTTTATTCAAGATTTTATATTAAGAATGTTAGAGAGAAATATATTATTTTTCATTACAAACTTAAATCTGAAAATTAGATTTTAAGGTTTAGTTATCCGGTCTAATTTAGAGTAGTGCTATTTTATTTGTTGGTGCAATCGCCCGGTAGTTAGAGTGAAGCTCTATTTCAAAAGTTTTTATAAGAATTATTATCTGAAAATGTATTGACAACATGTTTTCAATAGTGGTTTAAAAACTTGAAAGTTAGTACTCGGATAATTAAATTCTTAGGTTTAATTTGGACACCTTGAATAAAGTTTAAACTGTCTAACCCCACCAAAGGTGACATTTAAATGGTTCATTTTCAATCTCTTAGAAAAAAGAATTAATTTAATTAACCAAATTAGTTATCAACCTCACCTATAGGTGTTAATTGATTTGTTTAGTTAACAAAGAATATCTAACCCCACCAAAAGTGGTATTCATATAAAAAAAGAGAGAATTAATAAATATCAATTTATATCTTTAATAACCTAAATAATATGAGCAAGCATAATTAACTTAGTTATTACATCCATAAATACTCCACTATTATAAATGATAAAATTTGCATAAATATTTATTGAATTTGTATCTATGTTTATTTTTATGTTATTAGGTTAAAAACATAAAAACCCAAAATATCGTGATAGGATGTTTAGGATTTAATTTCGTTTTTAAAGTTTGAATAATAAATTAAAACCCACATATATTCCTTCCTTAGATCGACCTTGGGAGTATACTTATCATTTTCTACGAAATGATTTGTGCACTTACCAGAGTTTTATAAATACATAAAACCAAAGCGATGGAAGTATCGGCGATGCTAGTTTTACCCATCAAGTTTTTGGCGCCGTTATCGGGGAAGGAATATCTTTTCTAAATTATTTATCAAAATTTTAAAAACTTTGTGTTATAAATAATTGTGATTTTTTTATTAAAAAAAACCAAAAAAAAAATTAAATAAATTTTAAATAATAATAATAATAATAATAATAATAAATTTATTTTATTTAATTATTTTCTTTTAAAAAATATAAAAATATAAAAATATAAAAATAATTTTTTTTCAAAAAAAAAAAATCAAAAACTTGATTTTCATTTTTTTTATTATTTTTTTTCTTTTATCTTTTTCAATTATTTTTTTGTTTGAATTTTTAATTTAATTTTTTTCTTTTTCTTTTACCTTTTTTAATTTTTTTAATTTTTCTTTTACCTTTTCAATTTTTTTATTTTATTTTTGGCTTAATTTTTAATTTAAATTTTTATTTTTTTTATCTTAATTTTCGTTTAACCTAATTAAGTTAGGTTTTTATTAAATTTTTATTTAAGTTAATTAACTTAGGTTTTTAGTAACTTAATTTACTAACTTATATTAATTTAATTTACTAACTTAATTAACTTAGATTTTCATTAACTTAATTAACCTATATTTTTATTAACTTAATTAACTTAAATTTTAACTTAACTTAACTTAATTAACTTAATTTTAATAGCATGAAAAGTAAAGATCTAAGGGAGTTCTGTCTAGGAGACTAGTTCCTAGAAACCTTTGTGCCACTAGTCTTTCCTGGGAACGTTGCTCTGTCTAGGAGGATGGTTTTAAGGAACCTTTGCCTCACCATTCTTTCCTGGGAGCACTCTTGGTTAATACTGATTATGTTATTTTAACTTAGATATTATACTTAAAAAAACAAAAAAAAAACAAAAAAATTCTAAAACTATCTCCAAAATTTTAAAGTTTTAATTACAATCTAAGGAGTTAGTTGTTTTGTTTGATCTAGGTACAATTGTGTTTTAATGCCTTTAATTATTTGATTTGTACCTAGACGTGGATGATCTAAAACTTACAAGTATGTCCCTAGTTTTAAGTATAGAAAAATTTGAAAATCCATAGGACATGACTGAAAAAGTGTAGGTAGACAATCTTATCTTACTTGTAGGTTTGATTGACTCAATAATGAGAGGACATTGAGTTTACTTAAAATGAAATCCCCAAGTTACGTCTTGCTAAGATGTTAAACTAAGGGCTGGATGGAAGGCAACCCATCATTTTAGGTAATTTTATTTATTTAATTTCTATTGTTTATTTTAGTTTAATTACATGTGAATAATTTTAAAATTGTTAAAACTAAAAATATTTGTTGAGATGTTAGAAGTTTACAGCAATCTGTCTGTGTGCACTTTAATGAACATGATGGATACATCTACTTGCAACATTCTCAAGAAATAGGTAATATTTCCTCTCTTTTCTCTTTATCTTTAATTTACAATTGTTACATTGAGGACAATGTAAGTTCTAGGTTGGGGGTGGTGAAAAGTTACCATGCTTAATTTAAAAAAAAAATTTAACAATTTTTAAAAAAATAAAAAATAATAAATAATAATTTTTTCTTTTTTATGTTCACATTTTCATTTTTATTATGTTTGGTTTTATTTTCTTTGTGTGATTTAGTAATTTTTGGAATTTAAAAAAAATTCTCACAAAAATTTATCATTTCTTTAAATCAAATTTAAATAAATAGTTAAGTCTTCTGTACTGTTAGATTAATTTTTGAAAACATATCATGAATATTTTGTAATTGTTTTTGATAATTAGTTAGTTTTTGTCATAACTAGTATTTCTTGATAAGATGTAGAAATTATATTAAATCCAAAATCGGTGTTTATGAATTTGTTTTAGTAGAGACTACATTTGTGAGATATAATTTGAGCCTAATTTTCCTTATTCAGAGTGAAATATATATTTTTTCTACTCCAAACACATTTCTTATTTCTTCAAATTTTTAGATGATCTTTATAGGCATTAGCATTGAATGTATGAATTTTTTCTCATCTTAATAGAGTGTCGTATATTTTTTATTATTATTTTTGCTTAGATTAAATGATTTGAGTAGAAATTGATAGTATATGCTTTTATCTCATTCATGCATGACTGCTACAAAAAAAAAGAGATATATCTAGGGTTACCTAAACCAAATCAAACAGAAAAGTCACAAAATTAACCACTCACTAAAATCCTAAAAAAAAATGTACAATCTGTACACGGGTTGACTCTCTAAAAAATGATATATATTGAAAAGTATCTTTAGAAAAATATAGAGAGATAAAGAATATATAGTATAATCTACATACTATGACCCGCATTACCCAAAATCCTAAAAAAAATGTACAATCTGTACATGGGTTGACTCTCTAAAAAAGGATATATATTGAAAAATATCTTCAGAAAAATATAGAGAGATAAAGAATATATAGTATAATCTACATACTATGACCCACATTGCCTACAAAGTTATGAGTAAAGTGTCACGACCTTAAATTCTCAAGTAGCGATCCTGCGGCACTTAGCATGGTCCGTTGCACTAAGCCTGCCTTTGAATCCGAATGAAACTCCAAAGAGATTAGAAATAGAGTTTGTAAAGAATGCTTTGTATTGCTCTAGAGAGAGTTTATGTTACAAGATGCTAAGAATTCCCAAGTTTTCCAAGGATGAATACAAATGGAGACTAATGGGTCTATTTATAGTGTGGCTCCAAGCTTAAGGCTATGCCACAACTTTTTAGATCATTCTAAGCCTAGAATGTACAAGAGTGTTCTAGGTTTATGTACAATATGCCACAAGGTTCTAGGACCTTTTAGCCAACTCTAGAGTCTTCTAGGTTTGTCTAGTTCCTTCATGCAAGTTCTGAGATGTTTCGTAAGCTTCCAACGGCTTCTACATCCTTCGTGAACCATCCGGCATGTTCTAGAATATTCTAGCCCATTCTAGCACCCTCCAGCATGCTCTAGAACATTCTAGGTTCTTCAAAGCTTGAGTTGAGTCCATCCAACTCTAGCTTTTTATAGACATATCTAGGTCACTCTAGAACCTTTTCATGTAAAAAAGCCTAGATCCTTTAAGTAAGCACCATTTATTTGGATTTTGCGGGACAATTTAAGCGGGACGTCACACCCTCCCCCACTCAAGTTCGCGACGCCCTCGTCGTGCCTCCAAGCTTGAACCTCTCTATGTCATCTTTGAATTGCCATAAAGAATCCTCAGGTTCCCAACTTGTTTCTACATCTTGGGCATTTTTCCATTTGACCAAGTATTCCCGATAACTTGGTACACCCCTACGCCGAACCAAGTGGTCTGCCAAAATTGATTCCACTTCTCTGTCAAAGGAGGTTATCACTGCGGTAGGCGCCCTTTTGGATTCTTCTCGACTTATGTCATCCTTGTCTCCATGATAAGGTTTTAGCATACTTACATGAAAGACTGGATAAATTTTAAGCTTTGGAAGGAGTTGCAGTTTGTATGACACCTTACCGACTTGCTTAAGGACTGGAAATGACCCTTCATACTTCCGAACTAACCCCTTATGAACCTTCCATAGAGATTTGAATTGTTGGGGAAATAGTTTAACCAGGACCAATTCTCCTTCCTGAAATTCCACTCTCCTCCTTTTCTTGTAAGCCCATTTCTTCATCTTCTTAGATGCCTTGTTTAAATAGGCTCGGGCTAACTCAACTTGTTCGTGCCACGCCTTGGAAAATTTGAAGGCAGCGGGACTCTTCCCTTCATAGCTCATGGCCAAAGCATGAGGATTCATGGGTTGCTTCCCCATGACGATCTCGAAGGGACTCTTTACGGTAGACTCGCTCTGTTTGTCCATCGCTTTGGGGATGAAAGCTTGTAGAGAAGTTTAAGTCTGATCCTAACAACTTGAAAAATTTCGTCCAAAATTTCCCTATGAATCGTAGGTCTCGATCACTCACGATATTGGATGGAATCCCCCAATGATTTATAACATTCTTGAGGAAAAACTGTGTCGTCTCACCTGTGGTGCAATCTATCGAGGCAAGTATGAATGTTGCATATTTGCTGAAGTGATCAATAACCACTATGATGCTGCCAAAGCCTTTTGATTTTGGCAGGCAAGTGATGAAATCCATTGAGACTCTCTCTCATGGTCTCTCTGGAATAGGCAGCAGCTCTAGCAGACCTCCGGGTGCATGTTGATCTATCTTGTCTTGTTGGAACACAAGACAAGTCCTTACATAAGCTTCAACATCATCCCGTAGTTAAGGCCAGTAGTAGATTGACTTGATCAAAGCAAGGGTGTGCCTTATTCTTGGGTGTCCAGCCCATAGCGAATCATGGCACTCCTTGATAAGCTCCTTTCTTATGCTCCCCACTTCGGCACAAAAATACGATTCTGCTTGGCATAGAGTAGTCCATCACTCAGCCAAAATCGCCTCATCTTTCCTTCCTTGATGAGGGTAAGGAGGTTTTGAGCAAGGGCATCATGCTCCAACCCTTCTTTGATCCTTTCCAGCAAAGGACTACTTGGCCTACTCAAGGCTTCTAACTCCGCCTTTCGACTCAGCGCATCAGCCACCACATTGGCCTTACCGGGCTTGTACTCCAACTTGTAGTCAAACTTTGCCAAGAAATCTTGCCACCGAGCTTGCTTGGGACTCAACTTATTTTGAGAACCCAACAAGTAGTGTTGCCACACCCTTAGGTAATGAATGATAGCTATCATTTCCTTTTCTTGCATAGTGTAGCGGCATTCGGTGTCATTAAGCTTGCGGCTCTCATAGGCTATAGGACACCCTTCCTACATCAATACTCCACCAATGGCAAAGTCTGAAGCATCTATTTGCAGCTCGTACATCTTGGAAGGGTCTGGTAGGCAAAGCACCGGTTATTCACTAACGGCCTTTTTCAAGTCTTTGAATGAGGCTTGGCATTCACTTGTCCATTCCCAAGCCTTGTTATTTTTTAGCAGGTTAGTGAGCGGGGCTGCTCTCGCTGAGTAGGACTTGATAAACCTTCGGTAATAGTTCACCAGTCCAAGGAAAGATCTCAACTCGGGAACCTTGATAGAAGGTTCCCATTCTTGGATGGCTTTCACCTGGGATCCATCCATCATCAGTTATCCATCCTTTATCCTATGCCTTAAGAACATCACCTTATCTTGGGCAAAGGAACATTTCTCCTTCTTGACATATAGCTCATTTTCCCTCAGGACCTCGAACACCTTCCTCAAATGCTTTAGATGTTCTTCCAAAGTCCGGCTATATATCACAATGTCATCAAGATATACTACCACGAACCGATCGAGGTAGGGATGGAAAATCTTGTTCATAAGAGTGTAGAAGGTGGCAGGTGCATTAGTGAGACCAAATGGCATGACAAGGAACTCATAGGCACTGTACCTGGTCACACATGTGGTCTTAGGCTCATCCCCTTTGGCTATGCGTACCTGATAATATCCCGATCACAAGTCCAATTTTGTAAAGTATCAGGCATTCCCCAATTGATCAAACAAATCGGCAATGAGAGGGATATGATACTTGTTCTTTACCGTTATCTTGTTTAGAGCCTGATAGTCAATGCACATCAGTAACGAGCCATCCTTCTTCTTTTGAAAGAGAACTGGGGCACCAAATGGGGCTTTAGAGGGCCTTATGAAGCCATCATCCAGCAATTTGTTAAGTTGTTTCCACAATTCTGCCAACTCTGGGTTCACCATTCGGTAGGGGCTCATTGCTGGTGGCCTGGTGCCGGGTTCCAACTCTATTCCATGGTCCACCTCCCTCCTTAGAGGTAACCGCTTTGGCAATGCCTTAGGCATCACATCATGGAACTTATCTAAGACAGCTTGCACTTCCGTCGACAAGCTTGGCTTTGGTGATGCCTCATCATCGTCATATTCCTTTAAGATGGCCAGATAACTCTCTTCATCCCTCTTCAATCCCTTCTTGAATTGAAGTACTGAGAGAGCTTGGATAGTAGGTTTAGTGGTCCTCTCTGTCGGTACCATGCAAGCCTTTGGTCCATCCATGATACACATAGAGTTTGAACATGGCACTAGGAAAGCTCTAACCTGGTCTAGAACTCCATATCGAATACTACTAAGAAGTCATCCATAGGCACCACCGATAAGTCCACTTGGCCAGTCCAAGCACCAAGACTGACCTTCACTCCACAAGCAACTCCTTGCAAAGGTAGTGCTGTTGAGTTAACTGCTTTGAGCAACCCTCCTCCATTGACAACCTTAAGGTTGAGTCTTTTTGCTTCCTCCACTGAAACAAAGTTATGTGATGCACTTGTGTCCACCAAAGCTTTGGCGACCTTCCCGTTGATGGTTGCATTTACGTACATGAAACCTTTAGGGGTCTTTGGGGCGCTCTATATTGCACCAAGTAGGCACAAAGAACCCATCTTTGCACCTTTGTCCATCTTACCTCCATCTTGGTCATGTGTGGAGGCAACTAAGGCACTCAATGCCTTTATTTTCATATATTCACGTGCCCAATGCGATCCGTCACAAATGAAGCATGTCACACGAGGCTTCGAAGCACCACGATCCTCATTCTCCTTCCCTTTATCTCTTGGTTTGAATAAAGAGCAATCTTTATGATTTTTGGGTCCCTGGCTTTTATCATGGCCTCCACTACTCTTTCCTCCACCAAACTTTTTATCCGTGACTTTTGAGTTCTCTTTGTTGGTGGAGTAATCAATAAAGCTTTCCACTATCGTAATGGCCGAAGATAAGTCTTGGACACCACGTTGCTTGAGCTCGAGGTTAGCCCATAATTGGAGACCATCCATAAATAAGAGTAAGGCATCCTTGTCTGATGTGTCAAGGACTTCAAGCAGCAAGGTTGTGAACTCCTTCACATAGTCTTTTATGCTACCCATTTGCTTTAACCGTCGCAATCAACCTCTTGCCTCATCTTTAGCATTTACAAGGAAGAACTGCATTTTGAACTCCCTTTTGAAATCATCAAAGGTTTCAATTGTGCAAACCCCTCATTGCACATCACCATGCCTCCGTCTCCACCACAACATAGCAGTGTCTGACAAATACATGGCAGCAGTTCGGATCTTGCTGGCATGGTCCGTTATGCCAGTAGCCTCAAAATATTGTTCCAACCCCCATAGGAAGTTCTCCACGTATCTAGCATTCCTAACACCATTGAAGGTCTTAGGCTTGGGAACATCCACCCTCTTAGCCTCAATGACAGTGGTTGTGCTAGTTCCCATGGCCATAGCCCGCTTACTGATGAGTGCTCAAAAAGCACTAAAATTACCATGATTTTATGCACATTAATTGATTAAAAATATATATATTTATATGTTTTATCATATATTTATATAAATTTGTCTTTTTCGGAATCACGGGTGTTTTTATTGTTTTTCAGGTATTTTCACTTAAAAACGCAACTTAAAGACTCAAAGAGGAATACTGGAAGCAATACATCACAAATATATTAATAAATAAGTGGGAAAAGGTCAACAAACATGGAAAAATTGGACAAAATGGGTCGAAAAGGTCAAAAATGTCAAAAAGACGGAAATCGCGCCCATTGCCCGGCGCGTTGACTAGCGCCAAGGTGCCCGTGCCGCGTGCGCCGCGTGCACCGGCCTGCCCATCCGCGCGCGCCCCATCGTGCGGGCACTGTTCACGCGCGCGGAGCTGGGGGCGGCGACAGCCCCGCGCGCGCGGCGCCAGCCGGCCCACTCCGCGCGCCCAACACCTTTTCGCCCCATTTTTCACGTGCGGCCGCCTGTGACGTCATGCCGACGTCATTAATGACATCAGCAATTCCAATACGCGTTTTTACATTTTTAAATATTTTTTTAACATTTTTTTACTCATTTTTTCTCTCCATCCTCACCTATAAATACCCCCCTTCCCTTCACTTCAAAACACACCTTCAAAACACACTTCTCTCTTCTTTCTTTCTCTCTTTTCTTAGATTTTTAGATTTTTTAGTTTTTTCTTAGTTTTTAGCTTTTTTGTAGTTAATTTCTCTTAGTTTTAGAGTTCTTCCCTTTTTGGGAAGAACTAGTTATGTTTTTGTAATTTTTTTTAGCTTTTTGATTCAATAAATGGGAGTGCAAATTCCGCTTGGAGGTTTTCCAGCAACGGGAATAGCATCGAAGTTCTGTAAGGATTTTATTTTCTTTACAGTTATTTTTTATGCTTTATTCTTACATGTTATATTTAATTTGTCTGTGATTAAATTTAACTGTGCTGGCTGTTTAGTAAACATGATGTAATAATAACGTTGTTATGCTTGCGAAATATTAAATAGGTAAAAATCTCTAAAATGAATTGATTTTGTTTTTATTCAAGATTTTATATTAAGAATGTTAGAGAGAAATATATTATTTTTCATTACAAACTTAAACACGAAAATTAGATTTTAAGGTTTAGTTATCGATCTAATTTAGTGTAGTGCTCTTTTATTTGTTGGTACAATCGCCAAATAGTTAGAGTGAAGCTCTATTTCAAAAGTTTTTATAAGAATTATTATCTGAAAATGTATTGACAACATGTTTTCGGTAGTGGTTTTAAAACTTGAAAGTTAGTACCGGATAACTAAATTCTTAGGTTTAATTTGGACACCTTGAATAAAGTTTAAATCGTCTAACCCCACCAAAGGTGGCATTTAAATGGTTCATTTTCAATCTCTTAGAAAAAGAAATTAATTTAATTAACCAAATTAGTTATCAACCCCACCCATAGGTGTTAATTGATTTGTTTAGTTAACAAAGAATATCTAACCCCACCAAAGGTGGTATTCATATAAAAAGAGAGAATCAATAAATATCAATTCATATCTTTAATAACCTAAATAATATGAGCAAGCATAATTAACTTAGTTATTATATCCATAAATACTCCACTTTTTTAAATGATAAAATTTGCATAAATATTTATTGAATCTTTGTTTATTTTTATGTTAATAGATTAAAAACACAAAACCCAAAATATCGTGACAGGATGTTTAGGATTTAATTTCGTTTTTAAAAGTTTGAATAATAAATTAAAAACCACATACATTCCTTCCTTAGATCGACCTTGGGAGTATACTTATCATTTTCTACGAAATGATTCGTGCACTTGCGAGAGTTTTATAAATAGATAAAACCAAAGTAGCAGGCGAGGATCAGCGACGCTTGTCGGTTACGCCTGATCAAGTTTTAGCGTAGTTGCCGGGGATGGTATCAAGTTTTTGAGTTTTTGGCGCCGTTGCCGGGGATGGCGATCAAGTTTTTGGCGCCGTTGCCGGGGATGGTATCAAGTTTTTGGCGCCGTTGCCGGGGATGGTATCAAGTTTTTGGCGCCGTTGCCGGGGAAGGAATAGCGTTTTTAAATTATTTATCAAAATTTTAAAAACTTTTTGTGTTGTAAATAATTGTGATTTTTTTTATTAAAAAATTAAAAAAAATAAAAAATTTTGTTGTTTGTGAAAAGTAAAAAAAAAAAATTCAAATTTCAATTTCGTAATAAATAAAAAAAAATATAGCATGAATAATAAAATAATTTTGCATTTTGAAATTTGAAGTAAAAAAAAAAGTAAATAAATTTTAAATTAAATTAATAAATAAATAAGAATAAAAAAATAAAAAAAATAAAACAAAATAAAAAAAAATAAAAAAAAAATAAAAAAAATAAAAAAAAATAAAAAATAAATAAAAAATAAATAAAAAAAATAAAAAAAACAAAAAAATCAAAAAAAAATCAAAAAATCAAAAAATCAAAAAATCAAAAAATCAAAAAATCAAAAAAAAATCAAAAACTTTATTTTCAATTTTTTTTTTATTATTTTTTTTTGTTGTTTTTTTTCTTTTTTTTTTCTTTTACCTTTTTTATTTATTTTTTTTTTCAATTTATTTTATTTATTTATTTTTTTTTTTTGGCTTAATTTTTATTTTTTCTCTTTTTTTTTATTTTTCTTTTACTTTTTCAATTTATTTTATTTTTGGTTTAATTTTTTTTCTTTTCCTTTTTTTTTTTTCTAATTAAGTTTCAAATTTTTTTTTAACTACTTTTTTTTTTTAATTTTCGTTTAATTTAATTAACTTAGGTTTTTAGTAACTTAATTTACTAACTTAATTAATTTAATTTACTAACTTAATTAATTTAATTTACTAACTTAATTAACTTAGATTTTCATTAACTTAATTAACCTACCTTTTTATTAACTTAATTAACTTAAATTTTAACTTAACTTAACTTAATTAACTTAATTTTAATAGCATGAAAAGTAAAGATCTAAGGGAGTTCTGTCTAGGAGACTAGTTCTTGGAAGCCTTTGTGCCACTAGTCTTTCCTGGGAACGTTGCTCTGTCTAGGAGGATGGTTTTTAAGGAGCCTTTGCCCCACCATTCTTTCCTGGGAGCACTCTTGGTTAATACTGATTATGTTATTTTAACTTAAAAAATTAAAAAAAAAAATTTCTGAAACTATCTCCAAAATTTTAAAGCTTTAATTACAATCTAAGGAGTTAGTTGTTTTGTTTGATCTAGGTACAATTGTGTTTTGATGCCTTTAATTATTTGATTTGTACCTAGACATGGATGATCTGAAACTCACAAGCATGTCCCTAGTTTTAAGTACAGAAAAATTTAAAAATCCATAGGACATGACTAAAAAAGTATAGGTAGACAATCTTGTCTTACTTGTCGGTTTGATTGACTCAATGATGAGGGGACATTGAGTTTACTTAAAAGGCAATCCCAGTTACGTCTTGCTAAGGCGTTAAACTAAGCTTATTTGGATGGGAGGCAACCCATCATTTTAGGTAATTTAATTTTATTTGTTTAATTTGTTTAATTTCTATTTTTTATTTTAGTTTAATTATATGTGAATAATTTTTAAATTGTTAAAACTAAAAATATTTGTTGAGTTGTTAGAAGTTCACAAAGAATCTGTACGTATACACTTTAATGATGAATATGATGAATGCACCTGCATTTCTCCATTACTACTTACACATTCTCAAGAAATAGGTAATATTTCTTCTCTTTTCTCTTTATCTTTAATTTACAGTTGTTACATTGAGGACAATGTAAGTTCTAGGTTGGGGGTGGTGAAAAGTTACCATGCTTAATTAGAAAAGAAAAAAAAAGATTTAACAATTTAAAAATTAAAAAAAAAAAAATTAAAAAAAAATTATTAATTTTGTCTTTTTTATGTTCACATCTTCATTTTTTGTGTTTGGTTTTATTTTCCTTGTGTGATTTAGTAATTTTTGGAATTAAAAAAAAAAAAACAAATTCTCACAAAAATTTATCATTTCTTTAAATCAAATTTAAGTAAATAGTTAAGTCTTTTGTACTGTTAGATTAATTTTTGAAAACATATCATGAAATATTATGTAATTATTTTTGATAATTAGTTAATTTTTGTCATAACTAGTATTTCTTGATAAGATGTAGAAATTATATTAAACCCAAAATCAGTTTTTATGAATTTGTTTTAGTGGAGACTACCTTTGTGAGATATAATTTGAGCCTAATTTCCTTTATTCAGAGTGAAATATATATTTTTTCTACTCCAAACACATTTCTTATTTCTTCAAATTCTTAGATGATCTCTATAGGCATTAATATTGAATGTATGAATTTTTTCTCATCTTAATAGAGTGTCGTATATTTTTTATTATTATTTTTGCTTAGATTAAATGATTTGAGTAGAAATTGATAGTATATGCTTTTATCTCATTCGTGCATGACTGTTACAAAAAAAAGAGACATATATGGGGTTACCTAAACCAAGATCAAACAAAAAAGCCACAAAATTAACCACTCACCAAAATCCTAAAAAAAAAAAAAATGTACAATCTGTACATGGGTTGACTCTCTAAAAAAAATGATATATATTGAAAAGTATCTTCAGAAAAAAATAGAGAGAGAAAGAATATATAGTATAATCTACATACTATGACCCACATTGCCTACAAAATTGTGAGTAAAGGCTAATTACAAAAGAAAGATATAGGAAGTAATTCCCTAAAAAGTCATTGCACTTTCTTCATTTGTAAAAGACATATATCTTGAAATTTTTTTCTTAATGAGTTTGATTTATGCATGAAAATAATTTTTATATATGATATCTTTATAATTTATACATTTGATTCCTTCCATGAGATCAACGTCAAAATAACACTTTGAGCCTTTCTTCTTTATACATATGCGAACATATTAGTTCATTTCTATACATCAACTCTTTCGCATATAAATTAGTATGAGTGTTTGAACCCATAGGATTCAGTGTTTTGAGAGTATTGACTTGTGAGGAATAGAGTCGAAGCGAATTCTGATTCATGACACTGAAATTGGGTAAAATTAAATTGATACATTTTTTATATGAAATATGAAAATGATTTTCGACTAATTATTATAATAAATCATGATTGTTTAAAAAGATTAAAATAACTTATGCTTGAGATTTTAATTATGATCTTAAAGGAGATTAAAAAGTATGAGACATTTTTGTGATATGTTGTTTTCTTTTATTCTTAAAATTTAATTTTTGATTTTGTTGTAATTTTAGTTGATTGTTTTTATTGTTTCTTTTGATTTTTTTTTAGTTCAATGTTTGTGGGTATCATTACTGAAAACCCTCACGAGACTCAAACTCGTCCACTAGGGCAACCTAGGGGTTTAAAGGCTTGTTGCATAGGCTAAATGCAACCGTTTCAATCCACGAAAGTGATTTAGGATAGTTTAATTTTTAGTTTTTATCGCTTCTCTTGCTAAGGGACTAGCAAGAAGGCAGTTGAGGTTGTGATGAGTGCTCAAAAAGCACTAAAAATACCATGATTTTATGCACATTAATTGATTAAAAATATATATATTTATATGTTTTATCATATATTTATATAAATTTGTCTTTTTCGAATCACGGGTGTTTTTATTGTTTTTCAGGTATTTTCACTTAAAAACGCAACTTAAAGACTCAAAGAGGAATACTGGAAGCAATACATCACAAATATATTAATAAATAAGTGGGAAAAGGGCAACAAACATGGAAAAATTGGACAAAATGGGTCGAAAAGGTCAAAAATGTCAAAGATCGGAAATCGCGCCCATTGCCAGCCTTGTTTGACTGGCGCCCAGCGCCCGTACTGCCAGCCTGGCAGCTGCCCGTCCGCGCGCGCCCCATCGCGCGGGCATCTGTTCACTCGCGCCGAGCTGCGCGCGATGGCGACCCAGCGCGGCATCAGCGGCCCCACTCCGCGCCCAACACCTTTTCGCCCCATTTTTCACGTGCAGCCGCCCCTGTGACGTCATGCTGACGTCATTAATGACATCAGCAATTCCAATACGCGTTTTTACATTTTTAAATATTTTTTTAACATTTTTTTACTCATTTTTTCTCTCCATCCTCACCTATAAATACCCCCCTTCCCTTCACTTCAAAACACACCTTCAAAACACACTTCTCTCTTCTTTCTTTCTCTCTTTTCTTAGATTTTTAGATTTTTTAGTTTTTTCTTAGTTTTTAGCTTTTTTGTAGTTAATTTCTCTTAGTTTTAGAGTTCTTCCCTTTTTGGGAAGAACTAGTTATGTTTTTGTAATTTTTTTTAGCTTTTTGATTCAATAAATGGGAGTGCAAATTCCGCTTGGAGGTTTTCCAAAGAACGGAATAGCATCGAAGTTACGTAAGGATTTTATTTTCTTTACGCTTATTTTTTATGCTTTATTCTTACATGTTATATTTAATTTGTCTGTGATTAAATTTAAGCTGTCTTTGTTTTAGTAAACATGATGTAATAATAACGTTGTTATGCTTGCGAAATATTAAATAGGTGACAATGTCTAAAATGAATTGATTTTGTTTTTATTCAAGATTTTATATTAAGAATGTTAGAGAGAAATGTATTATTTTTCATTACAAAGTTAAAGCTGAAAATTAGATTTTAAGGTTTAGTTATCGATCTAATTTAGAGTAGTGCTCTTTTATTTGTTGGTACAATCGCTTGATAGTTAGAGTGAAGCTCTATTTCAAAAGTTTTTATAAGAATTATTATCTGAAAATGTATTGACAACATGTTTTCGGTAGTGGTTTTAAAACTTGAAAGTTAGTACTCGGATAACTAAATTCTTAGGTTTAATTTGGACACCTTGAATAAAGTTTAAATCGTCTAACCCCACCAAAGGTGGCATTTAAATGGTTCATTTTCAATCTCTTAGAAAAAGAAATTAATTTAATTAACCAAATTAGTTATCAACCCCACCCATAGGTGTTAATTGATTTGTTTAGTTAACAAAGAATATCTAACCCCACCAAAGGTGGTATTCATATAAAAAAGAGAGAATCAATAAATATCAATTCATATCTTTAATAACCTAAATAATATGAGCAAGCATAATTAACTTAGTTATTATATCCATAAATACTCCACTTTTTTAAATGATAAAATTTGCATAAATATTTATTGAATCTTTGTTTATTTTTATGTTAATAGATTAAAAACACAAAACCCAAAATATCGTGACAGGATGTTTAGGATTTAATTTCGTTTTTAAAAGTTTGAATAATAAATTAAAAACCACATACATTCCTTCCTTAGATCGACCTTGGGAGTATACTTATCATTTTCTACGAAATGATTCGTGCACTTGCGAGAGTTTTATAAATAGATAAAACCAAAGTAACGGGCAGGATCGGCGACGTCGGTTCTGCCCCGATCACTTACATAGAGCTAGATCACCACTCATATCCTCCATTCTAAGCAAGACATTAGCAAGTTCTCTTTGGACAAGATCCCTTACCTTGGCAAGTTTGGCTTTTAACCCATCAATCTCTTGCCTTAATCTGCCATCTTGCTCGTTAAGGGACATCTTGACTGCTGCATGGATCTCCACATCCTTGGCCTCCAAGCCATTGCCACGTTCCTCTAAGTTGTCCACCTGATCGAATAGCTCCCCTAAGTTGCCCTGCGCACTCCCAACTCGTGCTTCTAAGCTAGAAAGCATGTCTTTCGACTTGGCTCGAAATTCCTTTGATGGATTCCGGGTTTCCTCATGCCCACGTTCCATAGGTGGAACATCAACGCTTGGTGTAGATGGAGCAGCGTTCTTCATTATGCCAAAGGTAGAAATGTTTCAATCGAAAGCTCTGATACCAACTGTCACGACCTTAAATTCTCAAGTAGCGATCGTGCGGCACTTAGCACGGTCCGTTGCACTAAGCCTACTTTTGAATCTGAATGAAACTCCAAAGAGATTAGAAATAGAGTTTGTAAAGAATGAGTTGTATTGCTCTAGAGAGAGTTTATGTTACAAGATGCTAAGAATTCCCAAGTTTTCCAAGGATGAATACAAATGGAGACTAATGGGTCTATTTATAGTGTGGCTCCAAGCTTAAGGCTATGCCACAACTTTCTAGATCATTCTAAGCCTAGAATGTACAAGAGTGTTCTAGGTTTATGTACAATATGCCACAAGGTTCTAGGACCTTCTAGCCAACTCTAGAGTCTTCTAGGTTTGTCTAGTTCCTTCATGCAAGTTCCGAGATGTTCCGTAAGCTTCCAGCGGCTTCTACATCCTTTGTGAACCATCCAGCATGTTCTAGAATATTCTAGCCCATTCTAGCACCCTCCAGCATGCTCTAGAACATTCTAGGTTCTTCAAAGCTTGAGTTGAGTCCATCCAACTCTAGCCCTTTCTAGACATCTCTAGGTCACTCTAGAACCTTCTCATGTAAAAAAGCCTAGATCCTTTAGGCAAGCACCATTTAGTTGGATTTTGCACGACAATTTGAGCAAGACGTCACAAAAGGCTAATTACAAAAGAAAGATATAGGAAGTAATTCCCTAAAAAGTCATTGCACTTTCTTCATTTATAAAAGGAATATATCTTGAATTTTTTTCTTAATGAGTTTGATTTATGCATGAAAATAATTTTTATATATGATATCTTTATAATTTATACATTTGATTCCTTCCATGAGATCAACGTCAAAATAACACTTTGAGCCTTTATTCTTTATATATATGCGAACATATTAGTTCATTTCTATACATCAACTCTTTCGCATATAAATTAGTATGAGTATTTGAACCCATAGGATTCAGTGTTTTGATATGAAATATGAAAATGATTTTTGACTAATTATTATAATAAATCTTGATTGTTTAAAGAGATTAAAATAACTTATGCTTTAGATTTTAATTATGATCTTAAAGGAGATTAAAAAATATGAGACATTTTTGTGATATGTTGTTTTCTTTTATTCTTAAAAGTTATTTTTGATTTTGTTGTAATTTTAGTAAGATACATTAGTTTGAGTGCTTAATTGACCTCAGGTGAACACCTTTATTTATTTTCTTTCTTTTATTTTTATTGATCTTTCTTTAGTTTCCAAAAAAAAAAGAAGATAAAAAATAAAAAGGAGGGAAGTAAACATGCTTTAACATTAACATGATTATTACATACTCAATTCATATTTATTTTGATTGGCAATACATTATAAAAGTGGATATTTTGACTTGTACATTTACATATTTTTCATATTTAGTGATCGATATTGACTTGAACCTACTCACACATTCACTAGACATTAAGTATGTTATGTTAGAAGCTTATAACTAATTATGTAAAATTTTAGGGTGTGAGATAACCTTGATTGTGAAAATTATGGTTGAACTCTACCTTTCACTGTATAAAATACTGCTATAGAGAGACACTTAGTATTGAGAGGGCTACCTTACAACTCATGTGAAAGTCATCATACTAGGTATACTAGCTTATGCATATTTTCTTAAAAAATGTTAATAATATTAAAGGAAAAAATAAAAATAAAAATGTTTTTGCATGCACAAAAGAAAGAGCCATAATTGGTTATACACGAAATAAATAAATAAACAGCCAATCACTTAAAAAAATTAATACAAGAGATGAACACAACAAAAAATAGATTAAAGTACTCTCTTGGTAAGTAAAATTTTATTATGTGCAATTATGAGTTGCCTACATATATTAGTAAGTTTGTGTGACTTGCCTACATATATTTATATTGTCAATGGATAGTCACATTTTGAACAAAATTAATTTAATCATTTTTATGTAGTGTTGTAATCATGTTAAGCTAATTCTACTACCCTCAATTAAAAAAATTATATATATATATCAATTTTTATAATTTTTTTTTGTTTTATTCTAATTTATTTAGAGGAGTCGTAGAACTTAGAGAGAGTTTATTCATTTTTGGGAAACATATTGTTTTTAACTTTCTGTTTTAAGTTTTCAAGAATGTGTATTCCTCTTATCAGTCATTAAATACATTGATTTCATGCTCAACTTGTTGTCATTACTTCATGATTATTTTGTTTATTCTTTTAGTTACGGGAGTCACTATGTTGAATGTAGAACAGTTCACCCGTACAACCTTTGATTAGTAGATTATTTAGAACTTTGGAAAATGGTCAAGGTAAGGGTTTGATTTATCCATTGAAATGTAAAATAAGACATGAATGATGATAACATTTATATAGATCAGTTACTCTTTGTGTACGTTATTGAGTCTAGACTTCATGTAGAAAGCTCATTAAAATAGCATGAGCATTGAAAGTCTTTATGAACTCATAAGCGGGTAAAGAGTACATGTGTTGAGTGAAAAAGGAAGTAATAATCTCTATAGAGGCTAGAGTAAGGACTAATTGAAAATTAATCAAATTATTGATCGTGACATAAAGACCCTTATGTCCATACCGTAACCTCCCTTTGGTGGAATATGTTCTTCTAAAAGGTTTTTTATACTGTGCCCAATTCTAAAATTAGTATCAGACTCGACTCTCTCTTTTGTAGCATACATTCCTATATTATAATAAAAAAAGGGAGAAAAATTGGAACATTAATTGAAAATCTTCAAAAAAGAGAGAGCTAACTTAGGGGGAGAATTACTTTGAAAATCCTTTTTGGAGATATTGCATATAGAGAGTGTGATAACTCTATGAAAGTAAAGTTATTTATCCACTTATAAACCACTTATTTGCCTTGTTATGTGTTAAAATATGATGAAGAAGTTTAATTATGTAAATGTAGGTGGAATGATGGAAATCAGAGCGTAAATGAGTCAAAAATGGGAAAAATCAAACCATGCCTCGGTGTGCCTTTTTTGGTGCTGCAGCACAAGATGAATGCCCCAAAAATTAGTGAAGACTATGTCTCAGCATGCATAAATCCATGTCATGGTATGCGTTCGTAGCTAGGCAAAAATATTATTCCTAATCAAATATTGATTCTTTGCTTTAATGCTCAACCCTTGGATCATTTTAAAAGATGATCTAATACTCCATACTAGGTCATTTTTCCTTTAAGAAAACACCATTATTTCACAAATAAAAAAACAAGAGACACAAAACCTAGTAGCTGCCAAGAAGAGAGAAAAAGGAAAAAAAGTTTAAGAAGAGATTAGAAAAGATACAACTTTGTGAAGGATTTAAGAAAATATTAGTGCTACAAATCAATAGATTGAGTGTATCTCTTCTTCTTCTCCATTCTTTATCTATTTTTATGTCTTTATTTACAAAAAAAGTTGAGCTTTATAAACTTAATTATGTTTATCTTATTTATTAATCTAGGGATCTTATAAAACCAATTTTTTACATATGATGACCTAATATTTTACTCAAATTGCAATTTCAATTCAATTATATTATTTAATTTGATTTTTATGCTATTAGATGTTTGGCCAACAATTGATCTATGAAGACAATTAAATAGATTTGAGAGAATTATTTAATTATTTGTCTTGATTAAATAACATGCATAGTTTTTAGGCATATATGTATGATTCTTATGTGTATGGTTTATAATGGATAAACTTTATAAATAGTATACAATCTAATTGGCATGAAAATGGGATTAGGATAATTACTATATGATGTGTAATTTACTTGAGAATGGAATGCATGCTAAATTAGATTCAATTGATCATGTAATTGGTTGATAATGATTTTGGGAAAAGTTTTAGTGATTCACATGCTAGGAAATTGAGGGATTAAAGATTCTTAGGTCGTTTTCTTATATATCTTCATAATTATTGAGTTTTATGATTTAAAATTAGTTATCATTTATTTTTTTAGTTTTTATAATTTTCTATTGTTCAAATAGTATTCATAATAATTATATCGTTACTCACTTATAAGTTACACAACTCCCCGTGTGATGGATATCTGTACTTAGGTACATTATATTACTCACACGATTGTATACTTATGGTTAGCGTGACCAAACCACCATTAGTTTGTGCTTAAGAAATAAAACAAAGTGGATGGAAGTGCCTTTGTTAGTGGATCTACAATCTCATTATTAAAGGGAACATGTTAAATGTGAAGAGCTCCTTTAACAACTTAATCCCTTAAAAACTGGTAATCAATCTTAATGTGTTTGCTATATGCATGAAACACTAGATTTTGAGAAAATTCTTATGCTCCAATGTTATTTGTAAGAAAAGTAGGAGAAGTTGATAAACCAATATAAAGATCAACAAAAAAAACTTAATCCATATGTTAAATACTTGCAAGAGTCATAGCCTTATACTCGCTTTTTGTATTACTTTTGGACATAACCTTTTTCTTAGAAAAATGCCAAGAAACTAAGCACTCACCAAAAAATACACAATAGGAACCTATACTATGATGATTATTATGATAACTCCCACAATCTGCATCACACTAAGCCACTAAATCCAGCTTGTCTAGCTTGGGCCACAAAATAGCATATTATAATGTCCCTTTAATTTATTTTATCACTCATTCAAAAGATATCCAATGAAATTTAGATGGACAAGACATAAACTGGCATAATTTAATCATAAAGAATGAAATTTAGATGGACAAGACATAAACTGACATACTTTAATCATAAATAATGAATTTTCTGGATGTGTGAGGGTTAGATACTACAAGGAACCCAAAATCTTTCTACATTCAAAGGAATCATCTAGCCACTATCCATTTGATTTACTCAAAGGCTTACCAATATACATCAATGTATTTGTATATTTTGAGACATCCAAACTAATAGCATCTAGAGGATCTCCCACATACTTTCTTTGGGTCAAATAGAGACATGCATCACCATAAGCTACCCCCAACACCTTAGAAGTAGTGTAATAGACTTAAGTCTTTGAGAGAAAACATAGCATCAAATGCTTTCAAACAGGCATCACTTTTCAATTAACAGAAACCTATTATAAGAATATCATCCATATACACTAGAAAAAATAGAGAAAAAGATGAACTATGTTGGAGAAACAAAGAACAATAAGCTTTACTATTTTGAAAACCCATGCCTAGCAATACTTGACTGAGTTTGTGATACCAAGCCGTTGGTTCCTATTTTAAACCATATAATGCCTTCTTTAATTTACACATAAGTGCCTCATCTAAGGATTCAAACCTAGGTAGTTGAGTTATGTATACATCCTCAAGAAATTTTCCATGCAAAAATTTATTATTAACATTCACGTATCTAACTAGCCACCATTTACTCACAAGAAGTGAAATAATTTGTATTGTTATTGTCTAAACAACTGGACTAAAAAGTGTTTAAATAATCCATACCATATTCCTAAAGAGAGCCAGGAACAACTAATATGGCTTTGTATTTGTCTAAAGCACTATCAGATAGAAGTTTAACTCGAAACACCCATTTATAGGAAACAAAAGGATGACCACTAGGCAAAGCATCTAGTTTCCAAGTTTCATTAGTTAGTAGTGCATAAATTTCTCTTTACAATGTTGATTTCCATTGTGGACATTTAACAACCTCTTTCCAATTTATTGGTTTCGATAAGTAACCATGTGGTAAAATAAAAGTAGCTAACAATTTATGCTTAAAAACACCCACCTTAGACCTTGTAATTATAAAATGAGTGTCCACATCACGATAGTTAGCAAGTGCAAGAAAAATACCTACAATGGTTCCTTAGTAACTGAAGAAGATGGTACAAGTGATAGAGACTCAACAACAGGTTTAGTCAGCACAAGTAGCTCATTGCCAGGTGTAACAGGTATGTTATCAGTAGTGTAAGGCACAAAGATACGTGGAAGAATTGATTGAGATGAACTTCAATTTTCACCTTGATAAGAAACCACAATAAGACCATCTGAGTGAGAAGTATAAGAGGATTTAGAGGCTAACACAATATTTGCAAAACTAGCAAAAGGTACTGAGCCAGGCACTACAATCTAGGATGAAGTAGGAAATATACATTCAAATTTGTCAAACTCAGATGAACAAAAAGAAAATGAAAAAAAAAATTCTTCATGAAATACAATATATTGATTAATCATAATATTTCTGATAGACTTATCAAAACACATATAGCCTTTTTGATTCATTCCATATATAAGAAATACATACTCAACAGACCTTGGTTCAAGTTTATGACTATTATAAGCCCTTACATATAGGAAACAATGACAACAAACTCTAATTAATCTATAATTTGATAACTTCCCAAATAATAACTCATAAAAAGACATCCTTGAAAGTACTTTTGTAGGAAACCTATTTAGAAGATAAGTAGATGTAGTCATTGTATAAGGCCAAAACCTTATAGGCATATGAGCTGTATAAAGTAAAGCAAGACCTTTTTCCATAATACACTTACAATATGATTCAATCAATCAATTTTGTTAAGATGAATATGGACAAGTCATTCTATGAAATACACCTTCTTTCACCAAGGTAGTTACATATGGTTTAAACTCTATACCAACATCAATTTGAATAAACTTAACAGATTTTCCAAACTCCTTTTCAAACTAAATTAATGCATAAGTTGTTTGATCCTTGGAAAGCAACAAGAAAATCAAAGTAAACCTAGTAAAATCATCCATTATTGAAAAAAAGTATCTAACATTTATATTAACTACAATTGGTGCAGTCTACATGTCCAAATACAACAAACCAAGAACCATACTAATACATTCATAAGAACTAGAAAATGGAAATTTGTGATTTTTTAGCCAATGAACATATAGTACAAAATAGAGATTTTTTAGATTGTGTAGATTGAACACTATTATAAATCAGAACATAATTTTTCAAAGCACTCTTCACTGTGAGAAATAAAGGATGATCCAAACATTCATGCCATTTTTCTATGGTCACACGAAACATCTTTGGAACAAACTAATCATGATTTCAAATTGATCCTCATTGGCAACTAAAGCTTATAGTTTATAGGTTCCATTCACACTAGGACTCTGAAGCCTGATCTTTTAGGTTTGAATATCCTTAATAGAAAAAATAGAAGGACCAAACTCAACATAAATTTTATTTTCCTTACAAACCTCATTCATTGAAAGTAAATTGGTAGTTATAGCTAGTGTCCTTAAGATCAAAAGTGCAATCACTAATAGTGTTTAACATAATACTACCACCATTAACAATAGAAATTTTAAATCCATTACCTAAAGAAATGCTCTCATATCCTAAACAAGGAAGTGAATAGTTCATATGATCTTTATTTTCTGTTACATGGTGACTTACACCTATGTCGAGAATCCAAGAAGATTTTTTATTTGTGCCAATTTGATCATACTCCAATACTACAAAATTGATATATAGCCTTAGTTTTTAACCATGATCATAGATCTATGGCCACAGTTATAAAAATAGAGGACTAAGGGTGAGAGATCATAGACTATTACATATGGTCTCGATTTTTAATTGAGACCATAGTTCCATTTGGTCACGATATTTTATAAGATCGAGGCCATAGACTATTACATATGGTCTCGATTTTTAATTGAGACCATAGTTCCATTTGGTCACGATATTTTATAAGATCGAGGTCATAAACATACTATTTGGTCTCGATATTTTATAAGACCATGACCATAGACATACCATTTGGTCATGATCTTATAAAATATTGAAGCCACAGACATATCATTTGGTCACGGTCTTTAAAAAATCGAGGCCATAGACATACCATTTGGTCATAGTTTTATAAAAATTCGAGGCCATAGACATACCATTTGGTTATGGTCTTTAAAAGATTGAGGCCATAGAAATATCATTTGGTCTCGGTCTTTTATAAGACCGAGACCAAATGATATGTCTATGGCCTTGGTCTTTTGTAAGACCGCCACCAAATGGTATGTCTATTGTCTCGGCTGTATTTAAACCGTGACTATATATATCTCAATTAACCCCATTTTCATTATAAAGTACAATAAATTTATCAATTAAAATATTAAAATTCATATTATATTAAAATTAAGAGTATAATTATATTTAAGTGTTTATGCACTAAAACATAATAAAGCCTTACTAGCTAGCTAATTAAAGTGTTCCAAAATATAAAATACATGCAAAACATTTGTTGATAATAATACTAATCAAATTATCCACAATCTAAATCAATATAACAAAAAAGTAGATAATAGTGCATAAATAGTCTAAATAGCTAGCTAACACTGTAACAATCGATTTGTGAATTCTGCCTACTCATTTCATATCTCATCAATTTCATCATCATTGTAAGTTTCTTCATGATTAAACTATAATTTACATATTTAAATTATTGTTAGCTAACCACCTATTTTGATAAAGAAAAGAATCAAATCAAAATTAAAACCAAAACTTAATTAACAAAGATATTAGTAAAAGTAGAGCTAACTGAAAGAAAATGCAAACTAACATGAAGTGTATCTTTAATAAGATTGTAAGGAATTACTCCACCTTCATCATAGCCAAGATCCACTAATGACATCAACCTCATCTTAGTAATGAAATCTTCATGAGCAAGACCTACCATATTAATGAAAAACATTAATTTAAGTGCATTAACAATGAAGAAATCCTAACTTGTATGGTAGCCATGAACAAGGATTGAAATAAACTTTACTTGTACTGTAGTCTTTCAGTAGAAAATCAACTTGCGGAGCATAAGAAAAAAGAAGTGTCTAAAGTTTCATGGGCCTTATAGTACCTAGAACATGTCTAGAGCCTTGACAAACTCTATAATTTTGCAAACAGCTTCCACCTTGGCTTCACTAAGAGTATCTCTTCTTAACCCGAAAAAGTTGTGCAACTTTTTCATCAAAATCAAACTTGCATTCTTCTTTTTAAAGTTGTTGTACAAATGCCTCACACAAAAACGCTACATGTAACATTAATATAACTAGGGTAATTTAACATGCAATTATGCTTAAATTGAAAAATTAAAATAGGTTAAAAGTTAAGAGGACTTACATGCTCAACCCATGGTAATTGAAGTTTAATAGCTTCAATGAGACCCTTTTGTCTATTAGACATGGGTCTCATTATGCACTACCTTGCTTTCTCGGGGATAAAAAAATTTATTTTTCTTGGTGAAGTTAACCGATCATGATGATCCTAAGAATTTTCTATTGAAACAAAAGTATGGAAAGACAATGAAGTGAATAACAATGAAGGATTCAACTTTGAAAGTATTATATAAAGCAGCTAGTGGACAACAAAAACAACAGCCATCTATATCTACGTGTAAGGATAAAAATCCTCAAATACACAAAATATTCCGAGAAGAATTATTTGAAATAGCCAATAGTCTATTGCAAGTTTCAGTTACGAAGGCCAAGTACTTTATTTTCTCTACTAACCAATTGTCATAACCTTTAGTGGAAAACAATACTCAACTCTTGAAAAGAAACCTACAAATTTGGTGTGTGAATGCATTGCCAACATTTAATAGTCCACGTATGCTTTCTTCTATTAATGTTAAAGATAATATTAAAATACAATGCCTTTATATAAAAAAAATCTACATATTGATAGAGAGGATCAAAAGTTATATTTCGAGGTGAACTACCTTTAAAAAAAATAAGGTGACGGTACAATTTTGGATCCAAAGAAGTGAGATCATTCAAATAATTATACCTAACCAAAAAAAGTACAAGCTAGATGTTAAGATTAGACAAATAAATATGAAAAACTAAGCTAATGTAGCTGAATCATGTAAAATAATGGTAAAATTTTGACACAACATAAATTTAGAGAGCGTAATACAATTGACACTGAATCAATTCATATGCTAACATTTAGCTAATCTTAACATAATTAGCAAAACCAGATAGATTCTACAAACAAAATATCCAAAATCATGCTATAAGTTATAGTCAATCTATTGTAGAAAATCTGTCAATTGCAATGAAAATTTCATTTATATGGCTAATCTTACAAAATGTATATAGTGCAGTGTAATTAGAAAAAGAAGTTAGAATAACATATCAAAAATACGCATGCTATACATTGGCATTAATACAGTGACATTGCATCTTTGAGGATTGGAAGAAAATAAAACATAGATAAGCAAAGAAGACCTTCATAGGTAGGAGGTATTTGAAAGTTTCAAAAAACTTACTTTTACTTTAATTTGCTTAAGGAGAACGTTGCAAATGGTATATCAACTAGGATGCCCTCAAACATAGCATAGGGAAAAGCAAGAGATACCATTGTGAGTAAAAATAACAGATAAAATAAGAGCTACGACACTATGTAAACCATTTGTTACCTCCAAAACATTTTCACAAAAAAATGTATATAGAAAAGTCACATGCCTTAAGGAACTACATTATATCTAAGTAGTTCCATATGACAATGAGGCTAGTAAAAGCAAAACCAAAACAAAACCAAACATAGAACTTCATACCTTTGCAAGAAGGGTTCCAAGAAAATGAAAAAAAATTGGAGATGTTGTTCATGTATCATTCCTGATCTAGGATTTGGATAAAGTAAGTGGTCAAAAAATTCCTAAAAAAGCCAAGCAATAAATCAAAGTGAGCCAATATCAACAGGGTAGAACAAACAAGTGCCAGATGCATCATTAAAAAAAATCAGTTAATTTTTTCAAGATAAAAAAACATATGTTATTAATTCAAAATATTAATGTTGAATCAGAACGTAGTAGTGCAATGCTGGGAAAAAATTTAATGAAATATGAGATTTTTTGTCTTGATAAATTATTGTGTTTACTAAAATACAATGTAACAATTTAGGACTTTAAACAACCTATATTCCATGTCAAAGGTAGCTCGAGTAATGTACTCCATAAAATCTTTGAGAATTTCACCACCATCTATGCCAACCTCCTCAACTCCAAGTTTATTGATAAAAGATACACGAAGCTGTAAGCAACAACAATGGTTATATTGACATTAAAGTGTTCAAGATCCTTAGAGTTAGCTTGAGAATTATTTGTGTTCCTTGCATCATTAGATATATAATTAAAAAAATTGGGAAACCCAATATCTAGCAATTCGTCATTGTAAAGGGTTGTAATAGTTTTCACATGTTCATTTTGACTAGGAAAATTTTCTCTTATTTGCTTTTGGAAATGCTCATCTATTTTCCACAATTTCACTTCCACTCTTTTCATTGATGCCACCAAAAAATCCAACCTTTGATTATTTTTCACCTAGCTGTCTTTGTTAACTTGAATGAAAGCATTCAAGTTTTCCTCTAAGGTTAGTTTATTTGAGGGATTATGTGGCATGTGTTGGTTGAATTGCTGATCTTTCATATGGTTTTTGTTCTACGCATAAATAGGGTCATTTTCCCTCCAGGAGAAATAATGATGATTACTCCACCCTAGATTGTAAGTGTTTGCATAAGGGTCATTCCTATGAGGTTTATAACTGTTTATTGCATTCACTTGTTCAGAACCTGTAATTGGTTCTCTTTGAGAAGGAAACGTTTTAGCACAAAGCCTATAATTACTCCATACTCTGCATACCTCTTTATTTGAAGTTTCTTAGTGGCCAAAAGTGCAACTTACTTAGTAAATTCTACAAGTTCTATGGATATCTCAATGTGAGAGCCTATCTCATAAACTCCAACTATTCTCACCCTAGCATTTTTCTATAAGGAATTAACACCAAACATTTCATAGAGATCATAAGTCTCTAAGGTAATCTTCACCCCCATAGCATCGCTTGCAGCATTATCAATAGTGAATCGACACTGTTTTGTCAGCCCAACATAGAAGAATTGATTTTTAGCTATGATATGGGCATTGAGTCGGAAAAAGTTTGAACCTATCCCAAGCTTCTTAGAATAGCTCTCCTTGCATTTGAGAGAATCTTGCAATTTTAGTTCTTAAATCAGAAGTTTTCTAATGGGAATAAAATTTTCTCACGAATTTGTTGTAGACTCACTCCTAGGTTATCGGGGAATCTAGTGGGAGAGTCATTAGCCATACGTTAGTCTTATCATTGAGAATGTATAGGAAACATCTTATTTTAAGTTTGGTTTCATTAAGCCCTTGTAAAGGGAATGTTTGGACAATTGAGTAGAAATCCCTAATGAAAGTCAAAGGATCTTCATTAGGAATTTCATAGAGGAAGGGCAAAATATGATAATAAATATTTTTCAACTCATAACTCCAAGTTGCCTCCCCTAACTACATAAAGGCCGAGGCAATGCCAATGATTGGTCTTGCATACTCCTTCATTGCAATTCCCCTTGGTAAATCATCTCCCATATTTAAAGGTTCTAATAAAGGATCTAGTAAAGGCTCTAGTGGTGGCTTTGGTAAGGGCTCTAGTAAAGGCTCTTGGATTTAAGTATCTAACCTTTTCAACTGCTCTTTGGATTTGTAAACATTATTTATGGAAGGTAATAGTTGATTCCCAAGGGATCTCCTACCTTGCAACGAAAACAACAATTAATTTAAAGCACTAGAAGGTAAACTTCAAGAAAAATAAATAACCAAAGAAATAAACAAACAAAAATACAAGAAACAAAAATAACTAAACACAACAAAAATATTAACAAAGAGTTTAAGAAGTTTAATAAATAATCTAAAATACCAATTCCCTGGCAATTCCATCAAGAAATTAATGCAAATTTTTTGTGTTAATATCTCAAAAGTGCACGAGTTACCTATAATAAACAACAAGTATACTTCTAAGGTCAATTTTTCAAAGAATTGCAATGGTTTTAAAAAAAAATTCACTCTTTTTAAAAACTTAAAGAAAGAATTAAAGTGACAATTAAACCTAAATACTCTATCATAATGGTTGGGTTGAAAACCTAAAATAATAATGAATAGGTAATTAATGACTCAACCCAAAATAAAATCAAGGAAGTTGTAAAATCAATGAATGATTTATGAAAACTTTTGCTACTTAACTATGTATGCTTCAAAAGATTTATGTGAATTAATATGAATGAACATATAAACTCAGATTATTTGTTTTCCTTTAAAATACAAGAACTCCTAGGTTAATGATTATTTTCTTTGTTAATCGACTAATTAATGTCCTATGATTAGGACGATCAACTAATAAATTAAATTATTCCCAAGGAAATTGCAACCCATCTATGCAATGGCTAACTCACCAATTTAAAATCTTGTTCAAGTTTTTCAGATTAGATCTAGATGATGTGTCTCAAATCTAATTCTCAAATTTTCAATCTATCTATAAAGAATAAATGGCCAATAAATTGTTCATAAATAAATTTTGCAGCAAACCTTAAATCAAGAAAAAATCTTTATTTAATTTAATTATAAAAATATTCACCTAAACAATCTAAGCAATTATGGAAGAAAAGATAAATCCTCATAGAAAACTAACTAGACATGCTTAGATTAATATCCATGATCATATTAAACTAAGCATGCATCTAAGAAAAATAGATGAAGATTAATCTAGAAAAGAAATATTCCTAATTAGATCTAAATGCCAACAATGGATGGATGATGTTTACTTTTCCAAAACTGTGTAATCTTGATCTTCAAAGGGCTCATGAATCTCTAGATTGGATTCTCTTCTCTTCTTGGATGTGGAAAACTCCCATAGTTGCCTCAAATTCATATCAAGTCTAATCCCTATGTATCTTACCAAATGAGCTATTGTAACCAACTTATAAGTAAAAAATATTCTGAAATTGAAGTCATAACTTTAGTACATGTGTCACATATGAATTATTTTTTGTCAAGGCACATAGCCCAAAGTCACTCTCATAGTGCCACCCGATGCTCGTCTATCCAGCACATATTTTCTTCCACCACAACGCACAATGTTTAATGGCCCTAGTAGAAAAACCCAAGGATTGGCTACCGTGGCACACTATTTCTTTTGATACAATGCATAATGTTTGGGTTGAATTTGCTTGTGCCCCTTACACAATAATTGATTTTTAATGTAAGGCTTACATGGCTTAATCTCTTTCACTCTTAAGGTGCTATTTGGGTGCTCCAAGTGTTCTGCCTTCATATGTTGATATTGTTTATCTCTTTTGAAGCTAAATATACTTGAAATACAACAAAACATATCTATGATTTCAAAAAGATATATTTATAAAAATAATCAAGTAAAAACACTATAATGAAACCTATTCATTCCAAATAAAATCATGAAATAAGAGTTCTTTTATAGCACTTATCAAGAGTATGGACTACTTTTTGATTTTGAAAAACACCTAATGAAAAAGATGAAGTTGAGTGTGTGTACCCAAATCTACAATCTTGATGAAGAATGAAGTTAGTCCCTGCAATAATACCTCAAATATTGATTAGAGATGTAGATTTGATGAAAAGATGAGAATAAATTTGAATATTTTTGGAGAGGATGATGATTTTTTGTGGGAAAAATAATGTTCGGGATAAAAATATATAATACTAAACAATAGTTAACCGAGAGCCCCATGCTGCAATGCAAAGAAAGCATGTTGTAGCTTATTTCAAATTTGTTTTGGAAATAAATATAATACTAAACAATATTTAAACAAAAATAACATGGATTAAAAATAATACTAAACAATACTAAAAAAACATGGGATAAAAATAAAATAAAAGCCAAGAATAACTAACAAATAAAAACATTAAAAAATAATAAAAACGAAAATAAAAAAATGTTAATGGGTTGCTTCCTATTTAAATCTTAGTTTAACATCTTAACAAGATGTCTCTTAAGGGTATGCTTCATAAAATTTGATGCACTTAATGTCCCCCTCATCATTGAGTCCTTGTTTGAATTTGTTAGAAAATGTATAGTCTATCCCAAGAGTGTCATTATTAACCTCCCATTGCAGACATCAATAATTTTCTTAGTTGTCACCATGAATTGGCTACCAAGAAGAACATTATGCTCGTTGTCCATTTTTAGGATCTCCTACACATCTAACATAATAAAATATGTATGTATAGTTAGTTTATCTACTTGCACAAGTAAATCCCCTACTATACCCTTCAGATATAAAACAAAAGTATATGTGAATTGAAGGGACATGGTTATGGTTTCAGCTTCCCTAAACCTATTTGCAACTAGAATGAGTAAGGCATTAAGTTGATACTTGCACCTATATCTAACATGTCCTTAACCTCTTTTTTGTCACCCATGGTGATGTTGAATTTGAAACTATCTGGATCCTTGGAGGCTACTTGAGTTTCACTTGTGTTTCTTGTATCATTAGGTAAATCATTAGAAATTTCAAGAAACTCTATATTTAGCTACTTTCCATTGTGAAGGGTTTTACTAGCCTTCACTTGTTCATGGTGACCAAGTATCTTCTCTCTCTCTCTCTTGCTTTTACATGTGCTCAATTAGTTTTCCTAATGCACTTCCACTCTTTTCATTGATGCCTTTAAATAATCCAAAATTTGATTAGTTTTCACTTGACTGTCTCTACTTACTTGAATAAAAACATTATAAGTGTCCTTTAAGGTTGGTTTTTTAGATGGGTTATGTGGCATATTTTGATTGAAACGATGGATTTTCATGTAGTTTTGATTTTTGGCATAGGTATAACTGTTTGCCCTTCAAAATAAATTGGGATGATTTCTTCACCCTAGATTATAAGAGAGAGAACCATAAAAGGTTGCTAGGTATCTAGATTGTTTGAATTCTCCAATACGATAAAGGCTTGAAATGGGTCAAACATGTTTCATTTTGCATAAAGCTAATAGTAAAGCTCTAAAATTTGAGGTGCAAATCTCATGCTATAAGAGGGCAGTGACTTCTAAAAGGCCAATCTATGAGCCATTTATGACAAGCCTAAACCAAACCCACTAACAACTCAGTTCAACCATGAGAAATTTATAGGAGAGAGTCCCATGACCATCTAATATATACTTTCTTGTAATTAAGGAGCAAATATGAGAGGTAATTAGAAATCTTATTTTGTGCATGATTTACTAGATGGATTTGTTGATTTATCACATGAAGAATTACCTTTTGAACTACCCCTGTAAGAGATAGACAATGTTGTGTTGATTTAATACCTGGAGCTAGTCTATCCAATTTACCCCACAATAGACTTAGTCCCCAGGAACATGAAATACTATAGAAAATTATGAATGATTTGCTAATGAAAAGACTAATTCAAGAAAGCCTTAGCCCATATGTTGTACCTATATTATTGGTGCCTAAGAAAGATGGTTCTATAAGGATGTGTGTGGAAATTCATGCTATGAACAAAGTCACTATCAAGTACAAGTTTCCTATAACTCGAATAGAAGACATGCTAGACGAGTTACATGGGTCCATTACGTTTACTAAATTGGACCTTACATGTGGCTATCATCATATAAGGATAAGGCCAAGTGACTAGTGGAAAATAGCCTTTAAGACCAAGGAAGACTTATATGAGTGAATCATGATGCCCTTTTGGCTATGCATTACCCCGTGTATATTTATGAGACTTATGAACCAAATCCTAAAGCCATTTATTAATAGCTTTAGGGTAGTCTATTTTGATAGTATCTTAATACATAGCAAAAAGGTAGATGAGCACACACAACACATTAGAGCTATTTACAAATTCTAAGGACAATAATTTGTATATAAACTTAAAAATATGTGAGTTTCTCATTCTATGTTACTCTTTTTATGTTTTATTATTTCTATCAAAGGTATATCAATAGATGAAAGGAAAGTTGAATTTATCATAAGATAGGAGACCATTCTAATACTTTAGTGAGAAGTTGAGTGAAGCGAGACAAAAGTGGACACTTTATGAGCAAGATTTATATGTCATTGTGAGAGCTTTCAAGAAATGGGAGCACTACCTCATTCAAAGGGATTTTGTGCTTCATAGTGACCATTAAACTTTAGAATTTATTAACTCACAAAAGAATGTGTCTGGTATATATGCTTAATGAGTGATCATTCTACAAAATTTCTCATATGTCTTCAAACATAGAGTTGGCCAATGTAACAAAGCAGTCAATGCACTTAGTAAAGGACATAAAATTGTAGTTTTTCTTTAAGTTGAATTAATCAATTTTGAGCATTTATCAAAATAAAATACCGAGGATGAAGACTTTGAAGAAATCTATAAAAAATGTAAGAAATCTAGCAAAAGGATACCTTTTCAAAGGTAATCAGTCATGCATTCCAAACACTTCCCTTAGACTACAACTCATTCAAAATTTTCATGAAGGTGGACTAGTTGTTCATGTAGGGTGTGACAAAATAATTTCATTATTATAGGAACGTTACTACTAGATCCACTTAAAAATGAAGTGTCTAAATATGTATAGAGGTTCCATGTTTGTCCAACTACTAAAGGAGGATCCAATAACATTGAACTGTATTCACTACTACCCATTGCTCATTCAATTTGGGAAGGTCTAAGTATGGATTTTATAATAGGACTACCAATTACCCAGAGAAAATTTGATTCTGTCTCAGTAGTGGTTGATTGATGAATGCTCAAAAGCACTTAATGCATCATGATTTTATAAATACTAAATGATTAAATAGATTTATATTTTCTTAGTTTTACTATCATTTTAAATAAATTTATATTTTTGAAATCACATATATGTTTTGTTTTTTTAGGCATTTTAGCTTCAAAAATATTTTATTGAACAAACACTTGAAGAATATATCTGAAAGCTTTTATTACAAAGTTAAAAACTTAAAAGATATCATATGTAAGGCATTACATATGTTCCAAAACATGAAAAGGATGTACAAAGAAAATAAGGGATCCATTTTTTCACAACAAATTGGGTCACAACATGAAAGTTTTATGTGATACGACGCAAGGAAAAATAATTGAGAATCATACGTCCCAAAATTGATGCGTGCCACAACATGGAAAATTTGTATGCCATGGTGTGATTGTAATGAATCAAGCTCCAAACTGTGTAATGCCTATGTATGGCGTGGCATGAATGAAATGTGTGCCACAATGCTAGTCATTTGATCCATATTTTTCTTCTTTCCTTCACTCATAAATAGGACATTAAACGGTGTTATTAATTCTGTTTGGAGGTCTTCTAAAACAGAAATGATACTGAGATTCTATTGAGGTATATTTAAATGTATTCTTTTTAGATTATCTTTATGTAAGTTTTTACATTCTATGTTTAATTTATTGATAATTTATTAAAATGTACATGTCTAGATATAAATAATATGGATATTAGTAATGTTGTTACACTAGTTAAATATTAAAGTAGATTAAACATTTTTATAAAATGAATTAAATTTTATTTGTTCATCAAGATTAAAACGGAGTTTATAAAAGAAAAATATATTGACGAAGTATTTTTTATAATAAACAAGAGAGTTAGATTTAAGATTCAATTATCTAGATTTGATTTAGAGTCAACTCTTAGATATTAGATCAAATATTTTGGATCTGATTTAGAGAACTCTATTTCAAATATTTTTATAAGATTTATTGTTGGAAAATATATTGATGACATATTTTTTTTATAATAGATTTAAAATCTGAAAGTTAATTTCTAGATACTTTAATCATTAACCTAACTTAGAGCCTTGATAAGAGATTAAATTGATAGCATTACCAAAAATATCAATTAAATGATTTATTAATTCCTTAGGAATAAAGCATAACTTAGTTAATTATCAATTATTAATCCTCGCCAAAAAAACTTTAATTGATAATTGATTAATAACAAAATTGATCTATGCCTTAGGATAATTTCTTATAAAAAAGAAAGAATCAATAATCTTAATTCATGTTTTTCATAACTTACTTAATAATGAACGAGCATAATTAATTAGCTAATGTATCCTATAAATTCTCCACTGCATAATAAATATTTAATTGTCTAAATATTTATTGAATATATATTCATTTTTATGTCATTACTTTAAATCTTCAAACCTAAATTTTGTGATATAATGTTTAGGTTTTACTTTTTATTTTTAAAAATTTGTTGAATTATTTAAAAACTACATAATTCCTCTTTACACTAACCTTGGAAGTATATTTATCATTTCTTTTATAAGTGACTCGTGCACTTGGGAGCTATTTTACAAAAAATTGTACACCTAATTTTGACACATTACGTTTTTTCGCATCATTGTCAAGTGTATTGGTAATAGCATTAAAATCTAGATAATATTTATAAGCATTACGTTTTTGGCGTCGTTGCTTGGGAGGAATAGCATTTTAAAATTTTTATTATAAAATCTTAAAAAAAATTTGTGTTGTAAATATTTTCATTTTTATTTAAAATTTTAAAATATCTAGGTTAGTAATTAATTTTGGATATTTTATATTTTAAATTTTCTCTTATTTTTGAAAAAATAAAAATAAAATAAAAATATTATTATTTAAATTTCTTTTCTTATATTTTTTTAAAATATTTTATTTAATTATAATAATAAAATCTTAAAATTTTAAAACATTTAAAAAATTTAAGATTTTATTTATAAAGAAAAATTAACTTTTTTTTCTTTTATTTTTAATTTAATTTTTTTCTTAAAACAATTCTTTTTCTTATATTTGAAATTTAAATTTGGGATCTACACTTGCAAAATATTTTCTAGTATATTTTATTTTACTAACCTGTTTATAGTGTGTAGTATTCTTTTTTGTTTTTACTTCTCGTAGATCTTTTATAAAACGATGTCGAATATCAATGTGTTTTTCCTTGAATGTTAGACTGGATTTTTTGAGAGGTATATAGCACTAGTGCTATCATAATATAAAAGAGGATTTTTAACCTTGCTATCATAACCGGAAAACATTTGCTTCATCCGAAGTAATTGTTAATAACACAATCTTGTAGCAATATATTTAGCCTAGATAGTTGAGGGAGAAATAAAACTCTGCTTTTTACTATGCCATAAAATTAAGGAATTTCCCAAATAGAAATAGGCACTAGATGTACTTTTTTTATCACCATTACATCCTGCCTAATTGGCATCAAAATATCCAACCAACTCTACAATAGTATCCTAAGGATTCTAAATACCAAATTCTGAGATACCTAATGAGCAAAACCGGTATCATTGATCATGTCAATACTTTGGTTTTATATTTATAAAACTCTTACAAATATACGAATTATTTCATAGAAAATGATAAGTATACTCCCAAGGTCGATCTAATGAAGGAATATATGTGGTTTTTAATTTATTATTCAAAATTTTAAAAACGAAATTAAATCCTAAATATCCTATAACGATATATTAGGATTTTTATGTTTCTAATCTAATAACATAAAAATAGACATAGATACAGATTCAATAAATATTTATGCAAATTTTATCATTTATAATAGTGGAGTATTTATGGATATACTAACTAAGTTAATTATGCTTGCTTATATTATTTAGGTTATTAAAGATATAAATTAATTATTTATTGATTCTCTCTTTTTTATATGAATATCATCTTTGATGGGGTTAGATATTCTTTGTTAATTAAACAAATAAATTAACACATATGGGTGGAGTTGATAACTAATTTGGTTAGTTAAATTAATTTCTTTTTTCTAAGAGATTTGTAAGGATTATGAGTGTTTGCTATTTTCGTGGACAAAATATTTATCTGTAAATTTGTTTTTAGGTATGCTATCAAGTCTATCAATAAAAGCCAAACAAATTCTAGAGTTCCATATAATTATACTTCATGTATATATTTGATAACTACAACACATAGGATTGCATTTATGCATTTAATAGCACATGCTTATAAATCTGAAATTATTTTTAGTGCTAAAATATGGAATAAGATATAGTTTAAATTATAGTTGGAATCGTTAGCATAAAAGATAGCATAAAATCTATTTTAAAAGAAATATATTTTATATAAGAGTTATCTTAATTAATAAGTAATACTAATCCTATTTGTAATAGAAAATATATTTATCAGTCATATATGAATTATCTTAATTAATGAGTATTACTAATCTTATTTGTAATAGAAAAGATATTTATCAATTACATAGGATTAAGGGTTTTAATTTTTCCTATAAATAAAATTCATTACTCATTGTTTCAATCAACCACACAAGAGCATTATTCTAACCTTCTTAATTTCTCTCTCTTGTTTTACAAATATAAGATCATAATTCTTTAGGCTTCTTTATTTAGTTAATCTTTATTTTATGATATTTTGATATTATCTTCTTATAGCTTTTTCTTTCTTTTATTTTTTAAATTGTTATATCAAATAATTATTTTTTTCATATCATAGTTATTTGATTTGATTATTAATCTTTAAAGAAGTTATTTTTATTGAACTTGCGCTTGATATTTTTGTTCTAGGATTTACTAGTTGATTTGATTTAAGTGACATATGTTTTGAATCATCTAGTTAGGATTATTGATTATTAAATCCGTTCTAGAACACACACGGACACTTGTGTTTTTTGTGCTAACCTTTTTGCAGTTAATTCAAGAACGTATTTGATTGGAAGGAAGCTTATTGGAACGTTGGTCTAGAAATTGCTCATGCTAATATCAGAAACTATGAAAACAGAGCAGTGACTTATAAGTAAAGTACATTGGGGCAGTATCCTAGGAAGAGTAGCATAATAACTTCGATATTTTTTTATTTTAAATAAAAAATCATAATTTTTACAACATAAAAAGTTTTTAAGAAATTGATAATAATAATTTAAAAACGTTATTCTTCTTCAACAACGATGCTAAAAACTTGATGATACAATATTTGACTTCTTTTTAATGCTATTACAAATTCTCCAACAAAACGTCAAAAACTTTATGTGCCAAAACTTGTTGTACAAATTTTGTATATTTCAAATAGCTGGTAAGTTCATAAATCACTTATAGAAAATAATATGTATATTTCTAAGGTAGGTTTAAAGAAAAATCTTATGGTTTTTAAGTAATTCAACAAATTCTTAAAGATGAAAATAAAAACCTAACATCTTGTTACGTGTGTTTGGTTTGGTAAATTCTAAACTAACCATATAAAATAAAGGATAGATTCAATAAAATAATTGGCAAATAAATATTTACATTCGGTCGAAAATTTATGAGATAGATTAATTAGTTAATCATGTTTGTTCAATATTAATTAGGCTATTAAACATATGACTTAAAATTATAAATAGGAGATTAATTATATCTATAATTTGTTATTAATTAATTAGGTCTACCATTATTTTATTAAGGTCTTTAGTCGAGTTTCTCAGTTAATTTTAATTAAATTATACTTTTTTCTTAGAGATTAATAAACCATTCAATTGTCAAATTCGATCAGGCCTAACAATTTAAACTATTGTCAAGGTGTGAAGTTACGTTTCTCATTCAAGTATTAGAAAACTAACTTTCAGATTTTAAAATTATTAGAAAAAATATGTCGTCAATATATTTTTCAACAATAACTCTTATAAAAATATTTGAAATATAGTTATCTAAAAATCCAAATAATCAAATCCAAAATTGAAGAGTTGACTCTAAATCAGATTCAGATAATTATATCATAAATCTAACTTTCATGTTTATTAAGAAAAATACTTCGTCAATATATTTTTCTTTTACAAACTTCGTTTAAATCTTAATGAAAAAATAAAACTTAATTCATTTTATAAAAATGCTTACCTACTTTAATATTTTATAAGCATAACTGAATTACTAATATCCTTTAGTATTTTCAGCCAGATATGCTTAATTTAATAAATGATCAATAAATTAAACATAACATGTAAAATAATACATAAAGGTAATTGAAAAATAATGCATTTAAATTATACCTTAATTGTATTTTTATAGAAATTATGCATTGTTTCTGTTTCTTAAAAATCTCCAAATAGAATTATCAACACTATTAATTGAATTGAAACAAAAACTACTAAATAAATTATAATTGTTTAATTTTCAATTTGAGAAAAAAATTTTAAAATTAAAAAATAAAAGAAAAGCTAGAAAAAAATTAAGAAAATCAACTAGAAGATAGCTGAATGATGAAAAGGATAATTTTTATAATGAAGGAGGGGTCATTTATATAGCTTTAGAAAATGCTACAAAAGATAAAAAAAAGTGGATTAGATGGTCGGACACTATGGCATACATTAATTTTGTATTGTGGCATGAGACAACATGTATGCGTTGAATTGCTCGATTCACTAATCCAGCATTGTGGCATACAAAATACCACGCAACAACACGCTTCTCCCTAAGCTTCTAAAACCCTATTTTCTTTTACACCCTTTTCAATGGTTCGAAACATATGTAAACTTTACATATGTTAATATTTTATGCTTAAATGTTGTAATTGAATGTTTTTAGGTTCTATTCTTTGAGTGTTAATTAGTTAAATTATTTTGAAGCTAAAATACCTAAAAAATAACAAAGCATACAAGTGATTTTGAAAAAATAGATTTACTTTAATAGATAATAAAACTATGCAAATACAAATCTATAAAATATATAAAAAATAACAAAACATACATATGATTTCGAAAAGATGAATTTGCTTTAATAGATAATAAAACTATGCAAATACAAATCTATTTTATTATTTAAAGTTCATAAAATCACGTTATATTAAGTGTTTTTAAGCACTCATCCCACAACTACATAGCATACATAACACATGCTATAATGAGGCGAAATCATATAGAGACTGTATCCATATGGTAACGTCTTTAGGTTGCTTAAAACAATTCACTAATCAATTAAACAGTTACAACATTGAAAGAAATAAAACCACTATTACCTCTATCAAATAACTTGCTTCGACACATGAATCTAGCTTTCCTCCACAAATTATACTACCTAATGTAGTGTGACCAAATACCACAAAACAATAATGTATAAATAATCTACCATAATCCTTGAATACTACTCACATAAAATGTATTCACTCACCACATAAAAATAGTTACTCTTGCTATTCTATGCTCATAAAAATGTATCACAATTACTGAAGCGTTTTCAAGATAATTAGTGAATACGAAATTCAAACCAATTTAAATTTTGACAAGGTTTTAGTAGGTTTTTGAATATATTAAACAACTAGTGAGGGCCATTTATAGCACCCGATCGGCCACCTTTCCATGGACCTCACGGACCACCTGGCCATGGACCTCACCGACCACCTGGCCAAGGTGGGTATTGATGGGCAGAACCGTATCATCGATCCTGGCATCGCTTTGGTTTTATGTATTTATAAAACTCTGGTAAGTGCTCGAATCATTTCGTAGAAAATGATAAGTATACTCCCAAGGTTGATCTAAGGAAGGAATATATGTGATTTTTAATTTATTATTCAAACTTTTAAAAACGAAATTAAATCCTAAACATCCTATCACGATATTTTGGATTTTTGTGTTTCTAACCTAATAACATAAAAATAAATATAGATACAGATTCAATAAATATTTATGCAAATTTTATCATTTATAATAGTAGAGTATTTATGGATATAATAACTAAGTTAATTATGCTTGCTCATATTATTTAGGTTATTAAAGATATAAATTGATATTTATTAATTCTCTCTTTTTTATATGAATACCACCTTTGGTGGGGTTAGATATTCTTTGTTAACTAAACAAATCAATTAACATCTATGGGTGGGGTGGATAATTAATTTGGTTAATTAAATTAATTCGTTTTTCTAAGAGATTGAAAATGAACCATTTAAATGCCACCTTTGGTGGGGTTAGACAGTTTAAACTTTATTCAAGGTGTCCAAATTAAACCTAAGAATTTAATTATCCAAGTACAAACTTTCAAGTTTTAAAGCCACTATTGAAAACATGTTGATAAGAGTCAAATTATTGCATTTTTGTTATGATTTAAATGTTGATATTTGTGTGAAAATTGCGTTTATTTGATTATTTAATCCACAAATGTCATTTCACGGGTATTTCGTGTTTAAAGTGCAATCTCAAGTAAAATCATAATTTTGGAGAAGTTTGGAACAAATTTCAATGAACGGGATTGAGTGTAAATAAAAATAAAACAAAATTTCAAAATTTGGAATTTTGCCGCCGGCGAGAATATTCTCGCCGCCGGCGAAAACCTTACGGAGAATACGTTGAAAATCATGCAGGGAGCACAGATTTTGGCAAAGCAATCTCGCCGCCGGCGAAAATACTACAGAAAGCACGGCAAAAATCTTCCCGAGAGTACAAAAATTTGGCAAATTCATCTCGCCGCAGGCCAAATGCATCTAGCCGCCGGCCACATTATTTTGGCCGCCGGCCAAAATCGAAAAACCCAAAAAAATTATTTTCTAGAAATCTCGCCGCGGCGAGAATAATGTCGCCGCCGGCGAGTTTCGTCCGAAAACAAATTTTTTTGGTTGTTTTGTCCCAAAATTGCCCCCCAAACCCTAGATCTATATATACAATATGATGGAGAAAGAGGGGGACGGCAGAGAGAACAGATCTGAGTCATTTTTGGAGGAGAAAAGGCAATTTTGGAGAGAAAGTGTGGAGAAGCTTGAAGGATCATCACCATTGTTGCTACCAAGTCTTCATCTTCAAGAGTTTTTCATCTCTTCTCCTTAGCCTTCATATTCTGCATTTTATTCAGATTTGTTAATCATGAATTCAATTGAAATAATGGTTGTTCTTATTTCCGTTATGAACTAATTCGTTTTTGCTAAGGCTATGATGTAGTTAAATCAAGGAAATCTGATTTCTTTTGTTATGGTTATATGAATTCATTGTTTTCAAGTCGAGTATTTATTTCCATGCTTAATGCTTTTAAATTTCTGATCAAGATTTAGATGATTTGTTGCATTATATTGAGACCGAGAGGAGATGTGTAATGAATGCTTCTTGTGATAAATACCATATGTTGAATGCGAGTTTGACACCTAATGCATGATGTATGTGATTATTCTAGAAATTCCATAAATCGTAATGTGCTTATTTGTGATTAAATCTTCATAGAAATATAGTTGGTTTTCATAGATAAGTAATTCTAATATAACTTGAGAAAGAGTATTAGATAAGTTTGGGTTTTTCAACCATCACTTTTAGCTTTGATTTTCATATAACATGACTTGAAATCGGATTGAATTGATTTAGCGAAATCAAATGCCTTAGCGTTTTTAATCATTTGTGAACAACATTAAATTTTGTTATTTACGTTTAGTTTTATGTTAATTTGCTTTTAAAACAATTTCAACAATTCAGTTTTCAAATAAAATTAGGGTTAGTCAATTTCGGTACTTAGTAACGCCATTCCTTATGGGTTCGATATCCGTACTTTTGTACACTTTATTACTTGAACGATTCGTACACTTGCAAAAATAAGCATCACATGTTGTCAATACATTTTCAGATAATAAATCTTATAAAAACTTTTGAAATAGAGCTTCACTCTAACTACCAGGCGATTGTATCAACAAATAAAAGAGCACTACTCTAAATTAGACCGGATAACTAAACCTTAAAATCTAATTTTTAGATTTAAGTTTGTAATGAAAAATAATATATTTCTCTATAACATTCTTAATATAAAATCTTGAATAAAAATAAAATCAATTCATTTTAGAGATTTTTACCTATTTAATATTTCGCAAGCATAACAACGTTATTATTATATCATGTTTACAAACAGCCAGCAAAGTTAAATTTAATCACAGACAAATTAAATATAACATGTAAGAATAAAACATAAAAATAACTACAAAGAAAATAGAATCCTTACAGTACTTTGATGCTAACTCTGTTGTTGGAAAACTTCCAAACGGAATTTGCACTCCCATTTATTGAATCAAAAAGCAAATAAATTACAAAAACACAATTAGTTCTTCTCAAAAAGAGAAGAACTCTAAAACTAAGAAAAAACTAAGGAAAAACTAAAAACTAAGAAAAACTAAGAAAGGAGAGAAGAAAGAGATAAGAATATGTGTTTTTAGGTGTGTTTAGTTATGAATAGAATGGGGGTATTTATAGGTGAGGATGGAGAGAAAAAGTGGGTGAATTAAATGATAAAAAATGAAGAAAACACGGAGTACTGAATGATGATGTCATGCTGGTGTGGGTACGGCAGCGCGCGCAGATGGGGCGCAGATAAGCAATGTCGCGTGCAGATAGGGCACAAGGGGGCAGCGGCGCGCGTAGATGGGCGTAGATTGGGCACAGGCGTGCACGGATGGGCACAAACTGGGCACAGGTTGTTGGGCGTGGTTGGCCGTGGTACGCGCGGTGGGTAGCGCGATTTCCTCCTTTTTGACATTTTTTACCTTTTTGACCCATTTTGTCCAATTTTTCCATATTTTTTGACTTTTCCTCATTTATTTTATGAATATATTTGTGATGTATTGCCTCTAGTATTCCTTTTTGAGTCTTTAAGTTACGTTTTTAAGCAAAAATACCTGAAAATAATAAAAATACCCGTGATTCTGAAAAGACAAATTTATATAAATATATGATAAAATCATATAAATATATATATTTTTAATCAATTAATGTGCATAAAATCATGGTAATTTTAGTGCTTTTTGAGAACTCATCACAACCCCTAACTAACTTCTTGCTAGTCCCTCAGCAAGAGATAATCTTTCCTAACCCAATTTTTTTTAAATTTTGGTTTCTTTAAATCTTTGGATTGGAAATCAACTACTTTAGTTATTGGCATATTTTTGGAATTACAATAAGATTTTTCATTTATCTTAAATAAAGATACAACATATATGATAGGAAGATAATAATTACTCCTAGAATTAAATGCATTGAATTTCACTTGCCTCTTTGAGTTAACAACTTCATACTTTCTAGTATGATTTTTGAACATGTTACCATAATTTTCATTCATCCTAGAATATGATGCAACATTCATATCTAGATTATGGTTATGAGTCCTACTATATTGATGACTCTATTAAAGTAGAGTCATTAGCACACTTTTTTACTTAATATTTACTTATTTTATTCAATAAATAGTATTTTTAGGGCCAAAATTATTAAAATATAAAATTTTAGTGAAAAGGGGCAAAAATATAATTTTTGAGATTTTTTTAGATTTTTCTGGAATCTTTATGGATTTTTTTATGAATTTTTAATGTAGGACCAATCAGGAGCTACCACATGGCATGCCACAAAGTAGTGGAATTGATTGGGCAAGCCATGTAGACACCACACAAGTAGGGACAACGAATCACATTACGCCATGTGTAAAGAGGGCAAAATGCGTGCCATATGTCAGTAAGGCATTCAATTCGAGTTCGGAGTGCGGTCAAACTTTGCTGCCATGTGTCACCACCCAATTGCTTGTCGCATTCCACCCATGCACCACTCCATCAGTTTCCACGAATTATGTTTCACAACGTGGCACTGTCATTTTTTCTTGTTTTGATTTTAGCCCTTGATCTGAAGCTGATCTGACGATCCAGATCGCACCTGAGCTATATTTAAACCCCTAATCACCCCATAAACCCAAAGGGGTTGTAATTAGCATATTGGTGAATTTTTGGAGCTAGAAAGAGATAAAAATATAGAAAAATTCAAGAGATGACACAAATTTGGTGGAGATTAAAGAGGAGATTAATATTACAATTCAAGAGATTGATTGTATTTCTTCTTCTACTCTTTTCTTTATCAATTTTTATGTCTTCCTTTATGAAAAATATGATCTTTATGGATGCAATTATATGTAGTTAATTTGTTAATCTAAGGATCTTATGTACCCAATTTTTACCATGTGATGATATAATATTTTATATCAATTATAATTTTAATTTAATTATATTATTTAATCTGATTTTTGTACTATTAATTGTTTGGCCAATAATTTATCTATAGAGGCAATTAAATAGATTTGAGATAATTATTTAATGTTTGTCTTGATTAAGTAACATGCATAGTTTCTAGGCAGAGAAGTACGATTCTTATGTATGTGATCCATAATTGATAAACCTAATGAGTAATATGCAATTTAATTAGCATGAGGATGTGATTAAATTAATTAATATATGGTGTGTAGTTTACTTGAGAGAGTAATACATGTTATATTAGATTCAATTAATCATGTAATTAATTAATAATTATATTGAGGGATTTTAGTGATTTGCATGTTTAGAAAATTAATGGATTAAATATTCTTATATATTTTCTCATATATCTTCTTAGTTACCAAATCTGATTTAATAAATTACTGTTATTTGTTTTTAGTTATTTTAATTTTTCTTCCTTAAAATATAAGAACCCATAAAAATTGATTTTTATTTTTTTAGTTTTAAAAATTAGTTTATAATAAAATAATCTTCATGGTAACGATCTTTTCTTATCATTATATTACTTGTTGCGATACATATACTTGTGTATTCGTTGCACCCATTTCATGTGTGGCGATCATGTACAAAGCATGGAAATTACTATTACATTTTGGAGCATTTATCAAAAATCTATACTTGGGCCTAATATGACTTTTTTTACCACAATGATGACAGACAAGCACAAACTTAATAGATTTTTTAATCATAGGTGCAATTGTTCTTTATGTATAATGGCTAGTATAAGGAGTAGGGTTAAAAGGCCTTACAAATGCGTTTTTTGATGTTGAAGGAATGAAGCTCTCATCTTTATAACCAATGTCATGTGTATCATGTGAAGAAGACATGTTTGAAGGTTTGACAAATTTAGTTGATTTTGACAAAGATGGCATTGTGTGCTCATTTACATATCTTAGCCCTCTCTTGTCTCCAACTAGCTTTCCATAATCTAGTACTTTGTTCAATCTTTTAGCTCCAATTTTTAACCTACTTGCTACTTCCTTTGATTGTTCAAGTTCCTATGTAAGAATCTTTTTTTCCTATTTAACATCTACAAGATTTGAATTAAAAATATTAGTATATTTAGACAATTCAATTTTTTCTTTTTCTATAACTGAGGAATTTATTTCAATGGATTTAAGTTTTTCATTTAGTTTAGCTATTTCCCTTTTGCATCTTACATTTTATGAACACTTCATCAATACAAATGACATTAAATTTGTTGAGTATAAATTCAGCATCAATTTTCTCATCATCTAAATCAATGTTAGACTTACTAGATTGTCGACCAACAGTTGTAGTAAAGGCCAAGTAGTTGGTGCCATATTCAACTGGATTATGGTTATCACTTTCAAAGTTAATAAGTGTAGCATTGAAAGCTCTCCCAGTTTGGTTCTTCTTGTTTGCACAATCAATTATGAAGCAAGCAAACCCATACATTCAAAACATTGAAGTTCAATGGGCTTAGATTTCTTACCATTAGAACTCACAGATTTTAGTTCCCTTAGATTCTAATCCTTTTGACAACTTGATTTTTATTTGTTTTGAGGATTCATTTTGTTGAGAATTTTATTTAATCTTTTAGTTAAGGGTACCAATTCTTTATCATCATTGTCATTGTCTTCAATTATAACAATTTTGAAGTGAGCCAATGAGTTCCTCTATTTTGATGGTGTCCATATCTTTACTTTCGTTAATGGCAGTAACCTTTGCATGGAAGCAATCTGGTAATGAGTAGAGAATCTTTTGAATTATCTTGAAATCATTAATTTTCTCTCCAAGAGTGGCATAGGTGTTAGCAATATCACATAATTTAGTATAAAATTTAGAGAAAGCTTCATCTTCTTTCATCTTAAGATTTTCAAATTGACTACCAAGCATGCAAAGTTTAGTTCATTTAACTTGTATGATTCCCTTATGGGAAACCTATAAAATGTCTCAAGCATACTTACCAGTATCAACATGAGAAATATTATGAAACTCATAAGCAAAATAGCACTAAAAACAACATTAATACCTTTTTGATTCCATTGCTAGCAGTTTTATCTTGATTGGTCCATTCGTTCCTAGGCTTAGGAGTGATTATATTATCTTTGGTAACCATAGGTGGTTGCCAACCATAAAGTACATAGTTCTAAACACTCTCATCTATAGATTGAAGAAATTCTCTCATACGAGACTTGCAATATAGGTAATTAGACCCATCACAGCAGAAATATGACATTAAAAATTCGTAGAATGGCCATAGATGCAATCGCTTATAAATAAAATCATTTGGAAAATAAAGATAAACACATGAGATTATTAAGTGGAAACAATCTAGGCCATACCAATAACCTAAGAGAAAAACCACCGGTCCATACAACTATCAACTATGAAAAATAAGTATCCAGTTACAAGGCTAGAACTCAAACTACCCATCCTGGTAATGCCTCTAAGTAACCTACTTACAAATCATTGCATAGTCTCTACAAGAAAGGTGTTCAGATCTGGGATAGCATTATAATAAACTCGAGTCCTTGAGTCCCATGAGTTAATCGAACCCACACCACTGTCACCTAAAAAGTTAGCACATAAACACCAGTGCAAGTGTGTGTCCAAGAGTAGATTCAATAACGAGAAACTCTAACTAGTTGATTTAAATCATATATTAGATAAATAAAAAAAATAACTAGTAACTCTAAAAAAATTAGTTTAAAGCACAATAACACAATTATTATTGTAGGCTTGTTAATCCATCAAACACAAACACAAATGTTTAATAAATTAGCTTAATGAAAAAATCTACTTGAAAACTTTTAGCAAAACAAATGAGAGAACAAAAGATGAAGAGAATAAGCATAATTAAGCTCTTGTGTGGCTAGTTTTAATTATGTGCTTAGGTTTATTTTTATAGAATATTTTGAAGCACTTTAGATCAAAGTAAAATTACCATCTTATCCACAAAATCGGTTAAATGGATTTTAAGGAATAAGGACAATATAGTAAAAATCAATCCAACTCGTATTAGAAATAGATTTTAAAATTAAAGCCTTGGTGGCTCGATCGATCAAGCGCATAGTTTATTTTATCAAATTTCCTCTCGATCGATCAAGTGTATCAATTAATTAATTCTCAAGAAATGGATCAATCTAGTCATTAGTCTCAATCGATCTAGTGCTCGATGGATCAAGTATTAATTTCTTGATCGATCTAATCAAATAAATAATTATTTCAATAGGTAATATAGCTCGATCAATCAAGTAGTCTATTTTTATATTGTTCCTACATGTCTAATATGCAATCTAACGTGCACAGGAACAGAGATATACATGAGATGTGATAGTTGAGGCTTGATAGTTTCTTCAACTTGAAAAATATTCTTCTAAGACACACCTAGAAACTAAAATTATAATTATATGTTTTATTCATGAATATCACCAACACTCACAAAAACCTTACACATTGCAATAACTCCAAAGGCCATTGGCATTTATTATATGTCATCTAATCAAGTAGTGCAAAAGCTTCCTCTTCAGTTTTACTCATTAAAAAGCTCCCCCAGTTACAATATCAATTATGGTCCTTGGTTGTCCCATTAATCCATTATAGAATGTTAGTACTTGCAACCAAGTAGGAAAACCATGGTATGGGCATCTTCTTAACAATTCTTTGTAGCATTTTCAAGCTTCATAAAGTGATTTCTTTTCAAATTTACAAAAAAAAAATGTGATCTTGTTTTTGAGCTTAGTAGTCTTTGAAGGCGGGAAGTACTTTGTTGAGAATTTCTAAGCCAATTAATCCCATATAGTGATTGACCTAATAGGTAGTGACTATAACCAAGCCTTAACCTTGTCCCTTAGTGAGAAAAGAAACAAGCAAAGGTGAATTGCATCATTTGATACACCGTTCATGTTAAAGGTGTCACATATTTCCTACAATGAAGCCAAGTGAAGATTTGGGTCATTATTGACTAACCCTTCAAATTGATTTGCCTATACCATATAAATGAACCCTATCTCGAGTTTGAAATTTTTAGCATTGATTCTTGGTCTATTGATAGATGATTGGGCTTCATCTACTTGTGGGGCTACAAAATCCCTTAAAAGGTTTGGGACCATTAAAGCTAATTGATCCTCCTGTTTTGCCATAACCCTTATTGATCTTGTGCTAATCATTCTCTTCTTAAGTTCTCTTTATTTTGGATCAAAAGGAACAAAATTTTCACATGCCAACTTGGGCATACAACAAAAAAACTAAAATAAAAATTAAAAGGTCAAGACTAATATAATAATAACCATTATTGATATATGTTACAAGTATTAAACTCCCCAACAACGATTCCAAAAACTTGGTCATATATAATATATCTAAGTACGAATATTGATCCTACATGGAGTTGTGTAGCTTATAACTAAGTACCAATATAATTATTACGAATACTATTTGGACAATAGTAAATTATAAAAACTGAAAAATAAATGATAAGTAATTTTAAATGACAAAACTCAACAATTATAAAAATATATGAGAAAATAACCTAAGAATCTTTAATCCCCCAATTTCCTAGCATATGAACCATTATATTTTCTCCCAAAATTATTATCAACCAATTACATGATCAATTGAATCTAACCTAGCATTCATTCCTCTCTCAAGTAAATTACACATCATATAGTAATTAACCTAATCACAGTCTCATGCCAATTACATTGTACAGTACTAATTAAGTTCATCAATTATAGTTCACACATAGAAATAATACATCTCTGCCTAGAAACTATACATGTTATTTAATCAAGACAAACAATTAAATAGTTCTCTCAAATCTATTTAATTACTTCTATAGATCAATTATTAACTAAATAATTAATAGCATAAAAATCATATTAAATAATACAATTGAATTGAAATCGCAATTGGGTAAAATCTTAGGTCATCACATGTACAAAATTGGGTTCATAAAACCCCTAGATTAATAAATTAAGTAGACATAATTAAGTTCATAAAGCATAGATTTTTAATAAAGAAAGATATACAAATTGATAAAGAGAAGAAGAAAAAGAGATACACTCAATCTCTTGATTTGTAGCACTAATCTTCTCGTGAATCCTTCACAAAGTTGTGTCTTCTTTAATATCTTCTTGAAATTTTTCTCTCTTTGCTCTCTTCTTAGCAGTTGCTAGATTTTGTATCTCTTATTTGTGAAGAAATTTTGTTTATTTAAAAATAAAAAACTACTTAATATGGACCATTAGATAATCTCTTAAAATGATAAGGGCTGAGGATTAAAGCTGAGAATAAATGTTTGATTATAAACATGATTTTTCCCAGTTACAAACATACATCGCAACATGGATTTTTCGATGTTGTAGTATGGTCCTTGCTGATTTTTGGAGAATTTATTACATATCGTAGGGCCAAAAAAAGCGCATCAAGGCATAGTCTAATTTTTTCCATTTTTAACTTGTTCTCACTTCTTTTGCAATCATTCCACCTACATTGACATAATTAAACACAAATTAAAATTTTTTTTGTAATATTTTAACACATAATAAGATAAATAAGTAATATAAAAGTAGATAAATAACTCTATTTTCATAGGGTTATCATAGTTAATATACCATTTATCGGAGAAAGTAGACATTACAATATATAATATAAGTGTATGTGTATTCAATACATGTAGTGGGTTATTAATAAGTTACATATCAACCAATGTATGAATGAGATTTGTCTTAGCCAGCTAGTTGAACTCCTATATGTATTAGTATGGACATCCATGGTCGGGTTTGGACCAGTTTTGAGTAAAATATTATCCAAATTGGATTGTTTATATTGTTCAAATTCGACCAGATTGGACCACTTGGCTATTAAAAATATTGTAACTGAATGGTTTGGTTAACAGTTTTCAATAATTTGGTCCGGTTAATAATACATAAATATGATATACCTTTGATAAGGATAATTTAATATATTATTAAAACCAGTCTGATCCAGTCCGATCGGTTTAAAAATTAATATAATTGGATTGTTGAAAAATCGATTTTAGTTAATACAAACTAGACCATATCGTTTGATTTATAAAACTATTCGAACAGATCTAATCCAATCTATTTTTCGGTTTAATTCGGTTGTTTCAATTTTTGGACACCCCTATGTATTAGTGGCAATGTGTATTTACTCAATCAATCATTTTCGACCCAATGAAATAATTCTTGGATCATTTTCTTTTCTATTTTATTTTATTAAAGTTATAACCTTTTTTTAGATTAAACATTTTTTTTTTGGTCTGGCTTGAAAATATTAGGAGTGAAAACAAGTAATAATACATTGTGTAGGCTGAATTATAAGTACATGATTTATAGTTCTTCCATGGGATTATTTAAATTTCATTTCCTAGTACGGAAGTTAAATCAATTCGATATAAGTCCAAAGGTTATCAATAGTTGTTCACCTCAGCAAGATTTATCAATTTAATGTACATATTCAATTAAGAAGTTCCATTTTATCATATATATATATATATATATATATAATAATAAGATTTTAATTAAAATTATGAACATTAAAATAAGAAAAAAATATTTAATATAAGTTATAATTCTATCATAATTAATGTATAAATTAATTATACGTTAAAAAATGAATTATATAATTTAATCAATAATTATTTATCACATCAATCACTCTACAACTTCTTATATAAATAAATGTTATTAAAATGATGTATTTTATCTGATCTTATTTTTTTAAAATTAAAAGACTAAATGATAATATTTATATTCTAAAAGATCAAATAACACAAATAACTTAATTTAAGGACATTTACGATCTTACTTTAAAATAAATTTTATTAATTATTTTCTACAAAATAATTAAATAAAAATTTAGGTTAATATTATTTGTACAGTTGAAATTTCACTAATATGTTAATTTTCTAATATGGTTTCATTATAAAAGTTACTAGATCAACAAGAATTTATAACACTATTTTTTAAGTGAAAAATTAATGGGGTTAAATTTTAATAGGGATATGTAAAGATTTAATTAAATAATATTTAAAATTTAATAATCTATATTACCGGAGATACGTTATAATAAAAATATATGAGATAAATATATATGATATTATTTTTATGATTATAAATTTAAAATACGTTATTTTTTAAAATTTTAATTTAGTTATTTTTTTCATGGTTTCTTTCTAGCAATTTTGTCTTACGTTTTTTAAAAGTTTATCTGTTACACCGATGTAGATATATCCTCTAATGCTAGGACCTGAATGATTCAATTTTTTTTTCTTGTCATAAAATGGCTTTGAGAATAACTTTTTTGGGTACAAATGATGAATTTAAAAAAAATGTCATTTCAAGTAATAACTTCCTCAATACTAAAGATGTAAATTTTATCAATAGCCAAATTTGTAATCATTTGTATAAATCAATCATGTTAGTATATATTATATAATATTAAAACCTTTAAAATTAATATTTTTTATTATTAACTATTTAATAAATGTTTTTTAATTTATAATACCAAAGAAAGAGATTTTTTCAATATCAAACATATTATTTTATTACATATTTAAATATATACATACAATATTAATATATATTCTGTTTTATTAAGTACAATTTCAAATCAGTATGAGCCCTCCTCACTTACACCTAATCCATTGCAGTTAATTAATGGAATAATAGTCCTTTTTTGCTAATAAAATGTCTATATCTAAGGTTTAAGAAGTTATCGCTGGGAAGAACATTTTTTAATTCCTCATTTATCCCTAAAAGTCAATTTAATATCAATTTATGACAAATAAAAAAGTAAACGAACTTATCGAGTCACTATAAAATAGTTATTGGCACCAATTTTTCAATATGTTACACTCTAATTACCACTAATTACTAATTATGTGATGTCATTTTAGTATTTTAAGAATAAAAATAGTAGAAAAAGCTGTTTAGATAAGAAGAAAGAAGTTGTTATACTTTTTTTAAATTCATTGATATAACATATTGTAATTAGTAATACATCCACTCTAAACCTATAGTGGAAAAGATGAATTTATTCAACAGTTAAGGGGACTAAGGTCACTCTAATCCTATAACTCTTTAATAAAAATTCTTCTTTTTTTATAAATAAAATCTACTTTTTCTTAAAAATTACATATTTTTTTAATATTATTTAAAATAACATTAAAAAACATATGATATATACTCCCACACCCTTTTTATTTTCAAAATAGAAATAAGGTTAAATTACATCATTGTTTTCAAAATTTTAATTAAATTAGTATATATTTTTATAAAATTTAAAACGTATTAATTGATTTTTAAATTTTTAAAACTTTATGCATAAGTTTTTAAATATTTAAATTTAACAATTTAGTTTCAAAAATTTTAAAATCTTATACATGGGTCCTTTATTTGTTACTAAAATAAATATTTTGAATCAAAATTTGATGAGTTATGTGTTAAGTTTTAAAAAAATTGATAATAAATCTTAGGCTTTTAAAAAATTTGAAACATGTATCCGAATTTCGTTAATGTTTGACAACTAATAATATATATTAGTTTAAAATTAATTTTTTTTTTGAGTTTTTCTTTTATAATACTCTATAATTTTTTATTAAAAAAATAATATTTTATCTCTCTTCTAATTTATAAATTCAAAAGATTTTATAATGTAAAATAAATTTTATAATATTTATATAAATAAATTTAATGTTACATAAATAGAATAAATAAGAAAAATTTAGAAAACAGACGTACATTAAACAAGTAGAAGAGAGAAAAATGATATTTCTTTTGGAAGTGAGAGAGAGTTTTTTTTATGTTTTTTTAAGAGAAATTTAATTCTATGCTTAAAAATTTAACATTTTTAAATTAAATTAATGTATTTTATTTAAAATTTAATGGACAAATTATTTAATTAAAAAAAAGCTTAAATGACGTTATTAAAGAATTAAAATACTAAAATACCTTAAAGAGTTAACGGACTAACTAGATAAGTCCAATTGAAAAAAATGAAATTCAACTCTTAATCCCTTTTTTCCCCTCCATAAGTTTCTTGCTCCCCCCAAAGAAATAAATATAGTGATTAAGGACCCTGTGAGGTTGGGGTTGATTAAGGACTACCGACAGTGACAATATTATCAAAGACTCTTCCCCACACCTAACACGAATGGTCATAAGAGAGTAATAGAGACAGACAAAGCCAAGAACATTTAAAAGGCAAAGACAAGAGAGAGAGACTCTTTGGGCTAGGGGAAGCAGGCATGTGGATCAGTGGGGGACACGCCAAACTCATCAATTTAAACCCTGCCTCTGACATAAAAAAGAGGGAAGAGGAAAAGGGGTAAAAAAAAAAATCAAAGGCCCGAAATCCCCATTTCAACTCTCTTCTTTCTTTATTTCTCTGCTTAGAAAATGTTGAAATGCATTTTGGTTACTGTTTCAGACTTTGGGAAGCGTTTTACGGTTAAGTGCTTATAAATCAGGAGCATAAACTTTTGAGGGTTTTTTATTAAAGTTTGGAGCTTTATTGTTTTGGAGTAACTGAGCTCCTCTGCTTCTCAGATAATCTTCAAAGAAAATTTGACGATGCCTAGACCAGGTCCAAGGTCTTATGAGTGTGTTAGGAGATCTTGGCATAGTGATAGGCACCAACCTATTAGAGGTTCTATTATCAAAGAAATTTTCAGGTACCTCTTCACCCAATTGTTTGTATCCTTGTAATTTTTTTTTTAATTTGTCAATTTTGATTAGAAAATATGTAGCTTTGTTAGTCTTATTACTTTGTTTTTGATCTGTGCTTGTTGTTTCTGATCAGTGTTGTGCATGAGATTCATAGCTCTACTACTAAAAAGAACAAAGAATGGCAAGAGAAGCTCCCTATTGTTGTGTTGAAAGCAGAAGAAATTATGTACTCTAAAGCTAGTTCCGAGGTACTTTCTCTCTTTTGCTGCTAGTGAGCCTCAATTAACATTGCCCACCCTCTTTTGACTAAATTTGAACCAAGTATGTTAGACATTACTGGACTTTTTCAATCTTTATTCTTTCAAAGGTCATGCTTTTCATTTTTGTACCTTTGTAGGCTGAATACATGGATCTTAAGACATTATGGGCTCGAACAAATGATGCCATTAATACCATAATTCGTCTTGATGAGAGCTATGAAAATGGAGAGTTTCTTCAGCCTTGTATTGAAGGTAGTCTATAGATTTTTGTCATATTACATTTTTAACTTCGAATATCTGAGAGTAATATATACAAATCTTTATTGCTAATATAAATACCTTTTTTTTTAAATTCATCTCTTTGATTTACTTAAATGTAGCCGCTCTTAATCTGGGATGTACACCAACAAGGACTTCAAGGGGCCAACGTACTAGTAATACACGGTGTTACTTTAGTCCCACTACTCCGTTCTCCAATGCTACTCTTGTTCAGATGGAAAATCTAAATCATGGGAATTTTACAATTAGTTCACAGTACATTTCTCCTGACTTGGATGTCGTGAAACCCACAACTATGATGAATTCAACCAATTTCAATTTTGTAGCTCAAAGCCCTGTTACCCTTGACAATGATTGCACTGCTATGAGATCAAACTTTGTGCCTGTTAATATCCCGGTCCCTAGTCGGGAGAAATTCTTAGATGGGGAAAATTATGTTCGTTCTAACTCCTTTTCAACACACCCTTTGTATTTCGGAGACTGCTCTAAGTTGAACGACCACTGGCATGGTTCCAAGGCTTCAGAGCCTGTCATGGAGACTGGTTTTGAACATTTGGGTACTGAAGCTATTTCAAAGAAGAATAAACTAACACGTACTGGTGACATTTTGGTGAACCCATCCGAGAGTGGGTGTGATCTGTCACTGCGGTTGGCTCCTCTTTCTTTTCCGTGTTCAAGGGCTGAAAACATTCAGATTCGAGATGTCAAAAACACTGGTTGTTTAGAGGGATTTCGTGTTGTTAATCAGCCACCAATATTAGATAAAGAAGTCTCAATGTTTTCTAGGGGTACTGCACATAACTATTCAGATTCTAGTTCTGGAAGATGGAGTTTTGAGGCTGAATGTTTGAATCTGAAGGCGATAATGAGAAAGCGCAAAGCAGCTTTTGATCACCAAATGGAGGATTCACAACTTCGCTGGCAGTCAAATGCTACTGATTAGCCCTTTGCTGAGAACTTCAACCTTGAAAAGACTTGGCCAATGTGTATTGCTGTAAGTGTTTTCTCTTTGTACTTTTGTAGTTGACTGCTTTATCAAATAGTATCATGGGTGGCTTGTTGCTGTTGCAATATGAAATGTAAATATCTATGTAGACTAGAGAAATGAGATAATAGACTAATTGTGAAAGCTATTGAATTGCATTGTACTGAAAACTTCGTATGCCTAACATTGTATTCTGTTTTCTGGTTGAATGTCATAGCGCCTCTTCATAAAACACAGAACTTCAGCACGCATGTCAGAGTTAAGTTTTCATTTTTAGAAAAACTACTCTAGGAGTCCTTTAACTTGGGTATTTAAGCCACTTTAGTTATTAGTGTTTGTGAGAGACACTTTAGTCTTTTAGCTTCTAAACACAGAAACATGTTTGTTTCCCAAATATATGAATAAAGGTATCCAAAGGAATTATTCCTAGTTAGTCATGAAGGGGACAGTCACTTTACTCAAAAACACAAGGCTGTCTTTGCAATTGTGTTCTACTTTAATAGATAAAATTGAGTTATGATCAATAAGGGCGTGGACCCACTTGGTAATTTGATCTTAAATGAAAGTGGGGTGAAACATTATCAATCATAATAAGGGTCTTTTCTGTGGGAATGAAGGATAAGATGTAGTCGTTTTTCTAAATTCATTTATCTTCAAGCGAATATGGTTTTGAGACAGTGGTGCTGGTGTGGAGCCCTTTGCTTGTATTTTCAAAATTGAGTGTAATCAATGTGTTGTGTGCGTTTCAATTAGTCTTTGTGGGGTCTGAACATGTTGACTTTTCTATTAAGCTAAATTATACTATTGTTCTCTACACTTTCAATGTAGTCCACATATAATACCCTAAATTTTTAAAACATATGATTTAATTTTCAAAAGTTTAGAGCATTATATATAAGTTCCAAACTTTTTAATTCTAAATTTTTAAAACATATGATTTAATTTTTAAAATTTTAGAGCATTACATATAAGTTCTAAACTTTTTAATCACAAATATGTATGTTAATTGTCAAGCTAGAACTTTTATGTGATGTTTTAAAAGTTTGAGATTAAATCATATGATTTAAAAGTTTATAATAGACCTCTACGTGAAGTTTTTAAAGTTTAAGAACTAAATTATATGCTTTAAAAGTTTAGAAATCTACATGTGAAGTTGCTTAAAGTTTAGAGACTAATGAAGTAATAAAGCTTTTATTTTATAGAAGAAGGACGTTACCTCTCTCGTAACTTTCAATTAGAGCGTTTTAATGCATTTTAGATGCATACATTTGGTGTAAAAAGTGTACTTTAGTTCTTTTTGGGGGATTGTTTTGGGACTAAAATACAACTTTTTTTTAAGTTATGTAATTAAAGCGTTTTAATTAATATATGGGGAATGAAAGTGGTTTAGTTGATAGTTACGGGACCAAAGCGCTTATATTTTAAAACTACGCAACGATCCGTGTGCCTTATTCTTTGGGTACATTTTGGAACACAATAATCCAATCATAGAACATATTTTCTTTTGGGAGAGAAGGGTGTCAGTGATCATGTAGATTGTGATAAATGAACGTTTTAGTTTTATAGTTTTCAGCTGTAGCGTTATAGTTTAATAATTTTGAAAACATGTGCATTTTAGTCCCAAAAATAATACATTTTAAATCCTGTAGTTTTAATTTTTTAGATTAAAGTGTATATTTTTTAAAATTGTAAGGTTAAAACATTTTGTAAACCACTGGATTAAAGCGCTCCTTTTATAAAAGCAATGGGAACTCCCGTATCTCACATCTCTTTTTTGTTGATTTTGCTAATATCATTAAGAAATGCTTTTTTAGGACAAATCGGGTGGAATAGCATAAAAGTGCAGCTGCGTGAAAAGGGTTGTGCCCATTTTCTTTTTTAAGCCGCAATTTTACAAGAAACTTCTCTCCTTTGGTAGAACGTACAAAGCTTTTAAAGTTGTACTCTATTTCGGAGTCATTAAAGCCTATACCTTATTTCAGTAATATGATTTATTTATACACATTCTTCATTTGAGCACAATGAGAGAGTAGTCGAAGAAGATAAAGAATAAGTGGACAAGTTGCTGAAGTGAAACTCGATCTGTAATCTGTGATGGAGAGTCAAGTTAGAAACTGTCCCTTTTCTCTGTTCCTCCTCAAGTTCCCTAACTTGTATAGCTGCTAGAAATCTTTGAATAAATTCTCTACAACACTCCTTTCCCCTGCAAATTACTTCTTGTCTCTCAATTGAGCGCGTCTCTTCCCTGGTTTGCTCCTCCTCCTTCCTATACATCACACTCGTGTTGTCGAACTTTAATATATAGGCTTGCTTGCATCCTTCAAAAAGTCTCTCACCAAGAGAATCAATTATATAGTATGCATCAGCTTCCACCTTCAGTATGAAGAAATGGTCGTTCCAACTTACGATGTATATGCTTGATTGACATGCATTGTTTTTTCTGCTTATTTCCTCCCATATCTCGTCAAAAGCCATAGCTTTTTTCAAGCATGCGAATTTCTCAGGGCAGAAGAACCCAACAAAAGATTTCTCTGGTTGGACATTCAGAGTTCTAACTCTGGCCTCTAAGACTGTTTCAAGGTCAAAGTGTTTGTTGGGAAATAAGTTCAAATAAGCTTCATTACAACAGAGTTTTCTCCATTCAGAGGATCCTTCTCTAATGAGACTATCAAGTTGTGATCTTCTTGGCATTAGATGTTGGTTTGAATGGAGCCAGTGGGCAATGACTGTCACTAGCACTGTACAGGCACTCTCTCCAGCAGCCAATTCACTTCTCTGATCGAAGGAGGCTAAGAACACTTTGGTTTTCATGTTTACCTGTCTATCTCTGCTTACTATTTCCCTTGTTTCCCATCCGCAAAGTCCAATGACACCTTCCTTCTGTAAACAACATAATTCAAAATGAGTTGGTACTCATGAGCAGTAAGATTCATAATTTTAGGCTCACTTGTGTATTGTAGATCTCATCATCTTCTCACTATTATATTTCTGTTTTGTTCCTATCTCTAAGCATCACGGTGCACTGAAAAGATTCTCCAACATTAATTCAGCCAAAAAAAAAATTTCTCCAGCAATACATATTAGCTATTAGTAATTGAGTCTCTAAAATGTACCCACTTTTTCAATACTGCAAAAATTTTACTAGTTTGGGCGAAAGCAACAAGTGAATCAAAAGAGGAAGAGGCATAGAGAAAGAGAATATCCTGCTTCGGAATTGAACTGCACATTGTAGTAAAGATAGATACGAGCAAACTCTTTCCATACTTCGACCTATATTTTTCGCAAATTACTTGATAACCGTTTGAAACGTGGGTTGGTATCGATATTTAAATTTGAAATATTTAGTGTTTTTTTCTTCTTCTTTAAATCACCAATTTCTAATTAAAAAAAAATAAATAGATTTTTTTATCACTAAACTTTAAAATTATTAATTAACTTTAATTTATTATTTACATAACATTAAATTTTACAAATGTATTAAAAATATCATTAATATGTGTAACTTGCCTTTAACTAATCAAGATCGATAATATTTTTGTATAATTTTATAAAATTTAATAATAAGAAAGTAATAAAAAGATTTGATAATATTTTTATAATAATTGTAAAATTTAATGATATAAAGTTAATCCGGACAATTCAAATAAAAAATTAGTAGTAAGAAATAAAAATGGACAAAATGTGGGCATTATTAATTTTTTATCAAAATATCAAATTTTATATAAAATTATTCTAATTATGTTTCAAATTTTATGGGATATTACATTTTTTATTTTTTAGAAAAAAAATTTAAATTTTTTTATCCATATAATAAATTAAAATTAAGTATAATATAAAATTTGTAAAAAAAAATTCTAAGTATAACTTATAATATAATATTTGATATAATAAAAAAATATTTTATTTTTAATATAATATTTGATATTATAGGAGTGAAAACTCATCGTGGTTTAAAAATATAGTACAAAAATTTGTATAAAATAATATTAAAGATTTTCTAAATATCATTCCTTCAATGTCATTCGAAAAAAGAACGTGATCTTTTTTTCTTTTCTTGTTGAAGTAAATAGTACGCTAAAACATCTGAATACCTTTAAAGATGACCCAGTGCTGTTTCTCTCTTGTTTGACTTGACAAGTCTTGTGAATCAACGGCCCTCCTTTACTACTTGGAGATCTGAAACTCAATAAGCGCCTTCTCTTCCACGACAAGAAAAGCCCACTTTTCTTAGACGGGTCTAACTGAATTTGGGGACTCGGCCGGGGCGATTCAAACTTAGTATTTGAACCCAAATCTGAGTAACTATCAACATTAGTTGTGGTAGACTCGTTCCCTTGGTAGTCTTCGGATAGATATAATAAGAATGAGTCGTCCGAGTCACTACTTACTTGTTGCTTAATGTAATCTTTTATGTTTTCATTATTGCTTATCTTTCTAAAGCTTCTAAAGTAGTTTACCCTTCTAACTATTCTCCTTGTATCTGACTCGGTCGAGTCTTGAACATTAATTCCATGAACTTCTTGCGAGTTTCTGACCTCATCAAAACTAATACAAACCTGCATGTGCTATCAAATTCTAAGATTTGGAAAATATGGATAAAAGTCATAAAGTTATTATTTGTAGGCTGAAAGGTAATATTCTTTTATTAATTATGTATAATTTTAATAATTTTTAGGTAAAATATTACAAGTACATTGATAATTTTAAAATGCATTATAAATCCAAAATTTCAAAAAAATTATAAATAAATTACCACAACACAAATGCGTTTATTTTCATAATTATTACGTGTTTTTAAATTAAATTTTATGATTATAAATTTACAAAAAATTATATTTTTTGAATTGTAATTGATTTAAATAACACATAAATCTTAAAAAAAAATACATATATGTGTATTTTCATTTTGAATATTTTTTTAAGTTTTGTACTTATATAGTATATTTTTTAATAATTAATAGATTTCTAATATTACGTCTAAAAGTTTTGATGAAACTATATCTAAACACAGATGAAATCTAATTATCTTGCGTGACCTTTGGTGTATAATTGAATGTGATGAGAATCTTTTTATAAATTGAATTGTTGAAGGAAATAATTTTTACAAGTTGGAAACAATTGCTGAAATAAGAGATTAAAGAAGTACAAAACAAAGATTTATTTACCCAAAATGAGCTTCGTTTACTGACCAGTTTAGTTCTGTTTTTTTAATTATGAAAAACTTTTTGATAGAAATGAATTGAAATTAATAAAAAGAGATATTCTTGGTGATTAAACAAATAAAATGAACAAAAATAAAACTGTCAAATTAAGTCTTAAAAGAAAAGGAAGAAATTAAAACATACACAAAGTGTAGCTTCAATGAACGTCGTCCCAGCAAGTTTTAGATGAAATGGAAGCTTCCTTTGAATCTTAGAATCCATTGTTGATGAAAACAACTCCATTAAGCTTAATTTAACCTTTCCCAGAACCCCAAGCTTAGCCTTATTCGATTCTGAACTATGACCCTGTATTAATTTTATTTTTATCCATCAGAAAAAAAATTAATAATAACCCAATAAAAACGAAGATAAACATAAACATAAACATAAACACAAACACGAACACGACACATGAAGAAGAAACTTACATATAAAAGCTTAAAAGTGAGATGAGAAGGGCTAAAGATAGATTCTTTATTGGAAAAAAGGCTACAAATACTTTCAAACTCATCACCCCATTGAATCAAGTTATCATAATGATCAATTTTTCTCAAAAAAAATTGGCTGCTATAATATGTTTGGCACTTTGATCTTCTCCCACTAAATGGAACCATAAGAAAAACATAATGCTTTGGACATTTCCATTTCACCTCCACCATTATTATTGTATTTGAAATCTTTCTCATGATCATCTCCTCCTCAATAAGATTTAATAGTTGTGAATGATCAAATCCTTGAAGCTTTAATTGGTTAACCTTCACCTGGAACTTCTTCTTAGCTCCTTCACTATTACTAGTACTGGTTTGCCAAGATTTCGACCACTTCATCTTTTGATATATGATCACTTTATTCAAATGATATGTTATCTTTAGATGGATCAATAATATGTTTTTCTATGGATATAGAAGAGAAGAGATGAGAATAGGGATTGAGTTGAGAGATATAACTTAGACGACAATATACGAGAAGCAGGCGTGAAAAAATGCTTTCTTAATTGGGTCCAAGAAACAGTCTTTGCCGTGTTTCCGAGTAAAACACCACAAGGTTTCAATTCAACAAAGAAATAGGTATTGGATAGTGCACGTGATCTTTGCGTGATTTTATTATTTTAACATTATTTAAAATAAAATTCAATCAATTAAATCTCGTTTAATATTAAATAATAATTATTTAGGTCTTGTTCAACTATTACTTTTATTATTATAAGTTTTAAGATGTTATTTGAGGTAAATTTCAAAAGAAAAAATTATTCAATCCTTTAAATTTATAACCACAAAATCAATACTCTTATATCTGACTCATATTTTTATCACAAAAAATAACTTTGTCCAAACATTTTATATTGAATAGTGGTTAGTTGAATTTTAGATCTCTTTAATTATTATTAAGATATTATTTTTATTATTATAAAATTTAGGGATATTATTTGAGTTAATTTTAATACTATTTTTTTTTTCAATTTGACGAGGTTGCTCTTAAGAAATTGATTTGGATTGGTTTTCACTTTTCATTTTCATTTTCATGATGTTGGGATTGGCTAAATTCAGTTGTTATGTTTAGTTTATTTATTAAATTTGATCAACACACTATTTAATTATTGGACAAGATTCACAAGACCACAAGAGCTCAAGATAATGCTCTAAAAAAACCGAGAAACGATAGAGAAGAGTTTCTTAAAGATATTTTTGTGTATTATGAGGATCAATGAGCACTATAATAATGATGCATATATATATTAGAGGTCATTAATAGTAGTATGTTTTAAAGAATTAGTTATTACTCATTCTTTAATTTAACATTTGAATCAATACTAAAAAGACACATGCTAATAATCCCCATCAAATTTATGGTTTGCTCAAGAACATGAGTTAACCAAGGTCACGCAAAGGTTTAGTAAATATATTGACTAATTGATCATTAAAGCATCAATACTCTATTTATAGCTTATTACGTAACATTAAATCTATTAAAAAATAACAATATATTTATGTGTCATGTAAGTGAGTATTCTATAACGAAAGAGTTTTATGATAAGTGTTATTTTATACACAATTTATATATATTTTATTATTATAATGAATTAAAAACATTTATTTTATATTTATCGAAAAAATATTAGATTTTATGATTTTTATTTTATAGATGAATTAAATTAGAAAAAAATTGGATGTATTTAACAAACATAGTGCAACTTATCTCAATTGCAGCTTATTTTTATTACAGTTTATTTCCATCGTAATTTAACTCTATTGTAGCTTATCCAATCTTTTTGACATGTAGAGTGTATTAAGTATATCTCCACTAGAATATCAATAATTTTATTTACATCTTAATTCAATTTTTATCTTATAAATACAAAACAACATCCCGGGAGCATCAGATTTAATAAAATCAAGATAACAATTACAACAAGGAACAAGAGAGATAAAAGAGCACATCTATGTCAACTTTTTAGATGATATTTTGAAGATCTTCATAATTTTTTCTACTCTTCTTCTATTTAGTTTTTCTATGTTTATAATGTTGATTTCTATGGAATCTAACTAAGATGTTTATATTTAGTCTAAGATATTTGTACATAATCGTTAATATTCTTATTCGAAATATTATATTGTAACTGTTGTCAAAAGTAAGGTTGAATACATTTGCTAAAGGTTAAATGATTATTCTAATATTGTCTAATTTATTTATCATCTTTTTTAGATCTTAATGCAATGAATGAATTAAATATAGTAAGTATACATTTAGGTTGCTCAAGATTTAGGCTGGTTAATAAGTGTAAGGACTATGAGTGTTGGCTATTTTCGTGGACAAAATATTTATCTGTAAATTTGTTTTTAGGCCTGCTATCAAGTCTATCAAGAAAAGCCAAACAAATGCTCGAGTTTCAGATAATTATATCTTTGATAACTTGACACATATGATTATATTTATGCATTTAATAACACATGTTTATAAATCTAAAATTATTTTTAATGCTAAAATATGGAATAAGATATGCCAAAAGATATTAAATAATATATACTCTAAAATAAGATATGTTAAAAGATATTAGATAAGATATATATACTCTAAAATAAGATATGCTAAAAGATATTAGATAAGATATATTTTAAATTATAATTGAAATCTTTATTATAAAAGATAACATAAAATCTATTTTAAAAGAAATCTATTTTAAATAAGAGTTATCTTAATTAATGAGAATTACTAATCCTATTTGTAATAGAAAAGATATTTATCTTAATTATAAACTTAAGGGTTTTAATTTTCCTTATAAATAAAACTCATTGCTCATTGTTTCAATTAACCATACAATAGCATTCTTCTAATCTTTTTAACTTCTCTCTCTTGTTTTACAAATATAAGATCATAATTCTTTAGGCTTCTTTATTTAGTTAATCTATCAAATATTGGTGGTTATATTTGATTGATTAATAAGCCTAATTATTTTTATGATATTTTGATATTATATTCTTATGGCTTCTTCTTTATTTTTGTTCTTAAATTGTTAGATCAAATAATTGTTTTTGTCATATCATAATTATTTGATTTGATTATTAATCTTTAAAGAAGCTATTTTTATTTAACTTATATTTGATCTTTTTGGTCTAGGATTTGCTAGTTGATTTAATTTAAATGACATATGTTTTGAATCATCTAGTTAGGATTATTCATTATTAAATCTGTTCTAGAACACACACGGGCACTTGTATTTTTGTGCTAACTATTTTGCAGTTACTTTGGGAACGTATCTGATTGGCGGGAAGCTTATTGGAACGTTGGTCTGGAAACCGCTCACGCTAATATTGGAAACTGTGAAAACAGAGCAGAGGCTCGTAAGTAAAGTACATTGGGGCAGTATCCTAGGGAGGGTAGCATAAGACCGAGTTTGTACTTGAACATTTGATTTTCATAGTGGAAAGTTAGGTGGTCCGGTAGACCGGTGGTTTTCCTCTTAGGTCATGGTTGTGGCCTAGGTTGTTTCCACCTAAAAATATCGTGTGTTATTATTTTATTTCCGCACTTATTTTTACACACGATTGCATGTCTGGCTGTTTTGTTTAGGTTATTAAATTATAAATTAGTAAGAATTAAAAATAACCTATTCACCCCCTCTAGGTTAATTAGGTCCATAATTTATAAACTTTCAATAAGTATATCTTTAATCAATTACATAGTAAGAAAAGATAGAAAGTATTAAACGGACCTAAACTTCTAAAGTTAAAGTTAAGAATTGAAGAATTATTTTAAATTATGAAAGTAATTTAAAACTTAAGAAATTAATTTACATTCATGATATGATTAATTAAATTGTAGGATATAGGTAAGAATAATCTCATGATCACATATCTCTCATAATTCTTATGCAACTTATTTTGAATTTTTTATTATTTTATTCAAAGCATGAATATCTTGTGATTTATCGAAATTAATTGAGAATTATTTTTTAATATTGTAATTTAACCTAAATATTTTATAAATTATGAGGTATGTTTTGATGTATTTCAAGTATTTTTGGACTTAAAAGATGCGAGTGACAAATGACCGAACAAATCCTTACAATCAGGGGCATACTTACCATATAATAGAGGACCTAAATGTAAATATTTATATAAGATACATTAAGAAGGGGTCAAAATATTAAATTGAAAGTATAACACTATCAAGATGAATTTCATAGAAACTAGAAACAAGGTCACCCCATATGTTGCAATTTGTGTAGTGGGATTTGCACTCAAACACTTAATTTCAAGCAAATGTTTATCCATATTGTTCCAAATTTGTTAGATTAATAACTTAATTGTTTTAAATATCTACAATCCTAATCAAATCTACATTGTAACTATATTGTAACTCATTTACTATAAATATGTAGCTAGAGTTAATAACAAAAGTAGCCATAGATTGTAGATACAGATTTTAAAGAAAATACACTTAGGTATACAGAGAAGTTGAAGGCTAGAAGCAAGATATAATTCAAGAGGCAATTAAGTAGTATTTCTTATTTTTCTATTATTTCAATAATGATTCTTTTAGAATCCATACCTTGTTAATTTATTTATGTGATTATAGATAATTTTCAAGCCCTAGATTATGATTTTAATTAATAAAATGTTATGATAATTTTTAGATTCAATTCTTGATTTTTGATATTTTTAATTCTATGACTAAATGCCATAGATATACATGTATAAATTAGAGTACCTAACTAGTTTTATTGTGTGTGTATGTTTAATGCTAGTCTAAGATTATTAGTATGTTATGAGAATATAATTTTTAATATTCTTATTTAAAGTGATATATTGTTGCTATGTGACATTGTGACAAGTAGGATTGATACATTCGTTAAAGATTATTAAGAATTGTAATCTTGTGATTATAACATAATCTAATGAATGAATTATCTAGCAAATATGTCTAGGTTGTTCATGATTTAAGTTGGTTAATAAGTGAACCTTTAATCAATTACAAAATAAGAAAATGTATACGATGAAGTCTAACCTTACTGTCTAAATTTCCCAAGCTAAAGTTAAGAATTCAAACATAGTTTTAATATTGATACATGATATAATTAGTTAGATTATAAACTATTAGTCAGGATAGTTTCATAATCACATTTTTTTTCTTAATCTATGTACTCATATATTTTTATTTATTTATGCTTTATTTTAATTTTAAGATAATTTTCAAAACATCATTTACTAATTTACTAACAAGCTAATAAATAGTGGTGATTATTGTAGCAATCTTTGTGAGATTGACAACCTTTCTTTTAAAATTATTTATCACTCGTAAAATTGATCTCGTTTATTTGTATATTTTCAAGTGTATCAAGTATTTGTAACAAGAAACACTAAAATTGTGTCTTAAGTGATATTGAATCACCAATAACTAAGCTTAAAATGGATAGACATAAACATCAAATAAAATAAAGACATCTTGTTTTACACAGGAGAATATCAACACCAAAATAATAGGACTTACAAAATAAATACATTATTTCTAATCGCAAGTGCATGGGTTGTACAAGTAATATATTATACTTTAAGTATTAATGACACAAAATTTAGCTAACTTTTGATGCTATTACCACTTTTTTGACAATGGTACTACAAACTTGATGATACAAATTTTATCTAGTTTTTGATACTATTACCAGTTCCCCTTATAATGTTACCAAAAATTTGATGTATCAAAAACTTGATGTACCAAAACTTGTTGTACACATTTTGTATATTTTTAAATAGGTTGCAAGTGCACGAATCACTTATAAAAGATGATAAGTATACTTTCAAAATTGATCTAAAGAGAAATCACTTGGTTTTTAAAGAATTCAACAAATTCTTTAAAACGAAAATAAAACCAAAACATTTTGTTACAAAGTTTGGGTTAGAGAAATATAATCTAATGACATAAAAATAAAGATAGATTTAACAAAACAATTGGAAAATAAACATTTACATTTAGTGGAGAATTTATGGAATAAATTAGTGAGTTAATCATACTTGCTTCATATTAATTATATTATTGAAGATATGAATTAAGATTATTAATTCTCTCTTATAAATATATATAGAATATTAATTAGGTCTACCATTTATTATTATTTAAAATCACTTAATGCTTTCGGTTGAGTTTATTCGTTAATTTTAATTACATTATATTTCTTTTAAAGAGATTAATAAATCATTCAATTGTCGCCTTCAGTCGAGTTTAATAATTTAAACTCTTATCAATATGTGAAAGTTAGGTTTATAATTTAAGTATCTAAAACGATATTAAAACTATTAGGAAAAATAACTCGTCATTATATTTTTCAATAATTTTTTTTATAAAAATCCTTGAAATAGATTTCTCTAAATATCTAAATAATTAAATTTAAAATCAAAGAATTGATTTTAAATCAGATTTAAATAATTAAATCTTAAGTTCTACAATTTTGTTTATTATGGAAAAAATATTGTGTCAATATATATTTTTAAAATCTTGATAAATAAATAAAACTTAATTCATTTTTTTTACATAATCATGTAATTTTTATATTATTAATAAAATCAAATTTATGTTATACATTATTTATATTGTAAATTATTGCCTAAATTGTAATTTTCTCAAATTATTTATGAATTACACAAGTATGAAAACTTTAAAATAGAATTTTTCATAAGAACAGAGAAGAAAGAATCTTTCAGTTATAATAATAATCACAACAAAACACAAATATTTAAAAATAGGAGGCAATAAAACATAATGCTAAATGAAGGGGCTATAAAACAATAATTTCTTAACTGTAAGTAAGTAAATGGGTTATTCAAAATATAAAAATAAAAAAGCAAGTAGATGGGTGGGGGAGGAAATGGTAATAATTTTCTATTAATTATCATTAAAATTTATAAAAATTTATTAATTTTTAGATATAATATTATAAATATATTAATTATTAAAAAAAGTAGTTTAAAAATTAAAATATGTTATCTACTTAATTACAATTCAAAAATATAAAATTGATAGATTTAAGTAATTATCTAGTTTTTTTTTAGACTTTTATTCACTTAAATTTAATTTAAGTTATACAATTTAATTATAATTAGTTAACCAGTGTTACTCTTCGTCCAATTTACTGACGGTTACTGAGTACGTATTTTCCTGAAAAGTCGTATAAACCGTATACGGTACACCCCATAAATCAATCTAAAACCCCTCTCACTTCACTTCTCTCTCGTTTACCTGAACTTTAGAAATGGATTTGAAATCGAGTGGGGTAAAGTCTTCTCAGCATTCGTAGCCATTTTGCGGTTTCAATTTCGAAAACCTCCACCCAAAAAATTATTTCACTAATATCATTTATTTTTGTTCCGATTTTTGCTCTGCCTGACATATAGATCCCGTCTGTCTGTAGAGTTCGGATTCTCTGATCCGCTTAATCTCATTCGCAGATCCTTCGAAGCCTTTGCGAAGTCTGTCTGATTCAATCTAATCTAATGGACTTCTGATATTTGCACACATTTCGAGGTGAGTTGGATTCTCTTGGTCCGCTATTTGGTTGCTGAGAGAACAAAGATGAAAATGAGATTAAAAATCGTTTTTTTAGTTGTTTTTGATATTAGAGGACGTTAGCCTCATCTCAATCAAAGTGTTAGGTTTTCGAATTAGATTTTTTTTTGGGGGGGGGGGGTTAAGTTATGTTTTCTACCAAGAAAATAAAAATAAAAAATTGACTAATTATTTGTTTAGTATATTTCATTGAGCAGATCAGGTGTGAAATGTTGTATAATTTAATTTATGCCTCGTAATGTGCTTGCATTTTCGGCTGATGTTAGAATTGTTTTATTTGTTTACATTTTTTATACTGCCGCATGTTATCTTACTTGAGAAAAATAGGGCTAATTATCGATTTGTTCCTCTCCGCTATGTTTTTCTCCAATTTGTATCTGTTGCCTAATTTCTATATCTTAATTCGAAAATCCATTGATGCAGGGACGATGTATGTGGCAATTGGGGGAGGCCAATGTATTTTACATGTAAAATTTTGTAATTTTCATGAAAGTTGGATTATATTTAATACGTAGTATTCCTCTCAACTTTACCTTTAATTCTATATTCTTAGTCTTAAATGTTTTAATTTCAAATTTTATGTGTAAACCCGATAATTTTTTGTTTAAAATCCAATAAATTTTTTTAACAACAAAAAAAAAAACTCACATGTATATAAATCTTTGGTCAAAAATTTCGTTGTCACTTTTTTGGCTCTAATATTTAATTTATTTTTTACTCGTGATTTTATGTGCAAACTTTTTGTTATTAATTGTTCATCGGTCCCCCTCTCAATTTAAGGACTAGATCCGCCTCTGCATTGATATCATTGTCGACTGTGGTTACTTTTGGGTGCTATGGAAACTTGGATTTGGTGGAACCTTTAGACTATTGAATCTGGCTTTGGCGGTTGTTGCTTTTAACCCCCTTAACTTTGTCGTGTTATTTGTATTTGATATCAAGGATAGACCTTTCACTCTTGTATTCATTGTTGGTTTTGTTCTTGTATCCTTAGGGATTGTATAGTGTCAAACATTTTGCTCAATGGGTTTCGATAAGAGTTTAAAGCTTCTATTAAGATGTAGTTAGGAATGAGGAAAAGGCTTAAGAGGAAATTGTTGTCCTTGTTGAGGCTCTATGCTTATGATTTGTTGTGGTTGAGAGCTTCATTGCCTGCCTTTTGGTTTCACTTGTTTGTCTAGGTTATTAAGGGTTCTTATTCTTTTGGGCGTGCTTATTCTGCAGTTCCCAGTGATGGATTCAAATAATGTTGTATCCATTGATTGGACAGTGGGCCTCCATCAAAATGGTGCTTATGTGAAGCCTCACGTCCCTGGTGAGGATGCTGTTGTTTCAGGCAATGTAAGTGTTGATGGTAGTGAAAGAACTGAGGTTGCTTTTTCAAATGGATGTGTTAGATTATTTGTTAAGCCTGATGATGGTATGGTTAATGACTCATCTAATGGGGAAGTGAAAGATGAATCAGACACCCATGTTGAAAGCAATGATTTGTCATCCACAAAGGTAGTCACTGCTTTAATTAAAATAAACCTGATTAGCCTTTTGATTTATTTTGTTCCAATATATCCCCATGTTTCTATGGTGCAGGAAGGGGAAAAATGTTCTGATCATTCGAGGCAATCAAGATCTCAAAAGGGTCAGGGAAAGAGCAAGAATGAGAAGTACCGAAACCCCAAAAGCAGTTCTACTAGTTCAGTAACAAAAAACAGATATGGTAAAGATGCAGAGGAAATAGCTAATCTCACAAATGGTTCTGTTGCTTCAAACTCACGTCCAAGACAACCGGCTAAAAGTAGATCATTTAATGACCAAAAGGTTCAGTTATTGGCTGATTTTTTGTTATTGTCACTTTAGTTGACCTTTTTTGTATCACACAAATGTGTTTATTTCATCAGTTTCACTTTGCACAGTTTTGGTACCTGATTTTTCTTTTGTTATTTGTTTAGCAGCAGCAATCTGGCAAGTCTGATGCAGCATCTTTGGATGGCCTAGTGTTAGTGTTTGCATGCACTTTACTTAGTTACTTCTGCCTCTTCTCGGCATGTCTATCATTTACACAACATTCCATATTTCTGAGTCATGTCTTCATTTTGTCATTATGTTTGGCCATTATCTCCATGTACTTGCTATCCAGTTATACTTATGATTGACTTATTTCAGGGAGAAAACAAAATGGAGGCCTTTGAAGAAAGACCCTGTTAAAAACATTGAAGATGACACCCAATCTTCTTCGTATCCTTTTTCACTCTGAAAACTTATTATTTTGATGATATATGGCTTGTATGTTGGCCCTTCCTGCGCACTATTTTCGATTTTTACTCTGCCAGTTTATTCTTAACTGTTAATGAAGTGCCACGGAAGGAGAGATCAAACCTCACCAGTTAGGCGTACTTCCAAGTTATGGCTTCAGTTTTAGGTGTAATGAACGCGCCGAAAAAAGGAAAGAGGTTGATTCTCTTACTTGCACTTATGATATATAGCCCTATTATTTATGTATTGCCACAAACAAAATATTTATTTGGTGTTTGGCAGTTCTATTCTAAACTTGAGGAGAAGATTCATGCAAAGGAACAAGAGAAGAATAACTTGCAAGCCATGTCCAAGGTGATGTATGCTTAGTTCTGAGCAGTCAAAACATTTAAATGGTTGATTTCAAATATAATTATTAATATTGCCATTCTTCCCTAACAGGAAACTCAAGAAACTGAGATTAAGATGCTTAGGAAAAGCTTGAATTTCAAGGCAACTCCAATGCCAAGCTTCTACCAGGAACCACAGCCTCCAAAGGTCGAGTTAAAGAAGGTAGAGCTTAATTTATTTTGGACTTCCCTAACAAAATATTTAACAAATGTATCTTATCAAGTAAGTGCAACAAATTAGGTATTACTTCATAACATTTCAAGGTTTGGCACCATTGAATTTTAATTTATATTATCCATTGCTTCCGTTATTGGTGATGCCAGCCTTTTTTCTCGAAATACTGTTTGGAGCATGTTGTCTGTATAAAACTGTCAATCTTGGGTTTTGTGGGATTGTAAAGTAAGTGATGAGATGCCTTTTTAATTTTAATTTTATGGCAGACTAGATTTATGCCTTCTATTTGTATGTTGTGTCACATGTCACCAAAACCAAATGATCAGAGAACAAATGATCGAATGGTTACCCTAAGAGATCGTTGAACATTTATAAGTGCATATGCCAGGTTCTTGATGAAATGTTAGAAATCTAAATTTTGGGGTAAAAGGGTTGGGGGGAAGTGAAGCAAGTTCGTCAAGGAGGATATCTTAATTTTTCTTGGGTATTTACTACTTGGTTATTTAAGGATCCTATGCAGCTCTTCCTGTGTCCTTTGCTCAATTACACTTTTATGATTTATTTTCCTTTAATAGTTGTTGATTTGATGTAGATACCACCAACTAGAGCTAAATCTCCTAAGCTTGGTAGGAGAAAGAGCTTACCTTCTGCTGAACCTCAAGGAAACAATGACACTACCTATTGTTCTGGTAGGCCGAGCCTGGACAAGAAAGCTCCCCACATTCCTACTAAAGGACCTACAATTCATCCAAAGAAGCCACAACGGAAATCTCTTCCTACACTACTTTCTCAGAAGATCTCTTCAGCCAGTGCCGCAAGTGGATGCATAACTGTTTCCTCTAAGGCAATAAAGGAGGAAAACCATACCACTACTAAAACAAATGAAAAAAATCCTTCTAATTCAAATAAGCAAGCCACTGTGTCCAATGCAACAAATGAAGAGAACATCCCCATCCCAAATGAAACAAATGAATTTCAATCTTCAGTTCCTGATGGTGAACCAAGTGAAAGGCAGCTACTTACTGAAGAGCAATCTTAGTCCACCTTGGTTACAAATTGACCTCCCCAATTTCATGAAAATAAGGAGCAAGTAGGCGTAAGTTATTTGAAGGCGTGAAGAATTTAAACTCATGGCTTGTGATGTCATATTGTCCATTGTCAAAAGAATGGATTGTGTTTGATCGTTTTCTGAGTTGCTTGTCTTGTATGTTGGGGTTCTGTATTCCAATTTAGCAGCAATGTATGTAACTATTTTGGCTGGTCTTTTAACTTTTTAAAATGTCCAGAATATGCGGAGTCCTCAGGCTGCTTGATACATTTGGAAACTTTGGTAAAAGATTCTAGTTGGTTGTTCTTTGGCTGGAAATGCGTTAAGCTTATTGGGTTGGTGGATGCGTATTTTTTTTAATTGAGGATACTTTAAAAGAAATGCTAACACTACCCATTTTGACTAGTGAGAGGTATTAATACTGACATGCTAAAATATACAACAAATAATAAATATAGTATAAAATTTAATAATATATATTTAATCATTTTTACCACGAAGATTGTGATAGTCATTACTTTATTAATAGTGATAAGAATTATTGTATAGGTTGAATTGTAACATTGATTTTTAAATGCCATAAGATTTAATATTTTGATCTTTTTGTTAATTTTTTCTCATATTCATTATCCTTTTAAATTTAATAATTTTAGTCTAAATTTAAAGATAATGTGTCAAATATATTAAACTTTAAAAATTAAGGATTAAATAATGTAAAATAATAATAATAATAAATAACGGGAGTAAATGACAAGTTACACGTGTCAATAGTATTTTTATAATATAGGTAAAGTTTAACGGTATAAAAATAACAAAAAAAATATTAATGATATTTTTGTAACATTTACACATAAATCAATGGTATTTTTATAACATTTACAAAGTACGATAATATTTTTATAACAATGTCTAAAGTTTAGTGGAAGAATAATATATTTACTTCATTAAAATATAAGAAAATTAAAATTTATATTAAAATCAAAATGCTATTCAATTTTAAAGATATTAAAAAAAATCACACTATTATATGGAAAAATATCAATAATATATTTAAGGTTTGCATATTCTTTATAAATATCCCCAAAATTTTACAAATATAAAAAATGATCTTCGATTTCGAAAGAAGTTAAAGATAAATATTAATTAATGGTATTTTTGTAAAATGTTTAAAATCAAAGAGTATATTTGATTTTAGGTTAAAATAAAAGTTCTCTTATGTTTTAATATTAAATATTCAATAATATTAAATTAATAACATAAATAAAAAATATTACATTTTTATTTTATTTTAATAATATAAAGCATAAAAATTAGAAAATTAAGCATAAAATTCAATATATATATATAGAAAATAAAATTGAAATACAAGTAAAAATAAATTTAAACAAATTATTATTTATGGATTATTTAATTGGATTAAACAAATTCATTTTTAATAAACTATCCAACTAATATAAACATATATTCTATTTATCGAAAACGATAAGTAATTTTTAAATAGATAAACTGTACAAAAATTAAAATTTTAAATTTTTATAGGCATTGTCAAATTTTTTTAAAAAATATGAAATTAACTAATCAATTAATAAATTTTATAAAAAAAACATTTGGACAATGCAGAAAAATATAGATATTTTTAAAAAATTAATTGTGAGAGATGAAAAGATATAAGGGAAGAAAGAAATCAACAATACTAGATTAGTTTTTTTGGACGATATTTTATTTAAATAAATGAGAATTCCATCCATAGGAATAATTATACAGAGCTTAATTATTCTTTCAATCCAAATAAGCAATTAGGATCTATATGAGGGGTGAAAATGCTAACTCATGAAATCTTTTTGTGACCTTTATTCTAACTTGGTCAAATAGTTCTCACAACGTGAATTAAGCAAATAGCACAACAGAAGAACAAAACAACATGCTTAATTCAACATATAATAAAAACAACTAATAGATAAGAAAGAACAATATGTAAGAAACACACTAGTGATAGTATGTCTCATAGGCTTCTATCCAAGCTAGCATCATGCATGCAAGGAAAACATCACACTAGTGATGGTATATTTTAAGAAAGAAAAATTAAAAATAACTAAAAGTAAATAGCAATAATTAATTAAATCAATTTTGATAATTAAGAAGATATATGAGAAAATATTTAGGAATACTTAATCTCCCAATTTTCTATACATGCGGTTCGCTAAAATCCCCCCAATATAATTATCAATTAATTACATGATCAATTAAATTTAACTAAAAGTATACAGCCAATTGTATGATGGATGTCGTTGAGTTGATACATACAGACATATGTGGGCCATTCCCTACAGCTACTAGGAATGGGCATGTATATTTTATCAGTTTCATTGATGACTATTCTAGATATGGTTATATATTTTTAATTAAAGAAAAGGCTCAAGCTTTGGACATATTTAAATCCTTCAAGGCTTAAGTTGAGTTATAGGTCAATAAAAGGATTAAAAGTATCAGATCAGATTGTATACTATAGTCGGTATGACGGCTCAGGAGATCAACATCCATGGCCTTTTGCTAAATTTCTAGTGGAAAATGGAATTGTGCCACAATATATAATGCATGGTTCACCCACAATGAACGGTATGGCTGAAAGGCACAATCAAACATTAATGGAGATGGTGCATAATATGATTTCTCATACCTCGCTTTCATTGAACCTTTGAGGAGAAGCATTTAAGACAATTACATATATTCTTAATCGCGTACCAATTAAAGCAACGATCAAAACTCCATATAAATTATTCCGCCCAGTCTCTAGCACTTTAGAATCTGAGGTTGTCTAGTTGAAGCTCAGCCTTATAGGCCATAAGAGAAAAAGCTGGACGAAAGGATAATTAACTATTATTTTTTCGGATATGTAGAAAGGTCCCGTGGGTATAAATTTTATGATCCTACTAATAGTAATTTTTTTGAGGCAAATACAGTTAAGTTCTTTAAGGATGTTATGGTTCAAGGGGGAAACAAAAATCAAATTGTCTTTGAAGAGAAACAAGATTCTTCTATACAAGGGGTGCCAAAAACGATACCAATTGTAATAAGAATATCTAGAGACTCATTGGTTCAAGATCGTACAGTGAATGAACCTCTAGAAATGGAAGAGAATCTGGTACAAGACAATGTTGATGTTGAAGAGGAACCTATACTACCTCAAGAACTTCAAGAACAAGTGCCTTTAAGGTGATCCACAAGAGATAAAAGAAGCACAATATCTAAAGATTATGTTGTGTTCCTTCAAGAACATGAATTTGACATTGTCATGATGGAGGATGACCCTCTCAATCTCCATTGGGCTTTGGAAAGTATGAATTATCAAAAATGGATTGAGGCCATGAATGAGGAAATAAAGTCAATGTATGACAACAAAGTTTGGGATATCGTCCCATTACCTGAAGGTGTGAAACCTGTTGGTTGCAAATGGATATTTAAGACCAAGAGGGGTTCAGAAAGTAATGTGGAAAGATACGGAGCGTGGCTTGTTGCTAAGGGGTTTACACAGAAAGAATGCATTGACTTTACAGAAACTTTCTCACCTGTCTATGAAAGATTCCTTCAGAATTATCATAGCTTTAGTGGCACATTTTGATCTTGAATTACACCAGATGGATGTTAAGACTGCATTTCTCAATGGCGACATTGATGAATCTATTTATATGATGAAACCACCTAACTTTGAGTCTGATTACTCAAAGAAAATGGTTTGCAAATTAAAGAAATCCATATATGGACTCAAGCAAGCGTCTCGATAGTGGTATTTTAAATTTCATCAAGATATTGTCTCATTTGGATTTGAGCCAAACTTGGTGGATGAATGCATATATCACATGCTCAGTGGGAGTAAGTTTATGTTTCTGGTTTTATATGTTGATGAAATATTGCTTGCTAGTAACAATATAAACATGATTTTGATATGAAAGATCTTGGCAAAGTATAATATGTGTTAGGCCTTAAAATACAAAGAGATCAAAATAAGGGTATTCTGAGGCTTTCACAACAAGCATATATTGATAAAATTCTTAAGAGATATGGTATGGAACACTGTAAACTAGGAAATACCCCTATTACAAAAGGAGACAAATTTAGTCGCAATCAGTGTCCAAAAATAGAACTCAAGAAATTAGAAATGCACTAGATTCCATATGCTTCAATAGTACGAAGTCTGATGTATGCTCAAATATGTATGCGTCCAGATATTTCATACATCACAGGATTTTAGGTTAGTATCCCAGTAATCCTGGTATGGATCACTGGAGAGCAGCCAAAAGGGTACTTAGGTACTTGCAAAGAACAAAGGATCATATGCTGATATATCGGAGATCAGATAAGCTTGAGGTTATTGGATATACTGATTCTGATTTTGTGGGTTGTGTGGATAGCATGAAGTCAACATCTAGTTATATTTTTACGTTGGTTGGAGGAACTATTTCTTGGAGGAGTGCAAAGTAGACCATGATTGCTTCTTCCATTATAGCAGTTGAATTCATTGCGTGTTTTGAGGCATCAAACCATGGAATATGGCTAAGGAATTTTTCACTGGGCTACGTATTATGGATACTGTTAAGTTACCACTCAAGATATATTGTGACAATAATTCAGCAGTACTATATTCCAACAACAACAGGAGCTCGTCGAAATCCAAACATAATGACATTAAGTTCCTTGTTGTGAAGGAAAGAGTTCATAGTGGACTTATAAGTATTGAGCATATTGGTACAGCTTCCATGCTTACAAATCCATTGACTAAGGGATTGGTACCCAAGCAGTTTCATAAGCATGTCACTCACATGAGTATCTATGCCACAGAGGATTGTCAAATTTAGTGGGAGTTTGTATTTTATGTATCATTTTTTATGTTTTATATGATATACTTTTACAGATATCATGCAGTTAACTTTTATATGATATTTTTTTATTTGAATGCATCATGTAGTTATTTAGACTTCATTTATTTAGCTTTCAATTATTTAGTTTATTATGCATTCTAATTTTTGATTGACCTCAAAATCATGTTAAGTTAAAGTGATCGAATTCGAAATAGGCATGTAGATCACATTACATGTAATTTCCAAACTACACATCCCCTTCATGATTCATGTCATTCAGTTATGTTTACATAGTGATTTATGTTGGTTTAGTTTCGCTTTATAAGACAAATACTACCTAAGTCCTTGTGAATATGATTGATGGACGGAATTGGTTGATGACGCAAAAGGCTATGACAGCACATTTTGAGTACTCAATTCGGTTTTATCAATATATGTATATACATATAGCCCAAGTGGGAGATTGTTAGAATTAATTTCAATTAATTACAACATATATGAGCATATATGTGATATAAATATATATTGAATAATAGACTGTCAAATATTTAATTAGACATGTTATAAAGTGATCGAATTAAGTATTATCTATCAGGTCTAATATGTGTCATAAGAAGTGGGGCCTTTAATGTGTAGAATGCGTATTAATAATTTTATGATTTAGTGATGGTCTAAATTATATAAAGTTTGGAAATAATACAATTATGCTATTGGTCCCTGGAGAACACAATTAAATATGACAATGTTCTTTAAATAAGAAAATATCCAATAAGGCAAGTTTTGAATTCAGAATTTGAATCTGCGTAGGATTCAATAAGGAAATTTTCAATAAGGCAAGTTTTGAATTTAGAATTTGAACCCACGTAGGATTTAATAAGAAAATTTTTAATAAGACAAGTTTTGAATTCAGAATTTGAATCTGCGTAGGATTCAATAAAGAAATTTCTAATAAGCCAAGTTTTGAATTCAGAATTTGAATCCACGTAGGATTTAATATGGAAATTTCCAATAAGGCAAGTTTTGATTCAGAATTTGAATCCGCATGGGATTCAATAAGGCAAGTTTTAAATTCAAAATTTGAATCCACGTAGGAATCAATAAGGAAATTTCCAATAAGGCAAGTTTTGAATTCAAAATTTGAATCTGTGTAGGATTCAATAAGGAAATTTCTAATAAAGCAAGTCTTGAAATTTAGAGGCGTCTTTTCCTTTACTAGTGTCTCTTCGTCTCCCTCTCTCTTAATATAGTTTGGCTCTCTCTATATATAGAAAACATAAAATATAGTTAAAAAGGAAAAGGGTTTTTCGTTAAGAACTTGCAATTTGGGTATCTTTTATTGTACAAAACAGAACGTTGTTACTATCGCCTCTCTTGCTTTCTCCATCGAACTTGAGAGGGATTACTTGGAGATCTAAAGGCTTGTAGTAATCATCGGTAATTGTGTCTCTCTGGAAGATCATGGCAATAAACCAAGGTAATTTAGAATCAACTATTGAATGTTCACTAGAGGATCATGGTAAATCTAAGATTTATAAATTGCAATTTGGTTATGCAAGACACATAAATTCTATCACATATCATATACGATTTAACCTAATCATACTCTCATGTCAACTAAATTGCATACTACTTATTAAGTTCATCAATTATGGATCACATATATAAAAATCATACATCTTTACCTAGCAACTATGCATGTTATTTAATCAAGACAAACAATTAAATAATTCTCTCAAATCTATTTAATTGTCTCTATAGATCAATTTTTGGTCAAACAATTAATAGTGTAAAAATAAAAATAAAATCATAATTGGGGTAAAATATTAGATCATCACATATAGAAAATTGGGTTCATAGGACCTATAGATTAATAAATTAAATAGACATAATTTTATCCATAAAACTCATTTTTTCATAAAAACAGACATAAAAATTGATAAAGAAATGATTAGAAAAAGAAATATAGTTAATCTCTTGACTTATAGTACCAAAATTCTCTTGAATCTCCACCAAAATTGTATTTTCTTTTTAATTTTTCTATGTTTTTCTCTATTCTTAGTTCCAAAAATTGATAAAAAAACATATGTTAATTTTGGCTCATTAGAGTTTATGGGGTGATTAGAGGATTAAATATACCTCAGGTAGAATCTAGATCGTTAGATCAAAGGCTAAGATAAAAAAGAGAAAAATTAATAGTGTTGGCGAATAGAAAGATGACATATGACACGTGGAATTTAGTGGATGAATCAGAGCTCGACGCGTGGCATGGGCGAACTAGTCTGGGTCGACAATAATTGAGCCAACACCACATGATACAACATGATTAGCAGTTACAAATTGCATGGGACAACATTGGAAGGAGTGCAGGAGTAGCGTGATGACATATGACATGACCATTTGACCGAGAGATGAATTTGGAATGAACTTCGTGTTGACATATGGCATAGCATTATGTCATACTACACACGCGACGATCTTTGATTAGGCCTCTCTGTTTACGTGGTATATATGTGGCTTGCCCAGTCAACTCTTATGCTTGCATGATATACATGTGGTCTTAAAATGAGTATGATCTTAGTATGGCTTTTGGGAAGATGATATTCTCAAAGCTGATTGGAAGAAGATGGAGGTTTATACTGATGAGTGCTTGAAAAGGACTAATATTATGTGATTTATTTGCACTTAAATGTAGTGAATATATTTAAATTTGAATGATTTTATCATTATTTAAGCTAATATATGTGTTCAGAATCACAAGTATTTTCTGTTATTTTTGAAGTATTTTTATCTTCAAAATTGATTCAAAAGATAAACACTTGAAGAATCGTACTTGAAGCACTCATTTTCAACTTAGAAGAATAAAAGAATAATACATGTAAAGCTTAAAAGTGATCCAACCAAATTTTAAGGGGTGAAACAATGAAGAAAGTGAACAAAAATAGTTTGACTTGTGCCGTAAAGTGATCTTTTCTGGACAAATTAAGACAAAGCAAAATGAGACACAAGCAAAGGCATGGATAAATTTGGGTCACGATGCACGAAGTTTTCTCCTTCATGATACACTTTTCTCTCTTATTTTCAACTAACATAGGACTCATTTTCTATTGTTTCAATACACCAGAATCAAAGAATAAACATAGATAGTTTTGTAGTTTTCAATTTTTCTCTACAGCCATTCGTAGGAGTAGTTTTAGGGTATTTTTAAGATTAGTTGTTCAACCACCATGTCAAGGTACAGAGAGAAAATCCCTCCAATTGTAAAGATAATCTAAGTATTTGAATAAGTTAATGATAGCTAATTTGGAGACCTAGATTCGTTTTTATTAAGAAGGGATAATCTTATTGTTATATATGTTATTTCCCTTTGTATCTGTATGTGAAATTTTAGTGTCAACTTTCAATGATTGGAAAAATGGTCTTGTAATTTAAATAAATAAAAGTTTAGATTTATTTCTTATTCACTATCTTCAACTCTTTAATCATAAATTAATAATGGGCTAAGTCTTGATTTACAATTAAATAAAATATTTTAGAAATAAGCATTAGATACATTATATGTGCTTAGTTGTGCAAAATGAACAAGAGTCTATTTTAATTTCATTGATTTGTATTAAATTATACAATTGATGCCTTCACCAGACTCATAATCCTAGGCAACCCTTTTAACCTACAAGTTGGATTTTCGATTAGAATTAGGTCTGGCCTTTTAACATGGTATTAGAGAAGGTCTTTAGCTACCCTATGGGCTCTCCTAACATCCACCCCTACCCTTTGTGGAGGGGGAGTGTTAGGTTTAACTTAAGTCCCACATCAAATAAGAGTTGTCGAAGAGCAGTTTATAAGTCTTGGAAAACTCTTTAACCTTGAGAGTTCTTTTGGTTAGAGTTAGGTCTGACCTTTTAACATGGTATCAGAGCTTCTAATACCATGGCGATGCTCCTGGGTTCCCCTTGCATCCATCCCTGCCAGTCATGGAAAGAGAGTGCTAAGGTTTAACTTAAGTCCTACATCGACTAGGCATTATGCCTTCACCAAGCTTATAATCCTGGGGAACCCTTTAACCTACAAGTTGGCTTTTGGGTTAGAATTAGGCCTGACCTTCTAACATATATATATATATATATATATATATATATATATATATATATATATATATATATATATATATATATATATATATATATATTTCTTTAGTTTACCAATTAATCAATTTCAACCTCAGTCAATGAAGAATTGATTAATTGATTATCATTGGAAACTCACTATTATTATAGGGAGTTTTATTTAAAAAGAAATTAAACTAGTAAAATCTAGCTTATATTTAAATCATTAAATTTATTTTCTCCATGAAGAGTTATGCTTTCTAAAATCCCATATACATCAATCATCCTAGGTTTGGCATAGTTTTATTGCTTTCATTTATTTTCTTTAATTTATTGCTATCATTTATCTACTTTATTTTTTATATGTTAATTTATTTTAAAATTTACATTTATGTTCTTTACAACCAACAATTTTTTAGAATGTTTAGGATTTATTTTTCTTAACTAAATTAAAAAATTAATTTAACTTTTTAAAACCACAACACTTCCTTAAGATAAGATCTTGAGAATATACTTATCCCTGGAAACGGTGCCAAAACTTAATAGTCAAAATTTTTAAAATTTATAATAGCTTGTAAGTGCACGAATTACTTGTAAAAAAACAATAATGATATTCTGAAGGTTGGTCCACAGTGAAACTATGTGATTTTAAATAATTCAACAAATATCTTAAAAACAAATATGAAAATAAGCCTAAACATTATATCACAATAGTTTAGATTTAAAAAATTATAATCTAATAACTAAAATAATAAAAAGATGTATTGGTTCACACAAATTTTAGGAAAATATACTACTAATAAATCAATAGAGAATTAATGGGATATTTGGCTAATTAACTACGTTTAATAGAATTAATTAGGTTAATGAAACATAAATCTAAATTATTGATTCATCCTTATATGTATAAATAATGCCTTCAGCTAGATCACCATTCACTATTAATTAAATCATTTAATGCCTTTGGTCGGTCCATCAGTTAATTTAATTAAATTATGTTTATTGTCTAAGAAATTAACAAACTTTTTAACTTGACACCTTTGGTCGAGCTGACAAGTTAGATGTTGATTGATGTATCTAAATCCTAATATTAATAAAAATATGTTATCAATATATTTTTGGATAATAAATTTTTAAAAAAAAATCTTGAAATAGAAAATAATCTGCGTTTAATAATTATTAAGAATATTCGCCTAAATAATGCACACAAACATATTAACATAACTAAAATTCCATTATCACAATCAACCAGACATGTTAAAAATAATGAATGATCATTAAAATATTTATAACAAATTCAAGAAGTATAACATTATTTACTATAAAGAAATAAGAATACCAATTAGATTTTTACCTAAAATATAGATGGATAGATGTGTCCTACTCCAAAAAAGAGGTATTAATCTTCACAATAATCCCTAGATTACAACAAAAATTTAATATCGCCTAATCTAGAATAACTCCTCCTATTATTTGTGATAGCCTAATCTATATTATGTATAAAATAAACATAAAACTAAAGAAAATAAAAATTTTCACCTTTCAAAAACTAAGATAAGAACTTGAAAAATAAACTATGGCTAAAAACTCTATGTGATCACTGATGCTGATTAGTGGTCTTGATATGTTTTGAAGATAAGAGAAAATGCTTATTTGTAGCTAGGGAATAGCTGAGGAAAGGAGAGAAAAGTGGATCGTAATGGATTAATCATCACGTGTTGCAATCCACATTTTTCCAAACTACAGCCCATGTCTCATTTTAGTTTGCCTCATTTTAGATAGATAAGATCATGTTACAGCAACATTTATCTACGCCGTGACTTAGTCAAGCTGCTTATTTTCCACTTATTATTTTTTCATCCCTTACAAACTTGTTGGAACATATGTAAGGCTTTACATATATTATTCTTTTATTCTTGTTAGTTGAAAATGAGTGCTTCAAATAAATTCTTCAAATATTTATCATTTAATCATTTTGAAGCCAAAAATACCTAAAAAACAACAACACATACCCATGATTCTAAACATTATATTTTTTTAAATAATGATAAAATCATACATATTCAAATATAAAATTTAAGGGTAAATACTTAAGGTAATACTAGTGCCTTTCAAGCACTCGTCACTCAATAATTTAAAGGAGGAGATGGACATTCTTGAATTATCGATAGGTGGTGATCCTATCACGAGGAGTCCTCTTCAGCAAAGGCCTTTGGATGAGTCATCCTTTCTACCCTCTATCCACTCAAGGAGGAAACTATCTAAAGGTGAAGATGATTCCCCTGCTCCTTGAGCATCATTTGTAATTTATTTTTGTTTCTTTTAGATACCCCCATTTTGGGGTGCTTATTGTAATAAATTTATAACAAGTACTGCCTAATGATACCTTATTTTTAATTTCAATTATTCAAAATTAAACCTATATTGTAGATTAGCTCCTATATTCAAAACTATTCTATGTGTAAATCCTTTAGCTTCTAGCTTCCTTAGGAAGCTACCTTAGTGGAAATTCTTGTTTTAGAGGCTATTTGGGTTCCCTTAGCTCTAAATTAATTATGTTAGAGATTGTTTTTTAGCTTCAAATCTATTTTGGGTATAATTCCCTTACATTCGAACTCCTTCGAGAAGTCACTTGGGGAGCATCTTTAATCTTCAAATTTGTTTTAGGTATTAATTATTTTAGCTTCGAGCTCTTTTAAGAAGTTACTTGGAGAGCATTTATCATTCTCAAAGTTATTTTGGGTTAAATTCCCTTAGCTTTGAGATTATTTCAGAAGTTACTTGGAGATAATTTCCAGTAGCTCATTTCAAAGTGATCCTTAAGCTAGTATTATTTGCTATAGCCTCTTTGGAATATCTTATTAAGTGTTGAACCCATTGTGGCTCTAGAAATCTGGTTCATTATGGCATTTTGAAGTTAAGGAATTTGTCCAAGAGCTTATTCGATGTGAGCTTAAGGTAACATTGTGGAGTAACCTCTAGAGGCTAGGAGTTGTACTTAGATTCTCTTTGTATGATAAGCTTTTTGTTGAACCTATCATAGGTCGGGGGAGCTACTCCCTTGATGTTTTGAAGCTAAGGATTTTGTCCAAGAGCCTTCGTAATGTGAGCTTAAGGTAACATGTTGAAATAACCCTAGAGGCCAAGAGCTGACCCTAGAGCCTTTTGTAGGATAAGTTTCTCGTTGAACCTATTAATAAGTGAATAAAAAGCATGCATATCTTGTGATTTATCGAGGCTAAAGAATGAATTAGGATTTAATATTGTATTTTTATCTAATTATTTTATAAAATGTATTTTTGGAATCGTGCGGTATGTTTTGATGTAGTTCAGATACATTTGGACATTAAAATATACAAATTACAAAAGAACAAACAAATCCTCAAAATAAGGGGCATAATTTTCATACGTTAGAGGACCTAAATGCAAATATATGGATATAATACATTAAGGAGGGGTCAAAACATGAAATTGAGAAACTTAAGGGCATGTCGTGACATGAATATATGTGTGCCACAACAAACACTCTTAGATGAAATTTCACATAATTGATGTCAAAAACTTGATTGTCAAATTTTATATTTATAAAAAACTCATAAGTTCACGAATCACTTATAGTAAGGGACAAGTTTACTTCAAAGATCGTCTCAAGGAATTTCAATAGTTTTAAAAAGTTAATTTATTTTCTAATATAGTTAAGTAAAGAAAAAAATCCTAAACATTCTAACAATTTGTTGTTTGGTGGGTGCATAATTGTAAATCTTAAATTAAATTAACATCTATAGAAAGAAAGTAAAAGAAAATAGATAAATTAATTATAGCCAAACCAAGTTATATGGGATTTTTGCGACTATGGCTCTTCATGAAGAGAATAAATTAAATGATTTATATATAATCTAGATTTACTTATTTATTTCTTTTTCATATAAAACTCTATATAATCATGACGAGTTTCAATGATAACCAATTAATTAATTCTTCCATGTCTAAGGTTAAAATAGATTAATTGGTTAATTTAGAGAAATTTATATATACAAAAATTCTCAATTGATTGATAGTTTCTCTCGTTCAAGGTTGAGATTAAAAATTTGAGATTAAAAATTGATAACTAAGGTATATATTCTTTGATTATAAATAAAGAATAATTAAAGTTATTTTTCAACCATCTCAATTGATACAAATTAATAAAATTAAACTATTATCCATTATGCACAATTAATAGCATAGATGATGTACCTAATATTTAATTCTAAAATATTTTTTTTAATCATAAATGAACCTTTCTTGATTAAAATGACTCTAAATCTCTAAATAGGTTGTCATTACCTTCTTCAAATCCTTGAGATATCTTTACAATTGGAGGGTTTTATCTCTGTATCTTTACATGATAGTAGAATGGCTAACCAAAAAAAATAATCTAAAACTACTCTTACATTCTATGGATAGTTGGAAACTAAACAAAATGAAAAGCTTAAAAACTAAGTATTTGGTATTAAGGTGTTGAGATGAAGTGTTGAAACAAAGAAATGAAGCACCTATTTATAGGTGCTAGAACATTGAGGAAAGGGAGAGAAAAAGGGGATCATGATAGAGAAATTATCTTATGTCGCAACACATTTATTCCACCTCCGTGGCCCACATCACTTTTGGTATGTGTGAAATCACAATCCAAGAATAACGTGGTATGGCACACATATTTATTTGTCAGACCTACATTGGATTTCATATCTCCAATTTCTTTGTGTTTTACCCCCTTACATTTGGTTGGAACATATGTAAGGCTTACATTTGTTCGGAACATATGTAAGGCTTACATTTGTTCAGAACATATGTAAGGCTTACATATGTTATTCTTTTATTCTTCTAAGTTGAAAATAAGTGCTTTCAGGTACAATTCTTCAAGTGTTTAACATTTCAATCATTTTGAAGCCAAAAATACCTAAAAAATAATTAAACATACCTATGATTTCGAAAACATATATTTGTTTAAATGATAATGAAAAACATGCAAATTTAAATATATTTATTTCTTTCAAGTGTAAATAAATCATATAATATTAGTGTTTTTCAAGCACTCATCACAACCCTCGACTATTTTATTGCTAGTCTCTGGCAAGGAAAATGATAAAACAAAAACTAAAATAAATTAAACTAATCTAAATCATTTATGTAGATTGGCACAATTGTATTTAGCATATGCAACAAGCCTTTAACCTCTAGGTTGCTCTAGTGGATGAGTTTAAGTCTCATGAGGACTTTCAGTGATGATACCCTCAAACATCCTACTAGGTGCAAAAAATAAAAAATAAACTCAAAAATAAGAAGAATAACAAAACAAAAAAAAAATAACAAATAACAAAGTAAAAATTAAAAATTAAAAAAAACTTCTTATGCTATAGCCTTTTTTCAATTCATAATCCAATTTAAAACATAAGTTAAATTAATACCTCAAAGGATCACACTTTATTGTAAAAATTAGTTTACAAATCACAAATTCATATTCCAATTCAAAGATGTATCAATATTGATTACCCAATTTCAATGTTAGGAATCCAAATTCGCTTTGACTCCAATCCTCACAAATCATACCCTCAATATCACACTGATCCTATAGGTTCAAGCACTCAATCAAAGTTATATGCAAATAGAATTTATGTAAAGAAAAGAACAAATGGGTTTGCATATGTTTAAAGAAGAAAGGATCAAAGTAGTGTTGTAACATTGATCTCATGAAAGGAATCAAATGTTAGGATTTATGAAAAAATAAAATACTATTTTTATGCATAAATTAAAACCATTAAGCAAAAAATGTCAAGTATATGCCTTAGAGAATGAATGAAAATGCAATGATTTTAAGGAAATTTATTTCCTATCTTTCTTTAACAATAACCATTCTCACAACTTTGAAGAACTTTTGGGTCATAGTATTTAATTAATACTATTTGATTTTCTCTATCTTTTTTATATTTTCCTTTTCTTTTTTTTAGAATTAATCCATGTACATATTTTTATGATTTAGTGAGTGGTTAATTTGACTCTTTTTTTATTGGATTTAGGTAATCCTAGATATATCTCCTTTTTTTTTAAGTCATACATAAATGAAATAGGCATACACTTTCAATTTCTACTTAAGCCTTTCAATTTAAGCAATAGAAATAAGTATAAGCTATTATATCAAATGTAAAAATCTTAACATTCAACCCAAAACCTATAGAGATCATCTAAAAGTTTAAAATAATAAGAAGAGTTTTTAAAGGAGTAGAAAAAATAGTATCACTCAGAATGAAAATATTATAAGTTCAAAATATTTTCACAATGTAGTCTCCACTATTTGATTCCTAAATACCAATTTTGAATTTTCATCTTAATTTCAACATTCAATCATGAAACACGAATTATGACAAAAAAATTAATTATCACATTATTTCATGACATATTTAAGACATTAATCAAACAGTGTAAAGACTCCATCATTCATTTCTAAATTAACTAAAAGCATGATAATTTTACAAAAAATTTAAAATTTGACCTAATTATCCTGAACATAATAAAGAAACCTAATAAAAGTAAACACATGTCAAATAAAAAATTTTAAAATTCTCAAATTTATGTAAGTTTTCCTCCACCCTCAACCTAAAATCTACATTATTCTCAATGTAATAAATGTAAAATAAAGAGAAACATAAAGAAGAGAAAAGTTACTCATTTTCATTAGTAGATATAATAAATAGACCGAATGTTACAAATTAACATTTCTAAATAAAATAAACATCATTCACATTAATAGAAAATAAAAATAAATAAATAAAAGCAAATCAAAATAAAAATAAATTAAAAAATACTAATCAAATAGATATAATAAAATAAATAAAATGAAATGAAATAAATAATAAAAATGAAAAATAAATAAATAAGAGAAAAGAAACAAAAAGAAACAAAAAAAGAGAAAATAAAGTAAATAAATTAAAATTAAAATTAAATCAAAATAAACCTAAAATTAAAATTAAAATAAAATAAACCAAAAATTAAAATAGGAAAAACAAAATACTAAAAAAAATTTAGTAAATAAATTAATAATTAGAATCGACTAAAAAAATAAAAATATGTAAAATAAACCAAAACAAATTTAATATCTAAAGTCAATTAATAGATATTTTTTATTTTTTATACTATTAATATCTATATAACCTAATGACTAAGATTTTTTTTAACTTTTTAATTTTCAAAATTTTTAATTTTTCTAAATTTCATATTTTTTATTTAAAATATTTAAAATCAATTAGTAACCTGGATTTTTTTATTTTTTTAATTAAAATATATAAAGTTAATTAATAAACTAGATTTTAAAAAAAAAATTATTTTCAAAAAACCTTTGAAATTTATTTTTATTTAAAATATCGAAAGTCAACAAATAACATAAGTAAATTAGATTTTTATATTTTCAAAAAAATTTAAAATTTTTTATTTAAAATATCTAAAGTCAATTAATAACGTATATATTTTTAGATTTTTATTTTTATTTAAAATATATAAAATCAATTAATAATCTAAATATGTTTAGATTTTTATCTATCTAAAATTTTTGAAATTGTTTTTAATTCAACTAATAAATGAGATATAAATTTTTGATTTTTGATTTAAATTTTCCAATTTACCAAGTTTTTAAAATTTTGATTTCATTTTTTTTAATTTTTATTTTTTAAAAAATTAAACAACTCACAAGTAACAAAAATAAATAACAAAATGAAAAATGACGAATATTTACAGAATCACATAAATGAAAAAAATCACAAAAAATAAAAATCACAAAAATAAATAATTAAAAAATAAACAATTTAAAAATTCCGACAATGATACCAAAAACTTGATTGTTAAATTTGTATTTATAAAAAACTTACAACTTAAAGAGTCAATTATAATAAGTAACAAGTATACTCTCGAGAACATCTCTGAAAGAATTACAGTGGTTTTAAAAAAGTTGATTTATTTCCTAACATAGTTAAGAAAATAAATAAATCTTAAACATTCTAACAAGTTGTTTTATGGGTGTGGAATATTAAATCTTAAATTAAATTAACTTCTACATAAAGTAATTAACAGAAAACTGATAAATTAACTCTAAGAAAACTAAAGTATATAGGATTTTAGCAAGCATAACCTTTCATGAATAAAATAAATTAAATTATTTAAATATAAGTCAGATATACTAATTTATTTTCTTATTAAATAAAACTCCTTATAATCATTGTGAGTTTCAGTGATAATTAATTAATTATCTCTTCTTTGTCCGAGGTTGAAATTGATTGCTTGGCTAACTTAAATAAATTTATATGTATAAAAATTCTTAATTAATTGATTACTTTTCCTCGTCGAGCTTGAGATGAAAAATTGATAACTAAGGTATATATATTCTTTAATTATAAATAAATATTTCTCTCATCTTTAATTTATAATTAAAGTTATTTTTCAAACATCTAAATTAACACAAATCAATGAAATTAAAATAGACTATTATTCATTATGCATAATTAAGCATAGATGATGTGTCTAATGCTTAATGTTAAAATATTTTCTTTAATCATAAGTAAAGACTTGACCCATCATTAATTTATGATTAAAGATTTGAAGAATGTGAATAAGAAATAAATCATAACTTTTATTTATTTAAAACATAAAACTATTATTTCAATCATCGGAAGTTGAGACTAAAACCCCGTGTGAAGATAACAAAGAAAAAGAAAATATATAACAATAAAATTACCCATTCTTAATAAAAATGATTACAGATCTTTAAATGAGTTGTCACTACCTTCTTCAAATTCTTTTATCATCTTTACAATTGGAGGGTTTTCTCTCTATATCTTTACATAGTGGTGGAATGATTAACCTAAAAACTAATCTAAAACTACTCCTACATTCGATGGACTACTAGAAACTAAAAAAAATGAAGAACTGAGGTGTTGGTATTGAGATGTTGAAACAAAGAAATGAAGCACCTATTTATAGGTATTGGAACATTGAGGAAAGGGAGAGAAAAAGGAGATCGTGACTGAGAAATCATTGTGTGTCACCACACCCTTTTTTCACTGTCACGACCCGCGTCACTTTTGGTACATATAAAATCAAGATATGAGAATATCATACCACAACATGCATATTTCTTCATCGTGGCCCACATTGAATTGCATTTCTCCAATTCCATTATGTTTCACCTACTTCAATTTGGTTGGGACATATGTAAGGCTTATATAGGTTATTCTTTTATTTTTCTAAGTTGAAAATGAGTTTTTTAGGTACAATTCTTCAAGTATTTATCACTTTAATCTTTTTTAAGCTAAAAATACCTAAAAATAACCAAAAATACCTATTATTATGAAAACAAAGATTTATTTATATAATGAAAAAACATGCAAGTCAAATCAATTTATTTCATTGAAGTGCAAATAAATTACGTAATATTAATGCTTTTCAAGCACTCATTAATAATTAGAAACAGTTTGCACTGTAAAATAAGTCTAAACATGCCACGGCCCGCACTCTCAGATTTGCACTTAAACACAAAATTTTCAGCATCCTTATCCCAATTGTTCCTGATTTGCTAGCTTAGAATTATATTGTTTTATACCTCTGTAACCCTAATCATAATTACATTATAATTCTTATACTATAAATATGTAGCTAGGGTTAATAACAAAATAGGCACAAATTGTAGGTACAAAGTTTATAGAAAATATATAGATCTGTAGAGAATTTGAAGGCTAAAAGCAAGATAGAATTCAAAAAGGCAATTAAGAAGTTGGAAATCAGCCATTGACATTAGTCATTAACTTCTTCTTCTTTTCTTTTCAGTTTTCTATGGTTTTAATTATGATTCTTTCATAATTCATGCCTAGCTAATTTATGTGATTGTGGGAAATTTTCAAATCCTAGACTATGATTTTAATTAATATAATATTATGATGAATTTTTAGATTCAATCCTTAATTTTTGATGTATTTGACTCTATGTTTAGATGTCCTAATTATGTATGTATGAATTAAAATTATCAATTAGTTTATTGTATGAATATGTTTCATTCTAGTTTAAGATATTTGTATATAATCAATAATATTCTCATTCAAAGTGGTATCTTTTGGTCGCCCATGATTGTAATTTTGGCAAGTTTAGTCATCTTCTTTTTAAAACTTAATGCAATAAATGGATTAAATATAGTAAGTGAACCTCTAGGTAGTTCATGATTTAGATTTATTAATAGATCATATCATTAATCAATAAATGGTAAGAAAAGGTGGTATATGAAGATTTATCTTAAGTGTAACTAAACTTTTAAAGCTAAAGTTAAAAATTCATAGATAATTCTAATATTGATTCATGATATAATTGGTTAGATTATAGGTTACAGGTGAGAATATACTCATAATCACATGATTCTCTTAATTTGTGTGCTCGTTATTTTATTTATTATTTTATGTTTTATTTTTATTTAAAAACGATTTTCAAAACCACCTTTTGTTAATTTATTAACAAGTTCATAAGTACTAATAGTCATTGTCATAATCCTAGTGGGTTTGATAACTTTTGACTTAATTTACTTAATATTTGTATAATTTGATCACATATATCTACATGTTTCCAAGCATATCAAATTTTTGGTGTCATTACTGGAGATTGGCTTGACAATTTTACCACTAATTATTATATTAATTTAAATTTTATTTTATTAGCTTTTTATATAATTTCTTTTAGATTTTATTTTTCTTTTTAGGTTTTTGTTTTACATTTTAATTTACTAATTTTAATTTTTTATTTTTTTACTTTTAATTTAACTTCTTTGTAGATATTTTTTTTTTACTTTTTAGCTTACTAACTTTTTCTTTTTCTTTTATTTTATTTTTTACTTTTAAGAACTCATTGAATGCAACAAGGACATTCCTACAACTTAAGATCAAAAGTGTCACCGAAAGAAGATATAGCATAATCCACTTCTTTAAGTGAATCTAAAACTAAACAAAAAGAAATGGCAACAATTGACCTACACTTGAGGAATTAGCTACACCAGACTTGGAGCAGTAACACTTATACATAGTGTACCCCAACTTGGAGGTAGGATTTGAACTCAAATCTGAACTAATACATTTGTTACCTACTTTCAAAGGCTTAGTTGGAGAAGACACAAATAAGCACTTGAAAAGAGTTTCATGAAGTCTGCTCCACCATGAAACCAATTGGGATCATAGAAGAGAAAATCAAGATTAGAGCCTTCATGTTCTCACTTGTTGACAATGCAAAGGAATGGCTCTATTATCTTCCCTCGGGTATTATTTTTGGGGAGGTATTTTCCATCTTCCAAAGCCATACAAATCAAAAAATTAATCTGTGGCATAAGACAATTCAATGAGAAATCCTATATGAATACTAGGATGGAGTCAAGTTATGTGCGAGCTATCCTAACCACCAAATTAGTGAGTAAATTCTTCTCTAATATTTCTATAAAGGAATATTTCCAATGGAGAGAAGCATAGTAGATGTCACTAATGGAGGAGCCTTAGTAAATAAAACCTCACAATAGGTAAGGAACTTAATTGTAACTATGTCAACCAACTCTCAACAATTTGGCATCCATAGAAACCCAAAAGGAAAGGTAAATAAGGTAAGAACTAACACTAATCTTGAGGTCCAAGTTAATAATCTTACTACTTTTTTGTAATAATTATCTAGTGGACAAGTTAAGGCTTATGGCATATGCACTTCAATGGGACATCTCATTGACACATGCCCTACTCTTCAAGAAAACAATTGTAAATAAGCCAATATTGTTAAAGGCTTTCAAACATAGAGGCCCAAGTATGATCTTTTTTAACACATATAATGTAGGATAGAGAGATCATCCAAATCTGAGCTATTCAAAAAATAGGCCAACAACATTTTTAAACCACCCATAATGTCCACCTAATTTCCCAAATCCTTGGCTTCTTCAATAGTATCCACCTCAACAACCTTAAAGTAAATCTCTAGAGAATATGGTTCTTGCTTTAGCTAATCACAAAGCTAAAATTTAGCTTGACATCAAAGCTTCAATTTATAACCTAAAGACACAAATAAGCCAATTAGTCACAACTAGGGAAGGATTGAAGCACAATTATCTGGCAAGCTCAACTAACAAACTGTGATAAATCATAAGGAGACTTTCAATGCTATTGTTGTGAAAAGTGTCAAGCAACCATGGCCCAACCACAACCTCTTAAGTGGTTACAACTTCTGATATAAGTTATCTCCATCGAACTAACAACGTTAAACTAAGCACTATATGGGAGGTAACCAATTGATTTTTTTTTCATTTGAAATTTCTTTTTTATATTACATTTACTATTAATTTTTGTTAATTTTGTTATTTTTGTTTTTTTTTTTGTTTTTTGTGTCATTTTATTGTAATGCAAACATCACCTAACATAGGTTGGGATGGATGATGCATTATCATTAAATACTATTTTATTTGGTAATGTTTTCTATATTTATTAGTAATTTTTCTTTTTTTATTTTTGCAAAATTGAAAATTTGGAAAAATTGAAAAATATAAATTGTATGTGCATTGCAGCACAAGTTTGTGCCTATCTTGGCGCAATGATTTCCAATCAAATAGTGGAAATGTTAAATAGGGTCACACCACAGCATGATTTTTAAGTGCACTACAACACACTAGTTTTGGGGATTCACTTTTTTATGCATTCCATGTCATGATTTTGCACAAGTTATGGCCCATGTATGTTTTTAACACAAAAAACACCCCTGATACATGAAATACCATATCAAACGCACTTTCTCCAAAATTTTAAAACCCTAACATCTCCCACTTATGCCTTTCCTCTTTTCAACAAAAAAATTCAATTTTTTTTCCAAAAAACACCATTCTTCTTTGCAATATTTTTTATCTACATCAATATTGAAGTTTGTTTAGGGTCTCTTTTGTAGAGATTTTGCACAAATATTAGATTCTTTTTTGGAATTCTTCATATGATCATCTCCATCTTTAAGAATACCTAATCTTATCATGTAAGTGCATTCAATCCTCAAATTTTCTTTAGCTATTGTTGTGAATAATTTTATGAGAATAATTGGATTAGAAGTGTGGGATTTTTAGATTTAAAGAAGAAAAACCTAGATAGAGTGATAATTTTTTTTAGATTATTGTTATATATTTACACTCTTTAAATCATAAATGGCACCTAAAAGGAAAATCTCTAATAAAGATAAGAAACATATAATGTCAAGAGAATTTGATAGAACTAGGTTTATAAGCCTTGAAGTTAAGAAAAAAATTGAAAAGGCTACAGAAGTAAATAAAAATTTTACTATAGAAAAGAGCATTGATTTTAGAGAGCACCCATTCCCTAATGTAAATGATGTAATAGAAAACCAAGAATGAGGAAGGTTTGTAAAGAGTCTTAAAGCTAGCATTGTATCCATTATGAGATATTTCTATGCAAATGTACTATGAATGATAGAGCCATGCTAAGAGGAGTATTCATACCCTTTAGTGCATCCACTATTAATTCTTATTATGATATAAGGGATGAAAATCAAGGGGAACATGAGGCTTATTTAGAGAATATAGATTATGAGGAAGTATTAGAAGCCTTAACATTATGAGGAGTAGAGTGAGATATTACAAATGGGAGACATAAATCATTTTATGCTAAAGAATTAAAAAACATATCCCATATTTGACAATATTTCCTCTGCTCAAAATTGATGCTAGCTAGCATTATAGTACAGTTGATAAAGAAACGGCTTTATTACTCAAAAGATAAGGTTGTCGGCGACTAATCAACAAATTAGTTATTTTTCCCACAACTCATCACAACACTTTATGTTAGAGCTAGGGTGATAATTCCTAACAATGAAATTCTACTTCAACTCGGTGACTTATTGACTCCGACATACATGGCAAGCCTCACTAGTAGAAGTAAAGCCTCCTCCTAAGCCAACAAAAGAGCCTCTTCTTCAAGAAAACCGTTAAAGGATAGGTTTGATAAGTTACAAGAAAATGTTGAGAAAATTAAGGCCTATCAAACACAATAGGAAGAGTGGCTCAGTGGAAACATATGCTATCAGGTCAATTATATGAACACCTTCTACGAGATGAAACGATTACGAATTGTCGAATTTGGATATGATTATATTATGCTTGTGGAAGCACTAGAGTATGTGGGTGATAAATTTTTCTTCAAGCCATTATAAGCCACTAAAAAAGATGCACCAAGGACATGCAGAATTAGAGCTCCAGGATCGTAGTTTTTTCTTTGTTTTTTTCAGTTTGTGGGTTTAGTTTTTCTTTCATTTCCTTTATATTTCTATTTTTATTTTTATTTTTTGTTATTAGCATTTAATGTAATTTTTTTTTTTGAAAACTCTCTTATGTATTTTGTTAAGCATCTTAATATTATGACTTTTTAGTGATGTATTATTTGTGAGGTACATATTAATTCTCAATTCATGCTAAAACTAATACATATGATGAACTGATAATTTGAACCTCTTGCTCAAAATTCCATGATTCACCACTAGTAGCAAGGTTACTTTTCTCTTTATCCATTCTCTTTAGATGTAATGGAATATTGAAGACAATGTAGATTTTATATTAGGGGTGGGAAAAGTCCCTTTTACATTATTTTTTTGTTTAAACAAAATTTCGAACAAAAATTTTCAAATTTTATTTATTTTTAACTAGTTTTGTTTGAGAATTTCAAGTTAATTGATATGTAAATAATAGGAATATGATTTTGATAACTTTAATATCTAAAGGACTCTAAGTTTTACATCAATTAATGAATGATTTGAATGTGAATTGAGCCTAGTGTGAAACTCTTATAATTGGTAATAAGAATGTGAGAATATAAGTACTTAGGATAGTTTTATGTGTGAAAGTTTCATAAACATATTTGAGGTCTCAACAAACTCTAGAACTTACTTTAAAAACACTCAATGAGAAATTATATTATACACAATACATAAGAGATTATTTAGGCCATTTTTGGACCAATTGTGCCATTATAAGCCCACCACTTATTTATATGAAATTAGTTACCCTTTTAGCCTATAAATTAAACATATAGCCTTTCATTTGTTTAGCTTGTTATAACCCGCCTCTTTTATGATCCTAAAAAAATACACTATCCAACCCTTTTAATTCCCAAGAGAACTTATCATGAACACATTTAGTATGAAGTCTCCATAGAAAAGAAAAAGTAGTAATGAAAGGAGAAAAAAGATTACAACCCAAGAATATATAGAAAATAATAGGTTGGGGATGTAAAGATTTTTATTGGATACCAAAAGAATGGAGGTTATGGCTTGTGATATATATATATACATACAAACTCAAAGGATGCGGTGATCTATGAAAAGGAGTGAAGTGGGAAGTACACTAATTATGGATGAAAATTTAAATGTGACTGAACGAGTGCGTGACATTTGAAGTAACTTTGTACTTAAAATAAAATAATTGTGTTTATGTTCTCTTGTTTTGTGACTCACTTTTCCATATTTTTTCATAACACTACACCTTGGCCAAACGTTATAACCTTAATAAAGACCTATTGATCTAAAGTAGTGTGACCATTCTATATTAGTGAAGAGTGAATTGAAATATAAGCCTATATGGTTTGAAATAACTATGCACACACATCATATTGGCATAATTTAGAGACCAAGAATTTTACTCTATAAATGTCATGCATAAAATTGTTCAGTATGAAGATTATATATTTATGGTTAGATGTATGTCTAAGAGTTAATAACGAAAGTAAAATTAATATTTGAATTATTCTTTGATGGTAAATGAGACTTAGATAATTTATATGTTTAATGTTATTGGTAATCTTTAAAACAAATGTTTAATTGATTCAATAGTAGTGTCTTGGTTTATTTTTCCATTTTTTTATTCTAGTCATTTTAATTTAGTTTAGTTGTGATGTTTGTGAGTATCTTACTAGGGACTAGTCAGATGATGGTTGGGAATTGTGATACATACCTAAAAAGCACGCATATCTTGTGATTTATCGGGACTAAAAGAATGAATTAGGTTTTAATATTGTACTTTTACCCCCAAGTATTTTATAAATTATGTTTTTGAAATTATGGGATAAGTTTTGATGTATTTCTTGTACTTTTGGACATTAAAAGATGAAAACAACAAAGGATTGAACAAATCCTCACAATCATGGGCATAATTATCATATATTAGAGGACCTAAATGCAAACATTTGTACAAAATACATCAAGCAAGGGTCAAAATGTGAAATTTGGAAAATTAAAGGCATGCCATGGCATGAGTATATGTGCACCACGACACAACACTCTCAGATGAAATTTCATAGAATTGAAACAATCATGCACTGTAGAATGAGTGTAATCGTATTATGGCACACGTTCTTAAACATGCACTTGAATACTAGATTTTTAGCATCCTTATTCCAATTGTTCCAGATTTGCTGGCTTAAAGTTATAATTATTTTTGGACTTCTATAACCCTAATCCTAATTACATTGTAATTCTTGTACTACAAATATGTAGTTAGGGTTAATAAGAAAATAGGCACATATTAAATTTACAAAAAAATATACATTTCTGTAGGGAATTTGAAGGCTAGAGGCAAGATAGAATTCAAAAGGAAAATAAGGAGTTGAATCAGCCATTTACATTAGTCATTAGCTTCTTCTTCTTCTTCTTTTTCTTTTTAGTTTTTTATTATTTTAGTTATGATTCTTTTAAAATCCATGCCTAACTAATTTATGTGATTATGGAAAATTTTCAAACATATACTATGATTTTAATTAGTATGGATTTTAATTAATATAATAATATGATGAATTTTTAGATTCAACCCTTGATTTTTGATATGTTTAACTCTATGTTTAAATGTCATAACAATGTATGTATGAATTAGAATGATCAATTTTTTTATTACATGAATATATTTAATTCTAATTTAAGATGTTAGTATATAATCACTAATATTCTTATTCAAAGTGGTATTTTGTTTCTACACATGACAAGTAGGGTTGAAAACCTTTGTTAAAGGTTACCGATGGTTGTAACCTTGCCGAGTTTAGTCATCTTTTTTTTAGAACTTAATGCAATAATTGGATTAAATTTAGTAAGTGTACTCTAGGTTGTTCAAGATTTAGATTGGATAATATATTGTATCATTAATCATACATGCATATTCATGGTATTTAAACATAAAGTCAAACACATCAAAAAATAAGGATTGAATATAAAAATTCATTATAACATTTTATTAATTAAAATCATAGTCTAGCACTTAAAAATTTATTGTAATCACATAAATCAATTAGCTAGGCATGATTCTGAAAGAATCATTATTAAAATAATAGAAAAATAAGAAATACTCCTTAATTTTCTTTTGAATTCTATTTTGACTCTAACTTTCAATTTCTACATAGACCTAAGTGTATTTTCTATAAAATCAATATCTATAATTTGTGGCTCTCATGTGTATTTTTATGGTTAACCCTAATTACATATTTATAGGATAAGAGTTACACAGTGTAGTTAGGGATAGGGTTGTAGAGGCCTACTACATTTAAAATTCTAATCCTAATAAATTTGAAAACAAGTGTATCAAGGTACTGAAAATCTGTACAATTCTAAGTAAATCTAGAGTGTAAGCTATGGCGCACTTACAATCATACCACATTACAATTAGAATTTTGTTCCAAAAAAATAAGCCTGAAATAGTTATGTTATGGCGAACCTGAAATCATGCCACGACATGAAACCAATGAATGTACTCATAATTTCACCAGAGATCCATCTACCAAGGTGTGCCTAGACTCATGTCGCACCACGCCTAGACTCATTTCATGACACGCAATCTTTTTCTAGAATTTCATAAAAACTCAAAAGGAATGTCGTAACACAACTTGACTCATGCCTCAACATACTTGTTTTGCTCTAAAACACACCTTTTAGCCTTGTTTGCTCGTATTCATTCTTTAATACCCGTGTCACACAAAACAAACATATAAACACATAGGGAACAATATATCATCGTAAATATATGGGAATTGCTACATAAATACATAGGAAAAATGGAAAATATTATATGTCTAAGAGTTTATCACAAAAGTGAAATTAATATTTGAATTAGTCTTTAATGAAGAACGAGAATTAGATAATCTATGTATTGAATATTATAGGAAATCTTTAAGAAAAATGTATAATTGATTCGATAATTAGTGTCTTTGTTTATTTTTCTATTTGTATTTCTTTGAGTCATTTTAATTTAGTTTATTTGTGATATTTGTAGGTATCATTACTGAAAGCCTTTCCTATACTATAATTCATTCCCTAAGACACCCTAAGGGCTTAAAAGCTTATTGCAAATGCTAAATGCAAACATGTCAATATACGAAAAATGATTTAGGTTAAGTTAGGATAGGTTGATTTACTCTCCTTTTGAAAGAAACTTTTATCACTTATCTTTCTAGGGACTATATAAAAGTTGGTTAAGGGTTATGATACGTGCCTAAAAAGCACCTATATCTTGTGATTTATCGGGGCTAAAAGAATAAATTAGGTTTTAATATTGCATTTTTACCTAAGTATTTTATAAACTATTTTTTCAAAATCATGGGATATGATGTATTTTAGGTACTTTTAGACGTTAAAAGATGCAAATAAAAAATGATCGAACAAATTCTCACAATTAGGAGCATAATTGTCATACAATTAAGGACCTAAATGCAAACATGTGTACATAATACATCAAGAAAGGTTCAAAATGTGAAAGTGGAAAAAATAAAGTACATCACAACATGAGTATATGTGCGCCGCAACATTATAAAATGTTGGAAATGAATTTAAATAAAAAAAAATTACTATTATTTTTATGACCATTACTTTTATGACCGTTATTTTCATAATTATGTGGCCATTACTTTTATGACTGTTATTTTCATAATTATGCGATCGTTACTTTTATGATCGTTATTTTCATAATTATGTGTCCGTTATTTTTTACCGTTATTTTCATAATTATATGTCCGTTACACTTATTTTTCAACTATAAATAGGGGCAATAGCCCTCAGTTTACAACATAACTTAACAACTCAAAAACAGTTCTACGGTTTTTCATAGCAAAATCAAAGAAAAGAAAATTCAGAATTGTTTTCTCAGTTTTTCGAGCAACATAAATATTTAAGAGGTGTAGTATTCCAAACTTCATCAGTGCAGTGAAGATCCGAGACAGAAAAAAGATTCTAGGCTGTTTTATCCTGGGGACGACGAGGTTGTGTTTGCTTGCATAAGTTTGGGCAAAGCCACGAAACGTCTTAAAGAGAGCGACCTAGTCCATGACTCAACCCAAGCAGTTCATTTCAGGTTATCGGTAATATTGTTCTTACATAATTTTTCACATATTTGTTTCAACAATTTTAAGACGATTTCTATCTATCATGTCTACTGAAATGTTAACTGCTGATCTCAACAAACCATTTTGTTTTGAGGAACTACACTTTAAAAATGGAGACAAAAATTGTTATTTTTCTTAACCATGTAAAATGTCGCTTTTGTTTTTATTATTGAAAAACCAACACTGCCTTATTCTCATACTGAAGCTACAATAAAGGATTTAAACACCTGGATAGAAAATCATTTTCTATGCAAAAAATTTATTCTTAATGGATTAGCTAATAACTTGTATGACTATTATAATTTTGATAAGTCTACTAAGGAAATTTGGAATGCACTTTAAAAGAAGTACGACACTGAGGAAGCTGGAATTAAGAAGTACGTTGTTAGTAGATATATGAAGTACCAAATGATTGATGGCAAATCTGTGGAAGCTCAATCACACGAACTGCAGAAGATCGTACACGAAATAAATTTTGAAGGTATGACTTTAGATGAACAATTTCAAGTAGCTGTTATTATAGATAAATTACCCCATGCTTAGAAAGATTTTAAGAATATACTTAGACATAAAACTAAGGAATTTTCTTTAGAAAGTCTTATAACCCGTCTAAGAATATAAGAAGAAGTCTGAAAACAAGATCAAAGAGATGAAGTACTCATTGTCTCAAACAATAATACCAATAAGAAATCCTCCTCTGTAGTTCTGAAAACCTAAAGGAAGAAATATGAAAACTCATAATCGTAATTATAACCAAAACCGCAACCACCAAAATAGAAACAGAAACTATCCTCCCTAGAATGGACCTCAATCCCCTTAAGGAATAACACATTCATGTGTTATAGTTGTAACAGACCTAGCCACTTGGCTAGGAACTACCAGAACAGGAATCGTCCTACCCCGCAAGTGAACCTTACCGAAGATCAACTTATTGCTATGATATCTGAAATCAATTTTGTTGATGGATTCGAGGGTAGTGGGTGGACAATGGTACTTCTCACCATTTTTGCTATGATTGAGACATGTTCAAGTCCTACTTTGAGTCTAAGGATAAGAAAATGCTGTTGGGTGACTCCCACTCCACTAAAGTTGTTAGTACTGGTGAGGTGGTAAAGTATACCTCTGGAAAGACTGTCATCTTGAAGGATGTCTTGCATACTCTAGAGATGAGAAAGAACTTAGTTTCAGGATATCTTATTTACAAAGTTGGGTTTACTCAAACTATAGGGGCTGATTTATATACAATAACTAAAAATAATATTTTTTGTTGGGAAAAGGTACGCCACTAATGGCATGTTTAAATTGAATGTTGAGTTCTTTTAATATTTGACATGCTAGATTTTATCATGTTAATAAACGCATAATCAAGAACATGAGTAGCTTAGAACTAAGTCCTAAACTATCTTTGAATGATTTTGAAAAATGTGACTTTTGTAGTCAAGCTAAAAGAACAAAAACTTCACATAAGTTAGTAGTTAGAGAATCTGAACCTTTAGATTTAATACATTCTAACATATGTGAACTTGATGGAAATTTAACAAGAAATGGAACGTTATTTTATAACTTTTATAGATGACTGTTCAGATTACACTTATGTATATCTAATGAAAAATAAAAGTGAAGCATTTGACATGTTTAAAATATTTATGACTGGGATTGAGAATCAACTTAACAAAAAAATAAAAAAAATTCTAAGTGATAAAGGCACTGAATATGATTCCAATATTTTCAATGTTAAAAAAAACTCATGGAATCATACATGAAAAAATTGCACATGATTCTCCTGAAATGAATGGTAAAGCTAAACAAAAAAAAATTGGAACTTTTGATGAATCAGTTATTGGAATTTTATTAAACTCTGGTGCTGCTTCTCATTGGTGGGAAGAAATTTTATGAACTGTTTGCTATGTGCTAAATATAGTGCCTAAATCTACTAGTAAAATTTCAGATGTGAAAAATAAGAAACCTAATTTAACTTATTTTAAAACTTGGGATTGTTTAGCCTATGTTAGGATCCCTGATCCTAAAAGAAATAAACTTGCTAGTAGAGCATATGAGTGTGTATTCATAGGATATGTTGTGAATAGTAAAGCTTATAAATTTTATGACTTAAATGATCATAGTTATAGAATCAAATGATGTTGACTACTGTGAACATAGATTTCCATTTAAATTGAAGAATAGTGGGGGCTCATCTTCTAGTTGTTTACCCATAACTAGAACTAGTAAACAAAATGAGGAATTAAACACTGAAATTAGGAGAAGTAAACGAGCTCGAACCCTTAAGGACTTTGGGATTTATTTTTATGAAATTAGGAGAAGTAAACGAGTTCAAACCCTTAAGGACTTTGGGTCTGATTTTTATGTTTATACCTTAGAGGAAGATTCCCAAACTCTTAATGAAGCCTTATCTTCTTTAGATGCCAACTTATGGAAAGAAGCCATAAATGATGAAATGGACTCACTTGAGTATAATAAGACTTGGCATTTAGTTGACTTACCTCCTAGTTGCAAAACCATTGGATGTAAATGGATACTAAAAAAAGAAATTAAAACCCGATGGCACTATTGAAAAATACAAAGCTCGTCTTGTAGTTAAAGGGTATAGGCAAAAGGAAAATGTAGATTTCTTTGATACTTTTTCACCAGTCACATGAATAACTTCCATACGTGTACTTTTTCTTTTGCTGCTATCCATGATTTAGTAGTACATCAAATGGATGTTAAAATTGCTTTCTTAAATGGTGATTTAGAAGAAGAAATTTATATGGATCAACCTGAAGGTTTTGTTATCCCAAGTCAAGAAAATAAAGTTTGTAAACTAGATAAATCTCTATATGTTCTAAAATAAGCACCTAAGCAATGGCATGAAAAATTTGATAATCTAGTTATCTCACATGGATTCAAAATAAATGAAAGTGACAAATGCATTTATTATAAATTAGAAGATAACATTTTCACTATTATATGTTTATATGTGGATGACATGCTTATTTTTAGATCAAATATTCATGTTGTGAACAATGTGAAAACTTTGTTAAGTGCTAATTTTGATATGAAAGATCTCGGAGAAGCGAGTGTAATCCTTGGTATAAAGATAACTAGGTCTAAAAAGGGAATTTTCTAGATCAATCTCACTACATTGAGAAGATCTTAAAGAAATATAATTACTTTAACTACAAACCTGCATGTACTCCTTATGATCCTAGTGTAAAGTTGTTTAAGAACACTGGGGATAGTGTTAGATAAACTGAGTATGCGAGTATCATTGGTAGCTTACGTTATGCTACTGATTACACTAGACCAGACATAGCTTATGTTGTGGAGCTACTATGTAGGTTTATTAGTAGACCTAGTATAGAGCATTGAAATACAATTGAAAGGGTCATAAGATACCTTAAGAGAACTATGAACCTTGGATTATATAATAAGAAGTTTCCCGTTGTTCTAGATGGATACAGTGATGATGATTGGAACACTCTATCAGAAGACTTCAAAGCAATTAGCAGCTATATATTTAACATTATTGGTGGAGCTGTTTCTTAGAAATCTAAGTAATATACAATATTGGCTCAATCTACGATGGAGTTTGAAATGATAGCACTGGCTACTGCTAGTGAACAAGCATGCTAATTAAGAAGTCTATTAGCTGAGATCTTTTTATGGGAAAGATCGATACCAACTGTCATGATCCACTGCGATAGTACCGCGGCTATTGCAAAGATTTAAAACCGTTATTACAACGGCAAGAAATGACAAATACACAGTACTATTAGAGAATTTCTCTCTACATGAGCTGTAAGAATGAATCATATATGTACTGATGAAAATTTGGTAGATCCTTTGACGAAAGGATTACTGAGAGAGAAGGTTTTCAAAACCTCAAAAAGAATGGGACTAATGCCCTTAGAATGAAGAGTCACTTATGATGGTAACCCAACTTATAGATTGGAGATCCCAAGAAATAAGTTCAAAGGGTAATAACAAGTCATGAAGTGATATAAGATGAATCATGTTATTATGAAGTCCCATTCTATATTGTCAGAAGCATAAAGTCCTGAAGCGACCGAAAGGATGAGTTAATTATTAAAACTCTTAATGAGTTCTATACTCTATGTGGAGTGGAGTACATAGCTACAGGAGTACTCTTGATAGACTCACCTATATGAATGTGGATGTGTGGCCGCTTCCTATGAAAATTTTGGGCAAAATTTATTAGAGCATTCACTATACTGGGATACATGTGCATGGTCGTAAAACACGGGCTTTTCGAACTACACCTTGGAAAGGTTGTGTGTGTAATGTTGTTAGAGATAGAGTTCAAAACTACGAGTTACTCTAGTATATTCTAAAGCATCAACACTATGCAAATGTTCAAGTTGATAGATACCTTTTGTTTATGCACAATCTTATACTTTTAATTGATCGGTTGCTCGATGAAACTATTTTTATTTAAAATTCAAGTGGGGGATTGTTGGAAATGAATTTAAATAAAAAATTATTATTATATTTATGATCATTATTTTCATAATTATGTGACCGTTACTTTATGACCGTTATTTTTATAATTATGTGGTCATTATTTTTATGACCATTATTTTCATAATTATGCGACTGTTACTTTTATGACCGTTATTTTCATAATTATGTGTCCGTTATTTTCATAATTATATGACCGTTACACTTATTTTTCAACTATAAATAGGGGCAATAGCCCTCAGTTTACAACATAACTTAACAACTCAAAAACAATTCTACAGTTTTTCATAGCAAAATCAAAGAAAAGAAAATCCAGAATTGTTTTCTCAGATTTCCGAGCAATATAAATATTTAAGAGGTGTAGTATTCCGGACTTCATCAATGCAGTGAAAATCCGAGATAGAAAAAATATTTTGGGTTGTTTTATCCTGGGGACGACGAGGCTATGTTTTCTTGCACAAGTTTGGGCAAAGTCGCGAAACGTCTTAAAGAGAGCGACCTAGTCCGCGACTTAACCCAAGCAGTTCATTTCAGGTTATCAGTAATATTGTTCTTACATAATTTTTCACATATTTGTTCCAACATAAAACTAGAAAGAAGATTACACCGCGGCAAGAGCCTAAACACTCTGTGGCCCACGCTCTTAGATTTGCACTAAAACACCATATTTTTAGCATCCATATCCCAATTGTTCTAGATTTGCTAGCTTAGAATTCCAATTTTTTTAAACCTCTATAACACTAATCCTAATTATATTTTGTGTAACTTTTATACTATAAATATGGAGTTACGGTTAAAAAAAATAGACACAAATTGTAGACAAAAGAAAATATATAAGTTTGTAAAATTTAAATGCAAGAGGCAAGATAGGAATGGAAGAGGTAATTAAAGAGTTGGAGATTAGCCATAGATATTAGTCCTGAGCTTCTTCTTGTTCTTCTTAATTTTCTATGATTTTAATTATGATTCTTTTAGAATCCATGCCTAGGTAATTTATTTATGTGATTATAAGCAATTTCTAAACCCTAGATTATGATTTAATTAATATAATATCATGATGAATTTTTAGATTCAATTCTTGATTTTGTTTGACTCTATTTTGATCAACTAGTTTATTATTTGATTATGTTTATATCTAGTCTAAGATGTTAGTATGTAATCACTAATATTCTTATCCAAAGTGATAACTTCGTTAAAAGCTATCAATGGTTGTAATCTTATGTAATTTAGTCATCTCCCTTTTATAACTTAATACTATGAATTGATTAAATCTAGCAAGTGTTCCTCTAGGTTCTTCATGATTTAGATTGGTTAATAGATTGTCTCATTAATTAATAAATGGTAAGAAAATGTGGGAAGTCTTAAGTGTACCTAGATTTCTAAATCTAAAGTTGAGAATTCAATGATAGTTCTAATATCGATCCATGAAATAATTAGTTAGATTATAGGCTAGTGGTGAGAATAACCTATAATCACTTATTTCTTTTAATCTATATGCTCATTATATTATTTATTCTTTCAAGTTTTATTTTTTATTTAAAAACAATTTTCAAAACCCCCTTTGCTTATTTACTAACAAGCTAATAAGTAGTGATAGTCATTGTCACAATCTTTATGTGTCCAAAATCTTTGTTCTTAATTTACTTATAACTCATACAATTTGATCACATATACTTACGTATCTCTAAGCGTATCATCAATAATAATGTTTAGATTTAAAATAAAGAAATTTGAACCTACTTTATTGGCATGATTAGTCTTAAGATAGTATTCTTCATAGATTTCTTCCTCTTACTCCATGGACTCAATAACTTTTGTTTTTCCTTTTTTCCCTTTTATTGGATTACACCAACAAGTTTTAACCTCATTACAATCAAATGAAAGTCCTTTTGATTTAAAAAAAAACCTTCGATGATTGGAGATGTAACTTTAAAAAAAACCCATGTCGCTTGATATAACTCTAGAAATATAGTGATATTCTAGAAAAATGCACATGGGTTTGTTGGTTTAAATTAAATAGTTTGAATGTTACTAATAAGATTTCTACATACACTCACATGGAACTATATTATTTTGAAGAATTCTAGAGCAAAGGAATGGTTATAGACATCTACTAATGTTTATTGTGTTTATTAGATATTTGGAACATAATTGCAATTAAGCTCTAGAGATTAAATATTAAAAACTATTTGTGATGACTTATTTGGCCTTTGGTTGATGACTAGCAAAGAGAAAGTGTAAGGGAGTTTAATCTAGACCATTTTATACATATATTTGTACATTAATTCTCACATATTTATAATAAATTGTGGTTCCTTATGCACATTATATGTTTATTCAATTTTATCCAAGTGTTTAGGGATGAAATGAGAAAAAAGAGGCAAAAACATATATTTAGAGAAAAATAGAATACTAGATCGATCAAGGAGTCAGGGAAAGAACGAAAAGAAAGTTTTGATCAATCTAAAAAAAAGACTTGATCGACTGAGCTTCGACTAAGCGCTCTCAAGTTGGAAATAATTTAAGGTTAGATTAATCGAGAAGGGTCTCGATCGATTGAGAAATCCAATCAGCACTCAGATCTAGCTTTTTAGCAGCTGCTTTCAATCTTGGAAATTGGATCAAGAAAATTCTAATCCAACTCAGATTAGGCACAAAAATACATTATATAAACAACCTAAGGGTCTTCAAAATACAACAATTGCAACAAGGAACAAGACAAATCAAAGAGCACATCTAGGGCAACTTTTGGAGATCTTAGTAAGTTTTTCTTAACCCTTTTCTTTATAGTTTTCTATGGTTATAAAAAATGACTCTTGTAGAATCAATGCCGAGCTAATTTTAATAATGTGATTGTGAACGTCAAGAAAATTTAAATTTAAATTCTTGATTCTTGATTCTTGGTGTATTTAATTCTATATTTAAATGTTAAAATTATGCATGTTATGAATTAGGGTGTACAACTAGTTTGTTGCATAAAGATGTTTATATCTAGTCAAGGATTCTAATACATAATCATTAATATTTTTATTAAAAGTGGTACCTTGTAGTTGATGTCAAAAGTAAGGTTGAATGCATGCATTAAAGGTTAAGCAATTATTCTAATCTTGCCTAGTTTATCTATCATATTTTTAGATCTTAATACAATAAATTAATTAATTCTAATAAGCATACCTCTAGGTTGTTTAGGATTTAGGTTGGTTATTAAGATAACTTTTAATCAATTATATGGTAAGAAAATATGTGAAATCTTAAGTGGAAATAGATTTTTAAAACTAAAGTTATGAATTCAAAATAGTTTTAAATTATGAAACTGATTTAAAACTTAAGAAATTAATTTACATTTATGACATGTCTAATTAAATTATAGGATAGTGGTAAAGATAGTTTCATGATCACATATCTTTCACAATGATCAAAACCCCTATTTAATGATTTTAATTAACACACTAACAAACTACGAATTAGGAGTAAATACTATTAACAATCTTTATGGGTACGACAACCATTGTTCTTAAATTACTTATCACTTGTATGTGACCATGTATACTTGTGTGTTCTTAATCGTATCAAAAGCCCAAAAGATTTTGGGGCTAAATGTTGAGTGTAATTTAATACATTCACGTGGCAACTAAAGAGTGATCCCAATAAGCAAAGATCCTTAGAAGCATTTTTGGGTCCCTGACTTTTAGCATGGCCTCCCCCACTCTTTCCTCCAACAAACTTTCTGTCTGTGGCCTTTGAGCTCTCTTTGTTTGTGGAGTAATCTAGAAGGCTCCTCGTTCAAATCACGGGAAAAGGGGAAGGAAAGGGAGGATTGTGGTGCCTCGAAGCCCCGTGTGACGTTCTTCATATGGGACGAACTGCATTGGGCACGTGAATGTCCGAAAAGGAAGGCCTTGAGTGCCTTAGTTGCTTCCACTCATGACCAGAATGGAGGTGAGATGGACGAAGGTGCAAAGATGGGTTCTTTGCGCCTACTTAGAGCAATACAAAGCATTCTTTACAAACTCTCTTTCTATTCTCTTTAGAGTGTTTCATTCGGACTGAAAGGCACGCTTAGTGCAACGGACCGTGCTAAGTGCCGCACGATCGCTACTTGAAATTTAAGGTCATGACAGTTGGTATCAATGTTGTATGATCATATAAGTATGACCACGTGATAATCTCAATAAAGAAAAAAAGGCTAGTAATTATCCTCTAATTATCAAAATGAGATAATTACGAAGAGATAACCACAATACTACAAGTCTATCTACATGGAAAAGAGATATGTATTAGATCTATTTCCTATATATATTGACGATTTTATACATTCACATGACAATAATTAGAAAGTCAATTTCTCTCACGTAACAAAGAAAGACATGCAAATACTCTTTTTTTATCTTCATCATAGAACAAAATATAACTTTCTTCTATCTTCATCAAATCTCACTATTGACTTAAGCTAAAGGCAACCCCCACCATAGTGGTCTGAGATCCTAAAGAATTGTTCTATCTCGTGAATCCATGGAAAACAGTTCTACTTGGTATTAACAAAAATCTACATTAACAATACATATAAATATAAATGGAATAAATCAAAAAGTTGGAGATAGGTAGTTAAGATGTCAAAATAATAATCATAAACGACACTTTATCAATATTTTTCAACCTTTTATCGATAATGTCACGACAATATCTATATTATTAATGATAATTTATCGATATTTCCCCAACATCGATATTTTGTCAACATTATCACAAACAATGTGTATAGATACCAAAACCTCTAAAACACAGATATTGTCGAGATATTTTGACATTTTCATCATTGTTTCTTCCCATGACACAAATATTAGGAGGGGTTTTGTTTCAAATTTTGGAATTTAATATATTAATGCATTTCCTTGGTGATTTATTCTATACTCCTGAACGAATCACCTTATCTGGTAACATCAAACCTCATTGTGGTTTAAGACAAAAGACCATTTGGGACGATGGTTTGATGTGGAGGTTCTGGTGGTCTATGAATGCATTTTTATAGGCTATCTTAATCCAAATGGCATAAGTTTTTTTCTTTCTCTTTCTGTTCGCAGAAAGTATTTCTAGGGAGAGATTTTCTGATGAAAAGGTTTAATAAATATGCTTGTGGTTGTAGAGTTTCCCAGGCAATTCCTACCTTCAGACGAGGGATTATTGTTGCTCCTGTAGTAGATTGTGTGTATACTATCTGTTAAAAATACTAAATGAGGCGAGGAACCCTATTAAACCAAGAAATGCATACCTGCTTGTGCACAAATTAACAATATTAAGTTGCAAGTTCAATTTGCTACATTTCAGAAGGGAAATCCACACATAACAAAACAAAAGCAGACCAGTACTTGAAACATTGGCAGAGTGGCCTTGCCACGATGGCCAAAAGAGGACTTTAAGCCAGCAGTCACAGGCGTTCGGCAACATACCTAGCTAAAGCATCTAATGGTTTGGTGGTGTTAACATCTCCTACTCCATGGCACCTAATCTTGATCCGAGCAAGGTAATCAACAGCAATCCAAGGGAAGCTCAACATTATTACATTCTCCAAATCATATAGTTCACCTAACTCCAGTGACTTCTTTACCCATATAGGATGATAAGTAACCTTGTACCATGCTGAAGCCTTCTGTTCATACAATATGTTCTTCTCATCATCAGTCAGCTGCTCCAAATTTGAGCCCGTCTCAAATATTAGCCTAAATTCTTTCTTCAAGGCATTATAAGAATGCTTCAGCCTCTCCATGAGTTCACCTTGCTTCCGGCCGTTATGCTTCGGCATTGACCAAACATGTCCAGTTACAACCTCTTCTTCTCTCTTTACCTTGTATTGTCTCAACAGACCCCTGAGTTGTGTATCATAACTGCACTTTTGATCCCATGCATCAAGTACCAAATCAGATGCTCCAGGCACCTGAAGTTCAGTATCATAAGGAACATCGCCAAGCAAATTCAGCTCAGAAGATGTCTCCACATCTTCATTGTACCCATCTTTAACCTTCCGATAGAGTCTCCCCAAAATTTTATTAGATTTGTAGGAAAGATACTCCTCTTTACCCATAAAATCTGGATATTGTTTAGGCTTAAGACATGTAGGCATAGTCACGATCTTTCCAGTTTTTGGAAAATCAACTGCTGTTGCTGCTAACTCTGCTAGTTTTAAGCAATTTTCATCAAACGCCCCATGAGTGCTGATGTCTGCATGTACTACATGAGCATTACAGATTGGCCCAAGCGTCTCAGTTACAATGTTTTTAACAAAAAAATCTATTATGTCCTGCAAATTTAACACAGACCATAAGAATTCCCTTACTATCAAATAACGCAGAACTTGTCAAAGGAAAATCAACAATGTTTTCAGATCCAAACAATCGAGTAAATCAAAGAAATCTACAAACTTTATATAATGCTCCAATTTTCTTGGTATTTTTAACAAGTGTGATAATTGGTGTAATCTGATTTAATGTGACAAAGCTGACCTTGTAAGAGATATGTTACCAAAGGAGGATACAAAAATCATGATTCTATACAACCCAAAAAAAATTTATGTTTTATTAGCATGAAGAAAAAAATGCTTTAAAGTGCTCATATTATGTAAGACCAGCATTTTCAAAAATTTAAAGTAATCCAAGATCAGGAGTTTTGAATCATCTTATCCAGTTGTGTGGTCATTCTCTATAATTACCATTTTTGAAGCATTCAATAATTAAATCTTAGAAAATCAAGACATTATCCAAAACATAAACATAAAAAATGATGGAATAATACAAAATGCATGGTGTTCCAAACATGGAATGTTCATAGTAGAAGTGCAGATAAAGTTCAGAAAGGAAAGAGAAGAGAGAAGCACCCGATGAGTCACAGCTCTGTTCAAATTTTTGGTTTCAGCTGGAGTGTATTCCATTGGCATTGCACTCTTCTTGTTTGGGGGAATAAGATTTTTATCCCACGTAACAAAGTACAGATCCCCATCAAGGTCACTTCCAGAGGCTTCATTTGCATGGGGCCTATCGCCCTTTTGAGGGAATAATAGGCAATCATACAAATGGTGCAAACTGGGGGCATCCACTGCTTCCAGAATTCTTATATCTCCTGGGTGAAGACAAGGATTCTTTGCTATCACAACATGGCCCGTAATTACCTGAAGACTATTCTTCGTTTCATTAAATCGAGAACCGTGCTTTGAGAAGCAGTTTTCTAGTGATGGAGTAGACACTTGAATAAAGCATTGACCTTGTTCAAGTACACTGAGCTCATCTAGGCAGCCCATCAGCCATCTACCAGAGGGAACAAAAATTTTAGCCTTTTCCCGGAGGCCCCAAAGCTGCGAAGCTCTTATACAGGTTAACATACCCCGTAGATGAGGCTCTGATTGGGGCTTGCAACCTGCAATCAACATCAGTGCTGCCAAATTTCCTTGTTCAGCACAAGATGCAGTAAGCACATCATAGGCCTCATCTGTATCGACAAACATCTGGCCTAATTTGGATATCATGGTCTCCTGCATTTTCCAAAATATGTCATCTAGGACACCCAATGATGACAGCAGGGTGACAATCTGCCTATTTAGGAAACCAGGTTGAAAACGAGTCCAAGAACAGATTTCAAGAGTTGTGTGATCCGTCTGGAACTTGTTCATACTAGGCCTCAAGGAAAGCCGAAATCGATCACCCTTTTGTGGCCAGCAAACCACAACACCCTTGCAGCCGGCATATCTAATCTGAAACGCACATGGTGGGCTCCTTGTATCCAATTTTAATTTTTCCACGACTTCCATAGCAAGATCAGGAGCAATCATTCCAATTCCATCAGAAAAGGTATAACCATTCCTCACAATATCTTCAAGCTCTTCAACTTCAGTTGCTGGAACTTCAACTGTAGCATATGTAGATGAAAAGCACTGACCCATCCTAGCAGCACACTTGGCAATGTTTTTATTTAAGAACTTACCCATCCAACTTCTGATGTCAGCCACACTTATCTTCCTGTTCCTATCTTCAGCAAAGAACCATGCAGAACGGTCCCTTAACTGATTGGAAGAAAAGGCCAAAAAGGAGTATTTCCGACCACACAAGTCAAACCCATGAAGCAGAATGCTTCTTACTCTCTCAAATGCCTTTGTCTTCTGAGGATAGGAGTTTGATGTTATTGCCTTCACAATAGGAGCTACATAATACGTGAGAACATTTGAATTGAGGGTCTGCATGCCTTCATCCATAAAAGTAACCCTTAGAAACCGATCAGCCACTTCTTTATATTTTCTAAGAACTCTATTAGAGAGTTCAACTTCAGGTGGAAGACAATAGGCTTTGGTCGGTGTAATTACTAGCCTTCTAACTTCAGCAATATCATCTGACTTCTTAGGAATCTTAAAAAGTTTAGGGTTCCCAAGTAACCATTGTTGCACTTGTTTCAGCCTGGCACAAGCATCATAAACTGGGCATTTGTATGAATATAAGTGTTTTAGAGCAGCCACATTCAATTCCTTTACTTGATTTCTCAGCAAATCAAAGAAATTGTAAGAAATTTGATGATGATTAAATATCCCTTTGTGCATGACAGCATTCACAATAAACATCACCTCAAAATCAATGCCTTCCGGACAATGAACGTAGAAGAAAGGATCTGGAATTGGAATCCCAAAATCAGGTTCATCACATACTCTCAGTGGCCACTTCAACAATACCTCCTGTACCCTTCTTTGTTTAAGAAATTCTATAACCTTTTCCCACTTAGTTGAATAGCGAGGTGGAATAGAGACCCTGTAAAAGTTGCAGCGCCCAATCGCTCCACTAGATGTGAAATCTGTGGTTCGGATCCAAGGATCATCATCATCCAACAAATCAAATGGAACTGATACTTCAATATCATCGTCAACAGTTCTATACCAAACATGAGGTGATGAAGCCAGCTGCAATAGAATATCAAGATGTGATGTGTTTGTATATTGTTTGATATCTTTGATATCTCTAACTGAAAACTCTATTTTAAAATCACATTTGATCACAGTATATTCGCTGGTCCCTTTGAAAAAGAAAGCAGTATCCCTTGTGAAGCAAAATTTGCACTTGTCATCAAAGGGATCCACTAGAAAATTAATCCCACAAGGAGGTCCTCTCCAAGTAACCATAAAGTCATCTTGATTTACTAAGTTTCCAATTTCCAGATACATAATAGATAACTTGAACGGGTTAGTAGTTCTCCTCCTCTGGTTAAAGCGGGATGGATTTGCAGGCCCCAAGATTACCTTCAATGGTTTATCATTCAGAATAAGCTCACAACGCCCAGCAGCATTCAAGGCCCAAGTTGCTGAATCAGGCAAAGCAAAGTGCACAAAGGCATGGGGATCTACTCTGTCATAGTTATTAGTTTTACTAGGACCTACTGCACAACTTATATCAAAATTTGGATAAGACTCCCTTGGAGTTGAAGAGTTCTTTAATCTACACCTATAAACAAGCCCAACTTTATTTTCCAAGAAGTCTGTAAGGTCTTTTGCTTTGACACGACGGTCAAATCCGCCAATACTAACTTGAGTTACCTCTGTGTCTTTCTCACTCGCTTCTGAACCCATTTTCTCAAGATCTGCCAATAATCAAATGTAAAGACACTCTCCAAAGTAAACAAACTAGTCAACCTAGCATGAAAAACCCAATACTGATATTAGAACATAGAGCAATAGAAGTTGAAAATTAAGATGTTTCTCTTGTGACAAAAATAATAAAGCATATTCTCATATAGCTTAAAACCCAGAAGAAAAAAAATACATATTGTAAAAATTATGAGTGTTGGCGGTATGCTTAAACAAAACATCCAAATATAATTTTAATTTCTAGGTGAATCTTTTCAAGAATATTTTTCAAACCAAAGAAACTATCGAGCTCCATCAAACACATCTATATGTCTATTTTTATGTATATTAGATTTCATATTAAGCACATAGGAATATTTTACATATGGGTCATTCGATCGTTCAAAATATTTCTAGATCTACCAGGGTGAATAGATCAATCGAGAATCATTCTAACTTGATTAAAAAATTCCTGAATTAATTTTCAATTGAGGTAGATTGATCGAGGTACTAATGTTCGATCGATCGAGCACTAAATCGATCTAAAATTGAGTAGATCGATCTACCTGTTTAAAAATTTATTTTTTATTATCCTAGATTGATCAAGGATTGATTAGATCGATCGAATTTTTTGGCTTGATCAATCAAACATGACCTAAATCGATTGAGCTGCCAAATTTTCAACTTTAATCAAATTTTTATTCGAGCCAAACATTTTAATTACTATTTTATCCCTATTATTTACTGATCTATGAATCATTTAATGAGAAGAATTGTAATTGGACTTTAACCTAATATTAGGACTTCAATTTTCCCATACAAAGAACCTAATGCTCTATATTTTAATAAACACTTGAATCAACTTTTGTATTCTAAATTTTATCTCTAAACCTATTTTGCAAAAACTATTCTAGTAAGTTTTTTTCATTAATTAAGTTATCAAACATTTTGTGAATGTGTTTGATTGATTGATTAACAAGTCAACAATATTTAAGTTATTGTACTTAAACATCTATTCTAGTGTTGCTAGTGATTTTGATTTATCTGTTATTCTATTAAATCATCTAGCTAATATTTTTCATTGTTTAATCCACTCTACGACACACTTTACACTTTTATTATTATGCTAACTTTTCATGTGCCAACTAAACGGGTTCGATAACTCGTGTGTTTGGAGTTTATCGACACGTTGGTCAGGATCCGAACACCTTGCTTGTGGAGACGATGAAAGAAAATGGAGGCTTACAAGTAGATTAATTAGAGGCATTACCTTGGTGGGTAATTGGAGTCCTAACCTTATAATCAAAGATTATTTTCATAGTGAATAGTTAAGTTGTCCGATGAACCGTTGATTTGTCTTAGATCATTGTTGTAACCTATGTTATTTTCACCTAAAAATCTCGTGTAATTTTTTTTTCCATTATTTTATTTATACATGACTACATGTCGACTGTCTGTAAAAAATTTAATTTTTCATATCCTCGCTAATTATTTATTCACCCTCTTCTAGCTAATTAGATCTGTAACTAAATAAAGCTTCATTTGGTATTAGAACGGATCACTAGATTTACTTCGTGTTTGCTTAGGACCTTGTTATGAATCATTTGAGAAAGGGTTCTTCTACAACACGTGAATCTTATTTTGATGGGTCTTAATTACCCATATTGGAAGGCTCGTATAAGAGCCTTTCTATTATCTATAGATAAGAATGTCTGGAACTCTGTACTTTATGGTTGGGAACCACTTACAGTTACCAAAAATAATGTAGTCACTACTAAACATAGGAAAGATTGAACCACTGAAGATTAAATTGGTAGTAACTGAAATCAAAAAAGTATTAATGTTATCTTTAATGTTGTATCTCTTAATGAGTTTCGTCGTATGTCTCATGCTGATACTGCTATATTTAAGACTACCCATGAGGGCACCACATAAGTTAAACTAACTAAAATTTTCATGCTTAATACTTAATTAGAAAATTTCGGGATGAAAGAGATAAAACTTTTCTGAATTCTATGCTAAATTAAGTGATATTGTTAACTTTTCTGCTGATCTTGGTGAAAAAATCGAAGATTTCAAGTTCGTCAGAAAAATATTGTGCTCCTTATCAGATCACTTTCATGCAAAAGTCATCGCAATAAATGAAAGTAAAAATGTGAACACCATTAAAATTGATGAGGTAGTTGACTCGCTCCTCACTTTTGAGATAAGCTTTCGAACACCTACAAAGAACAAAGTTATTTCCTTCAAAACAACAATGATTGAGGATAGTGACAATGTTGACGAAGAACTAGTACTCATAGCAAAAGATTGAAGAAAATCTTCAACAAAAAGAATCCTCAAAACAAATGACAATCAAGTCCTTAAAAGGATCAGAATCTGAAAGAACTCAAATCTATAAGTTTTGATGGTACGAAATCTAAACCCACTAGATCTCAATGTTTTGATTGTATAGGTTATGATCACTTTGCAACTGACTGTACAAATAAGAAAAACAAAACTGGAAGAGCTTTCAACACTACACTTACTGACTCTATTAGTGATAATAAAACTCCAATTGAATCAAAAAATAATGACACCAATTTTCTGGCATTTACTGCAACAATTGGTCTACACTATAGTAAGTTTGATACTGATTCAGACAATGAGAAAAGTGACTCTGAATTCTTACTTAATAAATTTAATGTCACTAACATTGATGAATTATTCATAGTTTTAATAGGATTAAAAAAGAAAATAATAAGTTACTTAACTAAACTTAATGATAAACTAAAAACCTATGAAATAAATTCATCGGTACATGAAAAAGAAAAACTTGATTTGTCTGAAAGTTTTAACAATCTGAATTCAAGTCTTGCAAGTTTAGAAAAGAAAAAACGAAATCTAGTGCAAGAACTTGAACAACCCAAAAAAGCCATAAAAGGGATAACCATAGGAGCTGAAAGGTTGAACAAAGTTCTACATTATGGAAAGTCAGTTGGAGACAAGAGAGGTTTAAGATATGTAGATGAGCACACTATGTTATTTTCTTCAAAAACAACGTAGTTTGTCAAACTTTCAAACATGTATTATTCACATGCTACACCTTCAGCATCAAGAACTGAATTAATAAAGACTTCTAACTCTACTCCTATTGTATCGTAATATTGTAATATACACAAAGATCAATTGCAACTGTGATTGAAAACATGTTAAATTTGTGCATATTTATCATAACTATGGTAAGAAATTTCATATTGAACCTAATTGTAGAATTCTTGTGACATACCCATATTTTAACAATGTTTTTCATGCTTGATATTTTGGAATTAATTTTCATCATCCCTACATGATTATTGCATCTACACCAACGATGAAAATGAAAAATAAAGGCAAAAATAAGGGTAAATCCAAGAACATGCAAAAATAACTAAGTCAATTGAATCCAAAACTAAAAATATTGCGAAATCAAAATTCAAGAAAATTTGGGTTAGAAAATATTGTCTTTTTTTGAGCAACTAACCGTCTTTCTCTTCCACCTAGGAATTTTTATTTTGTGGTTGATTGACCCTAGATGAGCATGTTAGTTTAACTAGTTTAATTGTTTATTTAAAATTTGTTATTTAAAAAAAATCAAGGGAGTAGAATTGTTATAACATTAAAATAAACTTCAAATATTATTTTGATTTATTTTTATTAATCATTCATTGTGTAATTGAGTATCTTGTTCTGTATATTTATATTTCTCCTTACATCTAGTGATCGATGTTAATAAAGAACTCAGTCACACACTTACTGGACATATAAGTATGTCATGCTTGAAATTCATAATTAATTATGTGAGTTTTTAGGGCTTGAAATAATCTTACCTATAAAAATTATAGTTGAACTCTATCTTTCCTTTTATAAAATGCTACTATAAAGAAACAATTAGTTCTGAGAGGGATATCTACTGTGATGTGTGAAACTACCTCAATGAGCAAAAAAACTGCATCAAAATTAGTGTGAAAGTCATCATATAAAGTATTTCGATTCTTGCATAATTCCTTTACCAAAAAAAATTAAAAGAAAAACAAAAAATATATACAAAAATAGTTACATGCACCAAAAGAAAAATCCACAAATGATTATGCAAAAAGAAAAACAAATAACCAATCTCTTATAAAAAATGATCATAAATAATAAGAGGGAATTCAAAAAAATTAATTAAATTCTCTTGGTAAGTAAAATTTTATTTTATACAAGTTTGAATTCAATTGTAATTCTTTCATAATAAGTGATACTCTCTTCCTTTAAATCTCTCATAACTAATTATAAATGGATTAATTGACATACTGTTACATTTCTAATATTTTATACTTTGAACAATTGTCAATATGTCATTATATGTGTTGAAGAATATATGTGTGCTTTATCAGAATATTTATGCATATTGTGAATAATTCAATTTTGTTAAAGAATGATTTTTATTTCAAAATTAATTATTTGAGTGAAGTTCATGTTTAAATATATCTACTACCTTGATCTAAAAAAACATACTTTTATAAAAACTGTCTAAATTATTTATTTATTTTTTTGAGTGTATGTGAAAAAATTTAGATATAGGACTTCGGGTGAGTTTTGCAATTTTCAAAAATTATTGTCGATCAATTGAACAGATTCAATTTATATACTCTTATTTTTCCCTTAACCCCCACAAACCCTAACCCCCTTCTATGCCCTTCATTTCAATTTTCACTCAAAAGTCCATCAAATCCACTCATTTTTGTTCCTATTTCACTTAGAAATGATTGCTATTCACTTTTCAAGCATCAATCTCTACAAAAAAAATCACATTCAAGCATAAATATTTTCAACCATTTTTTTCCATTTTTCTTCATTTTCTCTCCAAACAAACACATTTTTTTATTCAAAAATTGTCATATACTCCCCTCTATACCCCAACAACAGTTCATTGCCTTTAGTTTTGCAAATTTTTGGGAAAATTCCATCAGTTTGGATATTTTTCAATTCAAAGCATATTTTTGTCTTTCGGGTTTGTGCTCAGTTTTCTAATGGTTGCTAGGCAACATAAACTTCCTTATAGTGCTCTTGCTCTACATTCATCTCAATGGTGGGACGACAAATGTGAAATAAGATATATCAAACTACTTTATCAAAAAGTCCAATTTTGTACAAAAGTGGAATAACTTGGATTGAGTTTCACAAAATAGGAATCACACGAGTCATTAGGATTCTCTGGGTTGACAATCCTTGTTCACACCAACAAAATTATGTTACCCTACCCTCATTCATGAATTTTATGCCAATATTTCCCAAAAATACGTCACCCTGAGTCAATGAGTTATAAGGTTTTCGTTCAAAATAAAACAGTTGACATCTCAGCCCAAAAAATCAACACATTTTTATCTATCATGAAAACCCAGAATGCCGGTTTTTACTTGGAACGGTATAGCATAAGATGCCATTTTCACCTTTCTTGGGTTGGAGCCACAACATGGGCGTTCTTAGCAAGAATTATTGCAGTAAGATAATGGCTACGAGGAGTTGAAAGGCATTATGGCATTAAGATTTTCAAGGTTTAGCCAAGGCTTAGCTCAGAACCCTACTACTTGCTCTGCTCTTTTTCTTTGGACACATTTGGCATGATTCTCGAACCATATTCAAAGATGTTTTTGTTGATATTTATCCATATTTGGATGCTCAAAGTAATAGATAGGGATGATAGGATTTGAACCTATGATATTTTGTACCCAAAACAAATGTGCTACCAAGCTGCGCTACATCCTTTTCTATCAATCTACCTATATCTTTATATAATAAATCTTATAAGGACAATAACCATACTAGATAATATGATTTAGTATAGTAGAAAGAAAACCTATGAAGACATAAAAAAGGAAAAAGAGGGATGTGACTTTTCTCGCTTTTGGCATAACAAGCCCCCAGCGAGAGGCCCACACGATGGGCTACTAGCTCAGTGGTAGAGCACGCTCCAGATAATTATGTCGTTGTACCTAAGCTGTGAAGGCTTTCAGCCACATGGATAGTTCAATGTGAATTAAGAATTCTCGTAAAAACTAAGGTCTATTCGTCTTGAATCAGGAGTTGATGAAACCTTCCATAGGAATCTCTCAAAAAACTATCAACTTATATTATGAATTAATAATATCAACCAATCATAACGGCTTCTTAAAAGACCGTGATATTTGATTCACCAAATACATCATTATTGCATACTCTTTCATATGTGTAACGTAACCCAATCTTTATTTTTTTTCAAGTTTTGAATCTCTTATCTTTTTTTGAACCGAAATATCTTTAGGTCTAGAAGGAAGTTATGGGCATTACATTCATGCCTTTACACAATAATCAAAGATTCACACGATTCTTTAATAGAATAAAATCACAAAAAAGAATATGTCGTTACCATTTTGAAACAATTCAAAATCACCTAAGTAATGTCTAAACCCAAATGATTCAAGGCAAAGATAAAGGATCCTAGAATAAGAAAATACCCTTTTCAATTCTATTTTTCCAACAACTAGATTAGAATGCAGAATTCAAAGAGATTCTAAAGAATACAAACAAAAAAATGGTTAAATGTTGCTCAATAAATGAAACACTCGAGGGATTTCCTTGAGTTATTTGAGAATTATCTAACTTGAGTTATGGGATCTACATCTAAAAATATTTTCTTTTCTGGTTGTATAAGATGTTTTTTTGTTGGAATTTTTTCATTAGATTGAAAAGAAGTAGTTAGTTGTCCTGTAACAAAATAGTAGCTGGTATTCAATAAGAGAAAGTAAACAAGAAATAAATAATAATAAATATTCATGATACACGCATTATTGTATTAGAACCAAACGATCTTTCTTAACCTAATCAAGGGTTAGACTGTTGTGTAATTTGGAAAGACAAAATGTAAACCTTGGTTTTGAGTAATTTGATCATATTCATTTTGTATGCTTGATAGGTGACATTGGAAAATCAACTATCTCATGATCATCTGCCCAAACATCAAAAAGACATATCCATTGATGTTAGTACCAATGGAGAAGAAGCCAGCGGAGCTACATATGATATTTTTAGGAATGATATAAAAAATATGACTGCTTTTGAACCTTCTTGTCGGGACTTGTTTGAAAATGAAGTACGTACGAGAATGGAAGCACTGTCAACCAAAGTGGATGGTATTGAACAAAGGATGATTGCAATGGATGAACGACAAGAGGCAATGTATTTCATGATCAAGGATATCCACTCATAGTATGGGTTTCAACCTCCAGGATAATGATTTATCTTATTTTGTTATTTTGTATTGTTCTATTGGTTGTTTCGAAGTCATTTTGTTTTTAAATTTTCATGTTTTGAAGAGTATTTGATATTTGTTTGCTACTGTACATGGATCATATCAACCAATACACTACATGTGCTTCACCTGTTAATGTGTACTTCGTCTATATGTTGCTTATTTTCTTGAATTTGCTTTTAGATTTCTCATTCATCTTAAATGAAAATGCAACATTTATGCTTGTATTTTTTTGAGTTGTTTATTCATATGATAAAAAGAGGAATAAAAATTGAAACTTTAATCGAAAAATTCACAAAAAATGGAGTTGTGTTTTTCATTTTTATCTATTGATTACTCACTTTTATGAATATTCTACTCTTTTCTATTGATATATACACTGAACTAATTAATAATGAGTCTTTCAGGACAAATTGCTTGGTTATTTATGCTTTTGTGTTTCAATATAAACATAAGTTATCAAGATTCAAGTGAAGATAGTTTCATCGGATCATAGGATAATTTCATTATGTAAAATTTATTTTTTTATGAGTATTGTATAATGAGAGAGAGGTTTTATCACACAAATATGCCAAAAGAGAAGATTGTAAGGTTCATGAGTATTGGTAATATTCATAAACAAAACATCAAAATGTAATTTTAGTTTTTAAGTGAGTCTATCAATAATATTTTTCAAGCCAAAGAAACTATCCAACTCCAATGAACACATCTCAAATATATATTTGTTTTTATGCACGTTAGATTTCATATTAGACATATAAGAATATTTTACATATAAATCACTTGATCGATCGATACATGTTTAGATCGATCGAGGTGAGTAAATCAAACTAGAATCAATCTACCTTAATTAAGAAATCTCTGAATTAATTTTTAATTGAGGTAGATCGATCAAGGTATTAATATTAGATCGATTGAACACTAAATCGATCAAAAATTGAGCATACCGATCTACCTGTTTCAGAATTTATTTTTTATTACCCTAGATCGATCGAGGATTTATTACTTTTTGGCTCGATCAATGAAGCTCGACTTGGATGGATTAAGCTATAAAGTTTTCAACTTTAACCAAATTTTTACTTGAACCAAACATTTCAATTACTATTTTGTCCTTATTATTTACTGCTCTATGAATCGTTTAATGAACAGAATTGTAATTGGACTTTAACCTAGGGTTAGGGCTTCAATCTTTCCTATATAAAGCACCTACTACACCATATTTTAATAAACCACACTTAAATCAACTTTTGCATTCTAAGCTGTCTCTAAATCTGTTTTGCAAAAACTATTTTAGTAAGTTTTTTTCATTAGTTAACTTATCAAACATTTTATAGTTGTGTTTGATTGATTAAGAAGCCTACAATATTTGAGCTATTATGCTTAAACGTCTATTTTAGTGTTGTTAGTGATTTTGATTTATCTATTTTTCTCTTAAATCATCTAGCTAGGGTTTTTCATTGTTTAATCCACTCTAAGACACACTTTACACTTGTGTTATTGCACTAACTTTTCACGTGCCAACTGAATTGAAACAATAACTCATGTGACTTGAATTCATCGAAAAGTTAGTCCAGATCTGAACACCTTGCTTGTGGAGGCTTGTAAGTAAGTTACTTGGGGGGCATTACCTTGATGGATGGTTTGAGTCTTAATCTTGTAATCGGACATTATTTTCATAATGGAAAGTCAGGTAATCCGATGGACAGGTGGTTTTTCTCTTAGAACATTGTTGTGACCTAGGTTGTTTTCACCTAAAAATTTGGTGTATTATTTTATTTTTCCGCATTATTTTACTTGCATGTCTGACTGTCTACGAAAATTTTAATTTATCATATTTTCACTAATTATCTATTCACCCCTTCTAACTAATTAAATCTGTAACTAAATAAATTTTCACATATATATACTAGTCATCAGTACGTTCATTGCACATGAAAATTTATACTTATGAATGAAATAGAGAATTATTTTTATTTATGATGATTCATTTCTATTACAATATTTTAAACAAATTGTGAAAATAATTATGAATTAGGAGTTCATGCATTGAAGAACAAGGCAAAAAATCGGAGAGAGCATAAGAAAACTCAAAGAGAGAAAAACTTAATGAGTTTGAGAGTTTTCTGTATCTGTATTCTGTATATTTCTTACTCAATTCTATAATATCTGTTGCCTCCCATGGACCTAGGTGAATTGTCGAACCACGTAAACCGCTTTGATATATTCATATACCGCTATTTATTACTTCCGTGCACAACAAATTGGTATCAGAGCCAAATATAGCAGTATTATATATCAAATTGAAGCTCTCGACGAGACAAACACAACGGTGAAATAATCGCTCAAATCGAAAGTCAGAATCACCACCAAAAACCACCGGAGTGCTGCTGCTAACAATTGAGTCAACTCACTGAGTTGGATCGAGTCAAGTCAATCACTAGTGATATGTGGACCGAGTTGGTCCATTTTTTCATCCGTTTTCAGCTGAGTCAGACCTATTCCTAGCTAATTGGACCATTCCGGATTCAACTGCGAACTCTATTTTTTCAAATAAGGTATAAAATTTAAAAAAAAACACTGTTTTAAGTTGTAAGTGCAAAATTTATGTTATCCATTTGTACTTATGGCTGATAAAAGAGAGATTGAAGAAGGTGAACAAGTTGACCTTAGAATTTCTGGAAAACCAAGTTGTTCTACTCGAAGAACTATGTTGTCCAACGCAAATTTTGAGGTGGAGAAATTCGACGGCACCAATAACTTTGACATGTGGCAATATAAAGTATTAGATCTATTGTTCTAAGAAGAATCTAATATAGCCCTAGAGACCAGGCCAAGAGATTATTCAAATGAAGATTGGAATTATGTCAACCAATAAGCTTGTGGCACAATTCGAATGTGCTTAAAAAAATATCAGAAGTACTTTGTCATGAAAGAGAATGTAGTCGCAGTTCTCTGGAAGAAACTAGAAGACAAGTACATGAGGAAAAGTATCGAGAACAGACTCTACTTGAAGAAGAAACTTTTCTGTTTCTAGTACAAGAAAGGTACCCCTATGATTGAGCTCTTAGATAATTTCAATAAAATTTTGACCGATCTGCAAAATTTAGATGTTGAAATTATAAATAAAGATAAAGTTTTGTTATTGCTGAATTCATTACCTGAGAGCTATGAGCATTTAACCACAACCTTGTTATATGGAAAAGATGAGGTTAAGTTCGTAGATGTTTCAAATGCTTTGGTAAATAATGAGTACCGAAAGAAGAATCAACATGATTACAGAGACTCAATATTAGAAGCATTGACGGCAGCCAGAGGTAGGACGAACAACAAAAAATCTGGCGGATCAAATAATAGGGAGCGATCCAGATCAAAGTCTAGAGGAGAGTCATCCAAAAGACGTCCTACGAAGGACGAGTGTGCCTATTGTCACCAGAAAGGGCACTGGAAGAAAGATTGTCCAAACAAGGACAAGTCAAATAAAAATGTTGCACAGAAAGCCGATGAAGATAAAGAATCAGCCTTTTCAGTTTCATCATCAAAAACCTACTCAGATAAGTGGATCCTTGATTCTGGATGTTCTTATCATATATGTCCAAACAGGTATTGGTTTTCGAGTTTTGAGGAGCTCGATGAAAGAGTTATGCTTATAGGCAACGACAATGTCTATCAGACAAAAGGGATCGGAACAGTACGACTAAAGATGCACGATGATACAATCAGACGACTTATAAATGTAAGGTATATTCCTGACCTAAAGAAAAACCTCATTTCTTTAGGTGTTCTAGATTCTGATGGAGTCTTGAAAGTTGTACGAGGTGCATTTGTAGCGATGAAGGGTACTCGGAAAGCGAACTTGTATTTCCTAGATGGGAATACAGTTACAGGAAGAGCAACTGTCTCAAGCAGTTCTGAAGAAAAAACAAATGATTTTTTCCGCCTATGGCACATGCGTTTAGGGCATGTCGGTGAAAAGGCTTTGCAAGGCTTAATGAAGCAAGGTCTTTTGAAAGGTATCAAGACTGGAAAGTTTGATTTCTGCGAGCATTGTGTAATGGGAAAACAAACAAGAGTCAAGTTCGGCACTACCATTCATCATACTAAGGGATCTCTTGATTATATTCACACGGATGTCTAGGGACCTTCTAAGAATGCTTCACTTGGAGGTAAAAGCTGGTTTGTGACTTTTATTGATGATTTCTCTAGATATGTCTGGATATACACCATGAGTCACAAAGATGAAGTTCTGGGTATCTTTCTTAAATGGAAGAAAATGATTGAGACTCAGACAGGCAAGAAAATTAAGAGGCTCAGATCTGATAATGGTGGCGAGTACAAATCATATCCCTTCTTCAAAGTTTGTCAAGATGAAAGGATAATCATACATTTTTCAGTTCCTCGTACACCACAGCAGAATGGAGTTGCAGAACGAATGAATCATACTTTAGTTGAAAAAGTTTGATGTATGCTATCTCAATCCAAATTAAGCAAGGCATTTTGGGTTGAGGCTTTGTCATATGCAACTCATATAGTCAACAGACTTCCTACGACTACATTAGATGGGAAAACTCCTAAAGAGGTATGGTCTAGACAACCTACTTCTGACTATAATTCATTGCGAATATTTGGATGTCCTGTATATTTCCATGTTAGTGAATCCAAACTGGATCCTAGAGCAAAGAAAGCTGTTTTCTTGGGCTTTAAGGAAGGAGTTAAAGGATTCCGACTTTGGTGTGGTGAATCTAAGAAGATCGTCTTAAGCCGAGATGTCACATTTGACGAGTCTGTTATGTTGAGACAGACAAATTCAGAGAAAGAGAATGAAAATCCAAACTCTTTTTAAGGTGATGCTTGAGACTCCGAAAGATCCAAAAAAGATTGCACCGACTACCGATCGTGGTGAAGATGAAATTGATGATCAAGAAGAGATCTCAATTGAGGTAAAGGTTCTCTCACCATCACCACCGATCAATCAGCAGCTAGAATCTTTTGCCACTACTCAACCGAGAAGGGAGATTAGGAAGCCTACTAGATACACAGACATGGTAGCATTCGCACTTCTAGTAATTGATGATGATGTCCCATGCACTTACAGAGAAGTCGTACAGAGAGTTGATAGTATGAAGTGGAAGATGACAATGGATGAAGAGATGAAGTCTCTACATCAAAATCAGACTTGGGAGTTGGTTCAACTTCCCAAAGGAAAGAAAACTATTGGTTGCAAATGGGTCTATGCCAAGAAGGAAAGTGTTCCTAGTAAAGACAACATCAGATACAAAGTCAGACTGGTAGCAAAAGGATATGCTCAAAAAGAAATAATAGACTACAATGAGGTATTCTCACCTGTTGTTAAGCATTCATCTATTCGAATACTATTGGCTTTGGTAGCACAGTTTGATCTCGAGTTAGCTAAACTCGATGTCAAAACAACTTTTCTCCATGAAACTTTGAACGAAGAGATCTACATGTCTCAATCGGATGGCTTCAAAGTTCCAAGATGAGAGAATTGGGTTTGCAAGCTGAGTAAGTCAATTTACGGTTTGAAGCAATCACCGCGACAGTGATACAAGCACTTTGATAGCTTCATCAGAGAGTAGAAGTACACACACAGTCAGTTTGATCACTGTGTATACTTTCGAAAACTCCAAGACGACACCTTCATTTATTTGCTTTTATATGTTGATGATGTGTTGATTGCATCTAAGAACAACGTGGAGATCGACATATTGAAGGCTCTGATGAGTTCAGAATTTGAAATGAAAGATCTTGGAGAAGCTAAGAAAATTCTTGGGATGGAAATCACAAGAGATAGAGTTGCAAGTACAGTCTGTCTGACACAGACTCAATATCTGAAGAAAGTACTACAAAGGTTTGATATTGATAAGAAAACCAAACCAGTAAGTACACTGCTTGCTCCTCGTTTTCAATTAAGTGCATTGATGTCACCTAGCACCGCCGATGAGAATAAGCAATGGTATGCAATGGTATGCACCAGACCTGATATTTCCCATGCTATTAGTATGGTGAGTCGCTACATGCACAATCCTGGTAAAGGACACTGTCAAGCAGTGAAGTGGATTCTACGGTACATCTATGGTACTGTGGATATTGGTTTGAAGTTTGAGAGAGACAAGACTGAAGGCAAGCACCCAGTCGGATATGTGGATTCTGACTATGTTGGAGATTGGGATAAACGTCGATCTACAACTGGTTATGTGTTCACAATGGTAGGAGGACCAGTTTGTTGGAGATCAACATTGCAGTCAGCTGTAGCTTTGTCTACTACAGAGGCAGAATATATGGTTGTAAGAGAAGCATTCAAAGAAACTATACGACTTCTCGGGTTGACCAAGGATTTGGATATTGTTCAGAAGAACGTGAAGGTTTTCTACGATAGCCAGAGTGCCATTTGTTTAGCAAAGAACCAAGTTCATCATGGTCGCACCAAGCACATCGATGTTCGATATCATTTTTTTTGGGAAATCGTCGATGAAGGGAATGTTATACTCCAGAAAATAAGAACTGCAGATAACCTTGCAGATATGCTTACAAAAGTGGTTACAAGGATCAAGTTTCAACACTGCTTGAACTTGATCAACGTCTCTCGAGCTTAGAGCGCATAGGGCGCATTTGGAGACAGCGTTATGAACTTTTTTGCCAAGGTGGAGATTGTTGAATATTGGTTCTAAAAGTAACAAATTAGTGGCATAATTTAAGACTTAAATTATGGCACAATTTAGGGAAAGGGAGTTTTGCTTCAACTATAAATATGGAGGACTCCATGCATTGAAGAACAAGGCAAAAAATCAGAGAGAGAGCATAAGCAAACTCAAAGAAAGAAAATACTTACTGAGTTTGAGAGTTTTATGTGAATTTGAGAAAATACTTGAGAGATATTATTAGTAAGGAAATCTGTATCTATATTCTGTATATTTCTTACTCAATTCTATAATATTTGTTGTCTCCCGTGGACCTAAGCGAATTGTCGAACCACGTAAATTTTGTATCCTTTTACCGCTTTGATATATTCATATACTATTATTTATTGATTCCGTGCACAATAGACATAAGTCCTTACAAAACCAGCCGATTCAAATACATGTTAAGGGTCTAACCATTTGAACAAATTTGTGAACCAAAATGTCTTGCCGACGCTTCTAGTCTAAAAAGATTCCGATTCACATACACCAAACAAACTACTGGATCCATGGCTCCAAGCCCATCGATTAACAGTAGAAAAACAAAGGGAAAAGTGAAAGTAACGAACTTTACAGATCAAACCCAAATCAGAACACACAATTTAGCAATGAGCAAATACAATTAATGAACAGTTTGATAAAAATAACCCAAATTGGAAAAGGTAGTACTGAGTACTGACCTTAAGAGTTTCCAACTTGAAAGCAAAATCAGGAGGAGATAATTTGCAGGTAAGAGCGTGAGTTAGTGTGGGAATGTGGAGTGGGGGGGAATACGAGTTATAACATCCATCGAGTAGGACAGGCGCTTTCAGTTAACTTCTTCGCTAATTAGCTTCCTCAACAATTTCAATTTTTTTTTTCTTTTTTTTTCTGAGAAAGCGATGGTTTTTTCATTTTCTTTTCTTTTCTTTTCCCGCATTTGTCTTTCAGTTTCATTCCCGGTTTATTTAGGGATAATATTAACAAATCCCAAATTTTAAAGTAATATCACCAAATATTTTTAAGGTTCGAAAAATATTACAAACAATTCTTAATTTAATAAATATTAATTTTTATCCATAAAAATAATAAAAATAATTAAAAAATTAAAAAATAATAGAAAGAAATAAAAACACAAAACATATTATGATGTTATTTACAAAAAATGATAACTAACAAAAAAAAAATAAAAATATAAAATACAAGATTAAATCTTAAGAAATAAGATTGATTCAAAGATTTATCATTCTCAAAATTTAAAAGAATATTTTGAATAAAATATATTGTTTATTATTGAATAAGTAATAAATAAATAATATTAGTATTATAGATGCAAAAAGAATATATAACATAACATTAATTGATAAATAAATCATTATGAATAAATTATCTAAAATTTCTTAAAAAGATAAAAGAAAGATTGGATACATTCATTCAGGAGAAATTCAAATATTAATAAAAATATTTTTTTAAGAATGAATAAATACACAAATAAAACTAACATTGTTATATAATAGAATGATAAATAAGAATGATGAATATTAATGAAAGCACTATTTTGAAAAGGAATAAATACACTAATAAAACTAACATTGTTATAATAGAAATTAAAATTTACAGCATATCCTAGGTTTACCATTAATATTAATAATAAAAACTTAAATCAAGTATTAAGTTTAGTTTATGAATTTAAAATAGTAGATTTAATTATAGAATGAAATCATCAATTTTCAATATACTACATAATAGAATATTTATTAATAAACAATTATAATAGTTCAATATATTGACGAAATAAATTAGTAAAAATATAAAAAAAAATTCAAAAAATTAGATAAATAAAAAAATCATAAATATTAATAGACTTCGAAATACCAAAAGAATAAAACTTAGATATTAAAGAAAAACTTATAATACTAGAAAAAAGTAAGAGTACAAAAAATAGTAATATATCAAGATTTATCTCTACTAAAGAAGAAGATGTTACAAAGATAAAACAAGAATTTAAAATAACGAAAGTAGTAGTTCATATCGTAATATTAGAAAGAAAATTGTATCATTATTTTTCCAATAATGTTCAAAAACAAACTACAGAATATAAAATTAGATTTTGATAAAAACCTAATAGGCATATCAAAGAAACCAAATAACAATAATAAAATCCTTAACTCTTTTAGTAAAAAAATTGATATAGTATAAGAATCAAACATCAACTCATTACAAGACATAAGTAAAACACAAAAAGAACTTCTAAAAAAAAATAAAAAAATGTGATTATAATAAGAAATTACAACAAGATATACATAAACAATTTACAAATTTAAGAATAGATGTAAATAATATACCTAGGGACAATGAAATCATAGGATATAAATTTGATTCATTTGTAGGATTAAAAGAAGAACCATCTAGGAGATCAGATACGTTGATATATAGGAATGAGAAAAGAAAGAATAAAGAAAAACTTAAAGATAAATAAGAAGTTTAATAGAATCTAGAAAAAATTAGAAAAATAGTTTATAGATCTTGAAAATAGGGACATATAAAAGTTAGTCAATTTTGTTAACATTAATCGATGAAGAATTAGTAAGATAGTAAGATGAAAATTTTTGTACAAATAAAAAGGAATATGATATAACAACAATAATCAGTGAAACTAACTTTCAACCAAAAAATATGATCTCAAAAATTTATATGAAACCAATATTATTATCAGTTCTTTATCAAGCATGAACATCTAACCTGCATAAAGAAAAAAAATAGAGAAAGGCCAGAAGAATCTGACCTTTCATATAGAAGAAAACAATAACCCAAAATGGAAGAAGAATTACATTGAGAAACTAGAGGTAGTATCTCGCCATAATTCAAACTTTTTGAAAATTATAGACTTGATCTTTTAAATTTATATTGTATAAGAGATGGAAAAAATCTTATATGAATGGTCTAGTGATATGAATGCAATCATACAAACATCTCCAACTGTACAATCAAACCTTTTAACTTATAAAGTTTTAATAGCTCACAAAATGACAACAAATGTTAAAATTTGGTTTACAAATTTAATAGAATAACAACATTTATAAAATGCATGGGAATGCTCCCACAAGTAGAAAGTATTTAGATATTGTAGTAAATAAAATATAAAAAAATATTAGTGAAGATAAAAAATACATTTCTAAATCCAATAAAAATGAAATTGATAAAGCCAAATAGCATTTAACAAATATGAAAATATGTAACATGTGTTATATAAATTTCGTTATTTGTGAATATGGAATATATTATCATACGTTATCACCATCCATGCATGAAACTTATAAGGAAATGTTTTTTCAAAAATTACCTAAAATATTACATAAAACCATAACAAAAGAACGGAATAAAAAGAAATAGAGAAACTATATCAGACACCTTAGGATGAAGCATAAGAATATTTAAAAATTGGATAATCATTAAATGTCAAAAAAAATAGGAAGATAAACATATAAGAAGAAATGATAAAATCTATTATGATATAATATATTTTAGAATGCTAGGAAAATATAGATGTAACATAAAATCTTACAAAAAAAGTATTAAAAATATAAAAAATACAAAACATTCAAAATGTATAAATTTAGAAAACATGAATTTCAAAAAATATAAGAAAATGTATGACAAAGAACCTTATAGAAAAAATTATTTTAGAAGAAAAAGGTATAAGTCATTAGAAAATAAAAATTATTCCCCATAGAGAAAAAGAATTACAAACATTGGATCTGTAATGAGGAATTATATTATTCTAATGAATGCCCTAACATGCATCAATATATTGAAGAATTTAAAAAGAAATTTTAACAAAAAGTAAAAATCTTAGAAAAAGCTTTTAAGATGGAATTAAAATCAATAGGAAATTAGATATAGATGATACTTGTATTATTTATCTATTAAAAGAAACTGAGGAGAAAATAACTAACTAAGAATATGAATACTCTTGCTCAGAAGATGAAAGATTTGTATAGTATTAAAAATCTAAACAGTATTTATATTAAAGTAGGGTTGAAATTTATAGGTTACACAAATTACAATTTACATGTGTATGTAAATATATGAACTAGTAAATATGTGTTCCCAAAAGAAATCTGGAAATAAGCACCAAAAAATTTAATTGTAAGAATTGTTAACAATACTACAATAAATTTTAATAAGATCATAAAAAAATATAGATATAATTATAGAAGGAGAAAATTTTCATATTCCTATCATATATCAACAAGAAACATAAGTTGATTTATTAATAGGAAACAATTTTCTAAACTTATAGCAAACTTTTACACAATGTTTATACAAAATAAGTCTAACAACATTAGACGATGAAATCATTTGTGCATAAAAATAAGAAATGTTTTGACTATATCAGCAAACTTTTATGCAATAACATAAAAAGCAAAAACGTGGTGAGGTAGACATAAAGCGGCAACAAAAATCTCATATAGAAAATATTTCATTAGGTATAGAAGAGAAACAAAAATCTTTTCTCAATGAAATCCAAAAAGATAAAGCCTTAACATGTATCAGAAAATTATTAAAAACAATAAGCTCAAAAAATTCTTTATATCCAAAAATAAACAAATATAAAATGATTACTAACATAAAGCTAAGACACCCTAACAAAGTCATTGGAATAAAACCTATGATTTATACTCCAAATGACAAGGTTGTGTTTGAAAAATAAATTCAATAACTTTTGAAACTAACCCCATGTTTGGTTGGAGGGAATGGAATGGAATCAGAATCGATTCCTTCCATTTTGTGTGTTTGGTTGGACAAAATAGGCTGACGGAATGAAATCGATTACTAAAAGAGAAGGAATCACAATTTCTTCTCCCCCCTTGGTAATCATAATTTCATTCCCATCTAAACTTTTTTTTTTCTAATTTTACCTTCACTTAAAATATAACCTTAAACTCAAATCCCAAACCCAAAATTTCAGAACCCTAAACCCTAAACCCAAAATTCCAAAACCCAAAATTCCAAAACCCTAAACCCTAAACCCAAAATTCCAAAATCCTAAACCCTAAATCCAAATCCTAAAACCCTAAAACCTAAACCCTAAACCCCAAATCCCTAAACCCTAAACCCCAAATCCCTAAACCCTAAACCCTAAAACATAAATCCCAAAACCCTAAACCCTAAATTCCAAATCCTAAAACCCTAAATTCAAAATTCTAAAACCCTAAACCCTTTTTAGAAAAATAATAATTTTAACCCTAAACCTTAACCCACAAATATAACCCCAAATCCTAAATCCTAAACCCTAAATCCCACATCCCAAACCTTAAAACCCTAAACCCTATTTAGAAAAATAATAACTTTAATAATATATTTCTTTTTAATTAAGTAGTAATTATTTAAAAAAATAATGATTTCAATAATGTATTTTTTCTGATGAAAAAATAGTAATTAAATGACATTATTTGAACTTTACAGCATGTAAGGGTATTAAGATCATTTACAGTTTTTTTTATTCTATTCCAGTGGCAAACCAAACACTGTAATCTTGATTCCAGTGGTCAAACCAAACAACATTGTTTTCTTTTCATTCCATTCCATTCTGATTCTGATTCCGATTCTAATTCCATTCCACGAACCAAACGCCACCTAAAAGTCATAATACTAAGTAATTCATCACACTCTAGCATTCTTAGTTAAAAAAGAAGAGAAAAAAAAAGAATAGTGATAAACTTCAAAGCATTGAATAAAGAAACCATTGATCATGGATACTTTATTCCAAATGAAGAATAATTATTATCATTAATAAAAGAAAAGAAATATTTCTCAAGTTTTAATTACAAAAGTGAATTTTGGCAAATAAGACTGTACGATAAATTTAGCGGTATTTAGTAGCTCTTAAGGATATTTCAATGGATTATTGTATCATTTAAATTAAAAAAAGCTCTAGGTATCTTCCAGAGGTATATAAATTACATCTTTAAGAAATTAAAAAAATATATACTATATTTATATAGATGATATTTTGATTTTCAATAATAAATTAAATAAAAATTATTTAAATATTGTTAATATTCTACAAGAATGCATGAAATAACGCATTGTATTTTCTGAGAAGAAAATAGTAATTGCTCAGGCAAAAATTAAATATTTAGGTTTAAAAATCGAAGATGTAAAACATAATCTAGAGCCTCATATATTAAATAAAATTTAAGGATTTCTTAGTGAATTAAAAGATAAAAATCAATTACAAAGATTCTTATGATGTTTAACATATGTTAAAACATACATCAAGAAACTTACAGAAATGCAAAAAACAATTTACAAATAAAATTGAAAAAAATCATGTTTAGAAATGGACAAAACAAGATACTTTGTATATGAATAAAGTAAAAACACAGGTAAAAAATTTGATAACTTTATATCATTTAAGTCTAGTTGATAAAATAATAATTGAAATAGATACATCATATGAATATCGAGGAGTAATTTTAAAAACAAAAGTGATGACAAAGATGAATATCTTTGTAGAGGTACATCAAGATCATTCCATGATCTAAAATTAAATTATCACAATAATAAAAATGAATACTTGGCTATCAAAAAAGATTTTAAAAAAATCACAATATATAGCTTCATATTCATTGGAAGGACAAATAACAAGAATTTTACTTTTTTAAGGACTAATATTATTGATGTTGATAAACAATGAAGATTAGTTAGATGGTAACAATTATTTAATCACTATATTTTAATGTCAAACATCTTCTAGAAAATAAGAATAGTTTACCAGATGTCCTTATAAGATAATTAGCATCTTTAAATATTTTTGTTCTTGCAAGAAGGAAACATCTTGATATCAAGATCAATATAAAATAAAAGGAGATAAAAATCCTTCAAGAACAACTCGAGGTTTTATACCTAGAGAAGTATTTTTTTGGAGACAAAAATTAAATAGGAAGAACCTAACAATATAAAATGATTTTAATGTTTAATTATCCGGTTTGATTTAGAGTAGTGTTCTTTTATTTGTTAATACAATCGCCCGGTAGTTAAAGTGAAGCTTTATCTCAAAAGTTTTTATAAGAATTATTATTTGAAAATATATTGATAACATATTTTCAGTAATAATATTAAATTTTGAAAGTTAGTACTTGGATAATTAAATTTTTAGGTTTAATTTAAACACTTTAAATAAAGTTTAAAATGTCTAACTCCACCAAAGGTGGTATTTAAATGGTTCATTTTCAATTTTTTAGAAAGAAAAAAATTAATTTAATTAACCAAATTAATTATCAACCCCACCAATAAGTGTTAATTGATTCGTTTAATAAGAAAAAATATCTAACCCCACTAAATGTGATATTTATATATAAAAAAAGAATCAATAAATATTAATCTATATCTTTAATAACCTAAATAATATGAGCAGACATAATTAACTTAATTATTATATCCATAAATACCTCATTGTTATAAATGATAAAAATCTACATAATTGTTTATTGAATCCATATCTATGTTTATTTTTTATGTTATTAGATTAGAAAACACGAAAAATCAAAATATCATGACATGATGTTTATGATTTAATTTCGTTTTTAAGAGTTTGAATAATAAATTAAAAACCACATATATTCCTTCCTTAGATCGACCTTGGGATCATACTTGTCATTTTCTATAAAATGATCCGTGCACTTGCGAAAGTTTTATAAATATAAAATCAAAGTATTTGCAAGATCATTATTGCTAATCTAATGCCAGTTTTGTCTCATCTATACATCTACATACTAACACTTAAATAGGATCAACAATTGGATAAATTTTCTACTCTCTTATTCTTTAATTTATAATTATTACGTTGAGGACAATGTAAGTTCTAAGTTGGAAGTAGGAAAAAGTTATATTATAAAATGTATGCTTAAATTTATATATTTCACATTCATATTTACATTTTATTTTTACTTTTCTTTTTGTGTGATTTTAATTATTTCTATTATTTTAAAAACTTTTAGGATAATTTTAAAAAAATTCTTATAAAATTATAATGTCTTTTAGTTAAATTTAAGAAAATAATTAAGTCTTTACACTATCAGATTAATTTCAAAAATATTTCATGGAGTAATGTGATAATTAGTTTTTATCATAATTAGTATTTTATGAGAAAATATTGAAATTGTGATGAACCTAAAATTGGTGTTTAGAAATCAAATGGTTGGGACTACATTGTGAGAATATATTTTGAGTCGTTATCTTTCCATTTTGAGTAATGATATTTTTTTACTCTTTTAAACATTTTTCTTATAAATTTTAAATTATAAGATGATCTCTGTAGGTTTTTGCATTGAATGTTGGAATTTTTTTACCTCTAATAAAGTGTCATATACTTATTTTTATTACTTAAATTAAATAACTTAAGTAGAGATTGAAAGTATATGACATTCTCTTCATTCATGCATGGCTTCGAAAAAGAGACATACATGCAGTTATCTAAACCAATACAAAAGAATAAAATCTATACATTAGTCATTTATTTTATCATTCAATATATGTATAATCTATACATGGGTATTTTCTCAGAAAAATATATTTCTAAAATAAAAATAATATATAAAAAAATAAGAAAAATGAATAGAACAAACTACATATAATGACCTAATATCCTTCGAAGTAATGAGAATTGGTTAAATATAAAAGAAAAAATATATAGGAAATAATTCTCATTGAATCATTTGCACTTTATTCATCTCTTAAAAGACATATTACTTCATATTTTTATTTGAAGAACTTAACTGATGTATGAAAATGATATTTGATTTATTTATAAAATCCTTTTATTTGATTCATTTCATGAGATCAATATCATACACTATTTTTAAGCATTTCCTTATTTAAACATATGTGAAATTATTAATTTATTTCTATACATAAACTCTATTCACATATACCTTTGAATGAGTGCTTGAATTAGTAGGATTAGTGTATTTGAGAATATATCTTATGAGATTAGAGTTTAAGCGAATTTGGATTCTTTACACTAAGATTGGGTAAATATAATATTAATACATTTTTTATTAAAATATGAAAGTGATTTTCAACTAATTATTATAGTAAATCATGAATGTTTAGAATATTAAAATAACTTATGCTATATATTTTGATTGTATTTTTAAAGGAGATTAAAAAGCATGAGAACTATTATTTTTTATTTTTATTTTTACTTTTTTTTTTAAATTTTATTTATTTATTTTATTTGTCTTTAATTTTTGTATTTTAATTAATGTTTATGGGTATCATATTTGAAAATCCTCACAAAATTTAAATTTGTCTACTAGGAAAACTTAATGGTTTAAAGACTTGTTGCATATGCTAAATACAACCATATAAATCTACAAAAATGATTTATGATAGTTTAATTTTATTTTTAGTTTTTGTTTATAGTTTTTCACAATTCTTGCTAATAGGGAACACCTATGGATTTTAATTGGTTTATTATAAATAAAGAAAATATCCCTATCTTAAGATATTTTCTTACAAAAAAGAGAGAATCAGTAATCTTAATTCAAATATTTAATAATCCATTTAATGATGAGTAAGCAATCGATTAGCTTATATATCCCATAAATTATTCACAACATGATAAATATATAAATCCTTGAATATTTATTGAATCTATTTTTTGAATTTTAAAACCAAAACTTCATGGCAAAATATTTAGATTTTATTTTTGTTTTTTTATGAATTTGTTGAATAATTTAAAAATCACATGATTTCTCTTTAGTCGACCTTGGGAGTATACTTATAATTTTTTATAAGTGATTTGTACACTTGCAAGCATTTTATAAATTTTTCAAAATTTGACAATTAGGTTTTTGTCCATCAATTGGCATTCGCACGTGTAATACATAGTGTTTGTATTATATTTTATGTTTCTATCTATCATTTTTAAGGTTGGTTAATAGTGGCTCAGTATCACTTACGACACGGTTTCATGTTTGCATGTTCAACACATTTACTTTTTTAGATTGCATATAGTTTGCAATGTTAGGTATTTGGTGTTTTATTGACCCGTTCGGGACGTTATTAGTTGTCGTGGTGTCCAATTAGAGACTTTGTTTATTGATTGTCTTGTCCCGCTCCTCCGTCGACGTTCTAATCATACCCCTCACCACCTTGGGTAACAAATGTGTAACAAATATTACCCTCGCTAGGGTACAACTATTACCCTCGTCACCCTAGCCAACCAATCTCGTTGTCGTGAGCGATGAGTGGTCAATAAGGGTTTGAGGTGCTTAATTTTTCTATAAATTCCCTCTCTTCCTTCTTGTTTCTTTGGATAGAATTCATAGGAAGGCTCTACTTGTTTGGCAATAGACTTTCTTGATCCATTTTCTATCTGTTTTTCTTCTAAATTTTGGGTTTGGGAAATAATGTAACATCTATATGATGTAAAGCATCAAAGAGAAGTCTCTCTCATATTTCTTAAACACCATGTTGAGTGTAAAAAATGTGAGATTGAGTAAGGATTTATTGAGATGTAAAGTATATTATTATCTATTAGAGAGCCACATCATTCTGAGAAATTACTTTTAGTATTGTGCTGCCGTAAAATGGAGACTATATGGTAGTATCTCATGTGTCAGCTAGGTGTTACGGGGTCGAAACATGATCTATAGGTAAGAAGCCTATATGTTTGTGTTACGTGTTCTGGCTAAGTGTTGTGGGTCATAATGTATATGCATTAGAAGGTTGAGTCCCTAGCAGTTGATCATATCATGTAGTGACAGATCTTCGAAGACAGCTTGGATCTACTTGGATCAAGTGTTACGCTAACAATAAATGAGGATAACTTTAGTTCAATTAGAGCAAGTGTCCCAACTAGTAGAGGTATTTATATTTATACTTTTATCTAGTTGTATACTATTGATTTACTTATTAGTGAATTACTTACTATTTAGTGGTTGCCTTAAACAACTCAAGGATGTTACCACATAGGTAGGGGTTTCATATGGGTTTACTTCGTTATATGTTGTATTATGTATGATTGCATAATGTGATAATACAATCATAATTTACCAAATTTGTTCGCACATATGAGGCCTTGAAGTAATTAAAACATTTATAGCTTTTACAGTTTGTTTGCCCAATTCACGTATGATGTACTATTTGCCATATTATTACATGTTGTAAGCCAGGATAGGAGCATGTGAGGCATATCATTACTTGTGTGTTTACTACATATTTTTCTTCCTCATCTACTGGTTATTTTGTGGAATGTTGAATTCAACATGTCATGTTTATTGTATTTTTGTTGTGATATCTGCTTAATTCATATTGCAATGCCTATTTGGTCGAGTTAGAATAGAGCTTGCGAAAAGATTCTATAGTTGGCGTATCAACATTTGTGTCATAAGTTCAATTCATATATGTGCAATTGTTCCAACGCATGGAACTCTCAGTTTGAATTTCATTGATTAATTTTGGGAATTCATTTGTACTCTTCTTGATGGGTGCCATTTTTTATTCATCCCAAAGTTCTTGGATCAATCCATTGAATGCTTATTTGATCATCTTGGCTCTTGCTCTTATGATTAGTCCAACGGTTGCATGCAATGGATCTAACAGATCTTGTTGTGATGCCTCTCACTTCTTCTTAGTCCTATATATAAGTGTAAGGTATTAAGAACGTTGGTGATTTTTTTAGAAAATATTTCTTTGTAAACTAGTTTATAGATTCATTATTAAGTCTTGTGGGTTATGGATAATAGTACTTTAGGTATAATATTTATAACGATTATACTTAAAATTGCATCCATGCATTCACAAACAATTACACAACACTTAAAATGATTTGTGCTACTCAAATTATTATTGCTATAATATAACCTAAAATCCCAAATTTCTAGGAGCATATTTGGAATCATCCTAATTAGAAAATTTGTATGTCAATAAAGACTATAGCCCATTAGTCAACTTTGTAATGCACTTTGATTTACCTCAATTAGGTATCAGATATGAAAGATATGATAATAATGGCGACAACTACTACATGAAACATCCTATTTGATGTATGATTGTCTATCCACAATGATCTAGGTTTAAGGTTTAAAGCTTTCCAATAAAGACAAACCTATATATCTTTGTTTGACATACTACATAACATACACAACTCATAGGACACAAAAATTGCATGTTTTCATAGCCAACAAATTTCACAATTTTTATGCATTATTTTTTATAATCTTATAGCTTCTTCTTTCTAAGTTTTTTTCATATTTACATTAATTTATCATATGTGTGGTAAAAATTTATTGAATTAATTATCAAGATTTAAAGGAGTTATTGTTATTAATTTTGAGCTAAATCTTTTGCTATAAAATTCTTAGTGTCATGGTTATTAATATCTTTAGAGCTAGGGTTACATCTTTTCATCATTGAAATCCATCTAGAATACACGTGAGAACTTATGTTTTTATGCTAACCCTTTTGCAGGTTATTTTGTGAATGCGTCAGAATGTTGGTAAAGATCTATACACGCTAATCATAGAGGTTATGAAAATAGAGAATATGCTTGCAAGTAAAGTACATTGGGAAATTATCCTTATGAATATAATACAAGACTAAGTTTATACTTGAATATTTAATTTTCATAGTAAATATATTTAGGCGGTCCGATGGACAAGTGATTTTCTTCTTAGATCATTATTACGGCCTATGTTGTTTTTATCTAAAAATCTATATATGATTTTTTAATTTTTGTACTTATTGTATATTCGCTATTGCATGTTTTGTTGTTGTATTTATGTATCAAATTTAAAAAAATTAATTTTTAAAATATTCATCTCTTTCTAGGCTTATTTGATAATATTATGAAATTTCAATTGGTATCAGATCCTATGCTAGACATCTTTGTGATTTTTACTTGTAGGTACAAATATATGGACCAAATTAAAGAAGGTGGATTATCTATTCGACTCATACTCTTTGATGGGTATAACTATCCTTACTAAAAGTCATATGCAAACCTATCTCATACTTTTTTTTATCTCACACATGATGAAAAAGTCTAAGTCTAAGATGTTGTTCTTGACGGTTGGAAACAACCTTTGGTAATGAAAGATGGTTACCAACCATAGAGAAACGATGAGAATGGATCACTGAAGAAAGGACTTTTAGTCGTGTAAAACAAAGTGCTTTAAGCTAAATATTTGTTGCAGTATCGATAGAAGAATTTTGTTGCATCTATGGCTTGAGACTGCTAAAAGTATCCCCAATTCTCTAGCCCTTGCAAATTAGGGTACTTCCCAAATAAAGCAAACAAAACTACGACTCATCATGTCTTAATTTGAGTCTCTTACGATGAGTAGAACTAAAACCTTTAATGAGTTTTATACTATATTTTGTGATATTGTTAATAATTGTTTGAATCTTGAAGAAAAAAATAGAGCAAGAATGTTGATATTTTGAAAATTTATGAGCTTGTTAGATCAATACAAACTTATGAGGTCGGTCTAAAGAGAAATAACTCGTAAGTGTACGAATCACTTTATAAAAAATAATAAATATACTTTCAAGGTCGGTCTAAAGAGAAATTATATGGTATTTAAATAATTTAATATAATTCTTAAAAAGGAAAAAATAAACCTAAACATCATGTTACAATTATTTGGAATTTAAAAAGTTTATTCTATTGATATAAAATTAAAGATAAAATCGATTTAATAAATATAAGGTAAATAATCATTTAACACTCAATGAGAAATTTATGGGATATATCAATTAGTTAATTATGCTTACTTATATTAATTAGGTTATTAAAGATATAAATTAATTTTACTGATTTTTCCTTTTTTGTATGAAAATGTCTTTAGATGAATGAAATCTGGGTTAAGAAATATTGTACTTTTTTTATCATCTAGACACCTTTTTCATTCATGTGGGTACTTTTGGTTGAGTGTTTAAATGTTCTAGGTGAACAATTGCATATTTTATTTAAGATTTTTCCTTTTTATTATTAATTTTTTAATTACAAAAAAATAAAAATAAAATGCATATGACCTATTTTGATTACTTATTGGATGATTCTTTCAAGAAAACTTACTTACGCAAACATATGAATAAGTTACATGTATTGATGAATGTTGACATGAATTTCTGTACACACTCACTGAACATACATATATATTATGCATGAAGTTTATAATTATCTTTGAAATATATTTATACTTGAACTAACTTTGACCGTAAAAATGTATGTCTTATTCCTAGCACTTTGAAATTTTTCTTGATAGAGAAGCACCTAGTTTTATGAGGATTACTTGGTGTGATATATGAAGCTATCACAATAAGCACAAATGATTACCTAGCAACTAGTTGAAAATCATCATAATAGATGCATGAAGAAAAATAAACAAACTTTTTATAATAAATTAACAAATAAATAAATAATAATTTAAAAGAAAGCATGCTTACAAGAAAATATATGTTATTTGCATGTAGCAAAAGAAAGAGCTAAAGAGGTTAAAAATTTATACATATACTAATATGTTTCATTCTGCATACTATCTTGAGAGAATGTCAATATTGGTTAATTATATGTGTCTGTCTACTTGTATGCCCTATTGAAATTTAATAGTTTAGATGTATAATAAATAATCAAAATTTAAGCTAAGTTTGACTTGTTTTTATGGATGCCTTGCTTAAACGAATTCATTGCACTTAGAAGAAGTTCTTGGTCTAAATTACCAAAACCAATTCAACATCATTGTACGACGTTGTATTATGATAGTAATTTTACTTTAAAGTCCTTGTTTGATCATTGACATCTCTTTTTTCTCTTTAACTCCTCCACATCTCTCACACTCACACTTCTCTTTCAGTTCATTTTTAGGCCCATTATTCTCACGTTCTTTATTTTTTAACATATTCTTTGGACTTTGTATCAGGTTTGTTTGTCGTTGGGTGTTCTCATTTAATTTGTTTAGTTTATTGTTCTTCCATTTATTTTTTTTAATTTTGTGGTTGTTCTATTTTACTAATTTAATTACAAACATTTTAGTTTTTTATCACTCAGCTTGCTTCTTCTTTGATTTATTTTGTATTCGTTTCATGTTTCAATTTTTTATGATTCTTTCATTTACAATTACTAAAGTTTTACTTTGAACTTTTGTTTTTAGTTTTGTGTTTTCATTTCTCTTTTTTTTTCATTAATTTATTCATTTGTTTATTTTTTCACTTATGTAGTTTTTAATTTGTAGTTGTCTAATAGTGAAAGTTTTAGTTTAAATTTGTAAGGTATATGTGAGTATTGACAATATTCGTGAACCAAACATACAAAATATAATTTAGTTTCTATGTGTCATTCATTAATATTTTTAAGCTAGAGAAACTATCGAGCTCTAGCAATCATAATTTACGTATATCTCTATTCTTATATATATTAGATTTCATACTAGACATGTAGGAACATTTTGAGATTATTCTACTCGATTGATCAATACATGTCTAGATCGATCGATGATTGATGTACTCAATTTAAAAAATCCTGAATTAATTTTTCATTGACTAGATCGATTGAGAATTAACTAGATTTATTGAACTAAGTAATTGATCAATCGAGCATATGTTAGATTGATCTAGTAGTTAGGGCTTTGATTTTAAAACTTATTTCTAAGTCGAATTGAATTGACTTTTTACGATATTTTTTTTCTTTAAAACTCTTTTAACTTATTTTATGGACAACACAGTAATTTTACTTTTACCTAATGCTTCAAAATATACTATATAAACAAACATAAGGACACAACTTTATTCAACCACACAAGAGCATTCTTCTCTTTATCTTATTCTCTTTCTCTTGTTTTACAAAAAAACTATTCAAGTAGGAATGATGTTTGAACTTTAGTACCTAGACATAAAGATAAAAACATCATAGGAACTAAATAGGTATTTAAAAATAAATATGATGAACATGATGTTGTGATTAGAAACAAATCTATACTAGTTGCAAGGATGTAAACAAGATGAAGAATTGATTTTGACGAAACATTTACTCTTGTTGCTAGGTTGAAATCAATTAGGATTTTACTTACCATTGCATGCTTTATGAAATTCAAACTCTTTTAAGTGGATGTAAAGTATGTCTTCTTAAACGAATTACTTAGTGAATAAGTCTATATTGAACAACCAAAAGGTTTTATTGACCCATAATTTTTTAAACATGTTTATAAACTCAATAAAGCCCTTTATGATTTAAAACAAGCCCCTAAATCTTAATATAAGAGACTTATAACTTACATTTTGAGCAAAGGATTTGTTCGAGAGAGAGTTAATAAGACTCATTTTATTAAAAATACCAAAGATGGTATATTCATAGCTCAAATATATATTGATGACATAGTCTTCAAATTAACATCTAATTCTCTTGTTGATGATTTTGTGAACATAATGACCAATGAATTCGAAATGTCTATGATGGGTGAGCTTACATATTTTCTTGGTTTGTAAATTAAACAATTAAATAATAGAATCTTTATTTCTCAAACCAAGTATGCATGTAATTTAATGAAGAAATTTGGACTTGAAACAAGTAAGAATTGGAAAACCTCCATAAATACTTGTGCCAAGATTTCAATGGATGAGTCAAGTAACAACGCTGATGAAACAATGTATAGAAGCATGATAGGAAGCTTGTTGTACCTCATAGTAAGTAAACATAATATTTGTTTTAGTGTTGGTGTTTGTGCCTATTATCAATCAGATCCTAAGGAATCACACATTGATCATGTCAAAAGGTTCATTGGGTATGTCTCTAGAACAAAAAAAACTTTGATATTTGGTTTACTAATGATGCTATATGTGAAATTAATGGATACATAGATGCGGATTAGGCAAGAAGTCATTATCTACTACAGAAGCATAACATATTGCAGTTGGAAGCTCCTACACACAACTTCTATGGATGAAGAATTTGCTTAAGGAATATGGCTTTAAACAAGGTATAATTCCATTTTATTGTGATTACACTAGTGCTATATGTATCTTTAAAAATCATGTTATGCATTCTCAAATAAAACATAGACATTAATTCATTAGAGTACTAGTAGAAGAAAAAGTTTTATCCCTTGAGTTGAAAGACAATTAGCTGATTTATTCACTAAGGCATTTGATACCTAAAGATTTGAATATCTTAGAAATTCCTTAGGAATTTACACTATTGATTAAATTTTTCTGTATTTTTTTAGAATATATAAAAAAGGGGGAAGTAAACTTGCTTTGATTTGACATGAATATTACATACTATTTTCATATTTTTGTGACTATGCATTATGTAAATGGATATTATGACTTGTGTATTTACATATTTCTCACATCTGGTGATTGATGTCAACATGAAGCTACTTGTACACTCACTAGACACATAAGTTTTGTCATGTTAGAAGTTCATAATTAATTATGTGAGATTTTAGGACATGAGATAATCTTGATTGTGAAAATTATGATTGAACTATGTCTTTCACTGTATAAGATATTGCTATAGAGAGATACCTAGTTATGAGATGACTACTTACTGTGATATGGGAAAGCTATCGCAGTAAGCGAAGAAGGCTATCTAACAAGTGCTATGAAATTCATCATATTAGGTATATTGGTTCGTCCATATATCCTTTGGAAAAGAAAAATAGTATGATAAAAGAAATATTTGTAAATAATAAAAAATAATTGAATGCACAAAAAGAAGAGATATATATGGTTATATAAAAAGAAAAATAAATAACCTTTCTCTCATAAAAAATAAAAAAATAAAAAAATAAAATGATAAATATTGAGAAGGAACATAATTTTTTTAAAATTCTTTTTTATTAATTAAAATTTTATTACGTGCAAGTATAAATTCAATTGAAATTTTTACATAATTGATAATGCTTTTATAACTAATTATAAATAGACTAATTGACATACCAATGCAATACAATATTTATCTTACTTTATATGACTGTTTTTTAGTCATTATATGTGTTAGTATGTTTGTGTGTCTTTTTTGTGTTTATGTTATTAATGAATAGTTACATAAATCAATTTTCATATTTATGTGCAATGTTGCAGTCATGTTTAGCTTAATCTATTGCTCTTATTAAAAAAATTATATTTATCAAATTTTATAATTATTTTTGTCATTTTTACCTTATTTTGGGGAGTTATAGAACTTAGTGGGAGTTCATTCATAGTATGCATGCATCTTCTTCCTCATATTTGATTTATACTTCAATGTTATATTATTTATTCGTATGATAAAAAAAGAGAGAAAATTAGGATATTAAATTTAGAAGAGAATCAAAATTAAAAAATTTACAATTTTTTAAATATTACACATAAAGGGAGTTTTGTTTTTAAATTATATCTAATGATTATTCACACTAATGAATATTATTTGCCTTTTATATTCTTATATATACTAAACTAATGAATAATGTTTTGGAACAAGTTGTTTGGGTATTTATGCTTTTGACTTTTAGTGTAAACATGAGCTTTTAAGATTCAAGTAAAAATGTTTTCATCGGATTATAGGATAATACCATTATGTGAAACTTTGTTTTTCCTACGAGTATTGTATAGTGAAAGAGAGGTTTTGTCACACAAATATGTCAAAGGGGGAAATTGTAAGGTTTATGTGAGTGTTCGTGATATTCGTAAACAAAACATAGAAATATAATTTTAGTTTTTAGGTATATCATTCAAGAACATTTTCTAGTTGAAGAAACTATCAAACTCTAGCTATCACAATTTAGGTATATCTCTGTTCTTATACACGTTAGATTTCATATTAGATACAGAAACATTTTGAGATTATGATACTTAATCGATTGAGTCATGTCTAGACTGATCAAGCTATGTAGATCGATTGAGAGTCAATCTACTCAATTTAAAAATTCTTGAATTAATTTTTTCATTAATTTGATTGATCAATAATTGACTCGATCAATCGAACTAAGTACTCGATTGATCGAGCGACTATAATTTTGATTTTAAAGACTATTTCTAACTCAAATTGAATTAATTTTTACTATATTGTTTTTTCCTTAAAAATATTTTAACTTATTACACTATTGTTTACATGTATGACTAAATGTAAGTAAAAGGTATACCTCTCACTCATATACTGTCATCCACATTACTACTTGCCACCGTACTACAAGTACTAAGTTAATATCCAAACAACAATAAATTAAAATGTATTATAATATAAATAGATTGGTTTAATTTTTATAGATTCTACAAAATAAAAACTTATAATTGATTCAAATAAGTCAATTTTTTAAAATTTATGATCTATGTTAAATCAACCAATCCATGATATAAAAATGTAGGTTCTAATTACTCTTACATTTGATTTAAAAAATAAATATGCAAATCCAAACATCTAAGTCTAACAAAGGGAATTTAGAAATAAAGAATCTTAAAAAAAGATGCAATACAAGTGAAGAAACAAATATAATGAGTTAATAGATTCTTTTACTATCGAACTTTGGATTTGTTACAAAATTACTATTAAATTTGTTTTGTAATTTTAATACTATTAAACTTTATAAATATTACAAAAATATTATCAATTTTTTTGTTATTTATAAATTATTAAATTTTATAAATGTTATAAAAATACCATTAAATCCAATGATTTAACAATAGTTAATAACAAATTACATGCACGTTAATGATATTTTTATAAAATTACTAAACTCTAATAATATGGAAATAATAAAAATACGTTTGATGATTACTTTATAATATTTACAAAGTTTAATAATATAAAAATAATAAAATAAAATTCAATGATATTTTTACAATAAACATTTTATTATAAAAATCTATTTATTCAAATATAAATTATTATTTTGAAAAATATCTTATGTGTACTAACTACTCTTTGCAGTTAAAGCACAAAAGGCGAGGGCCTTTTGGTAAGTAACTAAAAATAGAGAAAGTGAAAAACAGTGCTTTGCTAATTAAATAAATAGCTTTCTTCGCAAGTCGCAACTTTGGAACCCTATCACTCATTATTCTTTAGGTCGAGGTCTCCGAGCATTCTTCTAAAGTTCTAAGGTCCAAGTTCGGATTTCCGTTGTTTATTATCAGCTAACTTTTTCATTTGCAGAATCTCCAAAACCCTAATCCCCAAAACAATTTGCGCAAATTTTAGAACAGGTAATTTCTGATTTCCCTATTTTGAAACCCTAGTCACTTTCCTCCTATAGATTTATATTCGGAAACCCTAATTTATTGATCGGATCTACGCCTCTGCCCTTAAGCGCTTATTTGAGTTTCTAGTTTTTCTCTGGTTGCAGAATATGGGCGAAACAAGAGACAACGATGTCTACGATGAGGAGCTCGTCGACTATGAAGAAGAAGAAGAGAAGGCCCCCGACTCTGGTGCCAAAGTGAACGGCGAGGCCGTCAAAAAGTAAGTGTCTTCTGTACCTTTTATCCCGTTTGGTTTTATTAAAGCGATGGAAACTTGCTCATTTTTTAATGAATCGGTCGTAAGAAGGCAGTGAAAAGAAGATTATTCTGAATCATCATTTTAGGCTACTGATAAAATGTTGACAATACGGATCGCTAAATTATTAGTGGATGTAAAATCTTCACTTTCTAATAAAACCAAGATGTATTTGTAAGAAGTTGATGGAGAAATTATACATTGTCGTGTCTTAGTTACTTTGGGTTTCGAGAACATGATATTAATATTACATTGGTTTCTGGAACATCATATTAATATTACATTGGTTTCTGGAACATCATATTAATATTACATTGGTTTCTGGAACATGATATTATTAATTTGAACATTGTCTTGTGATTTTATGGCCGTTTACTTGTTTATTTTGTTGTGTCCAAAACATGCCCTGAAATTGTATCTACGAGTCTCTGTAAACAACATTTCTTTGCATATCCTTGGATCTGAACGTCTGTTGCTTTAACTATGCAGGGGTTATGTGGGTATACATAGTTCAGGATTCAGAGACTTTCTGTTGAAGCCAGAGCTTCTTCGAGCTATTGTGGACTCTGGGTTTGAGCATCCTTCCGAAGGCAAACTACTAAACTTTTAATTTAGTGCTATTTATTTTTTCGATTTTGTTTAGAGCAAATTACTAAAGTACTAAGCTCTTTGGTTTTTTTCCCCCTCAAGTTATCGGTGGTGTAAGGTGCCTTGGAGTCAGAAGAGCAAATTAATATATTAAATATCATTTTTTTTGGCTGCTGCTGTTTTCACTTTTTTCTTATGGAATTATTCTTTGACATGAAACAAGCATTCAAATGGCGTTTTCTTATCTTATTTTGTTATTGTTATCGTCCTCTTGGTATTTTTTTCTCTATGTAACAATTACATTTGGTGTTTTTCAGGTAATATACTATTATCACTATCTTGGTTTGAGTGAATTGGTATGGCTTGATGAAGCCTTTCAATATAAAGAATGGCGACCATATTTTTTTTTACTTACCAATGGTTCCTTCCATCCGGTTTTCTTTGGTTCTTCATCAGTTCAACATGAGTGTATTCCACAAGCTATCCTTGGGATGGATGTAATATGTCAAGCAAAATCAGGGATGGGAAAAACAGCTGTTTTTGTTCTTTCAAGTCTGCAGCAGATTGATCCTGTTGCGGGGCAAGTTTCTGCACTTGTTTTGTGTCATACCAGAGAGTTGGCTTATCAGGTATTCTTAAGATTTGCCACATGTTTTCTGGCTATTTAATCTTTCTTTAAATTCTTTTATCTATTTCTCACTTGGTCAACCAACTATTTTTTAGATCTGTCACGAGTTTGAGAGATTCAGTACATACTTGCCAGATCTAAAGGTTGCTGTCTTCTATGGTGGTGTCAATATCAAGCTTCACAAAGATTTACTGAAAAATGAATGCCCTCATATTGTTGTTGGAACACCTGGAAGAATATTAGCACTTGCAAGAGATAAGGATCTTTCTTTGAAGAATGTGAGGCATTTTATCCTTGATGAATGTGACAAGATGCTTGAATCACTTGGTATTTTTTTTTTCATTTCTTCGATTAGTTTTAGTTTTTGCAAATCTATCTCTTTTGTTTTATGTCAGTTTCGGTTTATGGCTTAAATTTTTCACCATCTATTCAAATGTTCTGCAGATATGAGAAGAGATGTGCAAGAGATATTCAAGATGACACCCCATGACAAGCAAGTTATGATGTTCTCAGCAACACTCAGCAAAGAAATCCGTCCAGTTTGCAAGAAATTTATGCAAGATGTAATGTTCCATGGCCAGTACTACTCAATTTTAAAGTCATTTTCGTAATTCAACTTTCTCCAAGAGTTTTCTGATTATTCTATAATGTGGTGCTCCAGTTACTGTTTGCTTGCTTTTGGAGGTTTTTCTTAGACTGTCTCTTAAGTATTTTCATGGTGTCACAATTCGGGATGAAGGTGAAGAAGGCCATATTTAGGTTTTATCAGAGTCGTGCGTGGTTAATTTGTTATTTCATTTACTTACGTTTTGTCTAGGTCTGTTGTTGGGTTTGAATTTTCATTTTAGGGTATTTTCTGGATTGACTGGGTAGGGGATGAATTGGGTAGATTTGTCATCACCTTGGGGACTGTTGTCTACTATCCATTTAAATTGGGTTGAGCTTCATTGGTTCTTGCTTGTTGTCACTTAAAAAATATCTTCAAGGAGGCAAAACAGATGGACCAGAATCTTGATGCAAGGGATCTGCATTGTGGTTCATTTCGTTCTGGATTCAGTTAGCTTGAGGAAGGCCCCTAATATCGTTTACTGTGACATTTCTTCCTTTCAGCCTATGGAAATATATGTTGATGATGAGGCAAAGTTGACCCTTCATGGACTTGTACAGGTATTTCCTTTGAGATTTATTTCAGAAATTACTCTGAATTTTGACATAACTTCCCTTTTGGGTTAATGATAAACTTTACTCTGATATTTGAATTGCAGCACTACATCAAGTTGAGCGAGGCAGAGAAGAACAGGAAACTGAATGATCTGCTGGATGCCTTGGATTTCAATCAAGTTGTTATTTTTGTGAAAAGTGTGAGCAGAGCTGCGGAGCTGAACAAGTTGCTTGCTGAGTGTAACTTCCCTTCAATATGCATCCATTCTGGCATGTCACAGGAAGAAAGGTATCCTCCTAACCCTATATTTGTGCCTGCTATTGAACAATTTGTTTGTCGTTAAAAAACAATTCGTTGTTTGAATGATCATACACTGGAATATTTCCCTTTTGGAGTTTTTTTTGGGTCTATTTTGTTCTCTATGTGTATCTTTGTATCATCCTTGCAGCTAATAAAAATCATTTTAATTTGTTTTGTTGATGTCTTGCTTTTCATGGTCATTTCTCCCTTTTGTTAGATTAAAGGGAAAAAAAGAAGCTACAAGTTGGGATATGTTTGGGCTCGTAATGCATTTGATTTATTTATTTGAGCTGAAAAAGGGTAGGCAATAGAAATTCCATAACGGTAGCAGAAGTTCATTACTTTTACAAAAAGTGAGGCATCACAAGTTTTGCAATCCCTTTTTGTAAAGGTGGACTTGTGCCGTCTTACCAAATAAGTACGAGTTTAAAGTGTATTTTTATTAAAGGTAATAGACTCATCTAGTTTGCCTTTTGTTTCCAAGACTCTTTTCTAAATTTATTAATGAAAGGTGAAAAAGGGTAGGCAATAGAAATTCCAAAATGGTAGCAGAAGTCCATCACTTTTACAAAAAGTGAGGCATCACAAGTTTTGTAATCCCTTTTTGTAAAGGTGGTGGACTTGTGCCGTCTTTTCAAATAAGTACGAGTTTAAAGTGTAGTTTTATTAAAGGTAATAGAGTCATATCTAGTTTGCCTTTGGTTTCCAAGACTCTTTTCTAAATTTATTAATGAAAGGTGCACAGTATATACTCATCTACGTATTAATCCTTTTACCAACCAAGAACTGCTTTCAGTGTCAATTCCTTTTTGCTTTTGAAATTTCTTGATTTTTTGGATTGCTGCTGGACACCTATTGCAGGCTGAAGCGTTACAAAGGTTTCAAGGAGGGACAGAATAGGATTCTTGTTGCGACAGATTTGGTTGGCAGAGGAATTGACATAGAACGTGTTAACATTGTTATCAATTATGATATGCCAGATTCAGCTGATACTTACCTCCACAGGGTAAGTTTTTTTAGATATCAGATCAGAATAGTATCCAACAAATGGTTTCAGACTTTGGAAAATGTGATTTTTATTTTCCAAATCATTAGGTGACATTAATATTCAAGTATACCTCACTGCCCCCTCATGCTTTTTTCCCATGATTTAGCAGATAAGTAAACATTTTTCTAATTTTTCCCTTGTGTTATGCGACATTGGACAGGTTGGCAGAGCTGGTAGATTTGGAACAAAAGGGCTTGCTATCACATTTGTTTCCTCAGCTGCTGACTCTGATGTTCTTAATGATGTATGAACTTTACTTCTCTTTTAAAGCTTTAATGATTTGCTACGTAATAACATTTTGTTCTTAAGTTTTTGTTTTATTGATGCAGGTTCAGGAGAGGTTTGAGGTAGATATAAAGGAGCTCCCTGAGCAGATTGATACATCTACCTATAGTATGTTAATCTTTATTCTTGGTGTAATGCCTTATGACTTTGATATTTTAAATTCTGGTCGTACTAATTTAACTACATCTATGTGTTTCCAGTGCCATCCTAAAGAGCTCCATCATTGGCAGAGCTTCATGTTCTTGCACAAAAGCGTGAGGATGCTGCATACAAGCTAGCTGGGAAAGGGCACAGACTTCTAATCTACACTTAATTATTATAGTTATCATTTTCTTGAAATAACTGTGGGTTTGTCTCCGAGGTCTTAGATTCTTCTGCCAGGCTGTGTGCCTAGAACATGCAATGTGTATTAATTAGATTTACTTCTAGATGAGACAACTATTACATTCGACTTTGAATCGGTTATGCAAATATATTACGAGTCCAAGGCAGTTGGAAAAAAATTCCAGGTAGGCTCAGCTTGAATGCTTGTGGCTGGTTAGAATGACCTGTGAGGCTGAGTTTCTCGCATGCCGTGGGAAATTTCTTGAAGATGGACAGGCATGGCTAGATTAATTATTAAAATAGAGATGAAAGGGAAGCTTATTTGAAATTCCTTTGGAGATGGCCTATATTTATATTTTCTAAGGTAATGGTGGTTTCAATTTCCATAATCAACACTTGTGTTTTTCAAACTCTAATCAATTCTACATTTGGTTATTTATTTTATTTTAATTTTTCGTTTTTATATTATCTTTTGTTTTCTCGTTTTTATCAAACTAGAGTTTTTAAATGTGTTAAATTTGAAAAAGTTGGGGAACTGAAATATAAGAAAAAAAGTTCAATTTTAAAATGTAAATTCTATTTGAGGTAATTAATATTTTACATTTTGATGAAGTTTGTGAAAATTAAAAATTCATTGGATAAGGTTTAAGTAATCTTCAGAGGTTTCAAAAAATTTAGAAATGTATCAAAAAAATATAACAGAGGTTAAATTTAGTAGTTATTAAAAATATTCCTAAGGTTTAATAATAATAATAATAATAAAATTTCAAAATGAAAAAAGTAATAGATATAAGTTAAATCTTAAAGAAAGAAATTGATTTAAAGATTAGTATTTTTATTAAGAAAATTATTCTTTAGAAAAAATATAATTTATTATGGTATAAATAATAAAAAAATGAGTATTAAAAATTATAGATATAAAAGGAAGATATAATATATTATTAATTGATAAAGAAATTATATTAAATAAGTTATCAAAAATTCTTAATAAAGATAAACAAAAAATTAGATATATCTATTTACGAGGAATTCAAATACTAATACAAGTTCATTTAAGAGAAAAAATAGATGATATTTATAGTATCTATCTATCTATTTGGAGAAACCGAGAAAAAAATAACTGATTCAGAGTATGAACATTCAAATTATGAATATTCTTCATCAGAAGATGAATGATTTGTATAGTATTACAAATTTAAATAGTATTTACATTAAAATAAGACTAAAATTCAAATGCTATAATACTTATCATTTACATGTATATATAGATACAAGAGCTAGTATGCGTGTAGTTAATATATATGTATTTTCAAAAGACAACTGAAAACAAACATCAAAAAATTTAATTGTAAGAATTATTAATAATATTACAATAAAACTCAACCAGGTATTAAAAGATACTTATATAATGATAAGAAGAGAAAACTTTCACATTCTTACTATATATCAACAACTAACATAAGTAGATTTGTTAATAGAAAATAATTTTCTAAACTTATATAAACCTTTCACACAACATTCTAATAAAATAAGTCTCACAACCTTATAAGGAGATACCATCTATGTTTCTAAAGTAAGAAAAACTTTAACTGTCTCAAACCCAAGCCTAACATTCTTAGTTGAAAAAGAAGGTGAGAAAAGAAGAGAAAAAAAAAGAATGGTAATAAACTTTAAAACACTAAATAAAGAAATCATTGATAATGGATACTTCATTCCAAAAAAGGAAGAACTATTATCTTTAATAAAAGGAAAGAAATACTTCTCGAGTTTTGATTGCAAAAGTGGATTTTGGTAAATAAGACTGGATGATGAATCCCAAAAATTAACAGCATTTAGTTACCCCCAAGGTCAATTCTAATAGACAGTTATACTATTTGGATTAAAACAAGTTCCAGATATTTTTCAAAGATATATGAATAACATTTTTAAGAAATTACAAGATATTTGTTGTGTTCATATAGATGATATTTTGGTTTTCAGTAGTGAATTAAATAAATATTATTTGGATATTATCAACATACTACAAGAATGTAGAAAATAAGGCATTGTGCCCTCTAAAAAGAAAGCAATACTTGCTCAACAAAAAATCAAATACTTAGGGTTGAAAATTGAAGATGAAAAACATAATCTACAACCCCATATATTAAATAATATTCAAGGTTTTCCTAGTGAATTAAAAGATAAAAACCAATTACAAATATTTTTAGGATGTTTAACATATGTAGAAACATATATCAAGAAACTTGTAGAAATGAGAAAACCATTACAAGCAAAATTGAAAAAAAGATCATATTTGAAAATAGACAGAAGAAGATACTCTATATATGGATAAAGTAAAAACAAATGTAAAAAATTTATCAACTTTTTACCATCTAGGATCAGATGATAAGATGATAATTGAAATAGATGCTTCACAAGAATATTGGGGAATAGTTCTTAAAGCAAGAGTAGATGACAAAGATGAATATCCTTGTAGATATATATTAGGATCTTTCCAAGGTTCAGAATTAAAATATCATAGTAATGAAAAAAGAATATTTAGCTGTTAAAAAAACTATTAAGAAATTTGCAATATATGTCATAAGCTCCAAATTCATTGTTAGAACAGATAACGAGAATTTTGGTTATTTCTTAAGAACTAATATTGTAGGTGATTACAAACAAGGAAGACTAGTTAGATGACAACAATGGTTTAACCATTACAATTTTGATGTTGAACATCTTCCAAGACATAAAAATAGCTTAGTTGATGCTCTTACCATAGAATTAGCACCTCTAACTATTTTTATGTTTTTAGGAATGGAACATCTTGATATTAAAATCAAGATAAAAGAAAAGTAGATAAAAATCCTACAAGAACAACTCGAGTTGCTATATCTCGAGAAATCTCTTATGGAGATAGGAAAGAAACAAGAAGAACTTAATTGTTCAAAACAACCTCTAGAGACTAGAAGCTCAAACGAAGAATCTCCATTAAAAAAGGAAGAACTTAACAGTTCACAAAACTTCTGAAACCATAAAGCTCAATTGAGCAGATGAGGTAGAAAAAGAAGAACATGAAAAAATTTATGTGGTCTATAATGACCCAAAACTAGGAATTTATAATAACTGGGTAGAAGCTAGCAAATCTATTCTAGGAATTAGTGGAGTAACTCATAGAGCCTTCACCAATAGAATAAAAGTTGAAGGTAGTTATGTTAACTACAAAACACCGAAACTAGTAACTCCAGAGGAGATAGTAAGAAATTGTTCTACAACACTACAACAACAACCAATAGCTTCAAGTAGATTGACAAATCTTGGAAAGATAGAAAGACCTCCAATGCTATTTAGAGAAACATCTCCTCGAGAGACATCAAAAATAAAGCATTTAGTATTATTCAGGGAGACATCTCCTAGAACTACTCCAATCATTGAAGGTGAAAAGGACCAATATAGAAACCTCACCAAACTACAATGGTTGAGTCTCTATAATTTAGCCAGAAAATCAACCCAAGAACATATTAAAGATATGAAATTCTATACTACAGACAAAATTTTCTACAGGAAGTAAATTCAATATATTGGAAGGAGCTGATCCAATTTTTGTGTAAACAGTATTTCATGCAGGATTAATATAAAATATATGTCCAAGAATTAATTTAAGTGAATTAAATTATTTCCTTAAAAATTTTAAAATAGCAATCAAGAATTTTAGAAGAAAAATTAAAATAGGTGATAAACCTATTTATTTTAGATTTTTCCACTTCATTAAGATAGGGATCTCCAACACAAACAGAGAGGTTCCCAAACCAATGACACTTCTAGAAAAAAAAAGAATTCAACACAAAAGAACTCTATGTATTAAGAGGACAAATACTAAGCCAAATTTACTATGAACTCAGGAAGATTGACAATTCTACTGAGATTAAAGTAAATTATTCAACTAGTAAAGTCATCATCATTTTCCACAGTAGCATGGCTCTGTCAGAAGAAGATGGTAAAAAAATCACCAAATATGAAACCAATTTTAATTGCAACAACCTAAAAATTGGTCAAAAAACAAGGAAGATATTCTACTTCTATGCCAAAAAGCCACCAAGGACCACAAATGCATTCTCTATATCAAAGAACGAGAAGATGAAGATGCGTCATCATTAACGTCATCAAAGAAACCGTCGGCAAAAAATGACAAAAAAATAGGAAAAGAAACTATCGATAGAAGACTACAAAAGAAATAAAGATGTAGACCCCATATCTTAGTCGACAACATGTGCCAAGGAAAAAAGTAATGCTATCCTTTAAAGTAGAAAAACAGATGAATTATTAGAAGAAAGGTAAAATAATAATTTTAATCTTGTAAACAGAGATTCCTTATTCTATAAAAGGAACCCTTATTATCATTTCAACACGCATACGAGTACATAGAAATCTAGATTTCTCTACTCTGAAACACTCTAGCATAGAAAACCTCTATATCTAGAAATCTCAAAACCAATAATGTTATACCCAGTAACAATGAGCAGTTAAACACCCCTTTCAAGGTTCTTAGTTGGCCTTAAGTTGTAATAACTATTATGCTATGAATAAAATGAATTCAATTACTCTTATTTAGTAAGTCAACTATTGGACACCATCTATGTACGGATGTAGAAGGCTCACCATTGCTAGGAGGGCGTTGAAGTTTGAGCAAAACTGAGGCATAACAGGTGTAACAAAAGAAGATGAACAGAAGGAAAAACCGTGGTAAACCCATCAAATTCAGGTATAATAATTATAAATTTAAGCTAGTGAAGAATCTTGAATGTTTAAATATTTACTTACAACAAACCATAATATTGTTAAAACAGGAAAATAAAATTTATTTTTAGAAATAAACAACCAATAATTCTAATGGAAATCAAAGATAAAAATCTAATTCTATTAGAAACATTTGATAAAAGTTATCTCTATCATTTAAATGAATATTTTAAAAATGAAGACTATGAAACTTGCCTTAAAATTTTTAAAAGATTTAACACCTTATTAAATATCTATACATATTATATTAAAGCTATTACAAGCATCATAGATCATCATGTTTCAAGGACATTAAAAGACTATTTTAGTAAAAAATATGTGAGAATAGAGGAAGAAGAATTCAACAACTTAATATTTGGATATTACTTCTTTGAAGATTATAAATATATTGTATGTACACAAGAAAAACCTGATTTTATACTACGAATAAGACAAAATAGTATATATTCAACACATATGATTTATTAAGATAATACTCTATGAACATCGAATCATTAGTACATAAATTAGAATTATTAGATTTAACAAATAAAAGAGTAATTTTTAATTTAAAAAGACAATTAATAGATTCAGGATTAAAATTAAGCAACCAATATAATGAAAAGTATAATATACTATGCAATTGTAATGAATATTGTTTAACCTTTAGAATTGGTTAAGCAATTGTGTTTTTTTTTTTTACTTTTTTATGTTAGGTTTTTGAAATTGTGTTACTTAGGATGAGATGCTTTTGTGCAAGTGAATTAGTAAACTAAACTTTCGAGCATGCAGATAAAAAGTCACTCGAACCTAGTTTTATTTTTTTTGATGGATTCTCTTGTGTTTTTTATATTTATTTTAAAAATGATATTTAGGTTTTTGTATTTCTTTTTTAATAATTTATTCTTATTTTTATTAAAAAAGTTTTAAATTATAATTTTTTATATTTTTAATTTTTATAATTATAATTAATCAAGTTAAAATGTGATTAAGTTATAAAATTTAATTTTAAACTTATTTTTTATAATTATTTATTAAATTTTAACTCTTTAATCATTTTGGGTAAAGTGGATTACTATTATATATTATTGGGTTATTAATTTTTAATAAGTTGATCACGATAGAGTATAGAGTATTGTTGTGATATTAATTTTTAATGTTAATAAATAAATAAATAGAAATTCAATTACAACTCAAGTTGTGATACGTCCTTCTTATATTTGATCTTTATTGATTTATATACTCATTATCATCTGGTAGCTCACTTATTTAATAAAAAATTGTAACTAATAGATCTCAGTAAGTATATGGAAACAACCCAACTATTCATTAACATCTTGTTATTTAGCCTCTTAATAATAAATATTATTAAATATATATGTAAAAAAGAGATACAAAGTTGCTCACTTACTTATGAGCAACAAGGGTTATAAATGATCAATCTTTTGAATAAGTGAAGCTTTTTCCGTAAAAAAAGTTGTATGTTATTTATTTTTTTTAATTTAAAAATTTGATCAAATTTAGAAAATATAAATTGGATATAAGTTATCAAATGTAATTAATTTCAAAATTTTATTGAAAATTAAAATTAAAAAATAAAACATGCCATTTATTTTATTTTCTTTTGATGTATCATTATTAATAATTAACGTTCATGAGTTAAAAAAAAAAGTTAGCTTAAATTATTTTGTTAAAATATAATTGATGGAATATGTGAGCTTTATAACAAATAAAATATTAGAAGTGGGTCCAAAATTAAAACATTACAGGTATCCTAAAAAAATATCAGAACTGTAAAGGCTACTTGTTATTACAGTAAATTATTATAAACAGAGAATGGAGATTCTGAAAATTTGTTTTGTATCATTGACCTACATTCGTATGTCATAATCTCAAAGAATTCTTAGCTCAAAGGAATAAATATAACAAAATAATATAAAAATTTCATTAATTAATAATAAAAATAAAAATAATCATTTTAAATGTAAATAAAGCACAATTAAAAAATAAAAAAAACTAACACAAACATATAAACATAAATATATTAATAGCTTTCATAAAAAATTAGAATATCTATTGTTTTCTTTATTATCCAAGTCGAGCTTTTCTTTTAATGTTTAATTTGTATATTTTACGGTTTTCTTTTATTATTTCATTTTATAATTATCATATAAGTCGAGCTTTTCTTTGAATGTTTATTTGGTACATTTTATTGTTTTCTTTATTATTTCATTTTATAATTATTTTAAATAAAACAATTAAGATTAGATTTTTGTCCATGCTTCAATCACATTTTCTTAGTGCAGCATGAACTTTAATGATATTATTTTTAAGTTTGAGATTTCTTTAACATTTGGACATGCCTCTCTTGTTTCAATGATATTTATCCTTCAATCACATTTTCTCTTGTTTCAATGAGATTTCTTCAATGATAGTTTGATTCCCCACCTTTTTGTCACCCCATCATTTCTAATGGAGCTTTTGGATCTGTTGTTGGTGACGGCATTCCTGAAGATAAGCCAAACTTTGAATGTGAGTGTGAACTTGAGTAAGAGGTTGATGTAAAACACGTTGTGGATAAGCTGAGGGAGATGTTCGAGATTTCAGATGACATTGGAATCATTTTCCCAAGGTATGATGTTAATCCTATCAATCCCTCTCCTAAAGGGATCACAATCTTTGCAGATCAACTCTTTGTTCGTCTTAGGATCCTATTTACACCATTGGTTTGGAAATTTCTTTGTAGAGTAGAAGATCACCCAAGATAATTTCTTCTCCTAATTTATAGAGAATATTTATGTCTTGTTGCATCTTGTGGAAGGAACATGGCAGGGAGATTACTCTAGTAGAGTTTCGATCATTGTGTTACTTACAAACTAGGATGGAGTTTGGTTCAATTCAAGCCATATGACAATTGCAGATTTGTTGAGGATTTTTCAAAGTCTAACAAGGATTAGCATCTCTCTTGGTTTATCTTGTGGAGTGTCTTGAACTTGGTGCTACACTCATTGATTTTATGCCTAGTGGTGAGCTATTTGCATGAATCCAATTTACACTTCTGAGGTTACTTTATTATATTTTCTCTATATAATTTTTTGCTCTCTTGGCCCCAGTATATTGAAAATGAGTCAAGTTTGTTGATGAGAGGTGGAAATTCATTGAAGGACTATTTGATCTACCTCCATTAGAGCGTAGCTATGAGAGACTAATTGTTTCTGAGAGAATTGCGTTTTAGGATATGTTACGTTTCTCATCTATTCTTGAGACTTTGAACGACCTTCCCTTTAAGGATGAGTACTTTGTGTGATACTTGTTGTTTTTGGTAGATGACTTCATGTTATTCTTTTCCTTTTTTTGTTTGTTAAGATGGCTTCACAATATGTTTCTTCACAGAAAGGCTTGGCCTTCAATGCTTTTTCAGTTCATAAATTAGCATTTGGGAGACAAGATTTGAAAGAAGGTGGATGCATGGTAGGGAAGAAAAGAGCACGTCAGGTAACAGCTTGCCAGGTTGACGTGATTTTAGAGGCTGAGATGCCTAACAAGGCTTTGGTTCCTCCTCTAGCTGAGAACTTTGATATGGAGGACAAGGCTCCATATATAAGCCATTTTCATCCACCTTTTCCATCTATTTTCCTTAAAGTCCAAGTGGCTAGGATAGTTAATCTTACTAGACTTTACAATATAATGTTAATTAAGAAGTCTAGGAAGATCAAGAATGCTTTTGAAGAATATCTTTTTGAAGCCCAAACTTTCCTTGATCCCATGCTACTATATCTGAGAGAGACCAGGCATTAGCTTCACTTGAGCAGGCTTAGGAAGACATCCAGTAGGATGTAAAGGGTTAATTACTAAGAAGGCTCTTGAGGCTAACAAGGATCAATTCTAGGAAAAGTTGTCTAGAAAGAATTCTCAATTGTAGGGCCAGATGTGGAGATCAATACACTGACTACCCAACTTGAAATTTTTAGATGAGCAGGTAGTAAATAAGTACCTTGACTCATAAGACTTCCAGGTTGATACAAGAGTTGCTTGTGCTCATAGTTTTGAGTCTACTAAAAGAAGATTTAGGAAAGTCTACCCAGACTTAGTTCTTCCCCCACCCAGCTTACCAAACTACATTAGAGCTGCAATTGAATATGGTGAGTATGATGATAGCTATAATGTTTAGGAGAGTGAGACCCTATCTGGAGAAACCTTTTAGCCTTCTATAGGTACTAGGAGTGAGACCCAGCCATAATTAGTTGCAATCATTGTAGGACTTAGGTGTTAGGTCGTATGCTTTTCTTTGTGGATTTATTTTTATTTTTGTCCAAAGTGTTAAGGCTTGGATTTTACTTTGTAGCTCCAGAAGTATTGAACTTTGAATGAAATAATACCATCAGTTTACTTTGGATAGTTTTGTAGTCCATAGTTTACTTTGCAATATTTTCTTTGCTTGTTAATGCAAAACCTGTATATCCCTTGTAACTAACTTTGTATTCATTTTTGGAACTTGAAGTGGGAACGTACCCTTAGCACTTCTTTAATCCTCATAGGATGCACATAGCACTTGGGTGACCTTGGGAGGTCACACATGTTACTTTTGCGACCTTGAAAGATCACACTTATAATTGTGATGAACTTTGAGGAACATACTTGGCACGTACCTTGGTTTATGTAGGGCATACAACTCTTGGTAATATGGGGAGTTTAACTCTTGGTGATGTGGGGCACACACCTTGGTTGTTATAGGGCACACAACTCTTGGTGATGTAAAGCATGCACCTTGATTGATGTAGGGTACACAACTCTTGTTGATTCAGGGAATGCACATTGCTTCATGCATGGCATGCAACTCTTAGTGATGCAGGGTACATACTCTTGGTAATGTGAGGCATACACCTTGGTTGATGTGGGGCACTGAACTCTTGGTGATGTAGCATATGCATATTGGTTGGGATGAGGCACTCAACTTTTGATGATACGAGGCATGCACCTTGGTTTATATGGATGAAGGAACTTCGTTATGCAAGGGGCACACACCTTGGTTGTCATGCCATTGCATCAAGATAACTCTTAGTCATTTTTAAAAACTTTTTTGGGAGCATTAAGACAAGACTAGAGTGAGTCAACCCCAACTATTTTGGATGAATTTTGCGTCAACACCCAACATGAGTCCAGGATAATCTTGGACCGAACTCAATGAGATGGGAAGCGAAGGAAATGGGACCAAGTACGGGAAACCCAAGAGCCACTAATCAATGCATGATTTATAGTGGCCAACAAGATGGTTGATTGGACAATTAGGTGGTTGGTTGATGCTGGTTTGTCGACTAGCCGATAAATTAAAGTGGCAACACATGTGTAGGAGGGTAAATTTATGGGACATATGCAATGAAATCAATGGCAATTTAGGTGACTAGATGGTTAGGATGGTTGGGTGGCCCACTAATGATTCAGTCTCTAGTGATTGCTTCTCAATGTTCGAGTAATCGGTGGACTCCCATCAGTTGCAAACATTGTGAGGATTTTCCTACTATCTGTGGATCTCGGGGTAGGATCCGATGACCAACGGTCTTGTCTTTTTCGGCATTGCAATATTTACCTAACACTACTTACCCAAACTCTATAGTCTTAACATTTTTTTCCAACTCTAACTTTCCCCCATTCCAACTTTTTGGAATCCTTTTTTCTCTATATTCAATTTTTTCTAAATCCTTTGTTTTTATGAATCCAATTTTTTGTGAATCTATTTTTTTCTTTTGAATCCTCCTTTTCTTAGTCTTCCTTAGTTCAAGAGGCAATTTTTTATCTTTCAAGTGTCTTAAGAATTTTCTAGTCTACCTAAGTTCCTAGAAAGTTTCCTGGTCTTTCCAAGTGCCTTAAGATTTTTTTTAAATAGGTGGTTTGAACTCCTAATCTCTTAGAGCCCTTGCTTGGTGAGTCTCTTGAGTACGACAAGCAATGACCATCCTTTGGATCACATTCTTGTAAAAATGTGGCCTCTTTCTTTTCATTGGAAATTTTGTAAAAGTTGCTTATTTTGTGGAAGGATTTTTCCAGGTGTGAAGGAGGTTATACCTACCTTCTTCCCATGGTAGACCTTTCTTAGTCCCATTGTTTGAATCCTAGACCGTCATCATTACAATTGCATAAGGGGTTGTGCCCCAACTCCATTTTCCATACATGACTTGGTCCATTGTGACATTGGTGTCCTAATTTTGAGTTGACTAATGTTGTGATCCTGGACCATAATCACTGTGGTTGTTGGAAGGGTTGTACCCCAACTCTGTTATCCACTTAAACTTAGTCCGTTAAGATATTGGTTTTGTGATTATGTGATATTATGATCTTGGAATGCTGTCATTGATGGTGATTAAGAGGTTATGTGTCCCTTCTTTTTTTATTTTTTATTTTTTTTACACAAGACTTGGTCCATTAAGGCAATGATTAGTAGTGCTATCGCCTTGATCCTAGATCACAGTTTCTATGAATGTTGAAGGGTTGTTGAGCCCGCTTCTGTTTCCACATATAAGTAATCTATTAAGGTGATGTAAGACATTATCTTGATCCTAGGTCACAGTCGTTATGAGTGTTGAATGGGTGTTGATCCTACGTTCATTTCCATATAGCAAGTGATCCATTGAGACAATGAAAAACATTGTCTTAATCCTGGGTCAAAGTCGTTGTGGGTTTTGAAGAGATGTTGATCTCACTTTTCTTGTCACAAAGGAAGTGATCCATTAAGATAATTGTTTAATGCTAAGTAAGCCACTACCTTGATCTTGGATTACAGTCACTATGGGTATTGAATGAGTGCTTTTCTTATTTTTGTTACTACACAGGAAGTGATCTATTGAGGTAATAGTTTGACAAAGCCAAGTGAGCTACTATGTATCTTGGACTATGATTGTTTTGGGTGCCAAAGGTGTTCTAAGCCCGCTTCCTTTCCTGCACAGAACTTTGTCTATTAAGATGATGCTTAGATGATGTTGTACGCCAAGTCCCCGTGTGGTGGTGGTTGCTATATAGTAGCACACAAGGGCGTGGCTACTAGGAAAATTCTTATTCCTTAATTTAGTCAAGTATGGCTACTAGGTTCAAGGGAAGAGTGTGCTCATTTCCAAGCCATAGTAGCACATAAGGGTGATCACACCTTGACACAAAACTAAGGTTACTTTAGATGAGTGGTTGATTCTTATTATGGTGTTATAGCCTTAATGCATGCCAAAGTTGTGCTAGATTTTGGGAGAACTGTGTTACAAACGATTACATGAATATTAAGTTGGATAAATTATTTATTTATTCTCATTTTTATTTTTATTTTTGGTGTTGATGTTGGCTTAGACATATAGGACCTCAGCTAGCAATTTTAATTGGAAAATAAATTACAAGAATGAAATAAAGATAAACAAGCACAAACTCCACTTCTTTGAGTTGCCCCATTCATATATTCTATCAGTAGTTTTGAGATATCCTTTGCTCTCCAAGGATAATTCAAATTCCCATTTATGTTAGGAACTTTAATGCTAGGTGATAAGCCTTAACAATATGTAGGAACGGTGGTCCCAAAATGTAGTTGTAAGTTGAGGGGCAATTGTCTACTAGAAAGTTAATCATGATGGTCCTAGTAGCGCAAGTTTCTCCAATCTTAACTGAGAGCTCAATATTTCCATTAAGGCTGAGAGGTTTCCTAAAGAAGCCATACAAAAGAGTGTTCAATAGCTTAAGAGGATGTTTTAGCTTCATTTACTTCCAAGCATTCTTGAACAAGATGTCCATTGAGCTTTTAGTATCAACAAACACTATAAATCTTGTTATTGGTGATCTATAGGGTCATAACCAAAGCATCATAATGTGGATGCACTAATCACACTTTATTTTTTAGTAAATACCAAGTCTTTCTCAACCATTATGAGTTCCTTACCCTAGTCGTGGATCTGAATAATATGGAACACCTCTTGACTGGCTACCAATCCTTTAACATGTACCTTCTTGGCATGGCTGATGTATCCGCCTATTGGGCCTTCTAAGATAGTGCAAAATTCATTCAAGGCTAAAGACATGCATTCCTCTACTTGGCTGAGACAAAGTACTTTAGGTAACCTTTATATATCTAGTACTCACTTTCCCTTTAGCATTCCCAAGAATATTATATTTTATGACTAAAGTCTGATGGAACTTATAGTATAAATTTTGGATCTTGTTAGATGGGGAACCTCTTAGCATTTTAGGAGGCTTAAGGAGTCTTGAGTCTTAGACCTGTATTAATACTTGTTTTTGGGTAGTGTTCAAAGGAACACAATTTTTGAAGTTATACCTGAGCTGTGAGTTTCCAATCTTCTTTGGAGCCTTCAGACCTTTTGCCCTGTAAATTCTTGGGCTATTCCTCAATTTTCTTCTTCTAAGGGTGGTTTTTTGATCTGTTTCTATGGTGATTGGCCATATCTTCTAAGTTGGTCATTGCAACCAAGATCTTGGTCACTTCTATGTATGACAACTCACGAATATTTTTTGCTAGTTTGGCCCACAAGATCCTATATGAAGACCACAGAGGAATGTAGTCTTCAACCTAGATATTCTCATTACTTAAGTTGTTGAAGTAATCCTTAATTGACTCATTTTTCTTCTAATTTGCCACATCTGATGCATTGAGGTCTTTGGAAATCTTCTCTTTGTTGAGAAGTGAGTAAGGAATTGTCTTGCAAACTCCAAGAAGTACCCAATCATTCCTTTCTTGAGAGTCCCATACCAAACTCTAGCCTTGCCTACTAGTGTCACGAGGAATGCCTTGCACCTAACAACATTGCTAGGCATGTAGAGATTTACCCAATCCTTGAACAAGTCAAGGTGGTCTAGTGGGTTCAAGGACTCGTTGTAAGTTCCAAGGGAAGGTTGCTTGAATTTATCCCCCATTGGCCTCTACCATCTTGCCCGTTAGCGGCTAAGTGTGTCAGGGGTGTGGTATCATCCCATTCCCAATGTGTGCATCCAAGTCTTATTGATCTTGTATGTGGGGACCCAATATGCTATGGAATGGGTATTTTGAGTAGTTGCTAGCATTGGGCAGTTGATGTTATTCTTCTATGGCGTCACACCCTCTTAGTCCCAAAGATTGTGAGTGGCTTACTGAGGCATTATGTTTCCTATGAGTTCATCTGGAGATGGATTAGTTGCTCCATTATATGTTCTAACTTCCCCAACCTTTGATCTATGGTTGGTTTCTTGGGCTTAGTGCTCTTCTTGTTTATCTTAGTCTTTCTTGGTGGTGATAGATCACTCACCTAGACTTCCACTTGCTCTTTATTCAATAAGAATGTTGAAGAGTTTTGAGAACTTTCTTGAGAACTCATTCTAGAGGTTCAATGGATCAAATGTGTGGATAGGAGAGAATTGAATAAAGATCATGATGAATAGAGAAAACGAGAAGAATACTTTAAATGTTCTTGAGTTTTCACTAAGTCAATTGGTTAAACATCAAATTTCTTTCCTATAGGCGGCACTAGTAGTTGAAGTCAATTTATGTTATATCACTTTCTCTAGACACATAGGCCTACAAATCATTAGAAAACCACGTAAGATGAGAAGATATTGGTGGGATTGTATCCATTTCGATGCTTAAGTTAATTTTTGAGAGAAAAGCTAAGATCAAAGGGAGTGAGAGTCAATTTCGATGCGTACCTTTTATATTTATGAGGACTTATTTAAAGATTCTAATGAGTGATAAAATCATAAATCATTAATATCGATTAATTAATACTTAAATTTGTAATATTTAAATATTAAATTAATTAATATTGAACCATTAAAATATTAATAACATTTTGTAAATGTGGATCAAGTCATCAATATTTATTCTAAATTTAAATAATAAAAGATATATTTGATTGTATACTTATTGTATTCATTTAATTTTTTAAAGTCGATATGCACCAATCAAATAAGGCTGTTCATACGTGGTGATTTTCCTATCTAAAATTACATATATTGGTCTAGTCTACGACTTCCTGTATAACGTGTGTCCCTGATAAGCAAGGATAACTAGTCTAAGAAAGAGTCATAAGGCTGTGATCCAGATAAACATGTAATAAGGTAGTGGAGAAACAAGTTATTGTATGTTTATTAAGGTGTAACTGACTTAATTCAATGAATTAAACAAGAGTTTCAGTTCTGCTATGAATTGTGTTTGCCATTGTTGGTTTTGTATCCATAGTTTTCACAACATGAAATGAATTACGAGATTATGATGTGAGATCAATCATCTCATTTCTAAGTTCATGATTTTTTTTAACCTCTTAATTCAATAGCTTGGAGTAACTTATCACATTATGATATAATATTAATATTAATTAAAATATCTTATTAATTAAAAAAATAACAAAAAGTATTAAATTAATTAAAAAAAAACATAAATTAGTACATTAATAAAATAAAATTATATGGAATAAAACATTTACCACTCTTATAGTGAATTAGAGTAGTTCTATATGTCCATATTGGGGTTGCAACTCCACAATTGGTGAGATTCACAATAATTAATGAAAAATTTACTCTATTTTTTGAATACAAATGAAGTAAAAATGAGATAATAGTAAGAATGTTTAAATTTTTTGGATGAATTATGATGTAAATATGCTAATAAAGAAAATTTTAATGTATAATTTATTCTAAGGATTTTGTACTTGCTCGCTATTCATTTAAGGGATGGTTAGTAAAACTATTCACATTAATTAATCGTAAATTATTTATGAAAAAATAACATATTTTAAAATTTATAATTATAAAAATAGTATTCTTATGTCTGTTTTTATATTTTTACTATAAAAAAAAATCAAGCTTATCATTTTATATTAAACATCATCTAATTAAATTCTGTTCAAATTAAATTATAACTATTTAAAATCATTTAATATTAAACTCTATAAATTAAATCCCTTTCAATATTATTAAGATATTATTTTATTGTTAAGTTTCAAAGATGTTATTATATAAAAAAAATTATATTTATTTTGTAGTTATGTAAACATAACTGAAATTCAAGTATTGTAATCTTTTGAAAGGTGGTGATAGTTGGGGTGGAAATCATGATATGTGGCATTTTGTTCGTATTTACATGCAGGTTACATAAATTTTTTTTAACAATTTTTGTAAAGTACGTTATTTATTATAATGAAGAATAAATGTAAACTATTTTATAGTTTCATCCATTTATTAAATTTAATAGGAAGATTACACACTAATTTATAGAACCCATTTACTTTTTTCGCACACTTAAAACATATATTATTATACTATAAAATAATATATAAGGAAAAACTATGAATAAGATTAGGAGATGGATGCGATCGATTTTGGTATTTTTATCATGAAATGAACAATCGAAATGATATAGGTGGTTTCAAAAATTTAGAATTGAAACCAACCGAACTCGTAGAATTAACCGAATAGTTAACCACCAAAGCATTCAGTTAGGTCCGTTAATTTTTTTTATAAAATGTAAACGAAAACCACTTTTACTACGTAGAAATATTATGAATGTGTGTTGATGCACAAATTTTGTATTTGTAAAAATAGTTTACAAGTGCACGAATCATTTTGTAAAAAATAATAAGTATACTTCCAAGATCGATTTAAAGAGGAATTATATGGTTTTAAATAATTCAACAAACCTCTCACAAACAAATATAAAAAATAAACCTAAATATTATTTCATAGTATTTGAATTTTGAAAAATATAAACTAATAATATAAAATTAAATAATATGATTAGAATTGACTAAAAAAGGCATATAAATAACTTACACTTAATGAAGAATTTATAGGATTAAGTAATGCTCAAAATTAATTAAGTTATTAAATATATAAATTAAAATTATTGATTTTTTTTTGTATGAAAATATCCTTAGATAAGTATCAGATTCTTTGTTAACTTAGTAATATCTTTAATTAAGGATCACTAACTCATTAAAATAAATTATATTTTGTTTATAAGAAAATAAAAAAATCATCTAAATCACTACTTTAGGTAGAGCACGTAACTTAAATTTTTATTCTAGGTAACAAAACTAGATTCAAAAATCTAACTTCAAATTTTAAATCTATTACGAAAAATATGTCGTTAATATAAATTTTGTTGAAATTTTGAATGAAAAAATAAAATCAATTTATTTTATAAAAATATTCATCTAAATTAATATTTCTCAAACATGAAAATATAAATAATATCCCATAATAATATTCGGATATTCTCAAATTTAATGAATAATCAGTAAATTAAAAATAACATTAAGAAAAGATACATAAGATTGAATCTGTAAATAATATACTAAATTTAAAATTAATACCTCAATGTATTCTTTAATTTACAAAACTTTTGTAACAACCTATGATATGCAAATCCTCCAAAAAGATATGTCTATACTGTTATTGAATCAAAAATATTACGTAAGACTAAAAAAAATAAACTCTACAGTTGCCTCCTAAAACAAATTCTATGTGAGAATTTTTGAGTTTCTAATTTTGATGCATGTAAACAAGAGAAAATAAGATTTATTTATAGTTGGAAACTGGTGAGAAAAGGTGATCATGAAGGATTAATCATCATGCACTACGGCCCAATGTTTCCTCTGCCATGATTGGTATTACATTTTTTTTACCTCAAATCAATTCTGAATAGGTCGCACCATGGCTAAGTTGAATCATTTATACAGATTGATATGATTGAATCTAACATATGCAACAAGCCTTTAAATTCATAAGTTGTCCTAGTGAATAAGTTTAAGTGTCGTGAGAGCTTTCAATGATGATACCCAAATATCCTACTAAATGCAAAAACTAAAAGAAATAAAAACAACAAATAACAATAAAAAAATAAAAAATTAACAAAGTAAAAAATGAAAATGAAAAAATAATAGTAAAAATTAAATAAAAAAACTTCTCATGCTTTAGATTCTTTTAAGTTCATAATCAAAATTGGTTACAAATCAAAAATTTATATTCCATATAAAAATTGTATCAACTTTAACTTACCTAATTTTAGAGTTAGGAATCCAAATTCATTTTGACTATAGTCCTCACAAGTCATACTCTCAATATTTTACTGATTCTATGAGTTCAAGCACTCAATCAAAGATATGAAAATAGATGTTATGTAAAGAAATGAGCTAATGGTTCACATATGATTAAAGATGAATGAAATGAAAGTTTAATGACTTAAAAGGGGATTTATTTACTATTTTTCTTTTGTAATAATCATTCTCAACTCTTTGGAAACTTTTGGGTCATAATATTTTGTTATATTATTTATTTTTTTATTTTTTATACTTATATATATATATATTCTTTCTTTCTTTATTATTTTTTAGAGAGTGGATCCATGTACATATGTATATTTGGTGAGTGACTAATTTTTTTTTGGCTATTTTTCTATTGGCGGTAAGGAACCCCAGATATATCTTTTTTTTTATGGAAGTCATGCATAAGAGAAATATGCATACACTTTAAATTTCAACTTGTGTCATTCAATTTATGTAATAAAAATAAGTACATGATACTTTATTAGATGTTAAAAATCCTAAAATTTAATGCAAAATCTATAGCGATCATTTAACAATTTGAAATAATAAGAAGATTTTTTTAAAGAAGTAGAAAAAATATTATCACTCAGAATGAAATATTTCAGTCTAAAAAATTTTCATAAGGTAGTCTACTCTATTTGATTCCCAAACACCAATTTTGAGTTTATATCAATTTCAACATTCAATCTTGAAATACAAACTATGACAAAAGAACTAATTATTACAAAATTTCGTGTCATATTTAAGGCATTAATCCAACAGTGTAAAGACTCAATCAATTGCTTAAAATCAACTATAAACATGATAATTTTTTCAAAATATATAAAAATGAACCTAAACATAACTAAAGCAATAAATAAACTAAATAAAAAAAATATAAATAAATGTAACATATGCTTAATAAAATTTTTAAAAATGCCTAAACTTATGTAACTTTTCCTCCACCCCAACCTAGAATCTACATTGTACTCAATGTAATAAATATAAATTAAATATATAAAAAAGAAAAGTTATCTATTTATTTTAGCCAATGTGATCAAGTAATGATGTAGAAAGTAAGGCCCATCTATCATTTTAAACAATTTAACTACAAATACACATTGCTATGTACTTCTCATATATCATATCTCAACAAACAATTATAAATTAAATAATTCTAAATAAAATAAATTTGATTTCATATAATCATAAAAGAAATAGTTAAAATAAAATAAATTACATTAATTATAACAAACATAAAATAAAAGCAATTAAACTAAATGTTGATACAAATAAATTGAAATAATATATAAAAATAATAAAAACTAATAAAACTTTGGAACAAGGTTCTAGCTTAATCCTCCATTTTGTTCGATCCTTGATTATCACCATGTGAGTGCTCAGGTGTTGTAAAATGAAATCATACCCTTGATTATTAGGTTCTCTCAAACAATTAGAATTAACACCTAGATGTGAGAGATTCAACTGTTACATTTTAAGGAAAGTATGGGTATATTCACCCTAGACACAATGCTATCGACATTTAACTCAACTTGCTTGGTAGTATAAGCTGGGACATATTTCTCCATGTAATTTTATTTATGTCCCATGGCACTTATGTCTATATGTTGGTTTCTTGTGTACAAAATGCTGTGTTATTTTATTTTACTTAGTATATATGTCTTTCTTTGTGTAAGATTGGTTACTGCGGATTAGTATTTCACACATGCACATAGTTAGGTACACTTTGTATGCGAGCATGTCTACACAACCACGGGGTTGGTTTTCATATTGTGTATGCTAGATGGAGTGTTGTGGTTTTCGAACATGTGAGCGTGTGACCGAGCCGATGTTGTCGCTTGAGTTTTTGGTTTGTTTTGGGTACAAGTATTTGTAGCTATTACTCCAAATTTTTGGAAATAAAAAAATATATTTTTAGCACCTTTTCCTTTCCTTGCCCATTTGGAATCAAGCTATTTCCAAGTCATTGAGAAAGAAGAAGTCTCAATATGCTGAAAAGTGGTTGCTCATTCGTATAGACAGATCCTAGTGCTAATGTCAGATCCTCCTTTTGATGGTGAATGTCAGAAATGTTGTTGAAAGATGAATCCTGTATGCACATTCAATTCTTCTTTCTTGACAACAAGCTCACCAACAAGATCGCCACCATACTCACCACCATGTTTTGTGAGGTGGCTGGCGAGATGGGCATTTGATTATATCAATACCTCCCATTTTTCTCAACTTTTCACCCCTTGATTCTAGTTCTAAAACTCTATCCAAATTTGCATTAAGAATTATAGTTGTTTCTTAAGTCAAGTTGAAGAGCATACATTTTCTTTTAGGTTAATTATTGAGCTTAGTGATCAAATAGTAGATGGTGCATGTACGTGGTTTGAATGAATGTATCCCATACACAATTTGACATTTATGATGGACTGTGTGTCCCTCGAGTTTATGAGTAATTACACTTATTATTACTGATGAATGGTTACCAATAATATAAAATTGGGTGGTGTTGGTTGTGGAAGAGAACTGAGTTCACATGTAGAACCAGGTCATTATAGAAGTAGTAAGCAAAAACAACAATAAGTAGTTCAGATAAAGGTCCTGATTGATAGAGGTAACAAAGGTTTTACTTCTTTTAGAGTTGTAATTATTTTATTGAATAGTGATTTATTTGCTGTTGAGCAGTTACCTTAAGTAACTTGAGGATGTTGTCACATAGATATGTTTTTTATGTGGGTTTATCTCATTATATCACTTTTTATGCATGATCTACTATTGTGCTAGTGTAATCTAAGTTTAAGGTGTGCATGACACACCATAATAAAAGCTTAAATTATAATTAGGAAGCTTTTACATTCTTACTTGCTTTTTGTTCATGTGAGTTAGAGTTAAGTCCATAAGGAGTTTGTATCTCCTTATCCTGGTTATGTACCGGGTCATGGGCTCTTTTAATTGGTATCAGAGTAAATGCACCCATTTAGGGCTTAAAAGCTCCAATGTTGATTCTTTTAACTCAAATTCCATACACACACTTTCTCTTTGATGGATTATAGAAAAAAGGTAATATTGGTAAACCTCCACTTGTAGATGGGATTAACTATGCCTATTTGAAATCATAAATGAGGGCCTTCTTATGGTTCCAAGGAGATCATGTATGGTTTCTTTCTGAAAATGGCTAGACTTATCCAACCAAAACCCTCCTTGATGATATTATGATTCCTAAACCCATGATTAAGTGGACTAAAAATGAAAGTAAGGAATTTGAATGGAATAGCAAGGGACTTTATGCCATCACCATGGCTATTACGTCACTTTATGTAATCACCGTGGCTATTACGTAAGATGAATATCAAAATATTCAAAGTTTTACTTCTTCAAAACAAGCATGAAAGAATTTTCACTATAAAAATATTTAGAATTTTGAAGTTAAATATAGACTTTGAACTCTGTATCATGTAAAAGGATAAAACCTTTGTCAAATTCTATGCATGTTTTTCTAACATTGTCAAATGTTACTACAACTTGGATATACCTATTAGTGAAGAAAAGCATATTGAGAAAATCATCACTAGCCTACCCTATCAATTTCATGTTAAAGTTACCATCCTTGAGTTTATGTACAAGCCTGGTTAACTTACTATTAATGAGTTAGTTGGTGATCTGGAAGTCTTTGAATTTCATCACCTATTGTCAAGACAAGATCAAATTGCTATCAAGAAGGGAAAAAGCTTAGCTTTCAAGACCACTAAAGGAAATGGTACCAATGCAGAAGCTAAAGTCACTACCATTTATGATGATTCTAACCTTGATGAGGAAGAAATGGATTTTCTTGCTTAGAGATTCACAAGCTTCTTTAGAAAGAATAAAGCTTCCTCTAGGGGTATCGAAAAAGGTAGTTTGGGCTCTAAAGTCTCAAAATCTGTAAAAGTTAATGATGACTCAAATACTGAATCTAAGAAACCAAGAAAAGGGCACTTAAACAAGATTAGATGCTTCAAATATGGAAAGCCTGGTCAAATTACAATAGATTTTTTTAGAAACAAAAATGTACAAATATGCATGCGATGAAGGCTAAGGTTAATTTTTCCGATAGTACTAGTAGTAATGATGAGGATGACACTAATTTTCATACTTTTATTGATTCAATAAATTTCATTGATCCTCCAACTTATACCTTAAATTCCAAGAGGTTATAGCTAAAGAAATGACGACAAGCAAGGTAAGTTGCTCGATTCTTATAACAACCTCTTGTTGGAGTATTTCAAGTGAGAAAAGGCTAAGAAAAAGGCTTTGGGAAGCCTAGATGAAAAATAGCTTAATATAAACGCTTTGAATAAAGAACCAGAGGAAAAGAAGTCCTCCATTGAAGGTCAACAATAAGACCTTACCAAGTGATCCAAAAGTGTAATTCTGATTTACTTAAAAGTAAAATGCAAATTATGAGATATTAAATAAGCTTGAGGAATAGTTGAAAGTTCTCACTCCAAGTAAAATTACTCAGTTATTTGTCAATCCTAAGTCACTCTTGATCAAAATGTTGAAGTTTAATAGCTAAAAAAGAAGATTATTGTCCTTGAGAACACAAAGGAATATCTAGCTTACTCGTTTACAAAAAAAGAAACTGAGGTTGAAAAAATACACAACAAAGTTGGGATTCTTAACAATTTTGTAGTATATCTTGAATCATTTCTTAAGGAAAAAGAAGAACTTGTTAAAGCATTTAAGACAAACATAATGTTAGTGAAAAAGAACTGGCTTATTCTACCTCTCCTCTTAACAAGATGATGATTGGCTCTAAAAATTTGAAAGAAATACTTAGTAACACTAAGACGTTTGGTGACAAGTATGGAATTGGATATAATGAAGGGTTTCTACATATTCTATTACTGCTCCCAAGTTTGTTAAATTGTTGAAGGTCTAAAGACAAAGACAACTACCACCATCCAAAAAGGTAAATTGGTTGTGTCGTTTTAGCCTGTTTCATCTAGCAAGGTTAACACTTCACCTTAGGCTATTTCTTCCCTTCACTTTAGTGGTTGTCTATTGTCTCTACCTACTGTTACTTTTATGTGTCACCACTATAGTGAACTTGGGCATTTAAGACCACATTATGAGAAATTGACTTCTCATCCTCGTATGAAAGTCAATATGAATGCTTATTCTTCTTCTCTTTTATGTTTTACTCTTTGGAGTCAAGGGCCTAGATTATCTAACTCCACTATTCATGTCTATTACCTATGTGGCACTACTAGCTACATTGCTAAAAATTGTCCTAAATGTGTGAGGAGTACATCTTGGAGTTCTCCATCTCACTCTTCCCTATTTTCTGTGTTTATATGTAGCTACAATGGCTCATCTGAGCACCATTAAGCTAGTTTCATCATGCAACTTATGCACAATGTGAAAAGAAATAAAACATCTTCAAAAATTCCACCTCACCCTATTTATATGGATGACTCAATCGGATCTTCTAGAAATTCTAAACAAAATAAACAGTGAGTTTCCTATACTCCTCATACTTGTATGAATCAGAAGCTATCTCTTAGCTTAGTTTCCTCTCACAAATTCTTTAGACTAAGGGATACTATTTGATCACTATTTTTGGGTGATCTATTGGGACTGTCTTGTCTATTTTCCTTCCTTTCTTTGATTGTAGTTCTTCTGTATTTGAATTTATGTTATTCTCTTTATTGTTTGCATATTCCCTATTTTCATGTTAATGCATATCTCTCTCTATCACTTCACTTCTTTCTTAAGTATATAGTACATTAACTATTTTACTTGCTATTATGCTTGTCTGTTTGATCCATTACTAGTTTTCTCACATGCTAGCTACTTTGACATGCTTTTTATATGTATTTACCCTACTTACTTCTTACTTCTTTTGTGTCTGTTTGCATGAGAATCACATCACATTTTTTCATCATGTAGTGTCAAAGTATTAGGATTTCCAATATTTTAGCATGTCATTCTTATTTCATGTCATATAGAGTGTATCTCATCAGTTTAACTAGGTTCTTCTTTCCTATACCTAGTATGTTAAGTGTTGGTCCTCTGTTTGTCTCTTATTGGTCCCTATTCATCTTTTTTCCTTATATTCCTTCTCTTGTGCTTTAAATATATCTCTAGAGAATACTAAGGTGTTGTTACAAGCTTATACTTTTGAGTTTTCATTGTACTTAGCTTGTTCTAGTTTTCCATATGCAACTATTTTTCATGTAGATTATTTACCTATCTTTAGTAGTTTTGATCTACATGCTTTGTTGTAACTAAATTTGTCTGTTTTGTTGACATTTTTGGTGTTTGGAATGTTAAACTTGTTTAAGCATGCCTCTTACTTATGTGTTGGATCATGTGCCTTTCTCACATGCTTAATGGTTTTAGTAGAATCCCTTGTTTCTTACTTCTCTTAGGGGTATTACTTGCATTGTTCACTAGTTAGTCATTTTCTTTCTTTCTAATGACTAGCAATGCTGTGAGTGTTTTTATTGATCTTGTTTGAAATAATTTCCCCTTCATTTTGGGCTTTGATCTTCCTTAAGACCATCCTTGTCATTTCACTTGTTAGTTATTACTACTATGTTTTGTGAGCTTGGTGATTTTAATCTTCCCTAACTTACTACATATAGAATGAACTTTATAGGGACCAATGTTGATATTTGGTTGGCATGCATTTGTTTTAAATTGAAACATGGCTATTTTGATATGTGTTTTCCTTGAGCATATGTATGGATAAATGTTTCCTATCCATTTTATTTGAAATGCACTTTTCATGTTGCACATGCCATAACTTCATGAATTTGTATGGTTATTTTGAGAACCTTATGTGTATCTCATGTCTTGATGATTTCTATGTCTCTAACAAGCTCTAGAATCCACTTTAGTATCTCTTAAGGTAAAATTCTAGGTGCTGCTTGGATGGAAAAAGGATTTAGGCCATCTTTGAATCGTTTGATCCTTTCTTGCCACCATTTTCTACTTTTCCCCAATTTCTCCTCTTGAGCCATTATGTTATCCCTTCATTTATTTGCACTTAAATATTAGCTTAGACAAAATAATTATTCTCACTTACCTTGCACACTCTTTGTTGAACATATTTCTTCTGGGATTGTCAATTTTACCCTCTTCATTTCTATCAACAAAAAGGAGAAAGTTGAAATTGGATTGATGAATATAAAAAATGAGGGAAAGATGAAAAAATTAAAATAAAAAAGAAAATGAAGTGTTAAGAATTGTTTATTCTAGAGATAAAAGGAAGGAAGGAAGGAAGAAAATAAAAGAAAAGTGAAATGATGAGTATAAAAAAGAAGTAGTACATATATTGCTAAATTTTATATACTATTCTTAGAACATCATTGTTAGAATTTTGAGAAGTAAAGAGATAAGGACCCATGTTTGAGGGTATATATATATATCATAGATATGAACTTATTTGTTTGATTGGATCAACAAAGTTGTGTTTTAGCCTAAACGTCATCTCTTCCCTACCTATACCTCTACCTATCTTTATAAACTTAGAAAGACCTATTGATTTCTTCTAAGTTGACACTTACATTAGTGGAGAGAGAACCTAAATATGGACATATGAAGTTTGGTTATACTTGAGTCTATATTTCAATTTGTTTAGTTTGTATAAGCATATCATGATGGCATAGAGAGTAAACAAAGTTATCATATCACACGTAGTGCATGTCCTTAAATATTTAGTCATAACGTTACATTAATACATCATAGATGAATAGACAAGTGGATATTTACGTCAATTGTATTGGCTATTCTTTAAGGACTCTCTTGTTCTTTGCACATGCTTAGTTTGCTTCCCTTTTTCTATATTACTTGTTTTCTATTATGTGTAGATGCTTCTATTTTGGGAGAGTTCTTAGAGTTGGATGAATTATATTTTTACTAGTCTTATAGGAATACATTTAGGTGAAATGTGTGTTTCATTTATGTTGTCAAGGGAAGAGCAATTTTTTTTTACTTCATCTTGCTTGTCCTATGTATAAGTTGTTGTTGATGTCTTGTTCATGTGGTGTTTCCTTCTCTTTTACATCATTTTGTAAGAATCATGCATAAATAGAATAATTAGTATGACATATTGCATGCAATATCTTGTTTTACATGTCTACCTATGTGTTTACCTACTTCCATATTGTACTGATTTATTACAAATTTCCTATATTGTATACTTTAAATTGCTATTGTCTCGGTGTTATTCTGTGACTTTTTTGCTTGACTACATATGGTACTTATTGTGATTGCTTTAATCTTTTTTGTAATGTTAGGATTATAGAATATTTGCATGTCTTCTCTTCTTTATATAGGGGCGTTTCCTTGAATTTCAATGTTAAAAGGGGAGAAGTTTTTGTGTGCAACTACATGTTTATCTTTGCTATGTGTTGCATGGGCTATGAGTGTAGGATTACATTAAAAATTCTTTAATGACTTGCATGAATTTAAGGGCAGTGTTGCATAAATTCAGGAAGGATGTGCATTTATATTTATGTTTGTACCTATTGATAACTGTATTTTATATAGTTATTTTCACCTATTTTATTAATTATAATTGCTATGTTCTTGATGTTTTTAGTTAATTTTCGATTAATAAATTAGTATTCTTGTTTTTTTATATATTATAAGAAAAATAAATAAATTGTATCGAAAACGTTCTTAATTTCAAATTTTTGTCCACAAATGTAATTTCAAATATTAGAGTTCTTAATTACAATTTATAAAAGTTGAAAATACAAATTAAATTTAAATTTGGGCTTAATCGTAATTATTAAAAGTTGAAAAATTTAATTTAATATTAGAAAAGGGGTCAACTGTAATTAAAGAAAGTTTAAAATGTAATTTGAATTTAATTTGTGGGTCAAAATATAATTAAATAAAGTTTAATATTCGTGCAGGAGAGGAGAATACACGCGTCCATCGTGGACCGTCAGATCAACACATGAACGGTTCAGATGCGCGCGTGCATTTCAACCCGACAAAGGAGAGTGGATGCAGGGAAATTCTCTTTCGCGCGGCTCGGTGCCCGAGTGGGGCCCACCTGCCGCGGTGCGGCGTGCGCGTGGGACCCACCGTCCCGACGCCGCGCACACATCCCCCCACTTTCGCGCGCCTTTTCCAGTGCAGCCGATCCACGTGAGCCCGGTTATTACGCGAACCAGAATCTGCCACGTGTTCCACTTAATATTTCAGCAAATAATACTCTGACACGTGGCATGTTACAATGAGCGCGACCGCGCTGGATCAAGCCTGGGTTGTAGCCGTTGGCTCCCGTGCGACCATTCATCGTGCGCCCGTTTCCCCTCAACGAATGAGATGCTGCCACGTGTCCCACTAATTGTGTCCGCGAATCAGAACGCGACACGTGGCAGCGTGTAAGAAAATTAAAACAGAAATGCGCAGCGTTCCACTCACTTTTTCGATCCCATTTTCGATACAATTTTTGTCCCCCCACGCGGTTAAATTATAATTTTCGTCACAATTTTATGTCCCCCGCGTGGATTTTAATTTAATATTTTATTGATGTATTTTTTTTGCTATAAATAGGAGATAGTTTTTAGTTGTAAAAAAGTTTGGTTGAGGTTTTGGAGTTTTGGGTAGAGTTTAATTTTCGTGTGTTGCTCAGTTTTGGACGGCAAAACACGCAGAAGCCATTTTTGGCTTTTGTTGTGTTTTGCGTGTGCCAAATATTTGTTTTAAGTGATGTTTTAATTTTATTTCTGCTTCTTCTTAATTTTCTGTAGTTGTTGTAATTTTTATTTTAATTTTATGAAGTAATTTAATTTTTCTAGGGTTGCATTTGATCTAAATTTATGAAGCTTTAATTTTAATTATTTTTGATAGATTTATAAGACGTTCGATTTGTTCGTTTTATTTTGTTCTTAATGCTTTTTGATTATTTACGAATCTTATCAAAAAGATCCGTGGCACATGAATAAACTTGAGAAAGGCATTTGTGTGTATATTGCTCGTAAATAGAATGACATGTATGATGAAGGATAGAGATATACCCTAATTGTATGTGTGGCCATTTGAAAACTTAGAACGTAATGAATCTCGGTAAATTTAATTTTCATAGAGATATAGTAAATTAATTTAACGAGGTGTGTTTATACGGAGCTCGAAAGAGATGTATGAATAATAAAAAAGAAGTTTTCGGTTGACAAATTAAATGTACTAAAAAATATAAATCAAAAGAAAATAACATGATTTGAGTGGATTAGTTTGGTGAAAAATTGCAATCCTAGATTTCTTTTATTTTCTTATTTTAGTTTTTTTTTATTAATCAACGATTCTTTTGGATAAAATCAGAGAGATACAATTTTAGTACTCGACAAACTATAGTAACAAATCCTCGTGGGATCGATCTTTACTTACAAATCTTTATTACTTGTGACCGTGTATGTTTGCACGAGTTCGTGTGTTGAAAAACACGCAACACCTATCATTATGTACATGTGTAAGGGTAACATGATAGTATATGTATATACTACATGATGTTTCTACATGATACGTTCACATGGTGTGTTTATTTCATGTATGTAGGTTACACATGTAGATTGAAGTCTTTGAGCATCAGATATTCATTATGTTGAGACCCTCATGTTTCAGAGTGACAGAGTGACAGAGTTGATGAGTTGTTACATAAAGATGGATGCACTTGTTTTAGGTGTGTCTTTCGGGTTTGGGTGTGCATCAATATATTCATCAATATATTTTGTTCATGGGAACAAATATATTTATGTCATCTTCATGATCATCTTATGATAGATGTGTGGCCGTATTTAGTTATGCTAAATGGGAAGAATGTAAGTCCCATTGTACTCCTGTTTATGTGTCGGCTTCTTGTTACAAACCATGGTTTATATTTATTTTATTTAGTGTATATGTCTTCCTTTATATAAGTTTGGCAACTACAGATTAGTAATTCACACATGCACATAGTTAGGTATAATTTGTATTCAAGCATGTTTACACACTATGGGGTTGGTTTTTGTAGTGTTCATTTAGGTGGATTGTTTTGGTTTTCGAGCTTGAGAGAGTGCTAGCGAGTCAATGTTGTTGCTCAATTTTTTGGATTTTTTTGGTCGTAGATATTTATGAATATTACTTGAAATTTTTGAAAATGAAAAATATCTCTTTTTAGCACCTCATAGATAGGCTCACCACCACCTTTGCCACTACCATTAGTGAGGTGGTTGGCATGGTGGCTGAGAATGTGGGCATCCAAGTTCTATGAATACCCCTACCTCTCTCAACTTTTTGCCTCTTGATTATAGTACCAAAACTCTGCCAAAATTCACATTGAGAATTATATCCATTTCTTAAATCGTTTTGCAGAGCATACATTTGAGTGTGGTTCAATTATTAAGCTTAGTGATCAAATCGTAGACTATATGCATAGGTGGTTTAACTATATATCTCCTATACACAATTTAAAATATATGGTGGACTGTGTGTCCCTCAAGGTTATGAATAGTTATGCTTTTTGTTACTGATTAGTGGTTTCTAATCATACCACATTGGGTAGTGTTGACTATGAAGGAGAGCTGGATTCGTGTGTAGAACAAGGTCATTATGAAAGTAGCAAACAAAAATAGCAATAGATAGTTTGGATAGAGGTCCCGACTAATAGAAGTAATAATGGTTTTATTTCTTTAAAAATTGTAACTATTTTATTGATTAGTGAATTTTTTACTATTATGTGATTTTCTTAAGCAACTCGAGGATGTTACCACATATATACCGTCTTTATGTGGGTTTACCTTATTATATCTCTTGTTATGCAAGATCTACTATTGTGCTAGTATAATATAAGTTTAAGGTGTGCATGTTACAAAGTACTAAAAGCTTAAACTCTGATTAGAGAAATTTTATAGTCTTACTTTCTTTCTATTGATTATATTTAATATCTATTGTTCAAAGTTATTTACTTTTATGATATTATATTATTTGTGCTTTTGTTGTGGTGTCTGATTAAGTGTTTACTATTTTATTTGTACGAGTTAAGGCTGAGTCCTTAAGGAATTTGTATCTTTTTACCCTGGCCTTGTACTTGTTCATGGAGTCTTTCAGTCACTTTTTCCTTTAGATGATGAATTTCATCTTTCATTGATATCTTTGATGAAAAAACCTTTTCTCACTTTGGGTTATATTAATGCCCTAGAAGAGTTCATTATAGTATGATAGATTCAATAATTCAATAAGTTATATTATCACCTTACCTTTTGTATAATTCACCCTTACTTTAGCACATAAAGCTTTAAAGAGTTGGGAGAAAAAATAACTCAAATAGTGATTGTTAGCATATACTCTTATCTGTTGATGAATTATGGCTCCAACATCCGTGGTCATTGTGGATATTATAGCAAATTGTTATATATCCCATTCTCTATCCATAGAGTTATAGTGTATAGTAGGTATGAGTCTAGGATAGATAAAATATGGCTAGATGCAAGAAGCCTTAGTTAAATATTTTACTTCAAAACCTTTGGGTTTCCCATTGAAATATTCACACTCAACCCCTTTCATAGCAATGGTTTCTATTACATCATTATATTCCACTTGACTTAAAATAATTTTCATACTCATCCTAGCCCATATCTACCAAACCATAATGAGAGTATGTATAATATGGACCAAATGGGACTAGTACACCTCATACTTTTACCCTATTATCGATAACGTTGGGAACATTGGCATAAAATTCCCGACCAATAAATTCAACAATGACCTCTAATTTCTTTATGAAATGTCTTTGTTTTAGTATCGCTTTGACATCAATTATCCCCTTAAAATGGAAATCTTATCTTTGCTCAAAATCTAAACCCCATTTTACAACAAAAATCTTATTGATCTCAATTGCCTTAACAAACCTGAGTTTTGCATCTACACTTGCAAACTGAGCCTTATAGTAGTCTAGTGAGGCCTCGACACCCTTCCTTTTATCACTTTTATTTAGAGACTGTTTAAATCAAGTTAATCTTAAAAATTCAAGGGTTCATATATATTCTAGAAATTTCAAACAAGACAACACTATAAATAATCCAAAAATATTCCTCACCCTCACTTATTCCAATTAGGATTGGTACTCTTTTAATCCCAAAAATTATAAAATTAATTCACAAATTAGAAAATTAATTCAAGAACTTATTCTAAAATCTTTGACCACTTACTTGTGTTGTTGTGAATAAGATGAATATTTGAAGAACACCCTTTGTGGAAGATAAAGATTTGAAGATTCTGATTGAGAGATTTGACAAAATCTCTTAATGGAATGGCAATAAAGCAGATGAGAATAGGAATATCGTGAAGAAATTTTGGAAGATTGAAGGAAAAAGAAGGGATTTTAGGGGATTATGTGTGTTTGGAGGAGAGAAATGTTAGGTTTCTAAGTGAATAAGATGAAGAAAGTATGAGAAATTGGGTTTGGAAAGCATTGGTTGAGTATTTATATGGGAAAAATTGAACATGGGCCACATCACAAGTATAGTCATGCCAACGCATGAATTGTTAAAATTCCAGGCCAAAATGTTTAGAACCCTTTAGGCCGTGGTGAAGTTAAGTACAAAATAATTATAATAAAATAAAATAAAAATAAAAGAAATTATAAATATAACTATTATATTAATAAGAATTAAATAAAAAATAAATAGTAAATAATTAAAATTAAAACAATCATCAAAATAAAAATAAATTAAGACAAAATAAAACAAAAAAGAATAATGTGTTATCTCTCATCCAATGCTTAGTTTATCATCTTAACAAGATGTTACTTAGGGGATTTCAATTTTTTAATAAACTCAATGTCCCTAGGTCATTAAGTTCACTAGTCACTCTGACCAAGCAACTGTTTTTTCCGTTGCTTTTGCAAGTGTTTTGCTCTACATGTATCTCCACCATCTTCACAAATGCTTCCAAGGAATCTAACCTTTTATTGTTCTTATAATGGTTGTCCTTCTTGACTTGAATGAAAGCATTCAAGTTATCGTCTAAAGTTGGTCTATTGGGAGGATTTGATGGTACTTCTTGGTGGTATTGCAAGGCTTATGTATGGAAGTTTTGGGAAAATGGAGGATTATTGTTCCTCCATGAGAAATTAGTATGATTTCCCCACCCTAGATTGTTGGTGTTTGCATTGGGGTCATACTTGGGTCTTGGTTAGTACCTTTTTATTGTATTAACCTTTTAGGTATTTGATAACTATATTTTATATAGTTATTTTCACCTATTTTATTAATTATAATTGCTAGATTCTTTTTATTTTTAGTTAATTTTAGTTTAATAAATTAGGATTTACTGTTTTTTCTAAATTTTAAGAAAATTAAATAAATTGTATCGAAAATGTTCTTAATGGCAAATTTGTATCCAAAAATATAATTTCAAATAAAAGAGTGATTAATTGCAATTTATAAAAGTTGAAAATATAATTTAAATTAAAATCGGGCTTAATTTCAATTATTAAAAGTTTAAAATTTAATTTAAATTACAAAAATTTGTATTGCAATTAAACAAAGTTTAAAATGTAATTTGAAATATATTTGTGGGTGAAAATATAATTAATAAAAGTTAGTTTTCTTCGCAGGAGAGAAATTCCACGCGGCGTTATCCACGCTTCATCGTGGACCGTCAGATCAACGCATGAACGGTTTAGATACGCGCGTGCACTTCAACCCGACCAGGGAGAGTGGGTGTAGGGAATTCCTTTATCGCGCGGCTCGATGCCCGAGTGGGGCCCACCTGCCCTGCAGGCCGGCGTGTAGTGTGGGACCCACCCGTCTGACGCCGTGCAGACCCTGTCCCCCACCTTCGCGCGCCCCTTTTCCTATGCGGCCGATCCACGTGTGCCCGGTTATTCCACCAACCAGAATATGCCACGTGTCCCACTTAATATTTCAGAAAATCATGTTCCTACACGTGGCATGTTACAATGAACGTGAAAGCGCAGGATCAACCCCCCCGTTCCAACCGTTGCCGCACTTTCTCCGCGCCCCCATTCCCTTATACGAATGAGATGCTGCCACGTGCCCCACTATTTGTTTCAGCAAATCAGATCGCGACACGTGGTAGCGTGGAAGGAAAATAAAAAAACAGAAACGCACAGCATCGCCCACTCACCTTAGCCACGTTTTCGATTCCATTTTCGATACAATTTTTTGTCCCCCACGCGTTTTAAATTATTATTTTCGCCACACTTCCCTGTCCCCCGCGTGGATTAAATTTTAATATTTTTTTTGATGTATTTTTTAGGTATAAATAGGAGATAAGATGAGAGAGTGGAGAGTTTTTTTTTAGTTGGAGTTTTTTGTAGTTTTAGTTTTCGAATGTTTTTAGAGGAGGTTTTTAGAGAATTTAGAGTTTGTAATTTTTGTGTTGTTTGTGTGTTGGTTGTGGAACACGCAGAAGCCATTTTTGGCTTTTGTGGTGTTCTGCGAGTGCCAAATATTAATGATACAAAATGTTTTAATTTTCTTTCTTCTTCATCTTATTTTTCTCTATGTGTTGTAATTTTTATTTTAATTTTATGAAGTAATTTAATTTTTCTAGGGTTGCATTTGATCTAAATTTATGAAGCTTTGATTTTAATTATTTTTGATAGATTTATAAGACGTTCGATTTGTTCGTTCTATTTTGTGCTTAATGCTTTTTGATTATTTACGAATCTTATCAAAACGATCCGTGACACATAAATAAACTTGGAAGAGGCATTTATGTGTATATTGCTCGTAAATAGAATGACATGTATGATGAAGGATAAGAATATACCCTAATTGTATGTGTGACCATTTGAAAATTTAGAACTTAATGAATCTTATTAAATTTAATTCTCATATAGATATAGTGAATTAATTTAACGAGGTGTGTTTATACGGAGCTCGGAAGAGATGTATGAATAATAAAAAAAGAAGTTTTCGGTTGACAAATTAAATGTACTAAAAAATATAAATCAAAAGAAAATAACATTATTTGAGTGGATTAGTTTGGTGAAAAATTGCAATCCTAGATTTCTTTTATTTTCTTATGTTACTTTTTTTATTAATCAACGATTGTTTTGAATAAAATCAGAAAGAAATAATTTTAGTACTCAACAAACTATAGTAACAAATCTCCGTGGGAACGATCTTTACTTACAAATATTATTAGTTGTGACCGTGTATACTTGCACGTTTTTGTGTGTTGTAAAACACACAACAGTCTTACAACAACTTCTCTTTGGTGGGGATAAGAATCATAACCATGTCCCAATGTACTACACACTCTAAATTGTTCTTTGTTAGGAGTGGATTGTGTGGCGAGAAGTATAACTTGCTCAGTCAATTGTCCAAGTTGCATAGGAACTTTAGTACAAGAGCATATTTCATAAACTCCAACCCTTCTCACTCTCAAGCTCTTTTATTGAGAATTAACACCCAACATCTCAAAGTGATTATAGGTCTCTATGATAGTCTTCTCACCCATAGCACCCCCCGCAACATTGTCAACCATGAACCGACACTCTTGTTTCAATCCATTATAGAAAAATTGATTTTGTAGCTACAGTGAGTAACTATAACGAGGGCATTGAGTGAGGAATAACTTGAACCTATCCCAAGCTTCATGGAATGGTTCACCCTCAATTTGAGAGAAAGTAACAATTTTAGCTCTCAGATAAGATGTTTTCTAATGGGAATAGAATTTTTCCATAAATTTGTTGTAAACCTCCTCCTATGTCATCAAGGACTCTAGAGAGAGTGATATTAACCAACCCACGGACCTCACTTTGAAGGTATAGAGAAATATCTCATTCTAGTTGGTCCTAGTAAGTATATCGAGAGGAAAAGTTTATATTATTGAGTAAAAGTGTGTAATGAAAGATAAAGTGTCTTCATTAACCAGTCCATGAAGAGAGGATAACATGAAAAAATGAATATTTCCCAATTTATAGTTTAGTGCTACCTTACCCAATTGGATTGAAGCAGTAACAGTGCCAATAACTGGCCTTGCATATTCCTTTATTGTCATTTCCCTAGGTTGTGGATTTTTTCCATTTTTATAGATTCAACTAAAGGGTCTAGGTTTAGTTCTATGCTTTGCTTAATTAAAGGTTCTTGGATTTCAAAATATAGTATCCCTATCATTTCCTTATATATGTTAATGTTGTTTATGTAAGATGTAAAAAGAAACCCTAAGGATCTCTTACCTATATAAACAAGAAAATAACAAATTAAATTCACCTATCAAATAGAAAAAAATTACAATGTAATATATATATATATAATACAAATAATTTATTTTACAATAATATAAGTTTAAATAAATAATTACAATAATTTAATAAAATATATCGTACAAGAAATAAATTAGTACTAGAAATACAAAACAAAATAATTAACAAAAAATTAAAATAAAATTAATCAAATAAAATAAAAAAAAAAAATAATTGAGTTTATAATTATATAAAAAAATAAAAAAATAAATGAAGATAAGAAAATTAATTAGTTTAAACTAAAAAATTAAAATTAGTATACAAAATACTAAAAAACAAATACTAAAAACAATTAGGCTAATAAAGAATTAAATTAATAACTAAAGTCAACTAGATAAAAGAAAATAATGTTAAAATAAAAATAAACTAAAACATATATTTTTTTTAAATTTTAATTATTTTTAAATTTTAAATTTTTTATGAAAACAAATCACAAATATTTATAAATTAATTTTTTTTAAAGGTTTTTGATAATAAAAATTTTAAACGCTGTTTCTCCTCTATAACGTTACTAAAAACTTGATTCATAAATTTTATATTTGAAAAAATAGCTCGTAAGTGTATGAATCACACTATAAAAAACAATAAGTATATTTTCAAAGTCGTTCTAAAGAGCAATTACGTGGTTTTAAATAATTTAACAAATCTCTTTAAAATAAATTTGAAAAATAAATCTAAATATTATGTCACATTATTTGGATTTTGAAAAGACGAAACTTAAAATACAAAATTAAAGGATAGGTGTATTTATAGTAAATATTAGTGTGTTTCAAGCACTCATCATGTGTAATCCATTTAAGCTCTCCGGTTAAACAATATGTTCTATTTATAATAAATATCAAGTTATCAACAATTACAATTCAACATGAACTCAATTACTCATGCGTCATGCATCATGATTGGGATATAAGCATAAATTTAACATAATTACCAAACTTCAAATAATTCAAATACATATTATCTAAATTTCAAATATGAAATAATTAATAAGTCTTTAGCAAAGTTTTTTTTAATATTAATTACAATAAATTTTAAAATAGGCTATTTGGTTAAGCCTTAAGGCATGAAATATTGCAAACAGCCCTTGCATTATCTATCATTTAAGTATTTGAATGAGATTTTATAATCTTGAAAGTCAGATTTAAGTATCTATCAATCGCATATTGATTTAATAATTGTTCTTAGCCTCTAATTGCTCCCAAAATATTATATCAAAATGAGATTCATCCTCGTATGCTTCAAAAATAGTAATCATTTTTGATGTTTTGATTGAAAAGCACTACTTAGGGAGCATGTAGATACTCTTATACTATCTCTTTCATTGCAACTTTTATCATAAAAAGGTAAATATTTTCATCACTGTTTCCTTCATCTTTGCTTCTAATGTAATAACTACATCATCTTTGTATATCCTCTTAAATATAAAACTCAAGTACTTCATTTTGAATCAAGGATGAACCACAACTACAATAAATAACACTTTATTCATCTTGTTCACATCACTCCGATACTTATCAAATTTTGACTTCATAGTTTTAGTTATACTTCTCATGTTAGGATCTTCAAATTCATTCAACATCACTAATTGGGTTTGAATAGCATTCAACTTTTGAGCATATTTGTTTGAAATGACATACAATGACACACTAAACTTTAAAGATGCATTATAAAAACTTTTTAAGAATTTAAAAAATGATGATGCCCTTTTCTAATGATTTTTTGTTGGTGGACCTTCATTATTGAAACTATCATTTTCAAAATAACACAAGTATCCCTCATCCTCAAAACCTATTCCCTCAAATGCTTTTTTGAATGTTAGTCTAGATTCTAGCATCAAATATGTGAAGTTTCACCTTGTGCTAACATTTAAGCACACAAGTTCCTTACACTCAATGACTTCTTGCTTTTCATACTCTTTCAATTTTGTCGGTGCAAAGGAGATGATCTCTTATACTAAACAACATTTTGAATGTATTGAATTGAGACATTAACTTCTTCAAGACCCTCACTAACTATCAAATTGAGAATGTAGGCATCACATTTAACATAAAGAAATTCACCTCCTCACACAATGCCGTCCAAGTTTTGAGCCTATTTTTCAACCAAGAAATGGTAGCACTAATTGAAATAGAATTTTCTGTTTTTATCATAAAAATACTCTCAATTTCCTATTCTTACAAACAAGACTTAATTATCTCTCCCTAATAGTTTGGAACTTTTGAAAAGGTAATAATCCTTTTATATGTCCTCTAATCACTATCAATATAGTGAGCAGTCACCGTCATATAATAAACTTTGTGTATTGAAGTCCAAAAATCTATAGTAAGGTACACCCGTTGTTTACTTTACCTAAGATCCAATTTTAATGTCTTCTTCTCTTCAATGTAAAGTCACATAATATCTCTTGCAGTAGTCTTATTTAATGAAAATTGTATTTGAGGATATATAACTTTGAAATTGTTTTTAAATGCTTTATGTTCAATAAACTTGAATGGCAACTTAATTAGAATAATCATCTTGGACAAAGCTTCCCTTGCTAACCAAGGTAGTACTACCACTTTCTTATGCCTTATGAAAATTAAGAAGCTTTTGTTTCTGAAGGCAAACTCTATGAGGAAACTTTTTGCACTAGTTTTGCAAGTGGTTCCAACAACTAGATGTGTCATTCCTCTTAGGGTGAGTATATTTCTTGTTACAATTATTGCATGCAACCCTAGGAAGCTCAAGATTGCAATCTTTAAAAAGGATGAAGTGATCCCATGTTTCAAGAGTCTTCCTACCTTTATTAGAAAACTTGGAAATACCTTGAGAAGTTCTCTTTCTTGATATGGGCAGTATTACACCATTTTTAGTTTGTACATTCATAGATTAGTTGACCTTTTCACTTGTTTCATCACCAATATTACATTTTGGTGATGATGCAACATTTGATGCATTCATATATTCTTGTTCTTTTCCATAATCACTAAATTAACTCAATTATTTTAATGTATGAGATTGATATTGCAATATACAAACATGGAATAGAGTTAAATAGATGTAACTCAACTATAGAAGGATATAATTCAACAATATAAGGGGTGTTGGAAAAAGATGAAATTTATTAAAAAATTGATTGTTGGAAAATGTGTCTTGTCCCACATTGCTTTTTTACATTATTTTAAAGAGGTATAAATAGTGAAGAGTTGGCTATTGGAAAATGTGTCTTGTCCCACTTTTGTGGAAGAGGAGAGGACCTAGGCAAATGTAATACCACACACACTGCTTGCAAGATCGCCAGCTGCCACACCGTCCGTCAGCCGTCCGACTGAAAAAAAAATGGTTGTTATATATATATATTTTTTGTTCAGAAAAAAAAATGACCGTTTGTTTTCTTTATTCAGAAAAAAAAGAGTCATTGCTCGTATTTACTTACAAAAAATATCTGTTATCCGTTACTCGTCTTTAATCTGAAAATGGCCATTACTCTTCATTAATCAGAATGGTCGTTACGCTCTTAATTCCCAGACATTACCGTTTTATTCATAATTGCCACACGGTTTCTAAAACCTATAAAAGGAGGGCTTCAGCTCTTATTTGATACACAACAATCTACAATCTCATCTCTCTACGAAAACAATTCTCTCTACAATTTCTAAGTTTGCTTTTTAGTTTTCCGAGCAACAAATTTTCAGGTGTAGCATTCCAGTCTTCATCAGTGCAGTGAAGTTCTGAGACAGAGATTAAGATGCAAAATTTTTATCCTGGGACGACGAGGCCAGTGTTTTGCTTGCACAAATTAGGGCGGTGAGTCCGCGAAACGCCTTAAAGGCGACCTAGTCCGCGACTCAACCTGGCAGTTACTTTCAAGTTATCGGTAATATTGTTCCTACACCGTTTTTATAAACTTGCATCAACAATTTTAAGACGTATTCAATCTCGCCATGTTCATCTTGAAATGCTAACTGCCGATCTAAACGTACCATTCCGTTTGAGTGGACTACACTTTAAAAGATGGAGACAAAAAATGTTGTTTTTCTTAACCATGAAAAAAGTCGTTCTCGCTTTCTTACTACCGAAAAACCAATACGGTCAATCCTCCTAATGAAGCTATAACTAAGGATTTAGATGCCTGGATTGAAAATGATTTTCTATGCAAAAACTATATTCTTAACGTTGATGACTTGTATGATTATTATAAGCGTGATAAGTCTCGCTAAGGAAATTTGGGAAGCACTTCAAAAAGAAATATGATCTTGAGGAAGTCGGGTACTAAGAAGTATGCTGTCAGTAGATACATGAAGTTTCAAATGATTGATGGCAAATCAGTGGAAGCTCAATCACACGAACTGCAGAAGATAGCACACGAAATAACTTCTGAAGGTATGACTTTAGATGAACAATTTCAAGTAGCTGTTATAATAGATAAATTACCCCCTGCTTGGAAAGATTTTAAGAATACACTTAGGCATAAAACTAAGTAATTTTCTTTAGAAAGTCTTATAACCCGTTTAAGAATAGAAGAAAAAGCTTGAAAGCAAGACCAAAGAGATGAAGTACTCGTAGTCTCAAATACTAGTACCAATAAGAAACCCTCATCTACAATTCTGAAACCTAAAGGTAGAATTATGAAAAGTCATAATCGTACTAATAATCAAAACCGCAACCACCAAAATAGAAATAGAAACTATCCTCCCCAGAATGGACCTCAACCCCCTTAAGGAATAACACATTCATGTGTTATAGTTGTAATAGACCTGGCCACTTGGCTAGGAACTACGACGGAGGGAATCGTCCGCTCTACGGGGCGAACCTTAGAAGATCAACTTATTGCTATGATATCACGAAGTCAATTTTATTGGTGGATCAGGGGTGGTGGGTGAACACTGCTTCTCGCCATGTTTGCCATGATCGAGACATGTTCAAATCATATTCGATTCGAGGATAAGAAAGTCTTCTTTGGGTGACTCAGCTCCACTAAAGTTCTTTAGTAATTGGTGAGGTGGTTTTGAAGTTTACCTCTAGAAAGACTATCATCTTGAAGGATGTCCCGCATACTCGTAGAGATGAGAAAGAACTTAGTTTGTGCTATCTTCTTAACAAAGCCGGGTTTACTCAAACTATAGTGATTTATATACTATAACTAAAAATAATATATTTGTTGGGAAAGGGTACGCCTTGATGACATGTTCAAATTAAATGTTGAAATCAATAAAACCTCTTCTTTTGCTTATATGTTGAGTTCTTTTAATATTTGGCATGCTAGACTTTGTCATGTTAATAAACAGCATAATCAAGAACATGAGTAGCTTAGAACTAATTCCTAAACTATCTTTAAATGATTTTGAAAAATGTGATTTCGTAGTCAAGCTAAAATAACCAAAACTTCACATAAATCGGTAGTTAGAGAATCTGAACCTTTAGAATTAATTCATTCGATATATGTGAATTTGATGGAAATTTAACAAGAAATGGAAAACAGCTATTTTATAACTTTTATAGATAGTTCAGATTACACTTATGTATATCTAATGAAAAATAAAAGTGAAGCATTTGATATGTTTAAAATATTTATGATCGAGATTGAAAATCAACTTAACAGAAAAATAAAAAGGTTTGAGTGATGAGAGCACCGAATATGATTCCAATATCTTCAATGATTTTTATAAAACTCATGGAATCATTCATGAAAAAGCGCACCTTATTCTCCCGATATGAATGACAAAGCCTGAAAGAAAAAATAGAACCTTCTTGAATCATTGTTGCAATTTTATTAAACTTCAAAATGCTTCCCATTGGTGGGAAGAAATTTTATTAACTGCTTTTCTATGTGCTAAATAGAGTGCTAAATCTACAAATAAAATTTCACCCTATGAAATTTTGAAAAATAAGAAACCTAATTTAACTTATTTTAAAACTTGGGGTTGTTTAGCCTATGTTAGAATCCACGATCCTAAAAGAAATAAACTTGCTAGTAGAGCATATGAATGTGTATTCATAGTAGATACTGTTGTGAATAGTAAATCTTATAAATTCTATAACTTAAAAGATCGTAGTAGTTATAGAATCAAATGATGCCGACTTCATGAACATAGGTTTCCCTTTAAATTTAAGAATAGTGGGGCTCGTCTTCTAGTAGTTTACCTATAACTACAATTAGTGAACAAACTGAAGAATTAAACAACGAAATTAGAAGAAGTAAAACGAGCTTGAACCCTTAAGGATTTTGGGTCTCGATTTTTATGCTTATACCTTAGAGAAGATCCCCAAACTATTAAAGAAGCATTATCTTCTTTAGATGCCAACTTATGGGAAGAAGCCATAAATGATGAAATGGACTCACTTGAGTATAATAAGACTTGGCATTTAGTTGACTTACCTCCTCGGTTGCAAAACCATTGGATGTAAATGGATACTAAAAAGGAAATTAAAACCCGATGTGGTACTATTGAAAAATACAAAGCCTGTCTTGTAGTTAAAGGATATAGGCAAAGGGAAAATGTAGATTTCTTTGATACCTTTTCACCAAGCATTCGAATAACTTCCATACGTGTACTTTTCTCTCTCGATGTTATCCATGATTTAGTAGTACATCAAATGGATGTTAAAACTGCTTTCTTAAATGGTGATTTAGAAGAAAGAAATTTATATGGATCAACCTCGAAGGTTTTGTTATCGGTGTCAAGAAAATAAAGTTTGTAAGTTAGATAAATCTACGTATGGTCTAAAACAAGCACTAAGCAATGACATGAAAAATTTGATAATCTAGTTATCTCACATGGATTCAAAATAAATGAAAGTGACAAATGCATTTATTATAAATTAGAAGATAATATTTGCACTATTATATGTTTATATGTGGATGACATGCTTATTTTTGGATCAAATATTTATGTTGTGAATAAAGTGAAAACATTGTTAAGAGCTAATTTTTGATATGAAAGATCTCGGAGAAGCGAGTGTAATCCTTGGTATAAAAATAACTAGGTCTAAAAGGGAATTTCTCTAGATCAATCTCACTACATTGAGAAGATCTTAAAGAAATATAATTACTTTAATCAGAACCGTACGCATGTACTCATACGATCCTAGTGTAAAGTTGTTCAAGAACAGGAGATGGTGTTAGACAAATCGAGTACGCGAAAGCATCATTGATAGCTTACGTACGCCATTCTTGATTGCACTTAGACCAGACATAGCTTATGTTGTGGGACTACTATGTAGGTTTACCAAGAGACCTAGTATGTAGCATTGGAATGCTATTGAAAGGGTTATGAGATACCTTAAGAGAACTATGAACCTTGGATTACATTATAAAGTTTCGCTATTTTAGAAGGATACGAGATGATTGGAACACTTTATCGAAGACTCCAAAGCAACTAGTGGCTATATATTTAACATACCAAGGTGGTGGAAATTGTTTCTTGGAAGTCTAAGAAACGGACAATATTGGCTCAATCTACAATAGTCTGAAATGATAGCACTAGCTGCTAATGAAGAATCGGTAGCTAAGAAGTCTGTTAGATGAGATCCCTTTGTGGGAAAGACTGATACCATTTGCTTGATCCTGACGATAATCTGCTATTGCAAAGATTTAGAACCGTTACTACAACGGCAAGAGACGACAAATACATCGTAAACATAGCAATGTTAGAGAATGTCTCTCTATGGGAGCTGTAAGAGTGGATCATGTATGTTCTGATGAAAATTTGGCAAATCCTTTGACAAAAGGGTTACCAAGAGAGAAGGTTTTCAAAATCTCAAAAGGAATGGGATTAATGCCCTTAGAATGAAGAGTCACTTATGATGGTAACCCAACTTATAGACTGGAGATCCCAAGAAATAAGTTCAAAGGGTAATAACAAGTCATGAAGTGATATGAGATGTATCATGCTATTTATCAAATCCCATTCTATATTGTTAGAAGCATGAAGTCCTGAAGCGATAGAAAATTAATGAGTTCTATACTCTATGTGGAGTAGAGTACATAGCTACAACAGTACTCTTGATAGACTCACCTATGTGAATGTGGAAGTGTGGCCGCTTCCTATGAAAAATGTTTTGGGCAAAATTTTACTAGAGCGTTCACTATACTGGGATACACGTGCATGGCCGTAAAGCACGGGATTTTTCGAACTACACTTTGGAAAGGTTGTGTGTGTGATGATTGTTAGAGATAGAGTTCAAAACTACGAGTTACTCTAGTATATTCTAAAGCATCAACACTATGCAAAGGTTCAAGTCGATAGACACCTTTTCGCTTATGCACAATCTTATAATTTTAATTGATCGGTTGCTCGATGAAAATTATTTTTATATAAAATTCAAGTGGGGGATTGTTGGAAAAAGATGAAATTTATTAAAAAATTGATTGTTGGAAAATGTGCCTTGTCCCACATTGCTTTTTTACATTATTTTAAAGAGGTATAAATAGTGAAGAGTTGGCTATTGGGGCGTGTGCGTGTGTGTGAGGTGAGGTGATATTTTATTTTTTGGTAAAATATTCTTTTTAAGGAAAACTTTTCCACTTACAAAAATGGTTGTTATATATATATATTTTTTGTTCAGAAAAGAAAATGACCGTTATTTTCTTTTATTAAGAATATGGCCGTTAAATGACCGTTTGTTTTCTTTATTCAGAAAAAAAGAGTCGTTGCTCGTATTTACTTACAAAAAATATCTGTTATCCGTTACTCGTCTTTAATCTGAAAATGGTCACATTCTCTTCATTAATCGAGAATGGTCGTTACGCTCTTAATTCCCAGGCATTACCGTTTTATTCATAATTGCCACACGGTTTCTAAAACCTATAAAAGGAGGGCTTCAGCTCTCATTTGATACACAACAATCTACAATCTCATCTCTCTACGAAAACAATTCTCTCTACAATTTCTAAGTTTGCTTTTTAGTTTTCCGAGCAACAAATTTTCAGGTGTAGCATTCCGATGTCCTTTCATCGGTGCGGTGAAGTTCTGAGACAAAGATTAAGATTCTGGGCTGTTTTATCCTGGGGACGACGAGGCTGTGTTTGCTTGCACAAATTGGGCAGAGCCATGAAACGTCTTAAAGAGAGCGACCTAGTCTGCGACTCAACCCAAGCAGTTACTTTCAAGTTATCAGTAATATTGTTCCTACACTGTTTTTATAAACTTGCATCAGCAAGGGGTAAATGGGATAAAAATTAGAAGGAAGTTCCACCACACAATAGATAGTATAATATACATATAACATATAAAGTATACCATACAAATTAATAAATATTATACAAATTAATAGACAATAAAATTGATACATATACATATACATATACATAGTTTACATAATAATATACATAGTTAAAACAACCCTAAACTATGTGTGTGTCTATATATATATATATATATAGTTTACATAATAGATAGTATACTATACAAATTAATAAGCAATAAAAATTCAAAAAAATGTTATACCTTGTTTCTTGTTAAAGGATAGTATACTCTAGATTTTGCCTTTATAACTTTCTAGTTTCTACAAGAACTAAACTACATAACAATGTATAAAAAAAATAGTATTGGGATCAAATTAAATATACTAAAAGAAATTAAGATAATATGAAAGCATTACTAGAATAGTAGTAATACCAATTTTACTTTTACCAGTGAGGTAGCAAGGGTTAAGAGGGTAGCAAGGGTTAAGAGGGGTGTAGGTGTCTTTGTGGTGTTCGTGCTGTCAGACATCTACTCACCAGGCACCACTATGAGAGCCGAGAGGTAGTTAGACTCAATTAAGGCATTTTATAGAGGTCGAGGCAAGAAAGGGGAGGAAGTTGGACGCTGAGTAATGTGAGTAGGTGTGAGTGTGATTAAAGGATTAGGAGGAAAGGCTTAAAGGTTAGGCCATTAGGATTTTTTTTAAATGTTTTTTCTTAATATATAATAATTTTCATAAGTTTAATTTAATTTAATAATTTAAAATATAATATATAATATACAATTTAAAATTTTATATTAATTTAATAATTAATAATTGGTCAGTTTGACCACATAAATTTTTTCTTTATTGAAACTGAAACAGAGTGATTAAGTTCAATTTTTAATTTTCAAAGAGTACGAGACTCGATACACTACCAAGATAAGAAGATATAGACTTCTTAATGACTTATTCCTAAGTCACAAGCATCAGAAAGATAAACACTTAATAGGTCACAACAACAACAATAAATAATAATCATAGGTAGTCATAAAACTTTGACTAGCAAATATATTATATAGTAAACAGAAGAAAGGTAAAGAATATTAAAGCTTTCTAGTCAAAATTTAAACTTTAATATATTGTTACATACATAATTTAAACTCAAATTATACTAGCAAAACAAAAAAGCATGCACAATACAAGATGTAACGTGGTAAACCCACACAAAACTCCTATCTATGCAGTAACATCCTCAAATTTCTTATAAAAACTACTCGGTAGCAAAAATATCCACTAAGTGATAAAACAATTATTACTCTAATAGAAATAAAACCACTAATACTTTTATTAGTCAAGACCTTTGTCTGAACTACCTATTGTTGCTCTCACTTGCTACCTCTGCAACGATTGGGTGTGACACATAAACTTGACTTACCTACAAACCCAGCACTAGATGTAGTATGATTGGTAATCTTAGATCAATAATGAATCATAAAATGAACAATCAAACGTAAAGACCACCCTCAATCATAAATTACCAATAACAACCATGGGAAATATATTCAACCACAAACAATAAATCGTCTATGTGGAAAACACATTCAATCACGTACCACACATAGCCAATGATTTGAGAATATTGCAAAAACTACCCAACCTAATCATACAATGTTTTTCTCACACAGAAAATAAAATAGTCAAGAGTTCTCAAAATTCATGTACTATATTTTACCCACAACATTGTGGCATAAATACTAGTACATTTTTAAAGTAATTTGGGATACAAAAGTAATATTCATAGTAAATAGAGTTTTGGTGCATAAAAGATCTGTGAAAAAAGCTAAATGAAGAGGTATTTATAGAAGGAACCAGCCACCAATGATAACCCTTATCGAGGGTCATCATTGACAACCTAGTTGGGGATCCATCGAAGGGTCTGACAAGGCCCTTGTTGAAGTGCCAAAAATTTAATTTTTACGATTAAAAAATTATCGAGTAATTTTTGTAAATAACCACAGTCGAACTGAACCAAAATTCGCCACTCATATCTTAGCATACATATTAAGAAACCCATGATATGTTTAAAACCTGATTTCAATCATAGTATTCGTAACTAAGTATATGTGTGCATTACTTTTTGTAGTAACCAATATTATATAGAGGAAGATAGAAGCACTAAGTAAAATAAATAGACTCATGTTTTGTTCATGAGAAGCCAACACATAAACACAAAGTACAACAAGACTTACAATATCACCTTTTGGCTTTCTATGTCAAAATACTACATAACTAAGTACAGATGCACCTAATTAAGTGTATACAAGTCAGATAACAAGATGCAATGTAATCCTTCACTTACCACCTATGCAACACATAGCATGGTAACAATCACATAGTTATGCACACAAATGTCTCCCCTTTTGACACAAAAGGTCAAACAAACACCTCTATATGAGGGAGATAAGGAATACAAGTATACAATAATCCTAATACTCATGCAACATGACAGAGAAGATTAAAGCAAACAAACAAGCTATACATATATAGAAATCGGTATCAAGGAAAAGCATCACACTCATTCTTATTAAACAAAAAATATTTTGCAAATTTTATTGTAATAAATAAAGAAGACATAAACTAAAACAATAAGGAAAAGAGTTCGCACTCTTAGTTTCCCTTTCTTGCACCATCATCCTTATAGACACCACCACACAAAGACTAGTCTAAATCAGTTTAGGTAGAAAGTAGTGTAATAGGTTGTGGATGGAGAATAGATGTAGTAAATTGGTTAAAAGAAAGGTTGGGATCAACTTTACCAAAATTTTGAAAGAAGAAGGATAAAGAGCCAAAGGAAGTAGTAATAGAATGAGAAGAATGGCCTCAAGATCTTACAAGTTTAGGTTGAACTAAGGCAGAAGATTTAGGAGAGCCATGAATAGGAGGTGGAACAATAGCATGATAAGAAGTCACCATAACCTAAGAAAAATATTGAAATCTTTGCATACTATGAAATTTTGGATAAAATATGCATCTCTTAAAGAAGATTATTCATTACACCAAGAGACACATTAATGAAAGAACATAAATAGATGGAGTAGTAGAAACATGAATGGAGTCACAACACGTGGTCTAAGTATCATTTCAAGAAGTCAAAGTTGAAGGTGTGATAGATGAACACTATAGTATATGACAAAAGGATATAGTGGGATTGAAAGAGAAACTCTACTAGGATAAGAAAAAAGATATTATGAAAAGTTATGAAACTGACTTGGAAATCAAAGACAGATAATGGAGAAAATAATTAAGAGGAGTAATCGAATAAAAATGATATTCCTATATATCATGCCAATGAGATCTATAGTTTTACCATTTAGAATAGCACAAAGGAACTATCCTCTACATGGAGGGGCAATATGGTGATGAGAAGAAGGATGAATGACAACATTAACAATATCATTAAGATGAAAACTAGTGGCATCTTTGTTTACAATAAAAGTGCTACCATTATAAGAGTGGTTAGGCTTGACCAACTAGTTTACCATTTTGACCATGTTGCATTCATTCACAAGTTCAAATTCATTAGAAAGATAAGAAGAAGCTATCATTTCAAATTCAAAAGAGTTGATGGAAAAAGAAGGGAAATCAATATCAAGAAGAGATAATAAATTAATAGTATCATCTCTAGAAAAAGTGACTCTACATCCTCTAAGGAAGAAAGAGGTAGAGAAGTCAATAGAGACAATAGAAGGTAGGAAAGCATAGAAATCCATAAAAAATCATCATTATAAGAATAAGTTAGAGAGAAGATAGAAATACAAGAAAAGTAAACAAAACTTTCCTTGATAGCTAGAAAGTCATGGACATCAACAGAACGCTCACAGAGAATGGATGGACTATTAGAGGGGCCAAAAGACTTAAATTACTTTGAATTCTTCCCACTTATGGTATGTTTTGAGGCCATTTTAGTAATAAAAAAGTGAGGGTAAAAGGTAATGGTATATCAAGAAAATAAGGATACAAATCTAAGGTGTGATAAAATATGTACTAGATGGGTCAATATATAGGGATTAGTACACCTCATCATGGTCCTTACTAACCTCCTCGTCAGAGTGCTCAGTAAGCCATCTCGACAAGCGTGTAAAAATAGTCTGGTGAGCCACCTAGGTAGAGATATGGCAAGATGCACCAAAAATAAAGTAGAAAGTCCAAGGGAGAGAGGGACAGAGAAAGAGAATGCCAAACCTCCAAACAAAAATATTTTTGATATTTTTTTAACAACAAAGAGAAAAATAATACAAATAAAAATCAGACAAACAACGTAAAAACATATAAGTTAGGTAAAGAAGGACTATAATCATAATAGATAAAATAAATAAATAGCTCAACCCCAAACAAATCACCCAAAAATAGTGATCAAAACAACTTTCAATCATTTAAAAAATTTGTTAAGGATAACTGAGTTAGGCAATAGTCTCTCTGTCATGTGAGCATATGATGTATATGGAACTTAAGGTTTTTTTGTTTAAAAGTTAAGAAAAATCATGTTGTGTAATCCATATAAATTGGGCCATGGAGACTTTTTGATGAATATTTGTTTCTTTTCACACTGTGCCTGATATGCATAATGCTTTTAACTTGTAGATGCTTAGATGATTCACAATAACTACATCCAAACATAGCAGATGAGGTAAGCAAGGTAGAGAACGTCGATATGTACTTCCCAAGTATCTAGGACACTGCTTGGAATTGTGGTTAGTAGTGGCACAATGATAACAATGATGTACAATAGAATTAGAGAATCTATGTCTTTGACTCTAAAGAGTAGTATATAAAGGAGAAAAAGAAGCACTCATCAACTTTCATACAAGGATGAGAAGTCAATTCCCATAGTGGGGTCTTAAATGCTCGAGTTTACCACAGTGGTGACACATAGGAGTAATAGTAGGTAGGGGTAATAGACCACACTAGTGTGGCAAAAACAAGCTAGCTTTAGATGAGGTTTTCACCTTGCTAGAGGAAATAGCTAGGTTGGAACAAAATATTTAACTTACTTTAGGGGGGTAGCAACAACATCTTTCAACAACAGGTCTTGATCAAGTGATTTAAAAAACTTAGGAGAAATCGTAGTTGAAGTATAAACCTTTTCATTATACCCAAATACAGGTTTATCACCAAAGGACTTGGTGCTAGTGATGATTTTATTTAATTTTGAGAACCAAACATCAATTGTTGATAACAATGGAAGATTGTGCTAGTTCTTTCCCACTCACACAATGTTTTCCTTTAAATATTTGATCAAATATTTCTTTTCAATATGGAAAGACTCTAGGCAAGACACTAAATTGTTTAGAATACCAACTATCTCATGCAATTGTCCACTTAAGCTTCTCTTACATTGAGAGTATAAGCCAGATATTCATTGGAATTTTTAAGAATGATTACATGCTTCTTAAATTGATTGATTTCAACATTTTGATTAGACAAAGTATTCAAATTGACATATAAAGAAGTAGCTTTATTAGAAGTGGAACACTTTAGTTGTTCCTTAAGTTGCTTCATCTTCTTAAGATGTTCTTTAAACTTTTCTTACAAATTTGAATATTTCTTTTTGAATAACCTCACACCGTTTAGTGAGATCATGTTGTTCACCATCAATTAACGATTTCCTTTCCTCAAGAGCTTTCTTCATTGCGCTTATCTCTCACTCCTTTTCAGACAGGCTTTTCAAATTCTTTTTCTTAACTTTCGCTAACCTAATATACTCCAATAGGAATCCATTTTAAGAATCGAGCAACTCATCTTACTCATCATCACCATCTTTAGTAGGATCTATGACATTACGTGAAGCTACAAAGGCTAAAATTTTGGTATCATCCCACCATCATTGCTGGTACTATCTAAAAAAGTAACCTTAGCCTTCATAGCATGCTTATTCGTGCATTTTTGTTTATAAAGATAATTACCAGAAATATGATTGGGCTTCCAAACTTAAAGCACCTAATTTTGTTGAGATGGCCTTTGCTGGGTTTTTCAACCTCATTCTCTAATTCTTCATCAATATTTACAAATTTTAAGCTTGTAGTGCTTGAACTTTCTCTTCCAAATCCACCAGAAGAAGGTTTCTTTTTCCTAAAGAATCTTATGAACCTTTTGGAAACTAATGCCATTTATTCTTCATTAGGGTTAGAATCATCATCACTTAGCATAGTGGAATTAACTTCTTTACTAGGACCATTAATTTTGGTGGACTTAAGTGCCAAGCTCTTTCCTTTTCAGCAGCAATTTGATCTTGGTTGGGAAATAGGTGATGAAGTTCAAAAACTTACAAATCACCAACTAACTCATTTATAGTGAATTCACCAAGCTTGTACATTGATTCTACCATGGCTATTTTGGCATGGAATTGATAAGGGAGACTAGTGGTGATCTTTTTAATTTGCTTTTATTCCCAAGAGGTCTATCCAAATTATAAGAACAATTGACAATGTTTGAAAATCGAGCATAGAATTTGTCAAATATTTCATCCGTTTGCATAATACAGGAAAGTAAAGAATATTAAAGTTTTCTAATAAGCGTTTAAACTTTAATATGTTGAAACATATACAATTTTAATTTAGATTGTACTAGTAAAATAAAAGTGCATGCACAACATAAGATGTAACGAAGTAAGCTACATAGAAATCCTATCTATATGTAATATCCTTGGGTTTCTTATGGATTCCACTTGACAACAAACAAATCCAATAAGCAATAAAACAATTACAACTATGATAGAAATAAAACTACCAATACCCTTATCAATCAAGACCTTTATCTAAACTATTTATTGTTTCCCTCGTAACGACTTAGTCTCACACACAAATTGGAATTTTTTTCAAAGCCAATACTACTTGATGTAGTGTGATCAGTAGTCGTAGATAAAAAATGTGCAATAAAGTGAACAATCAAACGTGAGGACCACCTTCAATCACGAACTAACAATAACAATTGTGGGAAACACATTCAACCATGAGCCACATATTGTCTACATGGAAAACGCATTCAATCACATACCAGATACACCCAAAATTTTGTGAATACAACCAAAACTTTCCAACCTAATCACAGTGTTTTTCTTACATAGAAAGTAAAATAGTAAAAAACTATCAATACTTAAGTACTCTATTTTACCCACAATACTATAGCATAAATACTAGAACACTTTCAACGTAATTTGTGATTCAAAAGTAATTTTTAGAGAAACTTTTGGTAGAGTTTCGATGCATAAATTATGGGTGAAAAGAGCCAAATGAATGGGTACTTATAAAAGGAACCAACCACCAATAGCTATCTCGTCGAGGACGTGCCAAAAATCTCATTTTTCTATCCAAAATTTGTAGAGTAATTTCCATAAATATTTGTACCTGAACCAAACCAAAATTTTTCACTCACTTCCTAGCATGCATACTAAGAAACCAACCCTATGGTGCGTGTAAAATATGCTTTCAATCACAATGTTCCTAACTATGTGTGTACGTACTGATCTATAGTAACCAACCTTACATAGATGAAGGCTGAAACATTGAGTAAAATTAACAGACTCTATGTTTTGCACACAAGAAGCCATCACACAAATACAAAGTACATTAAGACTTACAAATTTATACCATCCATAATTAAATCATTATTGTAAAAAGTTTGATCCGATTAAATTAAAAAAAATCAATTTGGTCAATTTTTTATTAAATATATTCACCCCTAATTAAGATGTCTATTTAAGTCATTAACCCAAATCTTGAATGGTTGAGGGGAAAACAGAATGTTAATAATTGAAGGCTAGAGAAATTTTAGTTGACATTATGCTATTCTTTTAGAAAATTGTTGCTCACACATTATAAACATAGAGACTTTGCTACTTTCATGGTACAATAGTTTCATTATAGGTATCATATTGTACCATAAATTTTCTTGCGAAACTTTAGTGATAATCATATTTAATAGAATGTACAAATTTGATATAATTTTTTATCGTTTGGAGATTTTCTACACATGTACAACACATGTGATTTTAATAAAGGATATTTGTGGTATTTTTTTTAATATTTTCTCTACTGAAATATTAACTTATTTTCCTGTTATTTTTGAATCCTTAAATACATGTTTAATGCTTTATGATTTATTTTATACTCTTTCAACTTTTTTTTCTTTATTACTGGAAGATCAAAAACTTCACTTAGATTTATTTATTTTTCTATTAATTAGTTTAAATTGAAATTTTTTCCCTATTGTTCTTTTGCTTTTATGAATTTACGATGATTCTAAAAATGATAAATGGTTGAGGTTATTCAAGTTAAAAAAACACTTACTCAAGGGTCTTTATGATATTAATATTGTTTATAATAGTAGGGCTATAGATTTGATATGTATGATTATATTTTTGCATACAAACTTTTTGTTTATTGGCTCAATATATTTGTTTTTCATACAAAATGCATACTACATACTATTTTTCTATATACAATATTCAAAAATTGTATGTTATATTCATTAAAACATAATTTGTATAACCTGTATAAAATTTGGATGAACATCAGTAAACAATATGTAATTATAAGTGAACTTGTTAAGCTCCTAAATTATACAAGAAGAAAAGAGGTTGACGAGAGTATGAAATGAGTCTAAAAACATTAAAACATATATTTAAAAACTTAAAAGTTACTAAAAAGAAGTTGTTAATATTCCAATAGAGAAAACAGAAAAAAAAAACCACAAAAGTCCTTCATTAAATGCACATGTGTTGCACATCTATGAGAAGTTTCTAATAAAATGAAAAAAATTACATCAAATTTTTATCTTTTATTAAATATAGGTATCAATGAGCTAGTACCAACTAAAAAATAAAAGTAAAAAAGTACCTAAAATAAAATTATGTTATTACTAAGTAACACCCATAAATATTCACAAATTTCACAAATATATGTTGATCCAATAGGTATACGTAAAAAACTTAAAATTAGCCATTGATTTAGTGCAAGAACAAAATAACATGATGATTTAATAAAATAATTTGTATTTTAAATTTTCTTTCACATGTATCAACATTTTCATTATAATAATCATACTCAATTTTAGTTTATTTATTTTTATAATTTGTGAACATTTAAAAATAAATAAAATAATTCTTTTAATTTAAAGATAAAAGAAAATATCAAGACATATAATTTTATAATTGAAATATCATACAAACTAAGTTAAGCGTCTTGTTTTAGACCCATACCATCAAGTGGGTCAATTTTTTTACATAATTATAAAATTTTATTATGTACAATCAAATATATAACTATACAAAATTATAAAATCAGATTCTTTAATATCATATAAAAAACATGTCAATAATGTTCTTATGATGTATGTGTAGTTTTTACTAAATGTGGATTTTATAGTCCATAATGTAATATACAAAAACCTAAATAGCTGTGATATATATCTATATGTTATATAGTCCTGAATATATGACTTGAAACAAAAATAATGAGTCTTAGTAGGAGAACCACAACATAAAATATAAACGGAAAGAAGAATAAAAGAAAAATGAAAATAACAAAAATATGAACATGAACTTCTACTCACTTTTTTTCTCTCATCTCCTTTATCTGATTTTGCTTCTTCTTGATATTCATCTTCTTCTTCTCCTTTGTCTCTAAGCTTCAAAATCTAGGTTTTGAAGAAATGAGAATGAACATTAGGGATTGCATTTGTTTTTGTGGAAGGTAAGTTGTTGAGAAGACTAGTTGAACTCCATGCAATCTAGGGCACAAGTTCTTAAATTTATATCTTCTTCACTATCTTCCATTTCCACATCATTATCATAAAATCTAAAATAACTCGAATCAGATTCGTATTCGTTCATCATTGACCAACAACACATTTTATCGAGCCTCTTAAGGAACTTAGATACGAACAAATGGAACAAATATAATCTTTATTATCAGCAAGATTGTGAGATTAGCTTAAGAAACATTTAGTGTTTCGATTTTGCATAAATGTGCAAGGGATTTCGACGAGGGATTTGGTTTCAATTTCGTGTAGTGGGAGGAGGATTTGGGAGTCTTAGCATTTTTTTTAGAGATTTGGCATTTAATTATTTAACTTTTTTAGTGTTTTTAGTCTTTTATTCAACCAAAAACAATTTAGCTAGTTCTTTTTTTGATATTCCAAAAATACCATTGCACATTTTAGGTATAGAGATTTTGTGATACTTTATACTTGTACGAGACTTTAATTAAATTAATGTATCATGTTTACTTAAGTTAATAATTTGTGTACTAACGTGTGCCTTGTGTAAAGTTACAGTGCCTGTACAGCTATTTTTCCATAAAAATAAAATTAATTTCACTCAATTCTTTTTAAATGGGTGTGTATTCAAAATAGGAAATTCTCTTAAAAAAGAGCCAATAATTTATCTGCATATATTAGAAAAAGTTGGTAGGTTTCACTCAACATAATATATACATATTACACTGCAATGTGTTAGCATATTTCTCTACATCTTCCAAACAAAACAATCTTTAACTATGATCACTATAAGCCTAGAAGAACTCCACTTGTTCCACAAAATTGATCGAGAAATATTCTCTCGACTCGTCTTAAAACTCATGAGAGATCCTGCTCAATCCTTGCTAGTCATGGCTATCTGGCTATGGCTAGAAGACAAACGCTTCCCTAACATCGTTGTCAAAATGTTGACTTTATCCAACATCATTGTCAATGCTTTAGCAAATGAAGCTGTCTTATGTCTCAAATGCTTAGAAGGCATAACACCAAACAATAACATTGGAGGTCTACCTCTTACTACAAGAGTCATAGGTAGAGAGATCTCTCTACAAATTTTTGCTCAAAATAGATTCACGGCTATTAGAGGAATAAAAACACTCCTAAATAATGTTTGTTCTCGTGTGTTTACTGATATTTTACAACTTGTTTTACCTGGAAGTTCATTGTTAATTAACTTTGATCACCCTATTATTGTACCTGGATTTCCACATCCAGTCTTTGGTAATGTGAATATTGTAAACCGACCTATGGATTATGATATTCCAACTGGTGGATTATGGGGTTGGGACCAAGTTGCTGATGATGGTACTGAAGAAGATAGAACAATGTTTTTAACATTTTCAAGGGGATTTCCTGTTTTTCAACAAGAGGTGAGAGATTTGTTTACAAATATGTTTAGTGATATGAACTGTGTTAGGAGTGTGCAAATGGGACAAGGTAGTTCTGAAAATGAACAAGCAATATTGTATGCTAAAATGATTTTGAGTTCAGTCACTTTTGTTGATAGGATTTTGAATGGAGGACGTATTGCAAAGTTCAAGATTAATGGTAAACATATTTGGGCTCGCAAGTATGAACGCAGAGGATAAAGACGAACAACATTGTCATTATCAACACCTTATTAGTAACATATATATCTGTTTTGTTCATGTAATAGTAATGCATGAACATATGGGTATGATGAAGACTAATTAACTAGTAATATACTTTATATTTTCAATAAATGAGTCTCATGAAGCCCTTGATTTGGTTTTTAATATGATGTAGTCAAACTAAAATTTTGATGAAAGGGTCCCATATCAATAAAATAAAACTAATACTTCTTTATTTCTACGATTAATTTTCTTGATTTTTAATATACTCTTAAAAATACTTATATAAATAGCAATATATAGTAAGAAAAGAGTATAAACTACAAGGTGTATAATGGCATGTAGCCTAAAATTTTCAAAAAAAAAAAAAAGAAAAGTAAAAACATATAAAAACATTAAAATTGAAGATAATATATATATATATATATATTATGGATTTTATTTACTAAATATTGAGTGTGTCTTATATTAATGTATTATGTTTAAATTAATGCGCTTACATTGGACTTTTAAGGAACGCAAGTCAAATTTAAAGTTGAATGTGGCATGTGCTGGAAACAACCTATATCTATTCTGTGTTTCATATTTTCTATTTATCGATTCATAAATATTGTATTAATTTTTTTCCCAAATAGGTGAGTAGGAGTCAGTGCCCTCCTGGCATATTTCTGCCAATTATTTGAATTAAAATCTTTTATTAACTTAAATTGTCACTAATATGAATTTAGGTTAAATTTGTTGCATTAATTGATTCATTCTAGAGTATCTTTGGAATGCTTTTATTTAGATTTTGGCATGCTTTCGGTATATATATATATATATCCTCCTGACATATTTCTTCCAATTATTTGAATTAAAATATTTTGTTAACTTAAAGTAATTGTCACTAATATGAACTTAGGTTAAATTTGTTTGATTCATTCTAGAGTATCTTTGGAATGCTTTTATTTAGATTTTGGCATGCTTATATATATATATAGTTGTAATTTATTGGTGTCATTTTGTACATATATTTACATTAAATTATTATTTCATATGCATTTTCTTGTTTATTCATGATATACAGGTGTTATAGGATAAAATGAACAAAAAGAGACAAAAATTTGTATTTACAAATAAAAACAGGACATTCGATCGATTAAGCCATAGGTAGATCGATCGAGTGATGGTATATTGTTACTAGATTGTTCCAAAAGAGATTTAATCGAGGATCGAACGGGAGCTCTCGGGTTTCCAAACGACAATATTAGATCGATCGAACGGGAGCTCTCGGGTTTCCAAACGACAATATTAGATCGATCGAACGGGAGCTCTAGTCAATAGTCAAATCTGACATTTTTTTTAGCACTAGCTTTCAATTCTAACCATTGATTCAAGCAAAGTCTAATTCAACTTGAATAAAGCTCGAAAAATACAATATAACAACAATCTACTAGGTGTTCAAAATGTAAGAATTGATACAAGGAACAAGTAAGATAAAATAGTACACCAATGGCAATTTGTGAAAGGAAATTTTGAAGGGAAGATTGAAGATGGAAGATTGGCTTCATCCTCTACTTTTTATAAGCTTTTCTTAACCCCTTCTTTATAGTTTTTCATGAAAATAATGTTGATTATCTTAGAATCTATGTCTAGCTAATTTAATAATGTGATTGTGGGCAATGCAGACCCTAAATTATGGTTTAATTAATTTAATATCATTGCAAATTTTAGCTTCAAATCTTGGTTCTTAGTGTATTTAATTTTATGTTTAAGTTTCAAAATTATGCATGTATAAATTAAAGTGATCAATTAATTTATTGCATGAATATGTTTATTGCTAGTTTAACATGTTAGTCTGTAATTGTTAATATTTTTATTCAAAATGATACCTTCTAGCTTTCATTACAAAAAAAATTGAATGCTAAGGTTAAAGATTATAAATAGATTTAATCTTGTGTGCCTTGTAAGCATTATTAGAATCTCCCCTAGTGAGGTCACTTAGGATGACTTAGTCTTTTCGGACTTCTTGACCACGAGCTTGTTCTCACTCTTTAAGAGGAGAGTCTTATCGTTATTTTGGTCTTTTATTTTGCACAAATTCTCTCAATTGTTTTCTCCTAATAAGGTGCTCAATTTCATCCTTCAAATCTTAATACTCTTCAGTTGAATACCTTGAGTTTTTATGGAACCTGTAATACTTATATTTATTCTGGCTAATATCTTTATGTTTCTTAGCCAATGTATTATACGTTAGTTTTCAACTTGAATAAGGAATGTCTCCTAAGGCACTTTCATTTGATTAGTTAGAGATTATAAGTTTGGATATTTTTTCATGAAAAAGTAGATTACCTTACATCAATTGCATGTTAGGTTTTTTCTTTTCCTTTTTTTCTTCTTATAGTAAGGTTTTTATAGTAAGGGAGCTTCTATAAAAGCTTTGAAAGAAAATACATCTGTGGTATTTTTATAAAATGTTATATATATATATATAAATATCTTTGTATGTAATATGTTATATTCATTTTTATTCTTATATATAACATGTCACATCAACTTTTATATTTATATGTAACATGTTTTTTTATCTTTAAGTATAATATATTGCATATATTGTTATCTTTGTTGGTAGAATGTTACATACCTCTATATTTTTATGTACTATATTGCATATAAAAAATGTTAGATGCTCCATGGGATCATCAACGATGGTTATCAGAACTTTAGTAAAATTATCAATAGTGATTGTTGGAGTTTCAATATGATAACTGGTCAAGCTCCAATGAGATCATCGATGATGGACATTGAAAATGTGATAAGGATCCGATCATATTTTATCAAAGCTATAAAGTTAGAATCTTTAGTCTTTTATTTGTTAATTTAGTACAAATTTATGGGTTTTGGAATAAATTGTTAACAAAAATTGATATATTTGTTAAAAATAAAACTATTTAAATTAAAGATTCAAACTTTCATATGGTATAAGAGCTTCAGTTAATTTGGCCCAAATGTTGAACCTTCATATTAAAAAAGTACATAAACCTTGTAAAAAAACAAGTGATTTATATAGACTTAAAATATAATAAAAATATGTTAATAATTGAAAGTTATAAATTTTTCAAAAAAATAAAAACTCAATTTAAGAGAATATTAGAGGTAAAATCTCACATTCATTTAAAAATCATACTATTATAGAGTTTATAAAAATTACGATTACATTCACTCATTGGATTAACTTATTGAGATTAAAAGACTTGTAATAAGGGTGTCATTCTTGTCATGTTAGTCATGTTAATGCCATATTCATTTCATGTTATACATGTCATGTTTTGATATTAATCGTATTGGGTTCCCATGTTAATTGACACATGAAAAAGTTTAACTTTTTCCATACTAAGAAATAATAAGACAGATAAAAAAATTATTGATCAATTCTTACTAAATTTTTTATCAGTATTAAGTTATCATGTCATGTCAAACATTATCACTCCTAATTCATAATTGTAATGGACTTTTTGAATAGTGATATATGAGCTTGCACATGATATTAAAGTTAATATTGATGCCTCTTATAAAGCAGGGAGCCTTTAAGGTTTACTCATTGTTAATAGAGTATTCCTAATGCGATAACCCAAGAAAGTGAAATACAAGATAAGTGCAGAACATTTTTTCTAAATCCATCTTCTTTCCTACTTTATCAAACAAATGGATTGGGAAACAAAGCCAGCTTTTTCACTTGTTCATCTGGAGCTACTACACATCTTAAATGGAGCTTGCTATAAAGGAAGGGTGAAAGAAAGTAATTTTTGACACTCTTCTAAAATTATCAGCTAGATAGTTAGGGAAAATATTTGTGGGCTCTTGGATGCTTGAACTTTTCTTAATAGGACATAATGCAGTTTACTACTTTCTTCAGCTACACGGAATCAAGTTGTATGAGGTAGTTAATGTGCCTAGCAATGCCTTGGAGAAAGTGTAATGTGAACAATCTGTACTGGATGTTTGAGTCCTTTTCTTAACAAAAGTTGTACTCCATTTGAACAAGCAGATAAATGCCCAACAAGCCTTGAGCTCTTTATTTCTTCTTTTGATTTTCAAGTTACCATACATTGCAATATTCTCCCGTGAGACAATGTGGTCAAAGATAATGAAATACACTATCAAGTGTTAACCATCGGTTCTTTCATAACACAGCCACAAGGATACATCGGTTACAGTCACCACATCTCAATATCTTATACATGGACAAGATGAGACATTATATTATATGCTCCACATGGTTTAAAACTTCACAGGATCAATACTATGCTAACAACTTCAACATTAATTATAAACCTTGTACTGGGTCAAAGATATCTGGGAGAAAAACAATGACTTCTATCATGTAGAAGAGGAAACTATTCTATATTGAAATACAGAGCAAAGTTTCAATGTTCAACTTATGCTAGAAGACAAGGAGCTAAAAGTTGAAATTTGAGATGAATGTACCAACAACTTGCATTGACCTATCTAAAAGAATATGACTAGCTACAATAAAGAAAAATTATCCTAAAAGTCACTAAAAATGTCATTTGGACACTTTGGTCACTTAATTTTTACGAGGGATACATAAGTCATTCGATTTCTAAAATTGGGATACTTTAGTCATATAACTTCATAGTTATGTGACTCAACTATCCCTTTTTATTATAGAAAATGGATATTTTAGTCACATAACTATGAAGTTCTAAAGTATCCCAATTTTAAAAATTGAATGACTTATTTATCATTCGCAAAAATTACTTGATTAAAGTATCCTAATAACAACAAAAAAAAAATGACTTAAAGAATTGATCATCCAATTATACGAATAGTACGAATGTCTAGAAAAGTATCAAATGGTCATGGGTTGATTATTCTTGAAATGGTTTTGCATATTTCTTTTACCTATTTGCTTTATTCCTCTCTAGAGTGAATTTGGTGTCTCAAAAAACCTGATTAACCCCCCCCCCCCAAAAAAAAAAAAAGAGAGAGAGACTGGTCCAAGCAGTTTCTAATGCTAAACAATCAAGTCCAATTTATTTGAAGTCATAATCATTTGCCACAAACTCGGTCGTTTAACTGAACAAGTATTATTTTGTAATTATATTATGTATACATGCGTGTGGTCTAGTGGTGAAAACCTTTACTTGCATCCCAAAGGTTCGAAGCCCCATGCCTACCTAACCTTCTTTTTTTTCCTTTCCCCAATCGCGTACAATTTTTTTTAAAAAAGAAAAAGGAAAAAAAAACTTGTAAACACCAGGGGAAGTCAATCATCAAATCTAGTAAATAGGGTTTCAATGCATGCCATTACACTGCCAAACCGATTTATTAATATACCATCAATTATAATATTATTATATTGTTTTAGCTCTAATAGTTAAAAACCGAAAACACCACAACGGACTGAATTATACAGTTTTGCTGGTCTGGTCTGTCTTTGATTTGCCTATGGTCCAGCCCAGTCTGGTTTTAAATTTAAAAAAAAAAGGAACAGACCGTGGATAACCTCCCCTCTCCTCCCCTTCACCCAACAACCCTATATATATATATATATATACACAACAAAATATAAATACAAAACAAAGCACATAATTTTCATTATATTCTCCCTGTTATCTGTCTAAAAAAGAACATGCGAGCATCATTTACAAATTTGTTTCATGATATAGTGCTAGAAACAGACCTTTGATATGGAAGACGATTGTCAAGAACCCCATCTTCCACACGCTTGTCCTCAAACCATTTCACAATTCTTCTACGAGGCAGATTCGTCACTTGCACGACACTATTAATCATTGCATTCTGCCTCAATCATACATGTATAGAATGTTAAAGAAAGAAAAGCTATGATGCATGGAAATAAAATTCAAGAGGATGTGTTTGCGCATTGCATATGCAGTGATTTATATAACTACCTCAACCAATATTTCAATAAGTCAGACCATGTTTTGCTTCATAAATATAAAGACATCGACTTTCTTTCACAATTTGCCAAATCAATATTAGAGACTTTCACTTACAGTGGGACGCTTTGTTCTTCTATAAACAGTTTCAAGGGTTTGGATATGCGCTTTCTTTAGTCTCTTTTTCATGGAAAAACTTTGTTGCATGACATGAATGGGCACCTTCTTTGTGGTATCTGGTTCTTCAGTGTTTGTCGCTCCATCCACATCAGTTTCTATTGATTTTGGTTCAGTCTCAGTTACAACCAGAGCAGGTTCATCAGATAAAACAGCACTCATCATCAAAAGATCAGGAGGAGGTTCACGAAGCAATTCAAGAACAACAGCTCGATCAAGACAAAGCTCAGCTGCTAGGTTCTTGATCTACATGAATAATAAAATTGGATTTACTAAGCTCTAGCAACTGTAAATTTGTTACCGAACAATCATGAACATGAGCCAATATCCACACAAGATTACTGATAACACATTAATCATCAACCATTCAGAAAGTGCATGTTCATGCAAGCTTTCACTGTCCATTTCTCATTCTTCTTTTCCTGCTACACTTATTCAAGAATCAAAGAGCAAAACAAATATGCTAGAAATTAGACACAACAAATAAACTGAACCTGAAGTTCTCTCCAACACATTAAGTAATTCTCACTCGATAAAGAGAATACAAAATCGGCAAACCAGTTAGCTCTAGTTCCTAAGACATAATAGGCAGCTGAAGAGTGAAGAGTTAAGACTTACACTGATTTTCCTACGGCCTTCTTTCAATGCGGAAGCCAATCTGCGTCTTTGCCAATTCTTAAGCTTCAAGTGCCTCTCTTCTCCTTTTTCTTCATTACCACTAACTATAACATAACCCTCTTCGTCAGGACCAAACGCCTCGGAAAGTTCTTGTTCCAGCTCAGCAATGTCTTCTTCACTTATATCTTCGTCAATATCACCACTACCCACAGAAGGGCCATCGTCGTTCTTGAGGTCCTCTTCAAGCTGCCTAAAGAGTGCCTCAATTGCATCCTCATCCTCTGTCTCATCCTCTTTTTCATCATTTCGGCCCAAATTTCGTTCCTTTATTAAGAAAATATAACACCATTAAAATAAATAAATCAGAGACCGGGACAGAGTAAATATTTGCAAGAAAGCTGCAAGTGGGTTTCAAAATATGAAAGTAAAGCAAGTACCTTGTTCTTCTTTGTTGAAGAAGATGTAACTGTGAGGTTGTAATTCCGACGGCGAGCAAAGACAAGTGCGCATTTGGAACGAGAAGGAAAGCGATGTGGCAGCGGAGCTTGGTTAATGGGCCTGGGCCAGGATAAGCAATCGCCCAGTAGAATACGTTCGCTGCCGGGAAGTGACATGAATTGAGACCCCATTGGAGGTGAGTTAAGCGTTGAAGCCAAACCCATTCGCTTGCCGTGCGTTTATTGTGTTCTGAAGCAAGACAGGAGATATGGAAAAAGATCGGGGTTTCGGATGATTTTTCGTGTAAATGACACTACCTTAATTCTGTTTTTCATATTTTGTTTTTCCATTTATTATTAATTGATAGCTTACTATATTATTCACATTTAAAAAAAATTAATATAATGAAAATTTTCTATACCATTAACATATGCGATTTTAATAAATAATATTTTTGACATTTTTCATCCTTCATAGCATATGCGTTATGCAATGTACATGTAATATTTCAATGTTGTATAATGGTTATTTTATTAGACATGATATAAAAGCATTTAAAGATTTTTATAGATGATTTTTTAATATTTAGGAACATATTCAATGAGTGTTTACACTATCTCTCTTAAGTATTAACAACATCAAGAAATCAATTTTGTATAAATATCACTTTATAATATAAGAGGATATTATTTTGGATCACAACGTCTCATATAAAAATATTGAGGTAGATAGAGTTAATATAGAAGTAATTAAAAAGCTACCACCACCTACCAATGTAAGAAAAGATAGGAGTTTTCTTAGACACATGAGCTTTTATCAAAGATTTATTGAAGATTTTTTCAAAGTTTTTAAACCCTTGTATAATCTATAGGAAAAAGATGTACTTTTCAAATTTTATGATAAATATGTAGAGACATTTCAATTGTTTAAAGAGAAATTAACATTAGTACAAGGCATAATAGCACTTAATTAAAAAGCCTTTTGAGTTAATGTGTGATGCAAGTGACTTTACTATTGAGCCTATTTTAGGGTAATGAAGAGAAAAGATGTTCTATGCCATATATTATGAAGCAAAACATTCAATGATGTTAAAATAAATTATGTTATTATAGAGAAAGAACTCGTATCCATTTGTATACTTTTGAGAAATTCATATCGTATTTTGTTGGGACTAAAGTGATTGTCTATAAAGACCATCCTATAATAAAGTACCTTATGGCAAAGAAGGACTCCAAACCAAGATTAATAAGATGAGTTATCCTTCTACAAAAGTTTGATTTGAAAATTCATGATAAAAGAAGGATAGAGAACTAGGTGACAGACCATCTATTTAGACTGGAGAAAAAACTAATATGAATGACAACATGAAAATTGGAGAATCTTTCATAGATGAGCAACTTCTCTCAGTAACTCAAATTGACATCCCATGATACGTAGACATTCAAATTTCTTGGTTGTCAACATCCTTCTATCAAGTCATTAATCTCAATCAATCTAATATATCAATTAATTAATTTTCAAAAACATGGATCGATTTAATCATTAATCTTGATCAATCTAATACTCAATCGATTGAGTATTTTTTTCCGATCGATTTAGTTAAATAAATAATTAATTCAATAGGTAATATAGTTCGATCTATCTAATTAATACTCGATCGATCGTTGATCGATCGAGTAGCCTATTTTCATATTATTCCTATGTATTTAATATACAATTTAACGTGTATGGGATCAAAATATAGTAGAGAATCTTGCGGTCCTTCGAAGATTGCCAATAAAAGGAATTTCATGGCGAGCCTTTGGATGGAGAAAGCTTTTGTTGGAGTTAAATTCTATTTATTTTGTGACTTTCTTTTGTAATAGGTCGTTATCGGTATTATGGAGATGATACTTTACTTGGTTTGATTACTTAGAAAAGACTTTTTTACATAGATTTTCATTTTTTCCATATATGTAAGGAAGGTAACATTATAATTGATTGTATAGTCTTTTAGGTGACTAGTATTTATAAAGCGATATGGTGGTGAGATGCTTTATCATTCGTTAATATTTTTGTTTATCAGATACTAATAACATGTTTAATTATAAGTTTTGAAAAAAATTAATTTATATTATATTTTTTTATTAATTTAATAAGTTGCAACTTTAGCTAAAACAAAAATTAATAATTATGAAATACAACATGGTTAAAAAAGTTACATTTAATTACGTCTACTTAGCCAATTAATAAAATATATATATATGGAACTCACTTTATCAAAACACAATAGTTACAGTTCATGTCATAAAATAAAATAAAAATTATCAATAGAAACATAATGAAAACATCAATTGCATACATATCTACGTGAGAACAAAAATAAAAAGTTTAATATAACAACATTTAAAGCCACTAAATATCCACTTACATTTGGAACTTAACTGTTATCAAGTTATTATTGTCAAAATGTGATATCTTTAAGCTTCATTTCTTTTTTGCTTTTGATTCATATAACTCATGTAATTCCAATCAAACATATAGTAAAGGGAACGATCTCAATTTACTTCAGACGAAAATAGTACAGACGAACTGTTTTCTATCTCATCACCAAGCATAAAAGTCGAAACAATGGGAAAATTTTTTTTAAAAAATTGAGGATATTTTGGGGTTTTCTTATTGAAAAGCCAAATTGGCTTTTTTTTATAGTAGATATAGACTAAGAAGGTAATACAAAAGAAATTTATTAATTTAACAATTATAATTATATATCATTATTTATTCTATGAAATTATTATCTTTTGTTTTACTCTATATATAACACAAGGTATACTAAAAAAAGTTTATAAATTTAATTAAGTTTAAAGCAAATTATTTAGTTTTTTTAATTAAGTTTTAAGCAAATTAGTCTAATTTTATGTGAAAATAGAGATAACTAAATAGATTAAATAAATAATAATGGCTTCATTACCAATAAAATTAATGGAGATATAGTTTTTAAATGAAATTTTATAGTTTATAAATGAGAACATCCAAATTAGATTGATATTTTTTTATCATTTTTCTCTTTAAATTATTCAACTATGAATATTATTAAATAAATATAAAAAATAAATAAAGATGTTATACTATCAGTTATAGATTATCCTCTCAGTAAATATGAAAATAATGAAACTTTATTCGATAATTTTTTATAAACAATCAATTCAAATAGAATATAACTTTATAACAACGAATACGATTCAATACAAAAAAAAAAGTAACGTAAATTGAGTTCGATTTCAATCAAAGTTTCTTCTATCTAAAATTGTTAGCGGTGAATAACCATCATAAACTTTACCTAAAAAGTATATGACACTTAATCTAAAGGCTCAAAAAAATATACATATACCTAGACAGACCTGATGATTCAAAAATAATACCTTATATATTTACCTTTCTCTATCCCGAAAGTCCTCCAAATAACCCTAACAATTGATAGAATTCTATCATGGGAAGCCTCGTATCAACAGACACCTAAACACCTAAAATGCATCCAATGTATTTAACATGACTCCGTAATAGGCAACGTCACGAAGAAATTTTCAAACGGTGGCATATGCATTGTAGTTGAAATAAGAGTTACCCATTGTAGTTGGACACTGAGCATTGTTGTTACAATTGTAAGCGGATATATTACTTTTTTCAAGAACCAAAGTGGAAGCTCCACTCACAGCAAAGGCAACACCTCCACGATTTTTCAACAATTTATATCTTTTCTCAAGTATGGTTTAAGCAACAGAGTTCCATCAGCTACAACTACATTATTAAAATAATATTAAAAATTAATTACCTCTTACTTTATATATATATATATATAAACGGATTTGATTAGAGAATGAATGAATGAATGACAATTTTTTTAATTAAAGTAAACAATTGGATAAAATTATCAGAAATAAAAATTATCAAAGATAAAATTATCAGAAATAAAAATTATCAAAGATAAAAATGTTACTAGTGATAAGATTATAAGAACAAAACTTTGAGGATGTTACATGTAAGATACATAAATACTACTAATCTGCTTGCCTCCACCAGTGCACAAACAAACAAAATTAAACGAAAACCCACTTATACCCATCTCTTAGCAACAAGCACACTTACACAACAGTGTGTACCTAAGCTAAGACATTTATTCAAACTAAGGAAAAAAAAAAGAGATGAGAAGGCTATATATGTCATTTTATGCTGCTATACCATATACCTCTTACCCTTGACCATTGTTTTTTTTTTTTTCCTAGAGTAACTCTTTTAACCCTTTTTACACATCCCATTCCAAGCCAACTGCTTCCTCTTAGTAATTTCAGGATCCCTCGAGCCCCAAAGTTGCGCTTAGCCAACTACAGACATCGTTTGTCTCTTCAGGGACAGTGTAGTGGCCTAGCCTGCAAAGTAAAATCTCAGTTCAATAATATTGCAGCTAAGAATAACACAAATGAGTATTCTTTATAAAGTGTAATGTATGTCAATCAAATACCCATTATAGGTTTTAAATGTGAGATTCTGAAATCCTGCTGAATTCAAAACCTGAGCCGATCTCTGTCCATGATTATAAGCAACCACATCATCCCCTGAAATGAGAAATATCTTAACACAGCTGAAACTTTTGTGTGCATATGTTCATGCATAGATTGGTATTCATCTGTTAAAGAAATAAGAATGAGACCCAAAAATCAAGGGTGTCTTGAGTTTGAGCAAAATTTTCCCAAAATCTTACTTTTATGCTATGTACAGACTCATGTACAACTATGTACAGGCTGTTTACCCACCATTTTTGTACATTGTAGATCAAACATCCAAAAATGCACTATTTAGGGCCCGAACTGAAGAAGTAACTAGATAGATTGTTGCTTCATCAATATAACTAACAAATAGCTCCTCTCAAACTGCTGAGAAATTTGTAATAACAAACATAAAAGTTATATGCTTACCTAAGCCATGGCATAGTAACATGGGCACTGAGATTGCATGCCTTGCAGCCTCATGCGAGGCAGCCATCCGGTTCCTCAAGGTTCTGTAACAAAATTGCAGTTGATATGAATCTACTTGTTATAGCAATAGAGAGCATAAACTACTTATTTGTCTATGCTATTAATGTCTTAATGTTTTTGTTTTGGTTCAATTTGACAGAAACTAAACCTTGAGCATGGTAGCCAGCCACTTAGGCTGATGATTGCACTTAGGTTGACTGGGTACAGATTTCCATTCCCGTACTGCCTTAAAGCATGGCACGTGGCAGAGTAGAGAGCGGTAGCAGCACCCATACTGAAACCCCCAATACCAAGTTTGACTGCTCACAATGGAAAACTTAAAGAAGTAAGAATCAGTTGTAAATTTGTAATATTTCTCTAGGTTTAGTAATACATCAAAACAAAATGAAATCTACGACCAAAAATAAGAATAAACAGTGTCAGATGAACTGAACAGAATACAAAAAAGTAAAAGCTTGTGTTGCTCAGATTCTATCCTGCTGCACTATTCAAGGTTCAAGTTTTACTTTTCAACCAAAAGCTAATATCTGTATTATTCCATTGTCATCAAAGCCGCATAATAGCTATGGATACAATTTCTAATAAATTTAGTTTCTAGAAATTACTCATAAATTTTTTCTATACTGAAAAGGCTTTTAGACATCCAAAACTTGATTTCCTTTTTCACAATACCTAAAAGCTTGTATTACTCCACTTATCTTGTATTACAGAGGAATAACCGAGAATAAAATTTTAACATACTATCAGCAGGTTCTGTCGATAAAAGATTTGCGATGTGTGCAGCTGATGCATCGAGTCCTTCCAAATCATCATGGGCGTTTTCTGAAATTTCTCCCACATGAAACCCTGTGACAAATCATTCAAACATGTCAATATGTTTAATAGCGTCCCTTATGAAATGATTATCTAACTCGGCATTTTGTTTTTGAGGATTAGCTAAACTTATTGACTAACTTCTATATCTTGGAAGCCATGGTACATAATGGAAGTATTAAACAGGATAAATAGATTTATGTAGGAATCAAATCTTACACGCAGTGCAAGGAAATCCACCGAATAATTCAATTTGCCTTGTGGGAGCTGTAGGACAGATCCACTTAATCTGCAAAGAGATGGAACATAAATTCTAATGAACAAGTACTGCAATATTTTATGAGTATTCAGTGTTATACCAGTGCTAGTGATGCATATTGTGCTAGCACATATAAATACTACTATGAAAACTATAAACATTACTCTTACGTTTGGAAGAGGAAGGCTTTCCAATAGCTGGGAGTAGCTGCAAAAGAAAGCACAAGATGTGGAAAATCCACTTTAGTCCATTATAACTCTTAAAATCAACATGATTGTATACGGTGGAATAGCAAAAAACTAATGTAATTGCTAATATCTCTTCAAGGCAAAACCATTAGAATATTATTTGATAAAATTCAAATGAAAGTATAAAATTTTGGGACCACATCAAAAGCTGACAATAGGTTGTTGCCGTTATCATATGGTCCTTATGCCATGCTGATAGACAACAAATGACTTATCAGTAGTTCAGTACTATATATAATATTGTTGAATAATATATTGGAAAATTACAAAAAATAACACCCTAATAACATTAAACGGGTTCCAATTGTATGGCGTTCAATATTGAAAGAGTCTAAATGACCGTAGTCCAATTTGAACGACATTTAAAGTGAAATGATGTGCTAGACTTTTTTTAGAAGTAAAAATTTATGAAGTGAACATAAGTGAGTACCATTTTTGTAGTTATAAGTTTAAAGGGTATTATTTTTGTTGTTTTTCCTAATATATTTCAAATTGCAAGGTTTCTTGTATAACCAAGCAAGTTTAGAAGTGGTCCTCTATTCTAGAATCTAGCATATACAGAAATTAGATTCAAGGATTCCTAACATCACTTGAATAAAATGAGAATGAAGAAAAGTGAATTTTTATTAATGCTCAAGGCAGGTTGATTTTCTCCATTAAAACAATTGCAAGGAGAATCTTCTAAGAAAGATCTTGGAGTTCTAGAATTCAACTAAAGAACAAAACGCCTCCACTTGAACGGGACATCCATATTGACATTCACTAATTTCCCTTCTTGTCTTTTTAAGTCATGGCTTCATGGGCATATGCCATGTGAAAGAGAAAGCAAACACTTAGCATTAACTGAAATACATAAGGAGGGAATATCATATTCCTATGGATCATCACTAAATTACATATTCCTATTCTCAAGACTGTTAAATCATGCACGTCCAAAGAAACCAAGAGTTGCAACATATAATACTGGTATTGCATGTTAACATAGACATCTGAATCATGCATAGGATAAGACCGAAAACTAGTTTACAAAAACCAAAATTCAGTAAAGAAGAAGATCAGATGGCTACTAGAAGAAAACGAATCTTAGAAACACAATTGTTTTATGATTTGCAGCGATCAGCAAAGAAAGGTTATTGATACTCATGGATTATATGCCAGATATTTCCACGTTTACAGGGACACCGATATAGAAAATGCTTGCCAAATAAATTTAATATCTTTTTAAATTATTATAAATCTTACAAAAATTTCCATCGTTAGATAATAACTTTATATTTTTTGAATTTTTCATCAAAATTAAATTATTGATATATATATTTTAATCCTTGTTAATACCTTGATCCTTTGTCACCAATGCCATGCAGCCAAACTATAGTTGCCTGGTGTTTCCCTTTTGGCCTTACCACTTGAGTCCTTCCGAACTCAAATGTCCTTCTAGTGGTTCTACTGCCTGAGACATTGCAACAAGACAACTCAAAACACATAACTTAGGAAGTCCAAAAAGATGAACAGACTATATGAAGGAAGAAAACAATCCATTCCTCACATATAAACAGAATAATACACTTTAGATTTTCACAAAAGATAATTATTTTGTTTTCAACACCTACTTGTTTTTAATTAATAACTTTAACAGAAACAAGTTACTCATTCTTAACGATGAAGGCGAATCCTTTTATTTCGAATTCTATATATATATATATATATATTTAGTAAAGTATCCGTATCCAAGTAATAGATGTAAGTATTTGGATAATTCAATTTGGTGTAAATTTATAAAAAACAATTAAAAAAATCAACGTATCTAACACCCGGATATATATCTAAAATTTTACAGACTCAGTATTCTAAAATGTTCAATTAACATAGTATAGAAGACAGTATAAAAAAAAAAGGAACAAGAAAACGACTGACCAGAACCCATATTGGAGCTATCATAGTTCATTCTTTAGCACCAAAATATACACAATATGCAAGTGACTAGTGGCAATAATGAAGGTCCTGCAATGAATAAAATGAATATAGGCCATCTCTTATATACTGAAGTGGGAGCGTGAAAATGGAATAAAACCCATGTATCTTCATAAGCTACTTTTTTACAATAACTATAACACACCGCTTGAAATCTTTTAAAAAAAAAATTATCAGAAAGTGAAAGGCACCCAAAAAGGAGAAAGAGCAACAAAAGCTTAGAGTCTTTAAGAGCTTAGAATCCACAAGTGCATATCAACGGAGTAAAATGAATTACCACAGTCTTTGAGTTTCAAATGCACAGAAATAGAGAAATAGAGAATATATTCGTGTCCCTTTAATAATCGGCAAAGTAAAAGAATTTCAACTGCTGCAGCAGCCCATGAATAAAATTGGGAAAAAAAACTTTTCCCGAAAAAGGAAATTTTTTTATTAAAAAAAGTTTCCAATGTGCACTGCTGGTTGAATGAGGTCACTGAAGTGATATGAAATGGAAGGAAAAGAAAAGATCACGAAGGAAATATCAGGTATGAAAGGAAGTGATTGAAAACGAGAAGTTTGTAGCTTTATGTAACAACCAGGTGTGGAAGTAACTCAAAACCAAAAGAATACGAACCTTTTTTATCTTTCTACTCTGCTTTCGCCTTTCTTTCTTTCTTCAACTTTCTCTCATTTCCTTTTCTTTTACATGTTCATACTTCACATCTGTGAGGACTTAAGAAACCAAACCAAGCACAGCAAAGAACATGGGAAAGTTGGAAAATTCAAATATAATTAAAGAAAATAAATATCATATTTTGCCCCTTTTTTAGTGCTACTATATTAGCACACCTACAAACATTTAAACAATAATGTACATAAATTAAGTAGCATAATTTTATTTTTTTTACTTTTTCCCAGACCAAAATGCCCTTTAAAATTTCACTTGCACTGGAATTGAATAAAGGGTCATTTTGAATTGTTCTACATATAATTCTCATCCAACACAAATTTACATCCATTTGTGTACCAATGCTTACCGGTGTGCATAAATAGATTTGTTTGATTATATAATTAAAATGGAATCAATATAATTGATTCTAAAAAATAATAACCAACTGAAAATAATAAATTTATAAAATTAATTCAATACAAATCATTTTTTTAAGTTGGGTTAAGTAGTTTTATGAAAAATTTCTCCATTTTTACTAATAAGTTTTATTTATTAATTTTTTTAACTTTTGTATTATATTTTTAATATTTTAAATGTTAATTTAATTATAATCTATAAATTTAAAGATTGTTAATTCAATAATATTTAAATTTAAATAATTAAAATTTATTTATTCAAAATTATTAAATATCATAGAAAAAAATTACAAATGTTAAGTAATTTATTATCTTATTAGAAAAAAAAATAAGATAAATTGAAAATAAAGAATAATAATATTAAAATTATGTAAAAATATATATAAAAAATAAAAATATGAATATTAAAATTAAAATTAAATATATATAAATTAGTTTGATTATTATAAATTTTTTTTAAAAAAACCAACCTAATAAAAATCAATTATATAATAAAAACCAACACAAAAAATAAAAACTCAAAATAAAAATGTTGGGTGGATTTATTTAGGTAAATTTTACCCACCCTTACTCATACTTTTATATTATATCATGTGTTATTTTTATATAAAAAAAATTAACAAATTTTCAAAATTTTAAAAGAATAAAAAGATATGTGTACAAATCTTTATATTATCAGCATTTCTCCCTAACAATACCAGCCCACTTAATGGTACCTATATCACACAATTAAATGACTTGTATGCACAAGTACATCTAACTAGCACATGCCCAACCTTTTACACTCACTCATAACCAGCTTGTCTATGTCAGACCAGCCCGTGGAGATCGTACCCACGTGACCTGCTTGGTTATGTGGATTTTCACATAAGTCCTTTGCAACAGGTTCAAATCCTATCACCCATTTATTTTTACTTTTTTTAATAAGTCTATACTTATCACTTACCTTATTTTATAACTATTAAAAATAATAAGTTTATATTTTTATTTAAAAATAACCATCTTAATTTTATAAATAATATATAATTGATAAAATTTATTATAAGTATTAATATATTTTATTATTTATTATAATATAATTATAATTATAATTTATTTATTTTTTAAATTATATTTAATGTAAAAAATAATTGATTTTATGTATCTTTTAATGATAGAATTAAAAGAAAAAAATTAAAATAATTGATTCGATAATCACAATAATAATTATAATTATTTATTATTATGAAATTAAACAGGAGATTAAAATCTCATAAATATTTTCTAAACTTAAGCAAGAGATTAAAATATCATATATATTCTTTAAAAAATATTTGATTCTATGTGATAGAGGTAATAAAATTAACGATTATCAAAAAATTAAAAGAATAAAAAACATTATAATAATTATTTATTATTATAGAATTAAAAGATAAAATCAAAATTATTATAAATATGTGTTAAATTAATATATTTAAAAAATTACAATCTATAAAATGTGATTCAAAAAATTATAAAAAGAGATATTTTCATTTTACTTGTTTCTATAATTTATAATGAGTTTAATATTTTGATAGTTTTAATACTTTTTACATTTTTTTATCCTAATTTTGAATGTATTATGTTGATGTATTAATAAATTCATTAAATAAGTAAAATGATATCAAAGTAATTTTTTTATGTTTTAGTTTAAAATATATTTTGTAGTCATACAACAAAATATATATCATTTCAATAAATATAAAAATTAAGTATTTTTGAGATATAAGTGAAGTTTTATTTAATTAATAATATTTAATTTTACAAAAATAATTAAATGTCATTGTTATTGATTCTAGTTCTATATATTTTAGTATGATATTAGTTTTTTTTTTGTCAAAAGTTATTCTGCGTATTTTTGATTTACATTACCTTTAATTAACTGCTTTGATTTTAATTTTGATTTTTTTTTTATATTTTTGACATTTTGAGTTGGTAATGTCAAAAATTAGAATAAATAAAATCTAAGATGTAAAAAAATAAAATGAATATTTATTAAATTTTATATTATGATTAATTATAATATTTTAAATTATTGTTTTTACATGTAATACACGTTTTACTAGCGAGTGTTATTAAAAGTGTACACTAAATATCTATATCTACGTATGTGCATATTCTCACCAGTGTGGAATGGCAATATTCATCACTGCTATCACCTTATTGTATAGATTTACTTGAATAAATGCAAGTACTAGAAGCCTTAGCTTTAAGTTGAAATGAAAATAATAATAATAATCTTACAGCCAAACAAAATTTTAGTAAATTATTTGAATTAACTTTTACTAAAAGCATAACATTTATTTTATATGATTAAAATTAGGAATGTGTCTCTTCAAGTTGTCAACTCTTAGCCATGCCCCAATTGAAGAAAAAATGATTATTATAACAGAAAAGTTTAATGTATGACAAAGTAATTCATTGTACGTCTTTATTTGGCTTTGGAATAATCATAGGATGGGAACTTAAATCAGATTTTACATATCTTTTTATAGCCACTCTTGTTAACAAAATATAAACAAAAACAGATACGAAGATGCCTCTGCCTTTTGCCTTATATGTAATAAAATTGAAATATATATATATATATATATATATATATATATATTTTGTTTTCATATATTGTTGGGGGCATCTCTCGGAATTTTAAGCCACTATTGCTTTCACATGTTCTCCACTTGGCAGGTTTCCCTTAAGTTCAAGTTCTTAATAATAATAATAATACCAAATGCATTATACCACAACCATATTATTCGGAGGAAAATTTTACTCTATGTCATCTTTTGATTAATCTATATCATCATTAACTAATCAAAATGGATATCATCACCACGTGATCAACTCCTAATCAGTACATAGGCTTGAATTGAATAGAAATTTAAACATATCTTATCAAAGCTAATGATATCATCTCAAATCTTATAAATAACTTTATAATATAGTTATAAGATACATTCTCTAATTATTGTATACTATTTTAGCTAATTTATATAAGAGAACTAACTTAACGATGAGTTTAAGAAAGTAGAGTCATCAGTATATTTTTCTACTTAATATTTGTTCATTTTATTAAATAAATAGTATTTTTATGATTAAAAATATTAAAATATAAACTTTATATTGAAAATGGGTGAAAATATATATTTTTAAAAATTTTATGAATTTTTTTGAAAAATTTAAGAATTTTTTAATGGAGGATCAATCAAAAGAGGCCATGTAAATGTCATGCAAGCAAAGGAATTGACCAATCATCGTTACGTGAACACTACGCAAGCACAGGGGAGCTGATTGGAGCATGCCACCTATATCAGGTGATGCATGCCTTACCAAGTGTCGACACGACGTTCAATTTGAGTTTCATTACTTGGTCAACAACTGTGACATGCATTATCACGAGATTCATTCATTTTTTCCAACAAGGCGCCACTCAATCCGTATTAATGAATCATAGTGTGCCATGTGATGTTGACTCAGCACACATTGACCACGACCAGTCCAACCCACCACGCATCGCACGTTGATTCGTCCTATGATTCTCGCATGCCACGTGTCACAATCACATTGGTTATAGTTGTTTAATTTTTCTTTCTTCATCTCATCTCTTGATCTGAAGCTGATCTGACGGTCTAAATTCTATCTTAGCCTAATTTAACCCCTTAATTTTCCCAAAAATCCTAATAAGTAGAATTTTACATTTTTTATCAGTTTTTGATGCCAAGAAGAAAGAAAAATACAAAAAAAATTCAAAAGGAGATACAATTTGGTGGAGATACAGGAGGTAACTTTTCCTCCACCTCTAACCTAGAATCTACATTGTCCTCAATGTAACAAATGTATATTAAAGATGGCGAATATAGAAGAAAAAAGTTAATCATTTGATGTAAATGATCAAGTATTTGATGTGAAAATTTGGGTGCATCCATCATTTCAAACGTTTTAATCCAACAAATAGATCGTTGTGTATTTCTTACATATCTTAATAAACTGTTATAATTTCAACAATTCTAAATAAAATGAACAAGTTCACATAACCAAGAAAATAAAATAAAATAAAATAAAGTAAAAAAAATTACATAAAACATAAAAAAATCAATAACAAAAAAAATTAAAAAAGTAAAACAAATTACATAAAATAATAAAAACTTCATAGCAAGTTTGTATCTTAATCATCCATGTTGTTCGGTCCTTATTCTTCATGTTGTGATCGTTCATGTGGGGTAAAGATGAAATTATAAACTTGATTCTTAGATTCTCTTAAATGATTTAATCCACCGTGAGATGGTAACGTGTTAATTGATGCATTTCATAGAAAATATCCTTATAATCCATCTGATCACTATGCTGTCAATTTGTAGATGCAACATGGTGGATAGTGTAAAACTGGAAATATTTTTCCATGTAGACAAGTTTTTCACTTGAGTTATGGATTTCATCATTCTTTGTTATTTTTGACAAAGAAACAGCCCTCTTATCTCTTTGGACAATATTAATACCTGAGGTGAGTTCATTATAATATACCAAGTTTAGTAAATGACACGATTGAAGTAGCATTTCACCTTTTGGGTACCTTACCTACTGTTTTTGCACATAAAGCAATAACAAGCTAAAGGAATAAGTAACTTAATTGATGATTATTAATAGACAATTTTATCTGATTGTGAATTAAAACTCCAACATCTATAGTCATTATAAACATTATAGCATACAATAATGGGCATACAATATAGCCTTTTACCTATCCACCGAACTGTAATGAATAGTGATCATAAGTCTTTAGCAGACAAAATATTGCCAAATACAGGGAACCTTACCCAAATACTTAGCTTCAAAGCCTCTTGGTTCCTTATTGGCATAACCCATTCAACCCTTTCTACTATTAAAGTAGTCTTTGGTTCACAGAATGGAATGGAATGGAAAGGAAACAATGTTGTTTGGGTTGAACATTGGAATCAAAGAAAGAATCAATATTACAATGTTTGGTTTGCCACTGGAATGTAATGAAAAAAACTTTAAATTACCTTAATACCTCTATATTCAGTAAAATTTAATTAATATCATTTAATTATTATTTTTTTGTCACACAAAATACATTATTGAAATCATTATTTTTCTAAATAATTATTACTTAAAAAGAAAATATATTATTAAAATTATTTTTTTTAAATAGGATTTAGGGTTTTGAGGTTTGGGATTTGAGATTTAGGGTTATATTTGTGGGTTAAGGTTTAGGATTAAAATTATTATTTTTCTAAATAAGGTTTAGGGTTTTAGGATTTTGGATTTGGGGTTTAAGGTTTAGGGTTTTGGGATTTGGGATTTTGAGATTAAAGTTTAGGGTTTATGGATTTAGGATTTGAGGTTTAGGGTTTAGGGTTTTAGGTTTTAGGGTTTTGAGTTTTGGGATTTAGGATTTAGGGTTTAAGGTTTTAAGTTTTAGGTTTTAAGGTTTAGAGTTTTAGGGTTTAGGGTTTTAGGATTTAGGATTTAGGGTAAAATTGGAAAAAAATTGAGATTGGAATGGAATCGTGATTCCTAAAGAGGGGAGAAGGAATTGTGATTCTTTCTCATTTAGGAATCCTTCTCCCCTCTTTAGGAATCATGATTCTATTCCTGACTCATTTTTCAACCCAACCAAACATACAAATGGAAGGAATCAATTCTGATTCCTTTCTTTTCCCTCCAACGAAACATAACATAAGCTTTATATTATTGTAGTATAATCCACATTACTCAAATAAGTCAAAAACTTACCCTAGCCTTTATCCATCAAACCATAATGAGCATTAATATCTCACAACCCAAATGAGACTAGTACACCATGTACTTTAACCTTATTATCGATAGTGTCGAGAACATAGACATAAAATTCCCAAACAAAAGATTCTATAACAGCTTCTAGTTTCTTAATGAACCAACTCCATCCTAGAGCCGCTATTACATCAATAATGCCCTAAAATTGGCAATTTTACTTCATTCCAACATACATATCCTATTCTTATATAATATTTTTGTTTATCTCAATGGCCTTATCGACTCTAAGTTTGGCCTTAACGTTAAAAAATTTGACCCTATTATACTCTATAATGATTTCTACATCTTTCTCCCTTTTAACCCTACTCATTTTTGAGGCCATTTAAATCTAATAAATCTCAAAATCCAAGTGTTCATAGATAATCCAAACAATTCAAATAACACAATACTAATTAGTCCAAAAACAATTCTTCACCCTCACTTTGTCCAAATAGGGTTTGGAACACTTTTTTTAATCCAAAAATTTATAATCCTAAAAAATCAGAGAATTTATTTCAAAACTTAAATTTTAAAAATCTTTAGTTACTTATTTGTGTTTTTGAATAAGATGAAACTTGAAGAATACCCATTTGAAGAAGATGAAGATTTGAAAATTGCTTGATGGTTTTCCAAAATATTTCAATGGAATGGCTAAGAAATGCATAGGAATAGGATTTTTATGAAGAAATTTAAAAGATGTGGGAAAAGGATGAGATTTTTTAGGGGTATTGAGTGATTGGAAGGAGATAAATGTTAATGTTTTGAGAAAAAATGAGAAAAAATAGATTTTGAATACCTAAATGCTGGTATTTAGGTGTAAAAAATACATATCGGTCACGACGTAGGTAAAAGCATGACACAATGTGAGATTTTAAACTTTTAGACAATACGTTTTAGAACCATTTGTACCATGGCAAAAGAAAATGTATGCCGCTGCGTAAAACTATTCTTTACACCTCTTAATATTTCAATTAGAGATCCTTTTTTAATTTATAATTAACCTACTACTAATTAAATTAAATCTAAGTAATCTTTAAAAATAAAAATAATTATAACTACAAATAGAAATTTAAAATTAGTTAATAAAAAAAACAACAAAATAAATTCAATTATAACTATGAAATGAAAATAAATTAAATTAAAGCAAAACAAAACAAAACAAAAGAGAATAATGGGTTATCTCTCATCCAAAATTATGTTTATCATGTTTTGTAAGACATTATTTAGGAAACTTCATTTTTTGTAAACTCAATGTCACTATGTCATTAAGTTAAATTGTTGCTTTGACCATGTAATTGTTCTTTTCCTTGCTTCTGTAAGTGTTTAGCCAGTTGTTCTACTTGTATCTCCACCTTTTTCACGGATACTTCTAAGGAGTCCAACCATTGATTTTTCTTGGATCGATTTCCCTTGCTAACTTGAACAAAATAATTCAAGTTATCCTCTAGGGTGGTCTGTTGGTAGGATTCTGTGGTACTTGTTAGTGGTACTGTTGGCCCAATAGATTGGAGTTTTGGGAAAATGGAGGGTTGTTTTGCCTACAAGATAAATTAGGATGATTTATCCCCTCTAGATTGTAGGTGTTTACATTGGGTATCATACTTGGATTTTTATTGGTACACATGCCCTATAGTAGCTTCTCTTTGATAAGGATAGGTATTAACACCATGCCCCAATGTACTACACACTCCACATTTTTCTTTATTAAGAGTTCATTGTATAGCAAGAAATGCAACTTGCTCGGTCAACTGTGTAGCTTACATCAATACTTCTATATCAGAGTCTATTTCATGGTCTATAGCCTTTCTAATTGCTAATCTTTTCTATTAAGAATTAGCACCCAACATCTCAAAAAGATTATAAGTCTTTGAGGCAATCTTATCACCCATAGCTGCACCAACAACATTATTGACAATGAACTGACATTGTTGTGTCAATTCATCATACAAAAATTTGAGTTTATAGCTACAGAGGGTAGCTATGATGAGGACATTAAGTAAGAAAAGTGTGAACCTATGTCTAGCCTTGTGGAACAGTTCTCCCTCCATCTGAGAGAAAGTAGCTATATTTTCTCTCAATTCTAATGTTTTCTAATGGAAATAAAAATTTCCCATGAATTTGTTATATACATTCTCCAAGTCATAAAGGAACCTGAAGGGAGACATATTAGCCAAGTCTTGGCCCTGTCCTTGAGAATGTAAGGGAAACACTATATTCTCAATTGGTCCTCGGTGAGTACACCGATAGGTAAAGTTTGGACTGTTGAATAAAAGTCCTCAATGAAAATAAAGAGTCTTCAATAAGTTGTCTGTGAAAAGAAATTAACATAAAAAAAATGAATATTTCTCAATTCATAGTTCCTTACACCTTCACCCAATTTGATTGAGGTAGTAGTAGTTCCAATAATTGGCCTTACAAACTTTTTTATGGTATTTCCATAGGTTATGAATTTCCCCCATATTTATAGGTTCAACATGAAGGTCTATGTTTGATTCAAAGTTTTGGTCAACTAAAAGTAGGATCTCAGTATCCAACCTTTTCAATAGTTTTCTCGTTCCATTAATGTTATCTATGTAAGGTCTAAGATAATATCCTAAGGATCTCCTATCTTGCATAAAATACAAAAAACATAAATTAAAAATACCTATCAAGTGGAAAAATAAAATAAATATACAATTTTTTATACAAATAGTTTATAATATAAACACTCTATGATAAGAAATTTATATATATAATTTTTGATACAAATAATTTATGATATAATAATTATAACAAGTTAATAAGAAATATAATACATGTGAGTGTATAGACATATTAAACAAAACATTTAACAAAAAGAAGTAAAAATGAAAATAAAATAATTAAAAAAAAATTGAGTTAAAAGAAAAGAAGGTGGCGTTTTTTCCAATTAAGTTAACTAATAAATGAAATATTATTTTTTAAATTCTCAAAAAAATTTGAACTTTTTTAAATAAAAACAAATCCCTAATATTTACAAAAAACAAATTTAAGATTTTTAATAATAAAAATTTAAAATTTTATTTCTTCCCGATAACGACTCCAAAAACTTTATGCATAAATTTTACAAAAAACAATAAATATTTTAAAGGCAAACTAAAAAGAAATTACGTGATTTTAATTAATTAAAAAAATTCTTAAAAAGGAAAAATAAATTTAAACATTTTGTTACAAAATTTGAGTTTGATATGTTTAAACTAATAACATAAAATAATAAAAAGATAAAGGATAGATTAGTTTACATAAATTAGAGGTAGACATACAATTAATAAATCAATGTAGAGTTAATGAGATATTTAAATAATTGATTATATTTAGTAGAATTAATTAGGTTAATAAAATATAAACACATATTATTGATTTTTTTTATATGTACAAATAACACATTCGATCAAACCGTTATTCTTTATTAATTAAATTACTTAATACCTTCGATCGAATTGTCAGTTAATTTAATTTAATTATACTTATTTTATAAGAAATTAATAAACTATTTAATTTTCACTTTAAGTTGGACCGACAATTTAAACTCTTATTTAAGCTTATTTAAATTGAATTTTAAATTTGTGTATCTTAAACCTAATTTTTAGATTTTTAATCTATTAAGAAAATATGTTCTCAATATATTTTTCAATAAAAAATCTTATAAAAATATTTTAAATAGAATACAATTCTAAATTAGATCTAGATTCATTTAACCAAAATCTTATTTTTATATTTTAAATTTAGTATGAAAAATATGTCATCAATATATTTTTCGAGAATAAACTTTGTAAAAAATCTTGAATAGAAAATAATATTTGTTTAATAATTATTAAAAATATTCAACTAAATAATTTATACAAGCATATCAACATAACTAAAATTCTATTATTACAATCAGTTAGACATGTTAAAAATAATAAATGATTAGTAAATTATTTATAACAAATTTAAAAAATATAACATCATTTACTAAAAATATATAAGAATACATATTAAATTTATACCTAAAAGATAGATGAATAGGTGTGCCCTTCTCCATTTATGATGTATTAACCTTCACAATATCTCCTAAATTTCAGTAATGATTTTGTATTATCTGATCTAAAATAGCCCTTATTATTACTTTTTATTTATGATAACTTAATCTAAGCTATTTTAAAACTAAACATAAAATATAAAACTTGTCCATCTTTCAAAATTGAGAGAAGAACTAAAAGGAAAATTTGAGAAATGTTCAGCTATCGTGGGATGATTTGAGAAGAGGGTGAGGGCACCATTTACAGGTAAATGAGTTGAAAAAAATGGAGAAAAAAGTGGACCGTAAGTGAGATTTCAACGGGTGCAAAAACATACATTGATCTTGTACATGTTTAATTACTATCTGATAAGCTCGTGTTGTGGCACACATTTTACACTATTACAGCCCGCGTGAAACTGTATTTCTCCAAATTCTTTTTGTCTCACCCTTACAAGCTTGGTTGGAATATATGTAAGGCTTACATATATTTTTCTTTTATTCTTCTTGGTTTCAATTGAGTGTTTTTAGGTACAGTTCTTCAAGTGTGTATCAATTGAATCATTTTAAAGCTAGAAATACATGAAAAATAATAAAACATATCCATGATTTTGAAAAATATAGATTTACTAAAATAATAAAATTATACAAATATAAATTCATTTTTGACATTAAAGTGTAAATAAATGTAGTAATATTCAATACTTTTTAAGCACTCATCAATAAGCAAAAATTAATTAACGGTGCAACCAAAAGTGTTAAATGATTTAATTAATAATGAATAATTGTTAGACCAAAGGTGTTATTTATACATATAAGGAAAAATCAATAATATGTATTTATATTTTATTAACCTAATTAATTATACATAACACAGTCAACTAGCTAAATATCTCATTAATTCTGCATTGATTTATTAATTGTATATATGTCTGTAATTTATATGAACAAATCTTTATTTTATCCTTTTATTATATTTGTCATTAGATTAGAATTTTCAAAACTAAATATTGTGATAGAATGTTTAGGTTTATTTTTGTATTTGTTTTTAAGAGATTTGTTAAATTATTTAAAACTATGTAGTTTCTTTTTATACTAATCTTAAAAGTATACTTGTCAATTTTTTCAAAGTGATTTTTTCACTTACAAACTATTTACACATACAAAATTTAGGCATCATATTACATTCCAAAAAAATGGGCATTCGAGATAGATATGATAGGTATATCTAAATCATATTTTTAAGAAAATTTAAATTACAATTTAATAAAAATTTTATAAAAATTCAGGATATCCCTATTCAAACATAAATTTATCAAAAACTATTTAAATTTCAAAAGCAACAATATATAATAGGGAGGTATTTGAAAGATAAATTATTTTGACACAATGTCTTAACTATGTTTCTAATATTACAAGATACAAAATGAAAGAAGTAAAATAAAAGTACCCCTGAAATATCTTTTTTCTTCAACAATGAACCACGAGTCGCGCAACCAAAATCTAATATGGAGGATAGATACAAAAAATAGGGTGAGTTACAACTAGTAGAGTATAAATCCACTCTAAAATAATATCATATCAAATATTTATGATGCATGTCACAAGTAATAAAATGTGTGAATATAAATAATAAACATAATCAATATAATATGGTACAATGTGGGAATAATTTTATTTACTAAATAAGGTATCTCAATGCATGCTCATATAAGATAAAATATGCTATGTTAAATATAAAATTCATACCCATGATATGAAACCTCCATATGTATTGGTCAATTCCCAAATACATAGGCACATGCACGATCAACCTACTATATGTATGTGGGTTCACCTCTGACCCCATGTATGATCATATTCTAAGATACATATGGAATATTTATTGGTCAACATCCTCATCATATGGAGGTCCACTCTGAGCCACAATGAGAGGTCTAACTCAAAGGCTCATATGCAATCAAACTCCGAAACACATAGACGGACAAACCATGAGACCCATAGATGGACAAACTCTGAGAACTGTATACTTATAGCCCATCAAAAATAGTCTGTTGCAATCAGTAGCCTATAAGTATTATACTCCGCAAGACATACATATATGCATACTTGACATATATATTTTGTATTTATAAAAAAATCGTAAGTGTATAAATCACTTATAATAAGCAATAATTGTACTCTCAAGGTTGGTCCCTCAAGGAATTGTATTAGTTTTAGATGATTCTTTAATTTTCTTAAACAATTAAATAAATACAAAAATAAAACCTAAACATTCTATCACAATGGTTTGGTATCCTAAACTAATAATAAATAACTAAAATAACTAAATATAGATTCAACTTAAGTAAAATCAAGAAAGATATATAATCAATAATCAATAGATAATTTATAAAAATATCTAACTAGTTAACTATGCTTGCTTATAAATATTTATGTTAATCAAACTATATACTCGAATTATTGATTTTTCCTTTTAAATATGAAAAAGTCCTTTGGTGGGGATCATTTTCTTTGTTAAACAAACCAATTAATGTATTAAATTATGCATTATTTTTAAGAAAATAACAAACCATTTAAATCAATGCTTTTGAAAGATTCACCAATTCAAAATCTTGTTAAAGTTATCCAAATTAGATCTAGATGATGTGTTTGAAACCTAATTTGCAAATCTTCAATCCATTATGAAGTATAAATAGATAATAAATTATTCATAAATAAATCTTGAATCAAAAAATAATTTATTTAATTATAAAAATATTTATCTAAATAATTTCCACAAACATGACAACAAAGCCAAATTTATTTAGACTTCTCCAAATAAAATTCCATGCTCAGTGGTTTAAAATTAGCATTCATTCAAGAAAATACAAAAATATTAATTCGAAAATAAAATTCTACAAATCATAACTAAATCCCAATTAAAGATGGATGACGTGTCCTACTCCAAAATTATGATCTTGATATTCAAAGTGTTCTTGAATTTATAAATATCTTTTATTTTTTTTAATGTGAAAAAACTCCCAAAGAAACTGTCTTTGACCTATTATAAATCTAATTTATACTATGTTTACAAAATAAAACTACTCTAAGTTATATGAACTATGGCCAGAAAATAATATAAAACTAAAATAGCCTAGTATTTTTATTTATAAGAAAATCTTATGTAAAGGGCTTCAGAATCAAAAATCAATATCTTCCATCACTTCATATATTTTTCCTTGTCGTGACACAAGGTTCGATTACACTCGCACAATCTAACCTAAGGAGGCCTCGTCGAGGCACACATTGTTTCAATCCACGACACAAAATGTTCAACTTTCCTAGTAGAATTCTCGAGAGGTGTGCACCACTACACATACAGTTCTTCTTTGCGACATGAAAGGTTTTTGTTGAATTTTTCCGTGTTCCCCTTACACTTTGGTTGGCTCTTGATATAATGCTTACATACCTTAATCTTTTTAGCTCTTAGGGTGTCATTTGAGTGCTTTAAGTGTTGTCTTCATGTGTTGATATATTTATGTATTTTAAAGCTAAAAGCACTTGAAATACAACAAAATATATTTGTGATTTTGAACAGATAGATTTGCATAAATAATTAACTAAAATTCTATAATCAAACATGTTCATTTCAATTAAACATAATAAAATCACAGAATATGAGTGATTTTCAAGCATATATCAATAATTCCTATAAAAATTATTTTTATGATACATGTATAAAATCTCATATGGCATGTATATAATGTTTTTAATACTTATATCAAATGAAACTCCCCGTATATGCATCTATAAATGTTTACAAGTATTTTATTATAACAATATTTATAACATTTTTAATAGAAATAATGACATCTATTTTTTTTATTCATAATATATGATGCATGATATTTTTATGAAAATAATATATGAATAAAAAATAATAAACTCCTACTTGAAAACTTGTCTGAAATTGTGCCTAAGCCTATCGCAAACTCCTTTCTTTTTTAGCGCAAACTAAATACAATCATATTTGTTCATAAATTAGTGATAATCTAAATTAATTTATGTAAAGTAAAATTAATGTTTAAAGGAAGAATGTTACATTTTTGAGATTTTCGAAATAAAAATTAATACTTCTAATTCTGACACTTTATTCTTTTGAACCCAAACCCCTTGATATTTTATCCCCCAAACATATCTTAGAGAGAGAAAGAGAGTATGGAACTTTTGGAGCGAAGAAAATTGTTGTTTCCATGATATTTATAGCCAAACTAGGTTATTTTCGCTCGCCTCACCAGTGGCTCATCAAGTTGCCTAGCAAGACCACAGTAAGTGTTGTAATTTCTTATTGACACCTTGCTAGACACTCGTGTACTGGCGAGGCCTTGGTGAGTTGTGGAAAATATTTTCCAACTTTTTACAATAGATCCCATTTTTCACACGAAATTTTCTTATATATCGTTACATCTTAAACTATTATTAAAAAAAAATTTAAGAAACTTTTATAATTTATGACAAATTCTTGGGGTTTACACTCAATCTTGCTTAGAGCAGGAATGAAAGCAGGAGATGGTACACAATGAGGACTTCATAGTGGAGGAAACATTGTCATGGCACCATCCTCATCTAGATACAAGACTTTGGTAATGCTGGACACTACCACTATCATGGTCATCCTAGCCTGGTGTGTCATAGCCTAGCATGCTTTTCCTTTCCACCATGCAAACATCGTCCATGTGGATTCCTGAACCGCTAGCCAGATAGTGAGACATGAACCAAAAAGAATTGGAAGATGGGTTCTTTTATGAAGAGAAATGATGTGAAGACATGTCTATAGGGAAAGTCAGGGAATCAGAATAAAAAAAAAGAAAAATTCTACGAGTAAAGTCTGGGTCTTAAAGTACATACCTATGGGAGGAGGAGTGTCAATAGTTCTATGTATGGAAGAAGAATGGAGCATTCCCCAGTATGTAACCTTCTCAGCAATAATCAACCGCTCGGAGCAACATTCTTCACTAAAAAGGGAAAAAAGTCTCTCAATGAAGTCTTTTTTATCTGAGGAAGACATCGTACATTTCCAGTGAACTGTAAGAGGTAGAACAGAAATGTTAGCACAAGAAATTCAAGAAAACCAAGCCATTAGTGGATAAATCAAACATAGGAATGACTCATCACCACGAAAAAATTGAGTAGGCATGGGGCCAAGTTTAGGACAGACCACGTAATAAGAGCCGGTTGGTATGAAGCAGGATAGCCGCCAACTTTTGTTGGACTTTGGCAACTCCTCAATAAACTTGCAATTAACATAGGGCATAACTTCAAACATGCCCCCACTTATAATAGTTTAAAAAAAAAAAACTTAAATGAGTTTTACTTTAAAAAAAAAGCACATTTTAAATAACTTAAAAACATATTTTTTAATCAATTCTATTTAAAAAAAATATTATCACCTTATAAATTTATAATTAATTTTAAATACATAAATCTCTTTTATCATATTATATATTAAAGTTTTATTTTAAAAAATAAAAATAATTTATTTTATAATAAAATAAATATAAATTTATATGAAAATGATATGCTAAACATTTTGATAATTCATAAATAATTATAATATTAATTATAATTATGATATAAAAAATAATATTCATAAAAATAATTAAATTATTAAAAAAATTAAGAAGCCTCTATATCCAACTTTCTACAAGATACAAATATAAATATAGAACATTATATGATAATTTTTATGTGAAAATATTATCTAATATAATATTATTATAATTATTTTTATTATTAATATAATAAAATATATAAATATATCTAATTAATTATATTTAAATATTTAAATAAAATTATTATTAATAAATATTTGTTATCTTATTAATAGTTAAAATTATAATAATATTAAATATATGTCTTATAATGTAATCTTAAATAATTGTTTTTAAAATATCAATAATTTTTCATAAAAATGATTGTAACTATTTAGTAAAGTTTTTAATAATTTAAAATTTTATAATTTATTAATATTATTTTAAAATAAAATTTTGATGAGTTATTTGTTATAAAAAATTATATATTTTTTATTATATAAATATAAATTATTTTTATTATTTTTTATTTATAATAAAAATAAATTATTATTTTTTATTTATAATAAAAATAAATTACTATTTATTAAAATTTGGTGAACATGAATATTTTATTTTTGGTTTTTTTTTAAAAGATAAGAAGAGAAAAAAACAAATGTGACTAAGAAATAGGGGAGGAAAGAGAAGAAGAAAGTAATTACTCCCAATTGTTCAATAAGTTTTAATTTACCCTTTTTTAAACTTAAATAGATTTAAGTCTTTCTCTAAACTATTATAAGGAATATACTTTTTTTAGACAAAAATCCTTTAGTTCTTTGCTATGCTTTCTCCACAAACTATGGCATGAAACCATAACCTTCTAAAAGTTTGGGGAAAATTAGCAAGAAGGTACCCCCATTCTACAAAGAAATTGATATGTCAATAAGGACCAAGTTATCATCAGGAAAACGAATGTCAATGTCATAAGGAATTTCAAACATATTCCTCAATTTATCTATAATAGACTTGTGTTGGGCACAACGAGTAAAAATAAAATGAATTCAACAGAATAGAATAATGACACTGAAAATTTAACGTGTTACACCCTTTAATTTGGGTTAAGTCCACGGGACAAACTCCAAAAAATATTTCTTCTACTAATAAAATTAATGGGTACAAAGTGAGAGGCAATGCAACAAATTGAGATAAATCTACAATAGTGTCACATAAGTGTTTCCCAAACTCACTATTTTTATCACTCTCTTTTTAGAAAAATATCTCAATATTTTTCTAAGATATTCTCTCCCACTTTCTTACACACAACACTATTTTTCTTCAAAGGAAATTGTTCATTTGGCTTTGCTTTACTTCTATTCTTGTTTTGGTGTGTTGATGTATCTCTAAGGCAAAGACATTGCCTATTTATTGGAAAAATTTCTTATCAATGTTAGATGCATTTGTCAAATGTGATTGTACCTATCATTTGTGGTTGCACCTACCATTTATGGTTGTACCTAACATCTTTATTTTCTTCCTCTTCAATTTAGGAGGGACTTACAGGTTGTAGATCTAAAAGACCCAAAGGAGGTGGTAGGATCACGAAGAGGAGAAGAACCATACATAACTGAAACGCTGGGTTAGTGGTACCACAACCATGGAACAGGGGACCATTGGCTAGAACTAGTCGGATGGGCTTGCCTGGACAGATGATAGGGGTCAATCTAACCACTGGCTAGTCAAACACTCTACCTAATTGGTTGGCCGACCCTATAGTCTAATCGATTGGTTAGTTGGTTGATGCCCCTAGTCGTCTGGTCAGTACCCTTAGTTGGTTGTTTGCGTGATACCTAGTCGATTGTTCACCGAGTTTAGTCAACTAAGTTGACTGTTGGCTGGTAGGCTAGGTCAAGCCAGCTCCGTGGTTGCACGGGTCCCCCTGTTGGAACGTTAATACGATAATCCATTGTTTACCTAGTCTTCATCTCTATGCCTATCTATGTGAATGGATCCTTTTGCACTACTCTCCATTCTGAGCCTTTTTGGAGATCTATCTCTATGTCTTCTACTATAATTGTGCTTCTTGCTGCTAGGCCTGGGACTCCTACGAAAAGGATCATCAAATTTACTACAGTGAGACATTGGGAGCAGACAATTTCCTGGCCTACAAACTTGAGTCCCGTTATGGGGTGGAGATGTTAAAAAAATATTTGTTATTTATGTTCTTGGCATTCATGTATAATTAAGATGAAAAAAGGAAGACTTTTGGTCTACTTAACAAAGTATTGTTGAAGCATAAGTTGATTGCAAAGTTCTCTCTATACAAGTTATACCAGTTGACTGAATGGATTAAGGTGAACGAAGTTAAAGGTAACTTAGTATATATATAAATTTGAAAGTTCAATCTCAACCATTAATTAAGCCTATGATTCAAGGATTCAAATCAAAAGAGATAATTGAGAATCTAATCAAATAATTATCAGTATTTTGGAGTCAAAATTTACAATCCATATGTGACTTTCCCTTATAAATTTTTGATCAATTATAACTTTTTAATCGGAACTACATTTGAAACACGAAAATAGCTTTTGGAAAACTTATAACATCAAGATTAATTCTATCAAGAGAATATATGGGATACTAACTTCGTGGATAGTTAAGACTCCCTATCTAAGACATAATTACGTTGTCGTACTCAAGTAACTAGACAACCTATCCCGTTAAAGACGACCCAATAAGCTCAGGGATTGATGTTTGAGGTAAATTTTACTAAGTACATGTCTATGTCATCATTAATTAGTCAAAAAGAATACTATCAACGCACGATCAACTACACAATTAGCAAATAGGTTCGAATTGGAACAGAAAACATATTCAAAGAACATTCTCCCATAAGATAATTATCTTAATTAGTTAATAAGAGAACATCATATATTATGATATTTGAAAACATCTACTAAGAGTTTATCTATATCATTTCAACCCCTATCAATATAATCATAATATAGTAGTAATAAGGTATGTCTTGTTTAATTGTTTATGTTGTTTATTTAATTTATATCAAAAAAATTAACTTAAACATTGAAGTGGATTTGATATCCAAGTGTTATTCATCTTGATTGTTTATTTATCTTTTTTAAGATTGAGTTGACATTAACGTAATAAAAGTCGAAATCGGTTTCAAAAGATATATACTTCTTTCAATACTATAATGTAATGATATATATTTTTTATACGTAATAAAAATATATAATTTTAAATCATGTAAATAAATGACAAAAGAAAACAAAAGTAGATAGATATGTAAAAAAGAAAAAAGAATAAAAAAATGTTTAAGGGAAATGAAAAAGATTTTGAAATAGAAAAAAGGTCATTTTTGAAGAAAAAATAATATTTTTGTAAATGACAATATATACTTTTTATTTATAATATCATATAATTTACACATATTTAAATAATAATTAAATTATGAAATTAAACTTATGTATAAATTTAAAAGTTAGAGTAATTACTATATATTCTTTAAGAAATCAAAAACTAAAGCACGTCTTTAAAAAACCAGACGGATACGAGGAGCTTCAAACCCTATATATATTCACTCATGAATGTCTGACTGGGTTAACTGTCATTCAAAAATATTAATAATAATTATTACTATTGTTGTTATTGTGAGCGTACCTAAATTGAAAGCAAGAAAGCAAGCATAGAGCATAGGATTTGTACAATATATGATCAGGCTACATTCCCTTAAACCCATTACGGAGCTAGCCGTAATGAAAATTATTTTAGTGAATTTATTTACATTGAGATCGGAGCATGATGTTGACAAACGTTGACCTTGGTTGATTTAGGATAAAATAATAAAGAAAAACAAAATTTATAATACCTTTAAAACTTGTACTAATAAAAATATTGTTTTTTATATCCAACTCATGTTTTTTAGTAAAAAAAAAAATCTATCATAAAAATTTCACATTAAAAATCATTTAGTTTGATGTGTTTAATTCATTTCATCTAATTTAACTCATTTAATATTATACTCCAATTAATTTGACAAATTTAATTTTACGTTCTATTCAATTAAATCATGTTTAATATAATTAAGATGTTTTGTTATAAATTTTAGAAGTAGATATTTTATTTAATTTCTTAATAAATTAGGTAAAGACTAGATAAGTTGAGATTTGTTAATATATGTTGTGTAACTTTTTAGTGAGAAATTTGAAAAAATCTCACGTAGATTAAGTATCATGGTAGGTTTTGTATTTTGGGCTATAAATAAAACCCTTTTTCTACTTTAAAATCATTCTAAAATTTGTATATTTTCTTCTTTTTTGTACGGAGAATTGATTAATTCAATCTTGTCCAATCAGATGTAATTTTTAGACTTCATCATATTTGAAGATAGTAGAAGTAGTCAACAACGTCCAAGAACACTGGTAATATTTATACCGAACTTCGTTAAATTTCTGATGTTTTTTATTTTTCTGCTTTAATATTTTATTTAATATCTGTTTTAGTTTATTTTAGCATTATATTTCTAATAACATTATATTTCCAATAACATTATTTTTTTGGGCTAGTTTGAGTTCTATTTATTTAAATCATAGTATTTGTAAATAGTAATTATTTAGAATGGGAAAAATATACCCAAATTTTTCAAAAATTGGTATCAGAGCTGAATGTTTCTACCTAGACATTTGTTTGCTATTGGAATATAGTTGCCAGTTGTTGTAATTCAAAGAAATAATAGAAGAAATGTCTCCCTCAAATAAAAGGCCAGCCATCCACGTCATTTATACTAGATAGAACACCTCTTATGAACGCAAGGTTCGAGGTGGAGAAGTTTGATGAAACTGACCATTTTGGCATGTGGTAAGGCGAAGTTATAGATGTTTTGTTTCAACAAGATCTAAATATCGCCATTGAAGAAAAGAAACCAGATGAAGCAGATGAAGCCGAGTGGAAAAATATCAATCGATTGGCATCCCTCAAATAAAGGCCAGCCATCCACATCATCTATACTAGGTAGAACAACTCTGATGAATGTAAGGTTCGAAGTGGAGAATTTTGATTAAACTCATCATTTTGGCATATGGCAAGGTGAAGTTCTAAATGCTTTATTTCAACAAGGTCTAAATATTGTCATTGATGAAAAGAAACCAAATAGAGTAAATGAAGCTGAGTGGAAAAATATTAACCGATTTTCATGTGGTACAATCTATTCGTGTCTCTCAAGAGAATAAAAGTACAAATTCATGAAGGAGACATCCATAAGTAAGTTATGGAAGGCGCTGGAGAACAAGTTCATAAAAAAGAATAGACAAAATCAGCTCTATTTTAAGAAGAAGTTGTTTTGTTTTGATTACCTTTCAAGTACCACAATAAACGACCATATTACTACTTTTAATCGATTAGTAGCATATTTGTTAAATATGGATGAAACTTTTAAAGATGAATATTTAGCCTTGATAATGTTAGTTTTCCTTCATGATGAGCCTGATCACCTTATTATAAGCTTACTCATTGAGAAGGATAAAATATCTTTTAAGGAAGTTTACATTGCTTTGTATAGTTATGAAATTAGAAAGAAAAATAAAAAGGAAGTAGGAATGAAGAAGTAGAGGAACTATCTATAAGAGGGTGACTGCAAACACAACAGAAAGGAAGGAGATGTAGATCTCTTTCAAAAGGAAGATTTGGTAAAGATGAATGTGCCTTTTGTCACAAAAAAAGACCATTGGAAGAAAAAAAATTTGAAGTTGTAGAAGAAAGGAAAAGTTATGATGCCTGATGCATGTGTAGCTGAAAGTAACTCAAATTTAAATTTTGCATTGGTTGGTTAGTCAATAAGATCCCATCCTGGTGATTGAATTTTTAATTCAACATGTACCTTATATATGTCTCCTAATAAGGAGTGGTTATTTAATTTTAAAGAACTAGATGGTGGAGTTGTTTTCATAGGTAATGGTTATCCATACCAAATTTTGAGAATCGGTAAAATTCATTTGGAGAATCAAGATTATTCAACCAAAATATTGACGGATGTTCATTATATCCTAGATATGAAGAAGAATCTCACTGCTATGGGAGTCTTAGAATCAAAAGGCTTTATTGTGACCATACAAAATGAGAGATTAAAGGTTACTTCTGGAGCACTTATGGCAATGAAAGGTGTTCGGAAGAATAGTTTGTACTACTACCTTGGTAGTAGGGTTATTGGGACATCATCAGTGGCAGTCTCTGAGGAAGAAAAAGATTCAGAAACTACCAAGCTGTGGCATATGCATTTAGGACATGCTTGTGAAAAATATTTACAAATTATGGTAAAGTAAGACTCGTTGAAAGGCGCAAGAACCAAAAAAATTAGATTTTTGTGAGTATTATATATTAGGGAAGTAAAATGAGTAAGCTTTGGCACTACACTCTATAATACAAAAGGCATCTTGGATTATATCCATACTAATGTGTGGGGGCCAACAAGAACTCTATCCATGAGTGGAAAACATTATTATGTCACTTTCGTCAATGACTTCTCGAGAAAAGTTTGGGTGTATCTCATGAAGAAGAAGGATGAAGTGTTGGGAATTTTTCTCAAGTGGAAAAAGATGATCAAGACTTAAACTGGTAGAAAGATCAAGCGTTTGAGGTTTGATAATGACACTGAGTACACAAATGATCTATTTATGAAAGTTTGTGAAGAAGAAGGGATCGTGTGACACTTCACTATTTGAAAAACACCATAACAGAACAAAGTTACAAAACATATGAACCTGACTTTGCTGGAGAAGGTTGAGTGTATGTTGTCAAATGCTGGGTTAGACAAGTAGTATTGGGTTGAGGTTGTGACCTATGTATGTCATCTTGTCAATCGTCTACCATCATATTTTCTTAAAGGCAAAATGCCTATGGAGGTATGGTTTGGAAAACCTGTTAGAGATTACAATTTCTTACATGTGTTTGGTTCTATTACATACCACCATGTCAAGGAATCAAAGTTGGATCTAAGAGCCAAGAAAGCTATTTTTTTGGATATTATTTCTAGTTCTAAGGGATATTGTCTATGTTGCCTTGAAATGAAAAATATAATATTTAGTAAAGATGTTACCTTTGATGAATTTACCTTGTTGAGAAAAGTAACTAAGAAGATCGATGGCACTTCACAACAAGTGGAGAAAACTCCGAAGCAGGTACAGTTTTAAAGCAGAATCATTGACCCAATTGGTGGAGATAAGACAAAAGTTAATCCTCTATTGGTAGAAGATGAATCAGATGAAGAAGAGGTTTTAACCTAAGAACTTCCACAACAACAAGGAGAAACTGCAGTTGATTTTCCACGGCAAAAAAATGTCAAGATACCTGCTCGATATAAGGATATGGAAGATCTACCTACTCAATTTTAAAATATGATGGCTTGTGCACTTTCATTTGTGCATGATGATGTTCCTTCCACATATAAAGACATAGAAGTTGACACAACTACCTAAGGGTTAGGAAATTGGTTGTAAATGGGTATATACAAAGAAAGAAGGATTTCCTAACAAATATGGTGTTCGCTACAAGGAAAGGTTGGTCGCTAAGGGCTACGCTCAGAAGGAGGGAATCGATTATAATGAGGTATTTTCTCTAGTTGTAAAGCATTCTTCAATTGGAATTTTATTGGCCTTGGTAGCACCTTTGGATTTGGAAATAGTTTAACTTAATGTGAAGATCGTGTTTCTACACGGTGACTTGGAAGAGGAAATCTATGTGTCTCAGTTGGAAGGGTTCAACATTACTGGTAAAGAAAATTGGGTTTACAAGCTGAAAAAATTGTTGTATGGATTGAAGCAATCTTCGAAGTAGTGGAATAAGCGATTTGATCAGTTTATGTTGCAGCAAAAGTACATTGGAAGCACACATGATCATTGTGTGTATTTTGAAAGCTATAAGATAAGTCTTTCATCTATCAATTATTTTACATCAATGATATGTTGATTGCATAAAAGAGCCAAGCAAAAACTGAGAGGTTGAAGGCTCAACTAAGTCAGGAGTTCAAGATGAAAGATCTAGGAGAAACCATGAAGATTCTCGACATGGAGATAAGTAGAAACATGAAGAAGGGGAAGCTTTTTTTGACTCAAAGTCAGTATTTGAAAGTGCTATAACATTTTGGTATGAATGAACAAACAAAATCTATAAGTACTCCGCTTGTTCCTCATTTCAAGCTTAGTGCTAAATTGTTTTCTAAGAATGATGTAGAATGAGAATACATGGCAAATGTTTCGTATGCTAATGCGATTGGTAGCTTGATGTATGAAATGGTGTATACAAGACATGACATTTCACATGTGGTTGGAGTTGTAAGTATGTACATTCATGATCCTGGTAAAAGACATTGGTTGGCTATGAATTAAGTTATATTCTAAATATTATAGATATTGGTTTAGTATTTGAGTATGATAATATTGTTGGTCAATGTACAGTCAGATATTGTGATTCTAACTATGCAAGAGATTTAGATTAGTATCAATCAACTACTGGTTATGTGTTTACTCTTGCTAGAGCACCTATTAGTTGGAAGTCTACCTTATAGTCCACAGTTGCTTTGTCTATTATAGAGGCATAGTATATGACAGTTACAGAGGTTGTGAAGAAAACTATTTGGTTACGAGGTTTTCTTAAAGACTTGAGAGTTAGACAAAAACATATTAAAGTGTTTTGTGATAGTTAGAGTGCTATTCATTTAAAAAAGAATCAAGTCTACTATGCATGTTCAAAGCATATTGACGTTTATTACCATTTTGTGCTAGATATTATTGAAGAAGGTGAAGTACTAATTCAGAAGATTAATACTACAGAAAATTTCACATATATGATGGCCAAGGTGGTGACCACAATCAAGTTCAAGTATTGTTTGGACTTTATTAACATCCTATAAATTTGAGTTGGCACTAGTGTTACTGATTGAGGAAATCGTTTGAAAATTACTAAGTCGCTAAGGTAGAGATTTATTGTATAACTATTTCACGAGAAATTTTATAAAATCTCACATGGATTAGGAACCATGGTGGGTGTTGTGTTTTAGACTATAAATAAAGTCTCCTCTTTCACTTTAAAATTATCCCAAAATTTGTATCTTTTCCTTTTTGTATGAGTAATTGATTTACTCAATTTTGTCCAATCAGATGTAAATTTTAAAGTTCATCATATTTGAAGATGGTGGAAGTAGTCAACAACACTAAGGATATAAATAACATTTATACCAAATTTCGTTAAATTTTTGGTATTTTTATTTTTCTGATTTAATATTTTATTTAATATCTACTTTAGTTTTTTTTATCATTATATTTTCAATAGTATTATCTTTTCAGATTATTTTAAATTCTATTCAAATAAATCATAATATTTATAAATAGTAATTATTTAGAATAAAAAAAATATACTCAATTTTTTCAACCATATGTAAACTAATTTGAATGAATTATCTTTACTGAAAAGGATGAATGAAAGCCAATATTATGACTACAAATTATGCGTTTAATCCTCTATATGACATCCAAAAGTTTGATTCGGAGACCACAATAAAAGAGAAAGAAAAACAAAACAAAAAAAACAACAACAACAACGCCGCTACACTAACACTGCGGGAAGTAAATAGAAATGTAATTTGAGATTTTGAGGTAGGTATATTTACCCATATAATTATTGGAAAAAAAAAATAACACTACTTTATCATTCTCAAATTTTGATTAAAAAAAACTTACGATTACAAAATTTTTAAATAAAATGATTTAGTATTTAAATTTTTATTCTCAAAATTTTAAAAGATAATTAACATAATTTTTTTATTTAAAATTTGGACATATTTATTAAATTTTTAGAGTTCTCAATGTAACATTAAATGAAATCATTTTTAAATTGAAGGAGGTAGGAAGTTTTAAAAATTCTGTAACTAAATCATAGGATATAATATTTTAGAGAGAGGTACAATTTTATCAAAATTTGAGAGAAAAAAAACCATTTACATGTGCCTATTTTTATTATTATCTATTAACTAAGTAACACCACCATTGATTGAGCTTCGTTATCATGCTAGACAATCAACTTCATATTCTACAGGCTTGGAACTATTCTCTTTTTAAACAAAAAGTGCTTTGAATAGATTAAAATACTTACAATGATAACTTTAACGTTTTTGAAAATAATAAGTAATGCAAATATTCTAAATTCTTAAAATATTTTTTAAAAACACCCCTCAAATTTTATAACTCATATTTATTACCAAATATCAATATTCTTTATTCAAGCGCTATATATCACAAATATATTAAAATAATAAATCATATAACAATTTTTCATAAAATAAAATTATATAAATTCAAGTGTAATTATTAATAATACTAAGTCATATTATTTAAATTAAAATATATATTTTTCCTTTACATAAGTTACTTAAAATATCAAGTAACTAAAAACCTAAACTCTTCATCCAATCAAAACATAAAACTCAACTTTGAACTGCACCCCAAGTTTGGTACTCACTACCAAATGCTTCAAATAATAGTATCATCGTTTTATTTTTATTGCTATTTTTTATTTATATTTTTGAGATGGTATCTTAATGGTACCCCATTTAAAAAAATGTATTATTTTCATATAATTTTTATTTAATTGAAATTTTTTTACTTTTATAATAATAAATATGAGATATTTAGAAAATATTTTTTAATAACCAATTAATTGATTATCTAAAAATATAATCTAAATATCGTTTAATTAATTAATTTTCAAAAACTTTTCTCTAAATATCGCTCATATATTATTACACAAAAAATCTCTAATTAAATGATAAATTATATCAAATTTGTAATTTTTTAAATAAAAGTTCTATTAAGATATCACTTCAAAAATATAGATAAAAAATATCAAAAATAAAATCATAATACTACTCAAATAAAAAACTATATCCGAAAGTACTTAATATTCAATAACTGCTTAATATGCTTGAGATAAAAAAAAACATTTCACAAAGTAGTTTCAAAGAGGATTTCTTTTCTTTTTTTAACATACCTTTGAACGACGGTTTTTGCATACAAAACACGGTTGCAAAAGTAACTAATTTAGAAAAAATTATATTGCAAAAGTAACTTAATCCAAGTAAATTTCTTACACTTGTTGCAAAATAAACTTAATCCAAATTATATAATAAATTTTTTACATTTATTGATTAGTAGAATAAAATATAATAATAATGAGAATAAAATTCAACTAATAAAATCAAAATAATGACAAATATTAAAATAAAATTTTTAAAATTATAAAAAAAATAAAATCAAATTTTTTTTATTTTTAAATGAGATAAAATAAAAAAATAATAAACAATTATAAATGTGATAAAAATAAAATATTCCAACGTATTACTACAGAGTAAGATACAAACTGTCTCTTACCTATAAGAAAAGTAAGACCGAATCTAACCAATACAAAACAGTATTATGTAAATCTTTTTAAAAAAAAAATTACTAGTTTATCGTTACCAATATATTTTATATACATTTTAAATTAACATAATACTGTTTTAAATTAACATTCAAACCAAAGATAAAAATAATTTATCCATTTTAAATTAACATTCAAACCAAAGATAAAAATAATTTCAATTATTCTCATTACCGTTAAGTTACTATCCACCAAACACTACCTAAATCCTAAGCCAACACTTGGTGCAAACAAAACTTAACCCAACACATTGCAAATTTCCGTAAATCTCAAACCTACAATTAGTTTTTCCCAGCCTGCTCGTGCAATCTCCCACACCAACATATGCTTTGGTTGGATAATGATTTATCCCACCAAGCAAATGCATAACTGTTAAAATTCTTCAACACGAGATTTATAGCAGAGAGAAAGAGAGAGAGAGAGAGAGAGAAAGAAGATGAATTTGATTTGTCCATTTGGCAAACACCAGTTCACTCGCAGATGCCAGCGACACCATGTATCAGTACCCAAACCACAAATATTTTCTGTAAATATATTCTAAAATCATGTATATAGTCCATTAAAAAGGAAATAGAACCAGACAATAAATAACAGAGCTCAGTCAAAGATCCAGAAAACGGGAAGAACTCAGATAGTAGACAGGCGTCACAGAAAATTTTAGATTTCAATCAAGTAACCTATTCAATACTACAGTTTCACCTTGGGCTCGACTCTGGAGACCCATCTCCATAAGCAACCAAACCTCTCTTCCTGCTTGGACTTCCAGACGATGTAGACCTGTTTCTTTTCACCCCCTTGGGAGGAGACTGCGAGTCCAGGGATGAACTTGTCTCAGACAGGCTCCTGCTTCTGCTCCTAGAAGGGGATCTTCGCCTCTGAGCTGGTGGAGAACTATGTGATCTAGAAGTGCCCACGGGGGTATGGCTGCGACTGGGAACGGGGCTATGGTCACGTATGGGACTGCGGCTACGAATAGGGCTGCGGGTGTAACGACGGCTACGGTAGAGGGGGCTGCGTGATACAGATGGTGTCCTGCTTCTTCTGCTTCTGTATCTGCAGGAGTTTAGACACATCAGAGTAATGGTTAATAGGGAGAGAAACATGAGACAGAAGGGGGACAAAAAGAAACAAAAAATTATTAAAAATACACTGGTAAAGACAATGGCTAAAAGATTTCAGTCTCCTAATTGTACAGAAAGGAGGTTGATTTCTAGCCTGGTGTGAATAAGAGAGAGAGCTCGGAACATAGACACCACTAAATTGACAAAGGATAGTAGCTAAAATACCACCCCAAGAGATTCAATATCAATGTACATAATAAAAAGGCGAAAGTCAAAAAAAATTTAAAGATTAAACCTTGGAGGTGTTCTTCCTCGTGGTGGACTTCTATACCGCCTAGGGGAATACCTTCTGTAACTTGAATATCTAGAACAGCAAGCACATTCATACTTGGTTAATATCTATTCAATATTCATACCATCACATGCTTATGATAGGCATGATAATTGAATTAAGGCTCACCTATCACGCTCATTTCGGCCACTGTAACGATAAGACCTCACAGGAGATGGAGATGGGGTTCTGTATTGTCGTGCATAAGAGTATCGCTGACTGAAACCACGCCCCCTTCGGATGCGCTTGGGTGATCCACTGGGGGAAACACTTCTTGACAAACTCCTCCGTCGATCAGATGGAGGTGATATCACCCTACGCACTGGACTAGGACTTCTTGAATAGCTGCGACGATTATATCTGATTGGTTCTCTTTTTGGAGTTCCACTAATGCTTCTCATTGGAGGCTCCCTGCTCAAGCTTCTACTCCTACTCCTTCGAGTAAATCTTGCCGGACTTCTGCTTCTGCTTCTGACTCTAATGGGACTTCTGCTTCTGCTTCTGACTCTAATGGGACTTCTGTTAACAGATTTTCCAAATGATTTCCTCGGGCTCCTACTTTGACTTCTCCCAGGCAACAATCTTTCACGATTCCGGCAGGCGCTTTTCTGAGACCGAATCCTAACTGGGCTTCTACTTTCATTTCTACCTCTCCGGCTCCTCTCTGGACTTCTGCGGACACTACTAGCTTGGCTTCTACTGCTGATACTCCTCCTTTCAGGAGCACGAGGAGGGCTTCTGCTGACACTGGTACTCCGGCTCCTCCTTGGACTCATGCTTGGACTCTTGCTTGGACTCCTCCTGGGACTGATACTCATGCTCTTACTTACAGTCCTCTTAGGACTCAAGCTTCGACTCCTGCTAATTAACTTTTAGTAAAACACTGGATCTGAAACATTCATATGCATAAAAAAGTGAGATTCAACAAAAATTGAAAGTAGACCTAGATTTGCCAGGATGATCATCAACTATGTCTGGTTGTCTGTCCGCAGTTCTATCTGATCTAGAATGTGCCTCAATGCCATTACTCTGCTGCAGTCCATTCTCCTTTGGAGATTCACCATCTTCTTTTACATGCATATCTGCTTCTCCTTTCCTTTTATTATGAACTAAAGCTACATTGTTCTCCACATTCTCAGGAGAATGGTTGCCAACTGCAAAGTTACAAATAAGAACATATAAAGCCTTGCAAAGACTGAAGGGGCAAAGCAATCAATAGTACAAAGTTAGTAGAGAAAACAAGTTGGCAACAGCTGAGATTGCCCACAAAAAAATGTCATATCTAAAACAAGCAGAAGTATATGGTAACAAAATGCAGTCATGTCAACCCAAACAATTAACAGCAAAACATGTTGACCTAAATACAGTCAACAGTGACTTAACATTCCCAAGAAGTATAACAATGTTCTACAGTCATGCTTTGATCCCCTAAAAAAATGTTCTTCAATTATAATTTACAAAATGAATATTAAATAATGATAAGATCTGCACCTGAAACACTTTAAGGCCCCTTACATAATAGGCAGGAATCAGGATATTTAAGTTAAAACTTAAAAGGTTAACAAGCTATATCCATGAAGAAGAAAGGGAGTAAAAATATAAAATCAGATGATCTAAACTCAAGTTAATGGCAAAGATAAGTTCCCAGCAATACCTGATTTCTGATTACACTCCCTCTTAGACTTCCCTTTGTGACCAACATCATCATTTTCAGAACTACTTTCACTATCACTGTCACCATCGGTATCTGCAGAGCTACCCGAAGATCTAAAGACAACAAAAGGTAACTTCTAAAAAAAGTGTAATCAAAATAATCTTCTAGTTAAATCCTCAAATCATAGCATTAGGTCATTTATCAGCTAAATAGAAGTGTACATTCATAAAATTCATCTGAAGACAACTATAAGCAAAGAGGAACTTTAACATGCACCAATCTCACCACCTCTAATATCTCACCCACAACCCTCTTAGGTGTAAGAGGAAAAAATTATAAACACAAGATGCATAAAAGAGATACGTGAACGTAAATACAAGTTGCAGGCAGATAGATATTTCACAAGATAGGAAATGCCAGGTAAATTGGGCCCACAATATCAACCACACAAGATAAAAAGTGTAATCCACTTAAAAAGAATGCACCAAGCATAGGTAGACAATTAAAAACTATGGATATTTGAACACGACCTTCTTGATCTTCGTTTAGATCGCTTATCATGCCTCCGCCGCTTTCTACCATGACGTCTATCTCTTCTCTTTCCACGCCTATGTTTATCTTTTTTTGAAGACTTCTTTCGTTTCTTGCGCCTATCCTCGCTAGAAGAACTCAAATAAGATGATGAGGACAAATATGAATCAGAATCACTATCAGAATCTGATAACTCCAATTCAGAATCTGAGGAACTCTCTGACACGGATGAATAGTATTTTTTCCTCTTTCTCCTTTCTCTGGAAGATTTCTTGTGCTTTCCTTTCCGCTTTGCTTCACGTCTACTAGCATCAGAAGAAGCATCTTTTCCATTTTTTGATTTGATCTCTTTCTTTTTGTCTGCAAAAAGAAGTAAGTGTATTAAAAGGAGGAACCAGATTATCACACTTTTATAGTTTACCACTTGACAATCAGGTATGGTCCTACGAAGGATTTTTTATTCATACCCACACCATATTCACCACAATTGATAATTTTCACTGTCACAGTTGGAGCCCCATCTTTGTCACCCACATCTTCAATCTTTGTCAATAGCTCATGTCCACGTACAAGCTTGCCAAAAACTACATGCTTCCTACAAATATAATGTCAGAGCAAATACATGCAGAGAGACATGTTAAACCAGCAAAGAAAATTTCATACATTAAGAATAGCTTATTGAGTTAGACCACTCTTCAAATGTAAGTAAAACTCAAACCATGTGTAAGAAAGTCAATAAACACCTGTCAAGACTATGATTAGCTGCAAAGGTAATATTGAAATGAGAACCCAAAGAGTCGCGATCAGCAACAGGCATGGACAGAAGACCAGGTCCATCATGCTTTAGCCTTGGCTGCTCGTCTGAAATAATATCACAGCTACCTCTTGTTATTCACCCCAAAAATGAAAAAGACATGAAAAATCAAATATACAACGAAATCAAACAAAAAACGACAGCTAAAACACTTCATTAATTTGGATATACCAAGAACAAGAAACTAAAGAACTCAAAGAATCATTATCATAGTGTATAAGAATAGTAGTGGAACCATAAGACAATCACAAGTTTCTAGCCTTAAAATAATACTTTATTTACTATAACAGAAAACTAGCTGATATAAGAAGAATGAAACTTTCAAATATGAAATGAAGTTGTAGCAAACTAATTAAACGAGAACCAGCTAGCACATATTTCTTTTATTAACTTTATTTAAAAAAAAAGTCCTCCGACCAAACCAAAAAAAAAAAGGATCAATCTTAAAAAATAGGGCTGGAGGACAGAAGTTGATAATTAGGAGGAGCTGCAAAGATTAAACAATGTGTTCAAAAGTTGAAAGAACAAGGGAAGTCAAGTGGAAAAAACAGCTTGCCAGCAAGCCCCCCTCACATAATTTAAGTAGGACATAATTGATGGTTACCTCTTATTAATAGTTGAACAATTTTACAATATTAGATATTTAAAATTACAGCATGCACCTTTCCAGATTTATCTTTCATACTTAAACTAATATACTTCAGAAGAAATCATTCTAACATAGGACAGTGACAGAAAATACTAGCAATCAACCTGGAAATTTCCCCTCATATATGCTTTCACCTCCACTCCCTGTGCAATAAAAAAGGTACATGTGAGTGCATATGCATGTAAAATATAAATTATCTGAATACCAGCAAAGTAAACTACATCAGCATTCTTTAAACTGCTGGCAACAAGTAGCAATAAATAAACAGACGCTTCCATCTGAATTAAAAACATTGTGTGCATTTATATATTCAAATGAAATGGAACATTAGATGGGACACAACCTGATTCAATAAAGCAGCAACATTTCACTAGTCATGCTAATGCTCCGAACAAACCAATTCAACTTTTTGGTGGGTAAGGGGGAGGATTTAGGGAGAAGTAGTAGCAACAACATAAAACACAAACAACAAAAGAGGGCAATTTTTAGCTAAAAAAAACTCAAACCCAGACTTTAAATGACAAAGGAATAGCATCAAGTAATTGTATACACTCCTCAAATTCCTGATCATTCAGATTACTAAAATACCAAAGAACCCAACCAATTAATGTGTTCACGACTATAATTGGCATTTGAAATAAGAGATCTTATAAATATGGCCATTCAAGGAGTGTCATAACTTAAATGTGCTTCCACTCACAAGGACCACCTCAGTAATGCAATGACACTAAAAGTCCTAAAGAAATGGAATTGCATACCCAAGAAGTCACCTTATCAGCTTTCCCTTTTTATAAACATATTACATGCTCTGATTAACTATACAAAGTCAGAAGCAATTCTGCTATGCAAGGAATTTCTGTTACCATCAGGACAAGAGTATGTTTTGACAATGTTGCCCAAAGACAGCCCAAAATAATTGCTAGTAATACCAGTAATGAAACAATTCGTATATTGCAGGAATTGAAAAGTTTTAGGCTCAAAAACTTCTTGAGCGAACTCCTTTCTAGAACCAGTAATCTCAAAGAACTTCATATAGTTAACCATAAACAAAAAAGGCTGTCCACTTTGATAATAGTAAAGACATTAATGTACCAAAGGAGTCAACCAAGAAATAATCCAAAAGAGAGATTGCTTCAAGTTACTCATTGATAATTTAGACAAAAAATACAGGATGCAAAATAAAGCAATAAAGAAAAAAGGAAAAAATAATACTAACCATCAGAGCAAAAGAAAAAAAGGAAAAAATAACACTTCAGAGCAAAAGAAGAAGAAAAATAGTACTAACCATCTCTCTTAACAAAATCACCACCCTGCAAAATAAAACCCAATATCAATGCATCAGAGGTAGAAAAATGATTTCGTAAACAAAACTGGTTCACACATGGACAAGCATATAAAATTTTGAGTATAGCAACTTCGCAAGTACAACCTTAAAACTACATCACAAGAAAAGCAGTTGAGACCATCAGCCCTGTATCCTACAGCATAAACAAGGGTAACTGACTAAAAGACAGACCATTTCTAAGTCATGCTCAACCAGAAAACTAGGGACTGAAGCAAAACCAGCCAATCTAAACAAGGGTAATCAAGTGTATCATAGGAAGACAGCATACCTGTGTCAGATAACCTTTAATAGTACGATGGAAAAAAGACCCCTTATAGTGCAGCGGTTTACCACTAAGAGGGCCAATTCCTTTCTCTCCTGAATATTAGAAAGAAACCAACAGTTTCATCATAAATCCAGTTCCAGAATCAACACACCAATATTATTAATACTCCATGAAATCATAGCCATCACAATTACCATAACAACAGATAGTGAGAGAAGGAAAAAAAATAAAAAATAAATCATATATTTATGGATCGAAAAATTCATATGGTATACTATAAAAGAGAGTTAAATAAGAACAGAGATGGTAAACAGAAAGTTCCATTGCCGTACAATGACATGAATATTACCTGTACACAAGGAACGAAAGTTTTCTGCAGTCTTGGGAGCAATGTCAGTAAAAAGCTGTGGAAGGGAATGATGGTGAACGTGCAAGAAAGTAAAGGGACTCTATAACATACGTTATATAGAAAGAAAAGGCACAAAGTTTCAAAAATATGCATGAAATGTACAAATTCAATACCTCAAAAACCATCCTTTCAACAGGATCACCATCAATGGAGACGTCCATAAAAACGAGTGGGTTTATCTTCTTTGCCATTTCTCTGGTCTCCAAGTGGAAAACTCAATCCAATGTTACCACTATTCACACAGCCTAATCAGATAACCTGAGAACATTCCTGACTAAAGTTAGCACATTGCAATATGTGCAAATGTCCAGTTGAACTGTCAAACATAATTCCAGGCCAACAAACAAAATTATTCTATCATTTCAAAATCTAATTCATACTAAAAAGGAGACACGATGTGGGAACAGCATACAATTTTAAATCATGCTAAGTGTCAGAAAAAATTTCCAAGTAAAGCATCTAGCTCAAAATAAGATCATTTGGAACTTGCCAGATATTGTAATCAACTTCCCATAGATGATACATTTTAATTCAAATGAACATATAGCATAGCATGTTTGACAATAATAGCAGTCTGATACTGAAATGGTGCACGTGTAGCTACGATAAACATGCAAAGAAAAAACTAACCCAAGTCACAACTTCAAGCGGATAATCCTGCATTCATGAGTAACTCATTCAATACACTACCAGCAGTATTTTTTATCAATTATAGAAAGAAAAAAAGATGCAAGTAAAATAAAAATAAGGTCTTTAGCCTTTAAACCAGTAAGTAACATATGTCAGTAAATATATCCTCTAACATGCAGTAAATGAAATATAAAACACGGACAAAAATTAAGGCTCTAAAAACCAATTGCACTGGAACATACAGGAGAAATCCCACAGCTTCATAAAATATGAAAAACTAGCAGCTAACGATCTACACACTAAACCAGAAGAAGTTACCGATAGAGTTCTTGCACTATCAATCATTAAGAATTCCCAGCAGTGTTTCACGATATACACAACCAGATGAATCAATTGGTTATGAAAAACCTTGATGCATAAGCATAAGAAAAACAAGATTACTTCAATAGTGACAACCGAGTCACTGTTGTCTTACACATCAAGTGCATAGCACAATATCCTCTCGTCCACAAACAAATAGATGTACAAAGAGCTTCAATTAAGTAGCTATTGGAAAAAGTAAGCTAAATTAGCTTCAACAGAACATACATCAACACCTACAGTGAATAAAAACACTACAAGAACCAATAACTTGAACCCTAATTCAATTTCCATCTTATTCTGAATTCTGAAACAAAAAGCCATAAAGGTCGCACCGAATAGGGCATCCTAATAAAACAGACCAGCTTGATCATATTTTTTCCAGTGATAATTTAGATGAATAACTCCACAGGCATAGGACCAGCGTAACTGGAATTAATGAGCAAATTCATAAATAAAAATTACGGTCGAAGTTTTAACTTGATGGATGAATACAAAAAATGTATGAAAAATTGTCCAATCTATGAAATAAAACAATAAGGGTACGAGAAACCCTAGGATTCACCTGAAAGATGCGGAACCACAGGCAAGGGACGATTATATGAGAGAGCGCGAGCGTCATCAAAGAACAAACCTAGACTCTATATAAATGGGGCCAGGATACTTCGGGAAATTATCTCGACTAACATTTATAAATATAAAGTATATTTGTTATATATTATAAATATAATACGAATGTAAACTTTCGAATTTTTACTTAAAAAATAAAATCAAACTACAAATCTTTATAATTATACTATATTAATAATAAATAATAAATAATAAATATATATTACATTTATAATTATTGATAGTTTATACGTTAAATAAGATAATTTTACAAATATTTCTACGCACTGAAATTTTCAGCAGATGATAAATAAGAGTAATAATGATTATAAATATTTGTAATTTGATAATTATGTTAGAACATAATATAAAACATTATAATAATAATAAAGATATAGTAAAAATTTTATTTTTTTATACATTTATATAATTATTCAAAAAAATTATTTTTTTAAATTTTATTTTAAAATTATAATTATTTTAAATACATTATTTAAAAAAATATTAATAAGAATAATTAAATTCTATCCATTTCATTATCATTATTTTCATTACATTTTTATAATCTAATGATCAAAATTTAATTTATAAGTGAGAAAATTGTTAATAAAATTATATGGGTTTAAATTAAATAATATTATTTTTAAGATTAAAAAATTTAAAATATTATTTTTTTATATATTAACTAACTAAAATTTTAAAATATATACTTTAATTTTTTAATTTTTTAATTTTACAAAATCTCGAAAACTTTGAACTTTAAATAAATATAGTATATAGTGGTCAAACTATGTCAAATTTCTTAGCAATTTTTTTTAAAAATGCATACCCAAATTATCCATTTTTTTGGCAAATTATTAAACGTGAGTTTTTTATAATAAATAAATCATTTTTGTAAAAAAGAAAATTACATCATAATATATCATATAATTTAATTACAAAATATAAATAATTAAATAAAAAAATATCATTAATATCCTTAACTTTTAACGTATCTTCATTTATGCTCTTGATTTTTATAAAAATAATTTTAATATTCTCGATTTTTATAATTAATATAACTAATATTCTCGATTTCTATACTTAATACCAAAAATACTTTTAAATAATGTATTTCTTTTCAACGATTTTGATACCAAATTGTAGCTAATTGTTTTGAAATGTGATGATACAAAATTTAGTTACCTCTTTATGCTATTACTTGTTTTTAAGTAAGATGCCAAAAATTTAATGTGTCAAAACTTGGTATACAAATTTTGTATATTTTTAAATAGCTCATAAGTACATAAATAATTTAAAAAAAATTATATGTATACTTCTAAGATCAATCTAAAGAGGAATCATGTGATTTTTAAATAATTCAACAAATTCTTAAAAACAAAAATAAAAACCTAAACATCCTATCACTATTGTTTGATTTGATATATTGTAAACTAATAATATAAAATAAAAGATAATATTTAATAAAACAATTGGTAAATAAACATTTACATTTAATATAAAATTTATAGGATATATTAGTTACTTATTTATGTTTGCTCAATATTAATTAGATTATTAAACATACGAATTAAGGTTATTGATTTTTCATTTTTAATAAGAGATTAGATTCTTTATTAATAATAAACTAATTAATATCAGATTATCAATTGATTAATTATTAAATTATGATTTATTTATAAATAATTAACAATACATCTAATTATTATTTAAAGTCAAGCATGTAATTAGGTTTTCATTCAAGGTGTCAAAATTAGGTTTATGATGTAAGTATCTCGAAACTAATTTTCATATTTTAAAACTACTATTAAAAATATATTATCAATATATTTTTAAACAATAATTCTTGTAAAAATATTTGAAGTAGAATTTTCACTTTAATTATATAATTGATATAGATAAAAGATTTAAAAATACCACTCTAAATCATATACATATAATTAAATCATAAATGTAACTCTCTTGTTTATTATAAAAAAAATACTAAGATATATACTTTATTTTTAACAAACTTCTTTTATAAATGTTAATAAATAAATAAAAATTAATTCATTTTATAAAAATATTTTACATACTTCAATATTTCACAAGCATAATAATCCTGCTAATATCTCGTAGTATTTTTAGCCATACATACTTAATTTAATTAATGATCGATAAATTAAACATAGCATGTAAAACAACATATAAAATTAATATCAAAAAAATACATTTAAATTATACTTCAATTGTATCTTTACAGAACATCAATATTGTATATGTTTCTCAAAAATCTTTCTATTTATTGAATCAAAAGTAAAACTAGTACATAAACTATAATTTTTCAAATCACAATTTGAGATAAGAATTTTAAAACTGCTAGAAGAAAAGAAAAGCTGAAAGAAACTAAGAATTCATCTTAAAATTGAGCAATGAGATTCTTTAGAATGAGAATTTGGAGTTCAATTTATAGGTGAAAAAAAAAATATATTGAATGAGATAGTGGGTGCTACGACACACGTTATTTTCAAGCCACAGTATGAGACATGTTGTACACGGTTTGGAACTCAATCCATTACACATGCACCCTGGCATACATTATTTCACATAGTGGCTTGCGTTCCACTTAACAATTGGAACCCCTATTTAAAATTATGCAAATACAAATCTTTTTTATTATTTAAAATACATAAAATCATAATATATTAAGTGTTTTTATGCACAAATTAATATTCTAGTTGTTATTTTCTGTAGATTATTATTTAAAATAAACATTTAAGTTTCTGATCAAACATTAATTTAACTTATAATTTCCTTATGTTTATTTTTACATAAACTTAGTCTAGTTTTTTGTCTTCATTTTCTTATTTATTAGTTTTATAGATGATATAAATAAATATTTAATCATTTAAGATCCTTAATTCACTTAGAATTATGAAAAATTATATTTAGTTATGAATATAATTAGTTAGAGAATGTGAGTAGATAATGAGTGAAATTATGACAAATTATAATTTTTGTTGACGACCAAACACACAATCACGTGTAAATAAAGTAATATAGAAATATAAATCAACACACGAGCTTTTTAGGTGAAAACATCAAGGCCACTTCAATGATATAAGAGGAAGACTACTTGTCTACCGAAACACCTAACTATCCACTATGAAACTAATGTTCAATTACCAAGCTAGCAGTCAAGCTACCCACCATGGTAATGCCCTTAAGTATTCACTTACAAGCCTATGCTTTCTTTCATAGTCTCTACATGCAAAGGTTTTTCGGATCCGAACTAACATTTTGACAACTTGAGTCACACAAGCAATCAAACCAAGTCAACCAGTATATGAAACGTTAGTACAATAACATAAGTACAAATGTGTATCCTAGAGCAGATTCAATAATAAATAATTCTAACTAGATGGCTTAATAATATATTAAATAAATCAAAATCAACTAACAACCCTAGAACAAATGTTAAAACACAATTTACAAATATTATAAGATTATTAATTAATCAATCACATCCAAAAAAATGTTTCAATAATTAACTAAATAAAAAAGCCTACTTGAATAGTTTTTACAAAACAAAAGAGAGAGATTAATATGAAGAGAATAATGATCTTGTGTGGTTAATAAATTTGTGTGCTTAGGTTTGTTTAAATGAAATATTTTAAAGTACTAGGTCTAAGCAATATTATTATTCTGTCCATAAAATTAGTAAAAAGAGTTTAAATAATGAGCATAATATAGTAATAAGCTAATTCGATTTGAGTTAGAAAAATGTTTTAAAATTAAATCCCTGATCATTAGATCAATCTTACATATGCTCGATCGATCGAACATATAGTTCGATCGATCAAAACCCTTATCGATCGATCCAATACTATGATCAAAACATGCTCGATTGATCTAGTTAATCCTTGATCAATATAGTGTAATAAATGACTAATTTTGACCATATTAGATTGATCTCAGTAATTAATTGATCAATCTAGTCAATCAAAAAATTAATTCATGACTTTTTAAATTGAGTAGATTGATTCATGATCAATCTACACACCTTGATCGATTTAGATATGTCTCAATCGATTAAGTAGCCTAAATTCAAAATGTTCCTATGTGTCTAATATGAAATTTAACATGCATAAGTACATAGATATATCAAATATATGTTTATTGGAGCTCGATAGTTTTGTTGACTTGATATATTCTTAAAAGACATATCTAGAAACTAAAATCACATTTGTATGTTTAGTCCACGAATATCACATACACTTGCATAAACCTTACAAATTATAACTATCATAGTTGAATTTAATGGGTCCACGGTCTTTTCTTCTATTGTTCATCTTCATTTGTTACACCTGATATACCTCAATATGTTCAAGCTTAATACCATCTTAGTAATTGTGAACCTCTTGTATCTGTACATAATATGGTATCCAAATTAAACTTACTAAAGCATAGAAAAAGAGTGATTGCATTTCATTTTATTCATAATATTAATAATTATTATAATTCTAAAACCCAATTAATAACCTTGAACAGATTCTTAGCCATTCATAGTTTTTAGATACATAGTTACCAAATGATAATTTTTTAGAATAGAGGGTTAGCTACTAATAAAGCTATATCCAACTGATAGAAATAAAGGTTCCTTTAATAGAACAAAGAATCATTGTTTACAATAGTGGAAAATCACTCTTTATCCCTACTTTAATAATTTCCACCCAACTTTATGCTTTTAGCTTTTGAATTTAAGCTTTTCATTTACTTGGCATGATCTACTAATTAAATTTCACATCTTTATTCTTTTTTGTCATTTTTGCCAACAGTCATTTTGTTACACCTGATATACCTCAATATGTTCAAGCTTAATACCATCTTAGCAATTGTGAACCTCTTGTATCTGTACATAATATGGTATCCAAATTAAACTTACTAAAGCATAGAAAAAGAGTGATTACACTTCATTTTATTCATAATATTAATAATTATTATAATTCTAAAACCCAATTAATAACCCTGAATAGATTCTTAGTCATTCATAGTTTTTAGATACATAGTTACCAAATGAATAATTTTTTAGAATAGAGAGTTAGCTACTAATAAAACTATATCCAACTGATAGAAATAAGGGTTCCTTTAATAGAACAAAGAATCATTGTTTACAATAGTGGAAAATCACTCTTTATCCCTACTTTAATAATTTCCACCCAACTTTCTGCTTTTAGCTTTTGAATTTAAGCTTTTCATTTACTTGGCATGATATACTGATTAAATTCCACATCTTTATTCCTCTTTATCATTTTTTCCAACAGTCATTTTAATGACATAAATGATAACACATCTTCATCTTCTCGATCTTTAATACAATAAATGCATTTCTAATCCTTAGTGGTTTTCTTGGCTTAAAAGAAAAATATCTTTCTTGTTTTTTTGACAAATTTTTAGATTATTACAGTTAAAATTTATTTCAAACTTATTGATTTTCTCACCATCTTCTTCAGTGAGATCCATATTACTATGAGAAGTGATTATAATTTTACTAGTAAAGTAATTTACCTTGCCTTCAGAAGATTATAAGTTTTTCTAAGTTCATAATAAATTTAACTTAACTTCTATCATTTTATAATACAAAGTTCATTTGTATTGAATTTTTTTAAAGTGCCATTGGTTTTGAAACTTCTCTATTAGTGTTAGAAATTCCTAATTTGATAAAATGATAAGAACTAATACAACTTTCTTCATTCTGATCCATGAGTGAATTGAAAAATCAAAGATATACAAGCTTGTCACCTATTTTGATCTTCTTCCTGAAGTTTTTGATAGCCTTCTTAAAAGGTTCAGGAAAATAATTCCACTCATTTAAATTAATTCTTGGATATAAGTTCCCAATTAAACATGCATGGAAATCTTTATAAATGAAATTTGGATCAGCTCTTTTAAGAATATTAAATTTACTACCTGTAAAGAATTCATTTCTTGTGGTGTAAAATTTCATATCTTCGATATGTTCCCGATAGATTTTATGGCTAAGTTTTAAAGACTCAACCATTGTTGTTTGCTTAAATTTCTATATTGGTTTTTTCGTCTTCAATGACTAACGTATTCCTGGAAGATATTTCCTTGAATAGTACTTATGATTGTTCCTATCTTTATCACATTTGTGGTAGTCATTTCTCTAAATAGTATCGGTGGTCATACTATCTTTTTGAGGGTATTTAATCTACTTGGTGGCGATGGTGGTTGTTGTAATGGTGTAGAGTAATTTTTAACTATATCTTTAGGAATTAATAGTTTTGGTACTATATAGTTGGCATAACTACCTTCATCTTTTATTTAATTAGTGAAAGCTCTATGAGTTAGTTAATTAAATTTGATAATATATTTTCTTACTTCATCTCAATTGTTGTAAATTTCAGATTTTGGATCATTATAGATTATATAAATCTTTTTTAGTCTTCTTTTTCTACTTCTTCAGCCCAATTGAGCTTTTTATTTTTCTTTTCAAATGTGTTACTCTCTTTTGGATTTGATGACCTTGAAATGTTATGTTTTTCCTTTTTCATTTTGAATTATTTCTTTAGAAGTTTTACTTTCCTTAGAATGAATCTTTGAGGTGAATTCCTCTTTAGAGTTTTTGGACTCTAATGCTAGTTTTGAACTGTTAAGTTCTTCCTGTTTAATTCTTGTCTCTAAAATAGATCTCTCTATATATAAAATGTCAAGTTGTTCGTAAAGGATTTTTATATCTTTTTCCTTTATCTTAATCTTGATGTCAAGATGTTTCATTCTTACAAAACAAAAATAGTTAAAGGTCTCAATTCTCTTGTAAGAGTATCTGCTAAACTATTATTGTTTCCTTAAAGATGTTCGACATCAAAATTGTAGTGGTTAAATCATTTTTGCTATCTGACTAATCTTCCTTGTTTATAATCACATGCAATATTAGTTTTTAAAAATAACCAAAATTCTTGTTATCAATTCTGATAATGAATCTAAAATTTATTACATATATTATAAATTTCTTCATAGCTTTTTGACTGTTAAGTATTCCTTTTTATTGCTATGATAATTTAATTTTAGATTATGAAAATATCCTTACGTGTATCTACAAAGATATTCATCTTTGTCATATACTTTTACTTTTTATACTTCTCCCCAATATTCATATGAAGCTTTTATTTGAATTATCATTTTATCATCTAGACTTTGATGGTATAAAATTGATAAATTTTTTACTTATGCTTTTACCTTGTCCATGTATAAAATATCTTATTTTGTCCATTTCCAAACATGATCTTTTTTCAATTTTATTTGTAAAGGTTTTTTCACTTTTGTAAGTTTCTTGATGTATGATTGTTAAACATCATAATAATTTTTGTAATTGATTTTTATCTTTTAATTTACTAGAAAATCCTTGAATGTTGTTTAATATATGGTACAATAGATTATGTTTTCCATTTTCAATTTCTAACCCCAAATATTTAATTTTTTGTTGAGCAATTATTGTTTTTTTTTCTCATAGAGTAAAATGCCTTATTTTCTGTATTTTTGTAGAATATTGATAATATCCAAATAACATTTGTTTTATTCATTCCTAAAGACCAAAATATCATCAATGTAAATACTAATAATTTCTTAAAAATATTATCCATATATCTTTGAATGATACTTGGAGTTTGTTTTAAACCGAATGGTACAATAGTTCATTGGAATTGTCTTTGAGAAAGCTAAATGTTCTTAGTTTTTGAGACTTCTCATATAATCTTATTTACCGAAATCTACTTTTTTAATTAAAACTTAAGAAGTATTTCTTCCCTTTTATTAATGACAATAATCTTCTTTCTTTCGAATATAGTATTCATCATCAATGGTTTATTTGTCTAATGCTTTGAAGTTTATTATCACTCTTTATTTTTCTTTTTTTTTCTAGCTTCTTTTTTTACTAAGAATGCTAAATTAGAGTGAGGTAAATTACTTGGTATTATAATTTTTAGTTCCAAAAGTTATTGAATTTGTTTTTAAAACTCAATCATGTCTTCTAGAGTATAAATAATATGTTTTACTCTAATAACTTTGGTAGAATCTCTAAGTTTTATATTAGCAATTATTTTAGATTTATTTATTATTGAATCTAGAGAATTTTCTAAGTTTACTACTTTTAATCATTTTCTGATACCTATTAAGATTTTATCTTTATGAATTTTATTAACAAAAGAGTCTTATTTTTCTTCTATGACTAATGTAATGTTTTCTAAAGAAAGTGCATCATCCACCCCATGTAATGTCCACATTATAACTAAATGATACTAGAACAAAAATAAAAATAAACAAACTACAAAATAAATATAAATGAAATAAATAGGAAATAAAAGTAGGCTAAAATAGAAAAATCTAAAAAATAAAAAAAATAAAAAATTTAATAAAATCTAAAAAGAAGTCAAAAAAATCTAAAAAAATGTGAGAATAAAAAAATTAAACTAATAATTAGTAACGAAATTGTAAATTCAATCCCCTACAATGGCATCAAAACCTTGCTATGATTAGATACACGTAAGTCTACGTGATCAAACTTTACAAGTGATAAGTAATTTAAGAACAAAGATTGTTGAACCCACAAGGTTTGTTACAATACCTATCATTATTGATTAGCTTGTTAGTAAATTAGTAAAGAGGTTTATGAATTTTTTTAACTAAAAATAAAACATAAGATATTAACTAAAATACACGAGTACACGGATTAAGAGAAACATGTGATTTTGGGATTAACCTCACCATTGATTTATAATCTAATCAATTATATCATGAATCAAAATTAGAACTATCATCGAATTCTTAACTTTAGCTTGAGACATCTATGCTACTAAGACAAGACTTCAAATAGACATTTTCTTACTTTATAATTGAAGTAGAATATCATCATAAATTAATCTTAAATTAGAGCAACCTGGTCATAATTGCTAGATAATTCATTTATTGCATTAAATTCTAAAAAGGAGATGATTAAACTTTACAAGATTATAATTCTTAATAATCTTTATCGAAATATCAACTCTATTTATTGTACCATCATAAAGCAACAAGTTACTATTTTGAATAAGAATATAAACAATTATATAACTAGTAAGAATAAATAGAAATTTATTTACTCATATGATAATCTAGTAACATCTTAAACTAACATTAAACATATACATGTAGTAAACTAGTTGATTACTCTAATTCATATATACATAGCCATAACATTGAAATATAGAGTCAAATACATCAAAAATGAAGGCTTTAATCTAAAAATCATTATAACTTTTTATTAATTAAAATCATATTCTAGGGCTTGAAAATTTCCACCAATCATAAGTATAATGAATCTCTTAAATTGTAACACTAATCTCCTTTTGAATCTCAACCAAAATTATATTTTCTTTTGAATTTTTCTGTATTTGTTTCTCTTCTTGGCTCCAAAAATGGATAAAAAGTATGTAATTTTTGGCTCATTAAGATTTATATGGCAATTAGGGAGTTAAATTATGATTAGGTGAAATATGGACTGTCAGATCAACTTCAGAACAAGAGCTAAGATAAAAAGGCAAATGAATAGTACTGCCCAATATAAACATGACATGTCTCACAAGGAATTTACTGAGCAAATCAATGCATGATGCGTGGCATGGGTGGCATGATATGATTCATGATTATGGCTTGCGTGGTGCCTCAGTGGGAAGAATGGATGAATCAGGTAATAACATGTAGCGTGCTCATTGATCGCACTATGAACTTGAAATGAAAATTATGTTAACATATGGCATGGCGCTGCATCATATGGTACATGTAGCATTGCACTATTGGCCCTCTCTACTTGTATGACGTCTATGTGGCTTGCTTGGTCAATCCTCTGCTTGTGTAACGTTCATGTGGTGTCTTCTGATTAGTCTATATTAACAATTTATAAAAAATTCCCAAAAATTATGTTTTCACCCCTTTTGACTAGAAAGTTCACATTTTAATTATTTTAACCCAAAAATACCACTTATTAAATAAAATAAGCAAATTTAAAGTAAAAAAAGTGCATTGACTACTCTACTTTCGTAGAGTCATCACCTACCTTGCTAGTGTCTTGATGCTTTTCTATGTCTTTTTCTCTCAAAGCATGTCATACTTCTTATTGTCTTTGCTTTAATCATACCTGGTGCATCGCATTAATGTTAGGATTATAGCATATTTGTATGCCTTCTCTATCTCATATATGGGTGTTCCTTTTACTTTCTATTTCAAAAAAGAGGAGAAATTTCTATGCATAATTATATATTTGTTGCCATTTTGTGTTGTATGGCCTGTGAGTTTAGGATTGTACTCTATATTGTTTTCTAACTTGTAAACATCCAGTGGAAGTGTTGTACGGAACCAGAGGGAGTTGTGCACATTTACTTGAGTTTGTGCCTATCACTATGTACCTATGTGGAGGTAACACGATAGCATGTGGGTTGACTACAAGTTGTTTCTACAAGATACATTGACAAAATATGTGTTTGTTTCGTATGTGTGTATAGGTTACATGTGTATAGTGAAGTCTTTGTGCTTCTAGTGTACTATATGCAGTGGTGTTGGGACCCTCGTGTTTCAAAATGATAGAGATTGGATGAGTTAACACATAAAGATGAATGGAGTGCACAAGCTGGATGCACTTGGTGTCGATGTATCTTTTGGGTGTTAGTATGTGTTGTTCATAGGAACAAACAACTTTATGACATCTTCATCATCATCTTTTGTTTGATAATTTTTTGTACCTAGTTATGCGATGTTTTGTAAGTTGTGTTGGTTTCTCGTGTACAAAACATGGTGTCTATTTTATTTTTACTTAGTGTATTTATCTTCCCTTATGTAAGGTTGGTTACTATGGATCAGTAATTCACACATGTACATAGTTAGGTACACTTTGTATGCAAACATATTTACACATACCATGAGGTTAGTTTTCGTAGTGTGTATGCTAGGTTGGGAGTTGTTCATGCTCACTCGCCAATGTTGTCACTTGTGGTATTTGGCGTGTTTCATGTGCGGGTATTCATAGATTATACTTGGTATTTATGGAAACAAAAAAATAAATTTATTTAGCAACTCGATACCACCCTTGGCGAGGTGTCTGGCAATATGTGCATTCTAAACCCTATAAATACTCTTTTCTTTTCTCTTATCTTCATCCATTGTTTAAGAGCCAAAACACTACCAAAATTCACTATGAAATTTTTATTTGTTTTTGAAATTATTTTGGAGAGCATACATTTGATAGTGTATCACTTTTATGGTTAGTTATCAAATTTTCATTTGTGTGAGTACGTGGTTTGACTATGTATCTTCCATACATGATTTGCAATTAATAGTGGATTGTATGTCCTATGAGGTTGTAAGTTGATCACTTCTAGATACTGATTATTGGTTATCAATCATACCACATTGGGTGGTGTTGGCTGTGGAGGACAGTCAAGTTCGACTGTTGAACAAAACAATTGTGGAAGTAGCAAATAAAGAGTAACAATAGGCAGTTTGGATAGAGATTCTGGCTGATAGAGGTAATAGTGGTTTTGCTATCTATTACTGTTGTAACTTATATACTATTTAATGAATTATTTACTACTGAATGGTTGTCTTAAGCAACCCGATGATGTTACTATATAGATGCAGCCTCTATATGGGATTACCACGTTATATTGAGTGTGATGCATGATCTCTTATTGAGTTAGTATAATCTGAGTTTGTTGTGTATATGTCTCAACATATTGAATTATAAACTCTAATTAGAAAGCATTTGTCATTTATTGGCTTTGTGGTTTGATATATAATATTTGTTGTTCAAGTTATCCACTTTTATACTATATTATCTGTGATTCTGCTGTATGATTTGTATAAGAATTTATTTCCTTGTTTTTGTAAGTTAGGGTCGAGTCCTTTAGGAGTCTATATCTCCTTACTTTGGTCATATACTGAGTCGTTGACTCTTTTAGATATCAAGAACTTAGAATAAGAAATAATATCAATTCTTTATTCAAATGAAAATCCATCTAAAAATTCAATTCAATCATGGAAACAAAACTAAAAAACCATAAATAAATTTGGCCCGACATAAACAAATCAAAAATCATGAATTGATTACAAAAGGCAAAATGTTTTTAATAAAATTAGCAATGAAACCTAAAGAATAAAACACCCTTGAAGAAACATCACCCAAGACTTGAATTAGTTGATCTTTTTTTTCTTCAAAATCCTTGGTAGAATATCCAACAATGGTGGATTTAGTCTCTTGGTTGCTACTGCAATTTTGGGGTATTTTCTATTTATTTTTTGTGCCAAGATAAGTTTAAATGGGATTTAAAATGATATAAATATGCAATATTTTGACTAGGAATTACTAAAAAAACACACTAGGCCTCATATTCTCAAAAAGCTATGACTTTCATGTGCATCCCAAGGCTTCACTATTTATACCCTAGTGAAATGGTGTAGTTTTGGGGAGCAAATGCACACTATTACTGGACATGAAATGGCATTATTTTGATTCGATTTTTTTAACCATATCCAATTTTTTTAAAGGCATCTACCTGGCTCGGTTCTCTGCTAATTTGTTCCTTATTAAGTTCATCCATAAAGTATACTAAGTAAATCCAATAAGGCTCTTTTTTTAGTTTCTAGACTATTTTCTTTTAAATGTAGCCACAATATTTTCTCATACGAGTACCAACTCCATAAATTAATAAAAAATTCCAAAACATTTAAAAAAAATGTAAAAATTTCCTAAATGTTTATTCACTCTTAAAATGACAAAAATAACTCAAAGTGACAATTTTTTTAAATAAAAAAAATAATGTTTAAAACTTAAAAAATACTATGACAAATATTGGTTCATCAAATTGCCCTAAACCTAGATTTTGTTAGTCATTGAGAAAAAAATTGAAAATTAAATAAAATCCTAAAACAAGCCTACAAACTTAAATCAACAAAAATTTTCATGCCTTAGTTTCTTCATAGTTTATCATCAAGTTTCATGCACAATTATTTTCACCATCTCAACATATCAAAATTAATAATTCGAATTAAATTCACACCATTCATCTATATCTCAATGCTCTAACATATTCATGTCAAACCTTCTAAACTCAATGTCAAGAATCTAAATTTGGTTTGACTTTATATAGACACCGATCTTAGGTTTGAAGCACATATAAAGTATATGGGAATGAAAGTTTTGTAAACAATAAAGATAAAATATTCGAATATGTATATAAAGAATAAAAGCTCAAATACCATAAAATAGATATTATCGAAGGAATAAAATATTAAGATTGTAAAGATATCATATTGTCTAATCATGTCCTAGATAAACTTCTCAAGCAAGTACCTAAAATGAATGCTAAGGGAATTTACCTACAATGGATTTCAAGAATAGAATATATGATAAACATTATTTTGACCTATAATTTGTTAGGCTTTTAAGCATTAATTTTATGTTTTACTTTACGGTTATGTTGTTTAGAAGGTATTTTTATTTTATTTTATAGGCTAATATTCTTTTGCAAGAATCTTGTACTTAAAAGAGCAAAAAGAGTGATAAAGGGGTAAGAAATGGAAACTCAGAAAAGTCAGAACAAACAATAACTAGGCTATCATGAACTTTCAATGTGTGTTGTAGCCCTAAAAATTCCATGTTGTTGCAAGGTGCTCTTGGATGATTTTATGGGGATTTAGGCTCAATATGCATGTCGCACCCCATATAAATCCATTTTACACTGATGGGTCTTGGATCTATTCATATTTACTAGCATTCAATGTGCATTGAGGTGCAAAAATATGCATGCCACAGTACAAGTGTCTCAGGTTTGCATTGGGGATTTGATTTTCAATGAGCACTACGATGCCAACTTTTCCATGCCTCAACTAGAGTGTTTTTATTGAAAAAAAACCTAATACACATACGTAATGTGTTTTACTCAAAACCTAACCTATAAATACAGTCTAAATCTCTCTTAAACATAACTAGTCACCATTAGCTAAATTTACCACTCCATAACATAGATTCTAGAGAAAAAAAACTCCCATTTGTGAAGGTTTTTTAAGGATTTGAAGAAGGAGATCAAATAATTCAAGTATTTGGAATCGTAGATCAAAAGAGGTTATTTTTATTATTAGATATATTTCTATCAGTATTCTGAATATCTCTTTTGTAATTAATTTAATTATGTTAGGTTAAATTTTATATATGGGATTTTAATTTTCTTTTCATGAGTGGAAGAAAAAAATTATGATTTTATTTATATAAATGGTTATTTATTTCTTGTTCATATTTTTCACATCTTTAATTATAAACTAATGATAGATTAAATCTTAATTTATAATTAAAGAGAATATTTTAGAACTAAGCATTAAACACATCATCTATGTTTGATTGTGCATTTATGAACAAGAATCTAATTTAATTTCATTACTTTGTGTTAAATTATATGTTTTATTTAATTTTCTTAGGTTTACCAATTAATTGATTTCAAGCCCAATCCATAAAATTATTAGTTAATTGAGAATTGTGGGGGCTCACCATGATCATCAAGGGTTTGCTTATTTTTTAAAAAATCAATAATTCTAACTTTTAAAGCCATATTGCAAAAATTACTTAATTTGTTCTTTCCATGATAGCAAGCTAATTTTCCAAATTTGTTCATCCATATCAATTCGATAATAATTTACTTGATTTCTTCTTCTTGTTAATTAACTTTAGAATTTACAATCTTTCTTGCAACAAAATTTTTTTAGAATGTTTAGGATTGTTTGTTTAGATAAATAAGAAAATAATTTAAAATTTTAAAATACCTGTCAATTCTTTTAGAGAACAACCTCGAGGTATTATTATCATTAGTCTACTAATGATTCATAAACTTGGAGCAATTAAAATTTATGCATCAATGTTTTTAGCCATATGGTCGGGGACTTGACATTTTAAATTGTTTAATTGTTTTATTTTTTTAGTATATGCAAGGTAGGAGATCTCTTAGGAACGAGTCCACTTCTTTCATAGATAACATAAACATATCAAAAGAACACTCAAGTAGGCTGAATACTGAAATGCAAGAGCCATTACAAAAGCTACAAGAAATGATAGATGCTTTACCAAGGGAGTGGCTAAGAAGGAGTATGCAAGACCAATCATCAGCACTGCTACTTACTACAATTAGAGCAAGAAGCTAAGAATTATGAATTTAAAAATATTTATAATTCCTTGTTATGCTCCTTTTATCGTATTCCTAATGAAGATCCATAGACTTTCATTAGGGGTTTCTATGTAACTATATACCCATTTCTTTTATAAGGGCTCAATGAGGACCAACTCATAATGAGATATTTCCCATACATGCATAAAGAAAGGGTAAATCTTGGCTTATGACTCTTCCACCAAGATTTTTAACTACTTGGGAGGGAGTCTATAACAAGTTCATGAGAAAATTCTATTCCCATAAAAAGACTTTCGATATAAGAACCAAAATTGCCATATTTTTTGAAATGGATAAAGAGCCATTCCATGAGGCTTGGGATAGATTCAAGTTATTTCTCATTCAGTGCCCACACCATAATTTCCCACTATAGTTGCAAAATCAAATTTTCTACGATGGGTTGACACAATAGTGTCAATTCACAATGGACAAGCTACATATGGAGTTATGGGAGAAAAGACTAATTGATGACTCTATGAAAGTAGAATCATTAGTGAACTCTTTTACTTAATATTTATTTATTTTATTCAATAAATAGTATTTTTAGGACTCAAAATATTAAAATATAAACTTTTTAGTGAAAAAGAGTGAAAATATAATTTTTGGATTTTTTTTGAAATGTTTACAATTTTTTTATGAATTTGTAATGCATGACCAATAAGAAGCTACCACCTAGCTTGCCACACAAGTAGAGGAGCTTACTGCATAAGCCATGCAGATGCTATGTAAGCAGGGACTACGAATCATAGATCATCACGTGTGAAGAGTGACACAACGCATGACACGTGTTAGAATGATGTTCAATCTGAGTTCGGAGCGTGGTCAAACAACATTACCACGTGTCATCATGCGATTGCTCCTCGCAATCCACTAGTGTGCCACGCCATCTACATCCACGAATCACATTGCATTGTGTGGTGATGACTCAGCATGCATTGACTTAGATTGATCTCCTCTACCATGCGTTGCGCTCTAATTTTCCCAATCAATTTCGTGTACCACGTGTCATGCTGTCATTGGATGACACTGTTAATTTTGCTTATTTTGATCTCAACCCTTGATCTGAAATGGATCTGACGGTCCAGATTCCACCTGTGCTATATTTAAGCTCATAATCATCTCATAAACCCTAAGGAGCCATCATTAACATAATTTGGATCAATTTTTGAAGCTAAGAAGAAAGAAAAATATTGAAAAATTCAAAAAGGATTTACAATTTTGTTGGAGATTCAAGAGGAGATTAGTACTATAATTCAAGAGTTTGATTGTCTTTCTTCTTCTACTCTTTTCTTTATCAATTTGTATTTCTTTCTTTATGAAAAATATGAGCTTTATGAACACAATTATGTGTAGTTAATTTATTAATCTAGGGATCTTATGAAACCAATTTTTACCACGTGATGATCTAATATTTTACCCCAATTATAATTATAACTTAATTATATTGTTTAATTTGATTTTTACGTTATTAATTGTTTGGCAAAAAATTTATCTATAAAAGAAATTAAATAGATTTGAGAGAATTTTTTTAATTATTTATTTTGATTAAATAACATGTATAGTTTCTAGGCAAAAATGTATGATTCTTATGTATGTGATACATAATTGATGAACTTAATGAGTAGTATGCAATTTAATTGGTATGAGTGTGATTAAATTAATTACTATATGGTGTGTAGTTTTCTTGAGAGAGGAATACATGCTAAATTAGATTCTATTGATCATGTAATTAAATGATAATTATATTGAGGGATTTTAGTGATTCATATGTTTACAAAAGTGTCCACTCAATAGGCTTCAATTCGGAATTTAAAAAACCAGATAGGGAAACTTTCACATGTCATAAGTCAAAGGCCTCAAGGTAACCTTCCAAGTGACACAATTGTAAACCCAAGAAGAGAAGTTATAGGACTATTGCAACGTTATTGATGAGTGCTTAAAAAACACTAAAATTATCATGATTTTATGTACTTTAATTGATTAAAAAGATTTATATTTATATGATTTTATCATGTTTTATTATAAATTTATCTTTTCGGAATCACGGGTATTTTTATTATTTTTTAGGTATTTTTGCTTCAAAATAACTTAAAGACTTGAAGAAAAATAATGGAGGCAATACATCACAAATATATTGAGAAAATAAATGAGAAGAAGTAAAAAAGATGGAAAAATTGGACAAAATGGATCAAAAATGTCAAAAAAGAAAAAATCGCGTGCGTAGTCGCCTAGCAGTGCCGAGCAACGCGCCCAATTGCACCAAGAAACGTGCACAATGCACTAAAGCACACCAAATAAATTTCGAAGTTTGCATGCATCTTCCCTAACCCGTATGCACCGCTGTACCTATCTACGCCCAACTGTGCCCCACATGCCAAATTTGCGTGCTCCATTGTCTACGTTAGCGCTTCATCAATGTCTGTCCATTCTACGTCAATGATGATGTCAGCGTCCGCCTATTATGTGTTTTCCCATTTTTTTTATCAATTTTCTCACTTTTTTTACCCTTTTTCTCACCTACAAATACCCACATCTCCTCCATTACATAAACACCAAAAACACCTCAAAAACATCTTCTTATCTCTTTCTTTATCTCTCTTTCTTAGTTTTCTTAGTTTTTGGTTTTAATGTTCTTTTATTAGAACTAGTTATGTTTTTGTAAATTTCTAGCTTTTTGATTCAATAAATGGAAATGCAAATCCATTTGGAGGTTTTTCAATAACAGAATTAACATTGCTGGCTTTCTATAAACATGATGTAATAATGATGTTGTTATGCTTACGAAATATTAAATAGGTAAAAATCTCTATAAAATGAATTGATTTTATTTTTTTTCAATGTTTTATATTAAGAATGTTAGAGAGAAATATATTATTTTTTATTACAAACTTAAATCTGAAAATTAGATTTTAAGGTTTAGTTATCTGGTCTGATTTAGAGTAGTGCTCTTTTATTTGTTGGTACAATTGTGTAGTAGTTAGTGTGAAACTCTATTTCAAAAGTTTTTATAAGAATTATTATCTGAGAATGTATTGAAAACATATTTTCAGTAATGGTTTTAAAACTTGAAAGTTAGCACTAAGATAATTAAATTCTTAGGTTTAATTTAGACATCTTAAATAAAGTATAAACTGTCTAATCTCACCAAAGGTGCCATTTAAATTATTCATTTTCAATCTCTTAGTAAAAAAGAATTAATTTAATTAACCGAATTGATTATCGACCCATCCATAGGTGTTAATTGATTTGTTTAATTAACAAAAAATAGCTAATCCCACCTAAGGTGGTATTCATATAAAAAAGAGAGAATCAATAAATATCAATTTGTATCTTTAATAACCTAAATAATATGAGCAAGCATAATTAACTTAGTTACTATATCCATAAATACTCCATTATTATAAATGATAAAATTTGCATAAATGTTTTTTGAATCCATATCTATGTTTATTTATTTTTATGTTATTAGATTAAAAAACACATAAAACCCAAACTATCGTGACATGATATTTAGGATTTAATTTCGTTTTTAAAAGTTTGAATAATAAATTAAAAACTATTTATATTCCTTCCTTAGATCAACCTTGGGAGTATACTTATCATTTTCTATGAAATGATTCGTGTACTTGCAAGATTTTTATAAATATAAAACCAAAGTATTAGTAGGATCGGTGATGTAGGTTTTTCTCATCAACTATAGACTTGAGGAGTTGTAAAACTCTGGAGGAGGAACAAGGGACCCAAAAAGATGAGGAGGAATAGAAAACTAACAAGGATGAGGAGGTACTAGTGGATAAAGAGAGCACTAAAAAGGAAGTAATTAAACCAAAGAAAAACAATCTCTATAAACCCACTATAACCTTGATTGGAGGTTATAGTGTCATCCTTACTAGAAAACTACCCCAAAAATTGAAAGATCTAGGTAGTTTTGACATTCCTTGTACAATTTGGAACATCCACTTTGAGAAAGCATTATGTGATTTGGGTTCCGGCATTAATCTCATGCCATTATTGGTCTTCCAAAGGTTGGGGATTGGTAAAGCCAAACCCACTTCAGTAACATTACAAATGAAAAATAGATCAATTAAGAGACTTTGTGGTATGGTAAAAGATGTGCTAGTGAAAGTAGAAAAATTATCTTTTCGATAGACTTCATTGTGGTAGACATGGATGAGGACCGTGACATTCTCATCATACTTAGTCATTTATTCTTAGCAATTAGAAGAACACTCATTGATGTAAAAAAAGGTGAACTTACAATGAGAGTGCAAGATGAACAAGTAATGTTTAAAATTTTTAAATCATCTAAACCCCTTTAATATTGATAATGTTGATGAATGCTTAAGGATAATTATTAGTGATTATGGGGACAACTGAAAAGAATCTGTTAAATCACACCCACCCAAAACTTTAACACATGATGCTATGAATGAGGACATAAACTCACTATAAAACAACTCAACCTGTTTTAACTTTGAAAGTATGGAATCAAAGGTTGACATTGTGAATTGTGTGAAATTTTTGGAGGACATGCTTTTCATGTGTGTATCAAATACATTTGTTGAATGTCTTGAAATAAGCTCAAGGTTGAAACCATCCATTGAGGAGCCACCCAAATTAGAGCTTAAACCTTTACCATTTCATCTTTGTTATGCATTTTTGGGTGATAACGAAACATTTCCAGTCATAATCTCTACTAATATAAGTGAGGAGTAAGTAGAAGCACTACTGAAGGTGCTAAAGAAATTCAAAAGAGCTATAGGTTGGTCTATTGCCAACATCAAAGATATAAGCCCATATATATGCATACATAAAATCTTTCTATAGGATGGAGCTAAACCCACCAGGGATGCCCAGCGTCACTTAAATCCTATTATGAAAGAGGTGGTAAAGAAGGAAATTATCAAGTTGCTAGACATGAGCATCATTTACGCATTATTAGATAGTGAATGGGTAAGTCCAGTTCAATGTGTCCCAAAGAAAGGAGGAGTCATTGTGGTGTAAAATGAGTATAATGAACTAATACTTACTAGGACTATCACGGGATGAAGTGTATGTATGGATTTTTGCAAAGTAAATAAAGCTACAAGGAAGGATCATTTTCCTCTCCCATTCAGGAGAATTTTCTTTGGATTATGCAATGCACCTGCTACATTTCAATGCTGTATGATGGTCATTTTTTCAGACATAGTGGAGAACCATCTAGAAATCTTAATGGATGATTTTTTGGTCTTTGGAAACTTATTTGATGAATGTCTACACTATCTCTCCCTAATGTTACAAAGATGTGAACAAACAAATTTGGTTTCATAAAGGTATAATCTTGGGCCACAAAATCTCAGTTAATGGCATTGAGGTTGATATAGCTAAGATAAAAGTGATTGAGAAACTACCACCACCTACCAATGTACGAGGAGTAAGGAGTTTTCTTGGACATGCAAGTTTTTATTATAAATTCATAAAATATTTTTCCTAAATCTCCAAACCCTTGTGCAATCTTTTGGAAAAGGAAATGCCTTTCAAGTTTGATGATAAATGTTTAGCGGCATTTCAAGTGCTTAAAGAGATACTAGTGTCAACACCAATTATAGTCATACCAAATTAGAGCAAGCTTTTTAAGTTGATGTATGATGCAAGTGATTTTGCTATTGGATTTGTTCTTAGACAGTGAAAAGATAAAATGTTTTGTGCCATATACTATACAAGCAAGACACTAAATGAGGCTCAAATGAATTATGTTACTACATAGAAAGAGCTCATTGCTATTGTATATGCCTTTGAGAAATTCATATCTTATTTGGTTGGCACCAAAGTGATTGTCTACACGGATCATTTTGCAATAAAGTACCTTATGATACAAAAGGATGCCAAGCTAAGATTGATAAGATGGGTTATTCTTCTACAAGAATTGGACTTGGAAATTTGTGATAAAAAAGGAATAGAAAATCAGGTAGCAGACTATCTATCTAGACTAGAGAGGGAAGCAAAAATGGATGACAATATGGTGATTCGAGGAATCTTTTCTAGATGAGAAACTATTCTCTGTAGCCCAAATAGAAATCCCATGGTATAGAGACATTGCAAATTTCCTCGCAGCCAACATTCTTCCATCAGACCTCACTTGGAAACAAAAGAAAAAGTTCTTCCATGACATTAAACAATATTTTTGGGATGACCCTTACCTTTATAAAGAATGTGTTGATGGTATTTTGAGAAGGTGTGTCCCTAATGATGAAGTTGAAAGTATTCTTTACCATTGCTATAGCTTTGATTATGGAGGTCACTTTGGGAGCACAAAAACAACAGCTAAGGTACTTCAATCTAGTTATTTTTGGCCCATACTATTTAAAGATGCTTACAATTATGTAAAGATGTGTGACATATGTCAAAGGATAGGTAATATTTCAAAAATAGATGAGATGTCTCTGAATAGTATACTTCAAGTGGAAATGTTTGATGTTTGGGGCATCGAATTTATGGAACCATTCTCTCCATCCTTTGGTAACCAATACATACTTGTAGGAGTGGATTATGTGTCAAAGTGGGTATAAACCATTGCTAGCAAAAATATAATGCCAAAGTTGTCGTGAAATTTATGAAGAAAAAACATTTTCACTGGGTTTAGAAGTCCTATGATCATTATTAGTGATATAGATAGTCACTTTTGCAATAAAGCATTTAATTTCTTATTGTCTAAGAATGGGATTAAGCATAAAGTGTCTACCCCTACCATCCCCAAATAAGTGGGCAAGTAGAGGTATCTAATAAAGAAGTGAAAAGAATTTTGGAGAAAACTATGAACATCCCTAGGAAGGATTGGTTATTTAAGTTGGATGATACTTTATAGGCATACTAAATTGCATTTAAAACACTAATTGGTACCACCCCGTATAAGCTATTTTATGGAAAGTTTGTCACTTATCATTAGAATTGGAGCACAAAGCATATTGGGCATTGAAACAGTTGAATATGTTGATAGATGTAGTTGGTGAGAAAAGAATGCTTCAAATAAATGAATTGGATGGATTACAGTGGAATACTTATGAGAATTCCAAGCTTTACAAAGAAAGACAAAAGGATGGCATGATAAGAAAATTGTGCACCATATCTTTCAACCGAGGCAAAAAGTGTTACTATACAATTCAAGACTCATTATTTCCAGGAAAATTAAAGAGTAAATGGTTAGGTCCATTCATTATCACTAAGGTAACCAACCATGGAGCCATTGAATTATAAAACAAAGATAAAGAGAAGTTTATGGTTAATAGGAACATAATGAAGTACTATTATGAAGATCAATTATCAAATGAAACATTTGTGATAACCTTGGTAGATGCACCTTAGGATGTGATATGACCGTCTAGTCAAGGACGTTAAACATGACGCTGGTTGGGAGGCAACCTAACATTATTTTACTTATATTTTCATTGTTTTTGTTTTGTAGATGAATAAATGTGGAGAGTAATGGTGAAACAAGATGAGCATTTCAATGACAGATGTGGTGTGCCATGACTAAGAGAGTTTTCTTTCCTTTTACCTTTTCATATTTATATGTACACATTAGGGACAATGTGCAATTTAAGTTTGGAGGAGGGAATTTCATTCTCTACTTTAGTATTTAGTATACATTTTCAATTTTTAGGAATTTTTTTAGGGTGTTTTTAATCATGATTTAATTAGAAATTGATAAATATATGAAAACTAAATACATGTATGCTTGATATGAAACATATGAACTCAATGATAAAAAAATTGGTTGTCATGGCTAGGATAATAAATGTAACATATTTGTTAAGATACTTACATTAATCATATGATATGCTTGCTAGTTTTGATGGGATTGATTTAAATTTTTATGCACATATTCATGATTGATTTTGTTGTTCTTATTGAGAGAAAATTTGTAGTGAGTTATGTGAGTTGATGAGATCTACCAGGTTTTAGAATCTATTTGATCATCCCTTAAGGCGAAATCTTAAATAGTATTTAGCAAGAGAAATGATTTAGGTCTTATTTGGATCGATTGAGCCTTTCAAGCTAACCATTGTTAATATCTGTAGTCACCAATTTGAGCCTAACAAAGAATCATTCATATCTTTAAGCCACATTTTATGTCTAACCAATAAGTAGTACCTTTACCCTTGCACCTTTAGCTTGTATGAAAAGAAAAAAATGCAATCATATGTTATACTATAGAGTAAGGTGAAATGTAATGCCCCCTATAAAAAGAAGAAACAAAACTCACAACACAATTTTCCCTCTAAAGAAAAAGAAAATAGAATTGAAAATAAATTTGAAAGTGTTGTGAAATTACAAAAAAAGGATGTGGAATAAAAGAATATGAAAAGAATGATAAGAGAATGTGTACTAAAATATCAAGTAAAAGCTCAATTACAATTAAAAAGTGCATGATGAACAAATAGAAAGCTAAGGTATGGAAAGAGCCTAAATGTCTTTATTTATCGACCCTCACCTAAGCCTTACATTACAAGCATATAAAGTCCTTATTGATCTTTAGTTAAGTGTATATTTATATTAGTGGAGAGAAATGTGAAAAGTAGACTTATGAGACTTGTTTTAAGATTGAATTGTTTAGCATACTCATACAGGTTGATTTCTTGAGTGCATTGGATGATATCATGTACAACACACACATACGAATCAATTTGTCAAAAACCTTGCATATCCTTGTATTGCTGGAATGTTGATTGATGAATATGTAAACCTCCTTATCATAGGATTGTACGACTTTTGAGAGGGATAGGTTTCATGAAATATGCATGTACTAATAGAAGTATATTTATAAATATACTACCTATGTTATTTTATTTAGTTATACTTGGCTTTACTTGAGGACAAGCAAAGAGTTAAGTTTGGGATGTGATGACTCTATGAAAGTAGTCATTAGTGCACTATTTTACTTAATATTTACTTATTTTATTCAATAAATAGTATTTTTGGGACAAAAAAATTAAAATATAAACTTTTTAGTGAAAAAGAGTGAAAAAATAATTTTTGGAATATTTTGAGATTTTTTTATGAATTTTCAATGTAGGATCGATAAGAAGTATGACTTGTCACGTAAGTAGAAGAGCTGACTGTACAAGCCTGATAACTGTATTTTATATAGTTATTTTCACCTATTTTATTAATTATAATTGCTATGTTCTCTCTATTTTTAGTTAATTTTAGTTTAATAAATTAGTATTTACTGTTTTTTATATATTTTAAGAAAATTAAATAAATTGTATCGAAAACGTTCTTAATGACAAATTTGTGTCCAAAAATATAATTTCAAATAAAAGAGTGATTAATTGCAATTTATAAAAGTTGAAAATATAATTTAAATTAAAATCGGGCTTAATTTCAATTATGAAAAGTTTAAAATTTAATTTAAATTACCAAAAGGGCTATATTGCAATTAAACAAAGTTTAAAATGTAATTTGAAATATATTTGTGGGTGAAAATATAATTTATAAAAGTGGTTTTTCTGCGCAGGAGAAAAATTCCACACGGCATCATCCACGCTTCACAGTGGACCGTCAGATCAACGCATCAACGGTTAGGATGCGTGCGTGTTTTCAAACCCGACCAAGGAGAGTGGGTGCAGGAATTTCCTCTATCGTGCAGCTCGGTGCCTGAGTGGGGCCCACCTGCCGCGCAGGCCGGCGTGCAGCGTGGGACCCACCCGTCTGACGCCGTGTAGACCCTATCCCCCACCTTTGCGCGCCCCTTTTCCCGTGCGGCCGATCCACGTGCGCCCGGTTATTCCACGAACCAGAATCTACCACGTGTCCCACTTATTCTTACAGTAAATCATGTTCCGACACGTGTCATGTTACAATGAGCCCTAAAAGCGCAGGATCAAGCCCGCGTTCCAGCCGTTGCCGCACTTTCTAGGCGCCCCAATCCCGTGCGACCGTTTCTACGTGCGCCCATTCAGTGCAACAAATGAGGTACTGCCACGTGTCCCACTATTTTGTTTCAGTGAATCAGATCGCGACACGTGGTAGAGTTTATTGAAAAGAAAAACAGAAACGCACGGCTCGCCACTCACGCATTTTCATTCCAGTTTTCGATACAATTTTGTCCCCCACGCGTTTTAATTTATTATTTTCCCCACAATTTTGATGTATTTTTTAGCTATAAATAGGTGATAAGATGATAGAGTTAAAGAGTTTTTGTTTTTTGGAGTTAAAAGTTTTTTGGAGTTTTGGATTTTTAGTAGTGTTTGTGTGTTGGCTGCGGAACACGCAGAAGCCATTTTTGGCTTTTGTTGTGTTCTGCGTGTGCCAAATATTTTCGTATTGAGATGTTTTAATTTTCTTTCTTCTTCATCTTATTTTTCTCTATTTGTTGTAATTTTTATTTTTAATTAATGAAGTAATTTAATTTTTCTAGGGTTGCATTTGATCTAAATTTATGAAGCTTTGATTTTAATTATTTTTGATAGATTTATAAGACGTTCGATTTGTTCGTTCTATTTTGTGCTTAATGTTTTTTGATTATTTACGAATCTTATCAAAACGATCTGTGGCACATAAATAAACTTGGAAGAGGCATTTGTGTGTATATTGCTCGTAGATAGAATGACATGTATGATGAAGGATAGGAATATACCCTAATTGTATGTGTGGCCATTTGAAAACTTAGAACTTAATGAATCTTATTAAATTTAATTCTCATAGAGATATAGTGAATTAATTTAACGAGGTGTGTTTATACGGAGCTCGGAAGAGATGTATGAATAAAATAGAAGTTTTCGGTTGACAAATTAAATGTACTAAAATATAAATAAAAAGAAAATAACATGATTTGAGTGGATTAGTTTGGTGAAAAATTTCAATCCTAGATTTCTTTTATTTTCTTATTACTTTTTTCTTAATCAACGATTGTTTTGAATAAAATCAGAGAGAAATAATTTTAGTACTCGACAAATTATAGTAACAAATCTCGGTGGGAACGATCTTTATTAACAAATCTTATTACTTGTGACCGTGTATACTTGCACATTTTTATGTTCTCTTTTAGAGACAACAAGTTTTTGGCGCCGTTGACAACGAATCATAGATCGTCGCGTGTGAGGAGTGACTCAACACATGACATGTGTCAGCACAATGTTCAATCCGAGTTTGGAGCACGATCAAACAACACTGTCACGTATCATCACACGATTGCTCCCCACGATTCACCAATGTGCCACGCCATTTGCATCCGTAAATTACATTGCACCATGTGGAGATGACTCAATATGCGTTGACTTAGACCAATCTTCTCTACCATGCATCATGCTTTAATTCGTCCAATCAATTACGTGTGACATGTGTCACACTGTCATTGGCTGATACTATTAATTTTGCTTTTTTTGATCTCAGTCCTTGATTTGAAGTTGATATGATGGTCCAGATTCCACCTGAGCTATATTTAAGCCCCTAATCACCCCATAAACCCTAAGGAGCTGTCAATAGCATAATATGGATTAGTTTTTGGAGCTAAGAAGAAAGAAAAATATAAAAAAAATTCAAAAAGAAGATACAATTTTATTGGAGATTCAAGAGGAGATTAGTACTAAAATTCAAGAGATTGATTGTCTTTCTTCTTCTACTATTTTTATTTTATTTTATTTCTCTTTATGAAAAACATGAGTCTTATGAACACAATTATGTGTAGTTAATTTATTAATCTAGGAATTTTATGAACCCAATTTTCACCATGTGATGATCTAATATTTTACTCCAATTATAATTATAATTTAATTATATTATTTAATTTGATTCTTATGTTATTAATTGTTTGTCAAACAATTTATCTATAAAGGCAATTAAGTAGATTTGGGAGAATTATTTAATTGTTTATCTTGATTAAATAACATGCATAGTTTCTAGGGAGAGATGTATGATTCTTATGCATATAATCCATAATTGATAAACTTAATGAGTAATATGCAATTTAATTGGCATGAGAGTGATTAAATTAATTACTATATAGTGTATAGTTTACTTGAGAAAAGAATATATGTCAAGTTAGATTCAATTGATTACGTAATTAATTAATAATTATATTGGAGGTTTTAGTGATTCACATGTATACAAAATTGATTCACATGTTTAGAAAATTGGGGGATTAAGTATTTCTAGATAACTTTCTCATATATCTTCTTAGTTACAAAATCTGATTTAATTAATTATTGTTATTTATTATTAGTTATTTTAATTTTTCTTTCTTAAAATATAAAAACACAAAAAATTGATTTTTATTTTTTTCGTTTTAAAAATTAGTTTATAATAAAATAATATTTGTGAGAATGATCTTTTCTTATCATTATATTACTTATTGCGATACGTATATTTGGATATTTATTGCATACATGTGTGTGGCGATCACCAATGCTAAGACTTATAAGCTCTATGATATGTTGGGTGCTAATTCCCAATAGAAAAGTGTTAGAGTAAGAAGATATGGAGGGAATGAGTTGGATGTGCAACTTGTGGAATTAACCAAGCATGTCACACTCCTCACCTCCAAAAATGCACCAAATCAAGAGGTATGCAAAATTTGTAGTACATATGGGCATGGTGATAATATTTATCCTTTTGTTTGTGATTCTCATATAGGTACTAATCATGAAAAAGTTAAAGCAATAGAGGGGTACCAAATCTAGACTTAGGAATGAATAAGGTACATACATAATTGATAAAATTGTAAAGCTTTTTGAAGGGATTCAAGGAGAGTCATCTAACCTACATATATTGTACAAGGCACCCGAACCATACTGATCGCCCATACTATTCCCATACCATCTAAAGGATAATAAATAGGATAAATAATTTTTTGATTTGTTTGATATGTTTTCTAAGGTTGGCATTAACTTACCTCTCTATATCTCATCAAGAATGTGTCATCATATCTAAAAATATTCAAGGAATTAGAAGAGAAGGTATGAAGTTAATAAAAGAGTGATTGTATCATAATTGCAAGTGCAATACTTCTCATTTTCTCTCTTGCTTGTTTGGTATGGTGTGAGAGCATAAAAAACCCAAAGGATATCTTCTTCTCAAAGCTTCTAATATTAATAATGATACAAAAACACTCTTTTGTATAGGGATGTGATTAATACACCAGTGTCAAACAATCAGAATCAAGCTCAACATTCATCTTTAGGTTCAATTTCTACTAACTCTACTTCACAAACTGTTGAATTTTTAGCTGAGAGTTTTCATTCGACTCCTTCTACGAAGGCTAGTTTATCAATCAAACTAGATCAAAACAATTATTTGATTTGGAAAGAAAAAAATAAAAAGCTTTATCATTGTATATAGTCTTGAAGGATTTATTGATGGATCAATGAATCACCTAGATTTCTTAATTTGGGCAAAATTGCCTAAAATCCTAGGCTTACTAATTGGAATTGATTAAATAATATGGTGAAGAGTTAGAGATATGTATCTATTTCCAATGATATGAATAAATTTTTTCTCATAAAGTTACAATGTATTAACATTAAAAATCTTTAAAAGAAACCTTTTCTTCAAGTACTCAGTCAAGGATCACTGGTCTGCATAGTTAGTTGTAAACCTTGAAGTAGGAAGGATTCTCATCACAAACTATGTATCTAAATTTCATATGATTTCTCATAATTTAACAGTTGTAAGTGATCCCATTTCTGAGAGAGATCTTATTATGTATGCACTTGTTGCTCTCAGCTACAATCTATGTTATAATCCATTTGTTAGGTCTATTAATATGATGATTGTAAAACCTAATTTCAGTGTCATTCATAATCAACTTGAGACTTACAAAAAAATGATCCTTTAACAGTCTGGTCTCAATAAAGATCATGTGTTTCATGCTCTTATGGCTTCTATAAATCGTTTATTTTCTTCTCATAAATCTAGGAAGAATCAAAGTTCATCTTATGGTGAAACTTGGAATTTAAAAGCCTTTATCAAGAGTCTAAACATTCAATCTTCATCACTAAATCATAACTTTTTCTCACCTTCTCAATTTCCTTCAACTGGAAACAATTCTTCTCATAACAATCAAAAGAAGAAAGGCATTGGTGAGAGTTGCATATACAAGATATGTGAAAGTAATTGGCCATTAGGCATATCGTTGTTATGTTTTGAATGATCTACTCAACAAAACTTACAAAGGTAATAAAGCTTCAACTCCATCAACCTATATGGCCAATGCAAGTGGTACCACTACATTTGATAATACATGGCTTCTTCATACAGGAGCTCGTCATTATCTGGCTGCTGATGCTTTAAATGTACCTCAATCTCAACTTTACACTAGCCATGATGGTGTTACTTTAGGTAATGGCAATACTCTTCTGATTCATTATGTTGGTACTGGTATGTTATCCAATTCTTACACTAAATGTTTTCTTGAACTCAAGCATATCATACATATATCTCATGCTACATCTTATCAATTATCCTACATAAAATACATGCTAATAATAAAGTCTTTGTGGAGTTTTATTTTGGATTTTTCTTTGTCACAAAGATTTCCACAAGGAGGATTCAAATGCAAGAATATTCTAGATGAGTTCGTTACCATCTCACTAGCTCTCTATGTGAGTAGGATTCTTCTCGTGGTTCTTCAACTCAAGTTGCTACTCTTAGCCAATTGTAGTCGAGGCTTGGTCGTCCTTTATTTTCTACTATTTCTTCTATCATAAATAAGAACCCTTTAGATATTACTTCTTGTTCTTAAGTTCCTTTGTTTTATAAGCATTATCAAACTTCTAAATCTCATAAATTGCCTCTCATCTTGTAGTGAGAAGAGTGAAACTATGTTTAAACTTCTTGTTTTGGATTTGTGGTGTCCACCTGAGATTTTATGTAATGGTGATAGATACTTTTTATCAATTGTTGATTATTTTAGTCATTTTCACATGGATGCTTATGTTAAAAACCAAGGATCAAACTTTGTCTTTCTTTCAGTCTTTCTTACAAATGACCTTCTTTCAATCTTTCTTACAAATGATTAACACTCAATTTAATCTAAATGTTAAAAGCATACAAACTGATTAAGGAGGTTAATTTATTACCTTAAAGTATTTTCTTCCCAAGTTAGGCATCTTGCATAGATTTTCCTGTCTATACACATCTAAGCAAAATGGCTTAGTGGAAAGTAGACATAGTTGCATTGTTGAGAAAGGTCTTAGCTATGTTTCATCAGGCATCAATGTCAATCTCATACTGTCCCTATGCCATGAGAAAAATTGTGTATCTTATGAATATGTTGCTTTCACGAATGTTAAATGGCTTATCTCCTTTTCAGATTGTCTATCATAAATGATGAGAGAAAATCGTCATCAGGTTAGTAATATCGATTTTGCAGATACTTTGGTTTTATATTTGTAAAACTCTCACAAGTACATGAATCATTTTATAAAAAATGACAAGTATACTCCCAAGGTTGATCTAAGGAAGAAATATATGTGATTTTTAATTTATTATTCAAACTTTTAAAAACAAAATTAAATCCTAAACATCTTGTCACGATATTTTGATATTTTGTTTTCCCTATTCTAATAACATAAAATAAATAAATATAGATATGGATTCAATAAACAATTATACAAATTTTTATCATTCATAATAGTAGAGTATTTATGTATATAATAATTAAGTTAATTATGTTTGCTCATATTATTTAGGTTATTATTAAAGATATAAATTGATATTTATTGATTCTCTATTTTTTATATAAATATCACATTTGATGAGGTTAGATATTCTTTGTTAATTAAATAAATTAATTAACACATATGCGTGGACTCGATAATTAATTTGATTAATTAAATTAATTTTTTTTTCAAAAATATTGAAAATGAACTATTTAAATGCTACATTTGGTAAGGTTAGACATTTTAAACTTTATTCAAGGTGTCTAAATTAAACCTAATTAATTATTCGCACACTAACTTTCAAGTTTTAAAACCATTACTCAAAATATGTTTTCAATACATTTTCGAATAATAATTCTTATAAAAACTTTTAAAATAGAGTTTTACTCTAATTAACGAATGATCGTACCAACAAATAAAATTGCACTACTCTAAATTAGACCGGATAATTAAACCTTAAAATCTAATTTTTAGATTTACGTTTGTAATGAAAAATAATATATTTCTATCTAACATCCTTAATATAAAATCTTGAATAAAAACAAAATCAATTTATATTATAGAAATGTTTTACCTATTTAATATCTGCAAGCATAACAACGTTATTATTATATTATATTTACAAGCAGTCAACCATGTTAAATTTAATCACAGAAAAATTAAATAAAATATATAAAAATAACTATAAAGAATTTATTTTAAAATTATATCTTAAAAAAATCCTTACAGAATTTTGATGCTAGTTTCATTTCGGGAAAACTTCCAAACAGATTTACATTTCCGTTTATTGAATCAAAAACTAAAAATTTAGAAAAACATAATTAGTTTTTCTCAAAAAGAAAAGAAATTTAAAACTAAAAAAATTAAGAAAGCTTTCTAGAGAGAGAAAGTTAGAGAGATTTAGAGGGATGATTTTACAATGGGGGAGGATCCTTATATAGGTGAGAAAAGGCTAAAAACGTGGAAAAAAATATCTTGAAAATGAGTGTTGGACACGTTTCGAATAGGCTGACACGCGTGTGGGTAGATGGGCACAAACAAGGGCATGGCGCGCGCAGGACTCGACATGGCACGCGTGGCTTGGGGAATTTTTGACCCATTTTGTTCAAGTATTTCCATTTTTTTGAATTTTCCTCTTTTTTTCTCAACATATTTATGATGTATTGCCTCCAGTATTTTTCTTGGAGTATTTAAACTATTTTTGAATGAAAATACCTGAAAAACAATAAAAATACCCTTGATTCCAAAAAGGAAAATTTATATAAAAATATGATAAAATCATACAAATATAAATATATTGAATCAATTATAAAATAAATTAAATCATGGTAATTTTAGTGTTTTTGAAGCACTCATCAATAAACAACATTTTTATTACATTTGGAGAACTTTTGATACATTGTGCTCTACTTTTCTTTGAGCATATTGTAAAAAAAAAATTATAGCCTAGGTTCTTAGGATGTGTTTTTATTGGTTTGATGCTCAACATTATGGTTATCTTTGTTTAGATGTTACCGCTAGTCGAATTTATGTCAATAGACATGTCATTTTCAATGAATAAAATTTTCCTTTTTTTTCAAGGTCACATTGATCTGTCTCAATCATTTGAGCAACATTTTGAATCTGACTTTGTTCTTCCTCAAGTTTTACCTTTCACACCTTTTGTTTCTTCTTCTCATTCTTTTCTAAATGAAACTCATTCTTTTTCTCCTCTATGGTATCCACTTTAGAGCATCTTTAGTCACCTCATTCTCCTCATAACTTTATGCCTTTAACAACCTTTCCTACACTTTCTCCTATTGTATCAATTCTTATGTCTTCGCATATGTAAGTCTTGTACTCCTTTATGTCATTGTTGGATTCTCATATGCAAAACATAGAGTCTATTTATTTTACTTAGTGTATCTATCTTACTCTATGTAAAGTTGGTTACTGATGATCAATATTACACACATGCATATAGTTAGTTATACTTTGTATAAGAGCATGTTTACACATGCCATAGTATTGGTTTTTGTAGTGTGTATACTAGGTTGAGCGTTGTGATTTTCAATAAATGAGCATGCGAATGAGTTGATGGTGTGGCTTGTGTTTTTGTTTCATTTCAAGTGCAAATATTTATGAAAAAATGGAGTTTTTGGCACCTCGATGAGGCTTTCATCAAACCCCTCATCGAACCCCTAGCGAGGTGGTCAGTGAGAACCCTCGGTAAGGCCTCAACAAGGTTAGCCATGAGTTTGGGTTTCTATAAATATCGCTTTCTTTGTGTTTGGTAACTAGAAAAATTGTAACGAAGCTATATTAAATTAACATCTTATTTTCTATTTTTGGATCACTGTTACTTTGAGTGTTATTCAATATTAGTGATCCGTGACTAAATGACCAAAATCGTGCTCTTGAGTGGTGAATACTCGAGGTAGTATTTGCAAGTGGGTCTTATGTAAGGATCTTGCATGGTTATGAGCCGGGTGTTAGTTAGAAGTTGTTAGGATGCAACTTTTTCTTAAGTGAGGAGTTTATGTGGCAATGAGCCATATATCAAATGGTAGTTGATATGATGCAACTTTCTTATATCTTTAGTTGTGTGTGATAAGTGGTCGAATGTGTTTCCCACTTTGGATGTGTGTGATACATGGTTGAAGTATTTCCCACGTAGGTAGTTGATGGTTCTTGCTTGAGAATGGTCCTTGAGTTTGATTGTTCACTTCACATTACTGATCTACGATTATTGATTACACCACATCAAGTGGTATGAGATTTGGAGGAAATTTGTGTTTATATTGGATCAGGTTATTGCAAAAGCAACAAGCGAAGGTAGTAATAGTCAATTCGGATAGAGGTCCCAACTGATAAAAGTGTTGGCAATTTTATTTCTATTAGGGTTATATCTGTTTTATTGTTTAATGAATTTATTTGCCATCGAGTGATTGCCATAAGTAACACGAGAATATTACTACATAGATTCTATATTGATTTACCACTTTATATCGTGTATTGTGCAAGCTCTATTGTTTGGCTAGTACAATCTGATTTTAAATTGTTTATGTTTTTACATACTAAAATTTAAACTCTTATTAAAAAGCTTTCTTTATTTATTTTCTATTTTCTAAACATTTAATATTATATTCGTTTTTTACTACATATCTAGGATTATTTTTACTACTATTATTATCAATAAAGTGTTTATCTTTATGTTTGTTTGCATGTTTGGAATAAGTCTGTGACTATTCTCTTCTCTTTGAGGTTTCAATTAAGCTTTTTTTTTCTGTGACAATTAAGTGCAAAATATTTAGCTCAAAATCACATTCTTCATGCTAAGACTAAACATATTAAACTTGATGGTCTTTTAGGCAATTATACAATTATATCGTGTGTTGTGCAATTATCTTTTGACCAAGGCTCACTTTGCCATTTCAAAATTTGAAAGCCAAATTGTTTGTTTTACCTTATCCACACCAATTTGAGAGAGGTTATAAGAGTGAGTTAATTTTGTTATTAGTTCAAGGGTATAATTGTCTTTGTACATTTATTGTATAAGTCAGTTAGTTAGTTACTCTTTTGCTTTGGGTATTTAAGCCGCTCTAGGTAGTGTAATGTGTCATATTGATTCTCATTTTCTCATTAATCAAAGACAAGAATTCCTTCCACTCTTGCTTGTTTGGTAGGGTGGAGGCTCTCTTGAGAAAATGATAAAACCCTAGAGAGGTTTTCTGATCTGTCTTAAAGAATTGATTGATAATACAACACCGCTTCTCAGCCCTTTCTCAAATCCATCCCCAGTGCTAATGGCAACTTCTGCCACAGCAAACACTACAATACACCAAACACTTCACATTTATTGTTCATCGGAATTTTAATGTACACTAGTATGCCACCAACTTTGGTGGTGTACATTAGTGTACATCAAAAGTCCAATAACGGAAACATGTATGGCAGAGACTCTACTCTCCCTGTAAAAATATGAGACCAAAGGGAACGAAAAATGATAAAGCAAAATTGTAGCTAAAATACTTGGGCGTGAAAAAGTACAATTAGTACACTTTTTGCTCGAGGGGAAAGAGACCCCCAAGAGCAAAGAATAGAGCATGTACAAAGTTTAACAGAAGGATATAATTTTATATGGACGCAACACATCATAAAAATGTCTCAGTTTGAAGAGGGCAACCCATTCGTAGAGCAGTTTTGTTCATCTAGGAGATCATTGGACATTGTAGAAGGTATCCTATAGCGCTTCAGAATTTCTGAAGTGGCAACTTTTGCCGAATGAAAGTTCAATACGATAACCCTCTCATCATCCAAATCAAAACGTACATTCTCTTCGGTACTGCTTTCCACAAGTTGGCATAAATGTCTCAGATTTTCAATTTTAATCCCGTTAACTTTCTTTACCTGCTTTCAACAATTTGAAACTCTTCAGTAGATTTAACAATATAAAATAATAAATTTGTAAAACAATCTATGAGAAAAGATACATGAGAAGAAAACCCAAAAATAAAATAAACACTGCTGAAATATATTATTATTTTTGTGAGTTAAAAGAATACAGGAATATTCTAGAGATAGTTTGGTCAATAAATAGCCCAACAAAAAGGGAAATAAATCAAAAACAGATCAGCACCAAATCAGAGAATAATCTAGAAATAAAAAACAAATAAAACAGAATAACAAAAGTCCTTATTTTATTCCCTAAAAAATAGGGTTGTTTAATCAATCCATCAAAGGTCTCCAAATCTCTCAGATGCTGGGTCATCTAAGAGAGGTTGATCTTCAACTAGGGATGGGCCCAGAAAAAAAAACCACTGACCGAATCTACCAGACCAGTCGTAAACCGAGCCTTAGGGGTTGGTTCTTGTTGGTCCAGTTGGTTTGGTAGGGCCCCAGTTTTAAAAACCCGATTAATCGGGGATGGTTTTTTTAAATAAAAAAATTAGTAAAGAAATTAATTATAAAAAATTATTCCATGAAAAAATTTAAAAAGACATTATAATTTATATATATATATGGCCAAATGCCCCTACCCCTTTCAGAACCCACTACCCAGCCTCCCCCTCTAATATTTGAAATTTCAAAAAGAGCTCTTGCAATGCCTCCATCAGGTTCAGGCATCAGCTCGACAGCTCCCGACCACCAGATGCCCACGACCCACCAATCCAGCATCTGCATCCCTCTTGCAACGCTAACCAGCCTAGCCCTCCTCCATCCAGGCTGTCCAATTGCTATTTGTTTGTATGTTTAGTTGTTTACATTTTACAGTACTTGCATTCTTTGTTGATATTTGAGCATGACTAGAAAAACATTGTTAACAAATGAACATGACTAAGGCATGAAATTATGGCTTTATTGCACTCTTCCTTAAATTTAAGAAACATATTTTTTTATCTTTTCAATTTCAAACATAGTTCAGACATGGGAATCTCACAGTATAAATAGTGATTATTATTAAGCTACTGAAATAATCCTATAAATGAAGGTGAAAGCTGTTAGTGAATGTTCAGGTGTATATATTTATATACATGGTTTTTCATAAATGTTTATACATACATACATACATATACATATATTGTTGAAAAAACAAGGAATAACTCTCCACAAATGAGCTCTCAAGTTTGTATTATTTCTTTCACGTTTTCATTACAATTTTTTCATATTTTCATTACAATTGTATAACTATATAAGGAGATTGACTTCTTGAATTAAAGATTCTTTGTTTTACTCCTTGAAACTAATGAGACGCTAAAGGCTTGGTGAAGATGTCGGCCAATTGGTCGAAACTTTTTGTATAATGTGTCTGAATCACCTACGATTGAACTTGTTCACGAACATAATGACAGTCAACTTCAATGTGTTTCATCATCTCGTGAAACACTGGGTTTGATGCTATATGCATGGCTGCCTGATTATCACAAAATAAGGACATAAGAAGAGTTATAGGAACACCTAAATCACACAGAAGACTTTTAAGCCATATCAACTCACACGCAGTTGAAGCCATTGCACAATACTCAACTTCGACACATGATCTGACGATGACAGTTTGCTTCTTACTCTTTCATGTCACCAAGTTTCCACCGAAAAATGTACAGTAGCCAGTGGTGGACTTACGATCGATATCACAATACCCCATAATTTGTGTTGTCATTCTTCTTCATGATGATACCACGATCCATTGATCCTTTTAAGTAGCGTAAGATCCTTTTAACAAGAGTCAAATGCTCAAGTGTCGAGGAGTGCATAAATTGGCTCACAATACTTATAGAATATGTGATGTTAGGTCTTGTGATTGTTAGGTAGATCAACTTACCAACCAGTCGTTGGTAATAACTTATATCTGTGAGTGGCATACCCTTCAAGCTAGGTTTGAGCTTGCTATCAAGAGGAGTAATGGCCGATTTAGCGTCGCTCATGTTAGCTTCCTTGAGCAAATCTAGGACATACTTCCATTGGTTAAGAAAGAGTCCCTTGTGTGAAGTTGTCATTTATATACCAAGAAAGTATTTCAATATCCAAAGGTCTTTAATTGCAAACCTTTGTTTGAGGGATTGTTTGAGGTTGAAAATTTCGTTAGCATTATTACTTGTAATTATCATATCATCTACACAAATCAACACAACCAATTTTCCCATAGCTCCTGTGCGAACAAATAGCGAGGAATCAGTGTTACTGCTTTTGAAACCAACACTAGTGAGAACTGAGCTTAGCTTGGCATACCAAGCTCGTGGGACTGTTTTAGACCATAAATAGATTTGTGCAATTTGCACACTAAATCCAGTTCATTGCTTTGAGGATGCCCAGGTGGCAATTTCATAGACTTCTTCTTTGAGATCATCGTCCAAGAATGCATTCTTTACATCCATTTGGTACATGGACTACCTCTTGTTTACAGCCACAGATAATAGCATCCTTACTGTATTCATTTTGGCAACAAGTACAAATGTTTCTTTGTAATTCACCTCGAATGTTTGAATGAGTCCCCGAGCCACCAATCTTGCTTTATGCCTCTCAATTGATCCATCTGACTTGAATTAGAACTTATAAATCCATTTACAACCTACAACTTTCTTGACTTTTGGAAGTTTGGTGATACTCCAGGTGTTGTGTTGATCTAGGGCTTTAAGTTCTTCTTGCATGGCTTCCTTCCACACCTCTTGGTTGTTGGCCTTATGAAAGTTTTGAGGCTCACTATAACTCGATATAATGTTGAGAAATGCGACAAGGACTGGTGTTATTCTCTTGTACGACACAATTGGAGATGGGGTGTATAGGTTTGTAGGTAACAAAGTCTTGAAGCTTTGTGGAAGGATGCCTAACACGCATTGGATTACGTCGTGGAGCTAGAGGAGTTGTCTTACACTCGTTCACATCTTGTACCATATTGTGAGGATCATCTTGATTGTCACCATCTTCATGCAGTGTATCATTAGGACGAGACCCTTCATTGCTACTTTCAATGAGAGATGTATCAATGTTGACATGGTTGGGATCTTGTTGTTGTGGAGCCTCAAGTTTGATTCTTGGTAGTGGAAACACATCTAAGATGTCATCCCCTTAACTAGTGATTTCACGTGACGTGTTGAAAAAAAGGTTAGTTTCATAAAATCGAACATCTTTGGATACAATCAATCTCCTAAGTTAGGGATCATAATACTTATATCCCTTTTGTAACCAAGAAAAATACATTTAACAGCTCTAGGATCCAATTTATCTCGGTGATGAGATTGAATGTGTACAAAACAAATGCAACCAAAAACTCTAAGGTGTGAGAGGTTAATTTTTCTTCCTTTCATGACCTCTAGGGGAGACTTGAAATCCAAGACTCGGTTGGGTAATCTATTGATGATATAAGCAACTGTCATAATCCTTTGGGACCAAAATCTCTTTGGACATTAGTGCTCTAGTTTTTTCAAGTCACGGTTTTTGTATTCGGCTACATCATTTTGTTGAGGTGTGCCAACACAACTTGTTTGATACATACTGCCATTAGGGGTGTCCATAAACCAGTCTGGATTGGACCAAATCGTAAAACCGGACTGAACGATTTTACAAATCAAACGGTTTGGTTCGATTTGTATTAGTTAAAACCATTTTTCAAACGATCCGATCCGGTTTGTATTAATTTTTAAACCAGTCAAACCGGATCGGACCGGACCGGTTTAATAATATATTAAAATTTTCACATTATTTCTCATTAAATGTGTCAAAAAATCGAAATCGGACCGAATCGAACCGGACCGAACGGTTTTATAAATCAAACAGTCCGATCCGGTTTGTATTAATTAAAACTGTTTCAAACGGTTCGGTCTAGTCCGATTAAAGTTTTTTAACCAAAACCAGACCGATGGACACCCCTAACTACCATGAATGCTCAACTATTGTTTCATGATATGGGACATGTATTCATGATATGGGACATGTATTCATGATATGGGACATGTATTCAGTGCCATTATCTAACCTTAAGGTTTGAATTTTAGAGAAGTGATTTTTAACAAGGTTATGAAAATCCTTAAATAGTTCCATAACTTCATTTTTAGATTTTAGAAGATACAACCATGTGACTCGAGAGAAATCATCAACAAAAATCATAAAATACTTATAACCATCAAAAGATTCACTAGTTGGTCTCCATACATCTGAATTAAATAGTTCAAAACACTTACTAGCCCTAGACAAGGAAGAACTAAAAGGTAATCTAGTGGCCTTAGACAAGTGGCAAGTTTCACATGAAATTGCATCATTCCCTAAGTTTGGAAATAGAGTTGACAAAATGGGTGAAAAATGGTGAGCTAAACGTTGATGCCATAATTGATTATCTTGGATGGGATTAAACTTGGCTTGAAAACCTCTGGGATTGCTCTTGGATATGTAATAGAGACCATCTAAGTAAAACCTTTTACCAATTGTCTTTTTGGTGACACAATCCTGAAAAATAACATTGTGAGGAGAAAAAATGGCTAAGCAATTCAAAGTATTTGTGATTTTTCCTACAGACAGAAGTTGAAAGGGAAAGAAAGATACATATAAAACTGTCGACTCAATTTCATCTGACATTAATTTTATTTTTTCCTTTCCTAAAACCTTTATATTCTCACCATTTACAATTGAAACTTGAGAAGGATTTGCTAATTTTTCAAATTTATGAGACTTTGACACATGGTTGGTCATATGATCCGTGGCACCCGAATCTACAACCCAAAAATCATGTAACATATTTATTTTAAGAGCAATTTTAAAGGCTTTTATAATACCTTGCATGTCTTCTTGTGGTATGAGTTGCGTATATGTCAAGAAACCCGTAAACTTGCCTAACAATGACATCGTGTTTCCTTCTTCCATGTTGTCCACACAGTCAATTCTAGCTCCTCTTGTCTTGCCTTGAAGATACAACATAAACTCATTCATAAGTCCAGTTGGATTCGATGTGAAGTTCTTGAATGGATCAGACCCATTAGAGGTAGAGGCAGAAGCATGATTTGCATGATTTGCATGGTATGCAGTACGATTTACCTTCTGTAAACCCTTGTCCTTCACAAAATCAGGCTTTAATTCTGGATGTAAAAAACACCATGTGTCCTTAACATGGCCTATATAATTGCAGTGTTCACACTTCAAGTTTAGATGGTTTCTTTTGTACTTTCTCTCGTTGGTTAAATAGGTTCTTGCCTCAGGTACACTAACCATTGTACCTGGGGGTATCCACCGGTTCGATCCGGTTTTGGGGAAAAAAAATTAATCGGACTGGAATGTTTATATTACTCGGACTGGAACGTTTGAAACGATTTTAATTAATACAAACCGAATTGGACCATTTGATTTATAAAACCGTTCGGTCCAGTTCGGTTCTGGTTTGGTTCAGTTTTTGGACACATTTAATGAGAAATAATATGAAAATTTTAATATATTATTAAACCCATCCGGTCCGATTCGACCAGTTTAAAAATTAATGCAAACTGAACCGTTTGGTTCGGTTCGGTTCGGTTTTTTAGTTTGGTTTGATCTGAACCAGTTTATGGACACCCCTAATTGTACTCATGTTCATGACTTTCCTCCTTACTTCTTCATGTTGAATTGTCGCACATACATTGGTGAAGGAAGGAAGTTCAGTGTTCATGAGTATGTGGCATCGTAGATCTTCATATGTTGAATCGAGACTGAACAGAAGTTGAAATATCTTATCTTCTTCTACTCTCTTTCGTAGTAGAGCTACATCGATTGTATGAGGACGATATATTTCCAACTCATTCCACATGCTTTTCATACTACCTAAGAGTTGTACAAAAGGCTTGTTGTCTTGTTGCAGATCGAAGATGTCTTTCTTTTAATTGAAAAACTCGTGCAACATTGTTTTGACTGTCGTACATTTCCTTGACCATCTCCCATAGTTGGTATGCGGATTCAGAATAACTGAATATTTTAGCTAATTTATGTTCTATGGAATTTAGGAGCCATGACATAACCAGTTGATCCTTGCTAAGCCAAGATTCATGGTGGAAAAACATCAGGTACTTCAATGCTTCCATTTATGAATCCCAATTTAGACCTTCCACCTAGAGCCAAAAACACTGCCCTCGACCAAGGCAAGTAATTAAACTCATTTAACAAAACTGAACTTAATCTTTGATTTGGGTTGACATCCACTTCATGCACATTCATGAAGGAAAACACCGGTGAACTTTCAACTTCTGATTTTAACGGCTTATCTTCAGCCATTTCGAAGATTGAAGGCGCTCAGATAGCAATAAAGCAGAAGCAAGTTAATTTTCCTACTCTGATACCATGTTAAAAAAACAAAAAATAACTCTCCACAAAAGAACTCTCAAGTTTGTATTATTTCTTTCATGTTTTCATTATAATTTTTTCATATTTTCATTACAATTGTATAGCTATAAGGAGTCCTTGTTTTACTCCTTGAATTAAGGAGTCCTTGTTTTACTCATTGAATTAAAAATTTCTTATTTTACTCCTTCAATTAAGAATTTCTTGTTTTACTCCTTCAATTAAGGACTCCATGTTTTATTCATTGAATTAAGGACTATCATCCAATATATATATACATATATGTATACTTTGTGGGTTTATACTTTTTTCCCTTCATGAAGTTCCAAGATTTCACATTTTCCAAAATTTTAAAATCTTTTACATGATTTTTGATATGGTTCATCCCAAAATCTCGCAATATTAATTGGATTTCTTTATATATATATATATATATATATTGCGTCTTAAATGACTAATTTAATATATTTCGATAAATGGAAATCTGTCTAGGTTGTAGGCCTAGTGCCTTAGCCAACTGCATTTTTTCCTCACAGGCTCAACTTATTCCCAAGTTGTAATACATCATCTGACAATTTATTATCTTCTCTCATGTTTGGTTTAATCTTTAATTCTACATCTCCATCAACTGGGTTTTTCGTTTGGCGGATCCACCACATCTAGTGCTACTGCATTTTTCTCTTAAAGGTTCCTCTACAGCTTCTGCTATTACTATGAACAGTGCACCTATGGTATTTGGATCGTCCAATGGCACATCCTCAAATTCCATTTTCTCATTCACATCATCCTCGGCTTCTGCTCCCACCCAACCTGTAATTGGCAGTCCCAATCATGCTTTCAATTTTGGTTCTGCTTCTGCAGATAATAATGACCAAATGAATATGGAAGACAGCATAGCTAGAGACACTATTCATACATCAACACACACAATTCTTGTATTTGGACAGCACCAGCCTTATGAATGGAGAGTTATTTCATGTGCGTTGTTGTGCTCACATTTTGAATTTGGTTGTAAGAGGACTTAAAGATCTTCACAATACTATTATGAGTATTCGTTGTGCTGTGAGATATGTTAGATCCTCTCCTTTGAGATTACAAAAATTTAAAATGTGTTCTATTAAGAAAAATATTGAGTTCAAAGGAAGTGTTCGTGCTAGACATGCCTACAAGATAGAACTCCACATATCTAATGTTAAAAATCTTCTTTAGATTTTCAAAAAGCATTTGATTGTCTTGAAGAAGAGGAAGGAACAAACTTTATTTCTTATTTTCATAAGGAGCAATCGAATGTTGGGCCTCTAATATTAGATGATCGGAAGAATGTTGGTATTTTTATCAAGTTTTTGAAGACTTTTTATGACTCTACTTTAGCATTCAGTGCATCTTTATGTATTACATCAAATTTATATTTTACAAAATTGCATAACATTCAATCTTAAATACTTACATGGTGTGGTTCCGATGATTTGTTGTTGAAAAATATGACTGCTAGCATGAAAACAAAATTTGAGAAGTATTGGAGAAATGTAGATAAGACTAATAAGATATTGTATGTTGCATTTGTACTTGATCCAAGGTACAAATTGGAGTATTTGGAATTCTTACTTGAAGAGATTTATGATTTAGAAATTGAGAGATAATATCAAAAATACTTTTATAGATATGTTCAAAGCTTACTATATGTTAGTGCATGGAAAGGATTTTCAATCTAATGTGACTCAATCACAAGATGTAATAGGAAGGATTCCTTCATATGAGGAAGTAAGAAAGTTGAAATTTCTTAAACGCTTAGAGGAGAAAAATAGTTTAGAGTTGAAGACTGAGGTTGAGAAATATTTGAACACTCCATGTGAAAATGTCATGTTGGATAAGTTTGATATATTGAAATCGTAGAAGGCAAATTTTTTTAGGTTTCCTATCATCTCTCTCATTGCACGTGATATGTTAACAATTCAAGTTTCAATTGTTGTATCAGAATCAACTTTTACTACAGGAGGGCGCATTCTTGATCCATTTAGGAGTTCTTTGAATTCTAAAATGGTAGAGACATTAGTATGTAGTCAAAATTGATTCCACTCTTCCATTAATAATGACTATGTTACCTTACCAAAATACAATAATGACCTAGAGATTTATGAAGATGTTGATTTTATTTGATTATAGAGGTTCATTAAAGACACTACATTGATCATTAATGATTAATAATGGATAAGTTTTAACTATCAGATTATCTAATGATATATTGTTGTCGATTGTGAGTTTGGATGTTTGTATATATTTAAGAATTCTGCGTAAATGAAATATTTAGAATTCATTTCTTCGTGTCTAATTTTTTTTGCTTTTGGATTTCGGTAACATCTTATGTATTTATATATTTATGTATTTACAATAGGATTTATGCCCAAATAAGATCAAGAAAACAAGTCCGAGCCACGCAACCAAAAAAATTATAAAAAAAAAAAAAAGAACAAGGAACATTGCTGCACAACAAAGACAAATAACCAAAAACTAACTGAAGTAGATTCTAACTTTAACAAATGACAAGGCAAGGAATATGTTGGAACCTGTAATTCTGCCAGACGCTCGTACCCTGCATTGATATCATCCATCAGCACCTGGAACAAAAATACTAGTCAGAAAAATGAAGCAAACTTTAATGACTTAAAAAAAAACAAGTACCAATATGATATGCTTCTGCAATTCCACAATAGAAGCCCCTTATATTAAAAGTGAAGCAAACTTTGATGACTTACTCAAAAAAGCAAGTACAATATGCTATGCTTCTGCAAATCCACAATAGAAGAAGCCACTTAAATTAAAAAATGCAAAATTTGTTTTTGTAATCAATCACCAGGTTTTGTAATCCGTTTCTTGTTCATTTTAGCAGTAGATGTTTGAGCAGACACATAAGAGAGCCTTTGATTATGAAGTAATTAAGGGTCTCCTTGTGAAGAATGAAAGATTTAGAGTGTCTAGTTTGCAATTTGCAAATGACACTATATTTTTCTTGTCCAATGAAGTAACAGAATATCAACATTTATTTAGTACTAGTTAAAAGACACGTGAATTATTATACTCTTTTAATTTTTTTTCTTTTTGTTTACTTTCTACAACATTTTAAACTTATTTGATATAACGACATTTAAAGAAAGAATAAAAATTAATCAAAAGTTTTTTAGTCAATTAGAGGTCTATTATTGTAAAAAAAAAATCATTAGCCAAAAGCTTACATATATATCAATATATATCAAAAATGGATATGATAAGCATTAACTTCTTGAATTTTGAAATTGTTTTTAATGTTGCCTCAATACTATAAGAGTTTTTTCTTTATTTAAGATGCTTAATTTTTTCCAAAATTAAAAATAAAATATAAAAAACAAGATATGTTATTATTTAAAAATATAAGTCTTTTTGTCCAAAATTTATTTAGGTGTGATTTAGACTTTTATATATATAGTATAATGTGAGCTGAAAGATTAACTTGGGCAAAAGCTCATTATCTGATTGGTATTAATGTGAGCTGATGATGTCCAACTTTTGGCTACATTATCTGGGTGTGATGTGAAAGAATTACCCATAGTTTATATTGGGTTATCATTGGGAGGTAACCCAAGAAATGTTAGATTCTTGAGATCCAATGGTGGAAAGAATTGAGAAAAGACTTGATGGTTGGAAAAAAGCATTTTTCTCAGGAGGGGGTAGGTTAACTTTGATTCAATCGGTTTCGGACATGCTCTTATGTTACTTATCTTTGTTCCGAAATGGAAAGAAGTTGGCAGATAGAATTGAGAAACAATGAGGAGCTTCTTTTGGGACGGTAAAGATGAAGGCATGGAGATTGGGATTTGGGATATAGCTTTACAACCTAAGTCAAGAGGTGGCTTATCTTTGGGACAATAGGCTTTGAAAAGCAAGTCATTTCTTTGCAAATGTTTGTTGAGATTCCCAATTAAAAAATCTTCTTTATGGCATAAGTTTATATGGATAAGATGCCAATAGGTGTGATGCTAAAAGTCATCGAAGTGTGCAATGACCCAATTGAGTCCCACACTTAATATGAGATGAGTGGGCGAGTTAATAACTGCTTGACACCTTCTCTTTACAAGCTGGTTTTGGTAGGATAAGTTCTACCAAAGTGATTGTTATAATTGGCATCAAAGCAAACACTCCATTGATGACCCTCGTCGCGGACGGAGAGACACTAGGGAAGGCTACTACCAACAGATCTGCAAAGTCACCCAAGTGCAATGAGGGCAGCTACCGTTGGGTTTGCTAAGCCACCTAGCCTTATATGGGCCACCGTGGACGTCGGTTCTGAAAGAAGAGTGGAAAGCAATGACCCAATTGAGCTCCAAATCGTGCTTATTATGGGATAAGTGAGTAGATTAATAATTTCTTGGGTACCCACGCCTTAAAAAATGATATTGTAGGGGTAAGTTCTAGCCAAAGTGTGAATTTAAATATCCTTAGAAAGGTATTTCTCAAAATTTCGATGACTTGAATTTAAACATTAGAGACTTGTTGGGAACGGGCATGAAATAAGATTTTGGGAGATGCTTGATTTACCCTTTAGTTTTCAATTTTTCCAGCTTTTCCTTTTATCAAGCACAAATTGTTTTTTGTATCATAGATGTAACTTCTAATTCCTAAAGTTCTTTATCATGAAATTTTTGTTTCTTTCACAATCTCAATGATAGAATTAGAAGACGTCTTATTTCTTAACTATAGTTAATCTTCTTATACTTTTTCCCTCTTTCTGTTTTCGAAAAAAGATCTTAGATCCTTGCACCTTAAGGTTTCTTTTCCCATAAATCATTCTTCAACTTTTTGATAGACAGTCCCTTGTACCCTTTCTTTTCTCTTATATCCTTCATTTGCAAATCTTAAGTACCCCAAGGTGAAATATTTTCGATGGTGACTAGTTCATGGAAAATTAAACACAAGAGGAGGACACACTTCATGTTGTCTCTTTGATGGTGTGTTTTGTGCAAAAACAAAGGAGAATCTTTAAGTCATCTTTTCTTATACTATGAAACTACTTATGCTTCATGGTTGGGTAAGATTGTTGTCTTCAAGAAACATAGTTTAGGGGATGCCTTCTACAATGTTCCAATTGTTCTTGTTGGATTGCAACAGTGATGATGTCTTGGTATCACAAAGAGCCTCCATGGATGAAGGTTCCTAAGTTTCTGTTATACGGTAGTTCTCAAGTTTAGGGTTTTACATTTTGAATTTATATGGGATTGGACACATGACCAAGAGGTATGGTTGCTCGCCACGTGTCTCATATGGGGTTGTGGGCCGTTGGATAAAATCCAAAGTTGATCTTCTCTAACTCGATAAAGAGCATACTTGTTATTTTTTTGCCGAGGAAGGTGATCGAGGCCTCATAGTTCATGGTTTCATGCGTCAATCGACTTTGTATGATGGAGTGATTTGATTGAAACGAAATTTTCAATAAAAGAGTCTGAACTAGAGTTCCTGTAAATGTGGATTTATTTCCTAAATTAAGAATTAACCACAACTGTAGATAGGGAATCAATTTGGTATTAATACCAAATATCATGTATATTTATTCTTTCTTAATTTTGTTTTTTTCTAGAATTAGATGATTGTATATTTATAAGAGTAGATTTATTTCTTCCTTCTAAGTTATATAAAAATTCTCTCAATTTTCATAATAAAATACACAAAATATTCAAAACTCAAAGTAGATGTTCTCTTTCAATAAATTTTATGTTTCTTATTAAAAATTAACCAAAAATTTGTAAACAAAAAGATGTAGCATATGAGTAAATCCAACTTTTCACCATCTTCACTTTTTCTTTGTTACTTGATATTCTATTTATTTATTTTATTTGGTTTTGACATTATGTTAAGAATAATGTCCCACATTGATTAAGTACAATATTATAGTAGAGTTTATAAAAAGTGTAGGTGTCACCCATTGGGTTAATCTTTTGGGATTGAAATGCACATAATTCTTGTAGATTTAGATATGGTATTAGAGCTTCAATTGGACCAAAAACTTTACGCCTCACCTCACATAAAAAAATAAACCTTATAAAAATAAAAAAGAGACAAGTGAATCAAATAAAATATAGTATAATAAAATAGGTTAAAAAAACAAAGTGATTGAATTTACAATAGACAAAGACCCACACTTTAAAGGAAAATATTAAGAATAATGTCTCACATTGATTAAATACAATGCTATGATAGAATTTATAAGGAGTGGGGGTGTCTCCACCCATTGGGTTAATCTTTTGGGATTAAAAGGCAAACAGTTCTTATAGAGTTTCACACATTACCATGATATAGGTTTGGAGATTAAAAATGAGTTTTCTTTTATCATTATCAACAGAGAATCTTTAGAAAGAATTGCCAGACGAGAATGCAAACAAATGATTAAATGAGTCTTCCAGGTCTACTTGTAATAAATTTCTTAAGGAGCTAACTGTAATTATATATTCTCCCACCCATTATGGTCTAAATATTTCATAATTTCCATGATGTCAGATTCCTAAGAATATAATAACCCAAATACTCCAAAACTAATAAACATTTCGATAAAAAATTGAAAAAGTTCACAATGAGAGGAAGGAACGTCAGAAAATACAGCCATGTTCGCAGTGCATGTGTTATTTTTAGTTCTTACTGATAATATCAAGAAGTTCTTTTATTTTCTTATGGGCAGACATATATAATTCCAAATCTCATTTAGAATGTTCTCACTAGCAATTCTGATCAACCATAGGTCTCTTAATATAAATGTTGTTATCTTTCTTTCTTATTAATGATAAACGTTTGTATCAGTTACTTCATAGTGTTTTTACCAAATAGTTACTGATATTTTAAATTAGTAGAATTATTAGATTGATTAAAATACAATATCAATTGTACAAGAAGAAGCATGCTGACCTGAGAAACAATGACAAGTTGTTCACCAGCCTTTTTAGGAAGTTCCCTTAGCGCCCGTTCACATAATCTACGAGGCGATGTATTATACCAGTCTTCTCCATATTCATGAAGGTATGGTTGGGAGAGTGGGACGAAAACCAGGCCGGCAAAAATATAGTAACTAGGAAGCTTATCAAATTGTTGAACAGGAACCAGTTGTTGCAACTATAAAATTAATAAACTTCAGAAATAAATTATGATAAAGACATAATATCAATCAGAAGTTTAATTTGTTGGATCATTATGTTCATTAGTGTCCAAGAAATCATATTTTTGTTAAAAACTTAAAATTAGGAAGATGTAGCAATTAAATGTAAGTAGATCATTCTAGATTTGTTAGCGGTAAATAAACTGACAAGGGAGCAAGAATAATAACTAATTGACACTAGTCAAGAAGCTTTGGTGTGTTGTTAAAAAGTTACATGGTTGTATCATCATCAACAAAAGTTACTTGGCTGATATTGATCTTAAATTCCAGTACCCTTTGTTTAAAAAATCTACTATGATGCACTGAGAATGGAGGTGCATCAGAGACTGATGTACACCTAGGTCAATTGAACACAAGGTTTACTCTTATAACTCCACACTGACAAGGGAAACAAAATCTAAACAAACATAATTACAAGTACCATAACTTACTGGTCGAAGTGTAATAGCAAATTCATATTCTTCACCATCCCTCAGAACTCGAACTATAGATGTTTCATTTGGTTTCTTCATAGACACCAAGTGATCAAATGTTATTCGCTCTCTATTTCTGAAAGGAACTGAATTAAGCAGAAATCAATATACAAATTTGATAAGGGAATATCAAAAATCTAACAGAAAATCAACTCCCTAATAAAACTTTTCACGCAAACATCCTTATCCTATACTAAACCATCGATTTTCCTTTTTAAATCTTTGTTGCATCTCGGCTCACCCTTATTGAACTATTGAAAGAGTTTTCCCCGGGATGTAATAACCAAGTAATCTATTGCTTGCGGTGACGAAGAAACAATAAAGTAGAATCTCTTATTCATATCGAGGAATCTCTTATAATTAGAAGATGGAGCTAAATACCAATAACTGAACTTTTGAGCATCATAGAAATTTAAATACAACAATAAACCAGAACAGAAAATCAGTCTACAACACTAAACAGGAAAAGAATCTTATTGGATCAAGTTCTGTCAACTCAATCTCATCATCTTTGCATGTCCACCATGAAGTATAAAACAATGATGATAAGACATTGCAGAAACAAATAATCCACCGTTTACATATGGCAATAGACCAGATGCCAACCTACCCCAACCAAAACAAAGCGCAAAAACAATCAAGGTTTGGACTCAGCAAAACAAAGACTGCAGATGCATTTGACAAGAAATCAACTATTTGGCTGGAGACCTAGGATCCCAGATAAAAAAAAAATCTATCAGTAACCAAAAAACACAATTTTACTTTTTCAAATACTAGGCACATAAGCATGGCCTCTAAATTATCCCCCACACCCCTCCCAGACTCAAATGGGAACACAACATAAGATCTGAAAACAACTGGCTAATCTCCATGTTTCTAATTTTTCTTGTTATCGCTTGATTCATGGTCCAAAGCAAGAAATGGAACGACAAAAACCTTTTTCTAACTTCAGAGAGGAACCACCAACTACCTGTAACATAATTCATCTATACATTTTGCTTCTAAGTAACATAGTAAGCATTTTCCAGAACCTCTCAAAAGCGTGAAACCTTATTGTTATATAAGCCAAAGGCCTAACTCAACCCAATAAGATCTCATTGAGTTAAGGGTTACCCATACTTATAAACTACACTACAGCTGAACGCCTAATCGATGTGGGACAATATAATCCTTCAACACCCCCCCTCACATCGAACAGGAGCAACGAAGGCCACAAACCACGATGAACTCAGGGTCTAGCTTTGATACCATGCCCAAGGTCTAACTCAACCCAATAAGATCTCATTGAGTTAAGGGTTACCCACATTATAAACTGCACTACAGCCGAACGCCTAGATGTGGGACAATATAATCCTTCAACACTTATAATATGTGGAAAACCCTACTAAACTGAAAGCAATGACTAAATTATTCATACTATTAAAGCTATTTGCCAACACCTATCCAAAAAATGTTGTTTGTAACTTCTATTATTACCTTGCCATGTTCTAAAAAAAGTGATCAGAAATTAGAGGAAAACAAACTATGTTGAGAGTGTCAAGGAAAAAACTTTAACAATCAAACCATACAATGTCTTCAAGCAAGCTGGCATTTTCCCCTTCCATCTTTTTTTATAGAAAACATTATATTATATTAAAATAACTAATAATTATAAAGGTGCAAAGAGGACCAGTAAGAAAGCACCAAACTATACCAAATAATAGTTATATATCCCATAGATCACAAAGCTCCAACATCTAACTAGGATAAACAAGGTCCCCCAATTAATACTTGTGAGAAACTATGAATAATCTTTCAATCTTTTGAAAACTAACGCTAAAAATAAAACTCTCCCACAAAAAAATTGCTATCATTCTCATTATCATAAAAAAAACTCTCATATTCTTCTTCCCATTCCAACTCAGTGCCACTTGCTTCAACTATTTGAATAGCAAAAACATCAAACCATTAAAACGGTATATAAACTTTAGGTCTACTTGATTCTGTAAAACCATTTACACAAAATTAAAAACTAAAAAAAGAAGTAAGCTCATAATATAAGTATTGATTTTTCTACATATTGAAAGTAGATAAGAGATAATTTTTGGTTTTATGGAATTTATTATTACTTCACATTTCTCAAATATGTATTGATAGTTCCATGCAGCTAGTAGGGTTGCATCTTCAATTCTACAGTGTAGAGAGAAATAATTGTTTGTTTGTATATCATTTCTATCCCCATTCACATTAAATGAACCAATAACAAATTGTGTTTTCTACAATACTACTACGTCAAGCAGATTACTAACGAATAGAAAGTGACTACCTGTTCCATCATTTGCGATAGGCACTCCATCAAATGTAAGGATAATATCATCTTTCTTCAAAACTTTATGTGCATCTGAAAGGGGATTAATTTTGCTCACAAGCACCCCAGTCATCTCAGGGCGCATACGTAAATAGTTTCTAAGTTGTACATTCTCAGTAGGCTGGCATGACAAACCCAGGGAACAGAATCCAACATATTTTCCACTTTCTTCCACACCAGCTATAAAATGCTTTATTATTGGAACTGGAATTATATATCTGGTGCACATTTCAAAATGCAAGATAAGGAAGTCAAATGAAATTTATATTATAAAATAGCTACAAGTTAAACTACTTTGGAACGAAGCCTTCTTCAAGATTGATGTTCTTGCTTTGCCAACAATCAGCAGAGACTTAATGGGAATAACTTAATGACAAGCAACAATATGATTTTTCAACATAAAAAAATCAGATAGCTTACTTGACATTTTATCATGTTTCCACTATTTTAACCTCACTAAACTATATCATTAAATAATCAAAATATATTCTAATTTTTTAATAACTACATGGAAATGGGTAAATTTTAACATAAAAATATTTCTCTTGATAAGAAACACTTTTATTATTTTGAAATGTCCAAAAATTAGAACTTAAAATATAGGATAGACAAGTTTTAAGCATAAAGATGTCACTACTATATTATATTAGTGCAAACAAATTAAAGTTGAAAATCAATAGTCATAATGAGGGAAATAGTCCTCAGAAATTCAAATAGCGAACTCTAAATATCATAAACAAGATTCCAAAAAAAAAAGTCTTGAGGCGAGGCGACTGATGGGAGACTTGAGGCGAGGCAACTGATGGGAGACTTGAGGCTAGCGCCTCCTCTACTAAAATTTGAAGCATGCGCCTTTTACAGTGAAGTGTACGCCTTAAGGTAGCATGAAGCTTACAACTCTTTCATGAAATTACAAAGTACCAAATTGTGTTGTTTTTAAGTTAGACAATTTTTTTTAATAAAAAACCTAGTGACCCATTAGTTGAAAAAACGAAATAAAAACAAAACCAAAAAAATGAAGACTCTTAGAAGATAGAAATAGATGTAGCAATGAAGAAGAAGAAGAATAGGTGGATGAAGATGTTGACAAAGATGAACAAGACATTGGAATTAGATATGATGATGATTCAATGAATATAAAACTAGTAGAGATTAGGGTGTTGATAAGTGAGGGATTGAATTAGTAAACTCAAGAGATGAAAAGGAAAAAACTAACAATGACCAACATAAGAGTGTTAATGAGTGATGAGTAAAAATTTGAATTAGTATACTGAAGAGATGAAGATAAAAAAACTAATAATAACCAATATAATAAAGCATATTTTTTGACTTATTTGTGATTCATTTTTGAAACTTATTTTGTGACTTTATTTGAATCTTAACTTATAATTTACACATTTATATATATGGTTCATGACTTTATATCTAAATTACTTATGATATTCTTACATTTTATGATTTGTCTTAACTTTTAGTATATTTTTACTCTATATAATAGATTATTAATAATTTATATCTTTTTTTCGATTTTAAATGAGGCTTATGCCTCACACTGCCTTGGGGCAACCGCCTCGTCTCATTTGGGGCAAACTCCTCAATACCAGTTTTTGCCTTTTGGAACCTTGATCAGAACATCATAAATATTGTAAGAAAATGGATGTCTTGAACAAGATGTTCCTCTTTATAAGTATTAGAACTATCTTTAAAAATTAAATGCTTGACATTGTAATCATCCATCCTCAATGAGAAGTTTCCGTGAGAAGATCGACAGTGACTTATGCAAAAAGTCAGTCTTATATCAAGCTCAGGTAACATGTACCAATGGCTGATGATGGAAAAGAAGTATAATTCTGTTGCATGTGCAGTATCCAAACTAAGGGTCAACTGATAATCTGATCATCCACTCAAAATGACATGGTGATGTCAGGAACCCTAATAACAAATTTAAAAAAAAATTCAAATTCTTCACATATGGTCTAAAAAAGCATGCTAGTCATAAACTTTTAACACTAATAAATTAGTGTACATAAATGATTTGAAAGTTATGAAGTTATCAGAGGCACCACAAAAGGCCTTTTTTCAAAACCTAAACAGAGCATGCTCATGGTGCTAAGAAAAAGGATATTCTGCAGAAACAAAACTCACCCAATGTTCTCTGCACCTGAAAGGTTTTGAAAAGCCACACCAGCAACTTTTTTACGCATGATTGCTGGGCCACCGCTATTCCCAGGATTTATAGCTGCATCTATCTGGATTGCCATTAGCTGGGTTGCACCATGTACGTATTGTGTTGGCTCAACCCTTGAAACAACACCTTTGGTAATGGAAATATTGTCTCCACCTGCAACCAGAAGCAAAGGCATTATTTATTTTATTGGGGAGGGGGGCATTTCTCCTTTCCATTTGCATCTGTTTTCAATTAGCAAATTCCTTAAGATGAAAGCAACAGTTTCAGGAACCACCCTTCTAAGGAAACATTGTTAGAGACATGAATCTGGTGTGAAAAGGAAATACAGCTGGAATTCTGTTTTTGACTTTCGTTTAAAGGATGTTAGGTGTAATACAACGAATATAACCAATAAATGAAGTAGGATGGAGCCAAATCTAGAAACTTTTGTGAATTTAAATTTGTAATGTAAGAAAGTTCGATGTTATGAATACTAGAAGTGATGATAAAATGAAAGACCTTAGTTGAGCATGGAGACACTCCAATGAACAATTGTTTGCAAAAGCTGAAATATTGTTCTTCATCAAATAGGAATTTAATTGAAGATATTGAAACTTGTTCAAATGTTTTTGAATGCAGTGTGATCCTACCTCAACTAGTTTAGGAATGGCAGGGTCATTGGTTGCAGAAAATGGCATTAAACAAGATACAGGCACTTCAGGATTTTGAAAGGTAAATTTTTGTCTCTTATATGACACAATTTAACAAGATAATTTAGTTTGTCCTATTTCAGAAATGGTTATTAATTTGAACATTGGCAATAGTCAATCACAAATTTATTGTTACCCTGAGGATATCCCACAACGGAGACAGCTTCTTGCAGGGAAGGAACATCTCCAAGCTCCAGAGAATTCATACCCTCCCAGAACTCTTCACTTTCTATAACCAAAATGGCCAAGTCACATTCATGACCTACAGCTTTAACTTTTGCTCTATATTTGGACGGAGAACCATGCTTTCTTACAAGTACAAATGTCTGATCAGCTACTACATGAGCATTCGTAAGAATCATTTTTCCTGGGATTATAAATCCTGCATTATAATGAGAAGGATATCATATGGTTTTCTTTCTTCTTTTTTTCTTTTTTTCAATTATTATTTTATAACAAATTATAATATATTTATATATAAAGATAGCTACAAAATTACAAAATATGGACAAGCAAAGAAAGATCTAATCATAAGATAGTCTATTCTTTACAAAATCAAATACATATTCTTAAGATAAACAAGCTTCACAATTATAGCTTATATGAAATTGAGAATAATCTTTAAACACTTTTGAAATTGAAGTCCACAATAAAACCAAAAATAATACTCTCTTATAAAATTTTGCTATCATTTTCAGTTTCATCAAAAATTCTACTATTCCTCTCAATCTACAACAGCCAAAGAATTGCTCCTATCCCACAGCTCCACAACATTGTAGCCTTCATACTATTCCCATGCAAGTTTAAATTTTCTAACAAAGATTTGCAAGATCTTGGAGGCCTATCAAACACCCATGTTATTTTGTAACTTAAACCAAAGATTATGCGCAATTAAACAATGTAAAAATAAATGATAAATGTATTCTGAATTTCTTTTGCAAAGAGCACACCAATTAGTGAAAGACAAAGCTTTAAAAAACATTGATTGTATTCGATCCATTATATTAATCTTACCAAAAATAATAAGCCACTTCAACACCTTTACTTTAACTAGGACATTTCCACACTGAAACATAGTGATCAAAATCTAGTATATTAAAATCATCGACAAGAAACTCAAAGTAAGATTTAAATGAAAAATTACCAAATGACTCACTAATCAATATCTTTTTATTAATACTATTAATTCTGATAGTTATTCCTTCCAAACCTAACATCAAACTTATAAAATCATAAACCTCCCTATCATATAGATTTCTTCTAAATATGATATTCCAACCCTTTAGCAAAAACAACATGCTTAATGGGGCATTTTTATCCAAATCATAGACTACAACATTGGATATCTTATTGAAAGAGAACCATCATCCAACCAAAAACCTTCCCAAAATTGAATTTCTATTATGTTCCCCACCTTGTAACTCAAATTAAAAAGAACAAATTAAATTGTTTAGCAATTGTCATCCATTACTACAACTCACAGCCCACTCTCTTTAACTCAACCCATACTTCTAATAACTCTATGCCAAATAGAGTTTTCTTTAAGCGGAATCTCCAAAGCAACTTGCCTAATAATGTTTTGTTTCTTGTAATAATATTAACAATGCTTAATTTACAAGGTAATTTTTACTTCCTTCGCTAACATCTTTCCAAATGAAATCCCTCATTGATTTCTCTAACCTCTTTGCAACTTTCCTAACAATTAGAAGACTTAAAAAATTTGAATTTATCGAAGTTAACCCACCCGCTCTAGAGAAAAAGGCTTTCTTCCATCCTAGTAGCCTTTTTTTCAAAACTTTATATAACTAGTCACCAAAATGTGCAACTCATGGATTACCTCCACTAAGAGGTAGACCCAAATATTTCAATGGACATGTCCCAACTTCACACCCTAAAGAGTTGGCCAAGGAGACCACTTTCTCTTTAATAAAATTGATACCTAAGATACAACTTTTGGATAGATTGAATTGCAAACCAGATGCATAATAGAACAATTTAATCACCATAACAAAATTAGCAAACATTTCCTCGTTGCTAAAGAAGAAGAAAATAGTGTCATCTACAAATTGAAGATGAGAGACTTTAACACTATTTGTCCCAACACTCAGATCTTCCATCAAATTGAACTTATTTACTATTTCCATCAATCTACTTAGTCCATCAATTGCAAAAATGAAAATAAAAGGAGAAAGAGGATCTCTTTGCCTCAATGCTTTTGAAGCTCCAAAAAAATTTCTAGGTTTACTATTAATAATTAGTGAAAGATTCATGGAACTCAAACAACCCTTGATCCAAGTCCTACAACGTTCCCCAAACCATTTCTATTTCAACAAAAAATCTAAAAAATCACAATCAACATGGCTATAAGCATTTTCAAAGTGTATCTTGAATATCAAAGTTGCCTTGTTAGCCTTCCTATACTCCTCAACAACTTCATTAGCAATTAGAATTGCATCCAAAGTTTCTCCTTTTCACGAAAGCTGCTTGCTCAAGAGAAATTGTAGAATCATGCATCTCCATCAACCTTAGAGATAAAACTTAGCAATTATCTTGCATAAGCTAGTAACTAAACTTATTAGCCTAAAATCCTTAACTCTCAAAGCATTATCTTTTTTCGAAATTAGATGCACGAAAGTAGCATTAGTTCTTTTTGTTAACCATACAACCATTGAAGAATTCCCCAAAAACCTTCAACGATTCCTCTTTAACCATCTTCTAATTGTTGTGGAAAAAAAAAAGAGCAAAGTTAAAACCAACTAGACCTTGTGCTTTCTCTTTCAAGCACTCGAAAACAAATTTCCTAATTTCAATTTCTTCAAAAGGTCTTTTCAGTCAAGTTGCCCTCTCCTCTAATATGCATCCCTAATCTAGACCATGAATTAGTGGTCTTCGCCTATATTTTTTTTTTAGTATAAATTTTTAAAGAAAATCAACACTTATTCATTTTGTAGATCTTCTACTATACTTATCCCATCTTAAATTTTTCAACCATATTTATGTTCTTCCTTCCATTAGCAACATTATGAAGAAAAAAAATTGAACTTGCGTCACCTTGCTTAATCCAGTGTCTCTAGATTTTTATCTCATTCACAATTAGATCTTTCCTTTGCATTTTTTAGATTACATAGTTTGGATCTCATGGGCTCATTAAACTTCCATCTTTTTGGCATTTATCCAAAAAGAAATTCTATCTTCCAAAAATTTTCTTCTCTCTTTCAAATCATAAAACTCCTCGTTGCCTACCGTTTCAGATTTTATTTCAAGAAATCAATTTTTTTTATAAATTTATAACACCACCCCTAAATAGTAGCCTTTCTCCAACATTGTTGCTCCTTAATATTGAATTTTTTTATGCCCAAGCCACACATTCTCAAACATAAATGGAGTTGGAACTCAATGCTTATCTTATGTGCTCAAAAGAATAGGACAATGATCTAAAATTATCCTCTAGCAAACCTCTCATCTAAAATTAAATATGAACAAATTCTCCCATTTAGGTAGGAATAAAAATCTATCTAAGTTACGAGTGGGATTATATCTGAGATTTGACTAAGTGAACCTCCCACCCGAACAAGCTATTTCTTTTAATCTCGTCTCCTTAATGAAGGAATTAAAAACTTTCATGCTTCTAGTTTTTTTGTCCCCATTAGACTTTTCTGAAATAAATATTGCAACATTAAAATCACCTCTTACACATTAGTTAGGACCACACAAACCATACAATCCAGTCATCTCTTCCCAAAACTGATTTCTTTCCCTTTTCTTACAAGGCCCATAAACCCAAATAAAACCACCAATCTTCTCCTTCTTTTGGCCTAATTCGAATAGTGATAGAAAAATCACCAACTAATGACTCACTTACTTGCATAGTTTTATCATCTCAAATAATCATGATACCCCCAAAATTACCATAACATAGAAAATAGACTCATTCTTTAAAACAGAAGTTCCAAATACTACCAATAATTCTAAATATAACAAACTCTCTCTTGAACTCTTCAATTATAACAATATTAGGATTCAACATTCTTACATAATCCTTACGAACACGTCTCCACCTCCATTTTCCTAATCGTCTTGCACTCCAGCTCAAAATATTCATAAAGAAGAAGATTCACCCAAAGTATTATTCTCGTACTTTCTTTTATCATAATTGATCTCCAATTTTCAACCTTCGTAACTCCTTTAAATATTTCTTTTCCTTTTTACTTGACTCCTCCCTACTTAAACAGCTCAAATTTAAATCCATCTTTCTTGCTAAGTCTACTAAAGGCCTAATGTGATCCAAGCTATCCCTCTTCGTATTTGTGTCCTTCAACTGGCAATTGAAATTTGTGTTTTCTTCTTTATGCTTACAAGCTCTTTTTTTCTTTCTTTGAAATGGAAAAACTCTCTCTCTTTATGTGCCTCAATGGTGGACTCAAAGTTTCATAAGAATTTTTGAATATACACCAAAACCTCCTCTAAGTCTCAACCCTACTCTTCTCATCACTCGTAACATTATCATTTACTTTCAATTGTGAGTTAGAATCACTAATAACTTCTTGAGTAAAATCAAATCCCTCTTCTACTACATCCTTTTGATCTTAACTTCCTTTATAACCCCAAGTCTTCAAAACATTCTTCAACTTCAAGAGCTTCCTCTTCATTTTCACTTTTTCTCCCTTAAAACTAAGAACTGTTACTTCTTCTTCATGTTCCATCTCATTACTTCTCAATATATCATTACAAAAGTTATTACCTAGGGTTTTAATTACGGGGTAAATACTACAATCCACGTGATATTGGGTTAACTCAAAAATGAAAAAAATCTTGCCCTTGAAGCTCTTTCATCCATATCCTCCTTGATGTTTATGGTCTACGATGTTTTTCGACTAACAGATCTAGAGGTGGGGGTCGAAATGATCATAGGATTTGACATGGGATGGTGGTCAGGATCAATTATTGGTGGTTGGGTGGCTGTGAACTAGAAAAGTTTAGGGTTTGAGAAGAGTAAATAGAGTTTGGGCTAGTTAATGTCGACCGGTAAGGTTTTCTAGTTGTCGAGGACTACAATGTGATCAGAAAATTCATGGTGGTGGAAGGATGGATGGTTTTCAAGTGAGTAATAGTTGGATGAGTAGGTGTTGATAAACTCTAGAACATAATTTAATCAAAAATTGTTTGGGCTAGTTATTGTCGACTGGAAGGGATTTCCGGTGAACAAGGGTTGTAAAGATGGTTGGAAATTTTAGTGGTAATGGTTAGGTGGGTGGTTTTTGGGAGGGTAGGATTGGGTGGGTGGTTATCAAGGGAACTCCTATCTACCAATGAATCCTCTACTTTTCTCAATAGTTTGTCATGCTACAAGTTTTCTCAATATGTGTTTACATTTTTTCCTCATTAGTAGAGAACGTCGTGATTGTCGGATCAATTAGTTCAAAAGTAAGTCCAAATCCATATACCTCAAAGATCATAGTCTAAATTACATGAGAACTTTCCTTCCCTAAGGATCACTGAAGAATGAAACGCTAGGAACAGGGTTGTATCTAATGCTCCCATAAGCTGCTATTTTAATTACATTCAATGTTCCTCAAAATTTCGCAAAAGAAAAGAAAAGTTAAGATAGAAAAGTGTATAGAAAAAGAAAAAACAGGAATTTGTACTATTGTTACCCAATCATCAATGTATTGGATTGGGTTCGCTTATCAACTGCCCATAATAGTTCATAACTTAGTCAGTTAGTTCTAGCTTCAAGTTCATTACTTTATTTCCTGGGGTTAACTAAGTTTTATGCCCCTAACATATGGGATGAAATCCTAAAATGCCCAAAAAGTTTACTTAGTTGTATTATGCCCACAACGTTATGTGTAACGATTAAAACATGTCCCATCGATAACTACAATTTAATTTTTTAACAGAATTATATCACATATATTCTACATACATTTTCTTAAAGATATTATGGTAAAATCATATGTTTGGGTGATTGCAAACATCTAAAGACGTTTGTAATTGGTTACAAACATGTCCGATTTTAATGCATATAGAATGCACGTGATAATATTATGTTAAAAAAAATAAACGACAATGATCGATTGCACATATTTTTATCGTTATGGATATAATTGCAAGCACGTAAATTTTTTGGGCATTTTTGGAACTCACCTTATACGTTGGTGACATAAAATAAAACGTAGTTAACCCTTATTTTCCTACTACAACTTGCCCTTAAGCAATACGAAAAGCACTTTTGAGAAACAGAGAGTGGGATTTGCATATTCATGTCTGCTACAAACGGTTCCACAAGTTGTAAGTAGTAGCTCCTACGTACTTCTAACAAAACAGTCTTTTCAACACTCAATCTGCTACCAGACTCACCAAGTTAGTTTAAATGTAAATCAATTAACACCCAAAAATTATAAGCATAAAAATCACTATTACGAAAATCACATTCAAAACGAATAATAATGGAAACTACTTGAAGTAAAAACATACCAGAACCCATAGATTCACGCTGGGACTTGTTCTGCCAGGGAAGGAAGTAGTTGGGACTACTCGAAACCGTGAATATTTTCACAACAGAGTCCAACGCCAATTCTATCGCTGAAAACTCCTTTCTAGACTCAACACTATGTGATCGTCGAAAGCGTAAACGACGTCGCATAAGTTTGTAACTCTTGAGAGCATTCGGAGCAGTACAAGCAGCAGCATTGGACTCTATCGAGGAAGAAGAAAGTGGCCGAATCCCATTATCGCTGTCATCAACTAATGATGATGATGTTGATGAATAAGAAAACGAGTAGATGAAAGTAGCTGAAACTCCATTGTAAGTAATAATATTAGATGCAGTTGTGGTTGTTATTGGTGGTGATGAATGAAAAAGAGAGGTGTTATCTTTTATCAAAATAGAGGAAGAGGAGGAGTTGCGCCTTCGAAATGCACGGTGACATACGCGTAGCATGACTTTCAAGCCTATGAAGCAACAGTTGGGAAGGCGGAGGAACAAAAGGTGTTAGAGAGTAGGGCGGTGACTCTGACAAAGAATAGGGCTGAAACTCCTACAACGGGCCGAAGCGCATATGAAGGAATATTATTTTTATTCTTTTTAATTTTATTTGTATTAAAATTTAATTTAACGGTATAGAATAATATAGATCATTTAAAAATTAGATTTAAAATTCATCAAAGATCAATAAAAGATCCACCCTTCTCCGTGCAAGGAAAATCTAAAATGTTCGCATTAATGACTTTTTTTATTTTAAATCTGAACTATCTATAAAAAAAACTCAAAAAATATCATCCAAATTTCACACTTTCATAACAAAAAATACCAAAAAAAAATGGAAATATTATTATATATAACACTAATAAAATGAAGAAAAAAAAAGACAAAACCATATAAGTTCTTCATCAACCATCACCCTTAAAGTTATTTGAGAATCTTATATATTCTTAAGAAATATAAATAATTCATTAAATATTATAAAATAAATGATGCATAAAAATAAAATTATGTTGTTAATTAGTATGCCAACTTAATATATTTGTATTTTGTTTTAGGTCATTGATAGTAAAAGAGTAAAAAAAATTTTAACAATAATTAAATTGAATGCAAATAATTTTTCAAAATTTTGTTGGTCATCATGTATGGTCTACAAGTGAGCACAAAGATGATATTTTTGATTCATTGATTGATTATGTTTAGAGAATTGATTTAGATTTTAAATTATTTTACGTTGAGATTATATTATTAATGAGTTGTAAAGTCTTATAATTTATTGCATTATAATTTATTTTATTATGTAAAGCATTACATCAATTCATCTTACCTTAGAAGAAGATCAAACATATCAATATCCTAATGTACATCACAAAGCTCTAATTGTCTACCAAGTGTTTCTGTTTTTAACACAAACTGAGATTTCTAATGAACATTTAAACCTTAGCCAAACAGAACAAAAACCATAAACCACCGTGCTAACACATCGCTTAAAACAAACTACAAACAATAACAAGATCACACAAACACAGAAGCAAATCAACAAAGCACAACAAACAACAAAGAATAGCCTACACAAATCCAAAGCCAAAAATTAAATAAAACCACACATAAACACAAAGTTAAAATGAAAAGCACTATTCCACCTCAACTGTATATCAACCAACACATCTTTGCTAGAGGTTTCAACCCCCACACTAGTTCTTACGTTAGAAATATCCTCAAATTTCTCTACGTGTCCTCTTGCCACTACTAACAACTAAAGTCTTTCCAGTCATACCATTAGAGGGTTTCTCTTTACACACATCTTGACCACCAGTCTTCCTTACTTGCAATACCATTATCATTCCTAACTCCTTTGTGCCACTTACCTGCTTGTATAACATTATCAAGAGGAGGTTACTTTTAACCATACTCAGTTGAATGTGTAAATGCATCATCCACACCTGGACTAACACTAGCCACACCCTTAATGTTCATAGAAATAGGTAAATTAAAATCTACACGTAGCAAATATACACATCTTAGTCTCATGTATGAGCATGCCATAATGAAAGCAAAAAACACAACAAATGCTCATACCTTAGATCAAGCCAAACCACCTTAGAACTAAGTACCTTATCAAATAAGGAAATTTGCATTACAAGAACCAATACACGCCCAAGATTGAATCTAATTTTTATCCTTATTGATCTAGCCAAACCATTAGTAAGTGAATATTGGTTTAGTTCCAAAACTTCCCCCACTATTTCAGTAATTTTCTTAACAATGGAAATTCTCCTCCAATTAAGAGGCAAATCTTGAATTTGAATCCAAAATGGCGAGAAATCAAACCTTATGGATAAAAGACATATTCTTGGCTTAGTTTTGTTCACAGCCATTAAAGAATTATTAAAGTTCTATGAAGCTCTTTGAAGAACAAAATCCAAATCATCTAACACCATAAAAGAGAAAAGTAGTATGATATAATACCTTTAGCTTTATCCTACCTTTTCTCTCCTAAACTTGTTGAAAAACCTTTAGCAAAGAATCAAGATTGATGTATTGATTGTAAAAGACTTGAGCAGCAAGTGATATATCTAATTATTCTTGTTCTTCATTAATCAGCTCCTTAATTTTAAGAGTCAAATCATCCAAACCAAGTAAGACATTCTCCATAGTAGACAAAGCTTCACAACTAATATAGGGACACCAATAATACAACATAATAGAGAACGATATCCATAAAGTTCAAAAGCTCTAAGGAAGCACCAATTCAAAAACCACAACCCTAACTATTTGCCTTTTTCAAAATTCTAAGAAGAAACTAAGTGAATCAAAAATTAAGAAAAGCCACTTGAGTAAAAGAGATTAGGTTGATCAATTGCAAAACCTCATAGAATGTAATAAGATTTAAGGTAGAGTAGCAAAGTGAAATGAAGAATTTTGAAACCTTAGAAAAAGCACTTTCTTCCCCTGTTTGTGAGATTATTTTAAGGCAAAATTTTGTAATCAACCTCTTATTGCAGAGGTTTCAATAAGCCATAACACCTATTTTGGTAATTTCTATAATGGTTTATAGAAAGCTTAATGAACCAATTTTTTAATACTTATATAGGATTATTCTAACTTGTAAATAATGTAAGGTACATCTTTGCATTTTGAACCTTTAGATTTCTCCAAATTAATATTATTTGTTCAATTTTATTTAATATTGAGAGTTCTATACGTAGGAACAATTGCACATAGGTCAATTGTTCTTCCAATCCAAATAGGCATCTAGGACTTAGATAAAGGGTGCAAAGGCCAACTCATAGAAACTTTTCATGAGTTATATTCTAACTCAACCAACCAGGCCTCACAACATGAATTAAGCAGATAGTATAGCGAAAGTACAAAACAACATGCTTAAATCAACACACAATAAAAACAACCAACATATAAGAAATAAACAATCTATAGTAAACACATTAGTGATGATGTGCCTCATAGGCTCCTATTCAGGCTGGAAACATGCATAAACATGGAAAATATTTACAACATGTGAATCAGGCATACATACTAGAAAAGCTATATATGGGAATATATTCGGTAAATGATGCTTGTACTCTCACAACATGTAATCATACATTACACAACATGTAACAAGGTAAACCCATATAGAACCCCTACCTATATGGTAGCATTCTTGGGTTACTTATGGTAACCACTCAACAACAAATAATCCACTAAGATAGAATAAATAGATATAACTTTATAGACAAGTATAAATGAAAATACTTCTATCAATCGAGATTCCTACCCTAACTACCTATGCTACCCTCGCTTGTTGCCTGTATAACACATGATCTAAGTAGATCTAAGGTCATCCCTGAAACTCCATCACCAAGTGATGTGATCGATTATTTATGACTCTACTACCTAATATGCATATACGTTGCAACCCGTAACACCCAGCGAATACACAAAACATAAACATCTAGGCTTATTACCTATACACCATGTTGCAACCATGTAATACTCATCCAACACACAACATCATTCCACTAGCAAACAATATCTTAGGAATTCATATATATAAATAAGTTCAACCCAAAAACACAATTTTACTCACACAAACAAGATTCACAAATACCAAACAAACCCTTATGGTAATTGTGAATCGAAATGAGGTATCCACCTTAACACCGAGAGTAACTTCTTAAAATTATGTGGCTCTATACTAGCTAACCATATATTTTACCTCTCATTATAATTTCACTCAATCTCAATTTTTTTACACTCAACCTGATGTTTGAGAAATATGAGAGAATTCATAGATCCCCTTTGACGAGAGGGTGACGAGCACCCATACGAGGAAATAGGAATTCAACGGTGATAATGTTAGCAAGCAAGCAATGTTTCCTATAAGGAGAAACATCCAATCCCTAACTCAATAACCCAACACAAATAAAGTCCCCAACAATACAAATTATATGCAAACTAAGAAAGTGAGTATGTGTGACATGTAAACTAAAGCTATATCCTAAGTGATATTGAGCCACTAGTAATCAACCTTACAAAGGACAGATAGAAACATCAAATAAAATACAGATACTATATTTTGCACATATGAATGCCACCATCAAAATGACAAGACTTACAAATACCAAATGATTTATTTTAGTAACCACCTACCATGTATAATAGGTATTGGGATATAAGATATATCCTCTGTAACACAAAAATTTTCTAGTTATATAATGAATGTAGGTTTTACATATTATTCCAAAACAATGTGTATGGCATTATAGATTCTTTTGGAAAAAATGTATATGTAAAACATTACATATGTTTTATAAAAATATATAATGCCTTAAATATGCTCCTTAATATCTATTGAAAGTTTTGTAGAGTCATTTGATCAACTGATGACTCTATGAAAATAGAGTCATTAGCGCACTTTTTCACTTAATATTTACTTGTTTTATTTAATAAATAGTATTTTTGTGGCTAAAAAATTAAAATATAAACTTTTGGAATTTTTGGGATTTTTCTGAAATTTTTATGAATTTTTAACGCATGGTCAATCATAAGCTGCCACATGGCATGCCACGCAAGCATAGGAGCTAACTAAGCAAGCCACGTGGACGCCACGTAAGCACGGAGAGCGAATCACGTTGCACTGCGTGTGAGGAGGAGAAACATGCACCACGTGTCAGCATGACATTCAATCTAAGTTCGGAAATCAGTCAACGTGTTATGACACGTGTCACCACGCTATTGCTCGAAGCGCTCCACCTGTGTGCCACGCCATCCGTTCCCATGAATCACGTCACGCCACGTGGTGCTGACTCGGTGAAGGTTGACTCTGACCGGTCTCCCCTGCCACGCGTCTCTCTCTGATTCGCCCAATAAACTTCTGATGCCACATGTCACGCTGTGATTGGCTTAAACTGTCAGTTTTGCTTGTTTTGATCGTAGCCCTTGATATGAAGCTGATCGGACGGTCCAAATCATACCTGAGCTTTATTTAAGCCCCTAATCACTCCATAAACCCTAATTTGCCTCCATTAGCATAATTTTGGTCAGTTTTTAGAGCTAAAAAGAGAGAAAAATACAGGGAAAAAAAACGACACAATTTTGGTGGAGATTCAAGAGAAAATTAATTATACAATTCAAGAGATTGATTGTATTTCTTTTTCTACTTTTTTCTTTGTTAATTTTATGTCTTCCTTTATGAAAAATATGAGCTTTATGAACACAATTATGTGTAATTAATTTATTAATCTAGGGATCTTATGAACCCAATTTTTCACCATGTGATGATCTAATATTTTTTCTCAATTATAATATTAATTTAATTATATTATTTAAACTAATTTTTGTGCTATTAATTGTTTGGCCAACAATTTATCTATAGAGGCAATTAAATAGATTTGAGAAAATTATTTAATTATTTGTCTTGATTAAATAACATGCATAGTTTCTAGGCAGAGATGTATGATTCTTATGTATGTGATCCATAATTGATGAACTTAATGAGTAGTATGTAATTTAATTGGCATGAGAGTGTGATTAAATTAATTACTATATGATGTGTAGTTTACTTGAGAGAGGAATACATGTTAGGTTAGATTCAATTGATCATGTAATTAATTGATATTATATTGAGGGGATTTTAGTGATTCACATGTTTAGAAAATTGAGGGATTAAGTATTCCTAGATATTTTCTCATATATCTTTTTAGTCACAAAATCTGATTTAATTAATTATTGCTATTTACTTTTAATTATTTTAATTGTGCTTTCTTAAGATATAAAAACACCAAAAAATTTGATTTTTATTATTTTTAGTTTTAAAAATTAGTTTCTAAAAAAAATAATCTCCGTGGGAACGATATTTATTTATCATTATATTACTTGTTACGATGCGTATACTTGCGTATTTATTGCACACACAATTTGTGTTGCAATCATCAACACAATCCAATCTACAAGTATACAAGTTGTGCAAGCAATATAATGTGTACATATATCAATCCTATAAAGAGTTATATAACTTATAATTGAACACCAAATAATTACTACTAATACTATATGAACAATATAAAATTATAAAAGCTAAAAATAAATGACAACTAATTTTAGATCACAACATTCAAATACTACGAAGATATAGGAGAAAATGATATAAGAATATTTAATCTCCTAATTTCTTAATATGTGAATTACTAAAGTTCTCCCCAATATAATCATTAATCAATTATATGACAAATTGAATCTAACCTAGCATGCATTCCTCTCTCAAATACATTACATACCATATAGTAACCTAATTGCACCCTCATATCAATTAGATTTCATATTAATCATTAAGTTCATCAATTATAAATCACATACATAAGAATCATACATTTGTGTTTAGAAACTACGCATGTTATTTAATCAAGGCAAACAATTAAATAACTCTCTCAAATATATTTAATTTTCTCTATAGATTAATTTTTGGCTAAACAAATAATAGCATAAAAACGAGATTAAATAATATAATTGAATTAAAATAACATTTGGGGTAAAATATCAAATCATCACATGTAAAAAATTAGGTTTATAAGACTCCTAGATTAATAAATTAGCTAGACATAATTATATTCTTAAAGCTCAAATTTTTCATAATGAAAGTCAATACAATCGATAAAGAAAGGAAAAGAAAAAGAAGAAGAAGAGATGCACTTAATTTCTTGATTTGTAGCACTAATCTTCTCTTGAATCCTTCACAAAGTTGTGTCCCCTTTAATCCTCTCTTGAACTGTTGAAGTCTGCGTAGCCATGATTTTCTCCTCAAAACACGCTTATTGGGAGGGGCTATCGCAGACTTATAACCAGCATTTAGCTGGTTTAACTGGGCGATGTGTGACTTCCAACACTCTCCCTCACATCGGCCGGAGTACCCTCTACCGGGGGTGACTCTGTAGATGATTGGGGTATGACCGGTTGGTCACACCGTGACCCCCAGGTACCTGCTTTGATACCATGTTGAAGTCTGTGCAGCCATAATTTTCTCCTTAAAACGCGCTTATTAGGGAGGGGCTGTCGTAGACTTATAACCAGCACTTAGCTGGTTTACCTGGGTGATGTGGGACTTCTAACATGAACTATTTCTCTTCTTTGAAACTTCTAAGGTTTTTAATCTTAATTATGTGTTTTTATGACCTCCCTATGGTGCTTTAAATAGGCAAAAATTGATCCTTATTAGATTATGATTTGTATTACTATAATCCAATGGTTGAGATAGAAAGTTAGGATTTAATTTTATACTCACACATTTTAATCCAAGCCACATAATCGATTGAGCCTATTCTCGATCGATCTAGTAATGACCCCTCGATTAATCTACTTTTTTTTTTCGATCAATCCAATTGTAAAAAATTGATCAATCCACTTCCTGGTCGATCAATCAACCCTATAATTCTATATTTATCCTCATTTTTGCCTATTTTTGTTCTATTTGATATCTTTTCACCTACAATATCATATTAAATGAAAATTAAGCTTTTTCATGATATTTTAACATATAACAAGGCAAATAAGTAGTTTAGAAGTTGATAAATAACTCAAATTTCATAGAGTTATCACACACCTAAACTTAACTCTTTGCTTGCTCTCAAGCAAATCCAAGTCTATCTAGCTAAAATAATATGGTTAGCACATTCATAAATATATATCTATCAATACATGTATGTTTAGTAAGAATTTTCCCCTTAAAAGTTAAACAATTCCATGAAAAAAAGATTCATATATTCATCAATGAATGTTTCATTAATGCAAGGATATCCAAGAGTTTTGACAAATTGATCTGTGCATATGTTGCACGTGATGTCATCCACTACACTCATGAAATTACCTTGTATGAGCATACTAATCAACTAAGTCTTAGAATAAGTTTCATAGGCCTACTCTTCACACCAATCTTTACTAATGTAAATATGCACTTAGCTAAAGATCAATAGGGTTTTACATGCTTGTAGTATAAAGTTTAAGTAGGGGCAGATAAATGGATATATTTATGCTTTTTCCATACCTTAGCTCTCTATTTATTCATCATGCAAGATTTAACTTCAATTGAGCTTTCATTTAATATTTTTGTGCACCCTATTTTACCATTCTTTTCATTCTTTTATTCTACATCTCTTCTTCACTTTCTTTTCTTTCTTTTTTCTTTTTTATTATAATTTTTTTGTCACATAACACCAAACTTCTTTTTAATTTTATTCTTTTTGTTTTTTATTTAGAGAGATAATTATGTTGAGAGTTTTTTTTATCGATGTCAAGAAATATGATGCTTTTACATTTCACCATGTTTTATAACATAACATATGATTACATTTTTCATACAAGCTAAAGGTATTAGGTTAAATTTAATGTTTATTGGTTAGGCTAAAAATGTGGCTTAAAGATATGAATGGTTCTTAGTAAGGCTTAAATGTAGGGATGGGCAAAAAAATCGCAGGTTCAATTTTTAACCATTTAATTTCGAGGTTGGGTTCGATTTCGGATAAAAACTGAACATAAAGGAGCGGGTACGGTTCGGTTACAGTTATACTCAAAATCGTACCCGCCCGTACCCAAAATTAATTATATTTATTTAAATAAATTATATATTAATTAAGATTTACTTGTTTTTAACTTAATATATAAACCTAATTTATCAGATTACTCATTACTCTCTCCGCGCCTCTATTTTTTCTTAATATTATTCTCAGTTTCTCTCATTTTTCTTCCATCTTTCTTAATCTCACTCTCAGTTTCTCTCATTTTTCTTCCATCTGTAGATCTGATCAGTTCTTTCACAATTCCGCGTCGTCGCCAACCACATCGCAGCCGTAGTGGCCACGTCTTCGGCGATCGTTGCCAGTCGCTGCGTCTTCATCGGTCTTCACCAATCGCTGTGTCTTCGCCAGTCATCACCAGTCGTTGCGTCTTCGCCAAACGCCAGTTCCTACGCTGTGTCGTCGCCATTCACAGCACCAGCTGTCACTGCCTACAATGCCAGTCATCTTTGTCGCTCATCAGGTAAGTGTTTCCTTTTCTCGTATGAAGCAAATCTCTTGGTGGCTGTCTGGCTGATACATGGTTATTCTATTTTGTGTATGGTTAATATCACTACTATGATATTTTTGCTACTCTATTTCTTAATCACCTGTTCGGGAGTTCATACACATGAAATTACTATTAATAAATGTAACATTAGTATATACTTTAGTTTGATGTTAAAATTTAAAATTGAGGTCACTTGTTATCGTAATTTTTGTTTGAAAGAACGAAAGATGTCTAGATGGAGTCAGATAGCTGTATCAGACTCATTGAAAACGGTGTTTATGTTTGGATGGACTTGGTTATCTATATACTGAGCATGTGGATGATTTGGTATAAGTGGAGTGAGTATTTCATGCGTAGATTTTGATGGGTAGTGTTTCTTTGTGTGTTTTCTGGCTAGCTTCCGTCATTGATCACTGTTCAATCTTTCAGGATCCTCCAAGTACTAGAAAAACCACAAGCATACTGGTTCTTGCTCATGAGCTGTTAGGACCAAATTATAAAGAGGTGGTGTTAGAGCCAAATGCTTCAGATGACATGTGGGGTAGCTTTGTGACCTCTCGTTATTCAACCTTGAATGTTGTTCTTTTTTCTTTGACTGATTCACTATCCTTTCTTTTTAGGGGTATAGATGTCGTTAGGAAAAAAATTAAAATGTTCACCCAAAAGAAAGTGACATTGCCCCCTGGGCGTCACAAGGTAATAATATTGGATAAAGCTGACAGGTAAATACTGCTGACAATATTTTACTTAATTGATTTTCAAAATTCAAGTTCTTAAGGAAGATGGTCCTTTGTCCATATTGGATAAAATCAGCATGACATCTGGAGCGTAACAAGCATTGCGGCGAACGATGGAAATATATTCAAACACCACTCGCTTTGCTCTTGCATGCAATACTTCTTCTAAAATTATTGAGCCCATCCAGAGTAGATGTTCCTTTGTTCGATTTTCTAGACTATCTCATCAAGAGATACTTGGTCGCATAATGGTGGTTGTTGATGCAAAAAAGGCCACAAATACTCTTTTTGCTTGAGGATATAATAATGGATTGTTTTATCTGCAAGCTGACAAAGATAGTTGTAGGTTTTAAAAAATTTCTAGTTGATTATCAGGTATCAATGTTTCTTGATGAACAATTAATTGCTAGGATGGTTTTTCTAAACATTAAATCAATTTCATGTGAACATTATGGTTGTTTTGTTTGTAAAATAAAGGTTCCTGATAAGAGTCAAATTATTGCATTTTTGTTATGATTTAAATGTTGATATTTGTGTGAAAATTGCATTTATTTGATTATTTAATCCACAAATATCATTTCACGGGTGTTTCGTGTTTAAAGTGCAATTTCAGGTAAAATCATGATTTTGGAGAAGTTTGGGACAAAGTTCAATGATCGGGATTGAGTGAAAATAAAAAGAAAACAAAGTTTCAAAATTTGGAAATCCCGTCGCCGGCTAGATTATTCTCGCCACTGGCGAAAATCTTCCCGAGAGCACAAAATTTGGCAAATGCATCTAGCCACCGGCCACATTATTTTGGCCGCCGGCCAAAATCGAAAACCCAAAAAAATTTATTTTCCAGAAATCTCGCCGCGGCGAGAATAATGTCGCCGCCGGCGAGTTTCGTCTGAAAACATATTTTTTTGGTTGTTTTGTTCCAAAATTGCCCCCCAAACCCTAGATCTATATATACAATATGATGGAGAAAGAGGGGGACAACAAAGAGAATAGATCTGAGTTATTTTTGGAGGAGAAAAGACAATTTTGGAGAGAAAGTTTGGAGAAGCTTGAAGGATCATCACCATTGTTGCTACCAAGTCTTCATCTTCAAGAGTTTTTCATCTCTTCTCCTTAGCCTTCATATTCTGCATTTTATTCAGATTTGTTATTCATGAATTCAATTGAAATAATGGTTGTTCTTATTTCCGTTATGAACTAATTCATTTTTGCTAAGGCTATGATGTAGTTGAATCAAGGAAATCTGATTTCTTTTGTTATTGTTATATGAGTTCATTGTTTTCAAGTTGAGTGTTTATTTCCATGCTTAATGCTTTTAAATTTCTGGCCAAGATTTAGATGATTAGTTGCACTATATTGAGACCGAGAGGAGATATGTAATGAATGCTTCTTGTGATAAATACCGTATGTTGAATGCGAGTGTGAGAACTAATGCATGATGTATGTGGTTAATCTAGAAATTTCATAAATCTTACTTGTGTGTTGCTTTGTATTAGTGATTTGTGACTGTGTGAGTAAAATTGTGCTTGTGAATGGTGAGTACTCAAGGTGATATTTGCAAATAGGTTTATATGTTGAGCCATATATCAACTTGTAGTTTCTTTCGTGCAACTGTTTCTTATTCAATTTACACATGACTGATATTTGGTTACTGATCACACCATTTTGGGTGGTATGGGCTTTGGAAGAGAGCTAGATTTTTATGTCAAACCATGTTGTTATAGGGTCAACAAGTGAGAGTATCATTAGGTAGTTAGGGTAGGTGTTTTGACTGATAAAGGTATTTGGATTTATACTTTACTATCGAGTTGGTATATGTTTATAGTTTTTAGTAGATTGTTTGTTATTGAGTGTTTTTCTTAAACAACTCGAGGATGTTACTATGTAGATAGAGTTTCTATATGGGTTTACCTCATTATTTATGGTGTTATGTATGCTCAAATGTGTGGCTAGTATAATAAAAGTTTAAATTATGTATGTTCTTATATACTGAAGTTTAAACTTTGATTAGAAAGCTTCTATTATTCATCACCTACTTTCCTCTTACTAAATTCTTTATCTAATTCTTTATTACTACCAGCTCTCTAAGTATTGTATAACTTATATGCTACTTGTGTCTGGCTATATGTGATTCATGCATTAATATAAGTGATAAGTTCTTAAGGAGTCGATATCTTCTTAACCTGATAGTGTATCAGGTCTTGGACTCCTTCAATGTTCCTATCCATGTTTAGATTGCTGCATTAGTCTAATTTGAGTTACTATCATGTATGTGCTAATATACTATATGTAGACTTTGATTAAAAAGCATATTTGTAATATGTTGTCGCATGCCTTTTTTGCTTTCTTTTTATGCATGCCTATAACTTTCTAATCATTGCTTATGCTATAGTAAATTAATCTGTCTACTTTCTAAATAATTTATATTACTTATGTCTATTATGTGCATGTGAGTTCGGTATGAGTCTCTAAGGAGTTTTTATCTTTTTACCTTGGTTGTATCCCAAGTGTTGAACTCTTTAATTGGTTTACTATGTTTAGATTGATCACATGTTGTGAGAGTACGATCATCAATTACTAAATATGTTCTCATATATGAAGTCTTGAAGTTTTGTTTAGTATGCATTTTTATCTCACTTGTTGTTAGTTGTTTTCCATGCATATGTTTGTTACTAGTTTAGACAGGACTGTCACTAGTATGTTTACTATAGTTCATTCTTTCTTACTGTTGATAGTTTTTATTGTGTATTGAATTGAGAATATTTTTTGTACTTCCACTTTGTTAATTAACAATTAACATTATAAGCCCTACTTGGCTAAATTAAAGATTCTATGAGTTGGCGTTTACACCTTTCATTTAGGTCCTAGTTACCTATTTGAGTCGGAAGAACAATTGTACTTCATGTAATTGTTCCTACGTATGAGAATCTTTAATTTTAATCTCACCTTTTAATTTAATTACTTTTGATTAATTTATTTATTTTTCTTATTACAAACAAAGCCACCCAATTTCGTAAATAATAGTTAATATCTAAATCCTTCTACGAGAAACACCTTTACTTGTTTTGTGCTCATGCAAAACATTTTGAGAGCATAAAAGTAAGGTTAAATTTGGATTGTGTTAATGGGCGAGATGACTATGCATTAGAAGTCCAAGTGTTCGACTTGATTAGAGCTATTTTCGTGTTGGAGGCAGAGAGGGCTTGAAACGATGAATTGTGAAAGAAAAAACCACAAAAAAGGTTTTAAAATAATATTTTGCTAGTTTTGAACCATCAAAAAATCATTTTTTTAATATTTTAGTAATAAAATTAGCAAGTTTGGATAAGTAAAAAAAATTATCTAATTTTGTGAATACATAAAAACACTATTTTTAACCCGTTTTTTATAAACCGATGGAAACAAAGTGAGAAATATATATTTTTTGTAGTAGTGTTTAAGACTAAGTCATATGAAAAAATATTTAGTTTGTGAGTTAACTAATAAAACTTAACATAAAAATTTAAGGCTAAGTCATTTGAAAAAAAATCTTTGGTTGGGAAGGATAACCACTAAAACTTAATATAAAGGTTTAAGACTAAGTTATCGGTAAAAGTTTTTAGTTTATGAGTTAGCCACAAAACTCTAATAACAAAGGTTTAAGACAAAATCAACGAAAAAAAAAGTCTTTAGATTGTGAGTTATCCAATAAACTAAAAAGGAAAGTTGTGACTGATCTATGAAAGTCATAAGGTTAAAGACTTCAAGGTTAAAAACAAATTTACGTAAAATAAATATTGTAATAATTTGATACACTATCTAATAAAAAAAGTTTAAACAAAACTAACTAAAAAAAAGTATTTAAATTGTGAGTTATCCAATTAACTCAAAAGAAAAGTTGTGACTGATATATGAAAGTTACAAGGTTAAGGACTTCAAGGGTAAAAACAAATTCAATCGTACAATAAATATTATAATAATTTGATTTATATGATGGATTACTTTGTTAGAAAAGTTCCAATGGTTGTTTGTTTCTCTTTTTACTAAATATAGGTTTTTCAAATTGAAATTCTAGTATAATTTATTAGTATTGTATTTGAGTTATTGATTACTTCAATGATAATACATGAAACTTAAATACTATTAAAAATGACCTATGTGTTCCGTTTTAGATATAAAGTCAGTAATAAATATTTTTAACAAAATGTTTTATGACATTAATAAAATATCTTTAAATTAAAAATAAACTTATTTAATAATTAGTTCATTATTAATTATTATTTATAAAACAAAACAATCTAATTCAATCGGTTGTTTAGTAAGTATAATTAGGGAGAGATAGATATACAAATTTGAATTATAATAAATTTGGATTATTAATTAACATCCTTAATTAAACTAACAAATTTATTAATTACAGAGTTATTATATTATAAAATTGGATCTGAACTCATAAGTTTATAGTATAATTTTACCCAATAATATTACTTAAGTATTTTACAGTTCATAAGTAGAATTAGGTCAAAATGTTTGTTGACCTCTAATCAAATTTTTGTAATTGAGTAGCCGTGTTTCTTTAATGAACAATTATTCACGATTCAATTGCGCGCAATTATGTAAGCCCATAATAACTAAACAAATGAACTAGTTTTAGACATCTTGAGCGGAGTGAATGTATTCCATATATGTGAGTAACATTGCCAGCCACCTGTGTACCCCTTTGACTCCAAGATAAAAAGATATCTAATCTAACAACTTGCTTTCTTCGAGTAAGGCAAAAGTAATAAGGTCATAGATAGAAGTCAACTATCACACATGGTAAAGATAATGTACATTTGATCATCTCATGAAAGTTATCGAAATAGTTCTAGTCTTATACAGAGTGCTTACGGTAGGAAAGAGGTGTTAGAGTCTCAATACAATCCAGAAACGTTTAGAAAACCATATGAACTCATAATTTAAATGCAGCAGAAACAAAATTGGATTGAAAACATACCTCCTATCATTGATCAAATTTCAGCACTTACACGAGAATTCCAATGGATTTTCTATTTGATGCTCTCACTGGTTTCTCACACTTATTCTCTGTGTATTGATAGTGTATCTGAATTGTTGTAGTTAATAGTGAGAGGACCCGATACTTTATTAAGGTTCTTCCATCAAGAATCTCGTTCGGTTTCAGAACCGACGTACGATTTCGACAAAACCAAACCATCACCACATTTCACTTAACATTGTACCACTCTGATTTACATTCTCAAACTTGGTACAAACGTTAAGCAAAATTCTCTTGAGTAACAAAATACATAAATCATAGCGATAGGTCCTCTAAGAGCGATTATTATCTTCCATGTATTACAATATATTTAGTTTCTTAAGTGCTATACTTTATGTGGTAACGAAACTTAATGAATAAATCCTATATTTATTCTTGGTCCAATAAAATATATATATATTCTCAAATAAATTAAGGTGCACATGAATATGAGAAAATATCACAATACATAAGAGTTTCATTAATAAATTATATATATACATTTACAAAGTGGAACCAATTCCCATTTTCTCTACATGATCCTTGAATTTCATTGGTGGCATGCCTTTAGTCAAAGGATCAACAATCATCAACTCAGTGCTCACGTGCTCAATGACCACTTTCTTTTCCTTAACACATTCTCTTATGGCCAAGTACTTAATGTCGATATGCTTACTACGACTATCACTTTTGTTGTTCTTAGCCATAAATACAACAGTTGAGTTGTCACAGTACAATCTTAATGGCCTAGAAATAGAGTCAACTACTCTAAGCCCGAAAATGAAACTCTTCAACCATACACCATGCGATGTGGCCTCAAAACATGATACGAACTCGGCCTCCATAGTGGAAGTAGTAGTCAAGGACTATTTCCCACTCCTCCAAGACACAGCTCCACCGACAAGCATGAAAATGTAACCAAATGTTGATTTTCATGAATCAATACAACCAGCAAAGTCCGCATCGGAGTAGCCAATTACTTCCACTTCATCGGTTCGTCTATACATGAGCATATAATCCTTGGTTCCTTGTAGGTACCTCATCACTTTCTTTGCAACTTTCCAATGGTCAACACCTGGATTACTCTGATATCTCCCTAGCATCCCAATAACAAATGCAATGTTAGGTATGGTACAGACCTGAGCATACATCAGGCTTCCAACAGCTGAAGTATATGGAATGGTTTTCATTTGTTATCTTTCAAAATCATTCTTTAGGCATTGGTCTAAATTGAACTTATCACCCTTCACAATGGGAGCAACACTTGGTGAACAATCATTCATCCGAAATCTCTCTAAAACTTTATTGATATAGGTTTCCTGAGATAAACCCAAGACACCTCAAAGTCTATCTCTATGGATCTTAATGTCAATGACATAAGATGCCTCACCCATATCCTTCATATCAAAATTTTTAGAGAGGGATTGTTTTACCTCATGTAGCAAACCCCTATCATTAGCTGCAAGCAAAATATCATCCACATATAGCACCAAAAAACAAATCTTACTCCCACTAACCTTCTGGTATATACATTGATCCATGACGTTCTCTTCAAAACCAAATGAAGTGACGACGTTATGGAATTTCAAATACCATTGACGGGAAGCTTATTTTAATCCATATGTGGATTTATTAAGCTTACAAACCAAATGCTCACCATCACTAGAGAAGAATCTTTCAGGTTGTTTCATATAAACCTCTTCCTCTAGGTTACCATTAAGGAAAGCCGTTTTCACATCCATTTGTTGCAAATCCAAATCATAATGGGCAACCAATGCCATGACCACACGAAGTGAATCTTTCTTAGATACATGAGAAAATGTATTCGTGTAGTCGATTCCTTCCCTTTTAGTGAATCCTTTGGCAATGAGTCTTGCCTTATGTCTCTCAATGTTGCCTTGTGAGTCTTTCTTTGTTTTGAAGACCCATTTACATCCAATGGCTTTCACACCATCAGGCAACTTGACGAGATCCCAAACTCGGTTAGATGCCATAGAATCCATCTCTTCTTTCATGGCATTGTACCATAAGTTCGAAACCTCAGAACTCATGGCCTGTGAAAACGTCTCAGGATCATTTTCGGCTCCAACATTATAGTCACATTCTTGTACATACACAACATAATCATTAGAAATCGCTGATTTCCTTACTCTAGTAGATCTTCTTAATGTTGCATCAACATTCTCCTGAGGAGCAGGATCATGTTATTCAACTGGTTGTTCAACAGTTGTAGGCATCTGTTGAACTTCAACATCTACTGGATCAGGATCAACAGCTTGTGGTACTTCCAAGACTGGTTCTTCAACACGTGTTTGTACTCGAGGCGTGTTGTTAACAATAACGATCAGTCCATTACTTAAAGTGGCATATTGAGCATCTGAATGATCTTTCTCAAAACCAATGCCCTGGGATCGATCGCTCCCACTAATCAAGTAATTCTCAAGAAATTTTGCATTTCTTGATTCCACAAACCTAGTGTTGTGAGATAGACAGTAAAATCTATAACCTTTAGACCGTTCGGCATATCCAATGAAATACCCACTAATGGTCCTTGGGTCCAGCTTTTTCTCTTGTGGATTATAAATCCTCACTTTATACGGGCATCCCCAAACGTGCATATGTTGCAAACTCGGTTTCCAACCTTTCCATAATTCAAATGGTGTCTTTGAGATAGCCTTGGTTGGAACTCGGTTTAATATATACACAACCGTCTTTAAAGCTTCAATCCACAAGGATTTAGGATGATTGGAGTTGCTAAGCATACTCCGCACCATGTCCAATAGTGTTCGGTTTCTTCTTTTTGCTACACCATTCTGGTCTGGTGAACCAGGCATAGTGTATTAGGCAACTATCCCATGTTCTTGAAGAAACTTAGCAAACGAACTAGGCACTTGTCTATTCTCAGTGTATCTACCATAATATTCACCACCTCTATCTGATCTCACGATCTTTATTTGCTTTCCACATTGTTTTTCTACTTCAACCTTAAAGCTCTTGAAGGCATCCAATGTTTCGCTCTTATTATGAAGCATATAGAGATACATATATCGAGAAAAATCATCAATAAAGGTGAAAAAATATTTCTGACCTTGAATGTCTATGTCTGGACAACATATATCTGTATGTATGATTTCTAATATGTTTGAACTCTTATTGGCACCTTTCTTTGACTTGTTAGTCTGCTTTCCCTTAATGCAGTCCACACATGTCTCAAAATCAATAAAATCTAGAGTACTAAGTACCTCATCTTTTACTAATCTTTTAATTCTTTCTATGGAGATATGTCCTAATCTCCTATGCCATAACGTAGAAGAGTCATCGTCAATAATACACCTTTTAGTGCCAGCTTGAACATGCATAGCGTTATGAGTGGCATTATTTCGTAAATTAATGTAATAAAGACCATCAGACAAAATATCATTCCCAACACAATCAGATTTATTAAATAAACTGAAAGATGTTTCTGAAAAGTGAAAGGAATAACCATAAGGTACAAGTCTTGAAATTGAAATCAAGTTTCTAGAGAAACTTGGAACATAAAAGGTCTTTTCTAATTTTAAAATAAAACCACTACTTAAAATCAAACTGCATGTCCCTACAACCTCCATATGTGAGCCCATCTTGTTACCGAATAAGATGTATTGCTCACTTCCCACTGGCTTCCTTAGATTTTGCATACCCTGTAAGGAGTTTGCAACATGGATTGTAGATCCAGAATCAATCCACCAGGTGTTAATATTAACATTAACCATATTAGATTCATAACAAACAAACAAGGTTGGATTACCTTTATTCTCAAGCCATTTCTGGAATCTGATACAATCCTTCTTCATGTGTCCCTTCTTTTTACAAAAGAAACACTTGGATTCTTTCTTAATATCAGCTTGAGTTGGAATTATCTCTTTTCCTTTATGCTTGTATTGAGATTTTCATTTCTGGTACGTTGTAGGCAACATTGCACTTTCACCAAATTCCATAACAAGCCTTCCTTCCTCTTGAACACACATGGTCATTAGTTCATTGATTGACCATTTATCCTTATGTGTATTGTACGAGATTTTGAATGGCCCGTACTGATGTGGGAGAGTGTTAAAGATATAGTGTACCAGGAAGGATTCTGACATCTCAACCTCGAGATGCTTAAGTTGAGTCGCAATATCCCTCATTTGTATAATGTGCTCGCGCACACCTTTCACACTGGTGAGTCTCAAAGAAGAGAACTTCATAATAAGGGTGCTTGCTAAAGCCTTATCTGAAGTGACGAATTGATCATCAATGGCCTTTAGCAAGTCTTGAACATTGGTATGCTGATCAACAAAACCACGAATACCAGCAGAGATTTTAGTCTTAATGAACATCATGCTAATGCGATTAGATTGTTCCTATTGTTCATAAAGCATGATATTCTCTGGAGTACTAGTTTGAGTAATTTTAGGTGGTTCATTTTTCCTAATAGCATAATCAATATCCATCCATCCTAATTGAAGGAGAATTCTTTCCTTCCATATTTTATAATTATCCCCTTTTAGATCGGGAATATCACAGCGGATATCAGAGAAATTTATAGGTTGAGAAGCTGTAATTAAAGATTATATGCGTATTAAAATTTGAGGCCTAAACTATAGTCATTCTTTACCAATGTAAATCAAGAATAATATGAATCTAGTGACATAAAACTTGCATGTGGGCTAAAGTTTTAATTCAATTAAATTCATCCTAACTTTACGATAAAACTATCAAATTATGTTCCTTTTCCTAATTCCTGTATGTAAATTAGAAAATATAATTTGATATTATATCCTAATTAATCACACAAAAATATAATAAAAATTCCTGTGGGATAAGATTTATTATATCACATATGATTAATTACAATTAATATTTATTTTCTAAATGTGATTCTAAATAAACTTTATTATAGTTTTAATTAATTAAAGATGTTGTGGTTACTCCCTAATTAATTAAACTATATGATTCACTTAAATATTAATTAAATCCTTATGCTCAATTATTGCATAAAACCATAAGCAATATTAATTTAATTTCAAATGTGTAAATATTATTTATCTTAAATTACATATATGACAATAAATTATATAAAAAAATAAATAATATAAGCACTAATTAAATCTATAAGAGCCATTAACAATTAATTTAATTATGCATAAATTATTTAACTAAATTTTATATGTATAATTAATTGTAAAATTTATACATATAAATACCCAAAACAAATAATTTAAATATAATGTATTTAAATAAAATTTTAATGTGTCCAAAAATTATTTAAATAAATATAACATGTATAATAAGTATTATACATATGATAAACATAAATTAAAATTATATTCAAAATTTATTATTATTATTATTATATTTATTTATTTTTAATAAAATCAATTCTGAATACATATTTAAAATTAAGTCAAATACCAAATTACATGCAATATTCGTTGCACCCCAGGGGAGGCCTTACTTATGCTAACTAGTGAAATCTGGGTTCGATTCCTAGTTAAAGCATTTTTGTTTAAAAAATCAAACGTTGAATCTATATAAATGTAAATTTGATACAAAAATATATGTAACAATTGTTGCGTCCTCATTGGACGAGGTTGTTAAAGTCGAGTCAAATCGACCCGATTTTGATCCTAATGGATACCCAATCATATCTTTCTATTTCGACAATGGATTGACTTTAAATTTTAAATCATTTCATTTAAAGTCGATTCAACGACCCGATTTTAATACCTTTTTTTGTAGTAGTGATAAAACATTAAAAATACATAACTTGATTAAACATGTAAATATATTAGTGCAAAAATGATAAAGACTATCACTTTAATAAATGATATGAAAAGATCTAAGAAAATATTAATTTCTTAAAAAGTCTCAAGTAATTAATAATAAAATAATATGATTTTTATCACGAGATAATCAAAATACAACATTATACAACATACTTTCTTTTAAATTTTCTCTTGATAAAGCAAGAGATAAAAGAATACTAAATATAAGTTATTAAATATCTTCAAACAAAATGTATTGACTAAATATAAAGAGCATTTATAGGCATATATATTATAATTACTTATGCCCTTAATGAATTTTACAGAGTCACAACATTTGAAATGTTTACATAAAATCATTAGAAAGATTAGTATTCAAAATGCTTAAAAATATAAAATGTATGGAACACACATTAATTCTACATGGGAAAATTACGAGGATAAGAGATAAAAAAAAACAATATTCTCCCATATTCGTATATGTTAAATCACATGACATATATATTAAAATAATAAGAATTCTTGTCAAGAGATATGATAGATATCCAGTGTAATTTCTTTTGCATTTATCAAATGTTTTACCTATAATCATTGCTCTTATAAACCAATATATTATTGTAATTATACTCATTTTTATATTAATACTTAATTTAAATAAGTGAAATAATATATTGAATTTTTTATGCTAAGCATCCTTATATAAGTGAAAAGTATCAAAATATTTTAATGAATAATATATTTAGATATATTTTTTATTTGATTATTTGACAAAAGTAATTATTACTAGTATCATAATATGTAATATGTAAAATGATAGATGATTATCGTAACTTACAAGTGTCAATAATTAGCAAAATATATTTAGTATAGATGGAATCAATAATTTAATTTATTAATTTTAATTGAATAATAAACTTAATTTTATCTTTTAGAAAACATATTCTAATTAATTGCATGTATAAAAGAATACTTTAAGTATGTTATTATTATTATTATAATATGTTGTGAATGTAGAGCTTTAAAATTATACAATCGAATGCTATTAGAAGTGGTTGGGATTAACAAATATGTTTTAACGTCGTGAAATTTATAAAAGTGATCGTTATTAAGACAGGAGTTAAGTGATGGACGTTGGGCACTTACGGAAGGAATTTTCATATATTTAAACATGAGGGTGTTGAATTACTATCATAGTGTTAGCCTAATATATTACATTTTTTAAGTTATTATTTCCATTTCAACCGTTGAAAGGTTAACATCCTCGAATTAAAATGTGAATTCATGTATATATATTTAGCGAGAGATATTTTATTATTATTTTAACTATACATTAATTACGAATTAAAACCCTTCATTTTAATAATGGAGAGATTTACATGTTAATGTTTAATACAATAATTTAATGATATCTTATTTTAAATGTTTATCATTATCGGTATGAGCATCTTATTTATGTAATATACTCTATTTTTTTTAAGGTTTTATCCCATCAGATTTTTCTGATAATATTTTATTGAGACAGATTTAACTTAAACATAAAAATAATGTACTCTTTTTAATGACACACTAATATGTAATCATAATTGGTGACAAACATTCAAAATAGAGTATTATAATATAGATGTTAAGTATTAAATTAGGATAATTCAAAGAATATATTTTATCATTGTTAGTTTTATTTGATGTTTTAAATTGAGATTTTATCTTTACCATATCATATCATATAGATTTATATTCAAATAAAAATTTAATCTTAATTATCTTGTTTTTTAAAATTTGTATTGTGTCTTAAAATTTCTATAAACAAGACCTATAGCATTATATTCAATATACATGATAATGATAATAAATAACATAAGATCACTTATCGTCTCTTGTTCGCTCTACTTTTGTATTGGCTTTTGTATTGGTTTATTATATTCTTCTTCTTTTTTTAGTTTGTAACAATGAGTTTATTGATTTAATTCAAGAAGTTTAAAAGTAAAAAAAAAAAATAAAAGTGCTAAAAATCATTTAATTATTATGTGTATAGTAAAATGTAAAATTTAATTAATGTGATAAAATTATCTTAAAATTACTAAAAATACTCAAAACCTATAGATAATATAAAAATATTATATTTTAATATTTTTTAATTAGATTTTTTAAATTTACATTATCATTGTGTATGCATATCATGTAGACACCTTTTAGATTTTGAAATATTTATCAAATTCAATAAGAACATTAAATAATAACCATCCATAATTCCTATAAGGTGGATGATTTTGTAGATTGATGAGATGAATGAATATTTTATACAAGGGGTATCAATATTAATGTTGGATTAGAAAATATTTTAAAAAATTATATAAAATAATATATTTTAAATTAAAAAATAACATCTAATTATAATAAAAATGGTATAATTAAATGAGTTTTAATGTGTGTAATTTAGTTTGAAAGATTGTAATTGGATGATATTGTTCGTGAATGATGTGTTGTACTTTCTTAATAATGGGTTATTTTTTAAATTAAGTACTTTATGAGTTAATTTACTTGTATAATTATAATATTTTAATTTATTTTTTTTAAAAATACATAAATAATTATCAATAAAAATGAGATAAATTAATTATTTTTTTCAAAAAATATAATATTATTTTATTAATAAAAATTTATGATAAAATAATAAATTATATTTAATAGAAAAAATTATCATTTAAATTTTTTCTTCCTTTATAACCTTTCCTAATTTTCAAGTTAAATTTTAACTTTAATTTTTTAATTATAAAACTTTTTAGTCACATTTTTTTTTATTTTTAATGAATTTTTTTAATCAATACTCTCTATGGTAGTTCATTATTTTTCCATATATATATATATATATATATATATATATATATATTATATATTGAAGTTTTCATCTTAAAAAAATCCAAGCTACTCGAGCGTCCATTTTAACATGTAAAGTGAATTCGTAGCCCACCCCTATTTTTTATTTTTTTTTTGCAAAAATAATTCCTAATCGTTAGTTCACTACTAATAAAACTACTGTTGTACAACGTTAAGACGATATTATTCGTTTAAACCCTTTTAACTCCTTTTCCATTCTAATCGATCGATGTCTCTTTCCGCTGCTTTTGATGCATTCAAGTCTTCCAAATTCATTTCCTGGAAATCCGTAAGTCATTTCTCTATCTCCCTCTTTCTGTATGTCGTGTTTGGTTATCGAGAAAATTATCAAAATAAGGTTTTACATTTGATACTTATATTTTGCTTTACGAAAATTCTATGACATTTCTTTATGTTATTATTAAATTAGATATTTTTTACTAATTTTTTTTAATAATTTACAAGCAATAGTCCTTTGTTTTATAACTTGATAAATTTGATCTCAAGCAGTAGTACTTTCTCATGGTTTGATTACTGCAAGAAAACGCTATTTTCGTTTATTTTCTAGGAAACTAAACGCTAAGCTACTTTTCTATTACTTTCCATACGCTTAACGAAATTGAGGAATGTGTATGAAGTACAGACCGGTAGGCTGCAGCAAACCCTAGCGGGATGTATTGAAAGGACGGGGAAGACTCTACACTCAGGAAAAGTTTCCACTGTGAAATTATGGCCGGAGCTTGCTGGAGCTGGGAGATATTTCAACTTTAGATCCAACGTAATTCCTGCTTCAATTAATTTTGCTGAAGAATCGCCTCTTTGCACCACACTTTCCAAAGATGGGTTTAAGATTCGAACCATTGAGCACTTGCTTTCGGCAATGGAAGGTATGGGCGTGGATAATTGCCGGATTGAGATAGAGAATTTAGACCCTAAAGATGATGAAGTTGAGGTTGGTTCCTTTGACATACATACAGTTTTCAGTTGGATTGGATGACGAGAAATTTATTTGCTTGTTGTTTCTTTAAGTTGATATGTCTAAGGTTTGTTTAAATACATGGTTGCAGAACGGTAGTGTTCTTCTTGCACCAATAATGTTTGTATAACAGTTTGTTTCCCCTACTTTTTTGCACTTTGTATTTGAGAATGACATTTATTCATTTTGTTTGATTCATAAAATACATTTAAACAGCAAGTACCTTCTTAATGTAGAGAAAGCTCTTACTAACGATTATGGTCTAACATTCTTGCCAATATAGCAGAGGTTTGTGCGTGCTTGTTTCTTACTTTGTCATTTTCATTTATCAAGATTTGTTATAGTAGATGTTCCGTATTAGAATTAAGACCATGCCTAAATCAGGGACAAGTCTTTGTATTGATTTAGTAATGCCACATTGGGATATTTGTCAATCTAGATATAAGTGCTGCATGGAGGAATAAAAAAAAATAATATAATGTCAGAATAAGGAAATCCAGCAAGATTTTTAAGAAAAGACGGTCATGGCTGGTAGCAAAATCTGAAGCGTCAGCAAAGATGCCAACGTTGGGCACTTATGTGTAAATTAGGACCTTTCACTTTTTTTTTTTTGCACTAGTGGAGGTGGAGCTGCTTGAAATTTTGCAAACTTTATTTTATTGCTCTATAAAGAGTTAAATTTGTAAGAGTGTGAATCGGTTTACCATTTGTTCTATAAGTTTAACCTATTGAGGAAAGGTTGATGCAATGTTAAATTTTGTTGGTCCGCTTCTTTCCTTAAAGTTTAAACGAGTAGGTGGTGTTCCTACTTTTGGTTCATATTTATTTGCTATCAGACACATTGAAGTTCTCGACCTTTGTGTATCTACATCATTATGAATAAAGTGTTTAAGCTATTGGATCTTTGGATGATTAACATGAAGTTCATTATGTTTGGCATGATATAGCCACATAGGAAGTCTAGTAATGTCCAGAATAGATTCATAGGATGACTAACAGTTTCCATGATGAACCCATACAGGTTCCCATCTTTGATGGATCAGCGAAAGAATGGGTGGGTGCAATAGAGGAAGTTGGTTTAAAGGTGGCAACAGATCAATGTGGCAGTAGTTGTGAAAAATTGATGGCATATGTGAACGAACCCGTTTATGCATGGAAGAATGATTCTTTTGTGGCTGCATTTCCTTCGACCCAAATTTTCATTAATTATGGAATAAGCTTTCCACAGGTACACATTTCTGAGCAGAAAACTTCCTTAAACACATAGGAAATGGAATATAAAGTAAGAAAAACATTTGCTGTTGCATGTTTGGTTTTAAACTGAAATACTATTCGATTGACTAAGTGTTGGTTTATTTCACTTTCTAATTTGGTGTCCAAAGACTTCAATTAATCCAACATCTTGGTTTTTTTATTTGCTGCTTTTTTTATGCATTTTTGTATACTATGATATTAACTAATGTGAGAGCTTTTGATACTATAGCCTTTTTCTCATTAATGTTCTCATCTATTAGCTAGATTTATGTATTAATGCAATTATTTAGTGTACCTGTACAATTATTAACTAAAATGTAGTGGTACTGACATCTTTGGACGCTTGAACATGTTAACCATCAAGGGGGGAAAGAAAAATGTTTATTCGACATGCTTGTTTTGTGAAGGCGTAATGGTTGCCATCTATTTGATGCTGTCGCCAGAGTTAAATATTGGTGTTGCAAGTTTGGGCTTGAATACTAGTATTTATTCTTTCATCTTCTCATTTTTGAAATTTGGATAAAGTAAAATTAAATGAAAAATTTATCTAATGTTTTTTAAATTAAACAAGGAAATTACCGTCTTAAAAAGCATTTTCTGTTGAAAAAAGAAGTTTACCCAATATAAAAAAATAGTAAATTTCGTATATCATTTTGACATGTGGGGGCATGATAGCTAATGTGTATTGACCGATTGATATAGAAGAACCTCAAGACTGTAGAGTGTTCAGTGGCATGAAACCCCTTTTGCTTAAGTTATACAATAATCTGCAATAAAATAAGATCTACATAATCATAGATTATTAATTGGGTTCTGTAGAAGGTGGGTGTATTGGTTGTTTACTAATCTTTGTGTACCTGTGCTGCTTCTTTTTTTTTGAGAAGGGTAAATTTACACGACGAACGAATTTCAGTGTAAATTTTTCCAAGGCTGCTTTACTATGCAATTGCACTTGGTTAACTTTTCTGATATTAGCTTATTTTGTGGGAACATCTATTTTGGAAAATCTTTTTGTGTATACTATGAAAAACATTGCAAAGAATTAAGGCTCCATCAAGAAGTGCTTTCTTGTAAAATTGAAGGTCCCATATTAAAGCAAAGTAGTGCCTTATGCATCCATGACTGAATGAAAGAAATATAACATGCCTGTCTTATATTTACAGGAAGCATGCTTGTAATGTTGCTATTTTGTAAAGGTGATTGTGTATGTTGGACTGTCCCAAATATTGGGTTTATAGTATTATTTATTTATTTATTTGCTTTATGACCATGCGGTTAGGATTAGTATGAAATATGAATAGGTTTTTATGTTTAAGCCCCACTCAGTAGTGTTTAAAATTGATGTAAAACTTTTTTTGCTTGTTCTTATGATGGAATTTTTTTACCTACTCCTAGGGTACTGAAAAACAGCCTAAGTAGGTACTCTTTAGGAGAGATAGACATACACCAAGCTCTCTGTGTACTTGTAGGAGAGAGAGACACACACACCAAGGCTTGTGTGTATTTTTAGGCTCCACCATTCTTTCTCACTCCTTATTTTGCATTGTGCCTCTCTCTAAGGGAGCTTAGAGTTACTACATGAGAACCAAAGTTTGTTTGTCATGTCGAACTACTCTACAGTTAATTATAATTTAATTAAAGTTTGCTTGCGCATTAAATATTGTGCTCCTTTGTAGGTTCCTGCTATTGGCTGGCAGTGGTTTTCCTTGGCTACCTTTGACAACTTCTACTACTCCAAGCAGATATCTCCATCACGAACCTTTTGCATTTATGAGGAGGTATCACTTGGAATGACTTCACCAATTGTTTTCTTATTTCCCTTTTTATGTTTTCTTAATGTTCAACACTGTTTTAGGAAGTGACTGAAATTTTTTATTCTTTATGTAGTTAAACGGAGAAATATGTTATTGGCCTGTATAAGGTTGCTTTGTAGAAGGGCAAGATGACTTTTAAACTTCAGATAATTCATTCCTGCTATTGAGTATTCCTGAACTTTGCATAGCTGTCTGTTTCATATAATGGAAATGAAACAGACAGCTGTGCAAAGTTCAGGAAACGGGTACCTTTTTGAAATTTGTGTAGTCATCATTCTTTACATAATCTGTGCCCTAAACTGGTAAATTAATTAAATCAATGAGCACTGACCAAGTTTAAACTTAATTGGAATTATAATTCATCCATTGAGTCATACCACTCTGAGGATGAAATACACTCATTCCACCTTTATGTAGGGGGGAAAAAGATTTTGCTAATGAAATACATCTCATATATGGTGTGTTTTATATTCAAGTGAAGATATTGTCACTCCTTACACATCTACATTTTATTGTAATACAATCCACGTGAACTTTACCTTATTAAGTATTTTCCCATTATCTTGAGAGTGGTCAATTATAGGGATTAAATTGTCAATGTACACCAGTGCTTGGTACTTATAATTTATTCCCTTCAAATATCTGCTAGAGGCTCTGTCAGCTGGATTTCACATATTTTTCCAAGAGAAAATCATGCATATTCAGAATACATGGTTCTCCATTTTAGGCAGCAAAACATTAGCTAATACTTTTTTATGTTTTGTGATTTGAATTTCTGCACTTTTTTAGACATTTGGAAATTCATTATTGAATTTATTGTCAGATTTAATATCTTAATATTGGACTACTGTTACAGGTGGAGGAAATGCTCAATTTAGGACTCATAAAAGGCGGAGGTCTAGAAAATGCACTTGTTTGTAGGTACATCACTTATCTGGCGATGATTATGTTCCATGACTTTGCTCATGGACTAGTTACTCTACTGCTTTATATTTTTTCAAATAGAACTAAGGTCATGTTTAGTTTGCGTAATGGAAACGTAATTAGAATGTTAATGGTAATAGAAATTGAATTCAATGAAAAAATATTATTATTATTATGTTTGTCTGCAATGGAATCAAAATAATGGTAAAATTAAAAATAAATTTTATAAAATTATAAATGAAGTAAAATTAGAAAATAAATTTTTTGACTTGTAAATAGAAAAAAAATGAGAAAAAAATAATAAATGATAATACAAATATTTGAAGAAAGTAGAGCATTTTATCGTATTCTCGAGGGGTGTCGGAGGAAATGAGTTTTTCTACTATTAGTAGAATGCTTTCTATTCCACCTACCGGTCAAACTAAATACAGAAATATCAGATTCTTTCCATTACTATTCTTGTCACTGTCAACCAAACATGATTTAAGTTTACTACCTAATAAGCAAAGTGGCTTCATAATGAATCTCCTATGGTCTCATGGTCTCGTCTCATGTATTTGTAGGGTGAAAGTGGATAATTGCTTATGAGAACTGTTGCCAGGACAAAAGAAATAACTTCATAGATTGGGCTAACCTGTTAAATTGATCTTATGAGTTCAGTGAGTAGTTCCAGCTAGAGTGTTGTTATGTGTGGCAGCATATCTATTGGGCCAAATTCTGTCTGTATAGCATGCTTACTTCTGTATTTTATTTTGTTGTAGTGCTAGAGATGGCTGGTTGAACCCACCGCTGCGCTTCCATGATGAACCTTGTCGGCATAAGGTATTAGATCTTATTGGCGATTTTTCTCTTTTTGCAAGGTCTGGCAGTCAAGGGCTTCCTGTGGCACACATATTAGCATACAAGGTGAATATGCATTTGTGACTTTTCTATAAATTCCCTGTTTTGATTAATAATTTAATCATGAACCACAGAGAGCATCCATAATCACTACATCTTAATAGGCTCAGGCAACAGCATTGACATGAAAAATTGTATTTAGCATGAAGAAAACATCTTTTAGATTTTGTTATTATTTGTGTATGAGCTAATGAAGTAATTAATTATTCCTTCTTGTTTTGACGTGAAAAACTCTTTTTTTTCTTTTACTAATTTCGGGAACTGATTCAGGTCCAAGTGCTTTTATGTGTGTCCAGATGATTTACAAAATAGTTACTTTAAGCTATTAAAGAGCTACAAATTGCTACAAAATGCCAACTAATTACACGCTGTATCGATAGATAAAATAGTTGCTTTTTGGTCAATCTTCTACCATGGCCAGGGCCCCATTCAACTTAGTATTTTTAAGTGGTTGATACTCTTGGTGTGTGTTATACAAGAATAATTCTGAAGATATAGATAATTTATTTCATATTGTCCAGTTGTTCTTTTTCTTTGGTTCAAGTTACAAAGTGATATAGGTTTTTATTGGGTTCTTCCAAGATCTCGTTAGCCACTCTTTTTGAAAAATTTCTATATGTATGGGAATAATAATAAAGCTTTGAAGGCAAATGTGTTGTGGATCTTGTGGGGTAGGAGTAATTTTTTGGATTTTGTGGATGTCGAGGAATAGAAGAATTTTTTATGATTATGAGAACGATCCAATTGTGTTACGGGAGAAAGTTCTATTTTTTGCTTCTTCTTGGGCTTCAGTCTCTAAAGAATTAAAAAATTATTCTTAATTTTTTATAAGTCTTAATTGAGAAGCTTGTATTTCTTAGTTAGAAGCTTATTGTAAGATTTTTGTCTTGTAGTTATTTTTTTGGTGTTTTTGGGGTTGTAAGTGGATTACTGATTACATCGTTGTATGTTTCACTTTTATTAATATAATACCCAGAACAAAGCCCCACCCCTCTTTTCCCCCCTTTAATGAAAGACCCTTGCCCCGCTTCCTATTCATTTGTGGGTCGGGACCCGAGGGCCTTTTTTTTTCTCAAGAGGTTCTTTCGAGAATCAACCAATCGACAAATCGGTAGCCCAGGTGACTCACAGCCTCCCTCTCGCCCAAATGAAATGGGATGAATTAAATCAATAAGCTTTTTGATTGATTCAGGGCGCAGCGAAGCAAAATTCAATCAAGGCAAGGGGTGCTGCATTTTCCTGATGCTGAGTCATCCTATTCCAATTTAGTTATGTGGAAAAGTTTTCAGATGATATGGACCCCCAAGAGATGAGCGAGAACCTATTAATATAATATAAAGTTTCTTATGTAAAAAAAAAAGAAAAAAGTATTGTGTCTCAATTTTCTAAACAATCAGAAATTTGGAAGCTTCCTTCCTTATAGGGATGGCAATGGATCCGATTCTCAGCCAATCCAATCCCTTTATAAAAATGAACCAAATTTATAGTTGATCTTTTTACCTTTTTCATATATTATTTTTAAAAATTCCTTTATGATATTTCATTTATTTACTTGTTAATCCGCCAAAGATCCTATTCGATATGATTTGTTTTTGCGTGGATCGATCTGAATCCAATCTGAAGCATATTTGTGGATAGGATATCCGCCCTTTTATTTTGCCTTTCCTACTTTCTTATGGGGTTTGGATTAACTAGAAAAGATATTTATTTTAAGCTATAGAAGAGCTGCAAACTGCCAAAATGGCAATCATTTCAATATGGCATCCGTAGATAAAATATTTCCGTTTATTGTAATTCTATTCAACTCTAGTAATTTTATTTCTTCGTTCTGCCTCAATGCTCAATCAAAACAATCAAAAATCTCGAGGGTTCCTCACATATGGGTTTTTTGTTGTATCTCATATTTAAGCTCTGCTTATGATGCAGTGCTGAGTAGATAATAAATTAATACCTGTTCAATTTTGTCTATGATATAGGGTGGCCATGCATTGCATGCAGATTTGGTACGGCAGCTCTCAGCAAGTTCTTTAAATTAGCATGTGCCTTTTATCACAAAGGTATGTGCTTTTAATATACTAGTTGTACCAAGGAGGGACAAATCTATTTAAGGACTAGGGTGGCATGTGCCCCTCAAACTAGGAAAATATAATATTTAGATGCTCCTTTTTTATCGATAAGAAACATAATATATTTATACATCAAAATAGTTACAAAGTACAAAATGTGCACTTTGGATGCTCCTTAAAAATCTAGAAACAGGTGGTGCACAGATGATGCTACTCAAGAGTACCCCTAAAAAATGTTTCAAAATATTTATAAGCTTTAAGCCCTACACAAACAAGGCTCTGCATAAATATTTAAAACATTATTACAATCTAATACATATATAAAGTATTTGTTTTGCCATGTATCTGAACAGAAAAAAAATCATATTTAATGTTTTTTTCCCTGGTTCTTCCAGCTCTGATTCTCTCCTTGCTAGCTTCTTTTCCTTCTACTCTTTCCACCATTCTTAAATTGTTTAAAGTTCTTATATTTGTTCATGCTCCTTTTGACTTCATTTTTTCTTTCTTTGTCTACTCCAAATGTGTTTAGTTAACGTATTATTATTATTATGTTTATTATTGTATAGTTTATTGCAGGTGTCAATATCAATTTTTTATAATTAGAGTTAGCTTTCCTTCCTTTTTTAGGACTTGTACGTGTGTATAAACACCCAATTGAGTTGATGAAGAAAATCAGCTTTTCATAATTTAATTTGGCATGAGAGAAAAAAGTTATGCTTCTGCTTTCCCGCAAGTGAAATCTCATCCACAGTTTTTGCGGTGAACTTCTACACGCTATAGCACTACCAACTTTTGGATCGACAATCCATCAATGCCAGCCCCTGCACCAACACCAAATAGCTGCATGCGCCACTGGCCTGATCTGTTTTTGCCTGCCAATATGTTGTCATTTGTGTCCTACAGGGAGTTTTGTGCCACTGATCTGATTATACTCAGCCTGTGCCACCATTGCTGTTATCTTGGTTACCACATCAGCGTGGTACTCTGTGATCTTGCACTGCTGCTCAGCTTGCGTCACCACCAGTCCTCTCTTGTCGTGGGTCTGGTTAATTCCACTTTATTTCATTGCAATATTTTTTTGGACAATTTTTTTTCTTACACTTTTTGTGATACAATTCTCTGCTGCATAATTGTTTTGCTGATTATCCATGAAATATTTTTTCGGTCACTCCACTGTTTTGGTGGCTACCATTGTCTTTTATTTGAGTACTGCTAAACTGGTTATTGTTGGCATTGTTTTTATTTGCACTACTTTTTACGTGGTGTTTGCGATCTTTTTTGTGCTGTTGTTTGTGTCACAATGTTTGCATATAAGGACTCTTCTTCTACCTCATGTTTCTCAAATGACAACTCAAGGAGAATTTTGGTTCAATATTTATTTATTTATCATGCTTTTGACACATGGCTTATTGATTCAGGAGTGGTTGATCACATGACTAGCAATTCCTCTATACATGATTCTTTAATGTCATATATCGTATGTTAAGCCTTTTCAGGCTACCAATAGGGTAACTATGCCAATAATAGGGGTGAAATGCCTCACTGTCACCCACTCTCTTTGTCCAATGTTTTATTTGCACAAAATCTCTCCAAAAATTTGTTTTTCCATTAGTATAATCACCAAGGTCTTAATTTTTATAAAATTATCATTGAGAAGAAAATATATTCCTAATAATTTAAACGATAAAAAGAATCGTAAGAAAATGTAATCAAAGAAGATTATACACAGAAAAAAGGAAGGTCTATTAAGTAGATAACTAAAATACCAATTTCAATGCCAAATTAATATTAATGCGATAAAACGAAGCAAAAGGCATTATATAATATAAAGAATTGTAACATTATGCAAATACATAGATCATTTGAACAATTATGAAGTTATCATTTTTTTTAATTTATTTGAGTAAAATTAGAATTGATAATCTTTTGTTTCTAAAATTTACCAAATTTTTGTTTTAATTTTCTGCTCGATTCTCCCAGTTCTTAATTGGGATGGTAACTGGATGTTTGTGTGTTGATAGATGCGAAACGGTCGAAGAAATGATAGTTTTTAGGTGCTTAAGCTGAAAGTTGTGGTCTAAATTGAATATTTGTACTACAACTTAGAGAATTAGAGCATAATGCTTGGATATCAGTGGAAACCAATTTGATAGAAACGTACTTTGTAGGTATGAGATTCTGCATAATATTTTTTAAATTTCAAATGTCGGTAAATGCCAAAAAATTCCCTTGTTTTCATTGATAGAGTATGCGAATGGAAATATTTGAACATAAATCTTTAGCATGGCAATTGCGAAATATTGTTTATGTTATTTATTCTATTTACTTTCTATGTTACTAAAATAATTGTTCACTCCCTTTTCCTTAACTTTTCATCTGTTCTGTTATCATTTCAAATAATAAAGTCTACTTAAAAAGGAAAAGGAATTGAGCACCTCGAACAGCAATAGAAGCAGGCCAAAATCCTCAAAGAAACAATGTAAACATTAACCCCATTTTAAGTAGTTTTTAATTTTAGGTTTTAGTTCCATAATTTTGAAAAAAATGTATGGTCATGTTAGTCATTTTATTTATATAAAAAATATCATTTATTTTTGTAATGTTAAAAATGTGACATTTGGTTCATTTAGTTATAAAAATTATGTCAAAAACAAACATTTAATAATTTTAAATTTATTTAAAAATAAATAAAAATTATTAAGATCATAAAGTGAGAGTAAAAGATTGTAATATTCTCATCAGTCATGTTTGTAATTCTTTTTATTTGATAGGGTGAAATCAATGATAAAAATGCTCTCATTAATATTTTTTAAAATTTTTTTAGATATTTTTTATAAGGAAAAGTACTAATTTGCACATTTTGAAAAGTAAAAAGATTAATAAACAATTTTTTTTAACTAAAATAACTAATAAATATTTTTTTAAAGTTAGAAAACTAAATAATATTTTTATTAAAAGAAATTGTACCCTTATACTATTTTTCCTATGAACCCTTCATCCCATTTAAATAGCTCAATCCGAAGTTATTAGTGACCAATATTGCTTAACCATATATATATATATATACACAACAACTTTACGGAACACAAACTGACATGCAAAAACATCACAGATCTATGAGGACGATGTTACAAAGGGAAAAGAAGCAAATCATAAGTACTTATGACAATTACTCGGCCTCAACATAGCTAGAAGAAAATGATTTAATTCAAAGAAACAAACAATCACGAAATAGGAAAAGTAAATGGAAAAGGAAATGATTTTATTGTTGGATTCAAACAAGAACTCGAGACAAATTTCAGTGCTCCTGTTGACTGATATTGAACATGGCACTGCTGAAATTGGACTTGTTCGAAATTTTAACATAACTAAAATCAAAGTTTGTTAAATCATTGACCCAAAAGGAATATTTTTTTCTTCATAAATTGTTATATGTAGTAAAAGAAATAGGAAGTACTTGTATAGGAATACAACTACAAGGATCTGGATTGAGAGCAAAAGGTCGAAAGGGAGAGGAAAACAATGAGTGATCTGCATTTTTTTTCTCCATTAATACATCATAAGTTTGTAAAAACATGTCAAATGATAATACATAAGTTATGCTAGCTTTTAGATCAATAAGTAGCTCGGCAGACAAGTAGGAATTAGTAAATTTATTATTATAAAAGTATTGTTATAGCTTACTATCTTTATATCAAGACAAAAGTCTTCTATATCCTATTTAATGTGTAACCATTACATTTATGTCAGAGAAACCAAAAAAGTGTATTATATTAAATATACAGAGTTAAATAATATTATACGAGAATATTGATAAATAGTTTATATACTACACCCCACCAATCAATTTTGGACTCAATGCCACTTTAAAGGTTATTCGACAAAGGAGCAGCATGTCATGTCTAAAATCATATTCCACTTCCTAATACACAGTTGTTATTGAAGCCAGAATTTTGAACCAACTAAATTCTGGTACAAAAACCAGCAACCAGAAAGCAATTAGAAAGATCGACACCGTGGGGGTGTCAAAACCATTATGCCGATAATAAGTGAATTTTATATATATTTTTAAATAATAATTTTTTTATATTTATATTTATTTTATTTTTATTATATACTAAAATTATTTATTTTATATTTATAAATAAAATATAAAATTTTGAGATTTTTTTAGAATTTTTTGAATTAGGTGGGTTTACTTTGAGAATGATGTGGATGTACTTAGCAAATGAATGCAAAGCATCCTATCTAATCTTCTGCCACGTGTTATCTATTTACGTTATCCTCCGCCCGCCATAATATCTCACTACTCGACACGTGTCGTGCAGTGCAACTTCTTCTAGTGCCGCATTGTCTCGCCCATCCTATTCGCACTGTGATACTAAAAACTCAAAATTTCTAATAAATATTACGAAAACAACCTCTCAATATTATTAAAATTACATGAAAATTGAGAAAAAAATAAGAAAAAATCAATCTTTCTTAAATTCTTGAAGATCGTTGAAGAAGATTAAAGCAAAAGTAGTAAAAGATTGTAAATTGATATTTTTGTTTCTTTTAACTCTAATAATTTATTTAAATCAAATTATTTTCTTCATAATTTTTAAGTTAAAAATTATGGATTAATTAATTTAATATCATAATAAATTTTAATTTTAATTTTTGATTTTTGATATGTTCAATTATATGGTTAAATGTTAAAACAATACATGTTATTAGTTAAGGTATACAACTAATTTATTGCATAAATATTTATATTTAATCTAAGATGTTAATATGTAATTACAAATATTCTTATTAAAAGTGATATATTATGGTTGCTATATAAGTAGGATTAGAGATGGGCACATGTACGAGCAATGATGGTTTTTGATATGATCGTCCCCAAATTAAATTATAAAATATATACCCAAAATCGCTCAAAAATTGTTATGATTTGAGGGCGTTTTTTTACCCACGGGTAGCGGTTTGGGACGGTTATTAAAAAATATATGAAAAACCTAAAAAAATTAATTTAATTTATAAAATATATATAATTAATGTTTGGTTTATAATTTAATATATGATTTAATTTATTAAATATATAAATTTATATATATTTTGGGTATCAACGGGTACAATTTTCAATATAACCATAACAAAATCGTACTTGTTGCTTCATGTTTGGTTTATACCCGAAGCTATACCCATCCTTAAAATTTATAGGGTAAAAACCGAACCGCCTGTTCGAATAACCACGGATAACTAAACTAGTGGTTTTTTTTGCCCATTCTTAAGTAGGATTGAGTGTATACGTTAAAGGTTATTAATGGTTTTAGTTATATTCTTATTCAAAGTGATATCTTATGGTTGATAATTTTAATTAATTTACTAACGAATTATTAATTAGAAGTAGCCATTGTTATCAATACTCGTGGGTAAGAAAATCCTTATTCTTAAATCATTTTCATCTTTAGTTTATTATTTTTATTTTTAGGTTTAGTTCTATTTTATTTTGTTTTGTTTTTAGTCTATATTTATTTATCTATGATTACTAATTTTTTTAGAGTGTTGAATTTCAAGAGAACAAGAATACACATGGATGCATCACATTTTGCATACAATTAATTTCCTTCACCATACTTTGAGTATCAACATGGTAATTGGGAGCACTTTATGAAAGCTTGGCGCCTCGATATGATCCATATTTTAACATGTATAATAGAAGATGGTTTGATCATCAATACCCAAGTTACTAACATAGAAATCCAATAGTTGATTTCAACATCATACCTAGATTTTCATCCCTAATATAACAACCTACTACAACCACTCAAGTTAAGTTTCTTGAGGATTTAGTGAATACTTTAATTGCTAACACTGAAATTTGAGCAAGAACAACAAATTTCAAGGAGGAATCCAACTGAGGAGTTCAACATCGCCTTTAACTTCATATTTCCAATGCCACAACCCACTCCACCCACTGAGGGTATGTCATTTGAGGATTTAGTGAATACCCTCGCTATCATCACTCTAAAATTTGAGTAGGAACAATAGATTTTGGGGAGGAATCTTGAGATATAGCTTTGCGAAGTAGTCATAGCTATGGAAAGAATGAAAGTACATGCACTTGTTAAGCTCCTTTCTCAAACTATTGTTAAGCCTATGGAGGCCATAAATTCCATTAATTTAGAGTATGGTAAGGAATTAGGAGAGAGCAAAAGAGTCCCTAAGAATGATATACCCGACGAAGGGACTAGTGAAGAGGAAAAACCATCATCCCTGAAAAACCAAATGTGACACCAGAAGTAGTACATGAATCTCTCTTTTCTATTAATGAGTATGCTTTCCCTTTTTCCAATAGGTTCGATAATTCAACAAAGCAAAATCATGAATTGTTTTTTCAAGACCTTTCCTAAGGTGCATATCCACATACAACATATGGAAGATATTGAGTAGATGCATGTTATAGAAAGTACATTAAGAAACTTTTTTTTACTAAGCATAACCTTAAGGATAGCAAAGAGATAGATATGAGAGAGAGTGTATCTAGTGTACTTCAAAGGAGACTACCACTAAGGTGATAGGAAGTGCTTAATGAATTGCTAGCTTGATAGTTTGAAATCATTCACTCCAAGATATTTGATGATGGTGGATGATAAGAGTGGTAGCGTCATATTGAAGACGTTAAATAAAAACTTTGTGAGGTAGCCTAGCATATATGTTTATAATCCTTTTTACTCAATTTTACATTTCATATATGCATGCCCTTACATTGAGAAAATTATAAGAATTAGGTGTAGGAGAGTATTAAAATATCATATCTTTATTTTCTTTTGCTTTATTAGTTTAGCATGTTATAGGTTTAGTATGCTCTAGGTAGCATTTTTTTCCCTTTTTAGTATTTCCTTTTTACATTCCTTAGGATAATTAGGATTAATAGACAAGCTTAGTAACAATCATATATTCTCTCTATGTTTTCTGTTATCTGTGATAAAATTAGCTAAAATAATGTTAGGTTTAAAAGGATAATAGATGTTGATAGAGTCTTGACATTGTTTCTAAGTGAAGGAAACTTTATGATAATTTTGTTCAAAAATTGCATGCACAATAGCTAAGTTAGTGATAAAAAATTTATGTGCTTGAACTTGTGAAAAATGTCATGAATTTCTTGGAAATTTACTATGATTTTAATGAATATGATTAGGATGTTAGAACTTTTCTTTATGTTTATCAAGATGAATGCTAAATATATTTCTTGAAAAATGATTATGACATTAGGATTAACCTCTTTTGCTAAATTGTCCTACACATAGTAGTGTTATCTTTTAAAGGACAAATTTTTTAGTGAATCGATTTAAGTGTACATGAGCTAATTATTTGTATCCACTATTTATCCTTTGAACTAAACACATCGGTTATGCCCTTTAGTTTAAGTAAAAGTAAAGTTTCATAAAAGGATAATGGATTCTTTGAAAATGCTAAAATAACATCCGACATGTATAAAACAACCATTGTTACAATATATTTTAGTTTAAAAAAAGTTAAAAAATGAAAAATAAAAAATATAAAAAATAATAATAAAGGGACAGCTGAAAATAAATATAAAAGGGATTGTGTATTGTAAATTATAGGAAAAAAATAAAAGTAAAGAATACAATAATGATGTTTGGATCCATAACAATAAAATTTGATCGTATTTATTGACATAATTGATCTTAGGATAATATTATTTATAGGTCTATTTCTCTTACTTCGTGGACTCTTGAAATTTTATTTATTCATTTTTTCCTTTCATTTGATTGAACCAACAAACCTAGCCATATTGCAACTAAACAAAAGGCCTTTTGATTTTTGGTAATACTTTTAGTGAGTGGAGATACAATTTGAAGGAAAATCTGATGTTATTCAATTCAACTCTAAAAAGAGTAGTGATGATAGAGAGGAATGATGTTCTAACTTGTTTAAGTTATATGATTTGATTATTGCTAAATTGATATCACTTCACACACACATTTTGAGCATGATTATTCTAAAGTAGCTAGAGAAAAGAGATGAATGGATATAATATCTAACATTTATTAGAATTTGAGACCAATATTACTGAGTCCCTAAGATAAAATTTCAAAAAATGTATTCTCTCTACTATGAGTGTTGACATTGTTCGAAAACTTGCAAATAGTAAGTGCAAAAGAGTTTGATAAGTTCTATTTTATACACACGTTTAGTTATCAATTCCTCTACACTTACAATTATCTTAATTTTATCATGTGTTAAAAATATATATATTTTTGAATTTTTGAGATTTTTTTATCATTTTTATAGATTTTTTGAATTTTTTTGATTTAGCTGACTTAGCTTAGAAAATAACGTGAATGTACTTAGCAAATGAATGCAAATTTACACAACTCATGTTTTGCATTTTGCCACGCGTTGCCTTTTTCCCTTATCATACATGTGTATTTTTCACTATTTGACACATGTCATGCAATCTAACTTCTTCTAGCACTGCATTCATCTCGCTAATCCTATTCCAATTGTGATACTAAAAACCTATTTTTTTCAATATAAATATCCAAACGAAACCTCACTAAATACAAGTAGTATCAAAATTACATGAAAATTGAGATAAAAATTAGAGAAAATCCATCTTTGTGTAATTTTCAAAGATTGTTGAAGAAAGATTGAAGAACAAGTTGAAGATTGATGTTTTTAGTTCCTTTAGCTCCAATAAATAATCTTAATTAGATTATTTTCTTTACCCTTTCTTTTTTTGTGATGGAATATTTAGTTATTGTTATGGATTTAATAAATTCCATATCTAGCTAAATACTCAATGTGATTATGGGTAATTACCAAGCCACAAACTATAGATTTAATGTCATGATAAATTTAAGTTTCAATCCTTGATTTTTGATGTGTTCAATTTTATGTATAAATGTCAAAATTATACTTGTTACCAATTAGGATGTACAACTCGTTTATTGCATGAGTATGTTTATATCTAGTCTAAGAAGTTAGTATGTAATTGACATGATTGACAAACAAGTATATGTGGTCACATACAAATGATAAGTAATTTAAGAACAAGAATTGTCATACCCATGAGGATTGGTAACAATTTATACTACTACTTATTAGTTTATTAATTAAAATTAGTAAATGGGGGGCTTTGATCATTATTGAATAATATAAAGTAATAAAATAGGTTGCACAAGGGTTATGAGAGATATGTGATTATGTGACTATCCTCACTACTATGTTATAATTTAATTAAACATATCATGAATGTAAATTAATTTCTTTCTCAAAATTTAAAATCATTCTTGAATTCTTAACTTTATCTTTAGAAGTCTAGATCCACTTAAGACTTTTCATATTTTCTCACCGTGTAATTGATTCAAAATACCATTATAAGTCAATCTAAATTCTGAACAACCAAGAGATCAAATTACTAGATTTAATTTATTCAATGCATTAAGATTTTTAAAAAGTAATAACAAACCAGGCAATATTATAATAATAGTTTAACCTTAGGCATTTAGGCTACTTATGACAACAACCATAAGGTATCATATAATAAATTAGTTGATCACTTTAATTCAAAACATGTATTGTCATTTAAATAGAATTGAACACATCAAGAATTAAGAATTGAAACTAAAATTTACCATGACATTAAATTAATTAAACCATAGTCTAGGGCTTTGAATTTCCCATAATCACATTAGATGTTTAGCTAGACATGGATTCTAAATTAATCAACATTATAATCATGGAAAACTAAATAAAGAAAGATTAGAAAATCTTATGAAATTCTTCAATCTTCTCTTCAAAATCTTATGTAAAAGTTGCCATAGTTTTTCTCTTTGATTTCTCTTGTTACTTGTTGCAATTATTGTGTTTTAATGACCCTTTAGGTTGTTTATATAGTGTAATGTAGGCCTAGTTCAAGTTGGATTATAATTTGTTTGATCTAATGGTTAAGATTAAAAATTAGTGATAAAAATGTTAGATTTACATGTTGACTTGATATCTTGATCGAGCGGGACGTTTTCTTTATTGATCTAACTTGAGAGTGCTCGAGTGATCCTCGATCGATTGACCAATGGCTCAATCAATTAACAACCTTCTTAGTTGATCTATCCTTACTTTTCATTCTTTTCCTGAGTCTTTGATTGAATGTTCTATTTTTGCTCTAAATACATATAGTTTTTCTCTTTTTGCACGTTTCATCCCTAAACACCTATGTAACACCGAATAAACACATTAAACACATAAGGAATAATAATTCATTGTAAATATGTGGGAATTGATGCACAAATATTTGTATAAAATGGTCCCGATCAAACTCTCCATACTTACTCTTTACTAATCCTTTAGAAAAGGCGAAATAAGTAATCACAAACCCAAATTTCAGTATTTCATCTCAAGAGCTTAATAACACTAATTTGTCAAAATCTAATAAGCATTAGCAGATGCCTATAACCATTCCTTCACTCTAGCATTCTCCATAATAATATAGCTCAAAGTGAATATGTGTAGCAACCTTATTAGTGACAATTAAATTGTGATTTGAACCAGTAAAGCCCATATGTATTGCCTTGGAACATCACTATATTTCTAGAGTTATATAAAGCACTATAGGATTTTTCTTTAAGTTATATCTCCATTCACTGAAGGTATTTACTAAAATCAAAAGGACTTTTATTTGGTTGTAATGAGGCTAAATCTTATTTGTTCAATCCAATGAAAGGGAAAAAGGGAAAAAACAAAAGATCATGAGTCCATGGAGTAAGAGGAAGAGATATGTGAACAAAATTATCCTAAGATTAATATTGTCAATAAAGTAGGGTCAAAGTTTTTTTGTTTTGGACCTATGCATCATTATTAATCTATTTTCTTCTTGTTTTTTTTCCATTATTTTTAAATACTCAACTCCTTTTGGTATTTACTTTTATCTTGTCCCCTTATTATTGTTATTATTATTTTTATATGTGGTACATATTGTAGAAAGGGTTGTAAGTGAAGCTTTTTATCAATTATAGCACAATTGATACTCTTAAATCTTTTTATGGTGTTACCACAGTCTATCCTCTTTTTATGCAACTCTACTATTTTCTTAAACTATAAGGTATGACCAATGTGTTTGGTTTAGAGGGTAAGGAGTGGGTAAAAACAATTAGCTAATATAGGCTCAAATTAGTTCACTAAAAAAAGGTTGTTCTTATAAGAAAAAACATTATGGGTAGGACAATTTGGCTAAGAAGGTTAATTATGATGCCTTAATTATTTTTCAAAAAATACTCGATCAACATTTTCTTTGACAAACCTAAGAAAAAGTTCTAGCAACCTAATCATGCTCATTTGAAATTAAAAGAACATTCTAAGAAATTAATGAAGCACTTTAAAAATTCAAATACATAAATCATCATATCACCAATTTAGCTACTTGTGCATGTAATTTTTGAGCTAGATTATAACAAAATATGCATTAACTTAAGAACAATATCAACATTCTATTAACATTAATTATCATTCAAAACTTCATGTTTCTAAGCATTTATGATTAATTATATCAGAAAAAAGGATGGAACATGTGATTGTTGTTTCCGAGCCCATCTTTTCTTCATAACTATCTTTATGCTACCTAGAGCATACTAATCCTAAAACATACTAAACCTAATAAAGTACAAAAAATAAAGACTATGATATGTTAACACTTTTCTGCACCTTATTCTTACATTGTCCTCACTGTAAGAACATTCATATATGTAGTGTTAAAATAAGTAAAAAAGAGGTTAAACTAATGAATATACCACCAAACTATGTAAACATACTATCTAACTATATTGAGTTATTAGTGGTATAAATCTACCACTGTTGTGAAAAATTTACCATTGAACACCTTATTATGGGTGCAAATCTACTACTAAACTTCTTATTAGTGGTATAAATTTACCACCAAACTCATTATTTGTAAAACTTTACCACCAAACTCATTATTTGTAAAACTTTACCACCAAAAATATAACATAACCACTAAAAATAATAATGTAGTGGTACATTTATACCACTAATTATAATGGAGTTATATTTTCGATAAAGTTAGATGGTTTATTTGCAACTTTCACGATAGTTCAATGATATATTTGTTAGTTTACCCAAAAGGGAGTAGAAAACAAATTTGGTGAGTTACTTCTCACAAAGCGATTGGTTTAACATTGTCAGCCAAACTTTAGAACTTATTTTTATCCACCATTATCAAAGATCATGAAGTGTGTGATTTCAAACAAATGAGCTAGCAGTCCATTAACCATGTCCTTACAGTTTAGTGGTAGTCTCATTTAAAATACACTATCTCATTCTCCCCTACACCTATCTCTTTACTATCCTTAAGGTTGTGATTATTAATAAGTTCCTTAATTTAGGAACTTGTTCAATTTATTTTTTAAGAGGTACGTTGATTTGTACCTTGGAGATGGTGTCCAAAAGTTTCTTTTTATGATTCTATTTTATTGAATTATTGAACCTGTTAGAATAAGATCAAGAAGGGTAAGTAGAAAAGAAGTTTTGGATACTACCTTTGGTGCCCCATGATGCAAAAATTTGTTTTAATAGCTTGTAAGTGCACGAGTCAATTATATAAGCGACAAGTGTACTTCCAAGGTGAGTCTCTCAAAGAATTGTAGTGGTTTTAGATAATTTTTCATTCTTCCTAGAAACTTAAACAAAAAATTAAATGGAAAATTAAGCCTAACAACTCTATCAAGATGATTAGGTCGAAAATCCTAAAAGAAGAACAAATTATTGAATACAAGCTCAACCCAAAATGAAATCAAGAAAGTTGTATAATCAATTGAGGATTTATGGGAGGTTTAGCTAGTTAAACATGCTTGCTTCGAAAGATAGTGAAAGGGCATATAGACACGAATTATTGGTTTTCCTTTAAAATATGAAAACTCCTAGGTCAAGGATTAATTTCTTTGTTAATTAACCAATTAATATTTTATGATCGAGATGATCAACTAACTGGTTAAATTATGCCTAAGGAAATTGAAAACCATTTAAATGAATGCAATAGTCAAGTCACCAATTTAAAATCTTGTTCAAGTTGTCCAAATTAGATCTAAATGGTGTGTCTAAAATCTAATTCTCCAATTTTCAATCTATCAATGAAGAATAAATGACCAATAAATTGTTAATAAATATGAAACAAAACGTTGAATCAAGAAACAATTTTATTTAATTAATTAATAAAATATTCACCTAAACAATCCAAGAAAACATGACAATAAAGCTAAATCTCTATAATAAAATTAGCCAGGCATGCTTAGATTAACATGTATGATTAGATTAAAATAATCATTCATCCTAGGAAGAAAGAAGAAGTTGAATCTAGAAATAAAAAGATTTCTATTTAGATCTAAATACCAACAATGGATTAAATGATGTTTCATTCTCCAAAAATATGTAATCTTGATCTTCAAAGGGTTCTTGAATTTCTAGAATGGGTTCTCTTCTCTTCTTCAGAGTAAAAACTATCCTACAAGTTGCTTTAGAATCATTTTAGGTCTCATATATTACGATGAAGTGAAGTGATCTGAAAACCTAAAAGAAAAAAATAAATACTAACCTAAATCACTTTCGTAGATTGTTACGATTTCATTTAGTGTATGCAATAAGACTTTAGACCCTTAGGTTGTCCCAACGAACGAGTTATAGTCTTAAAAGGGCTTCTAGTGATGATACCCACAAATATCATAGTAGGCAAAAACTAAAACAACCCTAAAATTCTCAAATCAATACATGAATTCATCTTAAAAAATTGCTCATAGAATATGGCATACAAAATAGTTAAAAATCACTAAAGCTCAAAAAAAGGCCAAACACCAATTTCATTTTTGTAATTTACACTTAAACAACGAACAAACTATAAACTTGTTAGTTACAACACCGAATTGTGCCATGCATGACATTCATAGATCAAAATTTTGATTTCAAGATTGTGCAAAGAAAATATGGATGAACATTATAATCACAAACATTATAGGCTTACCTTTCAAACCGCTCTCTATTAATTTAGAAAATACACATTACTTGAATCAATAGGACTTTATTAAGCTTGTAACATTAGGCTAAGGTGTGAGGTTATGAAAGAATGGAAAGGTTAGTCTCAAAAAGTAAGAATACTTAAACATATTTAGATTAAAATAGCCATTTTAAGTTCTCAAATAATTCAGATTTTCACCCAACTTTTCCAGCCATTTGTTTTTTCACCTTTCCCCCTTGAGTTTTCCATACATCCTTTCAAATTATGATTCATTTCCTATCCTATAGTATTCTTATTACTACTGTTTTTTTAATCAAGAAACAATTCGCCCCTTATACTTCAATGCTTCTGACAAGGTTGTGTTACAATGAGTATTCTTATCAATATGGGTAGGACAATCATTTCTTGGATTATAGAGGTGGTTATCATAGGTTGAAGAATGAAGATTCTAAGGGAAATTTACATCCTAATTAAGCTCAAAGAGGAAAAATATGGATAAATTTAGCATGGGAAGGCTTGAAATGCTCAAACGGTTCAATCCACTTAAGCTTGCATGAGTTGGAACCTTGCATTTCATGGATGGTTTGTAAATACTCAGCTTGGAATCTCATTTGTTTTGAAATCTATGGTTGATGCTCACATTGGTACTCTTTCATCTATTGAATGTCTTCTTCCAATTTAGTGATTTTGTCCTTTGAGCCACTAGTGAAGAATCTCATGTAGGCTAGGGTAAGAGGCTCTCCTAGTTGCAATAAAATCTCTCTTATAGAATAATAAACCCTAAATCTAGCACACAAAGTAGTGATGAGTTAGGGGAAGAAATAACTAAGATTGTGGTGTTGAGTAGACCATAATACCCTCTCGTGAATGATCAACCCTATATTAGTATATTTTTTTGTCTCTACAAAATATCCCTTTCTCTGCCAATGGAACTATAATATTGAGTTAGCATCAATAGAGAACATGAAATATTCCATATCTAGGAAACGGGCCTTAGGAATTTTTCCTCAAAATGTTTTACCTTGCCTCCCACTATCCTGCACTTAGTGTGGCGATTTATGAGGGTACTCTTAGCCTTATCAAAGTTCACGTTCTCCAAATATTACTCATACTTATTGTTGTGTATGTCCCTTAGCCTATAGTACGAGTTAATGGTGGACCTACTAAATGGGACCTCAACTCCCCTAACCATCACATTTTCCATTTTGAGCCTCTGGGACATTTGAGTGGAATTCCCTTACAATAGAACTTACTTTTGCATGAGGAGATTCAAAAAATAATTGCCATCATAAAGCTCGTATCTTTTTAGTTATATCAAGTGGCTCTCTCCAAAATCTAAACCTCTTTCTACCACAATTTGTTTTCTTTTGGAAGCCTTTTTAAACCATTCTTGAGCCTCCTTACTTACAAAGAGGCATCATAGTTTCCTTCTCCTACTTTTCCTTTCCTCTTAGCCTTACTTTCTTTATCAACCTTCCTTTTTCAAAGGCATAATTTCAAATTTTTTTCTAACCACAAAAAATTTCCACACAACTCTAAGCAAGTGAAATTCTTAACCCTACTCTTCTCAAAATTCATATTTTAAGTCCAAATGTTTTAGTACAAAATCATACTTTGTCGACAAGAAACATTAACTAGAGTAGATACTATGTAGAAAATACCTTGAGTTTGCTGACTGAAGCTTCCACAAAGAAATATAAAACCTAAACTTTTTTTTGAAGAGGATAGTGGATGCTTGAGAGTCTTGCAAGTAATATTTGAGACTTATGAACTAGTCCTTTGTCGTAATAGCTCTTAGTGAATTCCTTGTATATCTTCACATTTTCATAAGCTTCATCCCTAATCACTTCAAGCTAACTAAGTTGGAGTAACCAATTATCTCCTATTTTATTCATGTCCATGTTTTGTTCCTTAATTTCCCAATGTGCCCTATGCTCGAGTTCAATGGGTAGGTGGCATGGCTTGCCAAAGATTAACTAGTAAGGCTCATCCCAATATGTGTCTTACAAGTAATGATGTATGCCCTTAGAGGATCATTCAACTTGATTGCCCAATCCTTCAGTAAAAAATGCAATGTGTGCTCTAAGACCCCTTTGGTTTTCCTATTGCTTACCTCCACTTGATCGAAAGTTTGTGTAAGGTATGAAGCGGCTATATTATGTGTGATGTTATACATATTTAGTAACCCATCAAAAAGCTTATGGCAAAAATGGTTCCTTCCAACACTAATTATGGCTTTAGGCATCCCAAACCTACTAAATATCACATTTTTCAAAAATTTCACAACAATGTTAGCATATTAGTTCCAGTGGGATAACTTTAGTGGGTATAGCTTTAATCCACTTGGAAACATAGTTAACAATTACCAAAATGTAATCATTACCAAAGATAGGGAATAGGACCCATAAAGTCAATCCCTATACATTGAATAGTTCAAAAATTAAATTAGATGTCAAAGGCATTTCATCACATTTTCCAATATTATCGGTCCTTTGACATCTATCACAATACATGCAAAACATGTGAGCATCCTTAAACAAAGTTGGCCAATAAAATACAATTTGCAATACCTTAAGATATTTGTTTTACCACTAAAATGGCCCGCACAATGAAGCTTATGGAAAAATGCTAAAATGCTCTTATTCTTCTCCTTAGGCACACATCTCGGATGACTTGATCTTGACAAGGATTTTCCTAAAAAGAAATTTTAGGCCTTAAAACACCCTTAACAAGATAACTAACCATGTTATCATACCATAGGTTTGGACCTACTATAAATAATTGTTCATCAAGAAATGTTTCGATAATGTATTCTTTACTCTCACCCTAAACAATATTAAACTCAAAAGGTAACCTAGATATATGATCAGCTACTACATTCTTGTTACTTTTCTTATCTTAGATCTATAGGTTAATTTCTTGCAAAAATGGATCTCACCTAATTAGTCTTGGCTTAGCATTCAATTTACTTAACAAATAGCTCAAAGTAGTATGATCTGAATGTACAATTACTATAGACCCTATCAAGTAAGACCTGGATTTATCTAGTGAAAATACAACCACTATGAACTCTTTTTTAGAGATGGAATAATTAATTTAGGCATCATTAAGTATTTTTCTAGCATAATAAATGACATGTAAGAACTTATCCTTTATCTATCCAAAAATAGCTTCTATAGAAAAATTAGAAGCATCACACAATATCTTAAATGGTATAGACCAATAGGTGCCATAATAACATGAATAGAAGTTAATTTATCTGTGTCCTAAGAAGCTCATATTCCCTTTAATATATTTGAGGTGGTGGTAGTTTAGCAATTAAATCTATTTTTGCCTTGTCTACCTCAATCCTATTGTTAGAAATTATTTGACCTAGCACAATCCCCTATTTGACCATAAAATGATTTTTTTTCACAACTAAGTGTCAAGTTACATTCAATGCAACGTTGAAAAACTAAAGCCAATTTATGAAAGCAATCATCAAATGGGGTTTCAAAAATAGAAAAATCATCCATAAATACCTCAATGAATTTCTCCACCATGTTGAGAATATTGACATCTTGCATCTCTAAAAAGTGGCAAGGCATTACACAACATGAATGGCATCCTTTTGAAAGTGAATGTATTGAATAGGAAAGTGATTATGGTCTTCTTCTAATCCTTTAGTGCAATTGGTAATTGATAATAACCTGAGAGACCTTCCAAAAAACAATAGAAATCATGACAAGCTAATCTTTCTAACATCTGAGCAATGAATGGAAGGTGAAAGTGAACATTTTTAGTGAATAAATTCAATTTTCTAAAGTCAATTGGATAAATTACTCATACTTCTAAGATTTTTAGAACTTCCTTTCTAACCACCTATTGCATGACTGGATTTAGTTTCATTTGGTCCTCTCTTACCAGTCTAGCATTGTCCTTTAGATTAATCTTATGCATAAACATAGTTGAACTAATGCCTATAATATCCCCAATACTCTAATCTATGGGTTTCTTGAATCTTTGAAGCTCCTACACAAGTTTTTCTTCTTTGGTTTGGGTCAAAGTAAATGAGATATTGGTCGGTTAGGTATCACTTTTTGTAAAACACATATTTGAGGTGTTAGGTAATTCTTTAAGTTCTAGCTTAGGAAAAGTGGTATCTTTCCCAGGTGGGGAACTAAATAAGTCTAACGGTGTACTAGATTCTTCTATAGGTGTCACATTAACTAGCATCTCATGGTACCCTTTAGTTTCCTTATCTAAAATTTCTTCTACCTTCCCAACTATATGAGATATTTCCAATTTGTCTTCTCATATCTCTTACAAAAAAGGCTTATGAATAAGTTTATTCATACAATCAATATAAAAATACTCATCAATAGCAGAGATAGAAGGAATATGTTAAGAATAAAAAAATTTGAAATGAACAATCTCTCCCAAGATGGTTATTATGAACCTTACATCTTGGACATTTAAAGATAGGGAATCCTACATATCCAATACCATAAAATCAATAGCTATTATTATTAACTTATCTATCTATACAAGTATGTCCTTAACCATTCCTTTAGGATATTTAACAAATCTATCAATAAGTTGAAGGGACATGGTTGTAGGTTTCAATTCTCTAAAACCTAACTACAAGTAAATAGAGGAATGTATCTTATTAATACTATCACCTAGATCAAGAATGGCTTTAGCTACCCTCCTATCCCCCATAATGGTGTTAATGATAAAACATCCTTGGTCTTTTAACTTTGGGGTAGATTATGTTAAAGTATAACACTAGCAGCTTTTGAGACCATAACTCAATCATTAAGCTTGTACCTCTTCTTGTTAGTGTTTAATTCCTTAAATAACTTTGGATAGGATGGTACATTCTTGATTACATCTAATGAAGGTAAATTTATGTTAACTTTAGAAAGCATAATAAAAAGATCAAAAAATTGCCTATCTCACTTTGAGTCTTTCAGCTAGTGTGGGAATAGTATTGGTGGTTGGTATAGTTATGATGAATATGTAACTTGGGAGGCTCTATTGACTCCCTATTTCTTTCCTCAAAAGTCTCATCATATTTGGCACTTGTTTCTTCACCTTCTTTGGCAACTATATTTTCACTTCCCATGTTACATATACTAGATGGTGAGTCATTGGAAATATCAAGTAAAATTTTATTAACTACCTTACCAATTTGAAGGAATATGATAGCTTTGCTTGTTCTATTTGACTAGGCAACTTTCTTTTCTACTTTTGCATATGCTCAACTAGCTACTCCACTTGAACTTCTACCCTTTTTAGGGAGGCCTCTTTTGATTGTTCTTAATCTAGTTGTCTCTACTAACTTGAATAAAGGCATTCAAGTCATCCTCTAAGTTGGCCTATTGGATTCATTGGGGGGGGGGGGATTTTTGGTTTATATTTAGGCCTTGCATTTGGTTTTGGGCAAAATCTAGGTTAGTGTTTGCCTTCAATGAAAAGTTATAGTGATTTTTGTCACACTTGATTGTAAGTATTGGAAAAAGGATCTTTCCTTGGTCTAGGTTAATGCCCTACATAAGAATAGCTTCTTGACTAGCACATTCAAAAGAATTTCCTACAAAAGAATAAACATTAGCACCATTCCCGTATGTACCATCGATATGCCTGTTTGGCATATTCTTGGTAATGAAGAGTTGCACTTTCTTAGTCAATTTCGTAAGTTGCATGGCCATTTTGTTTCCAAAGCCTATCTTATTGACTCTTATTCTTCTTCTTTTAGCACTTTTTTGTTAGGAATTAACACCTAAAATGTCATATAAATCATAAGTCTCTTATGCTATGTTTTCTCTCATAGCTCCACTTGTAATGTTATCAACCATGTACTGAGATTGTTGTGTCAACCCATTGGAGAAAAAAATGGTTATATAGTTGTAGATGGAAATGATGGTGTGAGCATTGAATCAAAAAGAGCTTGAGTCTATCCTAATCTTCATGGAAGGGATCTCCATCCATCTATGAGAATGTAGAAATCTTTGTCCTTAAGTCAATAGTCTTTTGATAGGAATAGAACTTACCCATAAACTTGTGGGAGACTACCTCCCATTTAGTTAAGGAACTTTGTGGCAGAGTCATCAGCCAAGAATTAGCTCTTTCCTTGAGTGTGTATAGGAAACACCTCATCCTAAGGTGGTCCTCATCAAGTCCATGCAATGAAAATGTTTGCACAATAGCATAAAAATCTCTAATGAAATTCAAGGAATCTTGATTGGGAATACTACAAAATGAAGACAACATGGAATAATGAATATTTTTCAATTCATAATTCCTAGATGCCTCTCTTAGCAGTATGTAAGAAGTAGTAGTGACAGTGATTAGCCTTGCATATTCCATCATCACTATCTGCCTAGCTCCAATGTCACCTATGATCACTTGCACTTTAGGTTGCTCTTCCTCATCTTGAGTGTTAATATCCAACTTTCTTGAGAGATTTTTAATCCTATGGATGTTGTTAATAAAAGTTCAAAAAAATAAAAGGCAAAAACAAAGATCAAGGTAACAAATTTCTTATCACTAAACTAAGCACTATTAAAATAAAAGACAAAAATAAAAAAATAGAAAAGATAAATAAATAACTAAACTAACAAAGAAATTAATGAGTTTTTAAGAAGTTTGATAAAAAATCTAAAATGCCAATTTCTCGAAAATTGTGCCAAAAACTTGATGCATAAATTTGTATTAATAGCTCACAAGTGCACGAGTCATCTATAATAGGCAACAAGTATGCCTCTAAATTTGATCTCTTAAGGAATTGCAGTGGCTTTAGATAATTTATCACTCTTCTTAAAAAAAGAAAAGAAATAATTGAACACCAACTCAACTCAAAACAAAATAAAAAAAGGTGTAAAATCAATGGAGTATTTATAGGAGGTTTACCTAGTTGACCATACCTGCTTTGAAAGATTTAGGTGAATTAAAATTAAAGGACATATAAACTTGGATTATTGATTTTTCTTTAAAATATGAAATCTCTTAGGTCAAGGATTTTTTCTTTGTTTATAAACCAATTAATGTCCTATGATTGGGACAATCAATCAATTAATTAAATTTTGCCCAAGAAATTTGCAACTATTTAAATCAATGCAATGGTTTACCAATTTAAACTCTTGTTCAAGTTGTCCAAATTAGATATAGATGATGTGTCTAAAATCTAATAATCAAAATTTTAATTTATCTATGAAGAATAAATGGCCAATAAATTGTTCATAAATAAATCTTGCAACAAAACCTTGAATCAAGAAACAATCTTTATTTAATAATTATAAAAATGTTCACCAAAAACAATCCAAGCAATCATAGTAACAAAGGTAAATTCCCATAATAAAATTAGTAAGAAATGCTTACATTAACATTCATGATCATTTTAAAATAAGCGTTCATCCTACTAAAGAAGAAGAAGAGTCCTAAAATAAAAAGATTCCTTATTATATCTAAATATCAACAATTGATTGGATGATGTTTCCTTCTCCAAAAGTTTGTAATCTTGATCTTCAAAGGGCTCTTGAATCTCTAGTATGGTTTCTATTCTCTTCTTTGATGTGGAAAATCTCCCACAAGCTTCCCTAGATTCGTTTTGGGTATCATATGTTACAACAAACTCTTGGGACTCCATTTTATGCAAAATACTGTTTAGAATTTAAATTCCATAGTGCAATAGAAGGCTCATCCATTACTTCTTCTACCACGATGTACAATGTTTGATTGGCCCTAGTAGTAAAATTCATGGATTGGCTAATGAGACATACTTTTTCTTCTTCCATAGTGTGCAATGTGTGTGTCAACCCTTTGTGTGTGCCACTTACATAGTGGTTGATTATTTATGTAAGGCTTACATACCTTAGTCTCTTTCGCTCTTAGCTCTAAGTACTCTATCTTCCTATGTTGACATTGTTGACCTCTTTTGAATCTAAAAACACGTAAAATACATCTAAACATATATGTGATTCCAGAAGGATAGATTTGTGTAAATAATTAAGTAAAAACTTGGTGCACAAAATTGTTGCATATAAACTTTTTATGATTTATAAAATAGCTCGCAAGTGCATCTATCACTTATAGAAAATAATAAGTATACTTCCAAGGTTGGTCTCAAGAGGAATCATGCGGTTTTTATATAATTCCAAAAATTCTTAAAAATGAAAGTAATAACCTAAATATCATGTCACGATTATTTTTGGTTTGAAGATCTAAACTATTGACATAAAAATAAAGATATATTCAATAAACATTTAGGCAATTAAATATTTATCATGTAGTGGAGAATTTGTGGGATACATTAACAAGTTAATTATCCTTACTCAATATTAAGTATGTTATTAAAAATATGAATTAAGATTATTGATTTTTCCTTTTTTATAAGAAATTATCCTAAGGTAGGGATTAGTAATTGATAGTTAATTAAATTATGCTTTATTCCTACTGAATTAATAAACCATTTAACTTATGCTTTTGGTGGGGCTATCAGTTTAAACTTTTATCAAGCTATTTAAGTTAGGTTTATGATTTAAATATTTGGAAACTAACTTTCAAATTTTAAAACTACTATAAAGGATATGTCATCAATATATCTTTTTATAATAATTCTTATAAAAATCCTTGAAATAGAGCATGACGTAAAATAGATTTAGATTGTAATTATTTAATATCTCGGAGTATTACTCTAAATCAAACTTTCTTGAATTTTGGTTTCTTTATATCTTTGGGTTGGAAATGAACTACCTTAATTTTCATTGGAATATTCTTAGACTTACCTTTACATTTCACATTCATCCAAAATGAAGATGCAATATACATGATAGGATGATGGTAATTAGTCCTAAAATTACAAGTGTTGAATTTTACATGCCTCTTTGAACCAACAACTTCATTCTTTCTAGTAGAATTTTTGAATATGTTACTATAATTTTCATTCATCCTAGAAAATGATGCAACATGCATAGATGGATAATGGTTATGAGTCCTACTATGTGAATTAGGGAAAGTATTATTATATTTAGGAGCATTTATCAAAAATATATACTAGGGCCTAATAGGACCTTTCCTACCACAATGATGACAAGTAGGTATAAACTTAATAGATTTTTCAAACATAGGTGCAACTGCTCTTTATGTATAATGAGTCATATAAGGAGTATGGTTAGAAGGTCTCACAGATGTGGCTTTTGATGTTGAAGGAGTGGAGCTCACATCCTTATAACCAATGTCATATGTATTATATGAGGAGGACATGTTTGAAGGGTTGATAAATTTAGTTGATTTTGACAAAGATGGCATAGGGTGAGCGTCTACATATCCTAGTACTCTCTTACCTCCAACTGGATTTCCAAAATCCAAAAATTTGTTCAACCTTTCAGCTCTAACTGTTAACCTCCTTACTGCTTCCTTTGATTGTTCAAGTTCCTCCATAAGATTCTTGTTTTCCTATTTAACATTTGAAAGACTTGAATTTGAAACATTAGCATGTTCAAAAATTAACATTTGTCATTTAGTTTAGCTACTTTCCTTTTCTCATCTTACATAATATATGAACCCTTCCTCAATACTAGTAACATTAAATTTTTTTATTATAAATTCAAAATTACTTTCCTCATCACTTGAATCAATGTCAGACTTACTGGATTTTCCACCGGTATTCGTATTAAATTCCAAGTAATTGGTGCTAGATTCAACTAGATTATCGTTATCACTTTCAAAGCTAGTAAATGTAGCTTTGAGAGCATTTTTACTTTGGTTCTTCTTGTTTGCATTATCAACTATGAAGTGACCAAAACCCATAATTCAAAATATTAAGTTCCAATGGGTTTATATTTCTTACCATTAGAAATCAAATATTTGAGTTCTCTAAGATTATGGTCCTTTTGACAACTTGATTTTCCTTTGTTTTGAGGATTTTTTTGTTGAGGATTTTGTTCACTCTTCTAGTTAAGAGTATCAGTTCTTCATGATTGTTGTCACATTCTTCAATCATAGCAATTTTAAAAGTGATACCTTTGTTCTTTGGAGGTTTTTGAAAGCTCTTTCAAAGGTTTGAAGTGAGCCAAAAAGTTCCTCTAGTTTTATGGTGTCCACATCTTGAGTTTTGTCAATGGTAGTAACCTTTACATGAAAGCAATATGGTAATGAGTAGAGAATCTTTCGAACAATTCTAAATTTATCAATTTTCTCTCCAAGATTGGAAAAGGTGTTAGTAATATCACACAATCTAATATAAAATTTTGAGAAAGTTTCATCTTCTTTCACCCTAATATTTTCAAATTGACTATCAAGTATGCAAAGTTTAGTTTGTTTAACTTGTGTGGTTCCTTCATGGGTAACCTCTAAAATGTCTCAAGCATGCTTAACAATATCAATATGATAAATACGATGAAACTTATCAGTAGTCACATTAACTAAAAATAGCATTAATACCGTTTTGATTCTAATTGCTAGAAATTTTATCTTTATTGGTAATTTGTTCATAGGCTTAGGAGTGACTACATTATCTTTGGTAGCTTAAGGTGGTTCCTATTTGTAAAGCACTGAGTTTTGGACTCTTTGATCTATAGACCAAAGAAAGCCTCTCATATGATCCTTTTAGTAGGAGTAATTAGACCCATCAAAGTAAAGTGCATGGGTTGTAGATGAACCCTATCTTTAAGGATCCATAATAAGGTCCTAGACATACTAAGTATATATAGTGATGGCTCCAATACCAAGTGAATTTTTTTTATTTAGTTATGGATCTAATTTTTGAAATATCAGTGGAAGTATGACAAATTAAAATTTCATAAGTGACCAAGCATACAATTACGTGTAAATAAAGTAATGTGGAAGATAAAGATCAACACATGAGATTTTTATGTGGAAACAACATAGATCGTACCAATGACCTAAGAGGAGAACCAGCAGTCCATTGGACTACCTAACTATCCATTATGAAAAATAAATATCCAGTTACAAGGCAAGGACTCAAACTATCCACCCAGGTTATGCCCCCAAGTAACCTACTTACAAGCCCCTACTTTCATCATAGTCTCTACATGGAAGGAATTCAGACCTGGATCGGAGTTCTGACAAAATTAAGTTCCACGAGTTAATCAAACCTGAATCACTGCCAGTTGAAAAGTTAGAACATGAATACAAGTACAAGTGTGTGTCCTAAAGTAGATTCAATAATGAACAACCCTAACTAGTTGATCTAAGTAATATATCAAATAAAGCAAAAACAACTAGCAACTTTAGAATAGATGTTTAAGCACAATTTCAATAAATTAACTTCTTTAAAGATTAATAATCAAACCAAATAATTATGATATGAATCATACAATTATTTGATCCAATAATTCAAGAACAAAAACAAAGAAGAAGCTATAAGAGCTTATGGCCAAAATATCATAAACTAATTAGCCTTATTAATCAATTAAACACTACCACCAATCTTTAATAAATCAATTAAATAAAGAAGCCTAAATAATTATGATCTTATATTTGTAAAACAAGAGAGAATGAATGATGAAGAGAATAAGCATAATTAAGGTCTTATGTGGTTGGTTACAATTGTGTGCTTAGGTTTGTATTTATAAAACATTTTGAAGCACTTTAGTCAAAGTAAAATTACCATATTTTCCATAAAATCAGTTAAATGAGTTTTAAGGAATATGGATACTGTAGTAAAAATTCAATCCAATTTGTATTAGAAATAGGTTTTAAAATCAAAGCCTTGGCTACTCGATCCATCTAATCAAGTGCTCTATAAATTGGGTACATATTTTGATCGATCAATTATCGTCTCGGTCTATACAATATATCAATTAATTAATTATCAAAAACAAGGATCAATCTAGTGCTCGATCAATCGAGTATTAATTCCTTGATTGATTATGAGGTGAATTGAGAAGTGGCTATTATATTTGGGAGGCCATTCCTTGTTGTAGGTTGTACTTTGATTGATGTGAAAAAGGTGAATTAACAATGAGAGATCAAGATGAACAAGCTATTTTAATGTGTCTAAGGTCGTGAAACTCCCCAAAGAGATTGTAGAGTGCTCATCCATCTCATTTGTGGATTCCTTGGTACCTAAAAAGCTTGAGAGATGTTGCTATGATGATTCTCTATAACTATTTTATAAATGTGATTCAAATTTGGAAGAGGGAAATAAGGAACAATTAGCTCTGTTGGAAGAAAATTTGAATATATACATGTCAATAAATAAATTTTGAGTCCTTAGACATGTCATCTCTAGATTTCAAGCCTACAAAGCCTTTTATTGATGATCACCTATTTTGGAGTTAAGACCTCTTCTTGGGAAATTCTTTCACTCTTTCGATTATCATTTTAGTTCATTTATCCGAGGAACAAGAAAAAACAATTACTTGAGGTGTTGATTATTTACAAGAAAGCTATTGGTTGGACTATTGTTGATATAAAGGGTATTAGTCCCCAAAGTATGCATAAATCCTTTTAGAAAATAATAAGAAAAGGTCCATAGAAGTTCAAAGAAGACTTCACCTGATTATGAAAGAAGTTGTGAAAAAGTAGATTATCAAGTGACTTGATACAGACATTGTTTACCTCATTTTTGACAGCTCTTAGGTTAGCTGATGCATAAATTTTGTATTTGATAAAAGTTCGTAAGTGCATGAATCACTTTGTAAGAAATGATAAATACTTTTAAGTCGGTCTAAATAGAAACTACGTAATTTTTAGATAATTCAACAAAATTCTTAAAAATGAAAAATAAATCTAAACATCTTGTCACAATTATTTGGGTTTTGAAAATCTTATTCCAACGACATAAAATTAATGGTAGATTTGATTCAACAAATAGTAGATAGTTAAAAATTTAAACATCGATTGAGAATTTATGGGATAAATTAGCTAGTTAATCATGTTTGCTCAAAATTAATTAGGTTACTAAAGATATAAGTTAAGGTTATTGATTCTCCATTTTTTGCATGAAAAAGTCTTTTGGTAGGGATCAATTTCATTATTAGTCAATATTTATTAAAGTTTTTGACGAGGATAATTTAATTGATAATAGTTAAATTATGTTTTATTCTCAAGGAATTAACAAATCATTTAAATCAATGCCTATTGCAGGGTTATCAATTTAAACTTTAATTCAAGGTGTTAAAGTTGGATTCATGATTGATATATCTGAAACCCATCTTTCATATTTTAAATTTATTATGCAAAAATATGTCATCAATATATTTTCTATAATAAATTTTCTAGAAAAGTTGAATAAAAAATAAACTTAATTTATTTTATAAAACTATTTACTTGAATTAATATTTCATAAGCATAACAACATAACTAATATCCCTTAGTAGTATTCAATCAGACATGCTTCGATTAACATAAATGATTAGTAAATTAAAAATAGTTGTTAGAATAGTTCATGAAATTAATTCTGATAAAAGAACACAATTAAAATTTATACCCCAATTGTATCTTCCAATGTACAAAATTTCAGCATTGATCTGTATCTAAAAATCTCTAAATAGAATTGCTTATACTACTTCTTGAATTGAAAACTACAACATAAAACTAAAGAAATTTAAAATAAAAAATATTTAGAAAATCAAAAGAAAACTCTGATTTTGGTGTACATTATACTGAGGGAGGGGGTCTATACAAGTAGAAAAATGCTACAAAAAGGAGAGAATAATGGATCGTGAGGTTGGGTGCCCTAGCACACATTTTCTACAAAGTTGCAATTGAGTGCTTTTAGGTATAATTCTTCATGTATTGATCTTTTTAATCAATTTGAAGCTATAAATACCTAAGAACAATGAAACATACATGTGATTCTAAAAACATAGATTTGTTATAATAACAATAAAATTATATAAATATAAATCTATTTTTGACATTTAAAGTTCAAATAAATCACATAATAGTTAGTGCTTTTAAGCCCTCGTTACATCCCCCAATTAGCTTCTTGTTAGTCTTTAGGAAGGGAAATGGTAAAAACTAAAAATAAAAACTAAAATAATTCAAGTTATCCTAAATAATTTTCGTAAATTGAAACGGTTGTATTTAGCCTATACAACAAGCCTTTAAACCCCTTAGGTTTCCCTTGTGGAAAAGTTTAAGTCTAACAAGGGCTTCGAGAGATGATACCCACAAATATCAAACTAAAAAAATTAAGAGAAATAACAAAAACAACAAAAAACAAACAAATAACAAATAAAAACTAAAATTTAACAAAGTAAAAATTAAAACAAAAAATAACAAAATAAAAAATAAAATAGAAAAACTTCTCATGCTTTTAGTATCTTTTAAATTCATAATTAAAATACCAAGCATAATTTTAAACAAACTTCCCAAAGAATCATAGTTTATTGTAAAAATTAGTTGAAAATCACATATTCATATTCCCAATAAAAAGTGTATAAACATTGATTTACCTAATTTCAGTGTTAAGAATTCGAATTTACTTCAACTCTAATCCTCACAAGTCATGCTCTCAATATTACATTGATCCTATGGGTTCAAACACTCAATTAATGGTATATTTGAATATAATTTATGTAAATAAATGAACTAATGAGTTCGCTTATGTTTAAAGAAAAAAAAAGGTTCAAAATAATGTGTAACATCAATCTCATGAAAGAAATGAAACTATAGGATTTATAAATAAATCAAATATCCTCATGCCTCAATTAAAATCATCAAATAAAAATATAAGGTATATTCCTTTAGAGAATGAATGAAAATGCAATGACTTCAAGAGGATTTATTTCATATCTTTTTGATGTAATTGCCATTTCTCACAACTTTAAAGAACATTTGGGTCATATTATTTACTTCATACTATCGATTTCTGGCTCACTCTCTCTTTCTCGATATATATATATTCTCATAAGGTAGTATCTCCTATTTGATTCTTAATAACAATTTTGGGTTTATCTCAATTTCAACATTTTATCATGAAATACAAACTATGATAAAAAATTAATCTAACAGTGCAAAGATGATAACTTTGTAACAAAAAAAATTTAAAATTTGAACCTAACTATCCCTAAACCAATAAAAACAAATAAAATTAAAAAAATAAAAATAAAAACAATTAAAAATAAGTGAAAATGTAAACATATGTTTAATAAAAGAATTAAAATTTCTCAAATTTATGTAATGTAACTTTTCTCACCCCTCTAATGTAGAATTTATATTGCCCTCAATGTAACAAATGCAAATTAAAGATAAAGAAGAAAGAAGAAAAAAATTACCCATTTTCTATATGTGATCAAGTATAGATGTGAAAATTCAGGTACATCTATCATTTTAATCATTTTAACCACACAGACAGAATACTGCGTAATTCTCACACATCTCAACAAATAGTTATAAAGTTTGGCAATTCTAAATAAAATATAACAATTTCAATTGATAGGAAATAAAATAAGCTAAAGTAAAATAAATTACTTAAGATGAAAAAGAACATGAAACAAAATCAAATAAAATTTGAAAAAAAATATTTTTATAAACTAAAATGTAATATAATAAAAACTCATAAAACTCCAAAACAAGTTGGGAGCTCAATCCTATATGTCATCCATTCCTTGTTCTTCATGATATGGTGGTTTAGATGGTTTAAAGATAAAATCATACTCTTGATTCTTGAGTTCTCTTAATTGACTTGAATCCATCCTAAGATGATTAAGTTGTAATTGATGCAATTCATAGAAGAAATGGTTATAATTTACTTGATCACATTACTGTAGCTTTGCAAATGCAGAATGTTGTGCAGTATAAGCTTGGCCATACTTTTCCAATTAAGTCACTCTTTCATTTAGATAATGAATTTCAATCTTTATTGTCATTCTTGATGAAGAAGCCATTCTTCTTTCCTTTTGGGAAATATTTGTACCCAAGATGAGTTCGTTGTAGTATGCTAGATTTAATAATTGACCAGGTTGAAGTATAACTTTACCTTTTGGGTAAATTACCCCCGCTTTAAAACATAAAGCAATAACGAGCTAGGGAAGAAGTAACTCAATCAGTGGTTGTTAGCATACAATCTTATCCAATTGTGAATTATTATTCCAACATCTATAGTCATTTTGGATGTTATAGCATATATTAATATTGCCTACTCTATATAATGAGTAAGGGCATAAGTCTTGAATAGAAAAAATACTGCCAAATGTGGAGAACCTTACCCAAATATTTAGCTTTAGATCCTTTTAGTTTCCCACTAGCATAACCCCATTCAGTACCTTCTCTTGCTAGGATTTCTATTATTATAGCATTAGTTCATATTACTCAAATAATTTCATACTCACTTTGGTTTATATCCCTCGAGCCATAATAAGCATTAATATCATATGGTACAAATGGAACTAGTACACCTTGTATTTTAACCTTGTTATTGATAGGGTCAGTAACATTTGTATAAAATTCCTGAATAATTTATTTTGTAGTGTCTTTTGGTTCCTTAATGAACCTTCTCTATCCTAATGCTACTATCATACCAATAATACTTTCAAATTGGCAATTTTTTCCTAGTTCAAAGTCCATACCCCCTTCCACTATAAATTGTTTTTCTTCCCTCAATGGTCTTATCAAATTTGAGTTTGGCCTTAACAATAAAAAATTTGGCCCTATTATATTCGATAGAGGTTTTTGTCTCTTTTCTTTTATCATTTTAAAGTCCATACCCTTTTCCACTATAAATTTTTTTTACCTCAGTGGCCTTATCAAATCTAAGTTTGGCCCTATTATATTTGATAGAGGTTCCTTTCTCTTTTCTTTTATCAGTTCTACACTTTTTAGGTGTCACTTTAAAAATCAATGAGATCTCTAAATCTAAGTGTTCATTGATAATTCAGATAAAACAACACAATACTTAATTAGTCCAATTTTTTTCCCTTACCCTCATTTTATCCAAATAGGGTTTAGAACTCTTTCTAATCCAAAAAATTATAGAATTAATCCATATAAATTTAGATAATTTATTTCAAGACTTATTTTATAAAAATCTTTAGTTACTTACTTGTGTTGTTTGAAGAGGATGACACTTGAAGAACACCCCTTTGAAGAAGATGAAGATATTGAAGATTTATTGATGGTTTTCCAAAAAATTTCAATTGAATGGCTAGGAAATAGATAAGAATGGATTTTTTGGTGAAAAGATTTGAAATATTGTGGAAGAAACATGATTTTTAAGGGTTATTTGGTGTTTGGGATGTGATAAAAATTAAATTTTTTTAAAAAAGATTAGAAAATTTGAGTTAAATTGTGTAAAATTTACACATGGGTCATGGCAAAGTAAAAAGAATACCACGACACAAGCCTTTTGAGATTCTTGAAAAATTATATATAAACACTAGTGTCAGCGCAGAAAATAGCATGCCACAATATGCGTAACTATCCTAAATGTTAATTTTTCAATTCAAAACCTCTTTTTTATTATTATAACTAACTAATTAATTAATTAAAAAAAGTTAAATAACTATAATAAAACATATATATTTTAAAAATTTAATATTTATAATTAACCTAATACTAATTAAATCTAAGTAATATTTAAAAAATAATTATAACTATAAATATAAATTTGAAAAATAGTAAACAAGAACAAAAGTAACAAAAAAAACTATGATTATCAAATGAAAATAAATTGAAGTAAAACAAAAGTATAATAAGTTACCTTTCATCTTGGACTTTATTTATCATCTTTAGCGAGACATTGCTTGGACGACTTTGATGAGTGTTGATCGGTGCAAAACTGCAAGTGCACAGTATAATGGTTTTATAATAAAGTGATAAAAAGTACGTCCTTAGGAATTGGTAACTTATTTTTGAAAATATTAAAATTATATTATTCTTAATTTTATTTGGAGAAGTCACTAAGGTTGTTGTAATTGGAATTTAAAATAAATTTAATATAACAAAAATATGCAAAAGAAAATAAAGATATTTCTCAAAAATCAAATCAATAGGAAGAAAACTTTTAGGAAATTGATTTCAACTATCCATCACTATGCTTTACTCATTTAGATAATTGAATTTAATTCTCTTTGTTTGTTAGCAATCTCCAAAAATATCCAAAAGCCTCTTTCGATAGTCAATTGGAAATAACTTTGTTCATTAATTTACACATAGTATGCAATTTAATAAAGTAATAAAACATTAAGACCAATGAATTTTAAAACTACACAGGTTCATACAAGTATTTCATTCTCTATATTTACTTACGTCAAAATATTCTAGATCTATCCTATAATTCTCTTTTTCGATAGTAAATCACAAGACTAAAATCATCTAATTAATGGCCAGTAAATTAGAAACATTAAACTAAAAAAAATCAGATAAACATGAAGATAAATAATTCAAATTAACATAGAAAATCAAGCATATTTCATAATTAAATTACATCTTTTTCCTAGAATAAAGATAAATTAGTTCATGCTAAAAATTAAATTAAAGATAAACGAATTCAACATAATTTTGTGAGAGAAATTGAAAGAAAATTGACTCATAAAATGAATATGATTTCGTCTTAATTTTCTCACGTTTCTTCTTTGCGCTCCTGTGTTCTTTTTTTTTCTCATTTTTCTTCCCTTGTGGCTTTGCCGCTGTTTTTTTCCTCTGCGTTAGCGGCTACCCCCTCTATTCTATTTTTTCTTTATATATATATATATATCATATTTGTGCACTTCTTAATCTCTTTAATATATATATATATATGTATTAATTTAAATCTTAATTTAAATTTGATAGTCCTTAAATGATATGCTTCTAAAATTTTGGATCTTCATTATCTTTAAATCTGCAATAAAATTTAAATAATAATAATGAAGTATAAAATCAATAAAAAAAATGAAATTAGACTAAAGTTAAAGTTGAGAAGTGATAAATTATGTCAAATTATACAAGTCAACAAACACCTCAAACTTAAAACTTTGTTTGTTCTCAAATAAAAAATAAAATAAAATAAAAGACAATTATAGGCAATGTCAACAAGATCCCATAGAGAACCACCATCACTTACCAAGCCATGATTTGAATTTAGATTTCATCACTAATAACTTACTCTTTTTACATCGAAGATAGCAAGAAAATCAATCAAAATTCAGCAATTTGTCAAGTAAGAATTAAGCATTTGTCAAGTAAGAGTTAAGCATTTACTTCAATCAAAATTCAGATAAAAGTAGAACAACTAAAATCAAAATAATTATCTCCAAACTTAACTCCAAAATTCCAATTTTTAGAAATCATCTCCACTAATGTAATCAAATACCAAAATTAGAGATCAAAAGGTCTTTAATTAAGGTTGTAATGATAGGCCAAGGGTAAGGGCTAAGAAAGAATATAGAAAATCAAAACAAATTGGGAAAGTACTTGGTAGAAAGAAACAATAAAAAGAGTATCCATAGAATTCACACTAAAGCTCTTTCTCGACAATATGCTCATACTGATGACAATATTATTGCCATACGCAATAAGTGGAGTACTCTTTTTTGTTTCCTTTTTTTCACCTTGATACTCAATAAGTGGGGTGTTTTTTTACTTTTCTTCTTCTGCTTCTTCTTTTTTCTTGATGTAGTTGTCTTGACACTCATAGTCTTTACTAATTTCAACCACTTTTATCCTTTTTCGATTCTTGTCTTCCACTTTCTTTCTTTCTCTTTTCTCTCTTTTTTTTTCTTTGATCATATAGAGCAAACATAATGTGAATTATTTAATTTGAACTAACTTTCTCTTTAAATGCAAATTTCCACCAAAATATTTTCTCAAAATTTCGGTAAGTTCATGGTTTTTCAAGCTTAGAATGTGAATGATTTATGTAGTTAAAAGAACAAATAAGGCTTATGTAAAATAAGGCTCAAGGGGGTTGACTATGGGAATACACCATGCAATGATGGTATGATAATTAGGATGGCTGGGAAAGCTTTTTGGTTGTGAAAAAAATTACCTAGATCATTTCTCTAATATTTGGTATTAATTAGGATTTCACCTCAAGGCTCCATCAACGAATTCTAAAGCAAAGCAAGATTGAACTTTCCTAACCTAGTTAATTCAACTCTTTCTCTTCATAGGCAAAATGGAGTAGAGAAAAATTTACTATGCACCCAATTATTTTCATGGACAAAGATTTAAATCATAGTACCCATAAAACTCTAACTAACATAATAGTAGATTTTGAAAAAATTTCTCAAAACCATCCTTAATCACAAATTTCAGATTCAAAGAGAATTCAATCATAGTAAAATACATGCTTGATAAGAGAATTCAACAACTCAAGACTATAGGAGTTGACACCCCTAAACTTAAACTAAACAATGTCCTCATTGTAAATTTAAAAGTGAGACAGATTGAAAAAGTGAAAGGAACTTTCCTAGTTTTATGGTGGATTTGCATTAGTTAGTAATATTTAGCTTTTTATTCCTACAAAATAAATCAACATTAAAATCCAAATTATTCAAATAGATAATAATAAAATAAAAGAACAAAAGAAAGTTTTATGGGCTGCCTCCATAAGCGCTTATTTTATAGTCTACAACCAGACTTTTCAATCTTCATTAATTAGGATTTCAAAGAGGAATAAATGCACAATTCCTCTCCACTTGTTCTCCATAATAGTGCTTCAATATCTAACCGTTAACTCTGAATATATTCCCTGCCTTGTCCTTCAAGTCTATTGCTCCTAAAGTGAAAACTTTGTCAATTGTATAAGGACATGTCCATCTTGATCTTAACTTGCCCGAGAAGAGTTTTAGTCGTGAATTGAAAAGCAAAACTTGTTGTCCTAGAGCAAACTCATGCCTAAGAATTTTTTTTTCATGCCACTTCTTTGTCTGCTCTTTGTAGATCTTTGCATTTTCATACACATTATTATGAAACTCATCCATTTCATTTAATTGAAGAAGTCATTTTTCCCTTCTGCTTTCAAATCAAAATTAAAATTCTTTATAGCTCAATAAGTTTTATGCTCCAACCCAGCTAGAAGATGACATACCTTTTCAACTGAAAAGTTATCCATGAAAATTTCCATTATATTTTCCACAATATCTAAAAGAATAGCCATCATATAACATTGAAATGTTGTTGGGGCATTACACAATCCAAATGGAATCCTTCTAAAAGCAAATGTTTCGTAGAGGCATGTGAATGTAGTTTTCTCCTGATCTTCGGGTGTAAGTGATTTTGCAACAATCACTAAAAAGGTGTAATTATCCCCCAAGAACGCATTACGAAGATGATCAGGCAATTTCTTCAACTCTAGAGTTGTAATTTGCTGCACTTATTCTGTAGAGATTATAAAATCCATCTTTGTTACCATTGGCTCTAACCTTTCCACTTCTATGCTACATGATGTAACCTGCTACAATGCTTCCAAGGAAAATACATAGTGGAGAAATTCTTCACTAATAAAAGGTAAATCAAGTTCACAAACAACAGATTTATTAAAATCATAAGCATGAGATGAAGTGGTGATACATCGTTCTAGGTGATCAACCGATATATCTTCTTGAAATGATTTTACTACACATTGCTCAATGACATCTACCCGAAAGCAAGTGCTTGAATATTCTATAAATCTCATAGCTTTATAGATGTTTAATGTAACCTCTTCCTTGTCCACTCTCAATGTTAACTCACCCTTTTGAACATCTATTAAAGGTCTTTCCATAGCCAAGAATGGTTGGCCAAAAATTAGTGGGACATCTTGGTCTTCATCCATATCTAACACCACAAAATCACCAGGAAAAATAAATTTATCCACCTTTACCAATACATCTTCTATGATTCCAAGTGGATACTTGATAGATCAGTTTGCTAGTTGCAAATAAATTGTTGTTTGTTTCATCTCTCCAAGTCATAATTTCCTATAAAAAACAAGTGGCATAAGATTAATGCTAGCACCAAGATCACATAAAAATTTCTCAAAAAATGAATTTCCAATAGTTCAAGGAAAAGTGAAACTCCCTAGATCTTTTAATTTTTGAGGCAATTTCTTTTGAAGAATGGCACTACATTCTTCAGAAAGCTTCACTGTTTCGAACTCCTCCAACCTTCTCTTCTTGGAGATGATTTCCTTCAAAAGTTTAACATAATTTGGCATATGTTCCAAACCATCTACAAAAGGAATATTTATGTGAATGTTCTTAAAGATATCCAACAACTTAGAAAATTGCTTATCTAATTTTTTGTTTTTGAAAGCGTTAAGGATAAGGAAGTGGAGTGGAGAAAATAGGAGGATTGTTAGGAAATGAAATTGATGGAGGCATGTCAGGCTTTCTTATTGTATCATCAACAATCTCCTTAGTGTATTGGCATTGCATTGTTCCTTTGGATTCACTTCTATATTGATAGGAAAAGTTCCTCTTTGTTGAGGATTGATGGTTGTGGCTAGGTTCCTAATTTTCACTTCAAGATTTTTTAATGTGGCTCCCATATTGTTACAATAAGTCTTAATGTTATCCAACCATGAATCATTATTTTTAAACCTTAATTTTGTCTCCTCAACAAAGGAAACCATGGCATCCTCAAGTGACATCTTCTTCTTGCTCGGTTGACTATCAAACACTGGAGAAGGTTGTAACACATTCTTTATGTTTCCATAAGAAAAATTCTCATGATAATTTGGCATAGGATTACCATGATAATTTTAATTTTGATTGTTGACGTATTGAACATGTTCTTGTTTTGATTCATTCATTTGAACTATCATACTTGATGTTGCAACATGGCTCCAATTCATGAATATGATGAGATAGAGAAGATACTTGAGTTGAAAGGGCAGCAAATGGCTCCAATTCATGAATCCCAACAACTTTCTTAGCCACAGATATTTCAGTTGGCCATTGATATTTGTTTGAGGCCATTTCTTCCAAAAAAGAAGTAGCACCTTCAAGAGTCTTTGACATCAAAGTTCCACTAGAAGCTACATCAACTATGGCTCTAGTTTGCCTAACTCGTTATAGAACATCTGAATTTACAACAAATTTGGCAATCCATGTTGAGGGCAATACCGAATCATATCTTTATACCTTTCCCATGCTTCATAGAGTGTTTGAAAATCATTTTGTCTGAATTGACCAATCTCATTCCTGAGTTGGGCTGTTTTTGTAGGTGCAAAGAATTTAGCAAGAAACTTTTCTACCATGTCCTACCAACTAGTGATGCTTCCCTATTGTAAATATTATAGCCAACCTCTAGCCTTGTCCCTCAATGAAAAAGGAAACAATTTTAGTATAATGATGTCTTCAGTAACACCATTCATCTTTACAGCGTCACAAATCTCCAAGAACATTGCCAAATGAATATTGGGGTCATCAAGTGACAATCCGCTAAATTGGGCTTGTTGTACCATGTTGATCAATTTTGGTTTGAGCTCAAAATTATTGGAATTAATGGTTTGGCGTCTTACACCCGAGTAGTTGTCATTAACAATTGGCCATACATAATCCATCAAGATACGTGGCTGTGCATTCTGTTCTCCTTCAACCATGGTTAGTACCTTCTTCTTTTTTTATGATCTAAAGGTTCTTTCAATCTCCGAATCAAAAGGAAACTGAAATAAAATATAATTCTAAATTAAAACTAAGATTACTATGTATCGATATTGACAAAAATAAGAAAAAAATCAATACCCAACAACGATGCCAAAAACTTGATAAATGCAAAATTGCAATTGCACAGTATCGTAGTTTTATAAAAAAGTGATAAGAAAAGTATCGTCCTCAAGGATTGGTAACTTATTTTTGAAAAAATACTAAAATTATACTACCCTCTCTGTTCTGTTTTTTCTATATATTATATATATATATATATATTATAACCCATCAGCCGCCATATAATATGTATAATACATATCTCCATATTCTTTTATATATTATATCTCCCAGCATTATATATATATTAATTTAAATCTTAATTTAAATTTGATAGTCCTTAAATGATATGCTTCTAAAATTTTGAATCTTCATTATCTTTAAATCTGCAATAAAATTTAAATAATAATAATGATGTCTAAAATCATTAAAAAATAAATGAAATTAGACTAAAGTTAAAGTTGAGAAGTGATAAATTATGTCAAATTATGCAAGTCATCAAGTGCTTAAAAACACATAATATAACGTGATTTTATGCATTTTAAATGATAAAATAGATTTATAGTTTGAATAATTTTATCATTTTTTACGCAAATCTATCTTTTCATAATCATATGTATATTTTGTTATTTTTCAGATATTACTAGCTTCAAAATGATTTAGCTTATCAACATTCCAAGAATAGTACCTAAAAGCACACCATTATTACATTGAAGTATAAAGAATTAACATATGTAAGCCTTACTTATGATCCAAACCAATGTAAATGGTGTAAAGAAAATAGGGCTTCGAGAAGTTCAGAGGAATGCGAACCGTGGTGTGGAAATTTAATGTATCGTGGTGGGGAAGTAGTGGATCAAGGATTTGAAGGCATGTAGGCTATCTCATGTTACAGTATGGAATAGATGTGTTCCAAGGTGCCCAGCTATATGATTCACTTTGTTTCCTCTTTCTCACCTATAAAATAGACCCCTAAACCATATTTGTAATCATCCTTCATCCCTCAGCACATTCTCTAACTTATTTCATAGTTTATCTTAGTTTATATTTTCTTTTAGAGTTTTAAAGTTCTTCTCTCAATTTGAGAGTTGAACATAGTTTATGTAGTAGTTTTCATTTTGATTTAATAAATAGTGTTGACAATTTTATTTGAAGATTTTCTAGAAATAGAAACTATATTGAACTTTTGTAAGGATACAGTTGAGGTATAATTTAAATGTATTCTTTTCAGATTAACTTTATGTGTTGTTTTGAATACTATGTTTAATTTATTGATCATTTATTAAATTAAGCATGTGTGGTTGAAAATACTATGGGATATTAGTAATGTTATTATGCTTGTACAATATTAATGTCGGAAAACATTTTCATAAAATGAATTATGTTTTATTTCTTCATCAAGATTTGAACAAAGTTTGTAAAAGAAAAATATATTGATGAAGTATTTTGCATGAGAAACAAGTGAGTTAGATTTAGAATTTAATTATCTGGATATGATTTAGAGTAGTGCTTTAAAATATTTTATTTATATCAATTGTATAGTTAGAGTGAAAATTCAATTTCAAAGATTTTTACAATAATTACTTTTTAAAAACATATTGATGACATATTTTAAGTAGTAGTTTTAAAAACTAAAAGTTAAATTCTAGATACTTAAATCATTAACCTAACTTTGACATTTTGATAAAAATTTAAATTGATAGCATTGCCAAAAACATAAAATAAGTGGTTTATTAATTACTTACGAATAAAACATAATTTAGTCAATTATTAGTTATTTATTCATCTTAAACAACTTTAACAACAAAATTGATCATTGCCTCAAGATATTTTCTTACAAAAAAAAGGAGGAATCAATAGTCTTAATTCATATATTCAATAACCTAATTAATATTAACCAAACATGATTAACTAACTAATTTATCCCATAAATTTTCAATTGAATCAAAATGTTTGTTGAACCTACACTTTTATGTTGTTAGTTTAGATCTTCAAATCCAAACTTTGTGATATAAAGTTTAGGTTTAATTTTTTCTTTTAAGAATTTTTTGAATTATTTAAAAACCATGTGATTCCTCTTTAGACTAACCTTAGAAGTATACTTACCATTTTCTTAAAAAGTGATTCATGTACTTGTGAGCTATTTTATAAATACAAAACTCAAGCATCATACTTCATTGTTTTGTAAACTTAATGTTTCCATGTCATTAAGTTCAATTGTTACTTTGACATGGTAACCATTATTTGCCTTGCTTCTGTAAGTGCTCAACCTGTTGCTCAACTTGTATTGCCACATTTTTGATAGAAGCCTCCACAAAGTCCGACCTTTGATTAATTTTATATTTTTTGTCCCTACTTACTTGAATGAAAACATTCAAGTTATACTTAAGAGTTGATTTGCTAGGATGATTTCGAGACATTTACTGGTGGTAGTGCTGGCCCTATTGATTGGAGCTCAAGGCAAAAGGATATTTGTTCTACCTCTAGGTGAAATTAGGATGATTTTTCTACTAAGGATTATAGGTATTTGCATTTGGGTTATACCTAGGTCTTGTATGGTACCCCTATATTGCATTGACATTATTATTTATTGGGAGTGACATTTGTAGTGAGAATCATAACTTGCTTGGTCAAATGTACGAGTTGCATTTGTACTTCTATACTGGAGTCTATTTCATGGGCTCCAGCCCTTTTCACTCTGGATATTCTTTTTTGGGAATTAGCACTCAATAATTCAAAGAGATTATAAGCCTCTATGATAGTATTTTCTCCTATAGCTCCTCCAACAACATTCTAAATGATGAAATGACATTATTGTATCAATCCACTATAGAAAAATTGATTATGCATCTACAGAGGTTAACTATGATGAGGGTATTGAGTGAGAAATAGTTTGAATGTTTCTCAAGCTTTGTGGAAAGTTTCTCCCTCCATCCAAGAGAAAATAGCTATATTAGCTCTCAAATCTGATGTTTTTTTTATAGAAATAGAATTTTCCTATGAATTTATTATATACATCCTCCTAGTTCATCATGGAACTTGGGAGAGTGACACAAGCCAAGCCTTGGCCTTTTCCTTAAGGGTGTAGAGGAAATACCTCATGAGTACACTAAGAGGGAAAGTCTAGACTGTTCAATAAAAGTCCATAATGAAAGATATAGAGTCTTTATAGGCACTCTATGAAAAGAAGGCATCATGGAAAAATAAATGTTTCTCAATTCATGTTTCCTTACTGTCTCACCCAATTGGATGGAAGCAGTAACAGTGCTAATGATTGGCCTTTCCAACTCCTTCATGGTTGTTTTCTTATGTTGCATCTTAGTGTCCAGCCTTCTTAACACTTCTTTAGATCTATTAATGTTATTTATATAAGGTGTAAAAGGATATATTATGGATCTCTTACCTTGCATAAACTAGGAAAACAAATATTAAAATCATCTATCAAGTAGAAAAAATAAAAAGATAAAATAAAAATACAAGTATATTACAAATAATTTATAATATAAATAGTTTATGACACAAAAAATTCATGATACAATTTATTATACAATAATACAAGTTATATTAACATTTCATCAAGTTAATAAGGTATATAACAAAAGTTATATGTTTGTATATAGAAATACTAAACAAAATATTTAACAAAAAATAATCAAAAATTAAAATAAAAGAAAATGAATTGATTTCATAATTAAATTTAGAAAAGAAAATTAAATTTTTTATTTTAAATTTTTTTAAGTTTTATTGATAATTTATTATTATTAATATTATCTGATTAATTTTTTTTAATAAAAACAAATCACGATTATTTACCATACAAAATATTTTGTATTTAAACTACTCCAAAAACTTGAAGCAAAAGTTTTCTATTTTGAAATAGCTTGTAAGTGCACAAATCATTTGGAAAGAAATGATAATTTTACTTCCAATGTTGGTCTAAAGAGAAACTACATGGTTTTTAAATACAATTCAATAAAACTATTAAAAACAAAAATAAACCTAAACATTTTGTCACAATTGTTTGAGTTTGAAAAATCTAAATTAATAAAATAAATTCAAAGATAGGTTTGATTAAACAAATAATAGACATATAAATATTTAACACTCAACTAAGAACTTATGAGATAGATTAGTTAGTTAATCATGCTTGCTCAAAATTAGTTATGTTACTAAATATATAAATTAAGGTTATTGATTCTCCATTTTTTTATGAAAAGTCTTTTAACAAGGATCATGTTTGTTGTTAATCAATATCAATTAAAGTATTTTGGTGGGGATATTTAATTGATAATGATTAAATTATGCTTAATTCTTAACGAATTAACAAACCATTTAAATCAATGCTTATTGCGGGGATATCAATTTAAACCTCTGTTCAAGGTGTCAAAGTTGTATTTAAGATTGATATATCTTAAACCTAACTTTTAGATTTTAATTCTATTACGAAAAATATGTTATCAATATATTTTCCAATAATAAATATATGAAAAATATTGGGAATAGAATAATATTCTAAATTAGATCTAAATAACGAGATCACAAATCTAACTTTGATATTTTAATCTATTACAAAAAATATGTCGTTAATATATTTTTCTATAATAAATTTTGTAGAAATCTTGAATAAATAAATAAATTTAATTTATTTTAGAAAACTATTTACCTAAGTTAATATTTTATAAGCATAACAACATAACTAATATCCCATTGTAACATTCAGTTAGACATGCTTAGATTTAATAAATGATTAGTTTATTAAAATTAATATTTAGAACAACACATAAAATTAATTTTGAAAATAAAAGAATACATTTAAAATTTATACCTCAAGAAAATCCTTCAAAGTGTAGAATTTCAATACTGATCTATATCTAAAAAACCTCCAAACAAATCTGTCTTTACTAGCTATTAAATTGAATTGAACTATTACATTAAACTAAGAAAACTATAGCCTAAAAACTATTACAATTAACAAAAAAATGTTAAAAAATTTAGAACTATTGTTTGAAGATGGTGTACATATTAGTGGGGGAGGGGATTTATATAGGTAGAAAAATGTTGCAAAAAGGAGAGAAAAGTGGATAGTGAGGTCGTGCACTACATCAAAAATTTTCCACCACCGTAGCCTGCATCAATCTAGTATGCATTTCAATTACGATCCAAGATACTCGTATTGCAACACACATTATTCACTACCATAGCCTACGTTGTTTTGTTTGTCTTCAATTTTCTTTGTATTTTACCCCATACATCTTGATTGGTACATATGTAAAGCTTATATATGTTTGTTCTTTAATTCTCCTAAGTTGTAATTGAGTGCTTTTAGGTATGATTCTTTACGTGTTGATCTTTTTAATCAATTTGAAGCTATAAATACCTTAAAAATAATAAAACATGCCCGTGATTTTGAAAGCATAGATTTGTTAAAATAATGATAAAATTTTACAAATACATATATATTTTTACATTTAAAGTTCAAATAAATAATGTAATATTTAGTGCTTTTAAGAACTCATCAAGAAGACAACATTCGCTTACTCCTTTGGAACATTCACTTATAAACGCATGTCATTTGGTCTTCGTAATGCCCCATCCATCTTCCAAAGATGTATGATAAGTGTATTTTTCAATTTTATAGAGAGCATTATAGAAGTATTTATAGATGATTTTACTGTATGTGGGGATTCATTTGCTAATATCCTTAGTAACCTTACATTAATTCTAGAGAGATACATAGAAACTAACCTAAAACTTAATTGGGAATAATGTCATTTCATAGTGGATCATGTTATTAGGGCATGTGATATCATATAAGGGAATAAAGATTGATAAATCTAAGATAGATCTTATTTGTTCCTTCCCACCTCCTACTTGTGTGAGGGAGGTTTGTTCTTTTCTTGATCATGCAGGATTCTATCAAAGATTTACATAGGATTTCTCAAAGATAGCAAGGCCTCTATACGAGTTGCTCCAAAAAGAGTGTCTCAAAGCATTTAATAGGTTGAAAGAACTTTTAACCACATCATGTATCATTAAGCCACCTGACTAGAGTCTACCATTTGATTTGATGTGTGATGCAAGTGACTATGCAGTTAGAGCTATTTTGGGATAAAGGGTTGGCAAGCTAACAAATGCCATATATTATGCATCATGGACTCTAAATAATGCCCAAATCAATTACTCCACGATAGAGAAAGAAATTTTAGATATGATTTTTGGTTTAGAATTTTTTTGGTCATATCCAATTGGAACTAAAGTAATTGATTTAGCTCTTAGGTACTTTCTCATAAAAAACGTTCCAAGGCAATGCTAATAAGGTGGATTATTCTTATATAAGATTTTGACCTTGAAATCAAAGACAAAAAAAGGAAGTGAAAATGTGGTAACATATCACCTCAGTAGATTAATTCAAGAAGAGGAATCACTTCTAATAAGAGAACTTTTTAGATGAGCAACTATATGAAACTACATCATTTACTCCTTAGAAGGTAGATATAGTGAATTACTTGGTCACCAAAAATATCTCACAAGACATGATAAGAGTCAAATTATTGCATTTTTGTTATGATTTAAATGTTGATATTTGTGTGAAAATTGCGTTTATTTGATTATTTAATCCACAAATGTCATTTCACGGGTATTTCGTGTTTAAAGTGCAATTTCAGGTAAAATCATGATTTTGGAGAATTTTGGGACATAGTTCAATGATCGGGATTGAGTGAAAATAAAAAGAAAACAAAGTTTCAAAATTTGGAAATCCCGTCGCCGGCTAGATTATTCTCGCCACCGGCGAAAATCCTAAAAAAAGCACGGCAAAAATCTTCCCGAGAGCATAAATTTTGGCAAATTCATCTCGCCGCCGGCCAAATGCATCTAGCCGCCGGCCACATTAATTTGGCCACCGGCCAAAATCGAAAAACCAAAAATTTTATTTTCTAGAAATCTCACCGCGGAGAGAATAATGTCACCGCCGGCGAGTTTCATCCGAAAACACATTTTTTTGGTTGTTTTGTTCCAAAATTAGCCCCAAAACCCTAGATTTATATATACAATATGATGGGCAAAGGGGCTACGGTAGAAAGTGGAGTTCAAAGACATTTTGGAGGAGAGAAGGAAATTTTGGAGAAACTTGAAGGATCTTCACCATTGTTGCTACCAAGTCTTCATCTTCTAGAGTTTTTCATCTCTTCTCCTTAGCTTTTATATTCTGCAGTTTATTCAGATTTTTTTATTCATGGATTCAATTGAAATAATGGTTGTTCTTATTTTCGTTATGAACTAATTCGTTTTTGCTAAGGCTATGATGTAGTTAAATCAAGGAAATCTGATTTCTTGTGTTATTGTTATATGAATTCATTGTTTTCAAGTTGAGTATTTATTTCCATGCTTAATGCTTTTAAATTTCTGGCCAAAATTTAGATGATTTGTTGCATTATATTGAGACCGAGAGGAGATGTGTAATGAATGCTTCTTGTGATAAATACCGTATGTTGAATGCGAGTGTGAGAGTTAATGCATGATGTATGTGGTTATTATAGAAATTCCATAAATCATAATGTGCTTGTTTGTGATTAAATATTCATAGAAATATAGTTAGTTTTCATAGATAAGTAATTCTAATATAACTCGAGAGAGAGTATTAGGTAAATTTGGGTTTTTCAACCATCACTTTTAGTTTTGATTCTCATATAACATGACTTGAAATCAGATTGAATTGATTTAGCAAAATCAAATGCCTTAGCATTTTTAATCATTTGTGAACAACATTAAATTTTTTTATTTGCGTTTAGTTTTATGTTAATTTTCTTTTTAAACAATTTCAACAATTTGATTTTCAAATAAAATTAGGATTAGTCAATTTCGGTACTTAGTAATGCCATTCCTTGTGGGTTCGATATCCGTACTTTTGTACACTTTATTACTTGAACGATTCGTGCACTTGCGAAAATAAGCATCAAGACATATCACAAGTTAGCAATTCAAACTCATAAAGGTTACTAAACAATATGTGTGGGATAACCCCTACCTTTGGAATCATTTCCATATCAATTGATAAGAAGGTACGTACTTAACACTGAGTTTAATTCTATTCTAACTTTTTTCATTCTTATGCATATAGGAAACTTTTGGAGTAAAATGGACTGCACTCAAAGTCTTAGAAAGGGGAATTTATTGACCAATGTTGTTCAAGGATGCCTTTATCCTTTGCAAAATATGTGACCATTGTTAAAGAATAGGTAACTTAGGTCCTAGGAATCAAATTCCACAAACTCCAATTCTTATTGTTGAAATCTTTGATGCTTGGGGTATTTATTTCATGGGGCCTTTTCCATCTTCTTATGGTTAATTATTATTTTACTTACGGTGGATTACATGTCTAAACGTGTGAAAGCTAAAGCCACTAGAACTAGCGACTCTAAAGTTGTTGTACATTTTGTGAAGTCTAACATCTTTACTAAGTTTGGAGCACCAAGAGCTATCATCATCGATGGTGGACTATAGTTTTGCAATATGAATTTTTGGGCCCTACTTATAAAGTACAATGTCAACCATAATGTTATTGCCCCTTACCACCCATAACTAAGTGGACAAGATGAAGTGTCCAACAAAGAGATCAAGTCCATCCTTGAAAAGATAATCAAACTCAATAGAAAGGATTGGAACTTGAAACTAGATGATGCATTGTGGGCATATAGAACTACATATAAAATTCCAATTGGGATGTTTCCATTTCAAATGGTGCATGGTAAATCTTGTCATCTACCAGCTGAGTTAGAACACATAGCTTTTTGGGTGATGAAACAATGTAACATGGAATTAAAAAAATAGGACATAAAAAATTACAAATAAATGAGCTAAAAGAAATTAAAAAGATTCCTACGAAATCTCAAAAGTTTACAAATACAAAATAAAGGCACTTCATGATTGAATGATATCAAGGAAAGAATTCTCCATTGGTGATAAAGTCCTCTTATTCCATTCACACCTTAAACTATTTTAGAGCAATTTACGTTCTCATTGGGTTGGTCCATTTATTGTCACTAATTTTCTCTCATGGTGTTGTTGAAATATGAAGTCCAAGTACTGGTAAAGAATTCAAATTGAATAGACAGAGAATGAAGCTATACTATGAATTTTATTCACCAGTTAATATAGAGGAAGTGAATCTACATGAACCAATAGATTTGGATGGTTGAGAAGAAACTGGAGGTACCATTGGGTTAAGGATGTTAAACTAAATGCTAAATGGGAAGCAACCCATTGAGATGTATTTTCTTTCATTTTAGTTAGTTTTTGAACATTTTTATTTGTTAGTGATTTTTTTTATTTTTTTATTTGAACAATGTTTATTTATTTTAGAACCCCTAATTTCATAATCATTTGATGATGTGTGATATATATGAGATACAAAGCAACTTTATATGTGTGATAGAATTTGATTTAGATGATGCAATACAATGAGAGTATGAACCAATCGCCATGATTAGAAACACTATGCTACAACAAGGAGGGTACATTTTTCTTGATTTTCTTTATTTCCTTGGATTTGCATTTGAACATTGCAGACAATGTAGATTTTAGGTTAGAGGTAAGAGAAAATTTCCTTTGAAATTATGAATTCTGGAATTTTCAAACATTTTTTTTTCAATTTTTGTTTTTATTTATTCTTTATTTTATTGCATATTTATTTTTATTTTAATTCAATTTATATGTCTTTGATATGAATAATTTTATGATAACATTAACATATATAGGACATTGATATTTTGTTTCAATTAAAGTATGATTTGAATGTAAATTTCATTTAGTTTAAAACTCTTATGGTATGTGGTAAGAATGCTTGGTTAATCTAAGTATTTAGGAGTATTTTGTGTGCAAATTTTTCATGGAGATATTTGAACCTTTTATAGTCTACCATTTGTCTCTTTGCCTCTAGTATCCCTTTAAGCTTATATAAATTATAAGAGTTTTCTTTCTTTAACATGTTATAACCTACCCTTTTATGAGCCAAAGAAACAAATTATCCTAACCTCCTATTCTCTAAGAGGACCTAACATAATTATATGTTTGGTATGAACTCTCAATAAGGAAATTGTGAAAATTTCAATAAAAATTGACTATAACCCAAAAAATATTGAAAATAATACAATAAGGGTTGCAGAAAATCAATTTTGAAGGTAAAAAGGATGGAAGGTGTTAGTAATTAAATTTTGTATCCCTTCAGTTAAAAAGAAGAAGAAGAAGAAGAAGAAGAAGAAGAAGAAAATAAAGAAAGAGAAAATGGAGTATAGTGATATTTGATACAATGTGAAATTTTACCTATAATGTACCTAACTTTGGATGTAAAGGTAAATATTGGCTAGATGAGTTATGTAACATATGGAGCTATTTTAGAACTAATGAATTGCATAATTTGGTATAATTTATCACTTCTTAATTTTAAATTTAGTCTAATTTTTTTTATTTTTTTTATTGTAGACTTCATTATTATTATTTAAATTTTATTGTAGATTTGAAAAAAATGAAGATCCAAAATTTTAGAAGTACATCGTCTAAGGACTCTCAAATTTAAATGAAGATTTCAATAAACAAAATGATAGATAAAAAATGCTAAAATTGTTTAAACGCGGTAGGCACACATTATATGTTTATGAGAAAGGAACATTTGCACAAAAAAATAGAAAGCAAGAAAGAGCAGCATAGGAACAGAGAATTAGAAGAGGCAGCGAAAAAAAAAAAGAAACCGAAAGCAATGAAGAAAAAAAGGGAGGCTCGTGGAAATAGATTAACATTGGAACATATTTTAGAGTGTTCATTTTCCTTTCAATTCTTTTCGGAAAAATTATGGTGTATTCGTTTATGTTGAATTTAATTTTTAGCATGAACTAATTTTTCTTATTTTTAGGAAAAATATGTAATCTAATTCCAAACTATGCTTTATTTTTCATGTTAATTTGAATTATTTCTTTTCATGTTTATCTCATTTATTTTGAGTTTATTTCTTCTAATTAACTGGAAATTAATTAGATTATTTTAATAGATCTAGAATATTTTAGGAAAGGTAAATACAAAGATTGAAAGACTTGTATAAACATGTGTAGTATTAAAACCATTGGTCTTAATGCTTTCTTGCTTTATTAAATTACATACTTTTGTGTAAATTGATGAACAAGAATGTTTCCAATTGACTATTAAAAGATGTTTTTGGATTTTTTTGGAGATTGCTAACAAACAGTGAGAATTAAATTCAATTAGCTAGATGAGTAAAGCATAGTGAGGGATTAGATGAAATCGATTTCCTATAAGTTTTCTTCCCATTAATTTAATCTTCAAACAACATCTTTCTATTCTTTACGCATTTACTTTAAGTTGATTTCATTTTAAATTCCAATTACAACAACCTTAGTGACTTCTTTAGATAAATTTGAGATTAGCAAAATTTTGGTATTTGTTAAAGATAAGTTACCAATCCCTGAGGATGATACTCTTCATATCACTTTACTATAAAACTACGATATTATGTACTTGTAGTTTTGCACTGATCAAGAACTTAAAATGGTGATTTTTGAATTTAATAAGTTCTCGTATTTTTTGTGATTCACCTTCCCGTTATTTCATAACTCCACACCTTAGCATAAAGTAATAACCTTGATAAGGACCTATTTATCTGAAATAGTCTATCCATCATACATAAGTGAAGAGTTATTTGAGAATTAAGCCTATGAAATTTGTGATTATAATGCTTACACATATCATATTTGCATAATCTTGATATTAAAAATTTTATTCTATAAATGTCATCCTGATCTAGTATTTGATTAAAGGCTTTTGTTTAGATGTATATTTAAGAGTCGAATACAAAAATGAAATTAATGTTTGAATTTTTCTTTAATCGTAATTAAGAATTCCATACATAGGAATAATTACACAAATGTGAATTATTCTTTCGACTCAAATAGGTAACAAGAACCTAGATGAGGGGTGGAGACACTGATATATGGAATCCTTTTATAAGCTTGATAACAATTCAGCCAAACTAGCCTCCCAAATATGAATTAAGTAGATAGCACAATGAAAGTACAAAACAATATGATCAATTCAACACATAACAAAACAACCTGTTGTAAGAAAGAACAAACTATGGTAAACAGACTAGTGATGAAGTGTCTCATAGGCTCCTATTTAGGCTAGTAGCATGCATAAACATAACAAACATCACATAGCATGCGAAATAGTCATACATATTGAAAAACAGTAAAATATTTTCAATCACTTCAAGACCTCATATGTGAGAACATATTTAGTAAATGTTATTGTACTTTCATAGCATGCAATCATACATAACATAACAAATTATAATAAAGAGTTTGACACTTGGTACACTACCCGTGTAAAGAGATATTGACTTCTTAGAGACTCATACTAAACTCACATGCATATCAAATGCAAAAGAAATATAAATTAATTAGGAAGAAAGTGAATTAATTTAATACATCAAAAGTAATAAATAGAAAGCTATAGGCATGCTACACAGAAAGAAAAGAAGGCATACAACAATATATAACTAAAAAGATTTCTAATCAAAGTCTACATCTAGTATGTAGGAACATACATGATTGAAACTTAGATTATACTAACACACAATATGATCACGCATAACAATAGATATAATGAGGTAACCCACATAGAACCCCTACCTATGTGGTAACATCCTTGGGTTGCTTATGACAACCTCTTGATAGCAAACAAATTAACTAAGAAATAAAACTCATTACCTCTATCAACTGGGACCACTTTCTAACCTGCCTATTACTACCCTCGATTATTGCTTCCATAATGACTTGGTTCTACACACAAACGTGGCTTTCCTCCAAAGCTAGCACCACTAGATGTAGTGTGATCAACTACTAATGATTACTAATATGTAGTAATGTGAACAAATGAATGTGAGAGCCACTTGAAATCAAGAACCACCAATAACCAGTATGGGAAACACATTCAAACATGAACCACAAATCATCTACATAGGACATATAATCAACCACGTATTGCACACATATAACAATTTGAGAAAAAAATACCAAACTACCCAACCCAATCTCTCAATATTATGTCTCACACGGAAAGTAAAATACTCAAGAGCTCAACACTTAAGTACTTCATTTTACCTATAGTAGCACAAATAACCAATCAGCCAACACTTGGCTCACTAACACACAAGCCCTTCACATAAAAAAATTTGCATGAATCTAACTACCAACCAACACATAACTTACAACCACACGCTCCTAGCATAAAAGCATTTGAAAACATAACATCAAGTACTCCCCACTCAAGAGCATGGTTTTTCCTACACAATCACAAATCACTAATACCAACAATGCTTAAGGTAATAGTGATCCAAAAATAGAAAATCAAATATCAATTTGTTAGAGCTCTACTACAATTTTCTGGATGAAAAACACAAAGAATGGGGGTATTTATAGACATCATCCAAGCTCAAGGCCAACCTCATCGAGGATCCTCATCGACCACCTCACCGAGGTTCTATCAAGCGGTTTGATGAGGCCTTTGTTAAGGACATCATTTAGGTGCCAAAAAACACATTTTTTATCCAAAAATTGTCGAGTAATTTTCATAAATACTTGCACTTGAATCGAACAAAAAATACAAGCAATAATGTCGGCTTTCTTGCTTGTTAAAAACTACATTTCTCAACCTAGTATGCATATTATGAAAACCAACTCCATGGTGTGTGTAAATATGCTCGCATACAAAGTGTACCTAACTATATGCACCTAACTATGTGCGTATGTTTATTACTAATCATTAGTAACTAACCTTACATATAGGAAGATAGATACACTAAGTAAAATACACAAACAATGTGTTTTGCACACAAAAAGCCAAAAAATACAAAGGACTACATGCCTTACAGTAAGTGATACTTGAATATTCTATATGTCATATGTTATTGAAATTTTTGAGTCAAAGATATAAATTGATTGGTAAGCCAAATTTTATTTTGTTTATTTCTAGTTCTTGTTTATTTTGATTTATTTAAGATGATTGTGAGTATCATCACTGGAAACTCTTATAATACTATAACTCATCCAATAGGGCCATATTGGAGTTTAAAGGCTTGTTACATATGTTAAATATAAATGTGTCAATCTACATAGGTGATTTAGGTTATTTTAGTATAGAATTGTTTCTTTTCATTTGGAGAACCTCTTTGGATCGCCTAGCTTGCTAGAGATTAGCCAATACCTGGTTGGGATTGTGATAAGTGATTGAAGAGCACGCTCACCTAATGATTTATCAAAATTAATTAGGAATATTAAGTTTTAATATTGCATTTTTACTTAATAATATTACAAAATATTTTTTTAATTAAAGGGTATCTTTTGATGTTCTTTAGGGATTTTAGTCATTAAAAGATATAAATGACAAATTATAGGACTTGATTGCAAAGTGTTTACAAAAAATTCATCAAGAAGAGGGTTAAAGTGAAACATTGAAAAAATAAAGTGCACCTAGGCACAGAAATAATATGCCTATGGCATACTCCTCGTGGGTTCACAGAATATTCTGATGAAACATTACACACCACGACATGGTTATAAGTACACCATGGCATAATCATCTCATGTATAATTCGTAGAACTGTGTTGATTATGCACCATAACATGGAATAAAGTGCCTTGTGGTCCACCTATAGTAAATGAATAGTAATGCCCAGTTTTCTAGTGTTTTAGAATTGATATGCCTATTGGAGGCAAGAACTAAGAACAAGTTTCAAGAGGCAAATAAAATAGTTAAAGATTATATTCAAGAATGTCAATTCCAATATTTCTTCTCCTTTATTTTATTTGTGATCTCGAATATTATTCTAAATTTATTGTTTTCAATGAATAGCAAATTTTACAATTGATGGGTGATTTTAAAGCTCTAGACATGGATTGTAATATTTAATAAGATCTATCATATTTTATGTAACTATTCTTCTTGATTATGTATTAATTCATAATTTAATCTTTGTATCAATTTTCTTGATTATTCAAATATAGAATTGAATAATTAGGTTAATTCGTCATTAATAAATTTAGTTGATTGGATATGTAATTGTTTCATCAATTTAAATAACTAGTGATAAATTTCTTGCAATGAGAATTGATATCAAGATAATTAAACCAAACTTGTGTGTTTAACCTTGATCCAATATGCTTCTTGAAATATAATGCTTTTGATAGATTAAATTTAGAGAGCTTATTTAGGTTATATATTAGGAAAACTTTAAATTAAGAGCTTATTTAATTCAACGAATAGGTAAAAAGTGGTTGAGACTTTCGAGCTTATGAATTTCTCTAAGTTGATATAATCAAATAATAGGAGATCAGGATATACTTTTGTTAATTTACAATACATGCAAATGATGAAGAATGATCTTGCAATTTTTCTTTTATTCAAATCTTTAGATCTTGTTTTTATCTTACTAATCTTTAACATAATAAATAGAAGTTAGTTTCTAAAATCCTCTATAAAAAAGACCCTTGTTATATACTAATTTATGATATCTTAAGCAATTTAAAGTAAGGTTTAAATTAACTGTTCATTTGAACGCCTCAATTATCCTATCTCTAACTTTGTCTTTTATCACAGCTTATCCAAAGCTCACCTAATTTTTGCCTTCTAGATTTCTTAAGTATCCTAAGTGGAGAGCTGCCATTCTAGAAGAAGTGCATCCTATCCAAAAAAAACTATACTTAGGAGTTGGTTGAGTCACCTAAGGGGAAGAAAATTGTTGGCTATAAATGGTATTTACTATGAAATTATTTTCAAATGAGACAATAGAGAGAAATTAGGCCAAATTAGTGGTTAAATGATATGCTTAAACTTATGGAATTGACAATCAAGAGACATTTGTTCTTGTTTTCAAGATGAAGACAATGGGAGTTATACTTTCTATTACTGTGACTTTAGATTGGCCTTTGTTACAATTTGATATAAAGAATGCCTTTCTCTATAGAGAGCTAATAGAAAAATATATAAATCCTTCTTCTGGATACCTAACAGAATGAGGAAAGGTTTTTAAGTTAAAAAAAGGTCTTGTATGGGCTAAAATAATCTCTTGGGACATGGTTTGGTAGATTAAATTCCTCGATGAAGAAGTATGGTTTTAAGAAAGCTTAGGTAGATCACACTCTTTTCTAAAAAGAGATGGTATTGAAATCACTTTACTTCTTAATTTATGTAGATGGAACGATTTTTACAGGTGGAAATACTGGAGAGATAGAAATGTTACATAACTATTTAGCTAAGGAGTTTGAAATGAAGGACCTAAAGAATATGAAGTACTTTTTAGGTATTGAATTTTTTGGTATAATCAAGGACTCTTTCTTCTAAATAGAAGTATGCCTTAGATCTCTTGGCTAAAACTAAAAATTCTACTTGTGCCCTTACAAACACTCCTATAGACGTTAGTCATGGCTTGATTGTAGACTCTAATAATATTTCAACTAATAAGAAAAGGATATATGAGATTAGTTAGAAAATTTATTTATTTGACTCATACTCGATTTGACTTAAGTGAGCAACATATGGGTCTAGAGTTCTCTCCAGGAAAAGGTAAGATATTCTCTAAACATGGACACTTAGACATCAAGGGTTATACTGACTTAGACTATGTAGGTTTTAAGGTGGATAGAAAATCTACTTTAGGATATCTTACATTTCTTGGAAGCAATTTAGTTACTTGGAAAAATAAGAAACAAAGTGTGGTATCATTGTCTAGTACAGAAGTTGAATATTGATGAGCAAGATCAGCCAAATATTTTGGTTTTATATTTGTAAAACTCTTGAAAGTGCACGAATCATTTTATAGCAAATGATAAGTATACTCCCAAGGTCGATCTAAAGAAGGAATATATATGGTTTTTAATTTATTATTCAAATTAATAAAAACGAAATTAAATCCTAAATATCATATCACGATATTTTGGTTTTTGTGTTTCCCAATCTAATAACATAAAAAAAATAAACATAGATATGAATTCAATAAACAATTATGAAATTTTTTATCACTCATAGCAGTAGAGTATTTATGGATATAATAATTAAGTTAATTATGCTTACTCATATTATTTAGGTTATTAAAAATATAAATTGATATTAGTTGATTTTCTCTTTTTGGTATGAAAGTGTCTTTAGGCGAGGCCCAAATTCCTTTTTTAATATTAATTAATTAATATCCTTAGACGGGACTTATTAATTAATTAAGTATTAAATTTTAGCTTTATTTCTAAGCAAATAGCAAATTATCTAATCACAATTTTAGGCGAAGTTAGTTAATTAGACTTTATTCAATGCGTTCAAATTAAACTTAAGAATTTAATTATCCGAGTACTAACTTTCAAGTTTTAAAAATATTACTGAAAATATATTGTCAATATATTTTTAAATAATAGTTCTTATAAAAAATTTTGAAATAGAGTTTCACTCTAACTACTGGGCGATTGTACCAACAAATAAAAGAGCATTACTCTAAATCAGTCTGAATAATTAAATCTTAAAATCTAATTTTCATATTTAAGTGTGTAATGAAAAATAATATATTTCTCTCTAACATCCTTAATATAAAATTTTGAATAAAAATAAAATCAATTTATTTTATAGAATTATTTTATCTATTTAATATTTCGCAAGCATAACAACGTTATTATAATATCATATTTACAAACAACCAATCATGTTAAATTTAATCACAAACAAATTAAATATAACATATAAGAATAAAATATAAAAAATAACTGTAAAGAATTCATTTTAAAATTATACATCAAAAGAATCCTTATAGCACTTTGATGCTAATTTTGTTGTTGAAAAACTTTCAAACGGATTTGCATTTTCGTTTATTGAATCAAAAACTAAAAATCTACAAGATCATAACTAATTCTTCTAAAAAAGAGAAGAACTTTAAAACTAACAACTAAAAAAATTAAGAAAAGTTTCTAGGGAGAGAAAGGTAGAGAGAGAAAGTGTTAAGAAAATTGTTTTTTTTTACAATAGAGGAGAAGATCCTTTTATAGGTGAGAAAATATTTCAAAAATTGATTTGGAATGCGATTGGATAGGCTGGCACGCATGTGGGGAGCGAGATTTGCAACAGATGAGTGATTGGCGCGTGTGGGCGCACGCGGGATAGGGGCAGGCGTATGCTAGCACGCACGGGATAGGCACAAGCGTGTGCTGGATGTGTGTGGGCGTGTGCTGGATGTACACGTAGGACTCAGTGCAAGTATGTGCTGGCGCGCGCTGGACTTCGACATGAATGGGCGATTGTGCGTGGAATTTCAATGTTTTTGACATTTTTGACTAATTTTGTCAAATTTTTCCATCTTTTTTACTTTTCTTCATTTTTTTCTCAACGTGTTTGTGATGTATTGCCTCTAGTATTTTTCTTCGAGTCTTTAAGTTATTTTTGAATGAAAATACCTGAAAACTAATAAAATACCCGTGATTTCGAAAAGATAAATTTATATAAAAATATGATAAAATCATACAAATATAAATCTATTTAATCAATTAAATTACATTAAACCATGTTAATTTTAGTTTTTTTAAGCACTCGTCAAATATCACACTTTTCACCTTATTATTGACGTTCTTGGTTAAAGATTTTGTTATGCGAACTTGGTTCTAATTCAAATGAACCTATAAGTGTTTTATGATAACACTACAGCTATGAAAATTGCTTATAATCCAATACAATATGATCGAACAAAGCACATTGAGCTTGACAAAAACTACATCAAAGACAATTTGGATTCTGGTGTCATCAAAGTTCTATACTTCAAGAGTGTAGAACAACTTGTTGATATTATAACTCATTGTCTAATAAGAAAATCTTTCTATACCATTTTATCCAAGTTGGGCATGTATGATATATATGCTCTAACTTAGGGGAGGGTTAAGGTCTAGGTGACGTATTAATAAATATATCTTGTATTTTATATATTTATACAAGAACATTTAATTCTCGTTAGTGTGTTGATGGAATTATATTGGTACAAGTCCTCGTTTTATATAGTTGAGATCAATGCTAGTATCAAAGAGTACTACTACCTCGAGTGTTGATTTATCTAAAAATGTCAGGGTGACAACGATCTTGTGTTTCTGATGGGTGATTTCTTGCAGAATTTGTTAATATTCTGCATGTGCTTTTTCAAGGTTTTGGAGATCCTATTTTTTGAGTTCTGGGTCAAGTTCTTCATATGACTCAGTCATATTGTCATCTCGTTGATATGTTAGGCGACAATTACATGTTCTTTTCTAAATCTATATCTAAAACTTTAAATCCTAAAATTTAAACCTTAAAATCTTAACACTAAAACCTAAGATTTAAATTCTAAATCCTAAAATCTACACTTTATACCTTAAATCTTAAATATTAAAATCTAAACATTAAATTAAAATAATACACAATTGTCACTCATTATGTAATGTGTGATATCACCCAACATATAACACACATATATATATATAGGTTTTGTATAAATAATCATAATAAATAAAATCCAGCTTTTCATAAATTAATTGCTACCAAAATGTGCTTTTTCAATATATTTGTTTGTTTTTAATGAATTCATTTTTGAGTTAGATATCTAACTATTGGATATGCATTAATAAAGATTGTATGAGTAATTGATTAAATTTTTTATTTTTGCTAATTAAACAATTATCATATTTATTTTAGAAATACAATTTTATAGGTAACATGAATAATTGATTGAAGATATAGACACATGCTTCATTTTTAGGTTAGATGTCTAAGGATTTGATTGCATAAATGTAGACTGCATGTATAATTGTTTTTTTTTCTTTCTAATCAAACAGTTATCCCCTTTACATTAGCAATACCATTTTTTTTAAAAGAAATACAAGTTGTCGTGTTTTAACGAGGATCTCTCTTTTATGCACTTCGTTAAATCAGCTACTTGAGTTATTATTATCATCTTTTTTGACTTGGGCTTTTTTAATCATAATAATGTTTATCAAACATTAAATCGAAATTGAACAAAAATGTTATTTAATTACAATCGTGTACTTTTATAATAACTAAACTTTTAATGTCATTTTTATTAAAAAAATTATCAATTCAATTTATTTAAATTAGTTAGCAATCTTTGTTCATTATATAATTTGTGATATCTTTTTTAATATAAGACAGGAAACTTATCAGTAAAAACCAAAATAATAAATAAAACGTACAGCGCACTTGCATTTACCTATTTTATTTAATATTTTGTTATGATTTTTTCTTATTTTAATTCAAAGTTAATAAAATGGTGTCTTTAAATATTAAGTGACAATCATTAATTGATCAAAAGTAAGGGTATTAGATCATTAAAAAAAGGAAAAATCTAATAAATAGTTTCACTGATCTATGTCATTACACATATTACACATCATTGCATACAAATGTAAAATACTATACTTTTCCCAGCCTTATTTATACACCAATACAACAAACAATATGAGCAGAACAATATCGTTAAAGCCTACAATATGATTCCTCCAATTTTGAATGAGAGCATGAAATGGACAACTCAAATGACTAAAAACAGGTTTACTTGGTTTACAATACAACAGGTTGTACCTAAACAATCAAAATCTCTCTCGACATTTTCTGTACATGACAGTTATTTGCAACACAAATCAACTACTATACCTGTTCAGTTCCCTTGAGAATGTTGTACTTGCAAAGTGGACATGTCGCATTCATCTTTAGCCATTTCACAATACATGCAGAGTGAAAATGATGGTTGCAGGGTAGAACATGAAGCTCTACTCCGTCTTCGTATGAACTAAGACATATACAGCATTCCTGGAAAGATATAAGCCATTTTTCAGAATTTCAGGGTGAAAGAAACGTTCTGTTGACATAAAATCGCTATGAATTAACTACTTGCAAGTGCCAGTGGAACTTCAATTGTTCATCACATATTAAGGAATCTGAAAGCTAGAAAAGTTAAGAAATAAGCATACTCTACATCAATTTATGCACATTGAGGCCTCCAAATATACAAACATTAAATGTCTTTCTTATTTATTTTTATTTTTATCAAACCATACTTGGTGTCGGTATTTGAACCAGCGTATTCCCTGGAAAAATGTCAAACTTGGCCGAACATTATCTTCTTTTCCATTGAATGGGGATACAATCTTAATGTTTTTTTCCACAAAGACGGCAGATTTCCCCATTTAGTGCAAAAGAAGATAATCTTCCAAATAAAAGTAAAAGACAAATAAATTAAGAATTCATGCACAATTCAGTCTATAACCTTTAACTTTTACCTAAGTTAAGTCACAACCTTTCAAATTTGCCACAAGTTCGTCCATTATCTTATCATTGACCAATTTATTCCATACCAAATTATGTCAATTGGGGCAATGTGCAAAAAAATAAGGACAAAATTGGGTGAAATTTGTGTGAAAGGATTGGACTAAACTAGGCATTAACCCATCAATTAGTTTTGTAGTAACGAAGACATACAGCATCCTCAGGTAAGAGAACACGTTCATTTGCTAAATATCCGCTACTAGTTTCTACAGGAATCATCCTTCCTGCTCCTACACTAGGCTTTTTGTCATTGCTTGATATTTGGAATCTGTATTTCGGAAGAATACTGAGATCTGCTTCTGACGCACCTTCCTAATTCATTATAAACAAATGATAACCAGTCATAACACTTGCCTTTAGATTAAGACCTTTATTTCAGCCAAAACTTAAAGTTCTTTGTACCTGTCCTGCAACAGCATAAAGAATTGCAATGATGCATGGCAAGCAGCAGCAGATAGCAATTCCAATTAAAAATGCCAATACAACACAAAAGATGGCAAAGAATACGTCAAATGACAGAAAAACGACAGCACACCTGCACAATTAAAATTCCCTGCAGTTATTTTCAGCGAAAATTACAATAACCAGTAATAACCATTAGTATGCAAAAAGACAGGAGCCTATTAAATACACAAGAATTGCAAGCCCCTGCACACGAACACACATGCCCACACCAAAGAAAAAATTCAGATTGGTTTGTTCAATACCAGTACAAATGAGGAGCATTTTGCAAAAGGAAATCGCCGCCAGAGATAACCCAATAAAACCCAAGTATCCACCAGAGAAATGATGCCATTGTGTTAACTGATTCACATCGTTTTGTTGCGCTAAGAAATTCACAATAAACAGTTAAAGACAACTCATAAACTCCCTAAAGATCATGATAAAAAAATAAATAATAAATAACCAACAATGAAATTTTTTAAATGGAAACCAACCACAATTATTGCTAACGTGAGATTAGAAGTATGAGAAAGGCAAATTGACATGATACACAGTATGTTTTCCTTGATACAGTTAAGAATAATGTGAGAACATGATCCCATAGGAATACTAGGTTATTTCTTTATAGATCAAATGATTTTTGGGGTGGTTCGATCTGACTTTCAAATAGAAAAAGGAGTGTCGTTTACACAATAACATTGGTTGAACTATGGGAACTAAGTTGTTTTCTTCTTTAGGATAACTACAACAAGTTTTTACGCTTAGCTCTTTAGGGTTTTACTATTTTTGGTTGTGGTGGGAGATGACATAATTGCTGTGGCTCTCAAACACTAGGAAATACTAATTGACTAATTTTTCATTGACATGAAGGTAGTTTTATTTAAAAACATAAACGGCTCTATAAGTCCTCTAATTGTTGCAAAGGTGCAGGTTAGTCCATTTATTTTCAATTGGTCTCGAGTCCTTAATTTGTTATATTTATAAAAGGTGCAATTTAGTACATTTGTTTTCAGTGGCGTTTCAACTGGGTCATTTAAACCCATTTGTTGAGTTTAGTCCTCTTCTTGCATTAAAAAATAAACAAGCTTTTGTTACATAAGGAACCAAATTTTCCTTTATTGCTAAAAAATGGAACTGAAGTGACATTTGAAAATAAAGGGACTTGAGCAGCACTTTTACATACAACAGAAAAAAAGACTCAAGTGACCAGTTGAAAATAAAAGGACTAATTTGCACCTTCAATAATTAGAGCAAAGTGCCCCATCACTTCATTTGAAATTGCGTAAATGCCACAAAAATATAAGTAGTCTATTGATACTTGATACTACATTTAGCCTTATTAATGAAGCTTGATGGAGATAAAACACTGAATGGGTTTCCTAGAATCATTACATATAGTAGAAAACACTATCATTGATCCAAAATATTGAATTTTGATAAGTATCACCTTACAACTAAAGACCAACACAACGCCCCAAGCAGCACTATAACAGAGGTTTCCAATTGTGGTAGTTATCTCCAAATTCAAATATACCAATTGTCCGACCAACATTTCTAAGCTTCACTCTGTGACTCCACCACTACTTCCAAGGAAACAAGTAAACAACAATGTCTTCAACCTATTTAAAATTTAATAATTATTTGACAAGTTCATAGTGGTCAACAACCCAACCACCACTTTGATGCTTCTATGTATCGTTAGTGTCATCAACTAACAAGCTGCCAAGGTTTTCCTCCTTGTACAGGCACTAACAAAAAGGTAGCTGCATCGCCAATGAGCTATGGCCAGCATGAAGCTCATTCGGACAGCTACATCTTCCACTAGAGAAGAGGAAAAAAATTGGTCTATAAAATTTTTCTACAAGCATGCTAAGTGTCTCAGAAGATCAAAGACCAACAAGCTTAATTTAAGCGAATCGCTGAACCCTTTCACAAGAAGAAAAGAACTTCAAAAAGAAACCTACAAATTAGGGGAGGAGCTTTTTCTTGGGAAGTAAATGAAATTGACAGATTTAGTATTTTTGCAAGGTAGGATGTCATTCCCTGCAAAACGATTTAATAGTTAAAAACTCATACATGACAAACTGCTGTTGAGTGCAATTTAAAATCTGCATCAGATTCCTCTTATACTTTATTAGGTCCTGGTCAGTCCTGTACTTTCAATCTTAACCATCTTTAAGTATAATTGAAAAGTGTATACAGCACCACATGAAAAAATCTACGTTTCAATCCTAATTTTCTCTTTTAATGCAAAAGAAGTTTTTCAAAAAAGAAAGTATATCTCCTAAAGCAACCGCCTTCATTGTCAAATATCTCTCTCATTCAACAGCTATTTCCTTCGTTTGCTGCACCTTTGGCAAGATACATTACCCTCGGACTTTTTTATAAGAGATACATTACTGTCAGTGGCATAGAAGCTCAAATTTGCTTGAGGGAATAAGAACCTCGAATGAACACTATCATTCAATTCCAGAAAACTTTCATTGAAGGAAAAGCTTGGAACAAAAGAAATAACAGGAAAATAGAATAATCATCATCCATGGAGCTCCTTGCTCTACTTCTCTGCTATAGCCTATTTTGTTAGCAAGACGACCAAACAGAACGCTAACTCACCAAAGTATAACACTGTAAAATGACAAAACAGGCCTAAACAGAATAAAATGATAAAACAGTCCCAAGTTTATTAAAACAAACGACACAAACAAAGTAATGAACAACAAATACTAGTAAATAGCTTTAAATTAAGAAAACTTATTGGTTATGCTCCTGCACCATTGTTACTCTTGGAAAACACTTGCTCCTGCATTGTTTCATCTGCACTATTTCTTTGAGAACAATTCCATCGTCTGGAGTATGGTATTCAAAGAAGTCTGCTATGTTGAAGCTAGGGGATACTTGTAGAGATTCTGGTAGATCAAGAGTGTAGGCATTATCACCAACTTTCTTCATAATTCTAAATGACCCTAATTTTATGTCCCGTAATTTTGAATAAGAACCAGTAGGAATGCGACCCTTGCTGATATGTGCCATAACCAAATCTCCAACTGTGAATTCCTTGTACCTCCTTTTTTTTATCAGCTTGTCTTTTGTAGGAAGCATTAGAAGCCTCTGGTTGGGCCCTAACGTCATGAAGAAATTGAACAGTTTCTTCAGCTGTTTTAGTAGCTAATTGACTCTTGAAAAGAGACAAGGGACACAAATCTGCGACAAAATTAGGGACCTTAGTATAGACCACCATGAATGGAGGCTTCCCTGCTTATGTTACTCATGCTATTAAAAGCAAATCCAACCTGAGCTAGAACCAAATCCCAATACCTAGGTTTATCTTCACAAAGGCATCTTATCATGTTGCCTGTTCACCACCTAAGTTTGATCTTCTGTTTGAAGATGGCAAGTAATGTTAAACTTAAAGTTAATTCCAAACCATTTTGACAATTCTTTCCAATAGTGGCTTGTAAACTTGACATTCCTGTCAGATACTATGGATTTAGGTACTCCATGGAGCTTGACCACCCTTTTGGAAAACAATATTGCCACATAACTAGCATCTGCAATCTTTCTACATGCCACAAAGTGTCATATTAGAGATCTATCCACTACAACGATCACTGAGTCCATATATATAGGAGTCTTATGAAGCCCAAGTATAAAATCCATAATTAAGTCTTCCCAAATGCTCTCCAGAACTGACAAAGAGAATACAAACCAGTATTTTGTGAAGTTCCTTTAGCAGCTTGGCAAATGGGACATCTTTGCACAAAACGAGCTACTTCCTTCTTAGTCATGACCAATAATACCTTTCCTCCAAAAAGGCAAGAATTTTATCTCTACTAGCAGGCAGAAAGTCCATTAGCATGATGTTCCCTGATCAAACTTTCTCTGAGTGAAGTTCTAAGAGCCCATCTGGAATGCATATTGCTCAACTTCTTTTGTGAATTGAGAAATTACAAAGATTGGCTATCAATATGTAGAACAAAATCTCTTTGAATGAGATAATGCTCCCAGTGTTTGAATGCCCTAACCACTGCATAGAATTCTTATTCATAAACTGGCAATTTTCTCCTTGCTTCACTGTGCTTCACACTAAAATACTCTATGACCTTCCTTATATGAGAACTGCTCCAATTCTTGTACTAGAAGCATCTGTTTCTACTTCAAAAAAAAAATCAAAGTTGGGAATTGCAAGGACTAGTGCACTGGTCAACTTTTCTTTTATTTTCTCACAGCTTTGTTGCTAACTAGGACCCAGATGAACTTTTCTTGTTTTATGCAATCAGTAATGGGTGCAACAATGGTAATAAAATTCCTAATGAACCTCTTTAGAATGTTGCAAACCCATGAAAACTTCTTACTTCATGTACATTGATAAGAATAGGCCATTCCTGCACTACTTTCACCTTCCTTTGTTCTACAGAATCTCCATCTGAACTAATTGCAAATCCTACGAGGATTAAAATGTTTGCCATAAACTCACTTTTTGAGATTCAAAAATAGTTTATTGGACTTAACACCTACGAAATTGCCCTTAAGTGTTTAAGATGGCCACCAACACACTTAATATAAATTAAGAGGTCATCCAAGTACACAACTACAAATTGATTGGTAAAAGGCTTAAACATCTAATTCATCAATCGCATATAAGTACTAGGAGAATTGCATATGCCAAAAGGCAATACCTGCCATTCATGTAACACTTCACTTGTTTTGAAGACTGCCTTCATTCATCCCCTGGTTTGATCTTAATTTGGTGATAGCCTTCTTAGGTCCAACTTAAAGAACACTAATACTCCTTCCAATTTATCCAACATATCCTCCAATCTTGGAAAAAAGAGATCTTAATACTTTACTAAGATTTTATTGATAGCTTTGCAATCAACACACATCCGCAGCTCCAATCTTTTTTAAGGGACAAGGAGGGTTGGTACTGCATAAGGACTAAAGTCTCCTTTACATACCTCTTCATTAACAAGTCTTGAACTATTCCTTGAAGCACCTCATGATTCTTAGCAATCGTGTAATGGGATATATTAGGTAATTTGGAATCAAGAGCTAGATCAATTTCATGTTGGATATTCGTCGGAGGAGGCAATTCATTGGGCAATTACTCTGGTGAGATATCATTGAACTCTTGTAAAAGAGTTTGTATTTAGGTGGTAGCTCACTTGCATAGTTTATTAACTCTTTATAAGAGCTAAAACTCATTGTTTCATCTTGAGCTCTTGACTGATTTCAACTTCAGTCACATTCAATAATACTCGCTTACTAATAGACTCAATAATCATCAATTTGCATGCCCAACTTGAGGCATTAGAACAATCTTTTTGTTGTGCCACACAAAAGTCCAGGTATAGTCCTGCCCTTTGTGGATAGTATTTCTATCAAGCTGCCATGGCCTATTAAGTAACACATGGTACAAATCCAAATCCACAATGTCACACTCAATTGAAAGTGAAACCAAACATTCCATGACTGACTTAGCACCTCTTTTGATCCACTCTACTTTGAAAGGACTTGGTTGGTTCATAATTGAAAGTTCCATGGCCTTAACAAATTTCTTAGACATAACATTTTTTGAACTGCCATTGTATTTCACACACCTTCTTGTTGATGGTGCAGCTGGTTCTAAAAATTACATGCCTTTTGGAGTTTCTTTTTTCTCTGGGAATTAACAAAATTCTTTGAACTACATCAGTGAACTTCTCACAACTTTCTCCCTAATGAAATTCAATATCATCATAATCAGCTTCGTCGTCCACTTCTTCAAATTCATCCTCGAAATCCCCCATGCCTTCTACAATAGTTCTCCTAAGGGAACATTCACTGGACCTATCCAGGTTGATTTCCCTTGAAACATTTAAGTATCTTTGTTTGCAAATAAGAATTGATTTTTTGGGAAATAAGACGTTTTCCAAGGTTCTTCTATGGCAAAATTGGGTCAGATGTTTTATAGAAATCGGTAGGTTGATTAGGGAAAAAGGAAGGATAGTATGGTTGTTTTTAAGGTGTAGGTTCATGGGCTGACGTGTTTTTTTTTTCTTTTTCTTTTTTTGAGAAAAGGGGGTGAGGCTCAAATTTAGTTGCTAAAATCATAATCTTACAAAAATTCATAACATTTTGTATGTCTACTTGGCTCCTTATGGGTACTTTCAAACTTGAAATGAACCTCATGATTTATGGTGACTCACTCTCATTCGAGTTATTATGAACTCGAACTTATCCACGTATTCAACCACAGTACTCAAACCATTGTTGACAATGGTGGTAATTTGAGGACAAAAAGGTGTTCAATCATCAACCTTCTCATCCAAGTTCATAAATTAATTAACAATTCACCATGTCTCCTTCATGTGGTCTGAATGCAATCCCACCAAATGCTAGCTCCACCTCTAACTTTATAAGCTACCATTTTCACTTGTTTATTATTAGGAACTTCCATATAATCAAAAAAGTTATCTACTATTTCGACCCAATTCAAAAACTGATATTCATTTGACCACCGTAGCAAGTGATCTCATTTTTTTGTTATGTAACTAAAAAATCTAGTATTCTGTTTCATGGAGGGGTATTATGGTATTTTGGTAAAAGTTTGTCGAGGAAAAACACCTTCATGAATAGCAAAATTCTTCTGTGGTGGTGGATGGGTCTGGGCAAAATAAAGGGTATAATTTTTTGGTGTTTGAGTCTTTAGAAATGTAGGGTGAAAAGCTCTATGGGGTTCGACTTCTTCAATGGGTCAAGAAGAGGTAGTTTGAAGGTTGGGTTTGACGAGGATGGGTTTCGCGAAGTGGGTAGAGTATGAGAACATTTCTTGAGCTTCATGCTTTTCAAATCAATAATTAGTTCTTCACAAAATTGCACCAGAGATTGACGAAATTCTTGGCGATATTTCTTTAAGAAGGCTTGACATTGATTTTCATTTCTCTGTACTTGATGTTAAAGGTATGATGCAAGAACTTTCGCAATGGAAGCTTTGTCCATATCGTGTTGATCCTCCTCAGCAGAACGAGTAATCACTATTTAGAAGGCACTTGAGCTCGAATACCATTTTGGTGTAGAAGCTCAAATTTGCTTGAGGGAATAAGAACCTCAATGCAGGAATGAACACTATGGTTCAATTCAAAAAAGCTTTCATTGAAGGAAAAGCTTGGAACAAAAGAAATAACAGGAAGACGGAATAATCAGCATCTATCGGGCTCCTTGCTCCACTACTTTGCTATAGCCTCTATTCTATTAGGCAAGACAACAAAACAGAATGCCAACTCACCAAAGCATAAAACTATAAAATGAAACAAAATAAAATGATAAAACAGTACTAAGTTTAGCAAAACAAACGAGACAAACAAAGTAATAAACGACAAACAGTATATAGCTTTTAATTAAGAAAACTTATTTGTTATGCTCCTGCATCAGTCAGACTAAAGTTTTTTCTTACTCAAACAAATAATTGGATTTTGCAATGTCTTATTTCATGTTTCAGTGTAAATCTACGAGAGAGGCCTAATTTGAGTTCTAAAAGAAAAGGACTCAACCAAAACCAATTATCTCAAATTTCTTTTTGTTTTTTTAACAAACGGTTTTCTATTCTAATAAAATAAATTGCCTAAGAAAACATTGTTACAACATACATATGTCAAACTTTCAAGGAAGAATAGATCCCAAACTGTAAAAGTTGTATTTACACCTTTTGTTGTTTAGGTTATTAATGGAGAAAGTTTTACAATCTATCCAATCCTGTGCAGATCTACCTTCTTCTATACCCCCATCATCAGCCAACTCAATAGAAGCCTTTTAGACCATTACAAAACTGATGAGGCAACTTCTAGTTCTGATCTTTTGTTGGTTATGCCAATAACATGCAGCTGAATATTATATAATGTGAGAAAGAAGGAGAATACACTAGGGATAAAAGAATAAGGTAGGAATTGGTTTATCGTGTTGTGATGTAATGTCATCTTTTATATTATCATTAAAAGATATACTAGGCTAACATTAAAGGCATAACATTGACCGTGACAAAAAGGATCATAAGAAAGGATGCTATGCCCAAGCAAAACGGAAAGATGACAATTACAATGTCTCTGGTAATAAAATTTGAAGTCCACAAATGAAATCAAACATAATAAAGAGCCAAACAGGACGATTTGTTTTGGGAAAGTATTTATTATTAAACACCATAGATAGCTTATGTTAATGTAAGACTAAAACAACATTGTATTCGCTAACAACTTAAATGGGACAACTAATTGCATAACTCTAATCAATTTGAAGGCACAGTTGTGCAGCATGCACCGGGAAAAATAAGTAGTCTCACTAAATATGACAGATCATCACTGAAGTGAAGATTCACTGGAAGCACATGGCTATGACAAGCAGGCCAACTTAAGCAATCCAATGAGCATCTGCACCAGGCATGGCCACATCAGTAATGATTAATCACCACTGTCGAAAAATATTAATCATACAGATAGTGAGATAACCCCGTTTCCAACTATTCCCAAGTTTCCCGTTACCTATAACTAATTTAGCGAGAAGCGCATCCATTTAATCTCTTTCAGATTAATCTCTCAAATATCACTTCCATCTCTACCATTGATTCACTAACACTTTCAACCATTTCATACCCACGTGAGAGCCCAACAACCATATAAGTATCACTAATTCTATTGTAAAATACACACATCAATATTACAAAAACAATTCTCATACTAACACTAATACACAATTTAGTACCAACACCACCAAAGTTCAACTGCTCATTGGCACACACACTCACTCATGCTCCTTCACTCATGGCTCTCATTTCACTTCACACATCACATATCCATGGATATATATAAAACAACAAAATTAGTAACATCACAAATTTTCTTAAGTTTGGAATTATTCTTAGAATGCATGGGGGATATCTCTGACAAATATTTGCACAGAAACTCCTCCAAGAAGGTATAAATATAGATGGCCAGGGAAACTTAAGTGGAAGAGAGAGTCGATGTTGACTCCCAACAGAAAATTGGCCTTGAGGGTCATCAGTGATGAAACAAGAGTGATCATGTGTGTGCTACAGTGCTACTGCTATTGCGAACTAGAATAGCTAAGATAATGATGATGTTTTAATGGTGAGAAGTTTTGAGATAAATTATTCTGTAAATTGCGTGAGTCTAAATAAAAGACTTGTATTTTGAGATTTTGTATAAGTGAAACTATTTTGCAAAATTGACTATTGAGTGTGAGTTTTATTTTCCCTATCTGTTTTTGCTAGAGGAGTCAGAGTAATTAAGATTTATTGTATTTTGGGTTGTCCACGTCGTCGATGCAGAATCTCCCTATAAAGTATGGGGTGGGCAATGCGCTGATGCCTAGGTTCCTTTGTTCATAAAAAACGTACACTTTATCCATTTGTTTTTAGGTGGTATGTACTATGTCCCTTATTTTATGAAAAAGAACACATAAGTTCAATTTCTTATTACAACCTTGAAAATGGTCATTTTTTTATGCACATGGTCCTCAAGTGTATAATTAATGAAGAGTAGGGGTTGTCATTTAACACGTGAATAGGGAGGTCTGAATAGATTAGGGATTTTTTTGTTTTCTGATATATGTTTAGTAGTTAATTAGGCAAAGGAAATGACTATTTTCTCCCTCTTAGTTTATGCGTCAAAATTGAACTTATGTATACCTTTAAAGAAATGAGGGGACTAATGGTGTCCTAACTTAAAACAAGGGGTTTGTACTTTTTAAATGAAAAAGGGACTTTTCAAAGGTTTTACACTATAAAAGACTCCAATACTAAAATATTCCAATAATTCACAAGAGGTAAAAGGTAAAGAAAACATATTATCATAATGATTGCATTCAACACCACCACTCCTCACTTTACTTTCATAAATTTAACACATTAATCATATTTCTTAAAATCGGTGTACTTTAGTTATCTTTTTGTTATATTTTTGGATACTTTCGCCTAAAATAACTAAAATTTCTACAAATGTAAGAGTTAATTGAATAAAATATACATGTTTTAAAGTAAAATGTTAATTGAATAAAATATACATGTTTTAAAGTAAAATGATTAATGTGTAGTAAAAAGAAAAAAAAAGTCTCATTCATGAACTGGCTTAACACTATATGAATGTTTTTATCTACCATACGTAGAACTCCACAATTAAAGTAGAAAACGCTTAGTCAACAGCTTTTCTAATTTGCATTCTCAATATTCCCTGTCCTTTCCTGAACTCGCAAAAATCAATAATCAAATTAATGTTAGACTTCACGGTTCTAAAAAAGATGAAAAAGGAAGAATACTATAATTTGAAGTTTCAAACTTCCGATTGGTATAACTATAAACTACAAACAACAAATACCTGGACCGAGCCAAAGCCACCTCATCCCTCATCACATCCCCCTCCTCCTCTTCGGCTTCATTTCCAGCGCCACCAATCTCTGACCAGTCCTGATTCCGGCGTATCCGAGTAAGATTCCTCCGCCGGTACTCCAGCCAAACCAGCACCACATGCACTAAACATTGAAGAGCATAACCACAAATCCAAAGACGAATAGGCGTGTTCGGACGCTCATTATTGGTCAAAACAAGCATAGCAATTGACACCACCACAAAGACAGAGTTCCACATAATGTCCACAGCTACAACCGGCTTCGAGTACCCCCAATTGACACGCCGCTGTTCAAGCTCCCGGGCGGCCGTCTCTCTCACGAGCATTGATGGCCCGTGCCGCCCAGTTACTCGGCCCAAGAGGACGGCCAAATTAGAAGGCTGCGCGGCCCATGACGACGATGCAGTTGACTCGGCGCTGCCGTTACGGGAACGCAGCAGTGGTGCGTCGGTTTCAGCTACTAACGTGGCCGTAGACTGGGAAGACATAATTGAAGTTAAGCTTAGGGTGTGTTATAAAATGCAAAACAAGCTTAAGAGATACAAGTTATAACTATAGTTCGAGGAATATTGTATTTAGAAAATTAATTTTTTTTATGGTATAATTATCGTGAGTAATACTTATAGTAAGCATGTCAAAACTGCTAAGTGTATGTGTCTAGAAATGTAGAGAAAAAGAAAGAGAGAAAGAGTATTGTGATTTTTGAGAAGCGTGGAATGGTAGATGGAAGCGAGTGCGACCGAAAGACGAAGTTGAAAGAGATTCAGACAGCGAGAGTAAGAGAGCGTGGGTGAGTCGGACCATAGGGAAACTCAAATAAACACGGAAGATGTCGGTCGTGTAAAATGAAAACTTAAATAATATAAAGCTACACATATCACAAACATTTGTAACGTCTATATAGCATTTTTCAAAAAGATAAAAACAAAAAATATATATATATATCATAATAATTGTAATAGCTTTTTTTTAGGTTGGTTTCTACATTTATCACATTCTTTCTAACTCAATCTTGAGAAAAATAAATAAATGATCTAAAGAATGACATTGAGGGTGTTATATTCGTTTTAATGCTTAAATCAGTTATTTAAAATATATTACTTAAAATAGTAGAAATGATTAGAAAAGTACTACCTTATAATTATATTATTAAATTATTTATGAGGTTAAAATAATATAAATAATCGTTAAGGAGATATTTTCATATTTTATAATATATGATGTTATCTAATTAATTAATTAAGACAATTATTATATGAGAGAATATTCCCTAGATATGATTTATGTTTAAATTTAAACTTATCGATTAATTGTGTTGTTGATTGTGTTAATGTGTGTTGTGGTGCATGCTGCAACAGTGACAGACATAAATGCTTAGTGGAGTAAAACATGGAACAGACAATAATATTAGTGAAAAAGAAAGATGGCAGACATCAATACTATTAGGGTCATTGTTTAATTTTTATTTCCATTGTATACATATAGTTAAACTCTTGTATAGAAAACATAACATAAATAATAATAAAAGATGCATGATAATTATCAAAGAAACACAATATTTGACATGGTATCAAAGCAAGTTATTGCTGACTAATGAAATTACCTACTATGCTTATCTGTTCCACTACCATTCTGATTTCTGATTTCTGATTCTAGTGTTGCTGCTGATTGTGGCTGTTGATTTTTGAATTTTTTTGCTGATTTCTGATTCTAGTGTGGCTGTTGATTGTGGTTGCTAATTTCTGGTTTTTTTTTTTTTTGCTGATTTCTGATTCTAGTGTGGCTGTTGATTTTTGATTTCTGATTTCTGGTTTACACTAACCCTCTGAGTCTGATTTCTGGGGTGGCCATTTTGGTTTACATTTTTCTCGACATTGGCTTGATCTAGGTGGTCGTTCTGACTTACTCATTGAAATCGTACCGGTCTAACTGGTTGGCTCCAACGCTAGTTACCTCATAGTATGGTCGGTTCCACCATCAGTTTCTTTTTTGGAAAAGAAACAGAACACAACGATAACTGGCACTGAAGTCGTGTTCTTTGTATCTGCAGTTGGAGTCACAGATTGCTCGTTGGTCGTGGAATTATCGCAGTCTCTCTACGTAGCCATGGACAATCGCACCGTTTTCCTACCTCCGTGAAACTTGAAATGCAGCAACATATATTTTGTGGTTTGTCTTTGTACGTGTGGCTGGTTGGAGCCGTAGGTCTATCTGCAGTTGTGGGTAACCATACTGTGTGGAACGAGAAGGAACTGCACAGAGGCTACGTGAAGAAAGAGCTGATGTGAAGCCACAGTAGAAGAAGCTGCACTGAGGAACGAAATAAAAGAAGCTACGCGAATTTGGCTGAGGAACATAGAAGAAGCTACGCGATTTTGAAAAAAAAATTTAGGGTTAGGAACGTAGAAGAATCTACGCGAATTTGAAAAAGAATTTTTAGGGTTACGAAATGTTCTATATATAGTGGTGGAGAATTTTTAGGGTTACAAAATGACGGCAAAAATGATGGAAGTTCTAAATAGAGCTCAGATCACCTCACAACCTCCACTAACTGAAGCGTTGACTACTCTCATTAGTATCAAGTTGGGAGGATCCAACTATGCCTTGTGGTCCCAAGTGATGGAGATAAATATCTCTGGCAAAGATAAACTGGGATATATTAATGGGGATTTTCCTCAACCTGTTGAAACTGACCCCTCATTCAGGAGATGGCGTACTGAAAATGCCATTGTCAAAGGATGGTTGATCAATTCGATGGACCCCTCCTTGATTGCAAATTTTATTCGATTCCCAACTGCGAAACAAGTTTGGGATTCTGCTGCTACCACCTACTATGATGGGACAGACATGTCTCAAGTGTATGATCTTTGCCGTCGAGTTACTCGTATGAAGCAAGCGGGTGGATCCATTGAAAAATACTACAATGACCTTCAAGGGTTGTGGCGAAAAATTGATTTCCGTCGTCCTAATCCAATGGAGTGTGTGAATGATATACAAAAATACAACTCCATTGTATAGGAAGATCGAGTGTATACCTTCCTTGATGGACTTGATGATAGACTCGACAAAACTCGAAGTGATGTGCTTCAAATCAAACCATTCCCTACGGTGGAACAAGCCTATGGATTCATACATAGGGAAGAAGTTCGGCAGACTGTGATGATCATGGGTATAGATACGACACCTGGAGCAGTTATGGCTTTTAAAGGGGTCAAGGGACACCATAATCTGATGCCACCAAAAATAAGAACCTCTTTGGGTAGCAAGAAATCCACGGGAAATCCACCATCTCTTGACATGAAATATGGCCATTGTGGAAACTCTAAACACACACGTGAAAACTGCTTCAAACTCCATGGGTATCCAGAATGGTGGAATGATCTTCAAGCATGGAAGAAACGGGACACCACTGGGGGAACCGTTGTGGCTACCAATAATGTCTCACTATCCCTTACTCCTCAGGCCAAATCTTCCCAGGATCCAGGTATTTCAAGTAAAGCATTTCACATCTCTACTCGTAGTGATAATGAGGATTGGATTCTGGACTCTGGAGCTACAGATCACATGACATTTGACCTAAAAGATCTCTCCAATACAACCCAGCCAAGACGGAGCTGTGTTGCCAATACCAATGGAGTCACTTATCCAGTTATAGGAGCTAGAACAGTGACCTTATCTCCTTCATTATCATTATCTAATACTTTACTTGTACCCTTTCTTTCAAACCGACTGATGTCTGTAAGTCAGGTCACTTCAGATCTTAACTATGTAGTATTGATGTATTCTACTTTTTGCCTTCTATAGGATATTCTCACCAAGGAGATCAATGGGCATGGTACTAAGAAAGGAGGGCTATATTATGTGGATGACCTCAGTTCAGGAAGAGCCAATCACATGCAACACACTGTTGGTAACAAGGAACAACAAATTTGGCTATGTCATCGTAGATATTGGGCATCCATCATTCAGGTATTTAAAGAACCTACTCCCCAGTTTATTTTCAAATATCACACATTCAGAATTCAAATGTGATACTTGTATCCTAGCAAAAAGTCATAGGGCATCTTATCCTATGAGCATGAATAAAAGTATGCCTCCTTTTACTTTGGTACATTCTGATGTTTGGGGACCTTCCCCGGTTTTTACGTCATCGGGTCATCGTTGGTTTGTTATTTTTGTTGATGATTGTACACGAATGACATGGCTTTACCTTCTCAAACATAAAGATGAAGTATTTTCTACATTTCACCTGTTTCACACCATGGTTCAGACACAATTTTCTGAAAAAATTAAGATACTTAGGTCTGATAATGGAGGGGAGTATGTTAATCAACAATTTCGGACATACTTGGACAACCATGGTATTCTCCATGAAACCTCGTGTTCACAAACCCTATAACATAATGGGACTGCGGAAAGGAAGAATCGGCATATTTTAGAAACGGTTCGGGCCTTACTAATCGGTGCACATATGCCTAATAAATATTAGAGTGATGTTGTTACTACAACTGTGTATCTACTGAATCGTATGCCCACAAAAACCTTACAATTTCAGACTCTATTAAAGGTGCTATTTGATCATCTTCCCTTGCCTACTATTTTGATGCTTCCACCCCGAATTTTTGGATGTGTTGCTTTTGTCCACCTCCATAAAAATCAACGAACTAAGTTGGATCCATGTGCTGTCCTATGTGTATTCTTGGGGTATGGCGTACAAAAAAAGGGTTACCGATGCTATGATCCAATTACTAAAAGAACCTATATTACTATGGATGTCACTTTCCTCGAATCAGAATGTTTTTTTCCCATCACTGGTATCCAATTACACTCTTCAGGAGGAGAGTTATGGTGAAGAACGAAATTGGCTTGATTTTGAAATATTAGACACTAGTCCAACATACTCGGATCGTGCCAATAATATGGAGGAGCCAGTATCTAGACCCAAGCTTGAACTTCCAAGAACTGAAGCTGAAGTAGTAATTGAATCTCTAAAAGATGAAGTGGTTGATGTATCCCTCCACTCTCTATGCAACAAGCCTTTAAACCCCTAGGTTGCCCTAGTGGACGAGTTTGAGTCTCATGAGGGTTGTCAGTAATGATACCCACAAACATTGAACTAAATGTAAAAATTAAAAGAAATAATAAAAACAATCAACTTAAAAACTAAAATTACAACAAAATCAAAAATTAACTTTTAAGAATAAAAGAAAACAACATATCACAAAAATGTCTCATACTTTTTAATCTCCTTTAAGATCATAATTAAAATCTTAAGCATAAATTATTTTAATCTCTTTAAACAATCATGATTTTTTATAATAATTAGTCGAAAATCATTTTCATATTTCATATAAAAAATGTATCAATTTAATTTCCCCCAATTTCAGTGTCATGAATCTGAATTTGCTTCGACTCTATTCCTCACAAGTCAATACTCTCAAAGCACTGAATCCGATGGGTTCAAACACTCATACTAATTTATATGCGAAAGAGTTTATGTATAGAAATGAACTAATATGTTCGCATATTTATAAAGAATAAAGGCTCAAAGTATTATTTTGACATTGATCTCATGGAAAGAATCAAATGTATAAATTATAAAGATATCATATATAAAAATTATTTTCATGCATAAATCAAACTCATTAATAAAAAAATTCAAGATATATGCCTTTTACAAATGAAGAAAGTTCAATGAATTTTTAGGGAATTACTTCCTATATCTTTCTTTTGTAATTAGCATTTACTCACAACTTTGTAGGCACTATGGGTCATAGTATGTAGATTATATTATATATTCTTTATCTCTCTATATTTTTCTGAAGATATTTTTCAATATATATTATTTTTTAGAAAGTCAACTCATGTACAGATTGTACATTTTTAGGATTTTGGGTAATGCATATCATAGTATGTAGATTATACTATATATTCTTTATCTCTCTATATTTTTCTGAAGATACTTTTCAATATATATCATTTTTTAGAGAGTCAACCCATGTACAGATTGTACATTTTTTTTAGGATTTTGGTGAGTGGTTAATTTTGTGGCTTTTCTATTTGATCTTGGTTTAGGTAACCCCAGATATGTCTCTTTTTTTCTGTAACAATCATGCACGAATGAGATAAAAGCATATACTATCAATTTCTACTCAAATCATTTAATCTAAGCAAAAATAATAATAAAAAATATACGACACTCTATTAAGATGAGAAAAAATTTATACATTCAATGCTAATCCCTATAGAGATCATCTAAAAATTTGAAGAAATAAGAAATGTGTTTGGAGTAGAAAAAATATATATTTCACTCTGAATAAGGGAAATTAGGCTCAAATTATATCTCACAAAGGTAGTCTCCACTAAAACAAATTCATAAACACCAATTTTGGGTTTAATATAATTTCTACATCTTATCAAGAAATACTAGTTATGACAAAAACTAACTAATTATCAAAAAATATTACAAAATATTTCATGATATGTTTTCAAAAATTAATCTAACAGTACAAAAGACTTAACTATTTACTTAAATTTGATTTAAAGAAATGATAAATTTTTGTGAGAATTTTTTTTTTAAAATTCCAAAAATTACTAAATCACACAAAGAAAATAAAACCAAACACAATAAAAATGAAAATGTAGTGAAAGAAAGAGAAGAGAAGATATGTTTTGAGGTGTGTTTAGAAGTGAAGAGAAGGGGGGCATTTATAGGTGAGTATGGAGAGAAAAAGTGGGTGAAAAAATGTTAAAATATTGAGTAAACGCGGAGTGGCGATTGCTGACGTCATTGATGACGTCAGCATGATGTGGGGATGGCTGCGCGTGAAAATGGGGTGAGATGGCAGCGGCACGCACGGAAGGCACCAATGGCGCGCACAGGCACGCGCGGGAGTGAGGAGCTATACACGCGGTCTGGGCGTGCTGCGCGCACGAGCTGGGCAGCTTCGTGCATGTTTTCCTCCTTTTTGACCCATTTTGTCCAATTTTTCCATATTTGTTGACCTTTCCTCATTTATTTATTAATATATTTGTGATGTATTGCTTCCAGTATTCCTCTTTGAGTCTTTAAGTTACGTTTTTAAGCAAAAATACCTAAAAAATAATAAAAATACCCATGATTTCGAAAAAGATAAATTTATATAAATATATATATTTTTAATCAATTAATGTGAATAAAGTCATAGTAATTTTAGTGCTTTTTGAGCACTCATCATATACAGATTCAGACTGGGCAGGGAATATGAAGGATAGGAAATCTACTGCTAGGTACTTTACTTTTGTGGGGGGCAATCTTGTTACATGGAGGAGTAAGAAGCAAAAGGTAGTTTCCTTATCTAGTGTTGAAGCTGAATTTAGAGGAATGGTCAAGGGAATATGCGAGCTCCTTTGGTTGAAAAAACTTCTAACTGAGATTGGTGTTGCTCCTAACTCTGAAATGAACTTATTTTGTGATAACAAAGCAGCCATTGCCATCTCTCACAATCCAGTTCAACATGATCGCACGAAGCACGTTGAAGTGGATCGGAACTTCTACAACTCACTTGACAAGTTGGGGCAGTATTGGTGTGTGTTGTGGTGCATGCTGCAACAGTGGCAGACACCAATGCTTAGTGGAGTAAAACATAGAGCAGACAATAATATTAGTGGAGCCATAAAACATGGATGTGCAGCTATTAAGATTATTGTTTAATTTTCATTTCCATTGTATATATATAGTTAAACTCTTGTATAGAAATCAGAACAGAAATAATAATGAAAGATACATGATAATTATCAAAGAAACACAATATTTGACAGATCGTACGCTGATTATATCACTTTTGATCAGTTAATAATGATGTAGATCAATTAGTGGGCGTCATGTATATCTAGTTAAATTTCTCTCTAACATCACCCTCTTACCTCTTGGGTCGTCTTTGGCAAGTTAGGTGGTCTAGGTACTTCACTTGGATACAATAACACAATTGTGTTTAGGTCGGGACGTCTTAAATTTCTAAGTAGTTGGTATCCTAGATTTCTCTACACAACAATAATATTGATGTCTCAAGCTTTCCAACGATTATTTTAGTCTCAAATAGAGTCCCATATGAAAAGTTATGATCGTCAAAGATCTATGACGAAAAAGCCAAAGTAGGGTTGTAAATTTTTACCTCATTATGTTGATAAGTATCTTATTAGATTTTCACTTATCTCCTTTGATTTGGACCCTTAGATCATGGACTTGGTGAATGATTGAGATTGAACTTGTGAACCTATATATAGCTAAGTGTCACAACCTTAAATTTCAAGTAACGATCGTACGACACTTAGCATGGTCCGTTGCACTAAGCCTGCCTTTCAACCCGAATGAAACACTCCAAATAGAATAGAAAGAGAGTTTGTAAAGAATGCCTTGTATTGCTCTAGAGAGATTTTATCTTACAAGTTCCTAATATTTCCAAGGATTTCCCAAGATGCTAAGAATTCCCAAGATTTCCAAGATGAATACAAATCAAGACCAATGGGTATATTTATAGTATGGCTCCAAGCTTAAGGCTATGCCACAACTTTCTAGATCATTCTAAGTCTAGAATGTACAAGAGTGTTCTAGTTTATCTACAATATGCCACAAGGTTCTAGGACCTTCTAACCAACTCTAGAGTCTTCTAGCCAACTCTAGAGTCTTCTAGGAGTGTCTAGTTCCTTCATGCTAGTTCTAGGACGTTTCGTAAGCTTCTAGAGACTTCCACATCCTTCATGAACCATACGACACATTCTAGAATATTCCAGCCCATTCTAGCACCTTCAAGCACATGCTAGTATACTCTAGAGCATTCTAGAGTCTTCAAGGCTTGAGTTAAGTCCATCCAACTCTAGCTCTTTCTAGACATCTCTAGGCCACTCTAGAACCTTCCCATGTAGAAAAGTCTAGATCCTTTAGGCAAGCATCATTTCTTTGTATTTTATGGGACAATTTGAGCGGGATGTAACACCCTTCCCCACTCAAGTTCCCAACGCCCTCGTCGTGCCTTCAAGATTGAACCTCTCTATGTCATCTTTGAATTGCCACAAAGAGTCTTCAGGTTCCCAACTTTCCTATATGTTCAGGGCATTCTTCCACTTGACCAAGTATTCCCGATAACTTGGTATGCCCCTACGCCAGATTAGGAGATCTGCCAAGATAGAGTCCACTTCTCTATCAAAAGAGGTTACTACTGCAGTAGGCGCCCTCATTGATTCTCCCCAAATTATGTCTTCTTTGTCTCCATGATAAGGCTTCAGCACGCTTACATGAAAAAATGGATAGATTTTAAGCTTCGGAGGGAGTTGTAGTTTGTAGGACACCTTACCAACTCGCTTGAGGATAGGAAATGACCCTTCATACTTTTGTACCAACCCCTTATGAACCTTCTGTAGAGATTTGAATTATTGGGACAATAATTTAACAAGGACCAAATCTCCTTCTTGAAATTCCACCATCCTCCTTTTCTTGTTAGCCTATTTCTTCATCTTCTTATATGCCTTGTTTAAATAGGCTCAGGCTAACTCTGCTTGCTCATGCCATGCTTTGGCAAATTTAAAGGCAGCAGGACTCTTCCCTTTATAGCTTGTGGCCAAATCATGAGGATTCATAGGTGCCCTAAGATCCATTTTTCTCATGCCTAATGCTCCTTCTTAGGTTTTGACATAAATGTGCTTACAACACTGATTAAATGAGTTAAGTTTGGTCTTGTTGCAATCATAGCAAACATAAGACTATCAATAGCACTTGAGTAAAGCATACTTGAAATTTATTTTATCTCTAGATAAGTTTTTGGAGATTGATCTGTAGATATTTTAAAAAGGGATGCTAGAGGAGTTGAAATTGATTTGGCTGATTCCATTCCAAATTTTGTAAGCACCTTTTCTATATATCTAGTTTGAGTTATTAGAAACTTTCCATTCTCTCTATTTCTTGAAATCTTCGTACCAAGGATCTTCTTATCCTTCCTTAAGTCTTTCATTTCAAACATAGTTTTCAAATGCTATTTGAAATGCATCAAATCTTTAAGATCCTTGCTTACTAACAAAATGTCATCTATATACAATAATAGATAAGCTATCCCATTGATTTTCTTTATGAAATAAACAAAATCATCATACTCACATCTTTGAAATTTTAACTCAATCATAAAGCTATCAAATCACTTCTACCATTGGTGCGAGGACTATTCCATACATTGATCTCTTTAAGAGACAAATATCATTATCTCTTGTTTTAATCATGAAGCCCTTTGGTTGCTTCATATAAATGGTCTCTTCAAGCTCCCTACGTAAGAACAGAGTCTTCACGTACATTTAAACCAAATGAAGAACAAATTGGGTTACCAAGGAAAGGAGAATTCTGATTGAAGTGTACTTGGTAATTGGTGAGAAAATCTCATTATAATCTATCCTTTCCCTTTTTGAGAAGCCTTAAGTAACCATTCTTACCTTGGACCTTGATAATTCAACCCCTTCTATTCCTTCTTTAAATTTGAACACCCATTTGCTTCCAATCAATCTTGATTTTTTTGGTTTCTTTATAAGCATCCATGTTCCATTTTTCAAAAGTGATAGTTCATTATAAGACTCAGGCAAACTGTTAGCAACAGAGTTAGCATCAAAGTACTGTAAGGATTTTATTTTCTTTGCAATTATTTTTTATGTTTCATTCTTACATGTTATATTTAAATTGTTTGTGATTAAATTTAACATTATTGGCTGTTTGTAAACATGATATAATAATAATGTTGTTATGCTTGCAAAATATTAAATAGGTGAAAATCTCTCAAATGAATTGATTTTGTTTTTATTCAAGACTTTATAATAAGAATGTTAGAGAGTAATATATTATTTTTCATTACAAACTTTTGAAAATTGATTTTAAGGTTTAGTTATCAGGTCTAATTTAGAGTAGTGTTCTTTTATTTGTTGGTACAATCACCCGGTAGTTAGAGTGAAGCTCTATTTCAAAAGTTTTTATAAGAATTATTATCTAAAAATGTATTGACAACATGTTTTCAGTAGTGGTTTTAAAACTTGAAAGTTAGTACTCGGATAATTAAATTCTTAGGTTTAATTTGGACACCTTGAATAAAGTTTAAGCTGTCTAACCCCACCAAATGTGGCATTTAAATGGTTCATTTTCAATCTCTTAGAAAAAGGAATTAATTTAATTAACCAAATTAGTTATCAACTTCACCCATAGGTGTTAATTGATTTGTTTAGTTAACAAAGAATATCTAACCCCATCAAAGGTGGTATTCATATAAAAAAGAGAGAATCAATAAATATCAATTGATATCTTTAATAACCTAAATAATCTGAGCAAGCATAATTAACCTAGTTATTATATCCATAAATACTCCATTATTATAAATGATAAAATTTGCATAAATGTTTATTGGATCTATGTTTATTTTTATGTGAGTAGATTAAAAACACAAAACCCAAAATATCGTGATAGGATGTTTAGGATTTAATTTCGTTTTTAAAAGTTTGAATAATAAATTAAAAACCACATACATTCCTTCCTTAGATCGACCTTGGGTGTATACTTATCATTTTCTACGAAATGATTCGTGCACTTGCGAGAGTTTTATAAATATAAAACCAAAGTATTGGTAGGATCGGCGATGCCGGTTTTGCCCGTCACTAGACCTAGCAAACAAGTGGCCACCAGACCAAGGTAATTAAATAACTAGTCCGATCAACCAAGCATGGCCACTGACCAACATACCAGAGGCATCGACTAGTTGGATTGTCTAATTGACCAACTAACCAAGAAAAATCCATTGACCAATTGAATAGAGCTACCATGCTGGTTGACCAACTAAGTAGGTGAGGCATATGTCCATCTAACAGTCCAACATGCCCATGCCATTTATTTGAGCAAGACCATCCAATCAGTTTCTAATTGATAGTCCCTTATTTGATGGCGTTGGTACCGATGGTTCTACTGACTTGATATTTTTTCTGGTTCTTCTTCTCATCATAATCATAGCACTTCTATCAAAATTTCTAACTCTACGACCATAAATTCATTTTTATGAGCATTCTACTTATTGACTTTGAATCAAGTATAGGCTATGAAGTGTATTCTTTCGTTTAAAGTCTAACTAAGTATATTGTAGATAAATTGAGAAATATGTTTGAAACTCTCAATGACATTAACATTCTTCTTTCTGATGGTAAATTGGTTCCTATCAACCCTTCTCCAGGTAGAGTCATTATTTTTACTAATCAAATGTTTGCTAGACTTAAACTTCCATTTGCACCGTTAGATCGACAATTTTTGTGTAGAATGGGGCACCTCCTATGTAATTTCCCCTAAAATTTTGAAAGTTTATGATTTACTACAATATTATGTGGAAATAGCATAATAGGGAGTTAACTTTGGAAGAATTCCAATATTTTTGTACAACAATCAATGGGTGCATGTTTGGAGTTCAAACTTCTAGTAATCATAATTTTATTAAGGAGTTATAAAAGTCCAACAAAGGTTCATTCTATCTTAATTCATAGCAATTGGTGGATATGATGTGGTATGTCTTGAACTTGGCCCTACCTACTCAGTTTGTTCTTGGTGGTGAGTTACTTGTTTGTTTAATTTATCAACTCATGACTTGGTTTTCTTGAACTTTCTTATGCTAACATTTATGCTTAACTTCTTGCTTACTAGAAATGTTCAAAGCCCTTCCTAGATTAGAAAGACTTCATTAATAGAATGTTCTTCCTTCCTCCTAGGGAGCATTGCTTCGAGTGGCTAACTATTGTTGAGTAGGTTTCTATAAAACCTCAAAAATTATTTATAAATAATTAAGTATCTAAAAATGATTTCTAACAATATTTAAGGACATATTGGGAAACTTTTGTGTCAAAAAGCAAATCAAACAAGAAAATTTGAGAAAAAAATTAAATGGCCCACTGAACCCTCATCGCAGCCTCGTTGGACCTTCGTAATCCACCAATGAGGGTGGTCGATGAGGTGCAATTTGGGTCTATAAAAGGCCAAAAATCCTCCCATTTTCTTACACAAATTTCCTTATCCTCTTTCTAAATATTTTTAGGTGTTTGGTACATTTTAGAGTGCATTTTAGGGATAAATATCTAAGAGTTCAAGTCAAGTTTTCAGGTAGAGGTTTCTAATCTATAATTTTTATTTCATGTATTATTTTCCATAAATTACAATGCATCATATGTTATGAACAAAAAGAAAAACTAGATGCCATAATTTTATAATTAATGTTATAAGTGTTTTTTAAAATAAAATACTCATTATGAACATTTTATATATGCATACATGAAATTTTTTAGATAAAACGAGTATTAAATTTTGATATAAAATATTACACACAAAGCTTCTAAGATTTTTATGCATGCATTATGAAAATAATTTTATTCGTGGGGAGTTTTTCTGTATGTGAGACTTGTGAAGTATAGTACCTATAGGCTATTGGTTGTAGTTTACTATTTTTTATGAACAACAGGTACACATTTGCAATATATGTATTCTCCAAGTTTCTATATCTATGGTGTCTTGGATTGTTAACTGTAGACGAGCCTCGAAGTTATACCCCTAGTTGTGTCTCAGTGTTACTATCTTATTTTGTATATTTCATTTTGGATCATGTATGATTAGACAATGCTGAGACATGATGTAAAATAATTTATCTTTTAATATTTTAAATTGTTATGTATTAGATATTTTCTATAATATCTTCCAATAGTGTAGACACCTTTCACCATTAACCTTCTACCTATAGAAATTACAAGGGTAAGGGCATTACCACTCAAGAACAAGGAATGCATGGTTAAGCCTTTAAGATATCTGGTAGATAAAGGGAGCCCAGAGTCAACGATGTTATAAAAGGTATGATTCTACTATATGATTCTTAGGTATGAGTTCTTTTTAATACTAGTGCTACCCACTCTTTCATTTCTTTAACATATGTCCAAATGTTGAAATTGACATATAAATCCATTGAAACGCTCTTACTTTAAACACTCCTTTTGGAGTCTCTTCTAATGTCATGTATACTTGTAAGAATTGTTCAATCAGATTTTACGGTTATTGATTCCTGCTTGATCTCGTTATACTCGATATGAGTTATTTTGATACCATCCTAGGAATGGACCAGATAACCAAATATCAAGCCATTGTAAATTCTTTGGGAAGAAGGTTACCATCTAAACCCCCAAAGGCATAGAAGTTCAGTTTATGGAGAAAAAAAGTGAACCTTTTCAACGCTTTTCTTAAGTGCTACTTAGGTAGAATACAAAACCAAGAAAGCATAGCTCTCTTGAATTCTCTAGAAGCTAACACAGATAATGGAAGAAGCTTATCATAGATACAAGTGGTGAGTGAGTATTTGGATGTGTTTCTAAAAGAATTACCTAGACTTCTTCCTACTTGAGAGATCCACTTTGTGATTGAGTTATATCCTAGAACTATGCTCGTATCTATCATTCCTATTGTATGGCACCTATATAGAAATAAGAGCTAAAGAAAAAATTGGACAAGTTATTGGCAAAAGGATTCATTTGGCCAAATTTTTCACCCAAGAGAGCACCTATTCTTTTTGTCAAAATGAAGGATGAAAGCTTTAAACTATGTATTTATTATTGTCAACTGAATAGGTTGACAATAAATGACAAGTATCATTTACCCCAGATTGATGAATTATTTGACCAATTTGATCTAAAATTTGGATATCAGCGACCATGGGTCAAAGAGTCAGATATACCCAAAATTGCTCTAACATTTGGATATTAGCAACCATGGGTCAAAGAGTCAAATATACCCAAAATTGCTTTGGATCTACGGTATGGGCATTTTGAATTTTGTGTTATGCCATTTAGTCTAACCAAGGCCTCTGTTGCTTTTATATACTTAATGATTCAGGTATTTTAACCTTACTTATATCACTTTGTTGTTATGTTTATTGAGTATATATTAATTTATTCAAAGATCTGTGAAGAGCATGAAGAACATCTTAAGATCTCTTTGCAAACACTAAAGGAACACCAATTGTATGCAAAGTTCAACAAGTGTGATTTTTGGCTTACCAAGTCAAATTCCTTGAACATGTCATATCTAAAAGAGGTATTGTGGTGGATTCCTTTGAGATTAAAGTAGAATTAAATTGGAATCAACCAAGAAATGTGATTGAAGCTTGAAGTTTTCTTAGGTTGGATAGATACTACTAACATTTTATTCAAGACTTCTCAAAGATTGTTGCACTATTGAAAAATCTTACTTGAAAAGTAGTCAAATTCTTATGAGATGAAGCTTATAAGGATGCATTTCAAGAGTTGAAGGTATGACTTACAACTTCATCAATTCTCACTATTTTAGATAGTACGGAACCTTATGTGGTCTTTATTATTGCTTTGCTACAAGATCTTGGGTACATCCTAATGGAAAATGATCGAGTAATTTCCTATGAATCATGAAAACTCAAGGTTCATGAGAAAAACTACCCAACATATGACTTGGAGTTAGCAACTGTGGTCTTTGCTCTAAAGATGTAGAGATGTTACCTCTACGGTGCCAAAGTCCAAATCTTCTCGGATCCCAAAAGTCTCAAATATCTTTATACTAAAAGTTATCAATTTTATATGAAGAAGGTGGGTAGAATATATTCAAGATAATGAATTCACTTTGTAGTACCATCAAAGAAAGGCTAATATAGTAATGGATGTTTTGAGTCGTAAGTTAGGTTTTGTTGCATAGAAGATGTTGGAATCTTGGCAAAACACCCAGACTATAGTAGGTTATGAGTTGAATCTATATGACGATGGGAGACAAGTATTATTTTACAACCTTATAACCAGTCTTATGTTTTTGGAGAACATCAAAGTAGGCCACTCTAAAAATTCAAAAATTAGTAAAGTATGGTGCAAGATGACTAAAGAAGAGATGGTGGAAGGATCAACTTATAGCGTTGGAGCATTTTGTTTCCATGGAAAAATAGTGGTATATGTCAATGATTATTTAAGACAAGAAATTATAGGAGAAACGCATAAGTCAAAATTTACAGTACATCTTGGAAGCATAAAAATGTATATGCTTTAAAAAGGACCTACTGGTGAAGTGGAATAAAGAAAGGTGTTGCATAGTTTGTAGCCAACTACATGATATGTCAACAATTTAAGGAGTAGAACAAGAAAAAAGAAACTTGCAGGACTACTTCAACCACTTCTAGTACCATAATGGAAATAAGATGACATAACTATGAACTTTGTACAAGGATTTCCTCTTACTTCTTAAGGTTGTGATTCCATTTGGATAATTGTTGACCGTCTCACGACTTCTACTTATTTCATTCCAATTAAAACTCAATACTTGGTGAATTCTTTGAGTAAGTTATACATTTTGGAGATCATATGATTGTATGGCATACCAAAGTTAATTGTATCAAATTGAGATCCAAATTTTACCTCACATTTGTGGAAGTGTATTGATACCATCTCCGGCAACGGTGCCAAAAACTTGATCGGGCAAAACCGACATCGCCGATCCTGCCGTTCATTGGTTTTATATATTTATAAAACTCTCATAAATGCATGAATCATTTCGTATAAAATGATAAGTATACTCCCAAGGTCGATCTAAGGAAGGAATGTATGTGGTTTTTAATTTATTATTCAAACTTTTAAAAACGAAATTAAATCCTAAACATCCTGTCACGATATTTTGGGGTTTTGTGTTTCTAATCTAATAACATAAAAATAAACATACATTCAATAAACATTTATGCAAATTTTATCTGTTAAAACAGTGGAGTATTTATGGATATAATAACTAAGTTAATTATGCTTGCTCATATTATTTAGGTTATTAAAGATATGAATTGATATTTATTGATTCTCTCTTTTTTTTATATGAATATCACCTTTGGTGGGGTTAGATATTCTTTGTTAACTAAACAAATCAATTAACACCTATGGGTGGGGTTGATAACTAATTTGGTTAATTAAATTAATTCCTCTTTCTAAGAGATTGAAAATGAACCATTTAAATGCCACCTTTGGTGGGGTTAGACAGTTTAAACTTTATTCAAGTTGTCTAAATTAAATCTAAGAATTTAGTTATCCGAGTACTAACTTTCAAGTTTTAAAACCACCACTGAAAACATGTTGTCAATACATTTTCAGATAATAATTCTTATAAAAACTTTTGAAATAGAGCTTCACTCTAACTACCGGGCGATTGTACCAATAAATAAAAGAGCACTACTCTAAATCAGACCGGATAACTAAACCTTAAAATCTAATTTTTAGATTTAAGTTTGTAATGAAAAATAATATATTTCTCTCTAACATTCTTAATATAAAATCTTGAATAAAAACAAAATCAATTGATTTTAGAGATTTCACCTATTTAATATTTCGCAAGCATAACAATGTTATTATTATATCATGTTTACAAACAGCCAACAAATTAAATTTAATAACAGACAAATTAAATATAACATGTAAGAATAAAGCATAAAAAATAACTGTAAAGAAAATAAAATCCTTACAGTACTTTGATGCTATTTTTGTTGCTGGAAAATCTCCAAACGGATTTTGCACTCCCATTTATTAAATCAAAAAGCAAATATATTACAAAAACATAATTAGTTCTTCTCAAAAAGAGAAGAACTCTAAAACTAAGAAAAACTAACTAAGGAAAAACTAAAAACTAAGAAATTGAGAGAAGAAAGAGAGAAGAAGATGTGTTTTTAGGTGTGATTTGAAGTAAAGAGAAGGGCGGCATTTATAGGTGAGTATGGAGAGAAAAAGTGGGTGAAAAAATGTTAAAAAATTGTGTAAATGCGAAGTGGCAATTGCTGACGTCATTGATGACATCAGCATGACGTGGGGGTGGCTGCGCGTGAAAATGGGGCGAGATGGCAGCGGTGCGTGTGGAAGGCATCAGTGGCCCGCACAGGCAGCACGGGACAAGAGCAAGGCGCGCGCGGCTGGCGTGGAACTAGAGCAAGGCGCGCATGGATGGCACAAAACTGGAGCAAGGCATGGGCGTGCGCAAGACTGGGCGTGAGCGGTTCCTGCTCGGCACGATTTCCTCCTTTTTGACATGTTTGACCTTTTTGACCCATTTTGTCCAATTTTTCCATATTTTTTTACCTTTCCTCATTTATTTATTAATATATTTGTGATGTATTGCCTCCAGTATTCCTCTTTAAGTGTTTAAGGTACGTTTTTAAGTGAAAATACCTAAAAAACAATAAAAATACCCGTGATTCCGAAAAAAGAAAAATTTATATAAATATATGATAAAATCATATAAATAGATATATTTTTAATCAATTAATGTACATAAAATCATGGTAATTTTAGTGCTTTTTGAGCACTCATCATGTATACAGAGGCTTTGGGTATAGAATTGTTGCATAGCATGGCTTATCATTCTGAAATGAATGGAAAATTTGAAAGGGTTATCCAAATGTAAGAAGACATGTTACAAGACTGTGTAATGGAATTCAAGAAAAAGTCGAGCAAATAGCTACCATTGGTTGAGTTTTCCTACAATAAGAGCTATCATGCTAGCATTGGGATGGATCCTTATGAAACTATGTATAGAGAAATGTGTAGATCTATAATGTGTTGGGCATATTGCAAAGATTTCAATACAATAAGAACTAATCTTGTAGAAGAAATAACTAAAAAAGATTCACATCGTACAAGATAAACTTCGTGCAACTCAAAGATAATACAAGAGTTATACTAATCATGGATATTGACCATTGAACTCTAAAGTGGATGATTATGTGTTCCTCAAAGTTCAACCTCGGAGGGGAGTAACTCATTTTGGAATAAAAGGAAAGTTAGCAACACACTATATTGGGCCGTTTAGAATTATGAAAAGGATTGGTGATGGAGTGTATCAATTATAGTTACTTCTAAAATTGTCATAAGATCATAATGTTTTTCACGTGTCTATACTACAAAAATATCAGTGAAATTAGATTAGTATTCTAGATTGGACAGAATATTCATTACAAAATTTGCATCATATGAAGAAGAGTTGGTGGCGATAATTGATTTCCAATTCAAGAACTTGAGAAGAAGAGCAATACCACTAGTGAAAGTTAAATGGAGACATCATGGTATTAAAGATGTAAATTGGGAGTTTGAATCTAAATTTGTTTCGAAATATCCTTACATATTTGAGGAGTTGTGAATTTTGAGGATGAAGTTTTCTTTAAGGGGTTAGGATTGTAAAAAATAAATAATTAAAGTGTCTAAAAATGAATTTTTTAATAATATTTTAAAGTGTATGGACGTATCGGGAAAATTTTGTGTAAAAAATCAAAACGAATAAGAAAAATTGAAAAAAATTTAAGTGGCTTGTTGAAGACTCGCTGAGCCTCACTAGACCCTCGTCGAACCCTCGTAGTCGTTGAGCCATTAGTGAGCATGGTCATGACGTTTAGTTTGGTTCTATAAAAGGCCAAAAATCCCTCTATTTTCTCATACAAATTTCCCCTCCTCTCTCTCTAAACTTCCTATCTCTAAAATTGTTTAGGTTTTTTGGTACATTTTGGAGCATATTTTGGGGATAAGTATCCTAGAGTTTGAGTCAAGTTTCCATGTAGGTGTTTTCTACTCTAAACTTTTTATTTCATGCATTATTTTTCATAAAATTTTCATGTATCGTATGTTATGAATAGAAAGGGAATCCAGATGCCATGATTTTATAATTAATATTATAAATGTTGTTTAAAATAAAATACTCATTATGAACATATTTTATGTGCATACATGGAAAATTTTAAATAAAATGACTATTTTATTTTGATATGAAATATTACACATATGACATCCACGAGATTTTTATACATGCATCACGAAAATAATTTTATTCACAGGAAGTATGCCTATAAATGACTATTATAGAGTATGGTACTCATGGACTACTGGTTATAGCAGATTATTTTCGATAGACTATAGGTACAAATTTGCTTCACATGTATTCTCAGAGTTTTTCGGTCTATAATGCCTTGGATTGTTGACTACAAATTTGCCTCAGAGTTGGATGCTCCTTGGATTGTTAACTACAATTGGGCCTCGATGTTAGATGTCTCATTGTGTCTTAGAGTTGGCATCCATTGGGTCTCAAAGTTTAACTGCATATGGGCCTCAGAGTTTGAACTCGATGTGTCTTAGAGTGGATCGCCTATAGACAAGAGCCCATATGACATTGATATTACCAATACATGTGCCATATTTATTATGATCATACGTGGGGTCGGAGGTGGAATCACATGCATCTCGAAGGTTGACTGCACATGTGCCCATGTATTTTATTGACCAATACATATGGGGTTGTATATCATACATATTGATTTATATTTGTATATCATATTTTATATTGTATAAGCACATTCTGAAATACCTGAAATATATACTCCTATTGTCTCTAGAAGTGAGGAAGTGTAGGTATACCTAGGTTTGTAAACAAATCTCTCCATACACTATATGCTGATGATGATGATTATTTCCTGTCATGACCTTTATTGTAAATGACATGCATCATAAATATTGATTTTTTATAATACTAACTAGAGTATACTTTTATTGAGCCATGTGTAGCTCACATTGTTTCCCTTTTCCCTTTACACTTAGGTTTAATAAAGCAGTTCTCATTTTTGCATTGAAGTAGTAGAATAATATCATAGGTTTACCTTTTTTTTTCATTTTTTATCCTATATGATAGAGACAATGTTGAGAAACATTGTAAAATATTTTTATCTTTCAACATATTAAATTGTTTATGTATTGGATATTTTCTATAATTCAAATAGTTTTTGCAAAATTTGTGTTTTAATTTAGGATATCTCGATTTTAATATAAATTTTATTAAATACTTTTTTTAATTTCTATATAATATGATTTAAATTGCCTCTCTTTTCTATCTCAAGTGCCCATTTTTCAGGGGGGATAGGGGTGATAGTTTCGTATTAGGGATTGCACTCCTTTTCTTTCATTCCTAGAACTCTTGACACTCCTCCATCCAAATGTATGTATTCTACAATCAAAACTACTAAATTTTTTTCCTTTCTTAATTATGATTCCTTGACTTTCTCTACAAATATATCTTCACGTCATCTCTCCTCTTAGAAGAATCAATCTTCCAATTCTTTTTTACTAGTGTCTCAGCACCTGACTAGTGGTTCAGGCAGCTAGACGAATAGTAGTCATATACTGGGAAGGAATATAACACATTGCATTACGACACATTAGCCTCTAAGGTCCATAAGAGTTTTGAAAGAAGGAACTTAAGAAGCCAACATTAGAGTCTATATAGGAAAATTGGAGAGAAGTACCAAGAAACCCCTAGGGGTAGGTCAGATAGAAGGTAGAGATCAATAAGAGCAAGGTGAACCATGTGTAGGTAGGTGTAAGATAAGATGAAAAGCATGCTCAATGAAGTGAAGTAAGCAAGAAACTAGGTAGAAAGGTTTTGAGCCTATTGGGTAGAAACAAACTCCCTAAACATAAAGTCCAGGTGTTGAGTGAAGGGAGTAAACTATTGGTTTAGAAGAGTGATCTCTAAAGATAGATGAGTAGGAATGGGAGAATAAGGGGAAATAGGAGCATACGAACAAGGAATAGACATTGCAACGCTTAGATAGAGGCAAAGTGTAACATCCAAAAATAGAGCTATAGTTAGAGGCAAAGCGATTGGAACAAATAGGTTATTTTCCTTTAGTACTCCCAACAACATCAAAGAAGAGAGAGGTGACCTATTGAGTGATTGATGAGTGCTCAAAAAGCACTAAAATTATCATGATTTTATGCACATGAATTGATTAAAAATATATATATTTATATGATTTTATCATATATTTATATAAATTTGTCTTTTTCGGAATCACAGGTATTTTTATTATTTTTTAGGTATTTTCGCTTAAAAACGCAACTTAAAGACACAAAGAGGAATACTGAAAGCAATACATCACAAATATATTAATAAATAAATGAGGAAAGGTCAACAAATATGGAAAAATTGGACAAAATGGGTCAAAAAGGTCAAAAATGTCAAAAAGGAGGAAAACACGCACGAAGCTGCCCAGCTCGCGCACGCCAGCGCCCAGCCGCGCACAGCACGCCCAGACCACATGTGCAGCTCCTCACTCCGGTGTGCGCCTTGTTCTAGTTCCACGTGCGCCTGCGCCCAGCCTGCTCCCATCTGTGCACGCCTGCGCCCATCAGCATCCAGTCCACGCGTGCCGCTACCCATCTGCGCCCATTCTGCACGCACAGCCGCTCCCACGTCATGCTGACGTCATCAATGATTTCAACAATCACCACTACGTGTTTCCACCATTTTCACCCACTTTTTCTCTCCATCCTCACCTATAAATACCCTCCTTCTCTTCACTTCATACCACACCTCAAAACACACTTCTCTCCTCTTTCTTTCTCTCCATTTATTAGTTTTTAGTTTTTTTTAGTTTTTTTTCTTAGTTTTAGAGTTCTTCTCTTTTTGAGAAGAACTAGCTATGTTTTTGTAATTTATTTGCTTTTCGATTCAATAAATGGGAGTGCAAATTCCGCTTAGAGATTTTCCAGCAACAGGAATAGCATCGAAGTTCTGTAAGGATTTTATTTTTTTTTGCAGTTATTTTTTATGCTTTATTCTTACATGTTATATTTAATTTGTTTGTGATTAAATTTAACTTTGTTGGCTATTTGTAAACATGATATAATAATAACGTTGTTATGCTTGCGAAATATTAAATAGGTAAAAATCTCTAAAATGAATTGATTTTGTTTTTATTCAAGATTTTATATTAAGAAGGTTAGAGAGAAATATATTATTTTTCATTACAAACTTAAATCTGAAAATTAGATTTTAAGGTTTAGTTATCCGGTCTGATTTAGAGTAGTGCTCTTTTATTTGTTGGTACAATCGCCCGGTAGTTAGAGTGAAGCTCTATTTCAAAAGTTTTTATAAGAATTATTATCTAAAAATGTATTGACAACATGTTTTCAGTGGTGGTTTTAAAACTTGAAAGTTAGTACTCGGATAACTAAATTCTTAGTTTTAATTTGGACACCTTGAATAAAGTTTAAACTATCTAACCCCACCAAAGGTGGCATTTAAATGGTTCAATTTCAATCTCTTAGAAAAAGGAATTAATTTAATTAACCAAATTAGTTATCAACCCCACCCATAGGTGTTAATTAATTTGTTGAGTTAACAAAGAATATCTAACCCCACCAAAGGTGGTATTCATATAAAAAAGAGAGAATCAATAAATATCAATCCATATCTTTAATAACCTAGATAATATGAGTAAGCATAATTAACTTAGTTATTATATCCATAAATACTCCACCATTATAAAAGATAAAATTTGCATAAATGTTTATTGAATCTATGTTTATTTTTATGTTATTAGATTAGAAACACAAAAAACGAAAATAACGTGACAGGATGTTTAGGATTTAATTTCGTTTTTAAAAGTTTGAAAAATAAATTAAAAATCACATACATTCATTCCTTAGATCGACCTTCGGAGTATACTTATCATTTTCTACGAAATGATTCATGCAATTGCAAGAGTTTTATAAATAGATAAAACCAAAGTATCGGCAGGATCGGTGATGTCGGTTCTGCCCGATCAAGTTTTTGGCGCCATTGTCGGGGATGGTATCAATTTTTTGGCATCGTTGCTGGGGAAGGAATAGCATTTTTAAATTATTTATCAAAATTTTAAAAAACTTTTTATGTTGTAAATAATTGTGATTTTTTTATTTAAAAAAAATTTGTTGTTTGTGAATAGTAAAAAAAATAAACTTACCGTTCTTGAATTATAAAAAAAAATTCAAATTTCAATTTCATAATAAATAAAAAAAATTAAAATTTTAAATTTCATAAATAAATTATAGCATGAATAATAAAATAATTTTGAATTTTGAAGTAAAAAAAACGTAAATAAATTTTAAATAAAATAAATAAATAATAAAAATAATAAAAAAATAATAAATAATAATAAAAACAAAATAAAATAAATTATTTTATTCAAAAAATAAAAAAAAATGAAAAACTTGATTTTCAATTTTTTTATTATTTTTTCTTTTATCTTTTTCAATTTTTTCTTTTTTCCTTTTTTTTTATTTTTCGTTTACCTTTTCAATTTTTTTTTATTTTTTTATTTTTGCCTTAATTTTTAATTTAAAATTTTTTTTTATCTTAAGTTTCGTTTAACTTAATTAAGTTAGATTTTTACTAAATTTTCGTTTAAGCTAATTAACTTAGGTTTTTAGTAACTTAATTTACTAACTTATATTAATTTAATTTACTAACTTAATTAACTTATATTTTCATTAACTTAATTAACCTACCTTTTTATTAATATAATTAACTTAAATTTTAACTTAACTTAATTTTAATAGCATGAAAAGTAAAGATGTAAGGGAGTTTTGTCTAGGAGACTAGTTCCTGGAAGCCTTTGTACCACTAGTCTTTCCTAGGAACGTTGCTCTGTCTAGGAGGATGGTTTTTAAGGAGCCTTTGCCCCACCATTCTTTCCTGGGAACACTCTTGATTAATACTAATTATGCTATTTTAACTTAGATATTATACTTAAAAAAAACAAAACAAAAAAATCTGAAACTATCTCCAAAATTTTATAAGTTTTAATTACAATCTAAGGAGTTAGTTGTTTTGATTGATCTAGGTACAATTGTATTTTGATGCCTTTAATTATTTGATTTGTACCTAGACGTGGATGATCTGAAACTCACAAGCATGTCCCTAGTTTTAAGTACAGAAAAATTTGAAAATACATAGGACATGACTGAAAAAGTGTAGGTAGACAATCTTGTCTTACTTGTAGGTTTGATTGACTCAATGATGAGGGGACATTGAGTTTACTTAAAATGAAATCCCCAAGTTACGTCTTGCTAAGACGTTAAACTAAGCGCTGGATGGGAGGCAACCTATCATTTTAGGTAATTTTCTTTTATTTATTTAATTTCTATTATTTATTTTAGTTTAATTACATGTGAATAATTTTAAAATTGTTAAAACTAAAAATATTTGTTGAGATGTTAGAAGTTTACAGCGATCTGTCTGTGTGAACTTTATTGATGAATATGATGGATGCACTTCTATTTCTCCATTACTACTTGCACATTCTCAGGAAATAGGTAATATTTCTTCTCTTTTCTCTTTATCTTTAATTTACAGTTGTTACATTGAGAACAATGTAAGTCCTAGGTTGGGGATGGTAAAAAGTTACCATGCTTAATTTAAAAAAAATTAACAATTTAAAAAAAATAAAAAATAATAATGTTTTCTTTTTTATGTTCACATTTTCATTTTTATTGTGTTTGGTTTTATTTTCTTTGTGTGATTTAGTAATTTTTGGAATTTAAAAAAAAATTCTCACAAAAATTTATCATTTCTTTAAATCAAATTTAAGTAAATAGTTAAGTCTTTTGTACTTTTAGATTAATTTTTGAAAATATATCATGAAATATTTTGTAATTGTTTTTGATAATTAATTAATTTTTGTCATAACTAGTATTTCTTTTTAAGATGTAGAAATTATATTAAACCCAAAATCAGTGTTTATGAATTTGTTTTAGTGGAGACTACCTTTGTGAGATATAATTTGAGCCTAATTTCCCTTATTCAGAGTGAAATATATATTTTTTCTACTCCAAACACATTTCTTATTTCTTATTTCTTCAAATTATTAGATGATCTCTATAGGCATTAACATTGAATGTATGAATTTTTTCTCATCTTAATAGAGTGTCGTATATTTTTTATTATTATTTTTGCTTAGATTAAATGATTTGAGTAGAAATTGATAGTATATGCTTTTATCTCATTCGTGCATGACTGTTACAAAAAAAAAGACATATCTGGGGTTACCTAAACCAAGATCAAACAGAAAAGCCACAAAATTAACCACTCACCAAAATCCTAAAAAAATGTACAATCTGTACATGGGTTGACTCTCTAAAAAAATGATATATATTGAAAAGTATCTTCAGAAAAATATAGAGAGATAAAGAATACATAGTATAATCTACATACTATGATCTGCATTACCCAAAATCCTAAAAAAATGTACAATCTGTACATGGATTGACTCTCTAAAAAATGATATATATTGAAAAATATCTTCAGAAAAATATAGAGAGATAAAGAATATATAGTATAATCTACATACTATAACCCACATTGCCTACAAAGGTGTGAGTAAAGGCTAATTACAAAAGAAATATATATGAAGTAATTCCCTATAAAGTCATTGCACTTTCTTCATTTGTAAAAAGCATATATTTTGAATTTTTTTTCTTAATGAGTTTGATTTATGCATGAAAATAATTTTTATATATGATATCTTTATAATTTATACATTTGATTCCTTCCATGAGATCAACGTCAAAATAACACTTTGAGCCTTTATTCTTTATACATATGCGAACATATTAGTTCATTTCTATACATCAACTCTTTCGCATATAAATTAGTATGAGTGTTTGAACCCATAGGATTCAGTGTTTTGAGAGTATTGACTTGTGAGGAATAGAGTCGAAGCGAATTCGGATTCATGACACTGAAATTGGGTGAAATTAAATTGATACATTTTTGATATGAAATATGAAAATGATTTTCAACTAATTATTATAATAAATCATGATTGTTTAAAGAGATTAAAATAACTTATGCTTGAGATTTTAATTATGATCTTAAAGGAGATTAAAAAGTATGAGACATTTTTGTGATATGTTGTTTTCTTTTATTCTTAAAAGTTAATTTTTGATTTTGTTGTAATTTTAGTTTTGAAGTTGATTGTTTTTATTATTTCTTTTAATTTTTACATTTAGTTCAATGTTTGTGGATATCATTATTGAAAACCCTCACGAGACTCAAACTCGTCCACTAGGGCAACCTAGGGGTTTAAAGGCTTGTTGCATAGGCTAAATGCAACCGTGTCAATCCACGGAAGTGATTTAGGATAATTTAATTTTTAGTTTTTATCGCTTCTCTTGCTAAGGGACTAGCAAGAAGCTGGTTGGGGGTTGTGATGAGTGCCCAAAAAGCACTAAAATTACCATGATTTTATGCACATTGATTGATTAAAAATATATATATTTATATGATTTTATCATATATTTATATAAATTTGTCTTTTTCGGAATCACGGGTATTTTTATTGTTTTTCAGGTATTTTCGCTTAAAAATGCAACTTAAAGACACAAAGAGGAATACTGGAAGCAATACATCACAAATATATTAATAAATAAATGAGGAAAGATCAACAAATATGGAAAAATTGGACAAAATGGGTCAAAAAGGTCAAAAATGTCAAAAAGGAGGAAAACACGCCTGTTTGCCCGGTCAGCGCGGCACAAGAAGACCGCGCACGCGTGCACGCGAGACCATGCGCGCGGCTCTCTCGGCTCCGACGCGTGCCTTGCTCCAGTTTCGCACGCGTCTGCGCCCAGCCTGCTCCCATCTGCGCGCGCCTGCGCCCATCAGCATCCAGTCCGCGCGTGCCACTACCCATCTGCGCCCATTCCACGCGCGCAGCCGCCCCCCACGTCATGCTGATGTCATCAATGACGTCAGCAATCACCACTCCGCTTTCCACCATTTTTTCACCTATTTTTTCTCTCCATCCTCACCTATAAATACCCCCCTTCTCTTCACTTCATACCACACCTCAAAACACACTTCTCTCCTCTTTCTTTCTCTCCATTTCTTAGTTTTTAGTTTTTGTAGTTTTTTCTTAGTTTTTAATTAGTTTTTCTTAGTTTTAGAGTTCTTCTCTTTTTGAGAAGAACTAGCTATGTTTTTGTAATTTATTTGCTTTTCAATTCAATAAATGGGAGTGCAAATTCCGCTTGGAGGTTTTGCAGCAATGGGAATAGCATCGAAGTTCTGTAAGGATTTTATTTTCTTTGTAGTTATTTTTTATGCTTTATTCTTACATGTTATATTTAATTTGTCTGTGATTAAATTTAACTTTGCTGGTTGTTTGTAAACATGATATAATAATAACGTTGTTATGCTTACGAAATATTAAATAGGTAAAAATCTCTAAAATGAATTGATTTTGTTTTTATTCAAGATTTTATATTAAGAATGTTATAGAGAAATATATAATTTTTCATTACAAACTTAAATCTGAAAATTAGATTTTAAGGTTTAGTTATCCGGTCTGATTTAGAGTAGTCCTCTTTTATTTGTTGGTACAATCGCCCGGTAGTTAGAGTGAAGCTCTATTTCAAAAGTTTTTATAAGAATTATTATCTGAAAATGTATTGACAATATGTTTTCAGTAGGGGTTTTAAAACTTGAAAGTTAGTACTCGGATAACTAAATTCTTAGGTTTAATTTGGACACCTTGAATAAAGTTTAAACTGTCTAACCCCACCAAAGGTGGCATTTAAATGGTTCATTTTCAATCTCTTAGAAAAAGAGAATTAATTTAACTAACCAAATTAGTTATCAACCCCACCCATAGGTGTTAATTGATTTGTTTAGTTAACAGAGAATATCTAACCCCACCAAAGGTGGTATTCATATAAAAAAGAGAGAATCAATAAATATCAATTCATATCTTTAATAACCTAAATAATATGAGCAATCATAATTAACTTAGTTATTATATCCATAAATACTCCACTATTATAAATGATAAAATTTGCATAAATGTTTATTGGATCTATGTTTATTTTTATGTGAATAGATTAAAAACACAAAACCCAAAATATCGTGACAGGATGTTTAGGATTTAATTTCATTTTTAAAAGTTTGAATAATAAATTAAAAACCACATATATTCCTTCCTTAGATCGACCTTGGGAGTATACTTATCATTTTCTACGAAATGATTCGTGCACTTGCGAGGGTTTTATAAATAGATAAAACCAAATCAACTGCAAGATCGGCGATGTCGGTTCTTCCCGATCAGTGATCAAAGAGGGATGGTAAAGAAATGAAAGAAAAGGAGTGGTAGAATGAAAAATGATAGTCCTATAGATCATGCCTGCAAGATCTATAGTCTCGCCATTAAGGATAGCACAAAGAAAGTGACTTCAAGAGAGAGTCATTGAGGAGAAGTGAAAATGAGGTTTAATGACAAAACTTAAAATATCACTAAGTCATCCACTAGGGGCAGAATCACTCAACTAAAGTGTATTGCCATCGTAACAATGACTGGGTTCTACCAACTAGTTAGTTATCTCAATGAGGTTGCAAGAGGAAATGTTTAAAAACTCGATAGGAAGATCCAAGTGATGAGGTTTTCAAACTCAAAGTGGATGAGAGGAAAGGAAAGGTGGTAGTAAATCTAGTGGTGTGAAAAGAGAAATAATAGAATATAAATCCCAAGGAAAGGTGGGAACAAAACTATAGGTAAAGGAACATAAAGTTAGCCAAGAAAATTAAGCAAGCCTTTCTTGGATGAGAGGAAACTCATCTATCAACAATGATCGCTCACAAAGAATCGAGGCAAGTTGTGAGACCAATGCATAATCTAATTATTACTCTTGATCTTCTAAGTTGTTTTGAACTTATTTAGATCTCTTGAGGGCCATTTAGACTAAAGGCTAGTAGAAATATGTAAGTAAGTGTGTAGAGGGTAGAAAGTACTTAAGAATGTTTGTGGTTTGAAAAGAAAGAAAAAAAGGGGTTTGTATAAGAAAGCAGGGATGCTCATTGACTCCTCTATACCACCTTTCTTAGGTGTTTGATGAGCCCACAATGAGTGTGTAAAGCCTAACACTCGGTGTGCACCATAATGAGGGTGTATTAAGGGTTAATGAACAACAACGAATAGCATGGGAAGGGAGACAAAGATAGTCCAAAAAGAAATTTTTGATCTTTTGCAAAATAAAATAAGCTAAGCTAAAATCTTTTTGTATTTTTCAAAAACAAATTGAATATTTAAACATGAATTAAACACTAAGAAATAAAGACAATATAAATTAACATTAACACAAGGAAAAAAGGAAATGTATAGAATAATAACAAGAAAAGGAAAAAGAAAATCATGCTTAAATAGACAAGGATCCTAAAAAAGAATGATCAAACTACATCTCTCTATTGTGGAAAATGTTTTTAATCAAATTGCAATCTCTGGTTTACGTTAGCATGTGGTGCATGCAACATTTGAAAGCATAAACTCTCAAAAAATGAGTCGAGTGATCCATATACACAAGGCTAGGTGGACTCTTAGAAGATTTTTTAGTCATTTCTACAATATGCCTTAGATGCTTAATGGACCCAACTTAAACGTGCTTAGATGAACTGCAATAGCTACAACCCATGAAAGTAGAAGGATGTGAGTAAGGAAAGGATCTCCTAGTAGTTCTCCTAACATATCTAGAACATTATCTAGCAAAGTTACCAACAATGCCACAAAGATGGCACAAATGTGCAAAGGAGTGGGAGAAATGGTGTCTCTAACTCAGGGGAGCACCATAAGGAGGAATAAGTGGTAATATGAACTTTCATATGATGATGAGAAGTTAATGTAACACATTGAGGTCTCAAATGCCCATGCTTACTACAAAGGTGGAAAATGAGAGAGAAACGAGTAAATAAGGGAAGTATTTCCATCACTAGTATGGTAGGGAGAAGTAGCAGGTGGTAAAGGGCTCAACTCATTAGGGGAAAGAAGTTGGAATGTAGTAATTGGCTTAACTTTAGGGATGGCTATAACAAAATTCATGTTAGGATCGGTAACAATTGGCTTGATAAACTTAGGGATTGCACCAATAAGAGTAGATGACATACCTTTATACCTAAGACCTCACTTGTCCCCATTGGCTTTAGTAATGTAGAGAATATCATTAAGAATCTATGTTCTTAACACCAGATTGTGAATTGTACTCAAAGAGTGAACAAATTGCTTTTAAGACTTCAAGATCTTTTCATCTCAAGCTCAAATTAGGTCATCTTTCTCGTGTATAGAAGAGATAGAGGTTCCAGAGTATCAAGGACATAGGTTCATTTTTAGGCTACCTGAGGATGAGGATGAAGTTGATGACATGGAAGATTGAAAACCTAGATGAGTTTTAGTTTATTGGTTTCTTTTTAGTGTAATTTATTACCTATTTTTTACTTTAGTCTATGCTATTTGTTACTTTGAAACCATAATATCATAATCAATTAGTATTTTTTTGTATATGATTTACATTATTACTCTCTCAGTTTAAAATAACTTGATATAGATCATTGTATGGAAGAATATTGGAGATGAAGCATGATTAATCATACTTCACTACAACAAGGATGGTAATTATTCTCTTCTTTTCCTATTTTTCCTTTAATTTACATTTGAATGTTGGAGATAATGTAGCTATTAGGTTGGGGATGGAAGAAGTTCCTTTAAATTTATGAATTCTAAAAATTTTAAATTTTTTTAAACATTTTTAGTTTTAGTTGTTGTGTTTTTTATATTTATTTATTATTTTGTAGGTTAATTTATATGTCAATAAGATTGTGACACACTAACTTATAAAAGAAGTTAAATTCTTCAATAAAAAGGTGATTTAGATGTTAACTACATTGAATTTGAGATCTTATGTTTTATGGTTAGATTGTTTGGTTAATCTAAATACTTCGAACTCTTTTGTGTGTGAATTTATCATGGACATCAATGAGATCTCAACAAACACTTTAACTTGTTTGAAAATTACTCAAGTTGAAGTCCAAGAATGCACATTGCTTTCGAAATGATATAGGTTTTAAATGCCCTTAATTTTTATATCTTTAATCTATTGTAACCTACCTTTTTGTGACCTAAAAACACATTATCATACTCTTCTAATCTTAAGTGGAATTAGTATACACACAGGTTTAATTAGTAAGAACTTTCAAAGAAGAAAGGGTCAATATTCATGTAGAAATAGACTAGAACCTAGGAAATATTGAAAAAAAATAGGTAAAGAGCTATAGAGATTTATTTTTGGGATTAAAAAAATGGAAGGTTATAGTAATATTATACTTTAAAAAACTATAAAGAAAATAAACGGTACAATGATATTTGATACAATGTGAAATTGTACAGATAGTGTATTTCTTTTTAGGTGTGAAGGTTGTAAGGTTTGCCAATGCATTACTTTCTAGATGTGTCTTTCAAAAATATTTTCAAGCCAAAGAAACTATTTAGCCTCAACGATCACATCTCAAGAATATCTTTGTTTCCGTGCATGAAAGATTTCATATTACACACATAGGAACATTATTCAAATAGGTCATTTGATTGATTGAGTGATGACTAGATCGATCGAACTTAACTAATTCTAACTGAATTATATTTTAAAATAACTAGATCAATGAAAACATGAATGATGAATAAAATCAGCATCGGGTTAGCAATACCGATTTTACAAATACTTTGGTTTTATATTTGTAAAACTTTCCCAAGTGTACGAATCATTATATAAAAAATGACAAGTATACTTGCAAAGTTGATATAAGGAAGGAATATATGTGATTTTTAATTTATTATTAAAAATCTTACAAACAAAATTAAATCTTAAACATCTTATTACGATATTTTGATTTTTTCTGTTTCTTAATCTAATAACAAAAAAAATAAACATAGATATAGATTCAATAAAAAATTATGCAAATTTTTATCATCATAACAGATGAGTATTTATATATATAATAATTAAATTAATTATACTTGTTTTATTATTTAGGTTATTAAAGATATAAATTGATATTTATTGATTCTCTATTTTTTATATAAATATCATTATTAGTAGGGTTAGATATTCTTTGTTAATTAAATTAATTTCTTCTTTCTAAGAGATTGAAAATAAACCATTTAAATGCCACATTTGAAGGGGTTATACATTTTAAACTTTATTTAAGGTGCCCAAATTATACATAAGAATTTAGTTATCCAAGTACTAACTTTCAAGTTTTAAAACCATTACTAAAAATATGTTGTCAATACATTTTCGATAAATAGTTCTTATAAAAACTTTTAAAATACAGTTTTCCTCTAACTACTAGGCGATTTTATCAACAATTAAACAACACTACTCTAAATCAAACCGTATAATTAAACCTTAAAATCTAATTTTTAAATTTAAGTTTATAATGCAAAATAATATATTTATCTCTAAAAACAAAATCAATTTATTTTATATAAATATTTTACTTATTTAATATTTCGTAAGTATAACAATATTATTATTATATCATATTTACAAACAACCAGTCATATTAAATTTAATCACAGATAAATTAAATATAACATGTAACAATAAAATATAAAAATAAAAGTGATTAATTCATTTAAAATTATACCTTAAGATAATCCTTACAAAACTTTGATACTAATTTCGTTTATGAAAAACCTCAAAATGGATTTGCATTTCCATTTATTGAATGAAAAATTAGAGATTTACAAAAGCATAACTAGATCTTCCCAAAAAGAGAATAAATTTAAAACTAAAAAAACCAAGAAAGTTAAAGAGAGAAATGTGTGATTTGAGGGATGATTTTTACAATAGAGGATAGGGTCCTTTTATAGGTGAGAAAAAGGTAAAAAAAAAAAGTGGAAAAAATGGTTTTGGATGTGTATGGATAGAATGACACGCGTGTAGGAGCGCTTGCAAGCATGGATGAGTGAGATATATGGTATGAAAAGCATGGATCTCTACGTGAAATACACGTGGGACTCGAGGGATACGCACAACTTGGCGCGGCGAGCAAGCTGGACATGCATGCAGTTGGACAGTTTTGTCCTTTTTGACCCATTTTATCCAATTTTTCTATTTTTTTATTTTTTCTCATTTTTTTCTCAACATATTTGTGATGTATTGCGTTTAGTATTTTTCTTCAAGTATTTCAATTATTTTTGAACAAAAATACTTGAAAAACAATAAAAATACTTGTGACTCCAAAAAGACAAATTTATATAAAAATATGATAAAATCATACAAATATAAATCTATTTAATCAATTAAAATACATCAAATCATGATAATTTTAGTGATTTTTAAGCACTCATCACAACCCCCAACCAACTTCTTACTAATCCCTTAACCAGAGAAGCAATAAAAACTAAAAATTAAACTATCCTATATCACTTCCATGGATTGACACTATTGCATTTAGCGTATACAACAAGCCTTTAAACCCGTCTTACAAGACAATTTTAAGTCTTTTGAGGGTTTTAAGTAATGATACCAACAAACATTAAACTAAATAAAACAAAAATAACAAAGTAAAATAAAATGCAAAAACTTTCATACTAAAAATTTCATTAAAGTTTTAATTTCTTAAACATTCATGATTTACGACAATAATTAATCAAAAATCACTTTCATATTTTTATGATAAAATGTTTTGTTTTCACTTCACCCAATTTTAGTGTTAGGAATCTGAATTTGCTTCGACTCTACTCCTCATAAGTCATTACTCTCAATTCATTGAATCATATGGGTTCAAGCACTCATACTAAGGCATATGTGAATAGAATTTATGTTTAAAAATGAACTATTAAGTCTGTATACTTATAAAAGAAGAAAAGCTCAAAATAGTACATAACTATGATATCGTGAAAGGAATCGAATATATAAATTATAAAGATACCATAGATATTATTTTCATGCATCAATTAAACTCGTTAAGCAAAAATTCTAAGATATATGCCTTTTAGAAGTGTAGGAAAAATAAATGCAATGACTTTTAGGGGAATTATTTCCTATATTTCTTTTGTACTAACCAACTCTCATAACTATTTAAGGCTAAAAAAAGTCATAGTATGTAGATTACACTATATATTCTTTATCTCTCTATTTTTTAAGAGATTTTCCAATATATATTTTTAGAGAGTGAACTCATGTATAGATTCTACATTTTTGTAGGATTTTGGTGAGTGGTTAATTTTATGGCTTTTCAGTTTGGTTTTGGTTTAGGTAACCCCAGATATGCCTCTTTTTGGTAGAAATCATGCATGAATGAGATAAAGACATATACTATCAATTTCTACTTAAATCATTTAATCTAAGAAAATGAAAAATAAATATATGACACTCTATTAAAATGAGAAAATTCATACATTCAATGCCAATACCTATAGAGATCATTTAAAATTTTGAAGAAATAGAATAATAAGTGATTTGAGTAGAAATAAAATATTTCACTTAGAATAAAGGAAATTAAGGCTCAAATAATATCTCATACTCGTAGTCTCCACTATTTGATTCTTAAACACTGATTTTGGGTTCGTTTCATTTCAACATTTTTTCATAAAATATTATTTATAACATAAACTTACTAATTATCATATTACTTCGTGATATGTTTTTGGAAATTAATCTAATAATGTAAAAGAAAACAAACAAATTAAAGGAAACAATTAATATAAAAATACACAAATAAATAAGCAAAATAAAGGCACATTGTTTATAAAAAATTTAAATTTTGCCTAGTTTGTGTAACTTTTAAATCCTACCACCCCTAACCTAAAATCTATGTTGTCCTCAATATAACAAATGCAAACCGTAAAAAAAGAAGGAATAGAAAAGTTAGCAAATTGTTTTAAGTGTTAAGGATTTTGATGTAGAATGCTAATTACATCTAACAATAAATTTGAATCATACAAACAGGTACTCTAACACATCTTAACAAGTAATTATTTTATACAATAAAATAAACAAAGTGTTAATAAAAGAAAACAAATTAATAAAACAAACTAAATTGCTTAAAATAAAATAAAATTACCTATCAATAATGGGTTGTCTCCCATCCAACTCTTAGTTTAACGTCTTAACAAGACGTAACTTAGCGGATTTCATTTAAAGTAAACTCAATGTCCCCACATCATTGAGTCAATCAAACCGATAGGTAGGAAAAGTTTATTTGCCTATACTTTTTAAGTCATGTCTTTTTTATTTTCAAAATTTTATTTACTTAAAACTAGAGACATGAATATAGGTTTTAGATAATCCACTTATAGGTGTAAGTCAAATAACTAAGGTATCAAAACACATTTATACTTAGATTTAACAAAGCAACCACCTCATTTTATCACAGATTATAAATAAAAACTTTGAAATTTTGGATATAGTTTTAGAATTTGTTTTTAATTTTTTTTAAAACTAATCTAATCACTAAGTATTAAAATAAATACTAAATAATTAAAATAAAAATTAAGTAAAATAAAAAAACAAAATAAAAAAAATAAAAGAAAAAATAAAGTAAAATAAAGACTAGAATAAAAAATAAAATAATTATACAAATTTTTCAATATATATAATACAAAAAACTTGTATACAAATTTTGATACAAAAACTTTTAAATATATATAATACAAAAAACTTTTCAAGAATAATATTCTTCTATTTTTTCAATGAGTAGCTAATTTCATAATTAATTATGGGTGATTTTAATGCCCTAGACATGAATTTTAATATTTAATAAGATATACAGTATTCTATCCATTTATTCTTTTTTATTATGTATTAATTCTTAGTTTTATATTTATCTAAATTTTCTTAATTATTTAAGGGTATAATTAAATATTCAAATTAATTCATTGTTAATAAAATTAGTTTATTGGGTACGTAATCGCTTAATCAATTTAAATAATTAATGATAAATTGCTTGCAATAAAAATTAGTACTAAAGATAATTAAATCGAGTCTGTGTGTTTAATCTTAAAATTGAATACTTTTGATAGATTAAATTTTAAGAGCTTACTTTAGGTTATCTATTGAGAAGAGTTTGGATTAAGAGCTTATTTAATTTAATGAACATATAAGAAGAGATAGAGATTTTTACGCTTGTCAATTTTTCTAAGTTAGTATATTCAAAGAAAAAGGATATTAAGATATGCTTTTGTTGATTTGTAATACATGCTAGTGGTGGAGAACGATCTTGCAATTTTTATTTTATTTTTTTTATCGTAATCTATAGATTTTATTTTTATCTTTATTATTCTTTAATTGATAGATTTAATTTTCATTTCAAAAACAAAAAAAAATTCCTTTTATTAGTTTTATTTTAACTTACTAACAATCTATAAATTAAGAGTAGATATTGTTACCAATCCTCATACGTATGACAATCCTTGTTCTTAAAATTAATTATCACTTATACATGATCACGTATACTTGCATGTTTTACATGATCATGTATACTTACATGTTTTCAATCGTGTCAAGTTTTTGGCACCATTTTTAGAGATTGGTTTAATAATTCTTCTAATAACTACTAGTTTTATTTATTTATTTATTATTTTTTAAAAAGATTTTAAACTTCATTTATTTTCTTCAATTTATTATTATTAGTTTTATTTTTGGATTAGATTTATTTATTTATATATTTATTTTTGGTTTATTTTTATTTTTATTTTATTAATTTTCTTTTATTTATTTATGATTACTAATTTTTTTCTTAAAGTGTTGAATATTAAGGGTATATTAATACACATATGGATATAACATACCCTATACCATACTTTGAGCATCAACAAAGAAATCGGGACTACACTAATGCTATGGGTGGATTTGAAAGCTAGAGGCCTAAATATGATCTATATTCTAACATGTACAATGCAGGATTATGGGATCATCAACATTCAGGCTATTCATACAGAAATCTAGTAGAGAATTTCAACATCCCACCTAATTTTTCATTCTTAATGCCACAACCATCTCTAACCACTCAAGATAAGTCTCTTGAGAATTTAGTGAATACCATCACTACTAACACTTTGAAATTTCAGTAGAAGGAGCAAGCTTTTGTCAAAGAATCGGAAATTTCAAGGAGAAATATTGAGATACATGTAAACCAAATTTCTATAAGGAATCCAATAGAGGAGTTCAACATCACACCTAGCTTTCCATTCCCAATGTTCTAACCAATTCCAACTACTCACAATAAGTCTCTTGAGGATTTAGTGAATAACACTTTGAAATTTCAATAAGAGAACCAAGCTTTTATCAAAGAATAGGAAATTTCAAGGAGAAATCTTGAGATACAAGAAACCAATGCTGCTATCAAAAACCTTGAGACTCAAATTGGCCAACTGGTTATAGTAATGGACAGACTAGAAACATAGGTATTTATTGTGCTCCCATCCCAAATAGATGCTAAACCTATATAAACCATCAATTCCATTTTTATGGAGAGTGGTAAGGAATTAGAGGAGCCTCAAAGAATCTCTACAAATGATATATCCAAAGAAAAGACTAATGAGGAGGAAAAGACCATCACCCCCAAGGAATCCAATGTGACACCAAAGACCCATGAAAAGGAAATTTTTGATACATTCCCCAAGGTGCAAATCCACATATATCTTATGAAAGACATTAAGAAAGAACCTTGGTATGAAATGTAAATTAAGGAACTTTTTCTTACCAAGGACAAGCTTGAGGATAAAAAAATATAGGTGTGAAGGTGAATGTGTCTAGCGTGCTTAAAAGGAAACTAACATCAAGGTGTAAGGATGTAAATAAAGAACCACTAGCTTGAAAATTTGACAATCACACACTTCAAGATCTTTGATGATGGTGGATAAACATATGAGGCAAAGTGAAGCTAAGAATGATAAACCAAGTGCTTTATGGGAAGTAACTCACCAGATGAATTATTTACCCCTTTTTTTTACTTATTATTACATTATGGATGCAAATAAATAATTACTAGCTCGAAAGTTTGAAAATCACACACTTCAAGACCTTTGCTAATGTTGGATAAACATGTAAAGTAAAGCTAAGGACGTTAAACTAAGTGCTTTATGAGAGGCATCTCACCATATTTATTTTCTACTCCATTTTCACTTATTATTACATTATATATATGCATGTGCTTATATTTAGGATAATGTAAGAATTAGGTACAAGGGAGTGTTAACACATCATTATCTTTATTTTTTTTTATACTTTATTAGTTTAGCATGTCTTAAGACTAGTATGCTCTAGGTAGCTTAAATATTTCTTTGTTTAGTATGTATTTATTGTATTCTTAATGAGTGCTTAAAAAACACTAAAAATAACTTGATTTACATGCACTTTAGTGCCAAAAATAGATTTATTACATTCCTTTTCTAGTATGTATTTTGCATAATTTAGTTATTATTTGAAAAATTCTAAGTATTCAGAGTCACGAGTATATTTATTTATTTTTCAAGTATTTTTTGTTTTAAAATGATTCAACTTGAAGAATTACACTTGAAAAACACTTATTGCAATCAAAGAAGAATAAAAGAAAAAACATATGTAAGTCTTATATATATTTCAAACAAATGTAAAGGGATAAATTCAAAAGACACGACTAGGTTCAAATGCATCTAATAGAAGCGCATCCAAAAAAAATTATAAAAAGTGCTATATGTTATTAAAAAAAAGTGATAAAAATAAGAAGAAGAAAAACCAATAATAATGTTTGGGTCGAAAATAACAAAATTAGATCATATTTTATTGATACAATTGATCTTATGATAGTATTATTTATAGTTCTCTTCCTCTTACTCCATGGACTCTTGAACTTTTGTTTCTCCTTTTTTCCTTTTATTTGATTGAACCAACAAGCATTACCATATTATAACCAAAAAAAATACTTTTTTTTTATTTTAAGGAATACTTTTGATGAGTAGAGTTATAATTTTAAGGAAAAACCAATGATATCCAATTCAACTTTAAAAAAAATAATGATATTTTATAAGGATGAATAATACTTCAACTTGTTTAAGTTATATGATTTGGCTATTGCTAATTGATACTATATCACACACACTTTAAGCATGATTATTATATAGTATCTAGAATTGAGATATGATTAGAAGTAATATATAAAATTTATTAGAACTTAAAACCATAATATTGTTAAGCTCCTAAGATAAAATGTAAAAAAATTTATTCTCTCAATTATGGGTGTTTACTTTGCTCAAAGACTAGCAAAGAGTTGGTGTGGGAGAGTTTGACAAGTGTTATATTATACACATTTTTAGATATTAATTTATTTATATTCATATATATTTTATTATTATAATAAGCTAAAATTATTTATTTTGTATTTATTCAAAGAATATTGATTTTCTATATTTTTTGAGATTTTTTAGGGTTTTTATGAATTTTTTATGATTTTTATTTAATAGGTGGATTAACTTAGAAATGAAGTGGTTATATTTTACACCTTATCCAATCCTTTTAACCATCATAGTTTATCCTATCTTTTTAACATGTAGTGCATATTAATCCTATCTCTACCAGAATACCAGTAATCCTAGTTACATTTTGATTTGATTTTTATCTCTTATAAATACAAAATAACACTATACAAAATAGGAAGAGAATATCATAATGTAGATTTAGAGAGATTTAGAGAGATTTAGATACATAATTTATAGAATTAAGTTGGAAGTAAGAACTAAGAACAAGATTCAAGAGGCAATTAAAAGAGCTAAAGATAATATTCAAGAACATCAATCCTAAGATTTCTTCTCCTTTCTTTTATTTTTTTCATGAATAATATTCTTCTATTTTTTCCCATGATTAGCTAATTTTATAATTGATTATGGGTGATTTCAATTCCCAATTTAATATTTAATAAGATATATAATATTATGTTCATCTATTATTTTTTATTATGTATTAATTCCCAATGTTAGTCTTTGTATGAATTTTTTTAATTATTTTAGAGTATAATTAAATAATTAAATTAATTTATCATTAATCAGATTAGTTGATTGGGTATACAATCGCTTAATTTGCTTGCAATGAGGATTAATATTTAAGATAATTAACCCGAGTTTTTGTTTTTAAACTTGATCTAATTTGATTCTTAAAATTAAATATTTTTGATAGATTAAATTTAGAGAATTTATTCTAAATTGTCTATTAAAAAGAATTTGGATTAAGAGCTTGTTTAATTCAACTAATATGAAAGAAAATATGGAGATTTTGAGCTTGTGAATTTCTCTAATTTGATATATTTAAAGAATAGGATATTAGGGTATACTTTTGTTGATTTACAATACATGTTAGTGGTGAAAAATAATCATGCAATTGTTTTTTATCGTAATCTTTAGATTTTATTTTTATCTTTATTAATCTTTAATTGATATATTTAATTTTCGTTTCAAAAACAACAAAAATCTTTTTTATTAAATTAATTAACTTACTAACGAGTTAGTAATTAAGAATAGATATTATTATCAATTATCATAGATACGATAATTTTTGTTTTTAAAATTATTTATTACTTATATATGACAATGTATACGATAATTTTTGTTTTTAAAATTATTTATTAATTCTTGTTTTTAAAATCATTCATTAAATTAAATGTAATGCACGTGGGCATCATTGATACAAATAAATAATAGGGACTCAGAACTAAATACGGCACTTTTTTTGTGGTATAGATATGAGTTTTGATACTGAAGCCTTCATTTATTTTATTTTTAAATAAAATTAAGGACATGAATTTCTTCAAAGAAACTAACATCGACATTAATTTATAATTATAAAAAAAAAACAAGTTCACGAATTAACATCATGCTTTACTATCAAAACCGGTTCGATGAAGTTTCAAGGGAAAGGTAAGAATTAGGCTTCTCTGCAAATGAGTACATTAATGTATTTTTTTTAGTTTAAAGTATATTGTAATTAAAACACAACTTATGTTTTCTCATATAATTTTGTTTTTCTATTATTATATGCACGATAGCTGCGTGGTAGATGGCACCTATTTTTGCTGCCCACTTTACACAATCCAACTGTTATTCAACCATAACAAGACCGCCAACGACTCAATTGGGAAGTCTAATTTTGATTTTCTTATGAAGTAGGATGGGTTTTGATCGAAATAGTGATTAATTAATTAAGTGGCCCAAATATACACTAAAAGTTTAATAATGTTGTAAATTCCTAGTGCTAGGTGGTAACCTATTTAAAAGGTTGGAAGCATGTGTGATATGAAGTTATTAGTTAGATTGTTTAACATTGTTAGTTTTGTACAATTTCGAATTTTTGGTACGGCATGTTTTGTGTAGTAAAGATTTGTAATAAATGACACTTAGTATGTACATGGATGCTTGTTTAATAGTGTTATTGGGTTTGTACATAATGATGGTCTTTGAGTAGTGTTAAGGAAATTTGGGTGGAGTTGTGGTCTAGTTTGCACCAATGTTTGGTAAGTTTCTGTACGGAATCATATTGAAACGAGAGATTTGTATAAATTTTCAAAATAAAGATCCTTTGATACTTGTACTACTAGTGTTTCAATTTAATATATTTGTTGTATACAAATAGTTTAATCCTTCTTTTGAAAACACGCAATTACCGAATGTTTTATGTAATTCATATTGGTTGGTAGGGTCCTAATCAATCCTTACTAAAGTGAAATATGAATTGTATCACATTATATTTGATAGTTTAAGAATTAATTATAAAGTACTCATGTTTTTTATTATGAGTTTATTAACATGATAAAGTCTAACATATCAAATATTAAAAGAACTCATATAAGTAGAAAAATAAGCTTTATTAATTTCAACGTTTAACTTAAACATGTCATCAGTGACGTATCCTTTTTTCAAAAAATATATTATTTTTAGTGATTGTATATAAATCAGCCCCAATAGTTTGAGTAAACCCAACTTTGTTAAAAAGATATCCCGAAACTAAGTTCTTTCCCATCTGTGAAGTATACAGGACATCCTTCAAGATGATAGTCTTTTCAGAGGTAAACTTCAATTCCACCTCACCAGTACTAGTAACTTTAGTGGAGTGGGAGTCACCCAGTAGCACTTTCTTATCCTCAGACTCAGAGTAGGACTTGAACATGTCTCGATCATAGCAAATATGGCGAGAAGCACCAGTGTCCACCCACCACCCCTCAGATCCACCAACAAAATTGATTTCAGATATCATAGCAATAAGTTGATCTTCGATAAGGTTCACCTACGGGGTAGGATGATTCCTATTTCAGTAGTTCTTGGCCAAGTGGTCAGGTTTGTTACAACTATAACACATGAATGTGTTATTTCTTGGGGGGATTGAAGTCCATTATGGGGAGGATAGTTTCTATTTCTATTTTTGGTGGTTGCATTTTTGGTTATTATTATGATTATGATTTTTCATATTTCTTCCTTTAGGTTTCAGAATTGCATAGAAGGATTTCTTATTGGTACTATTATTTGAGACAACGAGTACTTCATCTCTTTGATCTTTTTTTCGAACTTCTTCTTCTATTCTTAGATATAAGACTTTCTAAAGAAAATTTCATAGTTTTATGTCTAAGTGCATTCTTAAAATCTTTCCAAGCAGGGGTAATTTATCTATAATAACAGCTACTTGAAATTGTTCATCTAAAGTCATACCTTCAGAAGTTATTTCGTGTGCTATCTTCTGCAGTTCATGTGATTGAGCTTCCACAAATTTGTCATCAATCATTTAGTACTTCATATATCTACTGACAATATACTTCTTAGTTCCAACTTCCTCAGTGTCGTACTTCTTTTGAAGGGTATCCTAAATTTCCTTAGCAGACTTATCATAATTATAATAATTATACAAGTCATCAGCTAATCCATTAAGAATAAATTTTTGTATAGAAAATCATTTTCCATCCAAGTGTTTAAATCCTTAGTTGTAGCTTCAGTAGGAGGATTAGACAGTGTTAGTTTTTCACTAGTAAGAGTAAAAGCAACATTTTTCATGGTTAAGAAAAATAAAATTTTTTGTCTCCATCTTTTAAAGTGTAGTTCCTCAAAATGGAACGGTTTGTTGAGATCAGTAGTTAACATTTCAGTAGACATGTCAGATAGAAATACGTCTTAAAATTGTTGAAACAAGTACGTGAAAACAGTATAGGAATAATATTATCGATAACTAAAATGAACTACTTAGGTTGAGTCGCGGACTAGGTCGCTCTCTTTAAGACGTTTCGTGGCTTTGCCCAAACTTATGCAAGCAAACACAACCTCGTCGTCCCCAGGATAAAATAGCCCAGAATCTTTGTTTTCTATCTCGAAACTTTACTGCACTGATGAAGACCGTAATGTTACACCTGTATAATTTTGTTGTTTGGAAAACTCAAAATAATTTAGGATCTTCTTCTTTTTCTTTCTAAGAGCTTTTTTTCTTAGTGAGATATGTTTACAAATTGTTATGTAGAAACTGAGAGCTGAAACCCTCTATTTATAGGTTTTAAAAAATGTGTGGCTATTATGATAATAACGGTCATGTCTTGGTTGAGAGCGTAACAACCATTTTTCTAAGTAAAGAAGAGTAACAGTCATTTTCTAAGTAAAGAAGAATAATGATTATTTAACGGATATTTCTAAGTAAAGAAAAAATAACAGTCATATTCTGAGTAAGAAAAATAACGGTTATTTTTCTAAGTAAAAAGGTAATAATCATTTTTTGAGTGGAAAAATATTTTATTAAATAAAAAAAATTCCAAAAAAAAAATAAAATGACACCACATGCACTTGGCTCGGCTGGTCGGCGACAACGTACGCGCATGGTATTACATTTGTCTAAATCCTCTCACTTTCCACAAAAGTGGGTACTCTTTAAGGACCAAACTCAATAACCAATCATTTTCTATTTATACATCTTTTAAGTGATATAAAATAACAACGTGGGACAAAGTAAAATATTAACATCACTTGTTTTAAAAAAATTCACTAATTTTAACACTAAATCAATGGCCAATTATGTGTTATTTAGAAATGAGAAACTAGTTTAGGAAGGTTAATTTGCAATTCATTAGAATACATATAGTTATATAATATCAAGATGGAGATTTTAGAACTTATAATATTAAATGATTATAAGTAATTTATATTATTTTGAAAATTTTTGAATTAAAATTATTAAAATTGCTATGGTAATTATTCTTTTCCACTGTTTTTTTTTCGTTTATCTTTAATGTTTTAATTGATTTCATTTTTTTTCCTACGGTATATGTCCTCCATATTTTCTAAAGAGAACAAAACAAAACGTACAGATAGAGAAGGAAAAAAAACAGAGAAGTGACAGGAAGTAACAGACAAGGAAAAGAAAGTAATTTTGTATTTTTTATCTTTACTTACATTTTTCTAATAAAATTTAAATATTTTAAAATTTATAAAATAATAAATTGTGGTATAAATTTATTATTATTCAATCATTGGAAATTAAGAAATAAGTTTTCGTAATTTTCTAACATTAATGATAAAAGAAAAAATTATCTTAAGAATATTGTGTGATATACAAGTCTCGATCTTTTATTCTATTTAAATTTTATATTTATAATTTATACATATATTTATATTTATGTATTTATAATTTTAATAATAATATAATTTTATTCTTAAATTATTTTTTCATATATTATTTCAACGATCTTAAGATAATTTATTCCAACAAATAACTTATCAGGTTTGTTTTTGAGTGCCCAGTAGTACTTGGTTTTTTATTTATCGAATTTGTAATTTTACTGCTATTAGTTTTCTCAGTTGCGTAATTACTTTGCATATTTTACATAATAATTAATTTATTTTTTTTAATTATGGTTATTTCTTATCCATGATTATATTTACCTTTAATCATCCATTTGTTTCACAGTTTAATCTCTTTGTACCGACTAATGATTAGTAATTTCAGTTTTCATGTATTATGAATTATTGTTCTCATATACTTTAACGTTTTTTCTACCTTGTATTAATTTTATTACAACTTATAGTGCAACTAATTTTTTTTTTAGGGTTAATTTAAGTTTTCAGTTTTTTGTATTTTACTTTAATGTTTTTCATTTATTGCTTGCATCAATTTCTTATATATCATGTATTCGGTTATTGTGCAGTCTTTTTAATCACGGGACAATTACTTTCAGATTATATGATTAATATTGCCTTGCAAGTAGTATTAATTTTAGACTTATAAGTCAAATATAGTATTTTAAGAGCATATTTCTTCTTTAATTTGTTTTCTTTTAATGTTTGGTTAAAGATGCAATTGGTTTAGTACTCTTCAACTTTTCTACAATTTTTAGTTTTTTAGTTGTTGCAATAGATTTTATTACTTAGTTATACAACAATTGATTTATTTTGGTGGTTCTTTTTTATAAAGTTAAGTTTATGGTTTATTGTTTATTATTTTAAAATTTTATATTTTTATTGTTACTTTTTATCATAAATAATTTTTTTTTATGAAATAGCTTCATAAATATTTTATATATAATTTTTGTGGTTATAAAACTTCGTTCATAATTGTATTTTTTAGAAAAGAAAACAAAAATGGCTTTTGAAATGATCACTCTATTATCTCGAATTGAAAACCCAACTATAAATATTACTAATCCTACTGTAGGTGTTTCTAATGTGAACTAAATGATGAGGTCTTATGTGACTCATAGAATAACCCCAATATTATCAATTTGTGTTCCATTGAATCATGTTATGCTTGAGAAATTAGAGAAGTTTAATGACTTGAACTTCAAGAAATAGAGAAGTAAGATGATGTCATATCTCACATTCTTGAATCTGGAAAGATTCTTAACTGAAGAAGCTCCAAATCAAACTAAAGGTGAACAAGATTTTCAATCTGTTAGTGCTATTAAAGCATAGAAGCATTTTGATTACCTATATCGGAACTATGTTCTAAAAGCTTAATAGATTCCTTGTACATTGAGTACAATATATAAGGAGAAGACGACTAAAGACTTGTGGGAATCATTGGACTGAAAGTATGAAACTAAAAATGTTGATACCAAGAAATTTTTAGTTGGTCTATTTCTTGATTATAAGATGTGGACTCTAAATTTGTATGCACTTAAGTACATGAAATCCAAGATACCTTAATAGAAATCTATGATGAAGAGATAGTACTAAGTGAAACATTCCATGTTACAGTTATTATTGAAAAGTTGTCTCATTCATGGATAAGGTTCAAGGCCTACCTTAAGCGCAAGCGAAGGGAAGTGTCTTTGAAAGACTTGTTGATAAGATTCAAAGTGAAAAAAAAAGACAATAAGAATAAGGGCAAGGGTAAGCTGGGTAAAAGATTTAGGTTAAGACCTAAAGAAGCAACTTATATGAAGTCAAGCTTGAGAGGGAATTTCTTGAACTATCAGAAGACAAGGCATAAAGCCCCAAACTACAAGTTTCCAAAAAGAAACAGGAACCATGAGATAAACATGGTTGACGACATCACTCATGATATCTCTGATAATGACATATATGCAATCATTTCTGAGTTGAACTTGGTAGGATCAAACCCAAAGGAGTGGTGGATTGATATTGGTGCAACAAAGCACGTATGCTTAGATAAAGAGTTATTCACTACTTTTGAACCAGTGAAAGATGGAGAAAAGCTCTTCATGGGAAATTCTACCACATTAGTCATTCAAGGCCAAGACTTGGTCAAACTGAAGATGACCTCTAGGAAGGAGCTTACATTAAAAAATGTACTATATGTGCCGGACATCCGTAAGAATCTTATTTCTGGCACATTGCTAAGTAGGCATGACTTTCAGATAGTGTTTGAATCTAATAAGGTCACTTTGACCAAAAATGGTATATTTGTGGAAAAAAGGTATGTATATTATTGGCTATTTAAGCTCAATGTAATGGTTGTAAAAGCTAAAGATATTAATAAGATAAATTCTTTTACTTATTTGTTTGAGTTCTCCAACTTGTGGCATAGTAGACTAGGTCGTGTTAATTATGATACATTGCATAAATTAATTAACATGGAACATATACCTACATTCCAAATAAATTCAAACCATAAGTGTGAGACTTGTGTTTAGGTAAAAATGATTAGGTCATCATTTCATTCGATTGAACGGAACACTAAACCCATTGACTTAATCAATAGTGATATATGTAATTTGAAATTTCTTCAAACAAGAGGTGGTAATAAGTATTTTATTACTTTTATTGATGATAGCACAAAATATTGTTATGTGTATTTGCTTAAAAGCAAAGATGAAGCTATAGAGAAATTTATTTTTCATATAACAAAAATTGAGAATCGACTCAACAAGAAGATCAAGGTATTGTGCAGTGATCATGGTGGTGAATCTGAAAAATCGTTTGGTGAATTCTATGCATAACATGGACTTATCCATAAAACCACAGTGCCTTATTTACCTCAACAAAATGGAGTTTATAAGCGTAAAAATTATACCTTGAATTAAATGGTGAATGCAATGCTATTGAGTTTTGGGTTGCCACAAAACTTGTAGGGGAAAGTTATTTTTTCAACTAACTACCTTTTAAAATAAGATACCCTAGAAAAAGACACCTAAAACATTGTATGAATTATTTAAAAGAATGGTACCTTCCTATAAATATATATGAGTGTGGGGATATCTTGCTAAAGTAGTCGTACCTATACCTAAGAAGGTGAAGATAGGTCCAAAAATGATAAATTGCATTTTTATTAGATATGCATATAATAATACTACTTATCGTTTTCTTGTGCATGACTCAAAGATCAGAGACATACATAAGTACACGATAATGGAATTAAGGAATGCATCATTCTTTGAACATGTATTTTTAGGAAAATTTTGAGGAGAATCAAGTTCGTCTAAATGAACGTATGAGACTATGAATAAAGATAGTCAAAACAAAGAATTTAAACAAGATGTTGAGGTTGAACCTAGATATAGCAAGAGGACTTGGATAGAAACATTTATGGTCCAAATTTTTTGGCCTACTTGCTAGAAAGTGAGTCTTAAACCTATGAAAAGGCTATGAATTCTTTTGAAGGTCCTCGATAGAAAGAAGTCATCAATAGTGAAATTAAGTCCATTATGAAAAATCACATTTGGGAACTAGTCGATTTCACTACTACAAAATGGGGTATTAAAGTTGGTTAAAAACCGACTTTAAATAAAATGACTTAAAATTTAAAGTCGATTCAACGTGTGAATTGACTTTACATTTAAAGTCGGTTCACGCGGTGAACCGACTTTAAATTTTTAATTTTTTTTTACAAAATTTACTCGTTTTCTATTATACTTAAATTAAAACTTGTATTCGATCACTAAATAATAGCAGGAAAAAACAATCTGTTTAACAAATAGTTTAAATAATACAAATAATTGAAAAATAAAATATTAATTAATAGTAGAAAAATTACCATGATTTTGTTCTATGTTATTCAAGATCATCATATTCTTCTCCTGATGTTATAATACAAACCTAATACAAAAATTTATACATATAAATAATAACACATAATAACTAAATAATATAAATAATAAGTGCGTAGAATTAATAGAAATACTTACAAAAGTAAATGAAGTGACAAAATGAAAAAAATGAAGAAAAAATGGTGTTTTGTAAGTGAGAAATGGGTATAAAAAATTTGAGTATTTTGCTCAAAAAAATAGGGGATCTAAAAGATTAGTTAGAAATAAAGAAAACTCACTAATCGGCGCTAGAATTGGTGGTCGTAGGTGGTCGGAAAATGAGAAAGAGTGGAGGAGGTTTTGGATTTTTGAGAGTTATGCAGCGCTTGGAATAGTTTCTGTCTGGGGAAGAAAGAAAAGAAAAGAATTTATCCACTTGTGTAGCGTCAGTTCTATGTGTCAACCGACGCTATCCACGTAGGATGTAGCATCGGTTGATGTGTCAAATTGACGCTACACATGGACGTAGTGTCGGTTCCAGGTGTCAACCGACACTACGTCTTACGTGGATAGCATCGGTTCTACACCGAACCAACTTTAAATTCATTATAAGTCGGTTTTTTCAAAAATTGCATTTACATATCGACTTAAATACCCTTTTTTGTAGTAGTGTTTACCTCCAAGTAGTAAAACAATAAGGCTCAAGTGGATTTTCATGAGAAAACATAAATTAGATGGATCAATTGAAAAGTACAAGGCCATGCTTGTAATTAAGGGATACAAATAATGACATGGCCTTGATTACTTTGATACTTATTCTCCTATGACGAGAATAACATCCATAAGGATGATAATTGCTATCGTCGCTCTGCATAATCTTGAAATACATAAAATGGATGTAAAGATAGCCTTTCTAAATAGAGATTTAAATGAAGAAATCTACATGGATCAACCCAAGGGGTTTTCATGCCTAGGATAAGAAGGAAAGGACTGTAAATTGGTGAAGTCTTTATATGGCTTGAAACAAGCACCAAAATAGTGGCATAAAAATTTTGATAATGTCATGAGGACAAATGATTTTGAAATCAATGAATGTGACAAATGTATATATGTCAAGAAAAAAGAAGATGGTTATGTTATCTTGTATCTTTACATTGATGACATGCTAATTGTGGATAGTAATGATCAAATGATCAAATCTACTAAGACTATGTTGAATTCAAGGTTTGATATGAAAAACATAAGACCTACTAATGTAATTTAGGGAATTAAGATATCAAGGTTGTCAAGCAGTCTTATTCTAAGTCAATGTCATTATGTTGACAAAATACTTGAGAAATTCAACAATGGTGATTCTGAAATTGTGAGAAGTGAGAGTATGTCCCAACTATAATATTCTAAAGTGATGGGAAGTCTTATATACTTGATGAGTTGTAAAAAATCGAACATGGTTTACTTTGTAAGTAAACTAAGTAGATATACCAGTAATCTAGGATCTGATCATTGAAAATGTATTGTAAGACTACTTAGATACTTAAGATATACACATAGCTATGGACTACACTACACAAGATATTCAACTATATTAGAAAGATATAATGATGCAAATTGGATATCTAACATGAAAGACTATTTCATGGAAATCCTCTAAATAGACATGCATTGTTAAATCCACGATAAAATTTGAGTTCATCGTTTTGGATAAATATTACAAAGAAACCAAATGACTATACAATATTTTAGAATATATTCCTACTAAAAGAAAATTAGAGCAAAAGTAAAATATTATAAAATTTTGTATGCTTAATCTAAAGTTTGGTTATTTTTCATATAATTTAGATAATAGTTTGTTTGAGCAATCAATAATGATCTAAGTTTGATACTCAGTGGATCGAGGTATCTTGCGAGAATTCTCTTACATTTATAATAAATAAAAATATTATTTTAAAAATAACTGTACATTGATTTTGATTTTCTTTTTAATATTATTTTTTATATTTTATCATTTAAATTTTAAATTTATATATATATATTTATATTCATATAATTCTAATTTAAAATTAGATAAAATTATACTTTAAATTTGTTTGTATATTCAATGGTTAATAATTTTAAGCAATATATTCAATCAAAAAATTTAACATTATATTTAGAAGAAAAAAAATCTTTAACATATTGAAATGTACAAATTTTATTATTTTGTGCTTTAATCATTCAATATATTGAGAAATTGAGATTTAGAATGATAGATTTATAAGCACAATACAACTTACAACATATAGTAGCAAATGAAAACCATACATAAGTCATTAATTTTAACAATAGAAAAAAGACAGTGGAATTGAATATATAAGAAATATCATATGTGAGCAAGCATCTATATAGATAATACCTAATTTATAATATGATCCTAAAGTAACCAATCATGCAAAACACTTTCAGAATGCTATTACTTAAACCTAACACCCACATGACACAGGTTTCAACAAATTTTAGGTCATCATTCATTTGGTAAATTTAAGACGTGTCCATATTTGATGTTTATATGATCAACTAACCAAGAAAAAACTTCATAATAAATATGTTCATGATATAGTATATTCAAAACACAAAATGAGCATGTGTTCATTTTTTTTAACATTTAAATATATATTGCTCAGTTATAAATATCATAAATAACTCGTGATGAATATATATTCAAAATTTAAATAAATTTTCACTTATTTTCACTCTCAGAATGGTATAAAAAAGGGAAAATAAATCATTTTTTATAAAAAAAATAAAAAGAAATTTGAAAAAACAATTAAAAAAAAGATTCAGTGAAAATTTAAAACATAAAAGATAATTTGAAAAGAAAAATTTAAAAACTGAAAAATAAAATATTTGAAAAAATAATGAAAAAAAAGGAGGTGGGGAAGGTAGAAGGTGTAGGTTTAAAATTGAAATGGAGAAGATGAAACAGAGGAATAAAAGACTCAATATAGTATATATATATATATAAAGACAAAAATAATATGTTTAACAATTAAAAAATACAATATATATATATATATATATATATATATAAATTAAAAATATTAAAATAATTTTAAATTTAATTAATATAAAATTTAGAATTTATGACTTATAATGTATTATTTAAAATTCAAGATTTAAGATTTAAGATTTATAGTTTAGGTTTTAAAATTTAGTTATCAATAAAAGGATATGAATAACAAGTCATGTTTTTTCTTGTTTTAAATGCGTATTTTAATTATTTAATTCTTGTTTTTACTAATTTTTCTCTAGATTATAAATAATACCTCAAACTCAAAAACGAAAAAAGGAAAAAAGTTAGTATAACCTTATAATTAAAAATAGGTACTATGGTTCATTAGTTACAATGTTGAGTAGATTAAAAAAATTATTCATATTCATCAAATTAACTTAATTTTATTGAAATTAAACATTATAGATAATCAAGAGTACATTTGTTAATCCTATAACTCATTAACTAATGCTAACTTATTAAATTTAAGCTATACCAAATAAAAAAATTTAAAAAAAAACATTAATACGTAATAAAAAACATGAAAATCCCTTTTTTCACTCTATAAAGAAAAAAATTGAATCTAAAAATAATAAAATTTAAGAATATTATAGTTTCATTTGTAGACAAAAATGGTTAAAATATATCAAATTTCCCATAAAAACATTACCGCACATCTCTCACGTGTATTCTTATGTCTTATTTAAACAACAAATTATAATTTGTATTTATTTGATTTTTTCTTAAACAAATTGAGACCAATTGAGACTAACCCAATAATAATGAAACTAAGATCCTCGTCCATCCCTCTAAAAAAAATAAAGAAAAATAAAAAATATTACTTACAGAAAAATTCTAAAAATAATATTACGATTAAATTAAAAAATAGTTGGCATATGAAAATTTTACTTATTTTTGTGTTATCTAATCACGATAAAAAATTTAAACAATAATTTTTTAATAAATATATCATATTTTTCCTTATATTTAGAATTTATTAGAAACAATTAGGCACATGGTAAATACACCTTAAAATTGAAAAACTTTAATTAACAATATTTACCGTATTCATTTAGGATTCTGGTTAAAGAGCTTAATAAGGCTTAAAAAATGCTTTAAAAGATCTACAATAGTTTGATAATTCAACATTTTACATGTACTTTTATTTTCAACTAATATGATGCATTCTTCGTGAAAAACATAACTTTTTGTAAAAAAATTTATTTATTTTTTGTATTTTTTTATTTTGATTAATCTAATCTTGTAGAAATTAACCAAAGAGATAAAAAAAAAAGTAAAACAATTCACACACAATGTAGGTGTCTTTAACTAATATTTATAATAGTACATAATACCAAAATCTTTTCATATATGAAAAAATTATTAATCAATTATGATAATATATTTTTCTCATATCGTGTTATACATTGTCATTTCTAAATATGTGAAAAAGTTTAAAACCTAATCCACAATCAATGTAAGATGATATGAACACCTTAGGACTCACCCAACCCTACTACGCAGTACAAACAAATAACACATGTAAATAAGTAGACAGATAAAAAGAAAGAAAGAAATAACTAACTTATATCACCATATACATATAAATAATTAATAACAGCACACATCATTGCAACAACAATAACATGGAATCAATAACATGACTAGATAGGAAAGCAGTAAAGATAATTAATGTTTTCTAATTATAATAATATTCTTCTATTTAGAAACATATTAAGATTTAATCATAATTATACTATCACAAACAATAAAATATAACGTGATAAACGCACATAGGATCCACACTTATGTGGTAAAATACATAGATTTCTTAAGGAACCAATCGACAACAAGAAATTCACTATTAAAAAATCAAAAATTCAAAATCTAGGACGATATATGCTAATACATTTATCAGTTTGAGAATTATGCTCAACTATATTTAAGCTATCTTCTTTGATGTCTCTTTCCACCACGTGATGTGGTACAATCATCTATAGCTTATTATATGATAACAACCTAGGGAAAAGCAATCTAAAACTTTTGTGCTTAGAAGAAAATTGTGTTTTTGTGTTTATCCTATTTGGAAGAAGGGAGCCAATGGTTCCGTAGTTTTGAGAAAATGAGTGTTTAAGTCTCATAGCTCTCAACTGGAGTAATTTAGTTCAATAAATTAGAAAGATGTTTACTTTAGGTTCAAAAAGAGTGCACATAAATCATATAACTTTGGGCTTTTGCACCTTTTTTCAAAGTTATGGTACTAAAGCACTCTAGTTGAAAGAAAAAAAACTAAAATTATCCTTTTGTAAAAGCTATGGGACCTCTTGTTCCCCTTACCATATTCAAATTAATCCACCTAAAAACAAGTTTAGCAATCACTCAACTTATCAATAATATTGAACTACACTTAATGTATTGCTGTTAAAAAATTTAGAAAACACTTCTTACTTAAAAACTCGAGTTTACAAACTATCAGAGTTTTTTCATGTTTTTTAATCTTTTAAAACAATACAAATCAGAGGTATTTATAGGAAATCCTAGAGTTATGGTGGCCCTTACCGTCATCATGGTGAGGATAATGGTCATAATTTTTTACCGACCTCCTCATGACTATCTCAACAACCATTCAGTGAGCATCTCAACAAGTTTAAACAATAGTTGTTTTGATTGAAATTTTACCAAGTAATTTTCGACAAGTATCCATAAACATAAAAAGAATTTGATGCACATACACAATCTAAACATGCTAACTACATACTCCCAATCTCTTAGTGGTGTGTGTATCATGCAAACATACAAAGTGAAAATACTATATGAGTGCATACAATATTGAACCGCTAGTAATTGGCCTTATATAGAGGATAACAATACATTAAATAAAATAACATATGCTCACTATTTTGCACATGGAAATTCCAACACATAAAAAAAGGACTTATAATCTCCCATATTGGCTCTCTCTTGCAAAACATTACAAAATCTCTACAAACACATAATGAATGCAAAATACATTCATGCAAGATAACCTGAAATAGTTTATTACCTTGGACAAACTACGATGCATAGATCAATGACACAATTTTGAATATGTAAGTATACATGATCATATACAAGTGATAAGTAATTTTAAGAATTGAGGTTATCGTACTCATGAGGATTGGTAATAATTTATACTACTATTTATTATTTTGTAAATGAGTTAATTGTAATTAGCAATTGAGATTTTTGAATTATTTTTTATAAATGTAACATAAAGCAATAAAATAAGTTACAAAAGGATTAAGAGAGATATATGATTATGAAACTATCTTCACCACTGGCCTAAAAGTTTTTTAGCTATATCATTAATGTAAATTAATTTCTTAAGTTCTAACTTGATTTCACAACTTAAAATCATTCTTGAGTTCTTAACTTTAGCTTGAGAAGTCTAGGTCCACTAAAGACTTACCACCTTTTATGTTATAATTGATTTTGAATACCATCATAAATCAATATAAATCATAAACAACGTATAAGAATCGTTACAAGATTTAATTCATTTACTTTGTTAAGATCTAAAAAAGTGATAACTAAACTAAGAAAGATTTGAATAATTGTTTGACATTTAGTCAAGGTATTCAATCCTACTTGTGACAGCAACTACAAGGTACTATTTCGAACAAGAGTTTTAGAGATTACATACTAACATCTTAGACTAAATATAAATATATTCATACAATAAACTAGTTTTACTCCCTAATTCATACATGTGCGGTCGTTGCATTTGTTTACATAATCTAACTAAAGATGGCAATGGATCAGATACAATCTGATATGGTGATGATCTGATCCAATCCATTGTTCAAAGGATTTAATTTATTTTAATCTATAGATTGAATCAGGTATTGATACGTGGATCAACAAATTTCCATGATTCGATCTGAATTGTTCCATTTTTTCTTTTTTCTAAAATTAAAACATTATATTATATTGTGCATTACAAATTTTAGATTGATAAATTAAAAAATAATAAAATAACATTATATATTGTAGGAAAATACTTTTTAAATTTTTTAGAATCTTTCTTATATTTTTTAAACAAACTATGATAAATTTAAAAATAATATCATTTATAATATATATAATAAGAAATAAACAATTATGAATATCATGAAATTTAAATTTGTGTTTAAAAGTTTTTATACAATAAAAGAGATTTATGAAAATTTTAAGAGAGAGAAAGTTAGATCTGTAAAAAAGTAAGAGAGATAAATTTTAAAAATGATTATTCATAATGTAATTTTTTTCAAATAAATAATTTTAAAAATTAGGAAAGTATGTTTCAAATATATGATTCTAGTTCTAAAATTATTAACATGACTAGCTATTTATAAATATGATATAATAATAACGTTGTTATGCTTGCAAAATATTAAATAGGTAAGACATTTCTATAAAATAAATTAATTTTATTTTTATTCAAGATTTTATATTAAAGATATTAGAGAGAAATATATTATTTTTTATTACAAACTTAAATCTAAAAAATTAGAGTAGTGTCATTTTGTTTGTTGGTAGAATCGTCCAATAGTTAGAGTGAAATTCTATTTCAAAAGATTTTATAAGAACTATTATTGAAAATGTATTGACGATATATTTTCAGTAATAGTTTTAAAACTTGAAAATTAGTACTCAAATAATTAAATTCTTAGATTTAATTTGGACATCTTGAATAAAATATAATTAACTAACTCTACATAAAGCTATGATTAGATAGTTTGTAATTTTCTTAGAAATAAAGTTAAAATTTAATACTTAATTGATTAATAGACTCCACCTAAGGATATTAGTTAATTAATATTAAACAAAAAAATTTGGGCCCCACCTAATGACACTTTTATATCAAAAAGAAAAAGTCAATATATATTAATTTAATCTTAAATAACCTAAATAATATAAGCAAGTATAATTAACTTAATTGTTATATCTTTAAATACTCCACTATAATGAATAATAAAAATTTGTATTATTGTTTATTAAATTCATATCTATGTTTATTTTTTATATTATTAGATTAGGAAATACAAATCAAAATGTCATGACGGGATGTTTATGATTTAATTTCGTTTTTATGAGTTTGAATAATAAATTAAAAATCATATATATTTCTTTCTTTAGATCGACTTTAGAAGTATACTTGTCATTTTCTACAAAATAATTCATTCACTTATAAGATTTTTACAAATATAAAACCAAAATCTACAAGTCGATATTATGTCATCGGGTATACCACTAATACCTAACTTTAGTGAGGGGTACACCACTAGTCTTTTAAAAAAAATATTTAAAATATGTGAAATGGAATGCATATGAAAATTGGCAATGAAAAATAGTAATTTTATCCTTTTTTTTCTTTTTTGAAAATAAATTATTCATTACTGCTTTTCATTGATCAAACTTGTTTTTATGGTCATTTTAGACTAAATTGTACCATTTTTTTTAAAATGACTTCTGGTGCACCCCCTAAAAAATATAGTATTATTGTGTATCTTTCCTAAAAGTAAGGTACCAGTTGGTACCCTACCCTGATTGTAGACATAAAATTTACCAAATATATACAAGTTAATAGAGAAATTGAAGGCTAGACAGAATTCAAAGAGGCAATTAAGGAATTAAAAATTAGTCATTAACATTAGTTATTAGCTTCTTCTTCTTCTTCTTCTTACTTCTTTGTTATCTATGATTTTAATTATGATTCTTTCAGAATTCATGCCTAGCCAATTTATTTATGTAATTATGGGTAATTTTTAAACCTTAGACAATAATTTTAATTAATAAATATTATGATGATTTTTTATATTCAATCCTTCATTTTTATTGTGTTTGATCTCTATGTTTAAATATCATAGCTACGCATGCTGTAGATTAAGTAGGTAACTAGTATGATTAATGCTAGTTTAAGATATTAATATGTAATCGCTAATATTCTTATTCAAAGTAGTATCTTGTTGTTGGGTGACAAGTGTGACGAGTAAGGTTTAAAATTTTTGTTAATGGTTGTAATCTTGCATAGTTTAGTCATTTTTTTTTTAGAACTTAATGTAATGAATGTATTAAATCTAGTAAATATATCTCTATGTTGTTCAGAATTTAAATTAGTTAGATGGTAAAATGATGGAAGCTATATATATATGGTAGTAAAACCCTCGTCCTTTTTTTTAAATCAATTGTTAGTAACTACTCCCCTCTAAAAAAGGTGAGTTCAAAACAACAAAGTTGAGAAGGAAAAGAATATCTCTTTGGTATCACGGTTAATAAATGTATAATTCATTATCATTACTTTCAAATTACTTCTATGTAACATGTTTCTCATATCAAATTGAATTATCTTGTACGAATTTGAAATAATACATGAAGCGACTAGATAACCTAATAGCTCAAACACGAGGCAATTTTACTCTTTCACTTTAATGATGTAATTAAACTAAAAGAGTATGGGACCTATTCTTTGGAAATTAGCATGGTACCCACCATTGTAGGTCGATACGTACCTAACTCAGTGGAAAATGGCCACGTGGGTAACAATATAAGAGTTGGATGTGTACCTTCCACTTACATTTAGACATACTTGTAACCAATAATGAAATAAAATGTGTACTATCCAAAAGACATCCATTATACATCTCATACATATTGCATCTATTGGTCTTGATTATTTAAACAAATAATTATTCTAAAAAAATTAATTTTAATTAAAGCCATTAAAATTTTAAAAAAATATGACCAAAATAATTATATGCAACTTATATTTTTGTTAATTTTATAAAAAAAATATGGAAAAGTGAGTAAATAATCTTAACTCGAGTTTTATGGAATTCTAATTTTTAGTTTATAATTAAGCCATTTTATTTGTTATTTATTACTCTAAAATGAATTTATTTAATTAAAATTATTAAATTTAAAAAAATATAAAGAAAATAATTACTTGTACTTTATATGAGATGGGAACTTATTAAAAAATGATGGAAAATTTTCTTAATTTTTCAAAAAGTTAATAAAAAATTCAAAGAGTAAATGAAAAATTTATATCAATTGTTTAAATTAATATATAAAGAGAATTGAAATCAATTATCATATCACATGTCATAATTTTAAAAGTAAAGTTGTCATATATAAGAACTATTAAGGGTATAATAGTAATCTACTTTTGAAAGAAGAACTCGTCCTAATTGTTATAAGAGAAAGTAGAGATAGATAAATTGAACTGATGTCCTACAACACTTCTAAATGGTGATAAATCTTCTTTTAGATTATTACTTAAATAAATAATGGGAATAGCAATTTCCAATGAATATTTGATTTTATCCAAGAAAATTTTCTTGAAGTGTTGGATAAATCTATGGGCAAAGCCAAATCTTCTTTAACAATAATCATTTTCATAAATAGCCCATGCCATTTACATTCAAACAATATAATACAACACTAAAACGCAGTAAGCAATATTATGACAATATGACCAGTATCTCTGCACCGGCAAACTGTACATATTGACAATTTTCGTATAAAACCTTTTATAGTATAACTATAAGTCTATAACCCAGTAGAAGACCAATGAATTTTAACACAACGACACAAACCCTGAATGAAGAACAATAACACTAGCTGCAATTACAAGTACCAATGGCAAAAAAGAAAAATTAACACCCAATAAACTACCTATACAGTCACACAACCATTGCTCCCTCAAGACCTGACAAAATGTTAGCCCAAAGTCAATAACCCCCCTTTTTGCAGCAAGGGAATAACGCTGGGTCAGATGCATACCGGCTTTCAACTCGAATCTTTTTCTTCTTTTTCGTTTCGTTTTTGGTCATTGCCAAGTATAATGAACATAACTTCAACAGCTTGCTACCTTCGATCTTATAAGCAATCATAAAACAAAACAAGATAGCAGGGTAAAGAAAGTGGTAAAATAGAATGCAAAACAAGGCCTTAGAAGATTCTCTCTACTGGAGATGTGAGTAGAAGTTTGTTATTGGGTGCTGCGATTTAATCCGCCTCGACCAACATTTCTACAAAATATGGTAGAATGTCAAATTCTGCAAGTTTTTGTGATAAAGATTAGTGGAGCAGGTAGAAATAAATTTTGTAAACATAAATAAAATATCAATAAGACAACTCCCTAACAACCCTGTAATCTTTGTTTAGCAGTAGTGAGATGGTCAACTTCAATCAACTAACATGCTAGAGGAATTATCCAATATAAATAAAAAATGTGGATGATGTAGACGAACAGAAGAGAAAAAAAGCTGTACCAAGTTGGTGCACCATCTTGCAACAAAATATTAAGCAGTCAATTAGCACTAAACCAAAGGAGGCATAAATTACAATTCCCAAAAGCACTAGTGAATCCTATCTCAACTTCCCCACCCAATCTTTGACACCAAAAGGGAAAGAAAGAAAGAAAAAAACTGAAGTCTAACTTGCACCAACAATTTCATTCAAAGGAAGTAATCTGTCTATTGATCTCTCCAGAATGTCAATATAATACTCTGTTATTAAGATTCTTTCATGTACTTACTACTTAAACCACAAACAGCGCAAAGTCATAACTCAACAAAGAAACCTATAGTCGTTCCAAATGAAAGAACCTGTCTGTTACCCGGGCATGTGTAGCCCAATGGTATCTCCAAATGGAGAACTGTAGAGTTGTGAGGCCTGGGTTTCAAATCCCAATGAGCGCATGAGTAGTGTAGCTAGTTCAAAGAAAACAAAAAAAAGAACCTGTTGATTGTATAATCAAGGCCAGGAGAACCAGGAAGTTTCAAAACTAATTGCATTACATGTAAATGTAAAAAAATAAAAATTTCGGACAAGAAAAGATATTGAGCACAATTAATATTAACATCAGTGGAATCACCTTATAATAGCAATTTATGGGATTCTGAGAAACAAGGGAAAGCACAATAATAGAGAATGATCATTCCATAAAGAAAAAGAACAAACGAGGATATTATTAGTGAGGATGTGACAGTACATTCATGTTGATGTATGAGCAAGAGAATTAGCATCGTTGTTTGATTTAGTGTGTGTATTGAGAGTGAGTTTTAAACAATATGGAAGGAAATTTTGAACCAAAAACGCCACGAAACACAATGCAGATATCAGCTAAGATTAATTCAGCAATTCTTCCAGTCTCCTCTAAAGAACCAATACCATCAAAATCAAGAATTTAGAATTTTTGAAACACCTAAAATATGTATAAATAGACTAAGGACATACATATTTAAAGTCAATATCTGGTTGTTTTCCAGTAATACCATAAAGATTAAAGATGTAAAAAAACAGAGATGCAGACTAAAAGAGAACCATAAAATTTGGGCATAAATGACAGGCAAGATATATCAAAATGCTACAGAAAGAACTTACATCAAACAACATTGGAAATCGACAATTGGCAAGCCATGCACATCATTTAGTTGCAGCATATGGCACTTGCCAAACCACACAACAAATAATGTAAAATGAAATTGAACGATTGGAGAAAAATACCAAGAGCAAATGCACAATTAAGTTGGGAAAGACTACAATAATACTACACCAATGTGAATAATTCCACAACCAGAAAGAAATAAAAGCATGTCACAAAAACACAAAATAAATGACAGCATTGGCCAAAGAGTAACATATGTTAACAAAGTACCTCCCAGAAAGCAACTGAGCACTGTTCACAGAGCCTTTAGTACTCCCTGACCTCTTGGCTCTATTATCATGTTCTTTCTCCACACGCATTGAAGCTACCTCCTTCTCCATAGCAGCAACTTCTCTTCTCATCTTCTTTGCATCAATCTCCATTGCTTTTGTTAATGTATCTACCTTCTTAGCTAGCATCTAAATGCAATTTGCAACCAACCATTGAGCAAGACAATAGACAAAAAAAAAAAGTATTACTCAACAGGTAAGAGAAAGGTCATCTACCTCAATGGCATCATCCTTGTGTTTCAGGCTTTGATCTTTCTCAAGAGAAGCTTTTCTCAAAGCTACGACCTCCTTTTGCAACAAATCATACAAAACCCCTGGAACACTATCCTCTTTAACCACTGTTGGGATCTCATTTGGCTTGTCATCTAAATCTACAGAGAAGTTGCTCTGTTCTTTATTGTCCTTGGTAGCGTCACAAGACCGGTTGAGTGCATAATTGGCACCTGTACCATTTACAAGAATCTTGCTTCTTTCAAATGACCTTGTGCCACCATCAAATGATTTTGAGGCACCTTTAGCGTGCGTCAGAACTGAACTACTAGAGGATGATGACCTCGATTGAGGAGTTGGTGCTCTCTTGGACAAAAAGCCATTGGATGTTAGTTTTGATATATTATCAGCTCCACCCAGGGACTGACGTCGAGATGGCATGTTACTTGCAGTTCTTGTTTCTGCTGAACTACGATTGTTAATTGTATAAGTTCCCCTTAGACTGTCCTCTATCACTTTCAGTCGCAACAGATACTTTTCCTGCAACATAGAAGAGAAAAGCTTTACTGCATGATACATCTCCAATAAAAATCAAAATCATACAGATCAATCCTATACAGATGTATTACTTTTAACTGAGCTTCAGACTTTGAAGTTCGTTCAGCAATAGCAAGCTTGTCCCGCAGTTGCTGCATTTCACCCTGCAAGAAGATGACATTATGAATGATACAAGGGTTGTCAAAGATTATTGCATGCTGACCTTAGGAAGTAAAAAAAAAAATTGAACACAGCATATACCTGCAAAAATCTTCGTTCTTCAAGCCATTGCTTCACAGGCATCACTTTATCATTAGAATCTTTCCATTCATTTGCTACCACAACAGCCACCCTATTGGCTGACACCTTCGCACGAGCCAGCTCCCGATCAAGAGTTTTCCTTTCCTCCTGAGGAATAATAGAGAAAATTTTGCTAATTGAAAGGAATGCAAGATTACTATTTTAAGTCAAGAACTGTCAAAGGTTAGCATTCACATATGTTTGAACATTACATTCATCTCCTGAAATTTCCTTTGGTAATCCCTCACAGCATTTGCAGCTGCACCACCAGAAAGAACAACTTCTTCCAACTCTTGTACCGTCTGAGTAAGCTTTTCAACCTCTGCAACCTTTTGCCTATGCATCTTGTCTAAAATTTTATTTTCTTCCTACGCACAAGTAAACACATAAGTCCATCTTATTGAAAACATTAATCAGGAAAAGTTCAAGTCCTAACCCTAGTGCACTTTGGAGAATACAAAAATACCATTTGATGAGCTTACCTGACAAATCTCTATTTGTTTCATCAACTCTTGGTTTTTGTTCTGTAAATCATCCACCATTGAAGCCTTAGCCAAGGCAATCTGAACAGTCCTCTCAGCTTCAAGTAAGGCTGCTTCTTTAGATTTTGTAAGACGATCCAATGCTTTATTATCATCTTGAAGCTTTGAAATCTGCAAGATACCAAGGACCATTCAGCAACAACAAAAAAATCAGCCATAGAATTCCTCTTACCCTTTGTGATTGAATTGCCCAATATATGCTTGAGTCATGGGAAGTACCTCTTGACGAGCAAGCTTGAGCTCAGCTTCCAGTGGTGCAAGAATTGCCTCAATTGGAGGCATGTCATCATCCTTTTGGGCAGCATGAACTCTTCTAAGCGTTGCTTCAGCAGCAAACTGAGCTGCCATGGAGGCCTTTTTCTCATTGTTAATTTTCTTTATTTCTAGATTCTACAGAACATTTTTTCCTTGTTAATTTAATAGGTAAATGTCGTAACAGAACCAGATTTAACTAAAAGAGACTTTTGAAAATCATGATTACAAAGAGAAAAAAAAGAGCACATTAGTAAGAAACTAAGAATAATATGAAGGGATTGGAAATAGTACTTTGCTTTCTAGAATTGATTCTGTTAACTTCAGTTTCTCCTCCACTTTTGAAAGTTCATCAGTAAGCTACAACCAAGCAAATGATAGAATGAGAAAGTCAAGGTCTACAAGAATTTGTATAAGTGGAAGATGAATACACAGCTACAAAATAGGAGAAAGTAAAAGAGTGAGTAAGCTAAAGAAAGAAAAAAAATATTGTTCACATAAAGTAGAATTTAGAATGTTAACATTCTAGAAATAGAAAAACCTTGGCACTCTCATTGGTTCGAAAGGACTACTAGAAATGCAAACCCTCCAAGTTTTTTGGTATATTGAAAAGCAACACACGTCGAAGTAAAGAGAGAGAAACAGTGCATTTATAACAAAGGTGTGGAACTGTGGCAACGAATGTAGGTCAGCAACTTTGAGGTCTCTACATGGCATCCCTTGATTTGCGCAAGAAAACCTTAAAATCATTTTTTCATGTAAAAAATTTCAGATAGCAGACATTAGCTGATTAGGAAGAATAATTAAGAGGCATAATAAAAACATGCTCCCCGAAAAGTAGGAATTAGCCTCATTAACAAGAATCAAACAGTTCATCATGGACTTTGTAAGACTACTAACTTCTAGAGAACTATAAAGGAAGTTACTCCAGTGAAGATGTCAGAAAACAAATTCGTATAGAGCAGCTCACATGTTCCCCGAAAAGTAGGAATTAGCCTCATCAACAAGAATCAGACAGTTCATCATGGACTTTGTTAGACTACTAACTTCTAGATAACTATAAAGGAAGCTACTCCAGTGAAGATGTCAGAAAATAAATTTGTACAGAGCAGCTCTATAAATTAAGATCAGAAATAGAATAGGAATGCCATTGTACATGATGAGCAATATAAGAAGTGTTATTTATGATCTATTTCTTAGGATAATAATCGTAAATATAAGTCCGCCATCATCCAAAATTTTACGTTGCTAACATCCAGTTACTTAAGACCAATGCATATTATTTATTGAACGAAATAAGTACTAAAAAATTCTTAACAGAAATGAAAATTATAACCTAAAATTACGAAAATTAAAATTCTAGATTTACTTATACATAGATGTGGAAGCTTCCTCATATAGATAGCATAACAAAAAATCAAAAAAGTCAATACCCTGAGAAATATTAATATGAAACCAAACTACATTGTCAAAGGGAAAGTAAAAAAGAGAAAAATAACCTCTTCAACCGCCTTTTCCCTGAGTCTTTCAGAAAACCTAAGAGCTTTAATTCTGGCCTGAGCTTCTCCTAATTCTCGGTCTTTATCTACACTCAGAAACAACACAAAAAAAATTCAAACCAGCTACCATAATTCGAACTCCAAATCCCCAAAATAACCACCAGATCAAACCACATTCTCACCTCTAACTTCGTTCTCCAGTCGATTGAGCTCCACCTTCACCGGATCGGAGCCGTGCAAGAGGTTTAAGAACTCATCCGCATCCAAACTCGGCCTTAGCGGTCTTCTTCTCGACGAGTTCTTCCCCTCCTTGAAGGATCCCAATGCCGTCAATGGTGTTAGAAGCGTCGCACTGACTGCTGGAGCCGCAGCATTACTTCCTTCACTCAACACCGGTGTCACTGGAGCAGGAGTCACTTCCCCTACCTCGTCGGAAAGCTCCGCCATAACGATCTAAGCTTCGCACTCTCTCACACATCCAAATGCTAGGGTTTCAATTCGAAACTATAAATGCCTAAGATATAATGACTCGTACAGATATAAAGATACTTTGGGAGAGATAGAACGATAGCAGTGATCGGTGGTTTTAGAGAGAGAAAGAAAAGGATAGCTGAGAACAGAGAGGGCGAGTTCCTTGTACTTCTCTCTCTAGATTCTTAATTAAATCTAGTTTTTTTCAGTTGTATGTTCAACAGTTAAACAGATATTGAAAGCGGCTCAAGTAATAATTTTAAAACATTTAAAATAAATAAACAATATTAGAAGTGTGTTGTTAAGAGGGAGAGAAACAAACTAAACTGGTGATATTAATACAAATCTTATTGTGTTTTCGTTTTTGGTTTTGCTTATTAATAGGTTTTATCACTTAGAATAAGCGGGATGCGTAATGTGCACTCTCACGCAAAATTAGAGGAGAATAGAGGTTGTTAATGCACAGTATGCATATCAATGTATTTTAGCAGACAATGTAGTGAAATCCCTCTACATGCACACTAGTGTAGAGATGACAATTTGACCCGATATATTATGACACTTTTTGATACCCGATTTGTTATTTGGGTTAGATCGGATTGAATTCAACAATTATGTAAAAACAAATCGGATATTATCTATAGTATTTGATATAATTTGAATCAATTCAAGTTCTTTATTTTTTGGTTGCTATTACTCACATTTATGATATTTATTTAATCAGTTCTTACATTATACCATAATTTTTCGCACCATCTCAATATCAATAGTCAGCCATCCATATCTCCTAGGAGCTTTTTCTCCTTCCATGTCTTCTGTCCCTTTTATTTAATTTCTTAGACATACCATACTCAAATAATGAAAAATATGATATTTGATGAAGCTTTTATGGGTTAAAGTCAAAGCTTATTTTAGTTTCTTGAGTTTTCCTATGTTTTGCCTTTATTATTGGGATTGCAATTTGGTATTGTAACTCTTTCTTATTATACCCAAGTGCTCAAATGTTAACAATGTTTAATGATATAGTGTAGTTTACCAAATTGGGAAAGAGGGGAATCTAAAATATAATATAAGTTCAATCAAACAAGTATTCTCTTAATGTATATTATGTTTTGATTTTATAAATTTATTTAATTTTATTTCTTAGATGTGATTTCAACCTATGTTATTATATTACTTTAAAAAATGTTGGTGCATTAAAAAAAATCAACAAATTGAGTTTTGACCCGTACATATTATCCTATACAATTAAATCGAAACTTGAATGCTTTATAACAGTTTAATTCAAACTATCCTACAAATCTATCTTGTTTAGTTTGAATCTGACCCAAACTAAACAGTTTCCATCTCTTATTGTTATAAATAATTCATCATTTGATGTTTATAAATTTTCACTCAAATGTTTTCAAATTTTAGATACACATGGTATATCTACATCGTATAAATGTTAGAATAAGAACTAAATACAAAAGAATTTATATTTAAACTATATTAAAAAAAATATTTTATTTATTTACATGTGCTATTATATATTCTTTAAATTAATTATTACAAAAATTTTAATTATTCATATTTACTTAAAATTTAATATATTAGCGTATATACAAGAGGTTTCATTTAAATTAAATAATCAAAGTAGTCTATGACTATTAATTAAAGCTTGTAAGTCATTTCATCTTTGTTTGCATTTTCATATGCAAAACACAGAATCTATGTTATTTTACTTAGTACATTCTGTATAAGGTTGGTTATTGACAATTAGTAATACACACACGTAAATACACTTTGTATATGAGCATATGTATGCACACCACGATGATAGTTTTCATAATGTGCATACCAAGTTGAGTGTTTATAGTTTTGTTACGTTTTGTTTATGAGTATTTGTCAAAATTTACTTGATAATTTTTAAAAAACAAAAATCTCATTTTTGTGGGCTCGCCTACCCCTTACCTTCCCTAATTAGCAAGGCACTAATGGCTAGTTTTCTCACCAGGGTAGTGTTTTACCCTCATCGGGGTGGGGTCAATAAAGCCCTTGGATAACTAAACTTTTTCCATCAATACCCTTTCTTTGATTGTTTAACAATTAGAAAATCCAAGTAAAAATTTGTATAATTTTTCTCATGTTTTTTATTCCGTTTCATGAATTACCTTGAGTGTTATTCGATGTTTGTGATACATATTTGTGAGAGAAATACCATATTTTTAAGTGATGAGTACTTAAGACAATTTTTGCTAGTGGGTTGTGATTGAGGTAGGTACCTTATTGTGTTCACATTATTGATTGTTGGTAGCTAATTGTATTGTTGTGTACAGTGGTGGCTCTATAGGAGAGCTGAATTCATGTGCCAAATCAAGTTGTTACAAAGGAAGCAGGCGAGGGCAGCAATAAGCAATTATGGAATAGTGGTACCGAATGATAGAGGTATTTGCATTTATGCTTTTATCAAGTTGTATTTGTTTATTATATTTTAATGAATTGTTTACTACCGAGTGGTTTCCATAAGCAACCCAAGGATTTTACCACATAGATTGGAATTCTATGTAGATTTACCTCGTTATATAAATGTATTTGCGTGATCAGCTCTTGTGTTATTAAAATTTGAGTCTCTATCGTGTATATTACAACATATACGATTTGGACTATGATTTTTATGTTATAACATATAAGATTTAGACTTTGACTGGAAAGTTATTTTACTTTATTTTGTTGCATGCTTTCTTTTCTTTCTATGTAGTATGCCTATTATATCATGATTGATTTGTCTAATGCTTTCTTTTTGTTGCTTCATTGCTTATGTGTGGGAGTTAAGTCTCTAAAGAGTCAGTATATCTATACCCTAATTGTATACAAGGTGTCAGACTCTTTCAATTAATATCAAAGCAGGTACACCCTTTTTGACCTAACTGCTCTAGTGTTGATATTTTCCTTCCTCCTTTATATTTAACTGTCTTTATCTCTTATGATGGCTGATGTGTGAGATTTGTCAATACACATCCTCATTTCAATAAAAATTGTTACTCTTATTGGAGATCTCATATGTGTTTTTATTAGAGATCATTGAATGATGATGTTTGGTCATTGAGTATGGATGGAAGTGCCTTACGCATATTTCAAAGATTGGTGTTATTGAATCTAAACTTCTTGTTGATTGAAACAAAGAAGAATTGCATCCCAACAATCTTAATTATAAGAGTTGCACGTAATTATCAATTCAATTAATTTTGACAACTTAATTTTTCTATCAAAATTTACTAGCTCCAAAGATGCTTGGGATTTCTTGGAAATAAAGTATGACGAGTGTTACTCTCGGATGGATGTATCTCTACCTGAAAATGTCAGGGTTGGTACTTCTGTTTGTTTTGCTTGATGGCTTCTCATTTTAGGATCTCTCTTCTAAGACTTTATATTGGACTGATGTAATTGATGACCACTTTTCTCTTTCAAGAATCTTATGATCAAATTATGTATGAGAATCTTAAGATGAAGAACATGATCAAGATTAAGAATAATTTGAAAGAAAAAGATAATTTGGACTTCTCTAATTAATTGCTCAACCTTACTTTGGAAGGTGAAAAGGATGTGGGCAATTTAAAGATGAGATCAGATAATTACATCAAGTCATGTCAAATTCTCCTTCATGATAATGAGAAATATCTCTCTTACATTAATGGACTTGAGAAATCTCTTCGGTACAAGGAATTAGAAGGTCTTAAAGTTCAAAGTGCTCTTGATTCCTCTTCAAATAATTTTGATATCATCACCGATTTAAAGATATATGTACTATGGAAGATGAAAAGGCTCTTAATGCTCTTTTAGTTGATTGCAAAGTATAACTTAATGATCTTCAAGTTTGTTTTGACGTTGATATTCACAAAGTCAAGTACCATGAATCTAGCTTATTGGATAAACATAAAATGGCTGAATATTTCTATCTCCATCTATATGATGCTAAAAGAAAAATTAACGAATCCCAAGGCACCAGTCAGAACTTGTCTCTTGGAAATACTTGTTTTGATAACTTGTTGAAAATTTATGATTCTCGTGTTCTTTTCTCTTCCTATACTAATGCTACTATTCAAGATCCTATTCCATCTAATATGGATTTTGGTGATGATTGCATTTCTGATGTTATAAGTGCCAAGATTAACTCTCTTTCTCTTATCTTTTACACCTATGGTTTCTTTTCTTCCTCTACCACTTACAGAGAGTCTTCCTTATATGACAAGAAAATGTTGAGTCATATAAAAGATATGATAAATCAGTCTATCTTTCTTACTAATGAAGCATTAATTATTCAGTATGAAGTAAATGTTCTTTTGAATGAGTTAAAGTCCTCTAAGGTTAATTTTAATTGTGATTTGAACTTGAATTGCAACGTTGTTTATACTACACTTAAGGCTTAAGTGTCTGGCTGTTGGTACTTTGACAATCGTTGTTCTCATCATATGATTGGAGATAAATCCTTCTTTATGAGCCTGATTTTTATTAATGATGAATTCATTACCTTTGGAGATGGAAATAAAGCTATGATTTGTGGAAAAATATCCATTAATGCCCCTAGAATACTTGAGCCTAATAATGCATGTCCTTTATGTGGAAGGTTTTAAGGAAAATCTTATTAACATAAACCAAATTTATGATAACAAGTATTTAGTCAAATTCATTCACAATAAATGTACTTTAGGTAATATCATGGTCAAGGGCACCAAGTCTAAAAATAACTTTTATTAAATTGGTAACCCCTTGAAGTTGTGTACAACAGATTAAGTCTCAGTACATAAAAGCTTTGGCATCAATGTTTAAGTCATGTTAACTATAAGCTTCTAAAGAAAATTTCAAGCCTCAATATTATAAGAGGTTTTCCTTCCATCACTTTTCTACTTGAACATGTTTATGATCCTTGTTAGTTGGGAAAGTAGGAGAAAATACATCATGTTTGATGTTATTGATTTTTCTAGGTATACTTAGGTAATTTTTCTAAGAGAAAAATCAGAAGCATTTGTTAAGTTTAAGCCTTTGTCTATTAAACTTCGAAATGAAAAGTTTGAGTGCATTGGGACTATTATCAAGATCAGAAGTGATCATGGGAAAGAATTTGAAAATTTAAAGTTCAAATCTTTCAGTGACAATATGGGTATACATCATGACTTTTCCGCTCCAAAGACCCTTCCATAGAATGGTATGTTGAGAAAAATATATGGTCATGTAAGAAATGGCTAGAGTAATGATGACTAGTAATAATTTGGCAAAACATTTTTTGGTTGAAGTTGTTAAAAACTCCCTCTAAACTTTGAACCGTTGCTTTTTGAGACTTGGCATATGTAAATCTTCTTATGAACTTATGCATGGGAAGAAGCCCAATGTCAAGCACCTATGCATGTTTAGTAATATTTGTTACATTCTCAAAGATAGAGAGAATTTAAAAAAATTTAGAGTTAAGAGTAATCTTGGAATCTTTCTGGGATACTCAAGCAATAGTCGTGCCTATCGTGTCTACTACCAAAGAACTTTGACTATTATGAAATCTATTAATGTTGTCATTAATGATTCCGGAGCTTGACCAATCAAACCAATAGTTGATAGATCAAGACAAAACTCATTTGATCAAGCATTGATCGAGAAGCAATAGATGACAAACTAATGAAGGTTATCATTGCTAGATCTATCCAAAAGGGACTTGATCGATCGAGCACCTACTAGATGGATCAAGCACTCACTAGATCGATCGAGGATCAATTGAGAAGTTATGGATGGCCAAAGTTTGAAATGTTGATGTCTCTAAAGATGTCGAAATATATTTTTTACTAAAATATTGAAGATATTGTCATTGTCAACAAAAAATTTTAAAAAATCACAAAAATTATGAAAATGTACACTATCAAAAATATGAAGAAAAAAAATTATAAAACTTTATAAACAACAAAACAATCAATTATTTATATGTTAAACATTTTTTTATTTAATACATATATTTTTAAATACTTAAAATATTTATATTAATCAATAAATTGACCAATTAATTAAAATATTGTATAATAAAATATATATTATTTTTGTTAAATATTGTATAATAAGTAGTTAAAATGTTTGAAATAATTAAGTAGACTATCTAATTATATTAACTATTATAAATAGATAAATTTTAATAGTATGAAAATAAACTTTATTGATTATTTGTTTTTAAATTACCCATAATGAAATAGGCTACAAAAATGGGAAAAAATGAATATATTATCTTCTTCAAAAATGAGAAAAATTTAATTGAAATTGTTTATCTATAAATATTTGCTCCACTTGTATAAGAGTGGTTGTTGAACATTTTATGCATGTCTCAACCATTATGTACTGTTTCATGAATGGTGACATGATTTCCTCTAGGCCAACTAGTTTATATGGAGCTCATAAATCTAATTTGTAATCAACCACAATAATTAGTACTTTAACCTATTTATTTTATATGTATAATAAAGAGACTACAAATAAAAAAGAGAAAGAATATATCTTTTTCTATTAAAGTAAGAAAAAATTGAATTCAAAAAATAGAAGGAAAAGGAGAAAAATAAATTAAGAATTTATTTTTGATCGATATAACATCTAGATGGATCAAGAACCCACTAGATCGATCGAGAATTAATTGAGAACTCTTGGGTGGGAATCAAGCTATAGTCTCAATCAATCTAGAAGTCCAATCAGTAGATATATCTGGTGCCAATTTTTAATACTAACCATTGGATCAAGAAAAATAGAATCATATTCTATTTAGACTCAAGAAATATACTATAAAAACAACCAATTAGGCCATCAAAACACACACAATTGATATAGGATTAAAAGAGATCAAATAACACATCAAGAGCAACTTTTGGAGGAAAGTTTGAAGAGAATATTGAAGATTAGGGTTATATTAGCTTCATCCTCTACTTTCTGTAACCATGGAAATAATATTGATTCTTGAATAATCTATGACTAGCTAATTTAATAATGTGATTGTGAGCAATTACAAGCTCTAGACTATATACGGTTTAATTAATTTAATATTATAAATTATTTTAGTGTTAATTCTTGATTCTTGATGTGTTAAATTTTATGTTTAAATGTCAAAACATAACATGTATGAATTAAAGTAAGCAACTAGTTTATTGTATTAATGGGTTCATTGATAATTTAAGATATTAATCTATAATTATTAATATTCTTATTCAAATTAATATCTTGTGACTTTTGTTGAAAGTAAAATTGAATACATAGGTTATAGGTTATTAACAAATTTAATATTGTTTAGTTTAATTATTATCTTTTTTTTATTCTTAATGCAATGAATGAATTATATCTAGTAATCATGCATAATTTTAAGTTGTTTAAAAATTACGTTAGTTAATAATCGAATTGTTAATCAAATATACGGTAAGCTTAAATATACATAATTTTTTAAAGTTAAAATTAAAAATTTTAAAAATATCTCAAATTAAATTTGTGACACAAGACTTAAAAAATTAATTTTGATTCATAACTTAAGTAGTTGAATTGTGAGATATTAGTAAAAATAATCTCATAATTACATATTTCTTATCATTTTTATATAATTTATTTTTATTATTTTTGTTTTCTTCATCATTAACCAAAATCTCGTTTGAAACTTGACTTACTAACGAATTAGTTATAAAAAATAGAATTGTTATTAATCGTTTATGAACTAGATCGTTACTTGAAACTATATTTGCGTGGATACAATTTCAAGATAAGTCGGATATTAACTTTTTCTTTTGAGGAGTGTCATTTCTCTTCTACTTCATATTTTATTACGTACACTGTTTTATTTTTACTTCTATTTTTATCTTCTTCTCTCTCTTTTACTATGCTATACTCAACAAAAGGAGGATAACTTGTCCGTCTCATTCGAAACTGAGGCGATTTAAGTAGTAACTTTATAAATCCTCTCTCATTCATATTCCTATAAACTAGACTGTGAGCAACTAATTTTATATATAAAATACAAATAAAAATGCATCCAAATTAGGTTTGAACTTTGATATCATTACTCGACGAAAATACAATAAGCTCACTAGCTAAGTCAATATATCTTAAGTTAGATGAGATAAATGCTCTTAAAAGCTTTCCATGTTAAATCCCTTTGAAGATACTCTATATTGGACGGGTCAAAAGGTCCTTTAACTCTGTCTATTGTCTTTATTACGGCTCTAGCAGGAAGAATACTTTTTGATGGATCTGGTGAAGTTTCGTAACTCAAGCTAGAAGAAAACCCCTGAAATATACAAAATATAAGTCATATTTTATTTAAAAACACTTCTTAAAACATTATACTCTAAATTTTATGTATATTAAAGAATTTTTTTGTATAATTTTTTTAAAATATATACAGGACTAATAGATAATATGTATTTAGGTGACAGTTATTTTCGTTCCATTATGTAAATTTTCATGTGTTTGGAGTATTTATGTATCTATACTAGTGGTTTCAAATGAAGAGTTTAACCTAAATTAATTTATTTAATATTGATTATATGAGTTAATGTGCATAAAAATCACAATTTAATTAAATTTATAAGTTCAAATCAACTAATTTATTTAACTTATGAATAATTTACCAACTCATTTAACCAAATATCTTATAATAATTTTATAATTATAAATGATAAAAAAGACAACTAAAAAATATTAATTTTTTATTTACAAAAATATAATCAAAAAATATTATTTATATGAACATTTATTGAAACTCTATTTTGTAAAATGTATAGAAATGGTACAATTTTAAAAGTTATCTCACTTTATGAATAGTAATTGCGTATTTTCAAAATGTACTTTTTTTTTAAAGATATCGACTATTTATTTTATTGCCAAAAGTACCCTTCATAAAATTAAATAGAACCAATAAAAAAAACACTACCTCAACAATATGGGTACAAACCTTTTGTTCAAAAGGGTAATAATGAACCCTAAAAAAATTAATTGCTATGTATTTCATCAAATTTTAATTTACATGATAATGAATTCCCATAAAATCAGAAGTAATTGTCACCTTGAAGATAAGCACTTCAACTTGCTGGTCATCCACAACAGCATGAACAAGAAGTGCTTCTCCTCTAGCAGTTTGACTGTACAATTCCAACATTGCTATCTCTTCATTATGCCCATATTCTTCATGATCATCCTCATCATCATCGTATCTCACACTGCGCCTTGCAGCATAAAAGGCAGTAGTAGTACTGCTTGGAAATCTTATTTTACTCAAATTCAAAGCCTCATGTGAAAAATATGAGTATTTACAGTTGGTTCTGTTAAGAGGGACACTTGGTGTTGAGCAAAGTATTGATTTGATCGGGTAAGACAAAATAAACCATGTTGTTGATATATGACTCAACATTAGCAAATTTGCAATTCTTTTGAGGCTCCTGAGCTTGCCTCGCAAAGGGTCTTGAAGTCTTGGAATCACATAATCTTAAAGATAAGGTGTGAAAGCTTTTCCAACCATCTCTCTTAATTTATTTATTTTAAATTACTAAATAGACCAATTTATACTAATATTTACAATATAGTATAATTTATCCATACTTTACAATTGTTCACCTTTTTTTTCGTCTTCTCAAATTTTCCTAATTACATGCCCTTGTGGATTTTTCACATACACATATATGAAAAAAAAATTATTACATATCTATATAAGTTTTTTATACGGCTATGTGAATTCAATTGTTTTCTTCTCAAGCACTACACTTTCTTCTCAAAACTTTATTTATTTTTATTACAAAATTCCAACAATTTAAGCTACTTTGTGATATAATATAAAAATAAAGTCCAAATTACCATATTTTTCTCTAATTTGTTTCTTTCGTGGGTAAATTTGATAATAAAGTACATTTTATTCTCATTTTAAATCACCCACAATACCATTCGTTTAAAATAAATTGTATCAATCAGAAAGCACCTTATAACTTGGGTTTGTCAAAGCTTGACTCGTAAGAGCGGTTATGTAGCCTGTTCATTTTTATTTCTATTTTTTTCCTCCTTTTTATTTTAATAAACCAACAAGCTTTATTAGATTTAAGCAGCAGCCAAATATATATTTTCTCTTATTTTTGAACATATGTTAAGCTTTTTTACAAGAAAACAAGTATTGATTAACACTTCATTTTACAACATATTCATGTATTTCGTTTCTACTAAATAAAATAAAATAAAACGAATATATGAGCACATATCCATCTAAAAGAACTAAACTACAACTGGACAAAATATTGAACCCTCCTTATATGATCCAATTATTTAAACAATCTTATTAAAAAAATATTTTTTATGTTACGAGGGGGGAAAAACACCGCATGGATTAAGAAAAAATGGAACTTAATCTTTAAAAAAATTTATTCTATGCAATTAAGCCAATGTTCAATTTGGCTCCTGACTGGTGAGGTTTTCTGTTGATCAAACTACAATCAACTGCAAAGCTAGTCAAAATAGTTTAAGCTTCTTTCATTTTTTCTTTTTATTTAAATATTTGATTACATCACGCATTAATCTTCTTATTATTATTTCTTTATTCTTTTTATTTCCATTTTGCTAAGATATTACCTCATTGTTATTTGTTAAAAAAAGAATAAAAATTTACGCCCAAACAAAACAAATTAGAAGAATAGGAATTTTGATCATGAAACAAAAATATCCAAAATAAATACACAAGAATAAAAGTTTAGAAGTGTATATGCATCAAATAAAACTCACTTGCTCATCTCAACCAAGAAAGAAGCAAAGAGCTTTGGAATTAAACAATTACGTTAAGCCTTTTTTGTCTTCTAATCCAGCGCAATCTTGATCATGACGTAGAATTAACTCAGGCACCTCTTCTATTTCTTCTGCAGGCTAAAAGAGATAATAAAGAAAGGTTAATTGGGGAGAAAAATTGAGGATGATAAAGCTAAAATGAAAAGTAGAAGCACTATCCCACCCGCCATATTTCCAAAAGACGCCATAACAAAAAGTCAATTATCATAACCATGCAAAAAAGTTTGCCTGCCCATGATCCACAAGAGAGGTACCTGGCACACAAATCATGCACTTAGAAATTATTGACATCTCCTTTCACACCAAGTAATTTCTTATACAGTATCGCTCTGCATCAAGTAATTTCTCCATGTCCAACATCAAGGAATTTGGAAGTTAAATAGATAAAGAAATTGTTCTAACATTGAGAACAGGAGTGAAGTGAAACCCAAAGCCATCTTGCAATGATCAGTAGCAGTGAAAGTAATGAACAGAAAAAACAATCACCTATTCATCCTCTAAAATAGAAACTCATGGCCAACTTCTTTCTAAGGGCAACTGAGGAATTGGTAAATAGCATGCTTCAAACCTAAGTAACCAAAAGGCAGAATTCCAGAATACTAATCTCTAAGCAATGCCATTGACAACCACTAGCACATTGCAGGACAGTCCTGCTATCAAAATGTTCTGTGACTTAGCATCAAATTTAGATTAATCCACTTAACAAATATAGAGCCAAGAGTTTTAACCAAAAACATATGTAGAACCACGGGTTTTGACCAAAAACAAAACGTATAGCCAACAAACTGGCCAACATGTCACATGATGCAAAAATGACTTAGCCTCAGACACTACTTTCTGTACATACATATACATGACATACCGCGAGAGCCTTTCAATCAGACTTTGATTTGAGCATTTTAGGGCACGATCGTACACAATCTCTGTCCTCTTAGCAACGTCATGCCAATTGTAGAGTGTCTTCATCTAGAAGCATATATGATAATAAAAGATAAATACATTTAATACAGTGATAAAATACTCAACTGCCACAACAATGGGTGAGCGCTTGTAAAAGTCCTCTTGTTCAAAAAGGGACTAATGTTTTCAACTGATACAAATTTAGTCATTTTGTTTCAAAATTGAGAAACTTAAGTCAAATTAATACACTTGTGTTAAAAGATTGATAGATATTTCTCATGAAAAGGGTCTAATATTTACCTTTGTGCTACTTTTGGATTTAAAATACCCCTTAAAATCGTGAGTATGTGCCGAGCGCATGATATTTATGCCTTTTTTTAGCACCATTATATTATTTGGATTTTTATTATCCCAATTTATGAAAAAAAAACAGGACCAAATGTGTATTAGTTGAAATCAAGGGGACAAATGTGTCCCTTATAAACAAACAATGAAGCTCTTGACGTATATTTCCACAACTGCATTTATTTATAAAAGACTTACCCGATTGTGCATAACTTGTGGATCAATTTTAGGAAGGGTATATATTGCTATCTTGATTGCCTGTACCATGTCAGCAGGATCAGGTTCCGCAAGTACAATCATGTCGTCCGGGAGAACCTATGGCCAGTAATGGCATAAATAAGCAGAATTTTGTTCCAATAGACATATACAGCTAACCAATTAGAGTCGTTGATAAAACACTTCCTCAGTCATACCTCCGGAACACCTCCTACACGTGTACTGACAGTCAGTAACCCACAGCTAGCAGCCTCTAATATGGCTATGCAGAAGGCCTCTGTAAGAGAACTGCCATAAGGAATAAGCCCTAGGTCATATAAACACATCAAAAGTAACCCTTTGCCAGAGCCATGAATACAACTCTATGGTAGTACAAACAAATTTCTGTTTCTACAGATATAAATGAAATGACAGATTATTATTTCCACAAATAAGTACCTATTTAAAAATATATGGCCAGAAATGAGGACAGAGCGTACTTGAGCATGTGGAACAGCACCCAGCATTTCAACTCGATCTTGAAGAGAATGTTTTTCCCTCATTTCTTCCAAACGCACACGTTTAGGTCCATCTCCTCCAATAATAAAACGAACCTTGAGATTCATTTTGAAATCAAGTGCTTAGTGCAATTAAAGTTAGAAACCACGGTGAATGTCTTGTCATATACTATGCACAAGTGAACCCAAACTGGTCCAGCGTCGTCATTTTAAATGATGAAAAGAAGAAGAAGATATGATGCATGCTTTAACATGCTTGTGGCAAAAAATTATAGATTCAAATATTTGAAAAACACTACATGCTTCCCTTGAATAATGTAGACATTTGGAAACAAACCATCAAGATTTATCGAAGAGAAAATCCAAACATAAATATAGAAAATATCCACATCAAAAGTCTAGGCTAGTTCTGTTGATTCAGTTACCTTTTAGTTCATGCACCTCTTGTGTCCATGTACTAAATACCCATGTATAGCTCGGGATGAATGAAATGAAAGGGACTTCAAAAGTTTTCCAGCAAAGAATTATTCGTCTAAAATTTGTGAATGATCCTACTTGTGTGATGTAATTCTTGATTTTCATCATTTTCATCATTTTCCTCCTAATTCCAATCTGTCCAGCACTTTCTACTTTCTCCAGAATCACTAAATTAAATGGAGATTATAAAAATAAAAACGCATAAGCACACAAACCTACACAAACATATTATGCCGCATATAAAGGCAAAAACCATATCAAACATAATTTTAAAATTCACTTGGATCACCCATCAGACCCCATGCAGATTTGAAACTTCTACATTTCCATGCATCCCTAATTTCATAACCGAAGTACACATAATAAATACCATTACCATATATTGTTAATGCACGATAAACCAAGCACAGATTGGAAATTACGAACATAAGAACCAAGAAGAAGGAGATATGCTACTCGCATAGTACAAGTAAAGTTCTCAAAATAACTCCTTGAAACCATAGGCATCGTATTCGTACCAAGGCTTGTTTACAATGCAAAATCCAAAAGCTGAAACTCTACCTCATTTTTTTAGAATATTAGGTGAGAGTTTGGATCATGCTAATTCCACACTTAGAAGAGTACAAAATCTAGTAGAGGCTAGCAATAGTATATTATATCCTGAAAATAAAACTTGGTCATTAGATAACTCACGTAGGGAAACAAACGACAGACTTCTGGAATGACTTCAACAAGAAGATCTGCTCCTTTTCGATAGACCAATCTACTAATTACAACAATGATAATTTCATTGCCACTGGGCCTATGGGCAGCAGGCTTGAACATAGCAGTGTCGACAGCATTGGGCACTACAAAAACCTTCTCTGGTGGCAGACCTGATCTCAACACAGTGTTCTCCTTGCTTGTATGAGAAACACATATGGCCTGACTCACATCTGCCAGAGTAAACTGCAGAACCTTGTTCATGTGGATGCTTCCAACATCCGCAAAACCATAAAGTGAATGATCTGTAAACACAACCTTATACCCCATAGTTCGTGCATGCATCAAAGCTTCATGACAAAGGGTTGAAAAGGCTTGATGTCCATGTACTAATGATATCTTTTCCCTAATAAGGATAGTCCTTACGATTGGGAGAGTCCCGTAAAAGGTTGGTAAGGTATTTTGCATGAGAAAAGGGGCCCATGGCACGTAGTAGACTTTCAGCCCACTTGTCATGTATCTCACTCCAGAACGGTTTCGATAAGCATGGGTCATTACTACTACCTGAAGAACAGACAAATAGACAACCATATCCTTAAAGGGATTATTCTAATCTACCCATTCTAATGCAATTGGCTAGCTGTTTCATTTATATAAACTGTAGTTCAACTAAACAAGTGATCAAAAATAAATATAACATAAAGAAAGAAAATGACAAACTTCAATTATTTTTCCAATGCCGGAGAATTTACAAAATGAAAGAAACTCTAACCTTGTGACCAAGCTTCAATAGACATTGTGAGAGATAGTAAACGTGATTCTCCACTCCCCCAAAGTTCGGGTAGAAAAAATCAGAGACCATCAAAATAGTATGCTTTTTCTTTAGCTCTCCCATTAAGCTATTCTAGTTACCTGCAACGGGCATCCAGTTTATCAATTTTTATTTTTTATTTTTTGGGCAACAGATACTGAATTCCTTGCCATTTTGGACATACAAAAAGACCAAGAACACAAAACACCAACATACACCACAACCCTCAAGATATCATTTTCTGATTGTTGTCTCCGTGATCCAAATCAGTATTATGTTCTCTTCGTATTTTCAAAAAACATACATACATTCTCAAACTCATTTTACTCAGATTCTAAGCAAAATTATCTCTAGGCCTTTTATTTTGTTTAAAAAATAAAATCAATCAGCTAAATTTGTGCACATTTTGTCTCATGGACTTTGAAATTTATTGGCCATACCAGTGGCTGTTGCTGTGAAGTAACCTGGATGACAGGGGCTTAGTTTCTCTGTGAAAAATGGGCTCTCTGCCTCTCTCCCTCTCTCTTTCTGTGTGTGTATGCGTGCATCTCTGTATAACCGGTTCAATTGTCCAACACTTGAATGTTTAGAGTGACAACTTTCTGTGAGACCATGAGAAGGCTACAGATGGGAAAATTAGGTTTTAACATAAATATAAACTCCTCCTATCTCAACTATTTGAGATTAGTACAGTCCAAACTTTAAAATAACTCCATCCAATATACCCAAATCACCATAACTACAAAACTATTGCCAAACCTAATTCATCTAGCCACATCATTCATGCCTAGCAAGTAAAAAGGTATGGTAGCAAGATTTGATGAGCACTTCATGAACAAACAGGCCAAGTTTGCAAAATGAATGTAGTTGATACCAAATTAAGCTCCCGTAAATTGGGGTATAAAAATGATCTTTAAAGCATATCCAAATGGAAGAGGAGGAAAATCAAAAGGTTGCAAATTGCTTCTTGACACCTAGGAAATCAAATGCTAAATCAAGATCATACAAACACAAATAGAAAAAATTAGCACAATATCTAAAAATATTTGTTAGCAAGATAATATCAACCATCTACAGCAACAAAAATGCATATGTGTCCCACAAGGCCCTCCTGATTTAATACATTTTAATGCTGATGCATCATTATTGCAGCATCTTTTACTTATTTAGATAAACACTGGTAAAAACCCAAGTCTCTAAAAGAACTTCCTTGTAAACAAATCATACTAACACGAAAGTTACATATTAGAGAAAATTCATTAAAACTACATAAAATTATGTTGAATAATTAACAGTGAGAGTTGCCAGGAAGAATAGCATGGGGATAATTATGAGGGGAAAAAATCCAAGTTAAGAAGAAAGGAATAATCAAACTTGTAGAAGAAGATGCATCAACTAGGGATTACTAAATTTTTAAAGTTGCATAAGCTGATCCTTTTTCTGCTGTTGGAGATACTTTGATGCATCAATGGCATTGGAGCATTTAATTTCCATCTGAAGGGAATGAAAATCCATCAGATAAAGACTGAAATTCTATGGTTAGCCTTAGAACAGTCTCAGGACCACAGAGAAAACCAAAATACAAGGAAAACATAAATCAACAACTGCCTATCACTAGCTTGCCTCCCACGCGTATAAGACATTATGTTACACAAAACAACAAGTTTTTGTTGTAAGAGAAAATGCCTCTCACCCTTTTCGTTAAAAGCTATTAAAATAAATGGCATAACAAAGCAAAAACGACAATGAACTTGAATAAACAAAAATAAAACTACTGCTCTGATGCTCCTGCATCAATCGAAATCCTCACTACCATCCATCCTCCTCCCAATGCACCTGTTTCACTAAGTTAAAAGAAAAAAGATCTACATGAGACTAAGGAACCAGTTTTAAGTATGGTTACGAAATAAGAGAACAAAAATTGAAAGAGCAAACTGGAATTAATAAGAAAATATTGAAAATTATGCAAAAACTCGCATCTTGATTCGGGGTCATCAATAGGATCTTAAATGCTCTAGACTCTGATTATTTTTTAAAGTGTTTTTTCCTTGACAAATTGGGTTGATTGATAACCAGTTAAATGCAATTAATTGATAGCTTCAGGAAAAAACTAATACCACCTAAGTTTTAATTATTTATCAATGTTCTGCAAGTTTCTCTGCCATAATGTCTTTACATCCATCTATACTATACATAGTATTACTTACAAATCCCATAAAAACGAGTAAACAACAAGAAGGAGTAGTAACATGGATGCTTTAGTTCTCACATAGATTAGCCATTAGACCTTAGGGTTTGATAAATGGGAAGGTCATGTGACAACAACTGTAACAAGGTTCCAAGTCAAGTGATTTACCAAACTCGTAAGGTATTTGGGTTAAATTTTATTTTTTCATCAAAATCACTCCGTGATAAGACTTACCACTACTGTGGTAAACTATTGCCTTATCATGATAAGCATTTCCACGACACTAGATACCAATTGTAAGCCTTCCTATACTAGACTAATGTCTTCCCACACTAGACCAATGCTTTACCGCAGATTTCATTTTTTACCAAAATTGTTCCGAAGTAAGGCTTACCACTGTTGTGGTAAGGCATTACCTTATCGTGATAAACCTTACCACAGCACTGGATACCAATGATAAGCCTTCTCACACTTGAGTTTGGCCTCTATGAATAAACAAGTATTTTCTTGTTTTTATATGAGCCAACATACTCCCTTGAGTTCAAATTGCTTTCTATAAGTGACACATTAGAATTATATGGTGTGGTAGGTTCGGGATTAGTATTTATAACAAAAGGTTCAGTGTTTGGAACATTTTTAGGAAAGGAAAGACTAAAGCTAAACAACCGAGTTGCACTGACATCCTCTCCCTACAGAGAAGGTTTGTAGAAATAAGTGTGTTTTCAAAACTGAACAAAGAAAATATGTTATATTTCTTATATATCAAAATGTATTCACATTCTCTAATTTTATAATACAAAACTTATAATAAGAGAGGAAATAAAATCAAAACAATATCCCAATTAATCAAGAAAATATTATACAATTAAGCTCTATTTTGAATATACAGTATTCAATCTCTAATAATCAGGAATAAATCCAAAAGATATCGAGATTTCAACAAAATGCAATATCCACTCCACAGAGCCACCAATTATTACCACTAGTGTGATTCATGGACAAGTGATATCTAGCAATGGCATTACCAACTAAGGGGATTGAATTTTGCATTTTGGGAGTGTATTATTAGTATTTCCTATATTGACCATGATTTTAAATTGTTATTTTGAGATTCGTAACGAGGCTTGCCTTAATATGCCTCATCTCTCCAACGAGTTAAAGACTAGCATCAAATAGGTTATTTGAGACACGCACCTTTTTTGGTTGAAACTTACGCAATGAGGTGGTGTGCAATGAGACTATTGTAGCTATAGTCCTCAAAATTGCTCTTGGGATTGAATATCAATCATCATGAAATTATTTGTTTGACCTAACGTATCCTAATTCTACCCATCATCTATTTCTATCATATTCTTCAACGAGACCTTATTCATATTATGCTACTTCTTTTCTCCTAATATTCCTAAAATCACATTTTAACTTCCTATCACAACAGTTTTAATATTAAATTTTGACTACGCTACTATAAATTTTAACTTTTTTATTTCATGGATGTTGTCTTATTAAGTTAAAGCCTTTATTGGGGCATTGTAATTATCTAAGGTTTTGATACGATACTTCCACATTTTCTTGTGCTCAACACCAGTGCCATTTTATCAAATGCATAAACCCATAAAAAGCTTAAAAAGGAGATAAGGGGAGATCCAAAAGAAGCAAACCAGATGTTCAAGGGTTGGGTGTTTAGATTTGAAACAAAAACAAAACCAAGCCCTTCATGAAAAATGGCAATAGAACTGAACCAATTAAGTAAAAGTGTGAAACAAATCATTACATAGGTTTGAGAAGGTGTATTTTTGGGGGGATTTTTCATAACTCTAAAAATTATAATATTTTATGTTTTAAGTACTTATTTGATGTATAATTGTAGAAAAGATCTTTAGATTAGAATATGTTAGCAATATTAAGGACTGATTTTTAGGAGATTTACAATTATCAGATCAACTTTATCCTTATCCTATGATTTTAGGAGATTTGGTAATCTGTTACCAAATCTGTAGATATATTTTTTTTAGTTTTAGGTAGTTTTGATCTTCTTCTTAAATTAGTGATAAATATCTCTAAATTAGATGAGTAATATCATCTATATAAAGAGGGCCGTGTAATCTTTGTTTAATGTAGAAAAAGATTATTCTTTCTTTTCACAAACAAAATGATATCAAAGCAGTCTCTGAACCCCAATTCTCTCATATGACCACATACGGGAAGCGTGATTCAAAAGCTACCGTTTCCCAAACCACCTCCAATCAAGAATCCATGGCTTCCAACAATGATAATAACCTCATGCCCATTACAGGACACAAATTGAATGGGAACAACTACCTCCAATGGTCCCATTTCGTAATGATGTTCATATGCAAAAAAAGCAAAGATGATTATCTCACCGAAAATACTGCCAAACCAAACAAGACAGATGAAAAGTTCAAAGTCTAGAATGCCGAAAATAATATGGTCATGTCATGGCTCATTAATTCCATGACAAATGATATTGGTGAAAATTTTCTTCTCTATGGAACAGCAAAGGAGATTTGGAATGCTACCAAGGAAATATATTCTAACAATGAGAATACATTAGAATTATGAGAGGTGGAAAGTGTTCTTCATGACTTTCGCCAAGAAGAATTAACAATGACTCAATACTTCAACACTCTCAATCGGTATTGGCAACAACTAGACTCATACGAAGAGCACAATTGGAGCTGTCCAAATGATGCTATCAGTTATAGACAAATAATTGAACGGAAAAGAATTTACAAATTCCTGATTGGATTAAGTAAGAACCTTGATGAAGTACGAGGAAGAATTTTAGGATCCAAACTACTACCAAATATCCGAGAAGCTTTCTCAGAAGTTCGGAGAGAGGAAAGTCGAAAAAAGATCATGATGGGATCTCAAGATTCTGTGACAAATCCTGAGAGTTCAGCACTTGTGGTGAGAGGGAATTCATCCAACAACAATGATCATAGACCAAAGAAAGGGTGACCATGGTGCGATCATTGTCGACGTCCTGGTCATACCAAGGACAACTGCTGGAAAAGTCACGACAAACCAGCAGACTGGAAGCCTTCCTGATTTGCCAATGACAAAGAAGGACGAAGCAACCTTGCTTTCATGGATAAACAACCTTCACCCAAACCAACTTCCTTCAACAAGGAACAGATAGAGATCTTGCAGAAAATGTTCAGCCAATCCTTGCTTGCACCAACTCCCACTATGGTGGGTACCGGATCCCTAGCACAAAAAGGTATTTTTTTACGTATTCTAAATGCTAACAGGGAAAAGCTCAGACCATGGATTATAGACTCAAGAGCCTCTGATCATATGACTGGAGATGAGAAGTTGTTTTCAACTTACACCCCATGCTATAAAAATTTAACTGTGCGAATAACTGATGGGTCACTCTCAAAAGTGGCTGGTACAAGCCTAGTTCAATTTTAGAGAATATCACTCTTGATTCCGTTCTACATGTTCCAAAGTTAAATTGCAATTTACTGTCCATTAGTAAACTCACACAGGATCTCAACTGTGTTACTAAATTTGGCTCAAATTTGTGTGAGTTTCAGGTCTTGGACTCGGGAAAAACTATTGGCAATACTAAAATGTGTTCAGGACTCTATCTTCTAGAGGTTAATGATCCTCCTCAAGGATCAATTCATCAATCAGAGTGTTCAGTGTCCAATAGTCCTGTCTCTTTGTCTGTGAGTCAGTCTAATAATGATAGTGCAATTATGTTATGGCACTATACGTTAGGTCATCCAAATTTCTTGTATCTTAAGAAGTTGTTTCCTTCATTATTCCATAATAAAAATCCAAATGAATTTCAATGTAAGATCTGTCAATTCTCTAAACATATTCAAAATTCTTATCCTAACAAACTCTATAAAGCATCTCAACCATTTTCTATGATTCATAATGATATATGGGGTCCTTCTAGGATAAAAAATGTTATTGGTTCTCACTGGTTCATTTCATTTATTGATGATCACACTAGACTCACATGAGTATTCCTCGTGAAAGAAAAATCCAAGGCAAACTAGATATTCAAAAACTTCAATACAATGATCCTAACACAATTCCAAGCAAAAATTCAAATTCTGAAAACTGATAATGCCAAAGAGTACTTCAATTCTGACCTTAATGCTTACCTCATGGGTCATGGTATCGTTCACCAAAGTTCCTGTGTTAACACTCCTCAACATAATGGTATTGTCGAGAGAAAAAACCGACATCTTCTTGATGTGGCTCGGTCTCTTATGTACTCTACCCATGTACCAAAATATTTCTGGGGTGAAGCCATCCTTACTACTACATACCTCATAAATAGGATACCATCTCGGATTCTTAACTTCTATACTCCCTGTCAAATCCTCCTTCGGTTCTTTCCCACTACTCGTCTCATCTCCACCATTCCATTCAAAGTTTTCGAGTGTTCAGCTTTTGTTGATGTCCATCGACAACACCGGGACAAACTTGATCCTAGAGCTTATAAATGTATTTTTCTTGGATACTCTCCAACTCAAAAGGGATATAAATGCTACTCAATAGTCACTAAAAAATTTCATCACTCCATGGATGTTACCTTCATTGAGCAACAACCTTATTTCCCTAAATCTGATATTCAGGGGAGACTAATTTTGTCCTAGAATATCAGCTTTGGGATATTGAAGAATCACCTCATTTTGACCAAATCTGCCCATCACTAAATCATAAATCACTCCTTTGAGTCTTCTTACTTCCTAGAACCTACTACTGAAGATCAAGCCAACAATACACCTCAAAATCTAGACACTATTCAATCAACAACGAAAGATGAATTGATTACCTACTCAAGAAGGAGAAATAACCAAAAGGAAATGGAACAACAAGCATCTCTTGAGCAAACCCAAGAGTCTAACTCAAGTCCTAGACCAAGCGAAGATCCACTAGGTAACACTAATCTCGAAACAAATGATGACAGTGGCTTTCATATTGCTGTGAGAAAAGGGGAAAGATCATGCACAAAACATCCAATATACACATTTGTGTCATATGAAGGATTGTCAGCGAAGTTCAAAGTTTTTGTTGCCAACCTTGACAACATCCAAGTTCCTAATAATATACAAGAAGTTCTCGGCTCACCAGAATGGAAAGCAACAGTGTATGAAGAAATTCATGCACTAGAAAAAAACGAAACTTGGGAAATTTCTGACTTACCAACCGGGAAACGCCCAGTAGGCTGCAAATGGATCTTCACAGTAAAATATAATGAAGATGAGAGTATTAATCGGTTCAAGGCACGGTTGGTTGCAAAGGGATTTACCCAATCATATGGAATCGATTATAAGGAAACATTTGCTCTTGTAGCCAAGTTAAACACAGTTCGGATTTTGTTATCCTTGGCTGCAAACCTTGACTGGCCTCTCCACCAACTAGATGTCAAGAATGTCTTTCTAAATGGGGACCTAACTGAAGAAGTGTACATAGAAATTCCTCTCGGCTTTGAAACACAAACTACGTGCAACAAGGTTTGTAAACTGAGGAGATCTCTATATAGACTCAAGCAATCTCCAAGAGCTTGGTTTGAAAAATTCACAAAGGTAGTGAAGAAACATGGCTACTCTCAATGTCAAACGAACCATACACTATTTGTTAAACACTATTTGTTAAACACTCTTCTGCGGGAAAACTTGATGTCCTCATAGTGTATGTGGATGACATAATCCTAACAAGAAACTATGAAGAGGAAATCCGCACTTTCAAAAGTTTACTAGCGGAAGAATTTGAAATCAAGGACCTTAGGAATCTTAAATATCTCCTAGGCATAGAGATTGCAAGGTCAAGAAAGGGAATCTCTGTCTCACAGAGAAAATATGTCCTAGATCTCCTAAAGGAGACTGGAATGCTCGAATGTAAGCCGGTAAATACTCCTATGGATCCAACTATCAAGCTAGGAGCTAAGAAAAATTATGCACCAGTGGACAAAGGAAAATACTAAAGGTTAGTAGGTAAACTAATATACCTATCTCACACACGACCAGACATTGAATTTGATGTTAGTATGGTAAGTCAGTTCATGAACAATCCAAATGAAGAACACATGTAAGCTGTGTATAGAATCCTACGATACCTGAAACTAACACCAGGTAGAGGATTATTTTTTGAGAAGAATCAAAGAAAAGATATTGAAGTGTTCAGTGATGCAGATTGGGCAAGATCAATACAAGATCGAAGATCAACTTTAGGATATTGCATTTTCGTGTGTTGAAATCTGGTCACTTGGAGAAGTAAGAAGCAATCAGTGGTGTCAAGAAGCAGTGCAGAAGCTGAATTCCGGACGATGGCACAGGATATTTGTGAGGGAATTTGGTTAAAAAGGGTGCTAAAGGAATTAAAAAATTTAGATGAACCTATGAAAATGTTCTGTGATAATCAATCAGCAATCAGAATTGCCAAAAATCCAGTTCATCATGATAGAACAAAACACATGAAAATTGATCGACATTTCATAAAGGAGAAGATAGAGGAAGGAATAATCAAGATGTTGTACGTACCTACATGTATGCAGACAGTAGACATCCTTACCAAGGCTCTACCGAGAAAGGTGTTTGATGATCTGAGTTTCAAGCTGGGCTTAATTAATATTTACCGCCCAGCTTGAAGGGGAAAGTAGAATTATAGAAAAGATCTTTAGAATAGAATCTATTAGCAATATTAGGGACTGCTTTCTAGGAGACTTACAGCTATTAGATCAGCTTTATCCTTATCCCATGATTTTAGGAGATTTGGTAATCTGTTACCAAATCTGTAGATATAATTTTTTCAGTTTTAGATAATTTTGATTTTCTTCCTAAATTAGTGGTAAATATCTCTAAAATAGATGAGCATTATCATCTATATAAAGAGGAGCGTATAAACTTTGTTTAATGTAGAAAAAGATTATTCTTTCTTTTCACAAACAAGATTTGATTCTACAACCCTAAGGCTTAAGAATTTGTACCACCTACATAATGCCATAAATAACTATGTCCAAATACTATAATCTTAACGTTCTAAAGTAACCTAGGAAGAATATAGGGAGAGCATGATATCAGATCACTGAAAGAGACATGTAATATCAATATAGTAAATCAAACCAAGCCATTTGAACACCCATAGAAACTTGATAAAATCCTTGGAAGAAAAGTGAAAAGTGCGTTAATATATAGGAAGGAGATTAGGGACTACAAATACATGAAGAGAATTGTCAGTTTATTATGGTAACTATAGCTAATGAAATGGTATCTTAGATAGCATGTCTCTTGATAAAATCTTTGGAAGAAAAGTGAAAAGTGTGTTAATAAATAGGAAGGAGATTAGGGGCTACAAATACATGAAGAGAATTGTCAGTTTATTATGGTAACTATAGCTAATGAAATGGTATCTTAGATAGCATGTCTGTTTATTTTTCCCTCAACTCTAAAGGATGACAACTTAAACCATTAATTATTGAGATAATTAATACTTGATCACCTCTTTTACAGCAAGAACTGATAAACCATTTCAAATTTCTATGATATGGTTTTGTGATATTCTCTAGAACAAATCTACTCTCCTGATTTTAGCAAAAAGCTAGAACTCACATAAGTAGTTACGAAATTCAAAAACAATGACATCTACCAAAACAAGAGATAAAACATCCACTTTAGAAATTTAAAAGCAAATATATTAGATCAGAGCCACCTCAAACATCTTATGAGCTAAGCATTCCGAAAACAGCTTGTATTCCCTATTAAATCGCATCAGTAGACCCATGCTAAGCTAAGGGGGTTTCTGAAACTAACGATGTGGTTAAAGGAATAATAAGAAATAAATACAAGTAGAACAATTAAATTATTGAAATGCATGACCAATAAATATTGCCAACAGCATGATATCATTATAACAAATGAGTTTAAATACAGGAAAGTAACACAAGCACTATCAGGATTTGCTATAATATCATGGCAGTCCCACTCTTACACTTTCTCCGCCAGGGATAGCCTAATTATTAAGGGTGTGATAATGATTTTGATTTTCATATTTCTAATTACAAAATATAAAGTGATTTATAAATCTTTAAAAAGAAGATTTTTTTTAATCAAAATTGCTGATTTTTAATTTTCTTCGTCGAACATTTTTTTTATATAGTAAATGAAGTCCTATGACTTTAATATGTATAAATATAAGAAGAAAACGATTAAAAACATAAATATTTTAAATAACCAAAAAAAAATTAATTTTTAATCTATTGAAAAAACAAAAAACGTTATCAAACAACTTGTAGGTGTTTTTTTATTTTTTTCTTGAAAATTACTATGTAAAGATTGTTATCAAACATATTAGTGATTATTTTTATAAAAGAATCAGAAATCAAAAAATAAATTATTTAATCATAAATAATTATCAAACATTGCCTAAGAAAGCCTAACTCAAGAAAACGGCTCATGAACAAGAATAAAATAATACGAATAAATGTTATGACGTCAAAAATAAACATAATACACAATGACACAACTAAGAAATAAAAGTATTAAATAATAGGCTTAAGTGCACATTCAGTCCCTAAACTTTGTCCAAGTCTACACTTAGGTCCTCAAATTTTTTTCAACAATTCAGTCCCTAAACTTTGTCCAAGTCTACACTTAGATCCTCAAACTTTTTTTTCAACAATTCACTCTAAACTTTTTAATTTATACACTTAGGTCCTAAATTTTTATTTTATTCCTAAATTAAAAATGCTGAGTTGGTAATTGATTAGGGATAAAAATGAAAATTTAGGACCTAAATATAAAAATTAAAAAATTTAGGGACTGAATTATTGGAAAAAAAAAAGTTTGAGGACTTAAGTGTAAACTTAGACAAAGTTTAAGGACTGACTATACACTTAAGCCTAAATAATATACAGAAAAAAGGAAAAAAGAAATATAGACAATGAAAAGTCGAGAAAGGGGTGCTTTCTTCCTCTCCCCATCAATTATCAGATACAATATCTCTCAATCAATTGTAAATTACAAGACACATCAAAAGTATATAGAATATATATCAAACCAATTAAAATAAGAAGTACCCATGATTAAAACTCAATACAAATTCATTATAACTATATGCCCATTATTCAACAACAAAACTTCCACCAACAATTCAAGTTAACCAAACAATTTCCAGTCACCATAGCTGAGAATGTTCAATCAAGTCGAGCAACAATACAGAACCAATTTAGAGATTACAATCACAACAACAACTTTGATCCAATACAGAACCATATATGAAAAACATACCAAAGCTGAAATTGAGAACCAATTAAGCTTTGGGATAATTGGCTTCCCAAGAAACTCTTAACAGACATCATAACAGCAACAATTAACAACCAATTCAGTCCCAATTTTCCGAGTAATCGCACCCTATGAACCCAGAAATTTTCGACTCCAACCAACGTGCTTGCCGTCCATTTCCAAAATATGCCCGTTTAAACATTTTGAAACAAGATAAAAAGTTTTCAATGGCAAACATTTCCACGACCAGGTAGGAGTTAGCTAAAATTTTCCGTAAAAAACAACGACAGGAAAAACAGAGGAATTTAAAGTCCCTTAGTTTCTGGGGAAACAAAAAATCAATATAATTAAACTTGATAGCTTACCTGGTGATGTGATTATCAGAAGACAACTTCAGCACTCGAGTTGGGAAAAATTCAAGGGTAATTTGTGTCTGCTCGCAATCCCCAAATTGAATTTGGGAAAAATCAAAGGGTGAGAGAAATGATGAGCAATTCGAGCGACCTCCGGTTAGATGGAAGAAACTAGACCTCGTCACATCGAAATTTCATTCCTTGCCTGCGACGAGTTTTGTGTTAGATTGATTCGAGAGTAACAGAGAGAAAGATAGAGATCGAGGGGCAAAGGTGATATAAACAGTAAGGAAGTAGATCATCAACATGGGAGCAAAAGGGGAATGCTCCTTAAAAATGAAAAAGATTAAAAAACTTGTAAGGGTTAACGAGAGGAGTACACGGTCCTGGTTTGCAAGGTGGGATTGGCCCATAATTTTGCAAATTTGTTTAGATTAGAATTATATATATATTAATTACATATCTACCTACATATCTACCTGAGTATTCAAAGTTACAATGATTACAAAAAATTAAAAAAATTCATATAAACAAAAAGTTTGTAATCTCTTCTCTCGTGATTTTTTAATAACTTCGAATCAAAAATATTAAGATTTTAGTGTATTACAACTTTTATTTACATATTTTTTATATATCTTTGTTTAATTGTTAAGTAAATTTAAATTTATTTAAATCTTTCTTAAAAATAATATGAATAATTGAATTTAATCAAAAAAATAAAAAAATTAAATTGCTCAATTTTATAAATAGTAAGACTCCCCTTCAATAATACTAATATCATGTTAACATGTTAGTCTTAATTAGGATATTCTTTGTAAATTATTTGTAATAGAGTTTATGTTAAATGATAAATAATGTTTACATTAAAAATAATAAAAAGATTATTATGATTATTTAATAAAGTTATTATTATTGATATTAGTGATGTCACAATCGATATTATCAAGTATAATATTTAAATTCTTATGAGCAGAGGGTTAATTAACTCGGAGGAAATCTCTTCTCATCCATTAGAGTGAAAAATATGATTAATAAGAATTTATACAAAAAATGAGTTGGGCGTGACGGTTGATGTTTCTCATGCTCGACTTCTTCAACCATCAAGGGACATGACTAAGACATTTTTATTGGATTTGATTGGCACAATTGCTATACATATAAATATTATAGATCTAACAATTTTGTGGTGAATATTCGAGGACTTTTATTCAAAGTATAGAATTCACTGCAATAAGAACATTGTGGATAATTTGATCCGTAAATTTGAACGTTTAAAATTATAATGAATCATTCAACATGTATTTAATATTTTCTATATTATTTATAATTTGATATATACATTGTTGTTGGAACAACCAAAAGCAAAAATAAAATAAAATGTAATAAATTTAACTTAATTTAATCAATTGTTTAATTTATATATAAAATCACAAATTTCACTAATATTAATTATCGATTATAAAATCTTTTTCAATAATCTAATTTCGTCATATATCCCAAATATAATGTTCAAAACCATTCTAAGGAGGATAGTTTTCATTTCTACTTTAGTGGTTGCGGTTTTGATTATTATTACGATTTTGAGTTTTCATATTTCTACCTTTAGGTTTCAGAATTACAGAAAAGGATTTCTTATTGATACTGTTATTTGAGACTACGAGTACTTCATCTCTTTGGTCTTATTTTCGAGTTTCTTCTTCTTCTATTCTTAAACGAATTATAAGACTTTTTAAAAAAAATTCCTTAGTTTGATGCCTAAGTGTATTCTTAAAATCTTTTCAAACAGGGGATAATTTATCTATAATAACAACTACTTGAAATTGTTCATCTAAAGTCATACCTTCAGAAGTTATTTCGTGTGCTATCTTCTGTAGTTCGTGTGATTGAGTTTCAACTGATTTGCCATCAATAATTTGAAACTTCATGTATCTACTGACAACATACTTCTTAGTTCCAGCTTCCTCAGTGTCGTACTTCTTTTGAAGTGTTTCCCAAATTTCTTTAGCAAATTTATCAAAGTTATAATAATCATACAAGTCATCAGCTAAACCATTAAGAATATAATTTTTGCACAGAAAAATCATTTTGCATCCAGGTGTCTAAATCCTTAGTTGCAGTTTCAGTAGAAGGATTAGACAGTATTAATTTTTCAATAGTAAGAACAGAAACGAACTTTTTCATGGTTAAGAAAAATAACATTTTTTGTCTCCATCTTTTAAAATGAAGTCCCTCAAAACGGAATGATTTGTTTAGATCAACAGTTAGCATTTTAGTAGTCATGGCAGATAGAATACGTCTTAAAATTGTTGATAAAAGTTTGTTAAAACAGTATTGGAACAATATTATCGATAACCTGAAATGAACTGTTTGGGTTGAGTTGCGGATTAGGTCACTCTTTTTAGGATGTTTCGTGGCTCTGCCTAATTTTGTGCGAGCAAACACAACCCCGTCGTCCCCAGGATAAAACAGCACAAAATCTTTTTCTTTGTCTCGGAATTTCACTACACTGATGAAGACTAGAATGCTACACCTGAAAAATTTGTTGCTCGGAAAACTGAAAAATAACTTAGAATTACTGTGTAGCCTTTATGATAATAACGGTAATGTTTAGGGATGAAAAGTGTAACAACCATTCTGAATAATGAAGAATAACGATCATTTTTTGAGTAAAGACGAGTAATAATCATTTTCTGAGTAAAGACGAGTAACGATCATTTAACAGTTATATTCTGAGTAAAAGAAAACAATAGCTATATTCTGAATAAAAGAAAATAACGGTTGTTTTCTGAGAAAATATATATATATAACAACTATTTTCTGAATGGAAAAGTTTTTGTAAATTTTTTTTTTTTTTCAAAAAATAAAATGTCACATCACCTCACACGCTCAAACTCAGACTCGATCGGTCGGACGACGGCGACGGTACATGCGCATGTGGTATCACATTTGTTTAAGTCCTCTCCCCTTACACAAAAGTGGATATCCCTTGGGACCCAATTCTAATAACCAACTATTCATTATTTATACATTTTTTAAATAATGTAAAACAAGGTTTCACTAAAAGTTTTTTATAAAACATTCATTTTTTCTAACAAATATATATATTAAAAATGATTATAAATTTTATAACAAGCTAATTATTGAATAATTACTTATAATTTCACTGGAGTGTAATTATTAATAATATTTAAATGATAATATTATCATTATTGATAGTTTATATATTAAAAATTCAATATATTTTATATATATTATAATTATAAGATTTAATTTTTTTACAGATTTTTTTCTAATCATCCTAAAATATTAGCAAAAAATGTCTTGAGAGTCTTTCCGTACAGTTGTTATTATGAGACGGTTTTTAACCGTCACAAAAAATAAGTTTAAGACCGTACTTAAAAATATTTTGGCTTGGTTGTTTATCTTGTTACCTTTTAAAAGTCTCAAAAAACTATACCTTTAAAGATGTCTGCATAAAGGATTAATGCCACTGGAATAACAAATATCCCAGAAGATTAGAAGATTTTTTATGACAGATTAATAACCATCCAAAAAACGATTTTAGCAATAGTGACACCACCATATATGCTTTTATGCAAATGTTTGAAAATATACAAGATAAGAAATTAAATTATACATGAATCGATCAATATCTTAAAGGTTTAACCGTAACTTAAATTAATATAAAAGTGTTCATTAAAATAGATCATATGACGGAGCAATAGTAATATATATATATTAAGTAATCTGTAAATTATTTAACTAGTCATGACAATAATATATTTATTATAAATTAATTGGTAAATATTTATTTTGTTACTTATATAATGTAAAAAAATTAATTTATTATTTTTGTTATTTTTTATTGTAATTAAGTATTTATGTAATTACAATTTTTTTCAATTAACTATTCAATTTAAAAAAATTTATTTTATCTCTCCCTAGGTTCTCTTTTTCTTTCATTATAACTCAAATCTTAATATTTATCTAAAACTCTAAAATACATATCTTTATTAGGATGAGAGAAATTATATGAATATTATAATTTTTTAAAATTTTTAAATAAAATAAATTATAATGACATAAATAATCACTTATAATAAAAAATAATAAATTAATTTTTTTTGCTTAATAAGTATCAAAATCTTCATCCATTCTAAATTAATTCATGTGTATATTAATCGAAAGCATATGTCTGATTCTAAATATATATATATATATCAATCGACAAATCTTAACATATTTAAAAAAAATAACAAAGCATAATATTAATGACATGGAATTTATAGATATTCATAATTAATAGCACAAACATTAATAACAAAATAATTTTATTTTTAGCATAGAATAAAACATAAAACATAAATCAATTATAAGAATAAGGATTAGTGAGATGGAATAAGTCATAATCAAAATGGATAATGTAATTAGATAATAAAAATTTAAAAAAAATATTAGCAAACTCAGTACAATTTTAATAAAATGTAATACAATCGAAACTTTAACATATATTAAAACTAATTTTAAACAAATACTAAGAGTTTTATAGTCTTAAAAATGATTCAAATCACCAACAAGAAAATTAATTTATCATGCTTCAAAAACTCATTATTTTGCATGATCTAACGCACCGCAAACTTGTGAATTAATTTAATTAATATCATTTCACACATATTTCAAAATCATGAATACCAATATACATAAGATAAATCCAATAAATTAAACAGATATATGTAAGGTATACGAGTATTGAGGATATTAGTAAATAAAACGTCTAAATATAAATAAGTTCAAGTCAAAGAAATTTCGTAACTTCAAGTCAATATATTTCAGGTATATACTCGTTTTTATGTACGTTAAAATATATGTTATATACTTTAGAACATTTGGTGTGTGTATATATTGGTCAATCGATCGAGTATATGGTTGATCAATCAAATGGGTTATATCAATCGATGATCGATCTTGTATGTTTTATGTTCTCTCTGGTTGGTTTTCATATTAGTGTAGATCGATTAAGTTAGGTTTAATCGATTCAGGGACTGGATTGATTGAGTTATCAATCGTATTTGATCTACCTAGTCTCAAGTTTATTTTAATAATTGTTGAATTGATCGAAAAAGGTTTCAATAAATCGATGTTGTTAGTTCGATTGATCGAGCGAATAAGGTTTCAACTTATAACATATTTGTTTACTCAAACCAAGCTATTTTTTTTACTACATTGTCCATATTAATTATTTCTTTATAAATTATTTAATCGACATAATGGTAATTAGTCTTTAACTAATCATTAGGGTTTCATCTTTCCTATGTAAATAACTTAATGTTCCATATTTCAATCAACCTAATTCATTTTATCATTCTAATTATTTTTGTACTATTTATTAAATTGTTTTGAAAAATTGAATAATATTTTATTCAGACTTCTGATTGTATATTTATGTTTGATTGATCAATAAACCTATTTAATTTATGATATTGTGATTACATGTTTATATAACTTATTTTTTATTAAGTTCTCAAATGTTTAGATTAGATAATTTTGTGTGTGATCATAATTATTTAATTTTAAATAAGCTATCTTTATTTAACTTGTGTTTCAGCTTTTGTTTTAAGATTGTTAGATGATTTAAATTGACTGACTTATTCTTGAATCTTCTAGTTATAATTTTTTATTATTGAATCTATTGTAGGATACATTTGTACTTATGTTTATTGTGCTTACTTTTCAATAGAAGTCTATTTTAATTAATATCATAACAAATATATATTCATAATGCATGTCATTTACAATAAAATTCATAAATGGGAATATTCATCGTCATTAACATACAATGCGAGGAGATTTTAGTTTATTGTACTTCCTCACTTTCGAAGACTAAGGGAGTATACATTTCAAGTATCCTAGTGCATGTTCATATAATATAAAATATGCTATGTAAATATAAATCAAATGCATGGTATGTAACCCCATATGTATTGGTTAACAAAATATATGGGTACATGCATGGCCAACCTTCGAGACGCATATGGGTATGCATCTAACCCTATGTACGATTATAATACATATGACACATGTATTGATCAAATCAACATCATATGGGTCATCGTTTATGGGTGGTACACTTTGAGGCTCATGTTTGCTCAAATTCTGAGACCCAATAGACATCAAACTCCAAGATACAACGGAGGTTCCAACTTTGAGGCTTGTCAATAATCCAAGGCACCATATACAAAAAAACTTTACGAATATATTTGAATGTGATGTCTACCTGTAGTCTATCGAAAATAATCTGCTATAACCAGTAGCCCATACATACCATACTTCGCAAGACATACATACAAGCATACTTTCACGAATAAAATCATTTTCATGTTACATGTATAAAAATCTCAAATACCATATGAATTATTTTTAATACTTCTTTCGTATCAAAATTCAATAAGGGCATGTTGAAGGTCAAGTTTTATTAAAGTTTTCCAATTTTTTAATATGTCTCTATAATTTAAAATATTGTTAAAAATTTATTTTTATGCACTTTAATTATTTATAACAAATTTTGTGTGGTTTTACATTTAGTCTTTGAGAAAATAGGACAAATATTGACATATAATATTATTTTAATTATATTAGTGAATTAAATATAGTTCAAACATGAGTTATTAATAAAGATAAAAAAGAAAATTTAATATGAAATTATTTAAGAGAAATAAATGATAGTAATATTTTAATAAAAATTATTCATACATATTTGTATTTAAAAAATTAATAAAATATCAAAATAAAAATAGTGATAATAACTAAATATTAAAAAAAATATTTTGTTAATTTTTCATATTAATTTCTATTTTATCTTTGTTAAATGATTAATTACAACAAATAATCTTACTTTAATAAAAAAATCATTAAAATAATATTATCCGTTATTAATTGACTTAATTTCTAAAAATTGAGAGTTATATAATACATTTTTAAATATGAGAAACTAAATACACACCTAATGAAACGGATTTTTCGAACATTTTTCTCTAAAAAATAGAAAAAAAACAATAAAAATAATATATTTAAAATTTATAACTATAAGAATAATACACTTTATATTTAATTAGTATATTTATATTATTAAAAAATATGTCACGTTATTTTTAAATGTCGTTTAAATTAAAATGACATCGTTTTAACTCATTTAATATTAAATATTATTTAATTAAATATCTTAAATATTATTAGGATATAATTTTTATTGTTATAACTTCTTTAAATTTTGAAACCATATTATTTGTAATTTTAAAAAATAAAAATCCAAAGTTCAATAACGGAAACAGGAAGAGAGGTTCTTTGTTTGCTGTCCTCACCCTAAAATATTCAACCTCCTCTCAACCAAAAAGCCAAGCCGCCTCGCACTATTGGAAACCACCATCTCGTACTCACCTCGCACTCTTGGAAACCACCATCTAACCAACATTTGGCACTCTTGGAAACTACCACCTCCACCGCGCCAGTCCAGTAGTCACCAGTCACCAGTCCTCCTCTCGGCCTCTGTCATGTCACCAGCACCAGTCCACTAGTACGCCTCTATTCTCAGCAGTCAGCCAGCACCCAGCCACCATCAGTCTACCTCTGTTCGGAACCATCAGCAAGCTGCCCAGCTACCACCGGACCAGCCAGCATCCCAGCCACCACCAGTGTGCCTCTGTTTGTAACCATCAGCGCAGCCTATTCCATCTGTCATCGCCCCACAATCAGTGCAGTTTGCAGGTCACCACCAGATAGCTAAGTTTTTGGTAAGTTCTACAGTTCTAAATTTTTTTTTATCAATGTTCTCTCTACTTGCTTGTGAAGTTTTAGGTAGCATTAGAGATAGTTTATAAACGAAATTCAATCTTTTTAATCTATCTTTGTGGTTACAAAATTATCTAGTGTTTAATCGAATCTCTTCATGTTAAAAATTTCCAATGTATTTGTTAGTTGTTATTTTCAACAATAAAGATATTCTGCAATTTAATGGTATTCTAGTGCAATTTGATATGGGTATTCTGAGAATACCCTTGTATAGAACATCATAATTGTGGATTGATAAATCAGATTTGGGCACAAACAATTTTCTTAGTTTCTTAGCAAATACTGTTCTGCTTAAATTTATAAGAGAACAATGAATTATATTAGGGTAAAAGGGGCTTGGTCGGGAGTGAGTCTCAAGCAGATTTTGGCACAATCAATTTATGTACAGGTTTCCTTGTTGAATTAATGTATTTTGAAGCATTTAAATTAGAAAAATAAAATAAAATACGATTCGGTTATTCGAGCCCCGAACAGTAATTGTTACCAGATGGGATTCCCCGAATCGAAACCTGACAGTTTCCGGTTTGGTTTCGGTTGCAGTTTATTAGTCCAGGTTTGGTTCCAGGTTTTATGCTATCCAGTCTCGTTTTACCCTGTTGGTATTCCTAAGTGCTATGGATTAATTCAAATGTTAAATATTCTTATGGTTATCAGTAAGTAACAAGTTTAAACGGGTTATATTTCATTGGTCTACCTGTGTTTATCTCTTGTTTTTTCATCAACTATTGTCTACTGATTGGACTTAATGAAGAATACAAGCTGTTTGTGGAGATTATAAGATGTTTGAGGTGGTTCAGTTCTAACATGTTTGCTTTTGAATTTCTGAAGTATCTTTAACTTTTTTTTTCTTTTTTCTTTTTCTTTCATAGTTGTAATTCATTTTGAATTTCTGAACTAATTAGTTGAGTTCCAGCTTTGCTAAAGTCAGGTAAGTATATTTTTTTAGGAGAATACCAGGAAAACATATTTAACCTTGAAAATGGTTTCACCTGTTCAATTAAAAGAGGTGGTCAAGTTTTAATTGTCCTAATACATGTTTATAATTATATTGCTATCCTTGAGAGCTCAAAAGACTAACAGATATGTCATATAAGATACCATTTCATTGTGATAGTGACCAGATTTAACTTCCAATTATCTTTGTGTTTGCTGTCCAATTATCTCCTTCCTACACATTAACAATCTTTTTTTTTTAATAATTTATATCAGTTTTTGGTGATCTTATTGGTTGATACCCATCCTTGATGCTGAGAATGAATTCTTTGAGAACTTTGAGAAACCTTTCAATCCTTTCCACAAGAGCACAAAGAGAAGCAACTCATTTGAGTCCGAACCTTTTCTGCAGATATTATGCTGCTCTGCCTGAAGAGGATGCCTCTGTTCACAATCCAACCATATCAGATGGTGAAAATGATTCACACTCAGTCTTTGATAGTTCTCATTTCAGAATACCAAGCATTAATTCAGATGCTACAGCTCAAGCTTTAAAGCAACAACCCTCTTGGGATCAAAAGTATAGGGAAAAAGCCGATGAATTGATATTTGGGAAGGAAAACCATAAAGCAAAATTAAGAGTTACGGAGGAAGGTGTGGACAAGAGACGAAGGATTCTTGCTAAGGCTCTGCTTGAGGCAGCTTTGGATGCTCCGGACAACACATTGGAGAATGAGCATTTGGTGGTGAAAGAGGAGGACCAAAAATCATTGTCTGTTGGAATAATTGGTGCTCCAAATGCTGGAAAATCTGCACTCACTAATTATATGGTAAGTGTTTTTTTCCCAATTTGTCCTTTAGATATATTCTTATACTTTTATGAAGGGTCACTTATCAATTTCTTTAGTTTGAGAATGGGGAAATTAAATTTGGAAGCAAGGTATACATGTAAATTGATGGATATTTATCATATAGAGAAATAAGAACCAAGTCAAAATGATAGGGATCAATTCCTTGCGCCAAAGATCTTACCATTTCTGAAGGAACTAGAGTTACATTTCTTTTCCATTTCCATTTCGATTCTTATGTGTTTTCACGCCCCCTCGAGGCCTCAAAAAATGGACAAATTGCTTAGGAACACATACAAGGTTCGTCACTACCGAAAGGATAATGGTAACTCCACCATTAACTGCTTCATTTACATTTATGAATTTTATAGTAATAGAAATACACGTTCTCTATGGGCCTATGTTGGGGAAAGGTTAGAATGAGGTTCAACAAGGTGTGGGGTAGGCAAAAGTTATCTATGGGCTTTATGTTCTATAGGATTAGAGCTATTGTTATTAACATGTAAGTGGTCACTTATTTGGTCAACTATGGACTCTTTTTTGGGGTCCATCTTATTTTTACCATTATTTCTCAAAAGCCTATCCATTTGTGCCATTATTCTTTGCTCAAATATCCTTCTAGTTGCCTTAAACCCAAGAATCTTCGTCCTCAATAACATTCTTGAATTTTGTTAATAAACATTTTTTTCTAAATATTTATTTTTATTGACGGACTGAATGATTGATATGTGTGAGAAATGTAACGGTAAAAAGTTGTTCTTATTATTTTTGTTGGGTTTTGCCTTGTTCAAATAGAAGAGTCTTCAAGGATAAGAGACTTGCTTCAAATCCATCCTCTTGTTTTTCTTTAAATTTTTTCCGTATAGGCATGATGATGAGACATGAAGAGTTACATATTCTTTCGTTTTGACTTATATCATTGTCATTTGTAAAGATGGCAATGAATTGGATCGGAACGGATTAAAACGATCTGGTGTTCTATAGATCCAGTATGATATGTTTTGATGTGTGGATCAGATGAATCGGATTAGGTATTGATCTATGGATATCCATAACCCGATCCAAATTGTTCAATTTTTTCCCCTAAAATTAAAACATTATTTGATGTGGTGCATTACATATTTTAGATTGATAAATTAAAAAAGAAATAAGAGAGTATATAATGTAGGAAAACACATTCTTACTTTTTTTTAAGTCTTATTTATAATAAACATACTTTAACTTTTATTTAACTTTTTCATTAATGTTATAATCATATAAATTCTAAAAACTTTAGTACTTTTATAATAATTTTTTTTACATTCATCTAAAATTCTAAATTGAGCATAATTTATACATTTATTTAATAAGGTCGATGATATTTTCTTTTATTTACAAATAAAAAATGAAACTTGAGTTAATTACTCAAAAATTAGAAAAGAATAATATTATTTATAATAAATATAAGAATAAATAAATAGTTGTGAATATGATGAGATTTGAATTTTGATTTAACAAATTTTAAGCAATAATAGATAAATTTATAAAAATCGTAAGAGAGAAAGATTTATAAAAATGTAAGTAATTTTAAAAATGATATTCATAATGCAAATTTTTCTAAATAAAAATTGTAAAAATTAGAAAAATACGTTGAAAATATGTGAATTTTTTAGTTATAAAATTATAGTTTAAAAAGTTTTAGTTTTGGATCGATTCATTGATCTTGTATGTGGATCATGATCCGATCCAATCCAAAAGTGATCCGTTTTGATCCGATCCAGAGTGGATTACATGGAGCAAATATCCGTGGAGCTTCGATCCATGGATCTTTTTTCCATCCCTAGTAATTTGTCATTAGTTCTATAATTTTGGACTTAATATTGATTTATGGTTTATTCCCTCCGTTTTATGTGCTTATCTTGTTAGAATTGTTTATAGCCTGCTATTTCGATTTTTGAATGCCCTTTAGACCTTCAATAGAATTGTTGCGACCTCTAAGAAACTTAAGTCATTCTTGCTAATTGGTACCATTTTAAGAATCTTTAGGGCTTGTGCCATAGCAACATACTGAATTTTTTATTTGTTTCTTGTGTTGTTGGTTTGATATCTTGTTTAATCCTGAGAGAGGAATCCTTATGTCTTTAACGGTCTTAATCTAAAGGAGTAAAACGAACATTTTTTGTTTGAGTGTTGGACAGTCGTCATATGTCTAGAGGCTGAGAGTTTTTTCTTATACAAGACTAAAATAAACTCATTTTATGGCTTATGCTCAGGCTTTTGAGTTTTGATGTAGGATAAGGCCATACTGTATTAGTTTTGGTTGTTACTAGGTTAAATTTTTTCCTTTTTCCTCTGACGATATTATGGTATTGTTCAAAGCAAATTTGTTATGTTGATTATAGGTTGGGACCAAGGTTGCAGCTGTTTCCCGGAAAACAAACACCACTACTCATGAGGTGTTAGGAGTTATGACAGAGGGTGACACACAAATTGTATGTATTTCTCTAGTAATTCATTTCTGCCTGCAAATGGTATGTAACTCTAGGTCGTGTATCTTTATGGATGAGTTGTATACTCTTTAAAATAATATATAATTAATGGTGGTATAACCATGTGACTGGTTTTTGCTATCCTAGTTAGGTTACCTAGATATTGCACTAAAGTGAACATAAACAAGCGAATTTGTGATATCTATTTCAAAGTCGAGAGTATTACTTTATGCATAAAATGTACTTGATTATCTAATAATTCATTGGTAGACGAATACTTTTGGATTGATAATAAATTGTAAAATTTTGGTGTGGTTTGTTTTGGAAGGTGAAAATATAATTTAATTAATGTTGAAATCTCGTGAATTAAGGGATTCTTAGAGTAAAAAAAACCTTAGAACAAAGGAACGAATTTTGCGATTCCGTTCCTATAAACTTCATAACTTGTAGAATAAGAAATAAAAGGAATTACAAAGTAGTTCTAAGAATTTTATACGTAGGAACAATTACATGAAGATAATGTTCTTCTGACTCAAATATGTAATCGGGACCTAAACAAAGGGTGGAAACGTTAATCTTTTTGCGAGCTCTGTACCAATTTAGTCAAGCCTGTCCCACAAATATGAATTAAGCAAATAACACAGTGGAAATAAGAAACAACGTACTTAAATCAACATACAACAAAAACTATTAGCAATAAGGAAGAACAAATTGCGGTAAACTTACTAGTGACGGTGTGCCTCATAGGCTTCTGTTCAGGATAGCAGTATGCATAAATATAGCCAACATCACACATGTGAAACAATCATACATACTGAAAAGCTATAAAAGATTTTCAATCACTTAAAAACCTCATATGTGAGAATATTTTCGATAAATGATGATTGTATTCTTACAACATACAATCAAACAAAACACAACTTATGAAGAGAAAGAGTTTGACATCTGATACACAATTAGAGTAACGAGATATTGACTCCTTTGAGACACACCAAACTCACATGCAGTTAAAAGTCAGAGGCAATATAAATTAATTAGAAAGCAGGTGGATTAATTTAATACAACAAAAACAATGAATAGGAAGCTATAGCCATGCAACACAAAAAGGAAAGAAAACATTAATCACAAAAATAAGCAACAATTATATTATGTAGAATTCAAAAAGCAAGCAATAAACAATAAAAGCTTTCTAATCAATATTTAACCTTTAGTATCTATAGACATACAATTTAGACTTTGATTGTATTATCCAAATATTAGAGGATGCATAACACCATATATATAGAACTCCTGCTTATGTGGTAACATCTTTGGGTTACTTATGGCAACCACTCGGCAGTAAACAAATCCATTAAGCGATAAAATAATTACAACCTTGATAAAAATAAAACCTCCATTACCTCTATTAGTTGGGACTACTGTCCGAACTGCCTATTGTTGCCTCTGTAACAACTATGCTCGACACAAGAACTTGACTCTTCTCCAAAGCCAGCACTATCCACTGTGAACAATCAACAAAACCACCCTCAAACACAAACACCTAGTAATCTCAGTGGGATACACAGTCAAGTCATAAACCATAAATCATATACGTGTGATACACAGTTAATCCATGTATTGCACATAACCAATTATATGAGAACTCAAACAGTTCAGCTCAATCCACTCTAATAGAGTTGTTCTCATATATAAAAAGTTGCACGAAGGCAACAACCAGTTGAAACACCGCTCATTGCTACACAGACTCCTTACAAAAAACCAACTTGCAAACACTACCTTGAGTACTCACCATTCGAAAGTACTGTTTTGTTCACTCAGTCACAAATCACTAATATCAAACAATACTCAAGGTAATAATGATTTGAAAACAAAAAAATGAGATGTTAATTTGACAGAGCTTCGTTACAATTTTTCTGGATAAAAAACACAAAGGGTAGTTTTTTTTATAAAAGTCACCCAAGCTCAAGGCCATCCTCGTCGAAGGTCCTTGTCGAGGTCCCGCAAGGGGTTTGGCAAGGTGTAAAAAAAATCATATTTTTCGTTTCTCAAATTGTTGAGTAATTTCTATAAATACCTGCTCTTGAAAAGAAACAAAAACATGAACGACGATGTCGGCGAGTGAGCGACTGAGCATGTACACTGTGAAAACCACAACGCTTAACTTAGCATGCACACTATAAAAGCCACCTCTGTGGTGTGTGTAAACATGCTCGCATACAAAGTGTACCTAACCATGTGCTTGTGATTACATTACTGAGCGTCACTAACCGACCTTACAAGTGGAAGACAAATACAGCCAGTAAAATAAACAGACTTCGTGTTTTGCATACTGGAAGCCAACGACAACACAAAGGACTATAGGACTTACAAGCTCAGTCCTCAATCCATTAGCTCTCGAAGCTATGCTCGCCTAATAACCAAAATCTGTTACTCAAAACGTGAAGTTTTGAGCATTAGCTTGACACATCACACAAAAAAGACAAACTACCTTAGCTCAAAATAATTAACAATTAACAAAACAAAGTAAGGAAGCGGCAATAAAACAAAACAAACGACATGCAAAACAAATAATAATAAGGATAGACTTAGCCCTTGCTTCATTGCCCTTTTCTTGAAGAAGATGAGTCCCATCTTCTTGATTAGGAGAAAAAAACTCGGTCAAATTGGTGATAAGGGAATAAATCCTTGATGTTGAACGAAAGTGAAATCTGCAACTCCGGTGGTAATTCCAAAACATAGGCATTGGGACCAATTTTGTGAGTGATCTGTAATAAACATAACTTCCTATTCTGCAATTTTGACAAAGTCCCAGTTGTGTCCTGCCTTTGCCAAGATGAGCCATAACGAGCTCCCTAACTTCAAATTCCTTGTGTCTTTTTTTTTTTGGGTCAGCTTGCAATTGTATTGGCTGTTGGAGAAACTCCAACTGTTCATTCACATCAGTTAGCATTTTGACAATATCCTCAACAATCTTATCTGCTTGTTGACTCTTGAAAACATTCAGTAAGGAAATGTCAATAGTGAAATTAGGAGTCTTGACATAAACAACATCAAATAGAGTTTTTCCTGTAGACATGTGAATCATACTATTCATAGCAAACTCACCTTGTGGTAGGGCCAATTCCCAATGTTTAGGTCTCTCTCCAAAAATGCACCTTAACATATTGGTTAAAGTGCGATTAACCACTTCAGTCTGACTATTGGTTTGAGGATGACAAGTGGGGTTGAGTTTCAAAACCGTACCAAAGCATTTCCACAACTCTCTCAAAAAGTAACTTGTAAAGTTAACATCCTTGTCTAATACAATTGACTTGGTAATGCCATGAAGTTTAAAGATTTTCTTGAAAAACAATTGAGCTATATGGCTAGTATCAAAAGTTTTTTTACGGGCAACAAAATAGACCATTTTAGAAAATCTGTATATAACAACCATTACAGAATCCACATGTCTTGGAGTCTTAGGATGTCCCAATACAAAATCCATACTGAGAATCTCCCAAATAGGGCATCTCTCAATGAATCTAGATGTATCCTTCCTCAACGGAGGCCAAAAATACTCACTCTCAATAACTGCTAGTGTTTTATTCCTTTCCAAGTGTGCCTGCAAATACTCTTGAATGAGGTACTTCCTCAAAGAGGTTCTAAGAGTGCATGGTTTATTGCCTTTGAACAAAAGACCAATGTCTACATGGAAATCTCCATTGTGTTGTCTAAGTCCACAAGCAATCCAGATTTTTTGAAAATCTTCATCATTAGCATACAACCCTTTTAGTTCCTCAAACTGTGTAATATTAGCCTTAACAACAGTGAAAAAATGTACCCTCCTAATTAGAGCATCAACCACTACATTCTATTTTCCCTTATTATGTTCAAATAAGAAGTTGAACTTTTGAAGGAATAAATCCCATCTACTATGCATTCTATTTAAGTTCTTTTGGGAAGAACTGCAAGGATTGATGATGATGTAAAAGAATGAAATGAATTCTTTTTGAACTAATTAGTGTTCCTAATGCTTCAAAGCCCTAACCACGACATATAACTCATGATCATAGATAGATCACTTCCTTCTTGCTTCACTTAGTTTTTCACTAAAGAACTCAATGACTTTTATCACGTAATAAAACTGCTCCACTTCTAGTTCCAGAGGTATCAGTCTCTACTTCAAACACAAGATCAAAATTAGGAAGAGCTAAAGCAGGAGCACTAGTCAATTTTTCTCCGACTAATTCAAAACTGGCTTGTTGATGAATTCCCCACTAATGTTTCTCTTTTTTCAAACAATCAATGTTAGGAGCAACAATAGAATTGTAATTTTGAATGAACCTCCTATAAAAAGTAGTTAGTCCATGAAAACTCCTTACCTCGTGAACATTGGTGGGAATGGGCCACTCTTGAACAACTTGGACCTTCTTGGGATCTATCGAAACACCTTGTGCATTGATCACAAATCCTAGAAAAATGAGTTTGTCTGTTAGGAAGTCACATTTTTTAAAGTTTAGAAATAGTTTGTTTGTCCTTAGTGCTTCCAAAATTGTCCTCACATGTTGTAAATGATCTTCTTTGTGCTTACTGTAAATAAGAATATCAACAAAGTAAATGACTATAAAATCATTAGTAAAAAGCTTCAAACCCTTGTTCATTAATCTCATAAAAGTGTTAGGAGCATTGCAAAACCCAAAGGGCATGACCTTTCATTCATAAAGACCCTTCTTAGTCATAAAAGCTCTCTTCCACTCATTCTTAGGCTTGATTCTGATTTGATGGTACCCACTTTTCAAGTCCAACTTGGAAAATATGGAAGATCCTTTCAATTTATCTAACATTTCCTCCAACCTAGGAATTGGGAATTTTTATTTAACCTCTTCAAAACCATCTTCTTCAGCTTCAAATTCTAAGTCTAGCATACGGGTTGGTTTCTGATTAGGAAAAGTGGCTTGGGCATAGTTTTTTGGATTAGCTGGTTGTTCAATAGCATTCTTTTGAGGTTGAGTGTTAGATGGAGAGCAAGTGATGTAGGGAAAAATAGATTTGTCAAGAAAGCTAAGATTCATATCGATTAGCAAGAGTGACTGCTTCTGGTAGAGTGTCCACAGTTCTTACTTCAACTTGACTTCTAATTGGTTTCCTCATCCCTGTGATGAATCTGAGCACCTTTTTGAGGTTCAGTCTCACTAAAATCATTTGGAGCTCTCAATTCTTGAAATTCATCAATGTAATCAGCTACAGTTCTGCTCCCTTGCTGACATTGGTAATACTGTTTAAACAATATCTGTTGATAATCAGATGGTAAGAACTAGTCATACATCAACTTTCTCATCCATCTCCAAGAATTAATGGCCATCACTCCATGCCTCCTTTTAGTGCTTTGAATTTTTTCCCACCAAGCACTTGCTCTTCTTTTCAACTTGTAAGCCACCATTTTCACTTGCAAGCCACCATTTTCACTTGCAAGCCACCATTTTCACTTGCTTGTTCTTTGGTATCTCCATGTATTCAAAGAAGTTATCCACATCTTCCACCCAATCCAAGAATTTAGGAATATTTCGTCTAGTGTAGACAGGAACATCATTCTTTGTTCTGAAATCTAAAACTTCAGAACATCTACTTCCTTAAAAAAAAATATTTTGAGGTCCTTGATGTTCAGGGTCATAAGGATGATGGCTGCAATGAGTAGGAGTGAAAGACTTTTTGGTTCTGTTTGGAGTGGGATGACAATCTGTGTATTGGGTATAATGTTGAGGGTGTCAGGCAGGCTCAAAAGAATGTTTTGTGGTCTCAGCTTGGTTATATGAACCAAATTGAGTGGGGTTGGGTGGTGGTAGAAATTGTGACAAAGATGATGGGAATAAATGAATATCATGTGGGTTAGATGAAACAATTTGAGGTGGGTTGTAGTTCAGTGGAAGTCACGATGAGACTAAAATGGTTTCTAAATTAGTGGAGTTGAGAAGGTGATTTCAATTATGATTTCCTTTCGAAATTGCGACAGAGTTTGTCAAAATTCCTGAAGGAAAGCTTGGAATCTAGCCTCATTTTTTTGTTCTTGATTATTAAGACACACTAATAAGGTTTTTGCAATAGCTTCTTCTTGGACTTGTTGAGGCTTTGCACCATAATTGGCCATTAAACTTAGAGAAAGACCTTAGCTCTGATACTAAATTGGTGTAGGGACCAGTTAAGTGATTCTAATAATTAAAGAATCTTAGAACAAAGGAGTGAATTATGTGATTCAATTCCCGTAAACTTCATAAACTTGTAGAACAAGAAATAAAAGGAATTACAAAATGGCTCGATCCTTAATCCACTGGCTCTCGAATGCTATCCTCACCTAAAAACCAAAATTTGGTACTCAAAACGTGAAGTTTTGAGTACCAACTTGACACATCACGCAAAAAAGACAAAAACTGTCTTAACTCAAAATAACTAACAAAGCTTAATAAGGAAACGACAATAAAACAAAAGAAACAACATGCAAAACAATTAATAATAAGGATAGACTAAGACCTTGTGCCACAACATCTCCAATCGAGTTATATTGTGATAACAAGACAACTATAACATTTCCTTTAATCTAGTTTAATTTGTTCGAACAAAACATGTGGAGGTTGATAGATACTTTATCGAAAGTTGAAGATTGAACTATTTACATGACTCGTGTTCCATTAAAAGAACAAAAGCTTGTTAATATTTTCACCAAATAATTTTATTGACAGTTGTTTGATGATCTCATTTGCAAGTTGGATATGATCAATATATGATCCAATTTGACGGGAAGTGTTGAAATCTCATGAATTAAAAGCGAAGATTTTGGTCCGATTGTATATTGATTAGAAGCATTATTAGGAATATTGTAAATTTATTAGAAAATATTTTCCTTGTTTAGCTCGATCACAATTAGGAAGATTTTCACAGCAATAATTAGGGGATTTATTTCCTCTTCTAGTCCTAATTTTTTCCTATAAATTGTAAATATGGCTATTGTAAAACTACAATTCAATATTGAAAAATATATTTTACAAATCTCAAAAAGTATTCAGTTAAAACTTAAAACCACCAAGGTTTGAGTCAATAATTATTCTAGAACCACATGTATAGGCTCTTGTATGATATAGCAATTCCTTTGACTTAAATCTTAATCTCAATGTAAGTTGTACTGGTTATGGTCTTTTTTCTTAATATTTCTAGGTTTACATTTGTATTTCCGATAGATGTGTAAAAAAATTATGGATGTTTACATTTTTTTTATTAGAGCATGTTTATATTTAATATTCTGAATGTAGTTGTTAACTCTTAGTTGCCTTCTGTTACTTTGATATTTTAGTATGAAATATAAGACTGATGTAGATTGGGAAGAGGGGATGTAGTGAGAGAGAATAGTTTGGCTTTCGGATAAAAATTGTTTGGGAGAAACACAATAATCAATACTCAAATTATCATATAAAGAGGCTTATAGCAGATGTTCTATTGCATTTAAACCCCCAAGCAAATAAAAAACCCTATGCAATTAATTTTTTTTCCCTATAGAATGTTTCTATTTCCCCATCAAAGACATTCTTTGATGTAGGTTTGTCCTTGTAGTATGAACTTTTGACTTGTTAAAGCAGCCTCTTTTTTTTTTCCCTTTCTTTCTTCTTGTTTTGGATTCTTAATATTATATGGGTTCTTAAAATTCATCAAGTAAATATTACTCTCCCGCTTCCCCTAAAAAAGGAAACAAAATGTTCAGTTAAGACAGATTTCTCATTGTAAAAGCGACATTGTAAGGCAATGTATTTACTTTTGTTTTTGATAAGAAAGATTGCATTATATTAAAATAAGTAATAATTGCAAAGTACAGAGTGGACTAGTATCTACTTAAATAACACCAAATTATACCAAATAATACTTATTTGCCTTGTCCAAAATAAAGCTCAAAACTTAACTAAGATAAACAAGTTTTGAATTAAAACTTACGAGAAAGTGAGAATAATGGTTCTAATCTTTGAAACACACCTAAAATGATGCTAAACTAAAAATCTCCCCCACAAAAAATGCTATCATTCTCAATATTGAAGTATTTTCTTTTGTTAAGGTGATCTATGAGCATGATGAAGCATAACCTTTTAGACTTTTAGTGAACTATTATAAAAATATGTTAACTGTGTTAGTATTAAGGTATACCCTTTTAACTTAAATAAGGAAGATATTACCAATGAAAAAATATGCTAAAAAGTATAATGAATCATGCGTGATGCTCGTTTCAATATTCCCATAAAACAATGTAAAAATGAAGAGTTTTAGGCAAAAAAGACCATAATAAGAACAAAGAGGTAAATTAGTCTTGGACCCGTAGGTTCAAACTTAATTTCACGCGTATTGCAATTTCTCTCTCTCTCTTTAGACAGTACGTACTCTAGAAATAAGTAGCAGATTGTCCATTAATTGTGATTGTGATTAAAAATAACTTTTACGCCTGCAGTGTTTCTTCGATACTCCAGGGCTCACTTTGACAAGCAATGGAAAACCATACAAGGATATAAAGGTTCGCGTAGAAAGTGCTTGGAGCTCTGTTGCATTATATGATGTCATCATTGTAATTTTTGATGTCCAAAGGCATCTAGCCAGGTTAGTAATGCAAAGCATATCCTTGTTTTCCTTCCATATATGTTATTTCGTACTTTCGAAGGGAACCCCTTTCAGCAACTTTTTTCTTGTTTATTTTCAACTGTTTTTAAATGAATATTTATTGCAGCTAGAGATTGATCCCAACAACACTTGCATGAATAAGACACTATATTGTTACTTTAGGAAAAGATACTTCTGCTATAAATATTAATAATCAAAGAGAGTAGAAGAAAAAATATGGAAAATAATGTTACTACATTACTCCTTGTGATTATAATGTGACGTTTTATGCACTTTGTTCTAGGCATTAGGCACCTAGAATATCCTTTTTTTTGTCTCTATAATAAATCAAGTATTGGTTTACCTAGGTAAATCTTTTTTTGATAAGAAACATTATTTTATATTAAAATATATAATAGGTACAAAAATACAAAGTGTATCAATAATCTACTTATAAAAGTGAGCACCAATCTATACCGAATAAAAACTAAAAACTAACTCTCATAGCATAAAAAGCTAACTAGAATATACAAGCTTTCTAATTAAAGCTTATGAGAAACTAAGAATAATTTTAACTCCTTAAAAATTGAAGACTAGGAAGTGCCAAAAACAAAACTCTCCCACAAAAAAAATTGAGATTATTCTCACTATCCTCGAATATTCTCCTATTTCTCTCCATCTATAAGACCTAAAGAATAGCTTTTTTTTATATAATTTTTTAAAGAAAATATTTTATATTTATTAAGTAATAGTTATAATGTACAAGTAGATCATTAATCCATTTACAAAAAGAGGCACCAAATTATACCAAATAATATTTATAATCTCCATTCAAAACAACTATCCAAAATCTAACTATGATAAAAAAGCTTCTCAACTAAAATTAATGAGAAATTGAGAGTAATATTTTTAATTTATTTGAAGCTAATGCCCAAGAGGATGCAAGAAATAAAATTCTCCCATAAAAGGTACTATCATTAAAAATTATTTTATTTTTCCCATCCATGCCACCTAAAGGATAGCTCCCATCCCACAGTTTCATAATACCCTTGCCTTTGAAGCCTTACTACTTCTCCCATGAAAGTAAAAGGATTCTGAAAATAAAGATTGACAAGATTTTGCAATAGCCCACTATATTCCCATATTGTTTTGTAGCTTTGTTCAAAGAAGATAAAGCAACTGGATAATGTAAGAATAAATGATCAATATCATTTGAGTTCTTACAAAGCACATATCAATTAGGATAAAAGCAAAACATGGAAAGCTTTACTTAGATCCGATCACGTGTTTACCTTCCCAAAATTAATCAATCATTTCAAAAATTTGACTTAGAATTGGATTAGTCCACACAGATATATAGTGATTGAAAAACTGATCATTAGAATCATCGACTAGAAACTCAAAATAAGACTTACAAGAAAAGTAACCAGATGAATCTATAGTCCACATCCTTCTATCATTACTATTAAAACTTATGTTAACTCTATCCAACTCTGACATTAAATTGAAAAATCTTCTACTTTCCAATCATTCAAGTTCCTTCTAAACGAGAAATTCCATCATTCGAGAGAGTATATCCTACTAATAGGAGTATTCTTTTTAAACATAACCTATAGAGGCTTGGATATCTTTTTGAAAGAGAATTACTTTCCAACCAAAAATCCTCCCTAAAGTGAATTTTATCTCCATCTCTTCTCAAATTAGAATCCAAGTCTTTACAAATTGACTTCCAAGGAGTAGAATGCTTTCGTTGCAAACCATAATCCTTCAACCCAAATCTACTTCTTATCACCCTAATCCTCCAAAACCACTTCTCTAATAAAGCCTTTTCTTTAAAGACATAATTTAATAAAGTCATCCGTCCTCCAATAGAGGAAAAAACCCTCTTCTATCTTGCCAATCTTTCAAATATTTCAATAATTGGTGGCCAAAATTCTACTATTCTTACCTCATAGAGGTAGCCCAAATATTTCAATGACCAAGCTCCTAATTCACAACCCAAGAAATTTGCTAAAGCTGTTATTTTTTCTGTGGCACAATTAATACCCAAAATGCAATTTGGGATAGATTTATCTTGCCTAACACATGTCAGAACAATTCGACCACCTTTCACCAAATTTAAGAACGCATCTCATTGCCCGAGGAAAAAAAAGATATTATCATCTACAAATTGAAAGTGAGAGACTTCAACACTATCTTTCCCACCACTCAATCTATCAAGTTAAATCTCTTCGCTTTTTCCACAAATCTAATTAACTTATTAACTACTAAAACAAAAAGGAAAAGAGAAAGTGTATATCCTTGCTTTAACCTCGTGAAGCCTCAAAGAGCCCTCTTGGTTTTTCATTAATAATTACCAAAAAATTCATGAACTCAAGTAACCCTTGATCCACATTTTCCATCTTTCTCTTTCAACATGAAGTCTAGAAAATCCCAATCAACTTGATAACTTTTTCAAAATCAATCTTAAAAACAGAGCTTCTTCACTACTTCTCCTGTATTCTAGGGATTAACGTCATTAGCTATTGAAATATCTTAAATTTGTCTACCTTTCACAAATGCTGCTTGTTTAACTGACATAGTAGATTGGAGAACGTGTCTCAGCCTTAAAGACAATACCTTGGCAATAATCTTGTATAACCTAGTAAGCTTATTAACCTAAAATCCTTGATGCTCAAGACAATATCTTTCTTTAAAATTAAGCGAATAAAAGTAGCTTTAGTTTTTCTATTAACTATGTCATCGTTAAAGAATTCACAAAATACTTCTAACAACTCTTCTTTAGCCATCTTCCAACACTTACGAAAGAAACAAATTTAAAACCACTAGGATCATGAGCCTTATCATTAGAGCATTCAAAGATTGTTTTTTTAATTTCTTCAAAAGATCTTTCTAAACAGCTATTCCTTTCTTTTAGAATGCAGCCACAATCTTACTTATGGATTCAATGTCTTTGCCCATCCACCTTAGAGTCTAGCAAATGTCTATATGGCTTATGACCAAGCCACATATTTATGACCTTCCACTATGCTACCATTTTTTTTTTCAAATTTTCCAATTATATTTCAAATTTTTCTCCCATTGGCCACATCATGATTTTTTTTAATTTACATTACCTTGCTTGATCTATATGGCTTTTGATTTTTGTCTCCAAAAGATTTCTTCATTTACAATTAGATCATCCATCTAAATTTTCAACCTTCTTGGCTCGGCTTTCATAGAATCATCGAAATTTCCATCCAGTTTACATCTATCACTTAAGTCACTAAAATCCTCCTTGTTTCACCTTTTTAACTTTCCTTTCAAAAACTCTAAGGTGGCGTTTGGTTCGTGGAATGGAATCGGAATCGGAATGGAATGGAATGAAAAGGAAACAATTTTGTTTGGTTTGACCACTGGAATCAAGCTCAGAATCAGGATTATAGTGTTTGGTTTGCCACTGGAATGGAATGAAAAAAGCTGTAAATGACCTTAATACCCCTACATGCTGTAAAGTTCAAATAATGTCATTTAATTACTATTTTTTCGTCACACAAAATACATTATTGAAATCATTATTTTTTTAAATAAGTATTATTTAATTAAAAAGAAATATATTATTAAAATTATTATTTTTCTAAATAGGGTTTAGGGTTTTGAGGTTTGGGATGTGTGATTTAGGGTTTAGGGATTTAGGATTTGGGGTTATATTTGTAGGTTAAGGTTTAGGGTTAAAATTATTATTTTTCTAAAAATAGTTTAGGGTTTTAGAATTTTGGATTTAGGGTTTAGGGTTTAGGGTTTTAAGGTTTAGGGTTTATGGTTTTAGGATTTGAAATTTGGGGTTTAGGGTTTTGAGATTTATGTTTTAGGGTTTTGGGTTTTAGGATTTATGTTTTAAGGTTTAGGGTTTAGAGATTTAGGGATTTGGGCTTTAGGGTTTTAGGGTTTAAGGTTTAGGAATTTGGGGTTTAGGGTTTTAGGATTTGGAATTTGGGGTTTAGGGTTTTGGGATTTATGTTTTAAGGTTTAGGGTTTAGAGATTTAGCGATTTGGGGTTTAGGGTTTTAGGGTTTAGGGATTTGGGGTTTAGGGTTTTAGAATTTAGAATTTAGGGGTTAGGGTTTTAGGATTTGGAATTTGGGGTTTGGGGTTTAGGGTTTAGGGTTTTGGGATTTATGTTTTAGGGTTTAGGGTTTTGGGATTTATGTTTTAAGGTTTAGGGTTTTAGGGTTTAGGGTTTAGGGTTTAGGGTTTTGCTATTTGGGGTTTATGGTTTAGGGATTTGGGGTTTAGGATTTAGGGTTTTAGGATTTGGAATTTGGGATTTAGGGTTTAGGGTTTAGGGATTTGAGATTTATGTTTTAGGGTTTTGGGATTTATGTTTTAAGGTTTAGGGTTTTAGGGTTTAGGGTTTAGGGTTTAGGGTTTAGGGATTTGAGGTTTAGGGATTTGAGGTTTAGAGTTTAAGGTTTTAGGATTTTAGGATTTGGATTTAGGGTTTAGGGTTTTGAAATTTTGGGTTTAGGGTTTTGGAATTTTGGGTTTGAGAATTTGAGATTTGAATTTAAGGTTATATTTTAAGTGAGGGTAAAATTGGAAAAAAAAAGTTTAGATGAGAATGGAATAATGATTACCAAAGGTGGGAGAAGGAATTGTGATTCCTTCTCTTTTAGTAATTGGATTCCATTCCGTCCTCCATTCCGTCCAACCAAACACACAAAATGGAAGGAATCAATTCTGATTCCATTCCATTCCATTCCCTCCAACCAAACGTGGGGTAACTTCATCATAAACTTGTAACTACACCTACTCTGGACATAAGTTTATTCCCATCATTTTTGCACTTCATTAAAAAAAATCTTTATGACCAAGCCATATATTCTGAAATTTAAAAGGAACTAGATCCCATTGTTTTGTTCCTGTACTTAAAAGAACCAGACAATAGTTTGAAATGGCTTTTTGACAAACATCACTTTTTATATTACTCCCCATCTTAATTCCCCTCGTGTAAGAATAAAAATCTATTAAGCTTGCAACAAATCGGATTGGATCTAAAGTTGGACCAAGTGAAATTTTCACATGTACAGATTTTTTTTCAATCGTGTTTCCTTTCTTATGGAGTTAAATTCTTTCGTTCTTTTCGTCTCTCTTCCTCCATTTGATTTTTTTAAGGAAACCTTACAACGTTAAAATCACTCACACACAAATCACTCACACACACTAGTAAGAACTACGAAGGCCTTACAACCCAGCCAATTACTCCCCAAACAAATTCCTTTCCCTCTTCTTATAAGAACCATAAACTCTTGAGAGCCACTACTCCTTTTCTTTTTGTTTAATTATGATTGAAACTAAAAATTCACCAACTATCGATTCATCCAGCACCCTTGTTTTATTATCTGAAGCATTTCGTAGCTTATTGCCTTTTCTATCTCTGGTGCCTAGGTGTCCATTGCAAGCCTTTTCTCTTTTGAATCTCGCCCTTAACTTTAAGGCTTAGCCATTTCCTAAGGTGCTCCTAAATGGATCTTATCAATGCCCATGAATGATAAATCATAGCATGGATTGAACTATTGAATTGAATTATAACAATATCAGAATTCAATTTTCTCACAAACGTTTTTAGCACTCACATGCATCTTCTTCCAATTCCCCAAATGTCTTGTATTCCAACTCAAAATCTTCATAAAGATGAAGATTCATCCAAGTTATTTTTCACTTTGTAGTACTTGACCTCAAAAATCAAATTGCGTAACTCTCTGGAACCTTTCTTTCCACACTCTCTCTTAACCTCGACCCCTTCTTACTTGGAACTAGATAAAACATCATTTTTCTTGTCAATTCTCCTAAGATTGTTTTCTTTAACTGATGCAAGCTCTCGGTCTATCTTTATTCTCAACTTGAGGCGTGTGTTGAACTTCATTTTGTAAGCAAACCTTTCTTTAACTTTCTATTGTACCCGATGACTTCTTTTTCTACTTGAGCCTCCGCCTCTCATCCAAGTTCTTCCCTTTATAATCTTCATCACTACTCGCGTTATCTTCATCCCCAATCTTAGAAGTGGTATTATTATCAATCTCTTGAAGAACATTATTTCCCACTTCTTCTAAAACCTTCAAATTTTTTTCATCTTCTAAACAATAGTTTAGGAGATAGGGAGAATCAAGAACATACTCTAAATTTTTTTCAATACTAGAGACCATAACATCTTTAATAACAAGTCTTCCTCGTTCTCATTTTCACTTTTTTTTAGGCTTAGATTCGCTTCCACTAATGTCTTTAATCCTTACCTCAGTATCCCTCAAAATCGATTTAAAATAATTCAAGCTATAGGGGCTATAACCTTTTTCTTTTTAAATACCACATCTTCAACTAATCCTCCACATTGAATGTGAGTGAACTTAAAAATAGATAGCTTCTTGGCTTCAAACTTTCCCAATTTTACTTTAAAAGGATCAACTTCTTAGTAATAGGCCCTGGATCACTCAACACTATTATTGACTCCAAAAATTCTCCAATTTCTTTTTTAGTTTGTTTCCCACAACTTGGGCTTATATTGGGTTATTTTCAATCAACCAACCAACATCATTAAAGGAATCAACAAATTCTTTCTTACTAGGAGACATTAAATTATTAGCCTCTACCGTGAATTTAGAGCTAACACTAGAACTCATTTCGTCATTGTGGATCTTTTTGCATAAAAATCCTCTTTCTCCACAAAATCAATTGCTTTCCCACCAAAAGCTTTTCTCCCCTCTAAGAGCTTACATAATTATTTTATTGGACCCAAATCTTCCTCTTAGAGACCTTTATTGACATTTTTAGGAAACCACTTTTTACGAGCACCAATAGCCCTTGCATCCCTAAATCCACCTCAAAAACCTTTCCTCCACCCATACTTGAGACCACTTGCCCTTAAACTTATATTCGTAAATGAATTATGATAAGAGAAGGCACCTCCTTTAGTTGCGTTCCTAATAGACAACAAGTAAGTCTTACCATTTAAGCAAAAGTCGAACGAAGAATTAAAATAATCGTGTTTACTCCTTTTTATTCTTAGTTTTGGTTACAACAAAAAGGAGTAGTTGGAAGTATTTCGGTCAACTTCTAGCAATTCCCCAATCAAACTTCCAATTTGGTCGAACACATTGACATTCCACAAATAAAATCATAGACCTTCAAGAGCTAACCAATCATTCAAGAGAACTAGTTTTTTCCTTCTTAATCATGCTTCATCTCTCCAACCTTCTATGTTTACAAACTAACTCTTAACCACGCATAATCTAGGGTGTTACTTCAAATTATTGAAACTTTGTGTAGACCCTCAAAACAATAAAGCTTTATCAACCATAAAGGCATAAGGCTCAGACTACAAGAGAAGCGTACCTCTAGCCTTTTCAAATGTGGAGCTGACTATGTCGGATATCATCTCGAACACATAATAGAGTCAATACTCTAGTCTCTGCTTCCAAACAATGAAATTTCATCCCAAAGATTTGTTTTAGCTATTGACCTTTTCTCAGATAGAATAAAGTTATCTCTTTGTTTCCCCCCTTAAGATCTTCCACATAAGAAGGCAAGAATCAGATCAGTCAAAACACTCCGCCCTTTTTTTCCCGATATTAGCAGGGATGGTGATTAAATCTCTTCTCCCATCTAGACAAGTTACAAAAAGTTAACCATTGTTTTTACTAGTTGCAAAGCTCAACCCATAATTTTTCTTTCTAAACTTCTTACGAAGACTAGAAAAATCCTTCAAAGCATAAACTTCCTTAAATAATCAGCGAACCATTTTAGCTCCCCCGAGTCACACCTCAAGCAATTACTTGCAAATCTAGATCTTTGATAACAAAAATCAATGAGTCAAAGAAGATTCATTTATTTCAAGAATAAACTACTTGTTCACAATTTCTCTCTCAATAGATGATCGTGCCGTTTAGCATTCGTGGTCTCCTTGGGAAGCTTAAATCAACGAAGTAAAAATTTAGAAGATTTTTTATAGCGTCTTTCTAATAGGCAAGGTAATGAGATGGAGTTGGTGGGAATGGATAGGTTTAGATCATCTAAGGCTTTTTGACATAGGTTGTTTTTGCAATAATAGACCCTAATATGTCATATAGGTTAATTTCTAACTATAACTTATTTCATTGTTGAGCCCTACCTAAGAATGGCTCCAATCTCGTAGTTCTAGAGTACCCTAGCTCCACTATACTACTAATCCCAAACATGTAAAAAGTCTTCTTAAATAATGAATGACATGACCTTGGGATAGTCTAAAGAATTCTCATAATTCTTTGTAAATTGGACCAAAGAATTTGAGCTATTGGGTAGTGTAAGAATAACTGCTCCATAGTTTCAGAGATTCTTACAAATCACACACCAATTAGGAGAGATGCTAGATCTCAAGAACTTTAATTGTACCCAATCATTTGTGATCACCTTGCCAAGAGTAATCAACCCTTTAAAAACTTGACTTTGCTTGGAGATGGATCTATCCATGTTGATGCATAATAATCAAAAACTTGTTCATTAGGAATATCCACAAGAGCCTCAAAATAGGATTTACAAGAGAAACATCCGGATAAATAATTAGTTCATATCCTTCTATCACTGCAATTTGCTCTTAACTCAATCCCTTTTAACTAGCAACTTGCTTATAAAATCTTTAACTTCTTAATCATTCAAATTTCATTTAAATTAGAAATTTCAACCTTTTGATGAATACCTTATTAATAAGATTATTTTTGTCCAAACATAAACTAGATAACCTTGGAAATCTTAGTGAAAAAAAAATCGCCTTTTATCCAAAGATCCTCCCAAAAACGAATTTTGTTTCCATCTCTCACCTTGTAGCTCAAATTGGAAAAGAAGAATCCAAATCTTCAACAATTGGCAACCAAGGACTACAACGATCTCGATGAAAACCCCAGTTCGCTTCTCATTCAACCAATATCTACTTGTAACTTTCATGTCAAAGAGAGTCTACCTTTAACAAGAATCTCCAAAACTACTTCCTTAATATGGTTTTATTTCTTTTGATATATTACTAATGCCTAATCCTCTTTTTTTTTTCAATTTATGAATAGTTACCCAATTGACCAAAAGACTCTTTCTCCCTTCATTAACTCCTCACAAAAAGTCTCATTATTTTCTCTAACTTATTTCTTTTGATAATATTACCAATACTTAACCCTCATTTTTTCTTCAATTTTTGAACGATTGTCCAATTGACCAAATTATTCTTCTCCTTTCATCAACTCCTTCCTACAAAATGTTTCTCATTATTTTCTCTATACTTTTAACCACTCTCACAAGCATTTTAAAAATTGATAAATAGTAAGTAGGAAGACTCAACAATACAAAACTAATTAAAGTTAATTGGACCCTCTGGAGTAAAAAACTCTCTTCCAACCTGCCAATCTTTTGGACAAATCTTTCAAGATTTATTGGTGACCAAAATTCTACTACCTTTAAATTGCCTCCTATAGGTAAACCCATATTTCAAAGGTCAATTTCCAACTTCATATCTCATCGAGTTAGCTAAAGCTATCACCTTATCACCTTTTCTTCATCACAATTAATACTTAGGATGCAACTCTTGGATAAATTTATTTTCAAACTTGACACAACAAAAGAAAATGGTCTCATCTTCAAATTGGATATGAAAAACTTCAACTTTGTCTATTCCAACACAAAGACAGTCTATTAAGTTATATCTCTTCGCTTTTTCCATTTACTAACTCAAACCATCAATTGGCAAGAAGAAAATAAAGGGAGATAGTGGGTTTCTTTGCTTTAAACCTCTTGAGTTTCAAAGAATCCTCTTGATCTTCCATTATTTTTAACGAAACTTAGACAACCCTTTATCCACATTCTCTATCTGTCCCCAACCTCTCCCGTTTTAACACAAAATCCAAAAAATCCCAATCTACATGATTATAAGCTTTTTCAAAGTCAATCTTAGAAACCAAAGATTCTCTATTATTCCTTCTGTACTCTACAACCTCATTATCTATTAGAACTACATCTAAAATTTTTCTTAATTTTACGAAAACTGCTTGTTCATTTAAGATAGTAAACTCAAGTACCTCTCTTAATCTTAGAAACAAAACCTTGGCAATAATCTTATATAAACTGGTAATTAAGCTTATTGATGTAAAGTCTCTGAGCTTCAAAGCATTACCTATCTTCGAGATTAAGCGAATAAAAGTAGTATTAGTTTTTTATGAATATGCCATCATTAAAGAATTCCCAAAATGCCTCTAACAACAATTAGGTAATCTCTCAACACTCATCGAAAAAAAAAATGCAAAGTTAAATCTATCTAGTGTTTTCTAATTTCATATTCTTAAGTAGGTCTTTTTAATCACCTTGCTCTTTCACCTAAGATGTACCCTCAATCTAACCAAAGTAATTGTTGTCTTGAGCCCTCAACATTAGAGTAAAGTTTCTTAGAGAAATTCATTATCTCTTCTTGTATTAGCTGGTCTTCTGCTATTACACTTCCATCTTTCTTTTCAAATTTTTTCAATCGTTTTTCTATTCTTCCTTCCATTAGCCATATTATGAAAGAATTTTGTATTCACATCACCTTGCTTGATCCAAGTAGCTCTTGGCTTTTGTCTCCAAAATATTTCTTCATTTATTATTAGCTCTTGTAATTGAATTTTTAGGCTAACGAGTTTTGCTTTCAAAGACACATTGAAAGTTCCATTCCCTTCACCTATCTAAGAAGGATATTCTTTTCTCCAAAGATTTTCTTGTATCTTTTAAATAAGCAAATTCCTCCTTATTCCACCTTTTTAAAATAGCTTTTAAATGCTCTAACTTTTACATAAACTTGTAGCCGTACCAACCTTGAACAGTTGCTTTTTCTCACCATTGTTGAACTTAATTAAGGAAATCTCAAACTTAAAAGGAGTTGGACCCATTTCTTAGTTTTTGTACTCTTAACATAGTTGGTGAGTGATTAGAAATAACCCTTTGATAAATCTTGTCTAACATTAGACCTAATCAAAGTTTTCCACTCGAGTAAAACTAAAAATCTATATGCTTACGATAAATAGAATTTGTCCTAAAATTAGGCCAAGTAAAACTTCCATTATTGCAAATATTTTCTTTAGCCCAGCTATAAACGAATTAAAATCTTTTATGCTTTTTGTTCCTCTCCCACCATTTAATTTTTTTTTTGAAGGAATCTAACCACATTAAATCTCCTCCCACACACCAATTAGGATTGCAAAGGCCAAAAAGACCAACCAATCTTGATTTTTTTTCTTTATCTTTTCTTACAGGGATCATAAACTCTTGACATCCACCAATCCTTCTCTTCTTTTTGGTTCAATTTTGATTGAAATTGAAGAATCATCAACTATTGATTTAACTATCTCTATATATTTAGTATCGCACATTAAGATGATACACCTAAATATACTATAAGAAGGCAAGTAAACCCATTCTTTAAAACCAAAACACCAAATAATATTAATAACTTCATGATCATCAATCCCTCTTTTTGACTCCTGAAGAATAACATCAGGATTTAGCTTCCTCGCATACTCTTTAAGAACACACCACTTATTTCAATCACCCAACTTTCTTGTATTCCAGTTTAAAATCTTCATGAAGAAGCAGATTCACCCAATCCTTTTGTACTGCCTTTGTTGTATTTGATCTCACTTATTAAACTTAGTTCCGTCAAATCTTTCTTTTCACTCTTTCTTGTACACATGTTTCTCTTCATTCTGTAGCGAAGTAAAGGATAAATCCAAATTTCTTGTTGCAGCCCTTAATTCCATTAGATTAATATTATGCAAGCAAATATTCTTCCTTTCTATACAACCTTCACTTCCTCAGCAAATTCACCAAAGTTCTCCACTTCCTCAACCTCCTCCCCAAGCTCAACGACCACCACAATCTCCTCCACTATTTCAATTGGCTCAACAACCTTTTGTGCTAGCTGAATGGCTTTAACAACCTCCTTTACACAATGGTATCAACAGCTTTCACTGATGCACTAGCCTTATTAATCCTCGCTGACTGAGAAACCTCTGCCACCTCCACAAGTAACTGTTGAACGGGCATAAACAAACTATGGATGTCAACCAAAACCCCATCAAAGGTGTCCAGTTATCCTAAAATCTTATAAACTATGAGTCCAACATCCTGATACTTTCCTGGATTCAACAATTGTATCCGAGTATGAGTAACAAAAGTGATTACTATGTTACAATCATGTGTTTATTGACCAAGAAAACATAATCTAGATCATACTGATTACAAAACTACTAAAGTCAAATGGTCACATTAACCACAAAACAACGTGTCAATCCAAACCATCTTTGTTAGGCTCTAAATCATTTGATAACACACAAATTGTAAAACAAATAGGAGTGAGGGACTTACAAAGTCCATTTGTTTTGATAAAAAGGCACATTAGTTCCTATATTTTCAAGAGGTACACTTTAGTCTTGTTTCAAAAATTGGGACACTTAAGTCCAATTTGTACAATAATGTTCCAAAACGAATGAAAAGTTAACATTTTTTGACACATCCTCGTGATTTTAAAATAACATTAACTTTCTAATATGTTTTTTTTTGGATTTGAAACATCTTTTAAAATGGTGCGTAGGTGCTAGACACATGACATTTTCGTCAACTTTGTAACATTATTGTACTAATTGGACATAAGTACCCGAATTTTTATAACAAAAGGACCGAATGTGTAACTATTGAAAATAAAGGGGCTAATGTGTCCCTATAACAAAAAAGGGGCATGTAGGGTATTTTAACCTTCATAATAGTTAATCTTATTCTCATTTCATTCTTACCACTTCTTTTTCTTGACTTATACACTATAATCTCTCTTCACATTGTAATCTGTGGCTTCATTGGTATTGACAAAGGCTAACAAAGCTGTCTGGCTTTCTCTTTTCCCTGGTTGTATTTTAAGTACTTTGGATGTACTGGTGGTATCCTTAATTAAAGCTTCATTACATTACAAATTCTTTGAAGCACTGGGATTGCATTGTGTTAAAGTTTGTTAGTCACCATTTGGGTAGAGGCTTAAATTGATGGGAGAAGTACCAATATTTATTTTATATATTTTTTTCTTTTTACATTGTCTAACACTTCACCTCAAGTTTGGATTTCTCGACAGCCAACCACTTAAATTTCTTTTATCATTGGGGTTGCAGAGCTTTGCAGCCAACACCTCTGCTCGAATACCATGTCAAATTGTGTTAGTCACGGCTCTTCCCAAAGATTAAGTCCCATGGCCTAACATTTCTTTTTTGTTGTTTATTTAACATCGTCTAACACAGAAATAGTAAATATCTTAAAAGTTTCTCAAACTATTTGAAGAGTTTTAACAATTAGGTGTCGGTAGATATTGTCAAACAACACTGATGAGTTAGGGCAGAGATGGTTAACCTTGATGATATGCTGAACCATTTATTGATACTTGATATTAGCTGTTCGCATAGTGGTATCCAGCACAACTATAGTTGTATCTTTTGGATAAACAATCAGGCAAATGATTTTTGTTTCCTGGTAAACTGAGTGGCATTTATTTTGATTTGCACGTTACATTGGTGTTTGTCTGCATGTACTCCTTCAACCCTATGGATGTGTATATTTCAGTCAACATAATGATGATTTTCATCTTTTCTGACAAATTTACGATTTCGTTCTTGCAAAAACATCAGATGTAGAATTACTAAATACTAAATGCCCTTTTAATTAGATGTTCCCACTTTACATGCGCTTGTGATGCTTCTATTAATATCTCTTCATGTGAATTCTGGTCAGTATTCGTACTTTAGCGTTCTCTGCTCTTTGCAGGCCTGATTCAAGAGTGATAGGATTGATCAAGCGTATGGGAGCACAGCCACACCCAAAACAAAAGCGTGTGCTGTGTATGAACAAGGTTGATTTAGTTGAGAAAAAGAAAGAATTGTTAAAGGTTGCTGAGCAATTTAAGGTTCTTCCTGGCTTTGAAAGGTAGTATTTTCTTTTAGAAAATAATGTGGCAAATTTCGTCTTATATGAATTGGTCATGATACTTATACGCGATTCTAAAGATCTACTTGTTCCTTTTATTTTGTAGGCATTTCATGATCTCAGCCCTGAAGGGCTCTGGAGTGAAAGATCTCACTCAATATTTGATGGAGCAGGCATGTGCCTGTCAATCTTTGTTCGGATTGAAACATTTTATACATTGTTGTTAAACATTCTTCAAATTATTTGCTGGCCAACTAGTATTTTTTATAATGCTATCTTATGGCTGTTGTGAAATTGAAATACATGACTTTTCAATCTGTCAATTCTGGTATGCTGTGAAAACCAACATTTTTTTTGTTACTTTATTAATGGACCAAAAAAAAAAAGATAAAAGAAAGCATAGTGAAAAAGAAAAAACAGTTATGGCCAATATTGAGTGGCAAATAGAATCATTTTGTTCAAAACTTCTGCTGCATAACTGTTTTCCTTCTCTATGGTTCCCTCAAACTTTCATCTGTCAACTTGTTAAGAGAAAAAGTTTATGACATTCATATACGAATTAAGTTATGCTTTTAAACTCTTGAACAGCTTAAAGTACATGCAGACATACATAGCATGCATAACTTGCCCTTAAGATATAGATTTACCAGTCTCACTTTGTACTCAACATTTCTATGTTATCGGCTAGTTTCTGAGGTACTTGGATAAACCTCTCCTTTTTTTTCTTTTTTCTTTTTCTAAACACACTTGGATAAACCATGCAATAAAAGATTAATCTAGAAAAACAATAATTAATAACTGATGCAGGACAGAATTAGAAAATGGGTAGGAATGAAGAGGAAAAGGGATAGGTTTTTGTATCACACAACACCTAAACCCATACCATCTTTTCATTTATTATCAAAATATATAGAGCTGTTTAGTTCATAAACCCAAGTTGCAGGAACCAAAATGATTAATCTAGACATTTAGTGTAGGAATTTCTAATGTTCATGAACTCGAGTACAACTTGTTTAACGAAAACATTTAATGGCTTCTTCTTTATAAGCTCCATCATTAATGTTTCGTGCAGAGCCATATTTTTCCTTCAAGTACCTGAAAATTTAATTTCTGGTCAACAAAATCAACTTTAATAAGGTTTAGCATCTTTTTCTAAACATTGGCTGTAAAGATTTTCAATATTATCAGTTAATTGGTTCATAAAATTGTTTTTGTCTATTCTTTCCAATATGTTTATCCATTTTTATGATTAGACTATTATATCTCTCTCTAAATTGGCTTTTTAGATATTTTTTGTACTAATGTTTGGGCAGTGTAACAAACATGCCATAGACCTAACTTAGTTTCATTTATGCCACTTACATTACATTGTGTTACAAACATAGGATTGATGGAGTGTTACATCTGGTATTGTGTTACAGTTGTGCCAGTAACATGTATATTGTACATTTATGCCATTACTGTTTTTGGAAATCTACATTTGCAACACATACTGGCATAAATGTAACATTCATAGGTCAGTGGCATACAAACACCATCAAATTACTGATTTAGTGCAAAAAACATGTATATTTAAATTTGCTATGCTTTATATATGAAATTGCTTCTATAATGTTTAGGCAGTAAAAAAGCCTTGGGATGAAGATCCATTTACTATGAGTGAGGAAGTTATGAAGAACATATCATTGGAAGTTGTCCGAGAAAGATTGTTAGACCATATTCATCAGGTGGGCTCATACTTTTTAATATCTATCTTGTGGTGTAGCTTGGATCAGACTAGATATCCTTTCCCAAGATGTTATAATTCGACAGTGTTACTTATAAGGACATGACAGTGAGCTTGCTCTTTTCAGGAAATTCCATATGGTATTGAACATCGTTTGATAGACTGGAAAGAGTTGCGAGATGGTTCTCTTAGAATTGAGCATCATTTAATTACCCACAAACTAAGCCAGCGAAAGATTCTTGTTGGAAAGAAGGGCTCTAAAATTGGGTAATTCACTGAAATTTTTTATGCTATCTTTACCGTGGACAGGGACAAAATGTTACTATAAATTATTCAATCACATGTTATCTTCCCAAGGGGAAACTGATTAAAAATGAGGTAGTTTCCTCAAGGGTTATGTGCTTATAACTGAACATTAACTTCTGTGTGTTGATCATGTTACAACATCTGGTTTTTTTGTCTGTGTATGTGCAATTGGAAGTGCAGTGAGCCTGCTAAATAAAGACTTGTAGGTTTCGAGTTTGATTAACTCTTTTCCCAATGCAATTTCTGGTCTATACTTGTACGGTAACTAACATGCAGCTGTTACTTCATAATCATTTTATTTGGAATGTGTTTTACCTATACAGGAGAATAGGCATTGAAGCTAATGACGAGCTTAGATCTATCTTCAAGAGGGAAGTGCATCTTATTCTCCAAGTTAGACTAAAATGATACGTTTCAATGAAGCGAATGTCCAAATTTTTTTTTTTTTTAAGGAAGTGTATATAAAAGATAATCTCAGGTATGCCTGTGCCCTAATCTCCTTTAATGGTGAATTTGTAAGCCATTTTTTTTTGGCAATTTTACGTACACCCTAGATTGAGTTTCTATGACCTACAAGTCCAGTCCCATTTGATAGGGGCTACCTCATGCTTTGCTTGTAACACTTAAAAACTGAGATGCTGGCTTGTATTTATTTTTCTTTGTAGAATTTTGTGATTTCATTGTTGCCTATAGTGGCTATATCAATTATACTCATCTACAAGGTTAAGAGAGGCTTTTATAGAATTCTTTGTGATTTTATTGTTGCCTATAATGCCTATATAAATAATACTCATCTACAAGGTTAAGGGAAGCTTTTAACTGGTCTTTGAAGTATACAGGCAAAGAACAACTCACAGCATGTGTCTGTCTAGTCTCTCGCTCCATTACCACTTGAAACTTTGTGAATTAAGTTTAAAAGATGGTTTGTATAAATAGATTATTTATTTCAGAGCTGAAATAGTATCTTTATGATTTGTCTATTAAACTTGTGAAATTAAATTTTTTCTATTGACTCGGTTGAAACAAGCATTTGTCAGTTTATTCATAATTAAAGATTAACATAAAAAATGTTTGGTTAAATATGACAAATGAATGAACCAATAAGTATTATTCCCAAAAAAAAGACCAATGAAGTAAAGAATGAAAAGGAGTTGAGGATAATAAAGTGAATAGCAAAACCGAGACTGTAAGTTGGAAATAATCTAGGCCGTATTTAAATTTGGTGTTACTGTAATTTTTTAAGTAAAAATTGATCATGTATTTTTAAAGATTTATGCCAATTTTAGAAAAAAAGATTCTTAATTTTTGAATTTTTTTGCCAACTTTTTGAAAAATGTTATACAGTGTTGTACAATTTATAACAGCTGAGTATGTCATTCAGTTGTAATATGTACAGTTGTAACCTGTAAAGCACAGCACAACATGCTATTTCTCTAAGGTTAGTTTAGAATGTTTAAGGTAGTTTAGATTGATTTAGTATGTCATATTATTTTAGGTATTTATTAGGATTTAGAGGTTGTGAGCAAAATATTATTATTTTTAGTTTGTTTTATATGCAGATTGAAATGAGGCTTCAAATGATGGTGAATGTTATTGGGAGTTTTGTTGTTTTCTTCTAGTGAAGGTGATGTTATAACATTTTTTCCACATAAATTGCATAGATAATATCTATTTTAGTGATATGATATCATGATTTTCTTAAACTTGAACTTTTATTGTTAGTTACTAGAAGTACTATCTTTATTTCAATGAGCATAAATGAGATTGTTAGAACTTTTACTTGTGTTTCTCGGAGCAAATAATTAAAAAATATTTTTTGAAAATTGATTAAGGTATTAGGATTGCAAGTTATGTTGTTTTGGTGTTACATTCTCATGTTCAAAACACATAGTTTGTATTTTTATTTTGTGTATTTTATCATCTTATTGACGGTTCAATAATTCACACTCATATCTCATACAAATTACATTTTGTATGATTTTATGATGCACACACTACTTGGAGGGTCGAAGCATGTAGTTGACATATTTAGGTCATTTGTTTGCATTGTTATTTTACTGGTATTTGGTGAAACTTATTCAATATTTTTTCAAAAAATGATTAGTTTTGTGAGCTTGATGAAGTGGTCGGTGACAAATTACAACCATTACCTTGTTGAGAGAGGATATTATCCCCAATGAAGTGGTTTGTATGACCTATAAAAGTTTAATTTTTTTTTCTAAAAATACCTATTCGTTTTATGTGTTTAATTCTAATTAGAAAATGTAGAGAAATTCTTATAGATTGAAAACTTGAGGTTTTGTGAAAATTAGTTTTTTTTTTAATTTTGTATTAGTGATACATTGAGTGTGGCTCCTTACTGGTAATACATTGAGTGATTTTCTTAAGACTTGATTGTGGTAGGTTTCATTAAAATTGTATTAAACATCAAGACATAATTTTATCTAAGTACATGTGCATGAGAGTTTCCATACCCTAGGTTGTTCACTATATGAGTCGTTTGTGATTGTGCTACATCACATGGTGGTGGAGCTTCAGAAGATAGGCTAATTCATTTAGATCATAATTGTCGTGCAAATAGTAATGGAGAAAGATTAGACGTAATTGAGTGTGGTGCTTCAACTGTTGAGGTATAAATGTTATAATTCTTTAGTTGTGAACTGTTTATTTACTTATTAATGTTTTTTTTGTTGTTGAATGGTTACCTTAAATAACTTGTTGATCTTATCATATAGATGTTTGATTCTATGTAGATTTATCATATTATATTATCGTGTTATGTATGCTCGCATATGCTGTTAAATCAATAACATTGATTACCAAATATGTTCACATATAAGAGATACTAATTGTGATTAGAAAGTATTTTCTTTATTTACTCTTTTTTGGATTTATCTATTGTGTATTTATCTAGTTGTTATTTTTTCTTCTGCATATGTGATATATTGGCTACTTTATTTCTCCTATTTATTTATTTTTGTTTATTACCATTGTTTGATCAAAATACTCTTATCTAAGTTCCTAAACTTGGAATGGATGGAAGATGTATTGGTTTTTGATACATACGAGAGTTGTTGAGTCTTTGATATTTCCATATCACCTACCACTTGTTTATGCACCAAGTGCTAGATTGTTAGTTGGTATCAGAACGGGTATACCCTGTTGGGCTTAACCACTCTAATGTTAATTCTTCTTTTCCTTTCGCTTGTATTTTTCTTTGGTTATATTAGAATGAATTTTGGTGAAAGAAGAGTCGTCTATAGACCTTCCTAGTTCAATGTTTTCTATTATGCTTATTGGAGATCTCAAATATGTTTTTATTTGTGGTTGTATGATTATTTTGTTTGGTTCTTAATTGGGAATGGATCAAAGTTTCCTTCTTGAACTCTTCAAGATGGTACAGTGGAGCAAAAGTCATTTGATGCTTAGAATGAAGAGGAACTTCAAACAAGTGAGCAAAATTACAAGGGTTTGCATGCTATTATGGGAGCAGTTTCTTCTATTGAAGCTGATTGCTTATCTTTCTGTAAAAGTTCAAATGAAACTTGGATTATCTGGAAAGAAAGCTTGATTATGATTTCTACAATGGAATTGAGGAAAGGTCTTTAAGATCTGAATTTGGTACTTTTAGGTGTTTAGCATTAATTTCTTCTCACACAGGTGAAGTGTCTACAAAGACTATTCATTGAGATGATGCTGAAAGTGATGATGTGTATTCTATTCAAGAAACCTATGATTAACTTATGTATGAGCACTCACAGTTAAAAAAGACCATGATAAAGATTGACCATAGTCGGAAAAATAAAGATAAAGATTACTTGGAGCTTTCAAGTAATCTCTTGAATGTAACCTTGAAGGAGATAAAATCATTAAAGAGTTAAAATTTAGATTGGATAATCACATCAAGTCTATCTAATTTTTACTTCAAGGTAATGATCAATATTTGACTTGAATCGTGATCTCGAAAGGTCAATACGACATAAAGAATTGAAGAGATCGTCAATTTTGGTGGTTCTTAATGCTTCTTTAGATGAATTCAAAGATGTCGTTAAGTTAGGATGTGAAGTGTTTGTTCTCAAGAATGAGAAAACCTATTTTGAATCCTTGTTGGATGACAAAGAAGTTGAAATTAATGATCTCAAGCCTAAAAAGAGGTTGAGTTGAATGAAGTTAGACTTCTTAAATCTTGCTTGGTGAAAAGAGAAAAGATGGTTGAGTAAAGGGGGATTGTTAAAATCAGAGAAACTATTCAGAAGTTATCTTTTAGAGCTCAATGTCTTGATGAGGTATTGAAGATTGGAAAATCTCATGGTGATATAAGAGGTCTTGGTTGTGTTGATGAACGAGTTACTCCTTTTTCTCCCTCTCAATTTGTTCATACAATTTATATTGATCTTGGTCCTAATCATGTTAGTTCTTCTAAAGATATGAATATGGGTTGTGTTTTTGTCCCATTCTTCTAATGTTAAATCTAGAGACCTAAATGTGGGTGTGTTTTCTTCCATTTCTTTTGATGTTAGTTCTCATTAATTTCACTTTCCTTCTAATTCATTCTAAAGCTTACCAAAATTTATTGTCTCAAAAATGAAGCCTTGGTGTTACAAAGCTAGACTGTACAGTGTTAAGAGGAGTTCAAGAAAAAAATCCTTCTCCATTAGCATTGAAAAAGTCCAAAATGGCTTAGTTACCTTTGGAGATGGTAGCAAGGCAAAGATTTATAGGAAAGGCACTATAGGTGCACTTGTGATTTTAGAATTTAAAGATGTTGTTTTTGTTGATGAACATAAAGAAAACCTTATTAGAATTAGTCAAATATATGATGATAAGTATCTTGTAAAGTTTACTTATGAAAAGTGTATTGTGTTTGATAACTTTGTAAAAGTTGTTAAAGGCACCAGGTCAAGATATAATCATCATTATGTTGGTTCTTCCTCTTCTCTTCTCAGTAATAAAATCAATTTAAGCATCGAGGAGTTGTGGCATCAAATGCTAGGTAAGTTTTTGAGTTTGAGACCATTAGATCTTGCTAGATAGGAAAACAGAGTAAGAGTAAACATAAAAAGAATCAAAATTTGTCCACTTCAAGACTGTCTTAATCATTTCAATGAATCTTATAGGATTGATACAACTAGCATTAGTGGAAGAAAGCATATCATGGTTATGATTGATGACTTCTCCAGATATACTCAGGATATGTCCTTTAGTGAAAAGTTTGAAATTTTTAAAACTTCAAAACTTTGCATCAAGTTGCATAATGAAAAAAAGGTGAATCTATTTGTAATATTATAAGGATCATGAGTAACGAGAACTATGAGTTTAAGATTTTCTATGATGATTATAAGATTCAGCACAAGTTTTTAGAACCTAAAACTCCTTAACATAATGGTATAATGGAAAGAAAGAACACAATTGTTCTAAATATGGGAAGAGTTATGCTTGCTAGAAAAAATATAGTCAAGCATTTTGGGCTTTGGCTGAACTATGAGTTTAAGATTTTCTATGATGATTATAAGATTTAGCACAAGTTTTTAGAACCTAAGACTCCTTAACAGAATGGTATAATGGAAAGAAAGAACACAGTTGTTCTAAATATGAGAAGAGTTATGCTTGCTAGAAAAAAATATAGTCAGGCATTTTGGGCTTTGGCTAAACTATGAGTTTAAGATTTTCTATGATGATTATAAGATTCAACATAAGTTTTTAGAACCTAAGACTCCTTAACAGAATGGTATAATGGAAAGAAAGAACACAGTTGTTCTAAATATAGGAAGAGTTATGCTTGCTAGAAAAAATATAGCCAGGCATTTTGGGCTTTGGCTATGTGTTCACCTTGTTAAACCTTGAAAAAATGCTTCTTGAGGCATGATACTAGGCAATCTTCTTATGTACTTCTTCATGGCAATATACCTAACATCAAGCATCTCAGAGTTTTGGAAGCACTTGTTATATCCTTAGTGATAGAGATAATTTAGACAAGTTTGAAGCCAATAGTGAATTAGGAATCTTCTTGTGGTACTCTTTTAATAGTTATGCCTACATAGTCTATAACGAACTTCTTTCAGTTATGGAGTACATAAATGTAGTTATTGAGAGTTATGGAGCTTCTAAGATGGTTGAATATAAAGACAATGATATTTTGGAAAGTGGGGGAACAGTTGAAGCTAATACATCTGATAGTAATGTGCCCAGAAATATTACTACTAAAGAACTTTTAAAAGTTGTTAATGATGAATAGAAAGTCCAGTCTCTTCCAAAATGGACAAAGGGAGTTCATGCTAATGAAAACATAATTAGTGGTGTTGATGAATGTGTTAAAACTAGAAGAAAAGTCTAGAATACTTTGAATTACATGCTTTACCTTTACGATTCTTCCTAAGAATGTCAAAGAAGCTCTGGAAGACATACACTAGGTCAACTCTATATAGAAAGAGCTTAATTAGTTTAAAAGGAATGATGTGTGGTACTATAAGTTATGTTATTTTTTGTATTGACATTCCCTGTATAGAATACAGAGTCTGAATCATTTTATTTAGTGTATTGTTATCCTTTATGTACGATCAATTATTATCGATCATGGTAAATTATTATCAATTCAGTATTGCACACACTCACATAGTATTTATACTTTATATGTTTGCATGATACACACACCTACGGGGTTGAGAGCATATTGGTTGCATGTTTAGGTTGTGTATGTGCAATGACATCATTTTTATGTTTGTGATTATTTATGGAAAATTATATGGAAAAATTTCAAACAAAATGACTACTTTTTAAAGCTCATTGAAGTACTCATCGAAATGCTCACCGAGTGGTCAACGAGACAATCTATGAGCAATTATGACCATTATCCTTGTTGTGACATATCTTGGTTGAGGTGGTCAGTGAGTTACTCGAGAAGAGTCGTGGCAACTCAAGGGTTTTATATAAATACCCCCATTTTGTATTGTTTTGATTAATTAAAAATGTTAGAAAACTCTAATAGTTTACAAACTGAGGTTTTTAGTGAAAAATGTTTTCTAACTTTCGTATCAACAATATATATAAAAAGAAGAAGTTAATAATGATGTTTGGATCCCAAACAATAAATTGTGACCTTATTTTATTGACATGATTGATCTTAGGATAATATTATTTATAGATTTTTTTCTCTTGTTCCATAAACTATTGAACTTTTGATTCCCCTTTTACCTTTTCATTTGATTGAACCAACAAACCTAGTCATATTATAACCAAATGAAAGGCCCTTTGATTTTAAGGAATACTTTTGATGAGTGAAGATATAATTTTAAAGAAAAACTTATGGTATTTAATTCAACTCTAAAAAGAGTAATAATATTTTATAGGGAGGAATAATGTTCAAACTATCTTAAATTAAATGATTTGATTATTGCTAATTAATGCTACACCACATACATACTTTGAGCATGATTATTATATAGCATGATTATTATATAGTAGTTAGAGCAAATGGATGACTAGAAGCAATATATAACATTTATTAGAATTTAAAACAATAATATTACGAAGCCCCTAAGATAAAATGTCCTAAAACTTATTGTTTTAATTATGGGTGTTGATCTTGCTAGAGAACTAGTAAAAGAATGGGTGTATGAGAGTTTAATAAATGTTATTTTATACATATTTGTATATATAAATTCCTTTACATATATATATATATATATATATATAATTATTATAACGAGCTAAAATATATATTTTATATTTATTGAAAACATATTAGTTTTTTGAGATTTTTTATGATTTTTATTTGATAAGTGGATTAGTTGAAAAATAAAGTTGATGTATTTAGCAAACTATTGTAGCTTATCTCTCATTTTAACCATCACAACTTATCCCTTCTTTTGACAAGTGGTAATTTTTTAGATTATTTCAGCTTTGCGTACTTACATTCTTGTAATCCTTATCCCTTCGGTTACACATGGTGCATACTAATTCTCTCTCCACTAGAATACTAGCAATTCTATTTACATCATGATTTCGTTTTTCTCTTTTAAATATAAAATAATGTCCCATAAAAATAAATGTAGTATCAAAATCAAAGTAACAATTGCTTAAAAAGAACAAGTAGATCAAGAGCACATCTAAGGCAAACCTTTGAGAAGAAAAGATTGAAGATTGGAGAGTGGGGAATGGAGTTGCTTTGGCTTCATCATCTATAATTCCTAAGCTTTTCTTATTATTTCTTCTCTTCTTAAGTTTGCATTATTATAATGTTGATTCATTTATAATCCATGTCTATCTAAACTTCTAATGTGAGTATGGACAATTCTAACCTAAACTATGGTTTAATTAATTTAATGTCATGAATAGTTTTAATTTCAATTCTTGATTCTTGATTTGTTTGATTATATGTTTGAATGACATAGTTATACATATATAAATTAGAGAGATCAACTAGTTTATTACATTAATATGTTTATGTCTAGTCTAAGATATTAGTATGTAATTGCTAATATTCTTATACAAAAAGGTATCTTGTGTCAACTATCATAAGTAGGATTAAATGCATTCGCTAAAGGTTAAACAATTGTTATAATATTACCTAATTTAGCTATCACTTTTTAGATCCGAATGTAATGAATGAATTATATCTAGGAAGGTTCTTGAAGGTTGTTCATAGTTTTGGTTGATTTATGATGGTATTCTAAATCAATTATAAAATAAAAAATGTGTAAAATCATAAGTGGATTTAAATTTCTAAAACTAAAATTAAGAACTCAAGAATGATTTTAAATTATAAAAAAAATTTAAAACTTAATAAATTAATTTACATTCATGACAAATTTAAGAAAATTGTAAGATAGTGATGAGGAAAATCACATAATCATAATTATTTTATAGCTTTATGTTATTTTTCTAAAAAATAATTCAAAACCTCTATTTGCTTATTCAATTAACTCATTAATATACTAATAAGTAGTAGAGAAAATTGTCCCCAATCCTCGTAGGTACAACAACTCTAGTTCTTAAATTTATTTATCACTTGTGCATGATTATGTATACTCACTGTCACTCCTTAAGCTTTTCATAAGTTTTCTTGCAATCTTCATCAAATATGAAGGGAGTATCTTTTTATAACAGTTTGCACATTGGTCTTGCCATCTTTGAAAAGTCCTTGATGAACATCTTGAGAAAATCAGCGTGATCAAGAAAAGAACAAACCTTCTTCACAACAATGTGAGATGATAAGCTGCTTACAATATCAATTTTAACTTTATATACTTCTATGCCTTTAGAGGAGATTATATGTCCTAAGACAATCCCTTGATTTACTATAAAATAACACTTTTTAAAATTTAAAATTAGATTAATCTCTATACATCTTTGAAGGATAAGTGTTAGATTATATAAACATAGGTAAAAAGGGTCACCATACTGGAAAAATTTCATTGATACTCCTAAGGTTTCAGCTTTCTTCGTCAATGCCATCAACGTCTTAAAAATAATTTACAATATCCCCAATATTTATTGAATCTCTTAATTAATAACTAGCGTTAGTAACTATGTAATTAGTTCCACAATTGTTTTAAAAGAAACTGACACAATGCCAATTTATTGAATTAAAAAATAATTTTGAGTATGGCTTTCTCTCTAATTAAATCTACTAGTATATCTTTCATTGTTCCTCATTTTTATTCATTTGTAGAGTTTTGAATAACCATGACCACGAGGCTCGCCTTCTCTCTATACTTTAAAGGAGCAAGGACTCAATGTTGAACCTTATGGCTTTTAAATTAATTTGATAGTTGGGATTTAAAGTTTAGAAAAAAGTTAATTCCAAATCTCTCTTTTGGCGTTTGTGATCCTCTTGTTTTCACATTCCATGGTATTCTTATAACTTAATTTGCAGTCACCCTAATACAAGGATCTATATACACAAATTGTCTCGGTAGGTAGGAACATATGATTAAGAAAATCACTCATTGTGGTCAGTATCCTTAAAAATCCATAACACATACTTATTTTAGAAAGAAAAAAAGTCCTAATAGTATTATTCTCCACCAAATTGTCTCGGTAGATGTGCAAAGGTAAAAAAAAGAAAAGAAAAATAATCTAGTACCAGAACCGGCCTTAATACCTGAAAGAACCAATAACAATGAAAGTTGAGCTTGAACCATTGAAGAATAACCTACTGATGACCCACATCTTTGAGCTTGAGCAATGCAACATATGTAATGGTGGTTGATTAGATTGATGAGCTTGTGGTTAAAGACTAGATTGGCTTTGGCTCGTGGTTAGAGACTAGATTGGCTTTGAAGCTCAAAAGGGGATCCAAGTCCCTATTCTTCATCCTCCATTCCCTTTATTTTTCTCCCTTTAGCCTTAACTATGCACTTTTTCCCTATACTTCCGATATAGGAATTTGAGTCATAACAGGGAACGGAGCAGGAGCAGGAGTAGGAGAAGGGACAAGAGTCAGAGTAGGAACTTATTTGGGCGATGGAGACACCGGAGGCACAAACCTTTTTATTTTTACTGTTCTCTTCCTATTTTTCTTTTTTCTTCTTCTAAATAAAAATTGATTTTTAAATTTTCTTTAATAACCTTACACCTAAAATTACACTTTTACACCTTAAAATTAATGTTTTTTTAACTCAGTTAACTCAGTTAAACTATGATGGCATTTGTATATTTTTGAAAAGGTTAGGGGTATTACTGAATAAAGTTAAAACCTTAGGGATATTACCATAAACTTTTCTATAAAAATCTTTATAATATTCTTTATGGTATTCTAATATATTTACCGTACACCTTTGAAAGATGTGTCATTGTAGAGATCGAGTGACATTTTTTGAAAAGTAAAGATCTTGAAGGATAGATGAAAGTAGTTTTCTCTTATCTTCAAGTACTATAAAAATTTGGTTCTAACCTAAATAATCATTAAGAAAACAATAAAAAACGTGATTTACTAACCTTTTTATAATTTCGTTGATGAAGGGTAAATGACAATGATTTTTCCTAGTGTTCGTGTTGACCTTCCTACAGTTTATGCATACTTTCCAACCTATTTGGATTCTTATTGACACAAAATCATTCTCGTTATTTTTAACTGTTGTTATTCTAGATTTCTTTGGTACCGTTTACACTAAAATTACTCATTTATTGTCAAAGAAAGGGTAGATGACCCTTTCTTTCTTTACTACTATTATTTGAGGATTTAGCTGGCATTGTGTCTCTCTTTTACTTTAGCTTCATCCTTAAGTAGTATCTTGTGCATACATATGTAGGGATTTATTCCTTTAATATCATCAATGTTTCATCTTATGGTGATATTGTGATCTCTCAAGACCCTGAGAAGCTTGTCCCCTTATTCATGAGACAATTGGCTAGCAATGATGACTGATAATATGTCATTGTCTTTCAAATATGTATGTTTCAAGTGTGATGGGAGAGGTTTTAATTTCAATATGGGTGCCTATACAACAGAGGGTAACATCTTTTCATTGTTAATGGGTAAAGAAATAAAACTTAGATTATACCTTTGTTGCATTTTGGAAAGAGATTCCGAAAATGCCATTGTAGTTTCCATGTTTTCACAAAGTTGTATTGTACTAGTAAGCCTTCTTGGATTTTCAAAATCTAAGCTATATGTCAAGGCTATTTGTAAGGTGTCTTCCTATTCAAGCTTAAATACCTACTCCACACAAGAGGCTACAAAGTCAGTATAATAGCAAGTATTCATATGATTTGGGTACCTCATTACTACAAAGATATTACTACAAAGATATTGAAGCGTATAGACTCTCTATTGAATTCTATGGTTAATGTCTCACTATGGACATCAACTTTTGTGAGATAAGTTTTCATGAATGGTCTTCCCAACAAAATGAGGGGTAGATATACTGTTAGTCTCATCTTGCATGTTAAGAACATAATAGCTAGCAGAGAATAATATCTTATTGACTCGTAACAATACATCCTTAAAGACACCCTTTCGATATGCATTGGATTGTTAGCTAACTATATAATAACAATAGTGTATTTGAGCGAACCAATGTTAAGAAAAGCATTTATAGGATAAGGTATAACATTAATGGATGCTCCAAAATCTAACATGACTATTTCAAACCTAGTGGTTCTTATAGGGCATAGAATAGTAAAGCAACCAGGACTGTTACACTTAGGAGGAAATTTTCTTTGTAATACAGTTGACACATTATCTCCTAGATTAACTACATTATTACCTTTTAACTTTTGTTAGTAGTGAAAAGTTCCTTATGGAACTTTGCATACCTTGGCACTTGTCTTATAGTATCCAACAAGGGGATGTTAACTTGCACTTTTTGAAAGGTTTCTAAAATCTCTTGCTTATGTTCTTCCTCCTTTGATTTAGCAAACCTGTTAGGAAAAGATAACATTGAAGCATCATTATACATATGGGGTTTACGAATTACTTGAGATGATGCGATGTTTTCTGATGGAGCAGTTGATCCTTTTTCTAACTCTTGTTGTGTTGGAATCTTCTTAGAGTTTGTCAATGTTGGACCTTTAGAGAGCTCTTCTAATTGCTTTCCACTTTTTAAAGTAATTGCATTGGAATATTATCTGGGAATTACCACAATTTGGAATGGAAGTTTCTTGAGTGTCTAACCTTCTAACAATTGTGGCTAGTTAACCTATTTTATTTTTAAGGTTCATCACTGAAGCTTGGGTATCTATGATAGATTGTTGAGTGTTTTTCATGAAAGGATCTCTTGCATACATATAGCAGTGTTAGTAACCATAATATTTACCAAGTCTTCCATAGTCTTACCTTGATGTTGCTATGGTGGTTGGGGTCTTGGTTGGTATTGTTGTTTTGGCCTAGTATTAAGGAATCCAGATGGATATAGGGATCACATGTTTGATTATCATATACATAGCTAAAATTTAGGTGATCCCTTCATCTAGGGTTATATGTATTGTTGTAGGGATCATACCTAAGCCTCTATTCTAAAAAACCACCAATAACATTGGCTTGTTCTCCTTGAAGAGTGGGACATATATCAGTAGGTTGTCCCATTGTAAAGCATATGCCACATGTTTTCACCTATCCTAGAGCTAGTTGTTGTACCAAAGTAGTTAGACTACATATTTGTTGCCAAAGATGGGAGTTAGTGTTTACCTTTTTCACCTTACCATATGAATCAAATAGGGTGCCAAACTATTGAGAATTTGTAACCATAGTTGCAATCAAGGTCCATATTTCAGTTGGTATTTTATTTATAATGCCATCCACTTGTTGCATCAATCATGTTTCTCTCTGTGGCGTTAAAACTTCGTAGAAGTTACTAGTTTATTTGGTGTTGTGGGAAGCTAGCACATAACCTTTTGAAACTCTCCCAATATGAATAGAGTATTTCCCTATTACATTGTATAATTCCAAATTTTTTTCCTTATTGTTGTGGCTTTGGAAATGGGAAGTACCTTTCCATATATTGTCTTTTCATCTCATTATAGGTGATAATGCATCCAACGGATAGATAATATTACCATTCCTTAACACCATCCACCAAAAGGAAGGGAAAAACTCTAAGTTTGACTTGTTCTTAAGTAAACCCTATTGTTTTCATGCTAGAGCACACAATATGGAATTATTTCAAATTCTTGTTTGGGTCTTTTCTAGCTATAAAGCCATGAAAATATTTGGTCTAGACATGTTCAAAACCTACCTCCAAGTTAGAATATATTATGCATATGAGTTGCTACTCTTAGGCAGGTGTATCTAATTGTTTTAAAGTTGGATCAACAATTGATAGGTTGTCTTCTTGGGTTTGAGTCACCTGAAGAAGTGGATTTAGTTGTCTTTTCTTGTAGTGGATCTAGTGATCCTTTTGATCTCAAGTTGTATGAATGTTTGTGTTGCATTCAGTATATTTTTTTTAGAATTAAGAACATAGAAAAATTAGTAAACTAAATCAGAAATATTTAAAAGTAAAAGTAAAAATAAAACTAATAATTAATGATAAAATTATAAAGTTAATCCCAAACTATGGTGTCAAAAACTTTACATGATTGAGAACACATAAGTATATATGATCATGTACAAGTGATAAATAATTTTAATAACTAGGATTTTCATACCCACGAAGGTTGGTGATTATTTCTACTATTACTTATTAGTTGGTTAGTGGATTACTTAAAATTAGTAAATTGAGGTTTTGAATTGTTTTATGAAAAATAACATAAAATAATACAATAAGTTGGAAAATAATTATGAAAGATATGTGATTATGGGATTGTCATCACCACTAGCATACAATTTTATTAACCTAAAAGTTTGTTTATTTAGTTATAGATATAATTATCTAATAAGCGAAATATTGGTGGAAGTGTGACAAATTAAAATTTCACAAAAACGATCATACATGAAATCACGTATAAATAAAGTAATGCAAAAATATAAAGATTAACATAGGAGATTTTTAGATGGAAACAAATTTGGCAATACCAAAGACTTAAGAGGAAAACCAATGGTTCACTAGATCATCTAACTATCCATTATGAAAAATAAGTATCCAGTTACAAGGCTAAGACTCAAACTACCCATGTAGGTAATGCCCCCACGTAACCTACTTACAAGCTATTGCTTTCATCACAGTCTTTACAAGAAAGACGTTTGGATCTGGACCAGATGTTTGACAAACTCAAGTCTCACTAGTGAATCAAACCCACACCACTACCACCTAAAAAGTTAGCACATAAACACAAGTGCAATTGTGTGTTCAGTCAAGGTTAGCTCATTCTCTAGAATCTCACAAAATCAATCATAAACTTCATGCATAACATACATATGTGTCCAGTGAGCATGTGAGTAGGATCATGTCAACATTGATCACTAGAAGTGAAAAATATAAAAATGCACAAGTCAAAATATTCACTTTTATAATGTATAACTAATTAAAATAAATATGAATGGAGTATATAATGATCATGTCAATGTTAAAGCATGTCTACTTCCCTTTTTTTAAACTAAAGAAATATCAATAAAAATAAAAATAGAAACAAACAAACAAAATAAAGATGCTCACCTAGGGTCAATTAAGTACTTAAACAAAAATATCTAGGTAAAACAATAAAAAATGATGGCTAGGTGACCAGAAAGGGATAATATTTCCTAACCCAAACTTTCTTGAATTTTGGTTTCTTTATATCTTTGGGTTGGAAATCAACTAGCTTAGTTGTAATTGGCATAGTTTTGGATTTACCTTTAGATTATTCATTCATCCTAAATGAAGATGCAACATGGATGGTAGGATAATGATAATTAGTCCTAGAATCAAATGCATTGAATTTCAATTGTCACTTTGAGCCAACAACTTCATGCTTTCTAGTAGGATTTTTGAACATGTTACCATAACTTATATTTATCTTAGAATATGATACAACCTGCATAGATGGATGATGGTTATGAGTCCTACTATATGAATCATGGAAAGTATTATTACATCTAAGAGCATTTATGAAAATATACACTTGGGCCTAAACCTTTGTCATTGTCATATTCTTCTACCACGATGATGAAAGAAATGCACAAACTTAATAGATTCTTCAATCATATGTTGAAGGAGTGAAGCTCTCATCATTATAACCAATGTCATGTGTATCATGTGATGAGGACAAATTTGAAGGTTTGACAGACATGCAATCGTATGTAAATAATGTAATGTAAAAATATAAAGATTAACACAAGATATTTTTAGGTGAAAATAACTTAGGTCATACTAATGACCTAATAGGAAAACCACTGGTCCACCAGACCCACTAACTATCCATTATGAAAAATAAGTGTCCAGTTACAGGGTTGGGACATAAACTACCCACCCAGATACTACCCTAATTAATCTACTTACAAGCCAATGATTTCATTATAATCTATACAAGAAAGGCATTCGGATCTTGACCAATGTTTTATCAAACTTGATTCCCATGAGTTAATAGAACTTGTACCAATTTCACCTAAAAAGTTAGCATATAAACACAAGTGCAAAGGTGTGTCCTAGAGTAGATTCAATAATGAACATCCCTAACTAGTTGAATTAAACAATATATCAAATAAGTTGAAAACAACTAGTAACTCTAGAGCAATTAGTTAAAAGCATCATAACATAATTATTTTTGTAGGCTTGTTAATATATCAAACACAACTTCAAATATTTGATAAATTAACTTAATGAAAAAGCATACTTGAAAACTTTTAGCAAAATAAAAGAGAGACTAAAAGATGAAGAGAGTAAATACAGTTAAGCTCTTGGGTGGTTAATTTCAATTGTATACTTAGATTTATATTTATAGAATATTTTGAAGCACTTTCGAACAAAGTAAAATTACCAACTTGTCTATAAAATCAGTTAAATTATTTTTAAGGATAAAAGACAATATAGTAAAAGGTCAATCCAATTCATATTAAAAATATGTTTTAAAATCAAGCTCTGACCATTCGATCGATTTAATCAAGTTCTCGATCAATCTAGTAGATAGTTCTATCGATTGATTGTCCTCTCAATCGACCCAGTGTATCAATTACTTAATTTAAAAAAAAGGATCAATCTAATCATTGATCTTGATCGATTGAGTATTATTTTCTCGATCGATCTAGTTATATAAATAATTAATTCAATAGGTAATATAGCTTGATCAATCTAGTCAATACTCGATCGATCAAGTAGCCTATTTTCATATTTTTCTTATGTGTCTAATATGCAATCTAACATATATGGGAACAAAGATATACTTGAGACGTGATCATTAAGGCTAAATAGTTTCTTCAGCTTGAGAACAATTCTTCTAAGACACACCTAGAAACTAAAATTACAATTATATGTTTTGTTCACGAATATCATCTTCACTCACTTAAACCTTACATAACCATATTATGAATATAAATTAATTTCTTAAGTTCTAAGTTATTTTCATAATTTATAACTACTCTTGAGCTCTTAAGTTTAACTTTAAAAATCTAGATTTGCTTAAGACTTCCCATATTTTCTTAATGTGTAATTGATTAAAGGTCTTCTTATTAACTAAACCTAAATCCTAAAGAAACTAGAGTATGATTACTAGATTTTAATCATTCATTGCATTAAGATCTAAAAAGATGATGAATGTAAATTAGTTTCTTAAGTTATAATTTAAAGCTACCTTTGAGTTCTTAACTTTAATTTTAAAAATTTAGGTATGTTTAAGACTTCCTATATTTTTTTACAGTGTAATTGATTAAAGGCCCACTTATTAACTAACTTAAATCCTGAAAAAAAAATATGTATGCTTACTAGATTTAATTCATTCATTGCATTAAGATCTAAAGAAGTGATAATTGAACTAGGCAATATTATAGTAATCGTTTAACCCTTAATGTAAGTATTCATTCTTACTTGTGAAAACAGTCTCAAGGTACCACTTCAAATAAGAATATTGAAAATTATGTACTAAAATCTTTGACTAGATACAAAAATATTCATGCAATAAACTAGTTAATCACTTTAATTCATACATGCATAGTCATGGCATACAAACTTAGAATTAAACACATTAAGAATCAAGAATTGAAATTAAAATTATTCAGGACATTCAATTATTTAAACCATACTCTAAGGTTTAGAATTGCCCATAATCACATTAGAATTTTTTCTAGAATGAATGAACAATGTAATCATGGAAACTAAGAAGAGAAGAAATAATAAGAAAAGTTTAGGAATTGTAGATGATGAAGCCAAAATAAACTAATGAACGATATCCCTAGGTGTGCTCCTAATCTCTCTTGTTTCTTGTAGCAAAAATGTCTCTTTAGTAAGTCGTTGGGCTCTTTTTATAGTGTATTTTTGAGCTTAATTTGATTAGGATTAGACTAATATTGATCTAATGGCTATATTAGAAGTTGGTGCTAAAAATCACTAAATTTATATGTTGATTGGATTTCCCGATCGATCAAGACCCTTTCTCAATCAATTTATAAGATATTGTCATTCTTGCCCTACATACCTGATCGAACAACTACTTCATTCCAAATTTCCTTCCCAGGGCAATCGATCGATCTCAATTGAAGCAAGATTGATTGAGTCCCCTGATTATAATCCTAGCACATTTTTTTCTCTTTTTTCTGTATAACATAGAATAAAAACATAAAATGCATGGAGAACAATAATTCATTATAAATATTTGGAAATTTATGGACAATTATTTGTATAAAATGACACTGATCAAGCCTCCTAAGGTAGCTAAAAATGAAGAGAAAGGTTCTTTTTTCACTAAATGGGAAAAGTAATCCCAATCCATTGATAACATCATTGGTGATGTTGAGGGAGATACAAAGTGTTAGTGTCAAATTTAGGAACCTTTTAATTACATATGCTACACTTCTACTATCCCCTTTAAGAATGTTAAATAAGCCTTGTAGGATATATACTGGATCAACTCCATGTAAGATGAGCTTGATTAATTTTAGAAGAATGAAGTTTGGTATCTTGTACCAGGATCAATAAAGAAGCATGTAATTGGAATAAGGTTGATGTTTTTTTTTCAAAAATCAAGTCAAGCTTGGTTTCTTAAAGGTTATACTCAAATAGAGGGAATTGACTTTGCAGAAATGTTTGCTCATGTTACCCATCTTGGTTCAATCAAGTTGTTAATTGATTTGGATTTTTATTTTAGGTTTAAGTTATACCAAATGGTGGTAAACTTCAATGGTGAAATCAAAGAGGAAGTGCATGTTGAACAACCAAAATGTTTTGAAGGTCATCATTTTCCCAATCAAGTAATGCAATTGAGGATTGTACAACTTAAGATAAGCCCCTCGTGTGTGGTATAAATGTGTGGACATTTTTATTTTCAAAAATGGTTTTCAAAGAGGTGGAGGTGATAAAATGGTCTTTGTTTAGAGAGATAAAAGAGAAGTTATGATCACTCAATGTATATTGATGACATCATCTTTGGGTCCGCATAAAATGATTTGGCTTAGGATTTTGCATTGACTATGCAGAATAAGTTGGAAATGAGCTTAGTTGGAGAATTGAATTTTATAAGGTTTATGAGTGTTGGCATTATTCATGAACAAAACAATTAAGTATAAACTAGTTTCTAGGCATGTTATCATGTTCTATTCAAATCCAAAGAAATGACTGAGCTTCAAATTGATGTATTTCAATTATACACTTATTCCCTCACATATTTAGAATTGGATTAATTCACACATGAATACATTGTATAATTGTTACTCGATTGATCAAGGATAAGTTGATCAATCAAAGCACTAGATCCATCAATGATCGATCAAGTTCAATCTAGGTGCTCTAGGGTTGCAATTTATAAAGGTTGATTGAGTGAGGTTTAGTTTGATCAATCAAGGTTCTAGATTGATTTATGATTAATCATGTTAAATCTAGGTCCTCTTGGGTTGTAATTGTTTGGGACTAAATTGGTTGATCGATAGAGATGATAGATCGATTGATGATTGATTGAGTTGAATCTAGGCTCTCTAGGGTTATGGCTAATCATTGTTGGATCAATCATTTGACTTATATTTTTGATCAATCAAGACTATTTTAGATCAATTGAGCGTGTAACTTTTGAGTTTAAAATCACTTTCTTAACTCAAGCCAATTGTGTTAATTACCAAATTGCGTATCTAAATTTGATAAATGATTTAAAAATCTGCATATCAACTTTCAGATTTTTAAAACTAATACTAAAAATATATCTTAAATATATTTTTAATTAGTAGTTCTTGTAGAAATATTTGAAATAGAGTTTTCACTCAAAATAATCAATTGAAATAAATCAAAGATTTAAGAGCATTACTTTAAATTAGATTCAGAAAATTAAATTCTAAATCTTACTCTATTTTATTATGAAAAGAAATTCGTCAATATATTTTTCTTTTACAAACATCGTTTAAATCTTGATGAAGAAATAAAACTTAATTCATTTTATAAAAAATGTTTACCCACTTTAATATTTCACAAGCTCAACAACATTAATAATATCCCATAGTATTTTAAACCAAACATGCTTTATTCAATAAATGATTAGTAAATTAAATATAGCCTTTAAAGCAACACATAAAGTTAATGTAAAAATAATACGTTTAATTTATACCTCAAAGGTTACAAAACTTCCGTATCATTTTTTCTTTTTGAAAAACCTCAAAGCAAAATTGTCAACACTGTTTATTGAATCAACATGAAAACTTCTACATAAACTATGATGAATGAAAACTTCTACATAAACTATATTTAACTCTCAAATTGAGAGAATAAATTTAAAACTATAAAAAGAAAGAAAAAAAACTAGAGAGAAACTAAGAAATCAGCTAGAATATGTTGAGGTATGTGGGATGATTTATAATGGGTAGTTATCATAGGTGTGAAAAATGTTGCAAATAGGAGAAACTATGGATCAAAAAGTTGGGCATCATGGCATGATTTTTTGGCTCTGTGGCATGAACTAGCTTATACATGTTTTTATATAGGATTCGATTGCCTTGTACCGCTATATGGTAAAAGTGCACCACAGTAGGCGTATTGCTACGCTTCTAGAAATTCACTTGTATTTCACCCTTTTACATTGGTTTGGAACATATGTAAAGGTTACATATGTTAGTATTTTTTGATTCAATGTTGCAATGGAATACTTTCAGGTACTATTCTATGAGTGTTGATCAGTTGAATCATTTTGAAGCTAAAAATATTTAAAAAATAAAAAAATATACCTATGATTTAAAAAATATAGATTTGCATGAAAGATGATAAAACTATGCAACTATGAATCTATTTTATCATTTAAAGTGCATAAAATCAAGTTATATTAAGTGCTTTTAAGCACTCATCAATATGCCTAATTATTTTTATGATATTATGCTTTTGACTATTATTCTTGGGTTTGCCAGTTGATTTCATTTATCTTATTTATGTTCTTGAATCTTCTAGCTAGGATTTTTCATTGTTATATTTGATCTAGTACACAACTTGGACTTGTGCTATTTGTGCTAACTTTTTAGGTGCTCATTGAATGAGCTCATTTGCTTGTGGGACTTATGGATCCAACATCTACCTTATGGAGGAACATGCTTTGTAATTAAACTTTGATTTTCATAATGGATAATTAGGTAGTCTGTTGGACTAGTGGTTTCCTTTTTAGTTCAATGTTATGGCTTTGGTTGTTTTTACTTAAAATATCATGCATCATATTTATATTTATTTCCGCATTCTATTATTTATACACGATTTCTTGTCTAGCTTCTTAATAGTTTTTAATTAGTCATAATTAGTAAATCTATATATTCACCCCCTCTAGGTTAATTAAATCCATAACTTAAACTTCCAATTGGAGTCAGAGTGATCATTATATATACTTAATGTTGTTTAGGATCTTATTATGGATCATTTGAGAGAATGTTCTTGTACAAGTGATGTACAAAAACTTAATAGTCACATTTTGTATTTATAAAAAAGCTCAAAAGTACACGAATCACTTATAGTAAGTGATAAGTATACTCCTAAGATCGTCTCTCAAAGAATTGCATTGATTTTAAAAATTTATATTAATTTTCTTAGTTAAGAAAAAAAAATCCTAAACACTATAACAATTTGTTAGTGGATGAATGAAATCATAAGGTCTAAATTAAATTATATCTAAAAAAGAAAATATATTAAAGCGATAAAATTAACAATTGTCAAACCTAGGATGATAGATGTATATGAGATTTTAGCGAGCATAAATCTTCATTGACATTAAAAAATAAATAATTTAAATATAAGTTAAATTTACTTATTTAATTTTTTTTAAATAAAAATCCCTATAGTTATGGCGAGTTTCCAATAATAATACATTAATCAAATTTTCCTTAGTTGAGGTCAAAATTGATTAATTGGTAAATTAAAAATATATATATACCAAAATTTTAAATTAATTGATAACTTCCCTTTGTTGGGCTTGAGATTAAAAATTGATAAACCTAAGGTAGATATATTCTTTAATTATAAATAAAGATTTGGTCCATCTTTAATTTATAATTAAATTTATTTTTCAACTATCTAAATTAATATAAATTAAAGATGATGCATATAATGCTTAATTCTAAAATGTTTTCTTTAACCATAAATCAAGACTTGGTTTATCATTAATTTATGATTAAAGATTGTAAATAAAAAATAAATCTAAACTTTTATTTATTTCTATCAAAAAATCATTCTTCCGATCATTGTAAATAGAGACTAAAATTCCATATATATATTTAGTCAAGTATAGTTATTAGAAAAAGTCAATCTAACTATGAAATATATTAAATTACAAAGAGAAATATAAATCATAACAAAAAAATTACCCCTTCTTGGTAAAAGCGATTCCAGATCTTTGAATAAGTTATTATACTTTCTTCAAATCCTTGGATCTTCTTTATAACTGAGGGTTTTATTTCTATATCTATACATAGTGATGGAACAACTAACCTAAAAACTAATCTAAAACTATTCTTACGGTTGCTAAAAAGTATATTATGAAAGCTTCTAAAAACTAGAGGCATAACTTTATATTTATGTGGAAAGGTGAGAACAAAGGGCTTTGGGACAGTTTATTATTCATGCGTTACAGCCTAATTATCACCATGTAGTGGCCCAAGTCTCATAATTCTTTGCCAAAGGTTAACCCAAATAGGATGCAATGAGGCCTAGTGTTTCCACGTCACGGTACATGACAAACTGCATGAATATTGATTTTAAACAGTAAGGAGTGTACCAAGACCCATTGTATTCCATATTGTTGCCCGTGATGCTTCACTTCACTTTCTTGTTTATCCCCTTACAAACAGGTAGGACTTATATGTAATCCTTACATGTATTTTTCTTAATCTTCTAAGTGCAAATGAGTGTTTTAGTGATGATTCTTCATTTGTTGATCATTTTATCAAATTGAAGCTAAAAATACATGAACAACAATAGAGAATACCCATAATTTTTAACACATTGATTTTTTTAAATAAAAATAAAATAATGTATATTTAAATAATAAATCATGAAATATTAGTGCTCTTTTGGCACTCATCATAACCCCAAACTAGCTTCTTACTAACCTCTAGAAAGAAAAGTGATAAAAAAACAAAAATAAATAAAATAAATTAAATTATCCAAAATCATTTCTGTAGATTGACATGGTTGTATTTAATATATGCAATAAACCTTTAAACAATTAGGTTACTCTAGTGGATGAATTCATGTCTCGATGGGGTTTTCAGTGATGATACCCATAAACATCCTACAATTTAAAAATGAAAAATAAAATGAATAAAAAAATAAAACCAAGCTATAAAAAACAAAATAAAAAGAAATAAAAAATAAAAATAACAGAATAAAAATTAAAATAAAAAAAATTCTCATGCCTTAGTTTATTTTCAGTTCATAATCAAAGTTTTTAGTATAAGTTATTTCAATATCCCAAAGATTCACAGATTATTGAACATATTAGTACAAATAAAAAATTCTCATGCCTTAGTTTGATTCACCCAATCCTAGTGTTAGGAATTCAAAATCACTTTGACTCTAATCCTCACAAGTTATACTCTCATATTACACTGATCCTATGAGTTCAAGCACTCAACGAAGATATATGCGAATAGAAGTTAGTAAAGAAATGAGATAAAATGTTCGCATCTAATTAAACAAGAAAAGGCTCAAATGTGGTTTAATATTGATCTCATGAAATGAATCTAATATTAGGACTGATGAATATATCACATAACAATTTCATGTATCAATTAAAATCGTTAAGTAAAAATTTTAAGTATGTGCCGCAAGATGAATGAAAATGCATTAACTTCAAGAAGATTATTTTTTATTTCTTTTGTAATTGCACTCTCACAACTTTGAAGAACTTTAGGTCATTGTATTTTGTTATACTACTTTTTTATATTCTCTCTTTTATTTTATATTCGTTTTTTTAGAGAGGGGACCCACATGCGCGTATATATATATATATATTGATAAGTGAATATTTTGGCTCTTTTATTGGTTTAAAGAACCCCATATAAGTATTTTTTTACTAGAAGTCAAGCATGAATGAATATAGATACACACTTTAATTTCTGCTTGAAACATTTAATCTAAGCAATGAAATTAAGTACATGATACTTTGTAAGATAGTAAAACTCTTAACATTCCTTGCAAATCCTATAGAGATCATCTAACAATATGAAATAATAAGAAAAGTGTTTAAAGGAGTAGAAAAGTATTATCACTCAGAATTGAACGATATAGGATCAAAAATATTGTCACATGATAGTCTCCATGATTTGATTCCTAAACACTAATTTTAGGTTTATCTCAATCTCAACATTCAAGTATGAAACACAAATTATGACTAAAAAATAATTCTTGCAATAATGCATGAACTTATTTAAGAAATAAAATAAACAAAGCCAAGACTCAATCATTCACTTTAAATTAACTAAAAGTATGATAATTTTACAAAATTTTAATAATGGACCTAAATATTCCTAAACAACTAGATAAACTAAACAAATGCAAATATAAACACATGTTTAATAAAAAATTTAAAAAAATGCTTAATTTCATGTGTACATTTTATTTCATCCCCAAACTAGAATCTACATTATCCTCAATGTATCAAATACAAAAAAAGATAAAGAAGAAAATAAAAGAGAAGTTACCCATTTACCACTCAATGTGATCCATCCATCATCTAGCTCAATAATATCACATAGACAGAATGCTATTTACTTTTCATAAATCACATCTTAACAAACAATTATAAGTTTAACACTTTTAAATAAAATAAACATGGGTTCACATTAATAGAAAATAAAATAAATTTAAACTATAAGATTTATGTGAGTGTTGGCGATATTCATGAACAAAATATACAAATGTTATTTTAGTTTTTAGGTGTGTCTTCCAAGAATATTTTCAAGCTAAAGAAACTATTAGTGTGACCAATGTTGTTTCTACCAAAAAATCTCGTGTGTTGATCTTTATTTTCCATATTACTTTATTTACACGTGATTGCATTCTTGCCATTCTATAAGATTTTAATTTTTAATACTTCTGCTAATCTTCTATTCACTTACTAATTAGATAGTAAGATCCATAACTAAATAAAATAACTTTCAACCTCTAAATTGGGTCAAGTTTTTGGCAATAGTGATAGAAAGAGATACCCACCTCAATAATGAACCCAAGTAGCTAACATCATCCCAAGAATACATTACTATAACTTATCCAAACCCGAGAACACAATTTTGCTCACACAATTATAACTCACTACTACCAAACAATCAATCAAGGTAAAAGTGAACCAAACTTAGAAAACAAGATTTCAATTTAACAAAGCTTCACTACAATTATAACTCACTACTACCAAATAATCAATCAAGGTAAAAGTGAACCAAACTTAGAAAACAAGATTTTAATTTAACAAAGCTTCACTACAATTTTTCTAACTACCAAACCAATAAAAAGGGATATTTATAGAAAATTTCTTAGCTTCCTAGGGCCTACCCAACCCATTTATCGACCCAAATTCCATGTATAGTAAGGGTAAAATCCATTACACCCTTCCTAACTAGAGTTGGGGAGGGATTGGAGAGTTAGGTCAGTGAGCCCTCTAAAAAAGGTTTTTTTCTTCGTTCCAAAAAGTTTGAAGTAATTTTTCATAAATACTTGCAAGTTAAATGAAACAAAATCCCAAACAACATGACCTAGCATGTATATTATGAAAACCAAATCCCCTTATGATAACTGTACGTTTTACAGTTATTTTTTCCAATTTATTAATTAGAATTGATATGTTCTAATATTTTTAATTAATTTTAACTTCTTAAATTAATATTTACTGTTATTTTTTAAGGAATATATTTTTAGAGAAAATTAAAGAATTTTAAGTGAAAAAAGACTTAATTGCAATTAATAAGAGTTGAAAATATAATTTGAATTAAATTAGAGGGCTAAAATACAATTAACAAAATTTTTCTTTTCTACACAGGAAAGAAGACCACGCGCATCTATGCTCAACGTGCCTCATGCACCATCAGATTATAAATCAACGGTGATGATCAGGTGAGTGAGATGCACGCACTACATAGGCAAGTGTACACGTTTCCCAGATGGAACACTGCTCAGCGCGTAGAGTAGGATTCACCTGGCCGCGCAGGCCGGCGTGCAGGGTAGGACCCACCTGTCTATGCCAATAACTTCCTGTACGCATGTCTTCATCACTCACCGTCAGATCAAAATTTGGACGGCTCGGATTGTGCGTGAGCCCCACGCTCCACGCGAGTGGATTCCAGTTGTCGTGCACCGTTCAGCGTGTAATGTTCTCGTGCGATGCGATTCACATTATGTATGTGTGCCCTCTCATCATAACGAATAAAAAGCTACCATGTGTTACATTATTCTTCCATCCAATCAGATTTTGACACATGGCGTGTGTTTTGTGAAATAAAAACACAGGAAATGGCACACGCTGTTTAGCCTAGATTTCCACACGTTTCTAAAAAAAATATATTTTCGATGTAATATTCTATCTCCCACGCGTGTCTAAAAAATATTTTATGATGTATTTTTTTAGAGAGTTGAAGCTATACATATGTGCTCATGGGGTTGGACGGGAGTTAGACTGTGGAACACGCAGAAGCCATTTTTGGGTTTTGTTGTGGTTCTGCGTAGGATTAAATTAGCCAGCAGAGATGAAACATTTTTAATTTCTTTTTGTTGTTCTTCATCTAATATTCCTTAAATGTTTTAATATTTTCGTTTTGTAATTTTAATTTTGTTATGAAGTAATTTAATTTTTCTAGGGTTGCAATGTAACTTTTATTATGAAGCTTGGATTTAATTATTTTGAAATGATGTGTGAAATATTTTTAAGTTGTTTATTCTATTTGTGCTTAATGCTTTTGATTATTGGAAAGTTTATCAATTGATCTGTGACACTTAAATAAACTTGGAAGAGTCATTTTTGTGTGTTGCTCTTGGATAGAATAACATATATTTATAAGGGATAGGAATATACATTTATTGTATGTGTAATTATTTGAGAACTTTGAACTTAATAAATCTTGGTGAATTTAATTCTCATAGGAATATAGTGAATTATTTTAGAGAGATGTGTCTATATGGAGCTCGGAAGAGATATATGGATAAAATTAGGAGTTCTTGGTTGATAAATTAAATTCAAGAATATAAATCAAGAAAAAATAATATGATTCAAGTGGATTAATTTGGTGAAACTGCAATCCTAGAATTTTCTTATTTATTGTTATAAAATGTTATAAAAATTAGTTAGTCAAACTCAATTAACCTTTCGATTGTTTGGATAAAATCAAATTGAAACAATTTTAGTACTTGAAGAATAATAGTAACAAATCTCCGTGAGAACGATATTTTACTTATCATTTATTACTTGTGACCGTGTATACTTGCACGTTTTCATGTTCTCTTAAAGAGACAACACCTAACTTGTGTAAACATGCTTGCATACAAATTGTACCTAACCAAGTGCATATGTGAATTATTGAACCTTCATTAACCAACTTTACAAAGAGGAAGACAATGCTCTAAGTAATAAAAAAACTCTATATGTTGTACATATGAATGCAAACACAAACACATAGGACTTATAAGACCTATAGATTTTATTGAAAAATATTTGATGCATTAAAGAGTCAAGTATATCCACACAAAAAAACCAAAATCATAATTACTAGTGTAGCTCATTCCTTCATATATATTGAAGCCAATAAATTCTCGATCAAATTTTGTTTTTAGAGTTCTATCAACATATCTATCTTTGTTCAGGTTATTCTCATGAAATGTTTACCCAAAAGCAAGGGTGTGGACTTACTAGTGGAGTCATCTTTCATAGCAAGTTCATAAAAATCAACTAGGAAGATAAGCTCATTAACTTGCACCAAAACATCTCCCAAAACTCCCTTTAGATAAGTTTTAGAATGATGGGCTAGTTAAATAACTATGTCAATTTCTTTAAGAGAACCAAGTTTTAAAATAACATTAATTGAAGCACCTAAATCTAGAATAGCCTTTTAAAATTAAGTATTACATATAGTGCATGCACTATAATAATATAAGACATATAGAATGACCTTTATGTTAGAGTGAGAAACAAATAGGATGGCCTTTATGTTAGAGTGAGAAAAACATAGGATGGCTATATGTTAGAGTGAGAAAAAAATAGGATGGTTATAAGTAAATGGCCATATTATATGTTCTATAGGATGACTACTATGGAAAGTGTTATGCTAAACTACTTTATAAGATGCTCATGATCATCTTAAAATAATTATTTAAGGATGGCTACTAATCATCATATTTGTTAACATTAAGATTAGTACTATTTGTCCTAAAATAATTTCTTTCTAATATATAATTAGGGCTAGCTATTCATGTTTCCCATTTCCATTTCATAAAGCACACTCAAGTTCAAGACCCATTTCTAGCATTCTAGCCCTATCGCATTCCAATCCCCATGTTTCTCACTCTTCCAGTTCACCATCTCATCACATCTGACACTTAGGCCAAGTCATCTATCTAACTAGCCTCTCACACCTTTTTTTGATATCCTTGCTATCAAGAATTGATGTCCTTGACATCATTGATCCAACCAAATTAAATTTATTACTATATGTTACTCCTTTTTGGTATCATGTATTTTTAATTTCATTCGGTTTGCTTCTATTCTTCACATCCACTAAATGGAATATTCTCGAAGACTTGTGAAGTTTTTGTTTTATTATGTTTAGGTTTCAATATTGGGTTTTGTTTATGCTTTATTCTTTGTTTGGTTTCCATAGTTTCTTTCAAAGTGATTCACAAGCTTAATAATAACCTATTGATTTTAAGATTAGTGATTGTCTACATTATTGGAGAAGTTTGAAAAATAGACTTATGAAGCTTGTTACTAGTAATTCAACCTTGACTTCATTATTTGTTTGCATTATCCTATCTAATGACATTATGAGATTACATGAAATGAAAATACATACACATGAAACATTTCATTAAACACTTAGTTTACATTTGATTGAATGATATGTTGATTAATGGTGATGTGAATTTTATTATTATGTGACATATGTGATCGTTGAGGGACTAAAATATTTGTCTAATATATGTTCATGATTACTATTTGTTCATTTATTATTCATCCATGCCTTGTTAAGTTTTTTGTTTTAGTTTTAGTTTTGCTTGAGCATAAGTATAATGTTAGCTACTCTTAAGCCCTTCATTTACCATTGCTGACCCATCATTGAGGTCTAACTGAGCATGTTTTTAACACACATGTCATGGTCCATGGGACCCCTCACCAAGGTCTCAATACAGAATTAAATGAGTTCACAAAAATCCTATATATACCCCCCTCCATTTCATTTTCAATCCACAAAATTTCTATGTATTTCTCTCTCTTTATACACTTTTAGCCACTTCCCTCAAATAGTTATACCCTTATATTTGCCTACCCTTTTTGAAATATCCCTTAAACATTAGAAAAAGAACATAGATGCTCCTACCAATGACAATAAATAAGAAGCCTTAGATGTTCCTACTCTAACTCCTTTACCAATTGCTTCGTTCATTGTTGAGTGGCCTATATAGATCGATGACTTCCCTATAATCCAAGAAAGGTTTTCATACTTCTCTTGGCTTACCTTGTGATCTCTTGAATATAAGTACAATTATATCTTTGTTTAAGATTTTTATTCTTCTATCTCTCCATATTATAATCGTGCATTTTTTTGTTTCCTTCATTCTGAGCATACTTTCAATCATGTTCTCTAGAGATGATTTTATTTGAATATCGCTTCTCAATGTTCATAATCTATCTTTTCATATCCTTCATTTCGAGCATGAGAACTTACTCTATGGAAACTTTGCAACTGAACTTCAAAACATCTATCCTCATGACATTAGCAGTATGGCTACCATGTTGGTTGAACCTCACTATGGGCAGGGTGGAGATGCTCTTTACCTCAATGCAGTTACACCTAGTTGTTGTGTTAATGATGTTATGAGCACTTGCATCCATCCTCATTCTCATAATTCTTTAGTGACTCTTATTTAAGGTCATTTTTGGTGGATATCCTCGACGATGAGACTATAGACCTCACTATTTGACCTATAAAACCATCATCTTTCACTCATTTACTGCTCTTCATACTACTCTCTACTATCATTATATGACCATCGACTAGAGTGAAGCCATCTTTGGTACTTTTGATAGTATCATTAAAGGTAATCTTATATGTTTACTAAAATCTACCCACTCCCCGTCATCCTCCCACTTTAGAGGCCTATAATCCTCATTCTTTCTTCTTAGAGTGGCTCTACTACTACTCTTATTCCTATCATTTATTCCCTTCTAATCATATATTGTCAGAGATCACTTTGCTACGACAAGAGCTAACAGTCGTTAAATAGGAGTTGACTATTGTTAGACATGACCTAGCTGGAAAGAACACTACCACAACATAAGAGTTCACTTTCTACTGATAGTCCTTAGTACAGATCAATGATCATCTCTTTAGACTGAGCATTGTATTCCATAGTATAACTTTCCTAGATCCACTAGTTCTCACCCTTCAATCATAACTCAAGTGAGTAGTGGTGCTTCTTGTGTTCATACTATTGGATCTATTATTGATGGTAATATTTCCTTCTTGTATCATATGATTGACACTCTTCAATGATAATAGTATAAAAATGCATATATGAAATACGTAAATTAATTGACATTTATAATTCAAAGACCTTAAAATTGAGAATTATTTATATTAGTTCAATAAATGTTTATTTATATTAATTATGAGATTTTATGCTTGTAGGATCAATAAAATCAGCTAAAGAATGTCAAATGAATCAAAAATTGACTTTAGCAACATTTACTACTGAGATTTCATTAATAGACTTCTGAATTTTGATCATAATGTTTGATTATGATTTTCGAATGGAATGATTCAATTTGATATGGAAAGATAATTCAATGATGAGTAATTTTATATTTTATAAAGAATATCAAAATATGATTTTTCAAGGCCAAATATGAGTTGAAATTCGAAATCTTGCAGTTGAATAACTGTTAGTATATTTGAAATACCTTTCTATGTATAGCTCCAAATTAATTGATGTTTGATTCTATGTAAAGATAATATATTTAGATACAACTTATACTTTTAAAATATTGTAAATCACTCAAGGAGAAAATAGCATAATATTATTATGATTTAGCAAATCTTCCAACTTCGATACTATAATTAAATGGGCATTCAATACTTGAATCATCAAAAAATTACAAAGAACTCTTACTTTTTTCTCTCTATTATTTTTGGGAATGATTTGTATGCTAGGATAAAGTTAGAGCTTAGAGCAAGGCTAGAGATTAGTATAATTGTGTAGTTTTTTTTTGTTCCTTTCTTGTATTCTTACAAGTTCTTTATAGTTTACAATTTTGTTTTGAGAAATTACTTTGTTCATATTTTTCTATATTCAATATATTATATTCTTTAGTTTCATATAATTTCATCATAAATTCAAAACTTGAGTGTCATAAAAAAATTATAAAGAGCTCTTACTTTCTTCTCTCATTCTTTCTCTCTATTATTTGTGGAAATGATTTGTATATTAGGCTAAAGTTATAGCATAGAGCAAAGCCAGAGATGAGTATAATTGTGTAGTTTTTTTATTCCCTTCTTTTGTTTTTATAAGTGCTTTATAGTTTATAACTTTATTTTGAGAAGTTACTTTGTTCATCTTTTGCTATATTGAATGTATTATATTCTTTAATTTTATGTAATTTCAGTCGTACTTTCTTTATTTTTTTATGTGCAACTTTTATTTTATAATTATTATATTTATTTTATAAATTGACATTTTACTACGTTGTTATCATTTTGATATATTATTGATTTTTGATAACTTATAACAATAAATCTTGATTGTTTTCCAATGAAAATATTTTTTGAAAATTAAATATATTAGTTTTTGTTATTGATCTTCAATTTTGTATCTTCTAATTGTTTATTTGGATGTGAAGCATGCAATTGAGTAGCAAATAAGAATCACATATGGTAATATTATAACAAAACAATTAAGTGAAAATCAAAGCCTTGTTATTTTTATATTAATTTTCTTTTTGTTTATTTTATCAATTATCATTTTTATTTACTATTTTGTGATAATATTTTTTGTTGATTTATTTTGCTTTTCTATGAAATTGATACCTAAAACTACACTACAATAACTGCTTAGCTAAAGGTTATAATTTTGAGTGTTCTCACTCAACTTGATGACCCATCTAATATCTTTCCTAGTAACATTTTGCCACCTCCCTGTAAGGAGTACGGTGGAACTAGTAGTGTTCCCCTAAGGATGAGGAGGATGGAACTGATTCTTGATTCACTTTTTATGTAAATTTTTATGTTTTAGATGTACTTTTAAAAATTGTATGTAAAAATGTTTTATATATGAAAATTGTGCTTTTTTATCTTACTGTGATTTCAATTTTATCTTTGTAATAATTCAACATTGTTTATACTTTTTTAGCATGTGTTGTTGTTTTATTGTGTTTGTATTGTATATTATTGTGTTATGTTTTAATTTATCTCTACTACATCATGGGTCTTTAGGATTATTACATTATGTATGCATTTTCTCCCTTATTTAGGGTTGTTTCTTTGACTTTCTATATTAAAAAAAAGATAAATGTTTTTGCACAACTCGTTGATTGTTGCATCATTTATTGCATCGTTTGTTGCATGGGATGTGAGTTTAGGATTGGACTATATCATATTTTCTTGAGTTGCATACACATAGGGGGAATGTAGTATAAAATTAGTGTGTATTTGTGTTGTATGTTTAATTGTACTTAGCCTATTAGTGTTTACCTATGTATAGGGTAACTTGATAGTATTTAGGTAATCTAATGTAGTTCAACATGAAAAATTTACGAGTATGTATTTTTTCATGTGTGTAGGATACAAGTTGTAGCTACGTATATTAGAGCTCAGTTTGAGATGTGAGATATAAAATATAGCATGGAGTGATTCATGAAGATGTATGCACTAGAGTTAGGAGTGTTAGGGTTGTCTGGTTGTTTCGTTGGAGTTTCACCATAGAAACGAACTTCTTTGGATCATCTTGCATGAATGTATTATGAATTGATGATGTGTATATATAGATTATGCAGTGTTTTGCCATAGAAAGCCAAAGGGAGATATTATAAGTCCTGTTATTTTAATGTTGGGATTCTTATATGCAAAACATGGTGTCTCTATTATTCTACTTTGTGTATTGACATCCTCTATTTAAGGTCAACTATTATCAATTCAATATTGCACACTTCTATAGAATTTACATTTTGTATGTTTAAATAATAAATTTACCATTGGAAGGGTTTAGAGCATGTAGTTGGTATGTTTAGGTTGTGTATATGCATCGGGTTTATTTTTGTGTTTGCGAGTATTTGTGAAAAACTTGGTAATTTTTCAAATAAAACAGCTACTTTTGGAGCGCTCGCTAAGTGATTGACAAGATAGTCAGTGAGGAGGTTGATAAGAAATTGAAACCTTTATCCTCACCATAATGGTTATTATCCTCTTTGAGGTGCTCTATGAGGGCTCGTTCAACTAGTCAGGGAGGTGCTAGACAAGGGTGGCAATATCTCAACTATTTTTTATATTTGAAAATTAGAAAATGTGAAAAAACTCTGCTAGTTTACAAATTTAAATTTTTAGGGAAAATTGTTTTCTAACTTCTATATCATGAATATGTTGAGTGTGTTTTCATATTGTTGATACATAGACAATTTTTTGAAAAACTTGTTTTTAGGTGGGTTAATCAAAATCTGATTAACACCAAAATAGTTTGTATCTAGATACATGAGTATGGGATTTCCTTCACCCTAGGTTGTTTTTACCATACTAAGTCATATGTGATTGCACCACATCATGTGGTTGTGAGGCTCCGAAAGACAACCAAAATCGCATTAGATTGCGGTTGCTTTAGAGATAATAGTAGAGGAAGCTTAGGCACAATTGAGCATAATGTTCCAATTGGTAGACATATTCAGGTTGTGAATTGTTTGATGTCGAGTGCTTGTCTTAAAAAACCTATAGATGTTAACATATAGGTGTGGATTCTACGTAGGTTCACCATGTTATATTGATTTATTTATATGATCGCATGTTGTGTTGGTATAATTAGGATTAAATCCAAATATGTTCCTACAAAAAAAGATTTGATTGTGATTGAAAAGTTTTTTTTTCTTTATTCATTTCCGTATTATTACATGTTGTTTATGACATTTCTCCTATTGTCATGATGCGTGACGAATGTTTTTTAATCTTATCTGCTTTTGTACGTAAACTAGTTTATTTTTTGATGTGTTGATTGCCTGTTTACTTAATTGTCTTATTTTTATTTTCGTTAGGTACAAGAGTTGGATGAATTCTCAGGTATCTGTATCACTTTGCCTTATTGTGCATGTGTAAAACTTAAAAAAAAAATAAAAAAAATTATTCACTAGCTCAACATTAACATCTTGAAAACTTGTCAAACTTTTCAAAAATAAAATGATTAAAATTTGTTTACATAAAAATAACATCTTTTATATTTAATCCATATATTTTTATTATTAAAAAAAATTCAACATATTATTTTAAATTAGACGTTATTTAATTAAAAACTGTTTAATATTATTATAACATTATTTTGGTTGTTATAAACTTTCGAGATGTTATTTATAATAATTTTCTAAAAAAAATATACTGCAAAAACAAAACACATATATAATAAGAATCTAATTACATAACAGAATATTTCTCTTAATGTATCAAAAGTGATGGAAAATATCACTTAAAGTTCATAGGTAATTTTTTATTAAAAAATTAACTTTTAAGAGATTGTAAGACTTATAATAACATGTCATTGAAATATCGACTAAATATAGACTTCTTTTGACTTTATATCAAGTTATCGGCTATCATTTTTTTTTATTTGTAATATTTTGACCATAACGATTTTTATTTATTTTACATTAATATTTTCTACCACTTTTTACCCCTTTAAAACAAATATCCTATGCTAGAGGCATCTTGAAACAACTAATGGCCGATATAAATAATTTCGAATGATAATATTAATAATAATATGTAAAATCATTAGCACATAACTAAATTAAAAAAGGGACCATAAGAATGAAGGTAAATAAAAAAAAAAGAGTCATGAATTTAAATACAATTTAAGGGTTTGATGAGGGTGGCTTATGATGATCTGAAATGAGTGATTGAATTGCTCCAGAAAGATTAGAGACAGCAGAAACAAGATTGGCAATGCCTTCCATGTTAACTTGGTTTCTTGCTTCTTCAATTTGGACCCTACGCTGCTCAAGTTCCATTATTTCACGGTGTCGTTTTTGTTTCGTTTCCTCATTGTTTTTCAAGGTTTGTGCTAATACTGAGGTAGCTTGCATTATACTAGAACCTACATTGTTTTGGACTTTTCTTCGCTTTTTTTCTCTTTCTTCTTTCTTTTTAGTTGATTTTGTCCCTGACGACTCTGACCTACTCTCTGCATTTTCAAAGCAAATGAAAATAACAGTCAAAGTCAAAAACCATATGCACATCAAGTTCTGTATATCTGAACTGTGGATCACAAGAATGATCAAAAACAAAACAAATTATAATTTGTATAAAACTGTAAATATATCAGGTATCATCTGTATAAATATTACAATTATAATATAATACAAATAATTTAAATGATATATAAAAGTTTAATTTAAAAATACATAGAATTGAATAGATATTTATTAATTTTTTGTAATTATAGATTCATAAGATTTTACTTATCTTGATTTTGTGATATTATAACTTTTAAAATAAAAAATACATAAAAACAAAATATCAAAATCAAAATCAAAATCAAAATTATGAGTAAAAAATTAGACAAAATAAAAATATGTGTAATGATTAATCACATACTAAGACATATAAAATCACAAATAATAACAATGGCATTCAATGAAATTTGTAACTTTAAAATTTATTCATTCAATGAAACTTCATTTATCACTCAAAATAATTAAGTTTTAAATTTATCAAAACAACTATATAATTGATTAGATGTATAATTATAAATACATTTCAACTAAAACATAAAAAATAGAGTTATTTTGATATTATATTGCTTCTTAATAATATATGTATTAATACCTCAACACATTACATTCAGAATTAGAATAAGAATATATAAAAAGTAACATATTTTAACCATATTTTATGGATTACAATTTTTGAAGTATATTTATTAATTTAACTCATATTTAGAAGAATTATAATTTTTTCTTTTAATTCCAACATAATAGATAATTATTATAATTTTCATGTATCTTTTAGTTTTTCCTTTTAATTCCTCTGCAAAAAATCATTAATACATATAATCAAATATTTTTTAAATTAAATATAATTTAAAATAAAATTATCTAAAATTAAATTATAGTTGGATTATTTTATATAAAGAAGTTTATTACCTATCATAGACTTCTTTAAGTATACTAATTTAACACATATTTAGTGAAAATTTAATTTTTAATTCAATAATATAGATGATTATTATAATGTTCATTTATTTTTTTTCATTTCATTTTTAATTATTAATTTAAATAACTATTTTACACAAAATTAAATTTTCTATGAAAAATTAAATATTTTAGGGGTTCTTTTGATTCCCTTTTATTAGTTTAGTAAAAAATAATTATAAATACATATAATAAATTGCTTTTAGATTAAATATAGTTTAAAAAATATATTAAAATTTAACAATTAATAATAATCGTTATTCTTTTGATTTTTTTCCTTTTTAAATTTGAACAAAGAGAAAATTTATAAATTTTAAATCAATTAAAATAGTATCAATTATTTTAAGATTATTTTTTTTTTCATTTTAGTTCTCCTAATAAAAGATAATTAATTCATATAATCAATTATTCTTTTACACTAAATATAATTTAGAAAATAAATTAACTAAAATTAAATAATAATTAGATTCTTTATATGAATAAATACATTGATACGTATAATAAATCAATTTTTAAGTATACTAATATAACACATATTTATGATAATTTTAGTTTTTCTTTTAATTTTGTAACAAAAGACAATTATTATAATGTTTATTAGTCTTTTGATTTTCTTTCTTTTATCCTTACCTTAAAAGATAATTATTTATCTATATAATCAATTACTTTTATATTAAATATAATTTAAAAATAAATTAAAATTTAACACATATTTATAACACTTTTGGTTTTCTCTTTTAATTCCTTAATACTATATCATTATTATAATGATCTATGAGTTTTTTATTTTTAATTTTTTTTAATTAAAGCTTGTAAGTAAAAGACCTCAAAGGTGCACGAGGCATCCTAACTAGGTTGTTACCTCTGTAACACCCTTTTTCATCTAATTCATCAATTACGAGTGTTATTATAATGATAAAATAGGTAATAATGATAAATTATTAAAATGATATTCAAGAGAATTTATAAATGTTAATTTTTCTTCGTATAATCAATTATTTTAAATCTTTTGATTTTTCCTTTAAACTATCTTATTAAAAGATAATTAATACATATAATTAATTATTTTAAAAAAATTACCTAAAATAAGACCCATAAATTAGTAACAATAAAACTAGCACCTTCATCATTTTCTTTCATATAAAATAAAATATTTCATAAAAATAAATTAAATATTTCAGGAGTATTTTTATTTTTTTTATTCATATTTTTCATAAAAAATTAAATATTTTAGAAATATTTTAATGTTTTATTTTTTCTTCGACTAAAAAATAATTATTAATACATATAATAAATTTTTTACACTAAATATAATTTAAAAAATAAATTAAAATTCAATACACATTTCTAAGAATTTTAATTTTCTTTTTTTAATTTTATAATAATAGACAATTATTGTAATTATCATAATTTTTTTGCTTTTCTCTTTTTAGATTTTCACTAAGAGATAGTTTATAAAATTTAAATTTATTAACATATATAAATTATTTTAGGAGTTTTTTGGTTTTTTCTTTTATTTCTCTTACTAAAAGTAATTAATATATATAATCAATTATTTTTTACACTAAATATAACTTAAAAATAAATTAAAATTAGATTATGTTATATTAAGAAATACATTAATACTTATAGTATATATCATCAATCAAAATAAGACATGTCACTTATAAAGCTACAATGGTCATTTTTATATGAAAGTGCAAACTTGTTTCTTTATAATAGTTAAGGTATATTTTTTTTAAGTATATAGTTTATTACATATTTAGTAGAACTTTGATTGATCTATTTGATTTCTATAAAAATAGACAATTATTATAATTTTCATAAGTCTTTTTATTTTCTTTCACGTTAAATCAAATATTTCATAAAAAACAAATTAAATATATGAGTATTTTAATTTTTTGTTTTATTCAAATATTTCATAAAAGTAAATTAAATATTTTAGGAGATTTTTAGTGTTTTCTTTTATTATTTCACTAAAAAATAATTGTTAATATATATATATATATATAATTAATTTTTTATACTAAATATAATTTAAAAAATAAATTAAAATTTAATATATATTTATAAGACTTATAATTTTATAGTAATAGATAATTATTGTAAAAATCATAGATTATTTGATTTTTCCTTTTTAAAAGCGATAATTTATAAATTTTAAATTTATTTACGTAGATTTTAATTATTAATTTTAAAAGTTTTTTTATTTTACCTTTTATTTCTCTCACTAAAAATAATTAATTATTTTTTATATTAAATATCTTAAAAATAAATTAACTAAAATTAAATTAAAGTTGGATTATATTATATGAGAAAACATTGATACTTATCTTAGACCTCACCAATCAAAATAAAAATATCCCTTATAAGATTACAATGGTCATTTCTATGTAAATGTTCAAACTTATTCCTTTGTAATAGTTATAAAATATATAAAAAATATATCTAGTAGAATATTAGTCATTTTGTTTAGTTAACCCCGAAAACCCAAACCTCTAAAATTCAAAGATAAATTCGGAATTGTATATCCATGTAGTTCATTAATGAAAATTAACATTCATAGCTAAAATCATTGAAGTTGTTTTAGGTACGGTAAACTTCTTTTAGGGTTCCAAATTAATTATTTGATTATTTTTGGTACTCCTAAACTTACAAAATTTACACTTTGATTCTAAATTTATTGAGCATTATATTTAAGTATTGAATTACAAGTTTGAGAACTTTATTATGATTAATTTTGTTGTGTTTATTCATTAAACTTGTAAATTTGGGACTTTAGTGAAAGGAAAAAGATCTAATGCAACCGCTCAACAGCTTGAGGATTAAAATGTGTAACTTACTTTTGTTTGGGACCTAAAAGAACCAAGATAAAAAAAAATTGATAACCTTTCCCCAGTTTATCCTTTTGCATAAAGTATTGGATATATATTTAAAATACCTCTAAGATTTAACATATCTTTATTTATATCCTAGAGGTTTGTAAAAAAAATTAAAATGTTCCTAGGTTTTATAGCTAATATCATTGGTGTCCTCAAAATTAATGGTGTTAACTTTTCCATCCATTTCTATTCCTATTCTTATGGCTTTGATACCAATTTTAAGGGGGTTCGATAGCTAAAGATTACTATGATGGAATTTCTATCAATTTGACCTTAATGTATTGGTTAAGTTACTAGAACCTTATAAGTTATATTTGTTGAATGCACATTTTTCCTATTCATAATATACAAATAGGTTTTTCTTATGTACATACAATGTACTTATAATCTTCATAAAATTAATATCTAAACATTAAATTGTTAAATTCCTCTTCTTTTATTCTTATATATTTTTAATTAAAATAGTACCTTAATGTTCTAAAAATAGGATAATCTATGATGTTTGTGATAGCTTTAATATAATCTCTATAAATATCCAATAACGAGTTAAATCTTTTAAAATTTTCAAGACAAGTTTCATAATCCTCATATTTGAAATAATTATTTAAGGTTAAGAGAGTCTTTATCAAAATTTTCTATTAAAAGTAGATTTTTATCTTTCATTTTAATTTCTTTTGGAACTAGTTGTTTTTTCATGTAAAAAATAATTTTTTATTTTTTTTTTCTATTTCTATTTCCTCTATTTATCCATATTATAGTTTGATGTAAGAAAATGTCTAAACATCAAGATTCTTAATTGGCTTAAATTTATAATTATTATACCTTAATTTAGTGGGTCTACCACGATCTTTCCTTTTGTTCGTCTCCTTTTATTACACCAGTTATACCTCAACTTTGCTCAAATCTCAACACCATCCTAGTATTGGTAAGTCTTGTGCATCCGTACATAGATGGGGTCTAATTTTTGACTTATTAAAAAAGAGTAACTGAACTCCATTTTATTCATAAGATAATAATTATTACAAACTTAAAGTCAACTAAGAACCTTAAGGGATTCTTAGCCACTTATTATTATTAGGTATATCATTACTGGTTTTGAATTTATAGTATATAGGGGATTTCTATGCTAGAGTTTATGTGTTTTTTAGAGTAAGGTGTTCTGGTTTCTTGTACGTTCCAAAATAAAAATAAAGATTCTTTTTATAACACAAGGAATCCTTGTTTATAAGAATAAAATTACTATTTTATCCTTGCTTTAATAATTCATCTACTTTTTTTCTTTTCATAATAGCCATTTCTTTTTTCCTTGGCACATGTTGTCGATTAAGATATGTGACATTTTTCTTTTCTTTGTCATCTTTTGTCGACAGTTTCTCTCTTTATACTTTTTTGTCATTTTCTACCGACAGTGCTTTTGATGACATTGATGATGATGCATCTTCGTCTTCTCTATCTTTGATGTAATAGATGCATCTGTGATCTTTGGTGGCTTTTCTGGTATAGAAACATAAAGCCTTCCTTGTTTCTTGTCCAATTTCTAGGTTGTTGATGTTAAAATTGGCTTCATATTTGGTAATTTTTTCACCATATTCCTTTGAAAGAGCCATGCTACTATGAGAAATAATGATGACTTTACTAGTTGAATAATTAACTTTGATCTCAATAGATCTATCAATTTTTTTGATTTTATAGTAAATTTGGCCTAACATTTGACCCCTAAGTACATAGAGGTCTTTTGTGCTGAATTTCTTTTTTTGGAAGCGCCCTTGGTTTATGAATTTTTTTGTTTGCATTAGAAATCCCTATCTTGATGAAGTGGTAGAGATTGATACATTCTTCCTTATTCCAGTCCATTAGTGAACTGAAAAATCTAAGATAAATAGGCTTGTCATATGCTTTGATCTTTTTCTTGAAGTTCTTCATTGCTCTTTTGAAGTTTTTTTAATTCACTTACATTAAGGTTTTTGTAAACAAATATTGGATCAACTACTTCCAAGATATTGAATTTCCTTCCTACAGGAAATTCCTGAGTAGATTTTCTAGTCAAGTTGTAGAGACTCAACCATTATGGTTTAGTAAGGTTTTTGTAATGATCCTTCTCATCTTCAATGATTGGTGAATTTCTAGAGGATGTCTTCCTGAATAGCACTGAATGCTTTACTATCTTTAATGTCTCTGGGTGAGATGCTTCTCTAATTAGTACTGGAGGCCTTACGATTTTTCCCAAATTTGTCAACCTTCTTAGTGCTATTAGTTCTTATAATGCTACAGAATAATTTCTTACTATCTTCTCTACATTTATTAGTTTTAGTGTTTTGTAATTGACATTACTGCCTTCAACTTCTATTTTATTGATGAAGGCTCTATGAGTTACTCCACTAATTCCTAGAATATATTTATTGGCTTCTACCAAGTTGTTATAGATTCATGGTTTTGGGCCATTATAGACCACATAAGTCTTTTTTGTTCTTCTTTTTCTACTTCATCTATCCAATTGAGTTTTTTATTTCAGAGCTTTTACTCTCTTTTGAACTATTAGGTTCTTTTTTTTTTATTTTGAATTCTTTCTTTAGAAGTTTCACCTTCTCTAGATTGAATTTTTAATGAAGATTCTTATTTTGAGTTTTTGGACTCTAAGAATTGTTTTAAACAATTAAGTTCTTGTTTATTTCTTGTCTCCATAAGAGATTTCTTAAGATATAACAGCTTGAGTTGTTCTTGTAGGATTTTTATCTCCTTGTCTTTTATCTTGATCTTAATATCAAGATGCTCCATTCCTGAAAGCATAAAAATAGTTAGAGGTGTTAATTTTCTAGTAAGAGCATATGTTAAACTATTCTTATTTCATGGGAGATGTTCAACATCAAAATTATAGTGGTTGAACCACTGTTACCATCTGACTAATCTTCCTTGTTTGTAATCATTTGTAATATTAGTTCTTAAAAAAAACGAAAAATCTTGTTATTTGTTTTGATAATGAATCTAGAACTTATAATATATATTACAAATTTCTTAATAGCTCTTTTAACTGCTAAATAGTCTTTTTCATTACTATGGTAATTTAACTCTAGACCATGAAAAATTCTTGATGTATATCTACAAAGATATTCATCTTTTTCATCTACTCTTGTTTTCAAAACTATTCCCCAATATTCTTGCGAAACATATGTTTCAATTATCATTTTATCATCTGGCCCTAGATGGTATAAAGTTGGAAAAAATTTTACTTTTGCTTTTACCTTATCCATATACAGAGTATCTTGTTTTGTCCATTTCTAAATATAATCTTTTTTTAATTTTTCCTGTAAAAGTTTCCTCATTTCTGCAAGTGTTTTGATAGATGCTTCTACATATGTCAAACATCCTAAAACTATTTGTAATTAGTTTTTTTCTTTTAATTCATTAGGAAAACCTTGAACATTATTTACTATATGGGGTTGCAGATTATGTTTTCCATATTTAATTTCCAACCCTAAATACTTAATTTTTTGCTAATCAAGTATTGCTTTCTTTTCAGAGAGTACAATGCCTTATTATATGTACTTTTGTGGAATATTAATAATATCTAAATAGTATTTGTTTAATTTATTACTGAAAATCAAAAATATCATTTATATAAACACAACAAATATTTTGTATTTTTTTGAAGATGTTATCCATACATCTTTGAAAGATGCCTAGAGCTTATTTGAGGTCAAATAGTACATATTCCATTGGAATTGTCCATGGGGAAACTAAATGTCGTTAATTTTTGAGATTCATTATCTAGTCTTATTTGCCAAAATTCATTTTTGCAATCAAAACTTGAGAAGTATTTCTTTCCTCTTATTAATGATAATAGTTCTTCTTTCTTTAGAATAAAAGATCCATCAACAATAGTTTCTTTATTTAATACTTTAAAGTTTATTACCATTTTATTTTTTCTCTTCTTTCTTCAGCTTCTTTTTCAACAAGGAATACTGGACTAAAGAGAGGTGAATTACTTGGTATAATGACTTTCAGTTCCAAAAGTTCTTGAATTCTTTTTTCAAATTCAATCCTATCTTCTGGAGTATAAATCATTGGTTTTACTATTGTAACCTTGTCAAGGTCTTTTAATTTTATGTTGACAATTGTGTTAGATTTATTTATTTTTAAATCCAAGGGATTTTCTTATGCTTGTTAGGACTTTATCTTCCTGTATTTCATTGAGAAAAGAGTTTTGTTTCTCTTCTGTATCTTATGAAATATTTTCTAAACAAGGTTTTCATTATTTTATCTCACCACGTTTTCACTTTTTATATTGTTCCATAAAAATTGGGTTTGATACAGTCAAAGTTTTTCTTATTTTTGATATATAAATGGTATTACCATCTAATATTGTTAGACTTATTTTGTCTAAATATTGTGTAAAAGGTTGATATAAGTTTAAAAAATTATTTCCTATTAATAAATCAACTCATGTTTCTTATTGATATATGGTAGAAATGTGAAACATTTTTCCTCCTATCATTATAACTGTATCTTTTAAAACTTTATTAAGATTTATTATAGTATTATTAGCAATTCTTACAATTAAATCTTTTGATTCCTGTTTCCAATGTTCTTCTAGAAACACATATTTACTTATTACACACATATTAGCTCTTGTAGATGGTAGTTGGCATAACCTTCGAATTTGGGTCCTACTTTGATGTAGGTACTATTTGGATATGTAATACTATACAAATCATTCATCTTCTGATGAGGAATACTCATAAATTGAGTGCTCATATTTTGAGTCAATTATTTCTTCCTTAATTTCTTCTAATAGATAAATAATGTAAATACCATCTATATCAAATTCCTCAATTTGTTTTAATTCCATCTTAAAAGCTTTTTCTAAGATTTTTGCTTTCTATGGAAATTCTTTTTTAAATTATTTCCTATGTTGAACCATGCTTGGACATTCGTTGGCATAATGTCTTTCTTCGTTATAGATCCAACATCTGTATTTTTTCTTTCCTAAAGGACAATAATTCTTGTTTTCAAGAGGTATATACCTCTTTTTTCTAAAACATCTTTTCCTATAGGTTTCCCTATTAAATCTTCTTTTATATTTTTGAAAATCTTATTTTTTGAATTTTTTTAAAATCTCTTGTATTTTTCATAATTTTTATATTTCTATTTGTAAGGTTTTATGTTACATCCATATTTTTCTAGTATTCTAAAATCTCTTATATCACAACAGATTTTATCATTTCCTCTTATTTTTGTATATTTCTTTCTTTCTTAACATTTAATATTATCCAACTTTTAAGACTTCTTATTTTTTCTCTTAAGGTGTATGATATAGTTTTCTTATTTCTCTGATTCCAACTTTTTCTCAAGGTTTTATGTAATGTTCTAGGTACTTTTTGGAAAAAATATTTCCTAATAAGTTATCTACATAGAGGGTAGTATTTTATGATAATACATTTCATATTTACAAATAAAATAATTTATGTAACACATGTTACACATTTTCATATTTGTTAGATGTCATTTGACTTCATTGATTTCATTTTCACTAAATTCAATGTATATTTCATTTATTACAATATATAAGTATTCTCTTTATGTATGAGCATTTCCTTGCATTATAAAAATTATTGGTCTGTTAAATTTAAAAACCAAACATTTACATTTATTGTCATTTTATGAGCTACTAATACCGTACATATTGAAGGGTTTGTTTGTGTAGATTGAAAGGTTTGTATGAGCACACTCATACCATGAGCCCATTAATCTAAAGCTTTATTCCTATATCTTATATAATCTAGATCTAATAAATCAGATTTGTAATTATGATGGAGTTTAAATTCTGGTGGGATACTACCTTTAGTTTCCCAATGCAACCCTTCCTCCCTTCATTTTAAGTGGTTTTCTTCTTCTATTTATGGTGTCAGGCTCTCCTGACCTTTGTCTAATTCTTTTCTCCTTATGTGGATCAGATGTTCCTTCTTGGTAAGGAACTAGTAATGACATTGGTTTCATATGACCTTTCGGGGTTATGATTTCTGGTTCAGAATCAATCTCACTAATTATTTGTAAAGTTTTTCATCTTGATGTTCTTCTAATTATTCATTAGTTAGTGTTAATAAACTAACTAATTTTTCTATATTTTTATTTCTAGGATTCATGAATTGTTTTTCTAATTTTTTCCTATATTCCATTATATTACAATTATATATGTTTCATTAGATTTTTCTTCATTTTTTTCTTTTCTCATTTTTAGGAATGAGGGCATCTCATCTTCTAGGTAGTCCCTTTTCTAGTTCTTCTAGGAGATCATATTTATAACCTATAATATTATTGTTTCTATGTATGTTATATACATCTTTTCTTAGTTCTGTAAATTTCATATTTATATCTTTTTGAATTTTATTATAACCACATTTATTTATTTTTTTTAATAATTTTTTTGTGTTTTTATTATATCTTGTAAGTATTTTGTGTTTACTTCCTAAACTAAATTCATTTCCTATGTTAAAAGCTTCAAAGCTTTAAGTAATATTGCTTGATTTTATGTTACGCGTACTAGGCTCTCATTTATTTCTAAGTGTATATATTTTTAATTTATCTTTAAATATTATTATTTTCTTAATATGACATCATGAATTAATGCATTCATTACTTTGACTTCATCTTTTAGTTTTTTAACTTCTTCTAGATTAGAAGTTCCTCCTTCATAGTTTGTAAAAGTAAATCTTTGTATATTATTAATTTTAACAATATTTTTTTTTCTTGTTATCAGAAGTTTTTCCATGATATCTACATACCATTCTTCTAGTATTTAAAAATCTGTTAGTGTTTTTCGTTTTATTATTTGTCTAAGTTCCTGAAAGGTTTTTTCTATTTATATAAATTCATTTTATCCATATATTGAACTATTACGGTTGTTTGTTAGAGAATATCCTATTAGCTAGTGTATTGAAAATGGATGATTTCTTTCTTTTCATTAAATCTCCTCTTTCGAATTCATAAGCTAGACTTAATTCTTAGTTTAAGTTTTTATTATGGATATTAATACAAAATCTAAGGTATGTTATAAATTTTAGCTTTTGATATCCTAGGTTTCCATGGATCATTACTAATAAAGAATATTTCCTATTTGTTATTATGTTATCTAGTAATGTTATTTTTATTAGTGTATCTATTCATTTTCGAAAGTGAGACTATATTAGTATTTGAATTCTTTCTAAATGAATGTATCCAATTTTTTATTTATCCTTTTGAGAAATTTTGGATAATTTATTCAATATAATTTCTTTTGTCAATTAATGGTATATTATACCTTCTTTTTTGCATCTGTGATATCAATACTCATTTTTTGTGAAAAATATCCTGAGATGTCCTATATTTCTAATTCTACTATTCCTTAGTTTATCATTTCTTCTTTCATTTTAGAAATGCTATTATTTACTTCCGTTATGTTTAGGGGTATTTTTGATTTTTTTTAGCTTTAAGTATTTTTGATTTTTTTTAACCTTAGTAGTATTTTTTATATTATCCTTAATGTATTATTGATATATAATGCATAGCTAGGAACACATCCCAAGATAATAATGGTCACTTAGTTTTTTTTATCTAAAAAGAGAAGATTTATTGAAAATGCCAATTTATATAAATAATATAAATAAAACATAAAACTCAATATATATATATATACATATATGTAAGTTTTATATACATATTTTTGAAAAAAAGATGTAAGCTCTACATATTATTTTTGAAAAAAATACATATGCTTTACATGCATATTTTTGAAAGAATATATAAGTTTTACAATCATATTTTTGAAAATTATATGTGAAACATATATACATACGATGACTATGCAAGATTGTTAATAGATAAAAATAAAATAAGATTAAAAAAACCAAAACTAGTAATATGAGTAAGTTAGACGAAAAAATTAGATCTAAAATAAATAAAGTCAATTGAAGACAAAAAAAATAAACACCCAAGAGTGATAGTGATATTTAAGTAAAATATGCATTATTCTTTTTTATGTTATTATTTTAAGTAATTAATATCATTTTATTGACTTAATCCACCAAACGACTCTGAATTAAAAATAAAATAAAATAACAATTGCATCAATAAAACCTAATGTCCTAACACTTTCAAAGTAACGGAAATTAGTTACTATCAAAATCACAAATCTCAAGCAAATGCCTTTCTTCACTTGCATATTTGCACCAAAACCATCATGTACTATGATGGAAAATTGAAAGTGGTTTCTTTATTAGATTTTTTAAAAAATAAGTATGTCATTCTTAATTACAAAATAGCAAGGTACCTTGTCTAAGTGGTAAATAGTAGAGCATATATGCATGCATGATTGTGATGTATATAAGTGTAATTTTTTTTATATTAAAGATTTATATCTAGACTGCTAGCTTTGCATTTAATTTTTGCACTTTTTTTTTGTCGACAATAGAAAACTTATTAAGTCATAATAGTCGATTACAACACACCAACGGCTTGATTACAAACAATGATCTCCAAGACACTAGTAAGTATCTCTACTACACACTCCATAGCCCTACTATCCAACTTACAAAACATAGATAGAAAATCAACAACCCTATTACCTACTATTTCAACCCAATGCAACTTAAACAAAGGTAAGAGAGATAAGTGATTCACAATATCCTACAAAACATATACTAATCTCCAATCCCCAATAGGTGTTACCTTAGTTATTAACCTAGCAACTAGTTGAGAATTAGTATCAAAAACTACTTTACCCTAGCCCATTTTCTTGTCATACTCACTGCACGTACAACAACCAACACCTCCAAGTGTTCCAAAAACGACATCCACCTTATCACTCTACAAATTGTGATAATGACATTATCATAATAACATTTACCATAAAAGGTAGGAACAGATATTAAAGCACATCCACCATCCCACTTTTATACTCAAATTCAATTATGTCACTCACGAGATCAAAACTATTAATCTTATAATCAATAAGCAACCCCACATCGGGGAGCAAAAAATCACTCTAAATATTGACACACCTATCATTGCCAATACTCCACACATACCCCTCACCACTAATAGAGAAGAGCTTAGTTTTTCAACCAACTACTTTCTTCTCCAGCCTTTCTTGTAAAAGTCCATACAGGCTTGCCTTAGAGGCATCCCAATTAGTAGGTAACTCTAAATAATTGCTTACATTATAAACCAACACAACCTGCATAGAGTCAGCTACCCCTCTTTACTTTTCAGCATTCATATTCCTGTTAAAAATCACATTACTCTTTAAGTAGTTCACAAGTTAGCTAGATGCTTGACAATAACTAATTATACATTGCATAATTCCCACTACTAACTTCCCCTATAAGTAATGCATTATTTGCAAATAAAATACTAGTGAGGATATGACTATGTCTCTTAATATACAACCCTAAAGCTACCATTTACCATATCTTTCCTTACTTTCCAAGCAAGCACATCTATGACCATAATGAAAAGGTGCGGAGATAAAGGATCACCTTGCCTTATACCTCTTCAAGGCTTGAAGTTATGCAAGGGAGAGCTATTCAAGAGCACAATGTAAGAGAATTTCCACACATTTCAGGATTCGTTGAATCCAAAGATCACATAAACCTAGTTTTTGTATAAGGGTTGAACAAAACTCCAACTCCAACTCCACCCTATTATAGCCCTTTACCATATCAATCTTTAGTGAAAAATATCCCTTCCTCCCTATTTTTAAAGACTTTAGATGATATAACACTTCTTAGGCAATCACAATATTATTCTAGATAGCTCTACCTTTATATTCCATATGGTTAGCTTTAAACGATTGACTAGCAATTTGGAAGTGATCTTACATAAAATTACAAAGAGAAATAGGTCTAAATTGGATGGCAATCTCAAGTTGAGTAACTTTAAGAGCAAGAGAAATTAAAGTCTCATAAACTAATTTAGGCAAGAAACCATCTTGAAAAAATTCTTCACAGCTTCTACAACATCCTTATCAATCTTGTTACAATTCTTTTGTAAAAATGACCCAAAGAAACCATCAGGCCTAGGAGCCTTTAATGCCCCTAGACCAGACATAACATTCCTCACCTCTTTATAAGTCACTTCTTTAACTATATCTTCATTCATCAAATCAATTACTAAAGGACTAATCATCTCCAAATAACTTTCCATACTGACACATCCATTAGAATTAAACATACTACTAGAATGTTGAGTCAACAATTCTACAATAATTGTTGGCTCGTTCTTCCACTTCCCTTGAACATCTTTCAACTTAATAATTCAATTATAAAGCCTCTTTGGTAACATAATTTTTTGAAGAAAAAATCTTGTGTTTTTATCACCAATTATTAACTACTTCAACCTAGATCTTTGCCCCCCCAATATACCTCCTCTTTCCTTTTCAACTCATCAATCTCAATCAACATACTTCTTTGTTGATCCCAGGTTAAGGATCTAGATTTTTCACCATTAGTAGGTTTTAAAATCAACTCCTTAATCGTATGTTAAGGGTTTCTTCTTATTTGTTTACTCCATTGTCAAAGCCTACGCTTACAATTTCCCAACCTCCTTAACATACCACCCATACCATAACTTGCAATACATTTAGACCATCCACAATCTACAACCTTATTATACCCCTAATGCTCTTGCCATTTTACCTAATAATTAAATATTTTCTTACCTTTTGTCAAATTGGAATCTATGCTTAGAACAAGCATATTTTGATCAGAGCTTGAGATATATGGGATAAAAACATCATGATTTGAATACTTCATAAGTACTGCTTCATTTATAAATCCAATCTTTCTTGGATAAATTCCTCAAGATCAAGACCATTCTTCCAAGTAAAAAAAGTTTCCACTAGTCTTCACATCTATAACATCACAATTATTAACAAAAAAACCTAAATTTGCTAGCACGATTATGATCAAAATCAATGTCACTTTTCTTTTCATCACTACTCAACATATCATTAAAATCATCAACCATGTGAACAACATCCAATTTAGAATTATCAATCCTTTCAAACTATGCCAATCTAGAATTATCAACACAATAACCATAGACAATAATGACCCTACAAATACCTACTATCTCCATATCAATCGTAGTTCATGGGTAAAGGTGCTTTCAATTTAAATATGATCTAGCCACATTACCACTATTCCTCCGATACTTACTCTATTAGGATTAACAACATAGAATTGAGAGAACCCCATTCTTCTACAAAATTAAAAAACCTTTCTTTTCCTATCCTTGTTTCCCGTAAACAAATTATTACAGGACTAAACTCAATAAAAGTAGCTTTCTACAAGTCTCATCCTTACTAATTTCACGACAATTCCAAATCAATGATCGCATTACATCAACAAGCAAGAAAACCAACACAAAGTTGAAGATAAGATCCAAAGAGTAATGTCTTAGAGAGCAACAGAATCACAACAAGAGGATCCTAAGAATGATCGCAAATAGAATTGAAGAAAAACCTTACAGAAGAATACCTTTAGATTGAAAAATATGAAGAAAAATATTTTCTCTCTATTTGTCCTATTTGCACACAAAGAGAAACATTCTTCAACCACGGTAACTAAAAATGTTCACCATTATTGAAGCATAATCAAGCAAATACAATCCTTATTGATGGTAGAGGAAGAAACAAACAATCCTTGCTTGGTAGCCAAGAAAACTCAAGAAAAAACAAGAAATAGTTTTTAGCAGGAAAAATCAAAGAGAAAAATCCTTAACACCCTTATTCTTTTATTTTGAGAATTCTTAGCACACATATTTGAAATGATGAATGATTAGCTTAATTTAATGAAATTTATTGCAATCATTTTCCCCTTTATTTTGTAATTTTATTTTTATGTTTATATATACATTTGATTTTAATTTATTTAAAATATTAAAATTTAACTAGTAATTTTAAATTTGAAAAAATTAATTAATATTTAATTTTTTTCAAATTATTCTAGCATTGTTACACTTAATTATCACCAGAATTAAAAGATAAAACATAAAGTTATAAATTTTCATAAATTCAACACCAAATTATGTATTGATGGATAAGTTATGAATAAAATAAATTTAAAATTCAAGTGGAATTAATTTAACAAAAATTAAAATTTTAAAGTAAAATTTTCATGTAATATTATAACATCTTAAATAAATTATACACTAATAAAGTAATAATACATTTGGTTATTAAACAAGTCTACCCAGTACTACAACAAATTGAATTAGAGATTATTTTAGTTGAGTTATCTTTAATTATTGAAGAAGCTACCATTTGCACTAATGTTAAAATCTAGGTATTATTTATTATTTTTAAAATATATTACAAATTAATTATATTTCTTAATTTTTTTATTAAATATTATATATTTATATTTTAAAAAAAATAAATGAAAAACTCATACATTTCTTTAATTTAGAATATCTAATTATCAAATGAATATCTTCTCGTTACAATCATGTAGCTTTTAAGCGAAAGCAAGCTCAAAGAAATCAGTGAGAATCATGTGGCAGAATCTACATAGTGGTTGGCCTGCATGATTATATTTGCATTTTTCCGTTTTACTTTTTATTTAAGTTAATGATATTTTATAATTATTTTTATTCTTATCATAATAAAAATAATAATAAAATTATAATATTTTTAAAATTAATTATATTATAATATCATTGTTAATAAATAAAATAATCATTAATAAAGAATAATTATAATAATATATGATAATGATATCATTATTGTTTATTTATTAAATATCATTATCAACCTTCTCTCACTTTTTCAGAATCTCTCTGCAAATCAGACTATCTCAATAAATTCCAACCCTACAGTAGGAAATTCCCAACATCTCTCTCCACCTTAATACATCTACGCCAACGATCATATACCACTCAATTAGCTCACATCCGAAAAGATTACTCATCTAACGGTTCCTAATATGCCCCATCTATACTTTTCCATAGGCTAAATATAGAACAATGATGGGCTCGGTACTACGAGTTAAAATGTGGCAGAGTTTTCAAAACCTGAAACTTTGACCAAAACAGTACTTTACCTTTCAACAAAAATAAATAAATTCTGTGTACCATCACTTTTTCTAAATAAATACAAATTATACGCTAATTATAAAGAAATATATATATATATATTAATTGTATATTAAAAAAATTATATTTTATTATTTTAATACATAATTATTTAACATATAATTTATAATATATTATATTATAATTTATGGCACAAAAAATATTAGATAATAAATCACAATTCATTAACTCATATAAGAGAATGTGTAAAGTAATATCCAATGCCACTGTAATTATTTAATTTATATTTTTAAACAATTTTTAATTTTTCTCTGTTAACTTAGCTTGAGTAATATTTCACTGTACATGACTATAAAAGAATGTTACTTACCGTTACTACAAAATAATAATAAATTATTTATTACTTTGATTATAAATTTATAGTTTTAATGACCTCTTTCATATATATAATTATATTTTTAATTTTATTAAAAAAATAAAAATATATGTTTATTTTTTTATAATAAAAATTATCATATATTTTTTAATAAAAATAAAATTATTTTAAATAACTAAATTATTTATACTTTGTCATATTTATAATTGTAAATTTATATTTAATAAAAGATAATAATTTTAAGTTATCTTAATATCAAGTACAAAACTTATCAATGAGAATGCATAAATTTATGACAGTATATCACTACACATTTTAAAATAACTTTAACAATTAGGAAGTAATTTATTTTCAATAATTTTTGACGTGTGTGACAAAATATTATTCAATGGAGTGTAAATCTGGGTGTAAATTTGTATGTAATTAGTATTTTATTAAGAGCGATGTGACAGTACTTTACCTGAAACCACCGGAGAAGACCGTGCCAGAGCTGGAAGTGGAGGTAACGGAGCCGTTGAAGAACCCTGAGGTGGCGCCGGAAGAGGAACAACAGAAACAGGTTGTAGTGGCTGTGTTATAGCAGCATGATCAGTAGTACTACTGGCTATTAGTATCTGAGGAGCTCCATATTTCTTCTGAAGCACTTGGTCTAAAGCTTGAAAGACTTCAAAATCCATATTAGAAGGTAAATTCTTAAACTTCCTTTCATGCTTTTCTATATTCCAATAACTGGGTAGTTCTTCATTTTGGGATTGAACTTGATTCTCATACTCACGAACTTTCTTATAATCACGAAGTAGGTTATCCCATTTGTCATTGCATTGGTTTTGGCTTCTGAAACAACCGTGGATCCAACAGTAATTCTCAACCCATTTCCAACGGAGTTCTCCTTTAGTGTTTGACGACGTTAACGGGTCTTGGGGAAAACTCGAACTGGGTTTTGTTGTTCGACGCTCTTCGTCGAGTTTTTTGGCAGTTATGAGAATGAGAGTCTCTGGGATTGTCCAGTTGCCTTTGCGGTACTCTCGCATTGGGGAAGAAGATGAAGAGGTTGTGGTTACAACGTTGGATTGTTTATGTTGTTGTTGAAGGTGATAGTTATGGCGGTGGAGATGAGGGGAAGGAGAAGGGGAAATTGGAGGAGGGATTGGTGGTTCGGACATTGTTATGGAATCTAAAAAAGAGAGAAAGTATCGTGTGGGAAGTGATGGTTTACGGGAGAGGGAGTGAAACAATGATTAATTTTGTTGGGATAACAAAGGACACATTGTTAGAGTAATAAGGATGCCACGTGGCATATTTTCTGAGGATGGGGTTCGAGAACTTTGAGAATGGTAGGAAATAAATTATTTATTGGTTCAAAACTAATGCTAACGCATGGTTTATATTAACAAAAAAAAAATTAATATTACAAATTTTAATGATTAAAAAGAAAAAAATAGGACCTCTTTTAGCTATTCAATCCATAATAATATTATGCTATTGGTTTGTAATATTTATCATGCACCCATGAATAATTCCATGGAAAAAATACAAATGCTCCAATAATAAATGAAAAAAAACGAATTTTTTTAATATGAATCAAGTAGAACTTTTTCATTAAATATTTTATATAAATGCATTACTTTTATATAAAAATCTTATTTTATGTATTAATAATATATTCTTAAAATATTGTACATATTCATACACCTAACTACTTTATATAAAAGTTTTCATAGGAAATCTTTTATGTGTGATAGATATTAATTGAAGTAGTGTAAATGACCGTAAATTGTTTTGCTATCTTTATAAAATGATAGTTGATGTAGTTCGAATTTGTGATTTGAAATAAAATGAGTAAATTTTATTGTCAAATTATTAGGTCAACCATAATTGAGTTTAATTAAGTTGAGCACATATAATCGTTTGAGAGAATCCAATGATAAGGTTATAACAATATGTCGTGGTTTCAAAAGGTCTCTCCTCAACCCTAATGTTCATATGTATATACTAAGGGGTTAATACAATTGCATTGAATTATTGGAGATTTATGAGAGCAAGTTTTGCGCATGGAACCCTTGGTATGAATAGTGGTAAGATGGATCACCTAACATGTTAGGGTTAGGGTTCGTACAATCTTTAACTTGGCATGGTCAGGATTAGGCTAAAGGTAAAAGCATGATGCAAGTTCAGGATCAAAATGCATCTTGGGATGAATCAGACTCAATGTATTCTCAGGCTGATACAAATTCTATCTAGTGTGTTCTCCTTAGGCTAGTATAGACTATGGCGAGTGCATCATCCTTAATTTGGTCCTTTTTGGGCTAGTACATGCTCTGTAGAATGCATCATCCTTAGGCTGATAAGGGCTTTAATTAGTGTGTCATCCTTTGGCTAGTATGGGTTCTGTCGAGTGCATCATCCTTAGGCAGGTGAGGGCTTTAGCTTGTGTGTCCACCTTTATCACTATAGGATGAGTTATTTATTACTATATATTATGTGTATTTGATTTTAAGGGAATTCAAAATTAGGTTAAGTTATACCAATATTCACAATTGATTTCAAGTTGACTTTATTTTACAATATGTTTCTATCACTATTCATTTACTGTTCATTTTTTTCAAATTTCATTTCCATACAACTAGCACATATACGTGTGTAGTAATTTCAGCACACTAAAAAACGTGTTATAAATCTTTGTGGAATTTTCAAACAGGTATGTGAAACTTCTACACATTAATTTAACTACCCTTTCACACAATCAAACTCTCACTACACCAAAAACAGGTATTTGTGTCGATTTTGTAACCCTAAAAAATCATGTTTTGTGTTAGTTAAAAAAACGATGCAAATGATGATGTAGCATAATTTTGCATCTATTATAAAAAACAACATATATTTTTGCATTAGTTCTTCTCAAAAACTTATGCAAAAATATGCATTCGTTTTCTGACAGAGCCATTACAAATTTGAGTCGATTTTTTAAATAATCGATGCAAATGTTCCAGTACTTATTCGTAAAACTACCTAATTTGTATTATATAACCCACATGCATAGAAATTTCTCAATTTAATAACACACAATATAAATCTGTATAATATAAAGTGTTTTAATAACTAGATTACATTTCATTAATAAGTTCAAAAATTTTACAAAAAGTTAGAAAGCCACTATTACAAAATTGGGCATTTGTCGTTATTCCACCTACTTTGTTATGATTTAATACAAATTAAGCTTTTTCATGATATTTTAGCACATAATAAGATAAATAAGTGGTTTAAAAGTGATTAAATAACTCTATTTTCGTAGAGTTATCATACACTCAAACTTAACTATTTGCTTGTACTCAAGCAAAGCCAAGTCTATCTAACTAAAATGATATAGGAAACATATTCATAAATACATATTTATTAATACATGCATGTTAAGATGAAATTTCCCGTTCAAATATTATACAATTCTATGACAAAGAGATTCACATATCCATCAATCAACATTCCATTAATACAAGGATTTGTAAGATTTTTAATGAATTGATTCATATGTGTGTTGCAATGAGGTCATTCAATGCACTCATAAGATCAACTTGTATGAGCATGATAATCAATTAAGTCTTAGAATAAGTTTCATAAGTCTATTTTTCACACCCTTCTCCACTAATGTATTTAACTAAAGACCAATAGGACTTTGCATGCATGTAATGTAAGAGTTAGGTGGGAGTAGATAAATTGATATATTTAGGGTTTTTTCATACCTTAGCTTTCTTTTCATTCATCATGCAATATTTTACTACATTGAGCTTTCATTTGATATTCTTATGCACCCTACATTACCATTCTTTTCATTCTTTTATTTCACATCTTTTTTTAATATATAACTTTACAATACCCCCAAACTTATATTTAATTTTATTCTTTTTTCTTTTTTTAGAGGCATAAATGTATTATGATTTGTTTTGAAATAGGATGCATTACTTTTCACCTCACTCTATAACATAACACATGATTTCATTTTTCATACAAGCTAAATATTTAAGGGTAAAGATCATGCTTATTGGTTAGGCTTACAATGTGGCTTAGAGATATGAATGGTTCTTAGTCTGGCTCAAAAGGGTGACTAAGGATATAAACAATATTTAGCTTGAAAGACTCAATCGATCCATCTAAGGCATAACTCATCCCATATTTTTTCCCAATAAGAACACCAAAAATCAATCATGAGCATGTGTATAAAAATATGAATCAATCCAATCAAAACTAGCAAGCATATCACATGATTTATGTAAGTATCTTAACGAGCATGTTAAGTTCCTTATCCTAGTCATGACAATCAATTCTATCAATGGGTTCATTTGTTTCATATCAAGCATGCATGTATTTAGTTTTCATATATTTATCAATTTCTATCCAAATTATGTTTAAACACATCTTAATAAATGAAAACATCATTAAAGAAAATGCATACTAAACACTAAAATAGTGAAATTCCCTTTTTCAACTTAAATTGTACATTGTCTCCAATATGCACCTATGATTATGAAAAAGAGTGAAAGGGGAGAATAATTCCTTAGCCTTGGCACACCACATTTCCTTACTAAAATTGTCCAATTTTATTATGCCATTGCTCTCCATATTTATTCACCTACAAAGTAGAAAAATATAAGTAAAATAATGTTGGGTTACCTCCCAAAAAGCACCATGTTTAACGTCCTTAAATAGACGATCGTATAAGCTCCTAAGATACATCAACCAAGGTCATCACAACCTTTTCATTTGGTAATGGATCTTCATGATAGTGCTTTAATCTATGCCCATTAACCATGAACAGTTCTTTATCATGTTCTCTAATTCAATGGCTTAATGGTTGGTTACCTTAGTAATGGTGAATGGACTTGACCATCTATTCTTGAGTTTTTCTAGAAACAGTTTGAGTCTTGAGTTGTACAATAATTTTTTTCCCAGTTCAAAAGTACAATGTGCTATTCTCTTGTCATGCCATCCTTTTGTTTTCTCTTTGTACAACTTGGAATTCTTATAAGCATTCCACTATAGCTTATTTAGCTTATTTAATTGTAGCATTCTTTTCTCACGAGCTACATCCATGGCCATATTCAATTGTTTCAATGCTCAATATGTTTTGTGCTCTAATTCTACCGGTAGGTGACATGCCTTTCCATAGACTAGCCTATATTGGGTGGTACCAAGTGGTGTTTTAAGTGTAGTTTTGTACCCCCATAAATTCAATGCACCAAACATCAAACAATTCTACTTTAAGTATTAATTAGGGACATCTCATCTTTTTTAGAAATATTACCTATCCTTTGAAATTTATCACATATCTTTACATAAAGGTAGCCATATTTAATTATTGTAGGCCAAAAATAACCAGATTGAAGTATCTTAGTTACTATTTTTGTGCTTCCAAAGTGGCCTTTATAGTTTGAGTTCTGGTAATGGTGAAGAATACTTCCAATTTCATCATAAGGGACACACATTCTCAAACATCATCACCGAATTCTTTGTAGAAATAAGGATTATCCTAAAAATATTGTTTTATATCATAGAAGAATTTCTTCTTTTGTTTCCATATGAGATCAAGTGGAAAGATGTTGGCAACCAGGAAGTTTGTAATGTCTTCGTACCATTGGATGTCAATTTGAGCCACTAAAAAAAGTTGCTCATTTGAGAAAGATTCCCTATCCACCATATTGTCATCCATATTATCTTCCCTCTCTAACCTATATAGGTGGTCTTCCACCTAATTTTCTATACCTCTTTTATCATAGGTTTTCAAGTCAAATTCTTGTAAAAGGAGAACTAGTCTTATTAGTCTTGGTTTGGCATCTTTCTTTGTCATGAGGTACTTTATTGTAGAATGCTTTGCATAGACAATCACCTTGGTCCCAACCAAATATGTCCTAAATTTCTTAAAGGCATATACAATGGCCATGAGTTCTTTCCTTATAGTGGCATAATTCATTTGAGTATCATTGAGCATTTTGGTTGCATAATATATGGCATGAAACATCTTGTCTCTTCGTTACCCTAAAACAGCTCGAATAGCAAAATCACTTACATCATACATTAACTCAAAGGGATTGCTCTAATATAGTGCTACTATAATTGGTGCTGATATTAATTGTTCTTTAAGCACTTAAAATGCCACTAACAATTTATCATCAAATCTAAAAGACATGTCTTTCTATAATAGATTGCACAAGGGTTAGGAGACTTTGGATATGATAAAAGGTCGTGTGGCCAAGAAAACTCCTAACTCCTCTTACACTAGTAAGTTGTAGTAGCTTTTTAATCACTTCTATCATAGCTCTCCCCACCTTAATACCCTTAGCTGAGACTTTATAACCCAAGATAATACCCTCATGTGCCATAAAGATACACTTCTCCCGATTTAAAACCAAGTTGGTTTATTCACATCTTTGTAGCATTAGGGAGAGATAGTATTAACACTTATCAAATGTGTTTCTAATTATTGAGAAGTCATCCATGAAAATCTCTAAATGCTTTTCCTCTATGTTTGAGAAAATAGCCATCATACATCGTTGAAATGTTGCAGGTGCATTGCATAACCCTAATGACATTCTTCTAAAAGCAAAAGTTTCATAACGACATATGATGATAGTCTTTTCTTTTTCTTTGGGTGCCACGACTACTTGATTATATCCAAAATATCCATATAAAAGGCAAAAGAATGAATGCTCGACTAAACTATCAAGCATTTGATCCATGAATGAGAGAGAAAAATGGTCCTTCCTTTTAGCTTTATTAACCTTGCAAAAATTCACACATACACTCCATCACATGATATTCCTTGTGGGTATTAGCTCATTTGACTCATTTTCTACCATAGTGATAACAGAACTGATGTAGATAAATAACCCTGGAACTAGAACCACTTATAGATAGGGGAATTCTAACACCATGCATGAGAGGTTTATTGAAAGCAACTTCAACCTTAACTCTCACAGCTTTCACAAGGTTATTTTCAAGGAATACAAGTCAAAGTCCATTATATTACCTACTCTCTTAGTTACCCTTGCTACAATGGAAGCTTTCCTCCAATTTGGGGGCAAATTTTCACTTGCAACAAGCAAGGCAATGAATCAAAAGCCATGTGTGATGGATGAAGACTAAATTGCAACCATTTCACAATCACCAATGAATTGTTAAAATTCCATGGAGATTTGTTCAAAAGAAACTCAACATCTTCAATTTCTTTAAAGTAAAACAAAAACAACTCAATACTACCCTTCTTCCTCCATACCTACTAAAAGTCCTTGAATAGTGCATCTGGATTAATGTAACACTTGGTGACAATTCGAGCCATGAATACCAACTCACATGAGTCCTGTTCGTTAATGAAAAGGTCTTTAGTCTTGAGCGTGAAGTTGAGGTTTTCTAATCCATTTAGAACCTCCTCCACACTTCATTAAATAAGAATAGATATCCACGAGAATATAACCTCACAAGTAGAGAACCAGATCACAAAAAACAACCAAGAATACACAAAGCCACACCGAATGCACGTCGCATAGAATAAAAGTCCAAAGAAGAGAAGAAAAACTTAAAACCTTAAAGAAAACGAGTAATCTTTGGAGAAATTTACAGGAAAATTTAAGAAGATGAAGAAAATTGGAAGGGGATCACTGAGCACGAAGGACTCTAGTACATCTACGAGCCTTTATATTAGGGTGCTCAAAATTAATATATTTTAAAATAGGGTGTTCACAGCAGGATTGGTCCTGCATTGTGCCCCAATTCTTTTACAGATACTTGAAATATCTCATATTATTTCATCAGATATATTTTCAAATCCTACAGAATGACTTCTTTTAATAGATTAACTAATCCGTTGAGAAAGGAGATCGAAAAGGTGAAGATTAGCTTTAATCCCTCTAAACCTGATTATGACTTTATGCTTGTGGCAGGTTCGAAGGCAAAAGAACAAATATAAAAATCATTCGTATTTTATGAAATTTCTTTTATGTCTCAGCTCGTTGTTATTTGATTCCATTAGTGTGGAAGCTCTCAAATGACTAAATAGTAACCAAAATTAACATTGGACTTTTCTCGATCGATTTTAAATCATTGGAGGATTGTGATCAAGTAGTTTTGGAAGCGACAACCTTGATTTTTCAAGAAATTAATTTCTATTATTTCTCAACGAGGTCCTTTCTGGTCGACAACCGTCAAAAATAAATATAAGTCTTGAGACCTTCTGGGTTAGGGTATTTGATCTCTCCTTTGGCTTTTACTGTGAAGAAATTGCCAAAGCTGTTGGTAGAGCTTTGGGTTAGTTTGTTTCCTAGGAAAATGTAATTGAGAAGTCATATAAAGAAAAGTTCATGCGATTACATGTGGTTCTTGATCTTAACAAACTTCTCATGCATGACTCAAGTGTCAATAGAGAAGAAACAAGTAACTTCAAGTATGTTTTTTCAAATATCAAAACCTTGAATTGTTATATTATGGATATGGTATGATTAGCCATAGTATTTATGACTGTGATACCCAGTTTCAAAAAGAGGCCAAACTCCCCATTGTGGGTTGGTTAAGGGCCTTGCTACTGAAAGCTTTTCATGGCTTGAATCAAAACTATTATGAGAAAAAGAAAACTCAAAAGAGTGGTAAGAGCAAGTGGAGGAAGAAGAAGACTAAAGTTGGCACAACAACGACGGAAGAAGTCACCTAAAACCAACTGGTGGGCGGAGAGGCTAATTTCGATTTGCAGAAGCATGTGCTAAATTTGTCGCTAATTTTCAACCTCTAAAAAAGACTCCCTAATGGGTAGGCTCCCACAAATTTAGAAGGTGGAACTAATGTAATTAAAGTGTCTCATTTGGAAGGGTATTTTTAATTTGAAATTGATGCTTCTAAAAATGACTAATTGTGCGTTTAATAACGATTTTAATTTTGATTTTTTATTTTTTTAAGTGATTTTTTAATCAACATATTTGATAATAATGTTTTATTTTGATTTTGACAGTAATTTTGATTCATGTTTGAAGATCAGTGAAATTAAATGTGGTCTATTGTTGGGTGCTCTACTTTGGTTGTTATTACTCTTAGAAAAGCTAAAGTGGTTTTTCTAACCTGGATTATATGTATTTAAATAAGGATTTCTTTGATAATTTTGATTGTCGATATAATTCACAATCTTAGGATTGCTTCCACATGTATTACTCAGATGAGGTTCACCACAGTGCTCACAAATAAGAAAAGGGTTTTGCAATATATTAATCCATGCATGTCCAACATCAAACTTCTTTGACAACCCCAACAACAACACATTTGTTTGTGCTTGCAAAGTTGTAAAAACATCCATATCTATTATTCCAATAACAATCCTTTTTGGAACCTCTCCATTAGCCATTGACAGCTATTGGATGCCATCTCATCTAGTAGTAGAATATTTTCCATTTCACTCTTGCCCAGTAAAGCACCTCTAACTACTACCTCAAGTATTGTTCTTTTTTCCCCCAATAATCTACCATAAAATCTTTGAATTTGTAACTATGGAGGAATATAATGATGTTGATATTTTCTTAGCAACTCTTTGAAATGTTCATATGCCTCATAAAAAGATTCTCTGTCACATTTGGAAAGGAAGTGATAGCATTCCTAAATTTGTATGTCTTCAAAGGTGAAAATATTTTGCCAAGAATTTCTAAGCTAAGTCATCCCAGGTGTGGATGGATCTTCCTAACTGAGAAGGAAAACAAGCAAAGGCATATGGAATCTTCTGATACTCCATTCATCTTATAGGTATTATATAACTCAAAGAAAGTGGCTAAGTAGGAGTTAGGATCCTCATTATTGAACCCTCTAAATTGATTGGATTGTACCATTTGGATCACAATAGGTTTTAGTTCAAAGTTGTTTGCATTAATGGGGGTTTATTGATGAATGATTGAACTACATCCACTTGTGGTACTATAAAGTCTAAAAGAGGTTTAGGGACGATGATGTCCCGTTGATCTTCTAAATTTTCTCTAGTTTCAGGATGAGGTTGGTGTAGTATTTCTCTTCTTAACTTGTGAAGAGTTCTCCCTATCTCAATATCAAAAGGTTAAAGATTACTACATGTCTCTTTAGACATTTAACAAAACTAAAACAAAAGATTAAATTTCCTAAAATAGTATTATTATACAAATACTAATACTAATTATAAAATATATTCATTCTCCTACAACGATGCCGAAAACTTGGTAGTGATTTTGCAAGTATATAGGTCGTCAGAGTAATAAAGTGTGTTAAGCACTAGTATCATCCTATAGAAAATGATTGTCTTTTATAGGTAAGTATCAATATGCAACAGTCACAATACTATTTAGTAGTATAATAAGGAAAAATTATCTAAAGTACTAATTAAACTTAAAATTGATGCAAAGAAACAAACAATGATTAACTAAATAATGTTTGAAAACTTGGTATTTATGAATCCCCTAACCATTCTATACGCATGATAAAATATTTTTGATTGGTTTCTTTACCTAATTGATTTGGCAACATGCTCTTATATACCTATGAAACTTTGTCAAGCGTTCTTTAGGATTATGTGCAAATAATCATATCGTCATGCCACTTCATTCACACATCAATTATGATCACATGTAAAATGTCACACATTCATCAATTATACTATTGTACTATTTCAATTCATGTGATAATAATTCCATCATTAATTCAAAATTCGATTTTGTCAAGTTAGGGCATGAATCTCAATCATATAATTATTAGCCAAACAATCATAGCATTAAGATAAAAATTATTTGTAACTCTTGTAAGTCTTTTATGTCTTTTTTGGCGTTCCCATATACAAACACATAATCTCTTTATTTTACTTAGTGTATTGTCTTCCTCTATATACGGTTGGTTATTAACGATCAGTAATTTATACACACACTTAGTTAGGTACACTTTGTATGTAAGCATGTTTATACACACGTTAGGGATGGTTTTTGTATTATACATGCTTGGTTGAGTGTTTGTGGTTTTGTGGCATTTTGTTTAAGGGTATTTGTTGAAAATTACTAGATAAGTTTTAAAACAAAAAAATATTATTTTAGTGGGCTCGCTGACCCCCATACCTACCTTGGTTAGTAAGGCTATAACGGGTATTATCCTTATCAAGGTAGTGTATTATGCTCATCGAATGGGTCGACGACGCCCCAGACAGTTGAGAAATTTTCTATAAATACCCCTTCATCATTGTGTTGTTGAATTCAAAAATCCAAACAAACCTCTGCCAAATTTTTATCGCATTTCTTATTCTATTTCATAAACTACCTTGAGTGTTATTCAATGTTTGTTATATGTGTCTGTGATAGCAAAAATGAATTCTTGAGTGGTGGGTACTTAAGATAATTTTGATTAGTTAGTATTGGTTGATATGGGTAACTCATTTTGTTTACACTTTTGATTGTTGGTGATTGATCATACTATTGTGTGTGGTATTGGCTTCGGATGAAATCCATATTCATATGTCAAATCAAGCTATTACTAAGGTAGCAAGCAAGGGAAAAAATAGGAAATTAGGACAAGAGTCTTAACTGATAAGGTTATTTGTGTTTATACTTGTCTATTGGGTTGTATTTATTTATTCTGTTTTAGTGAATTATTTGCTACTGAATGGTTATTATAAGCAACCCAAGGATTTTACCACATAAGTAGGGCTCTATATGGATTCATCTCATTATATCATTGTGGCATGCATGATTAGCTTTTGTGTTAGTACAATCTGACTCTATATCGTGTATATTCCACATATGTGATTTGAACTTTGATTGGAAAGCTCATCTACTTTCTATTGTTGCATGTTTTATTTTCCTTTATTGTAGCATCCTATTTTTTATTATTATTATACTTGTTGAAATAAATTAATCTATCTGTTACTTGTTTGACTTATTTTATTTTTGCTATACCTTCTATTATCTGTTTCTTTCTATTGCTTGCAAATTTGATGTAGGTTCTAAGGAGTCTGCATCTCTTTACCTTAGTTGTTCACTGGGTGTCAAACTCATACAAATTGTATCAGAATGGGTTCCCTATTTTGGGCTAGACCATTCTATTATTAATTCTATTTAAACTCGCTTTTTATACACACTCAATTATCTTCTAATGGAATTCCCAGATGCAAGCTCCTCTATTCAATAGGCTAAACTATACTATTGGAATTCCTAAATGCAGGCTTTCTTATGGTCTCTAGGGACTCATGACTAGTTATTGATTGAAAATAGTGTGACATATCCAACCAAAATCCTCTTAGATAATACCGTTATCACAAAACCAATGATCGAATGGACAAAAGGGGAAAGCAAGGAATCATAGTGGAATAGTAAATGTCTTTATGCTATTATAAGAGCTATTATACTATATGAATACAGAAGAACACAAAGTTGCACCATATCCAAAAGGCTTAGGATATTCTTGGGACTACGTATGAGGGTACCTGTATGGTGAAAAGGTTTAGATTTTTGAAGCTAAATAGAGAATTTGAGCTCAAAAACATGGAAGAAGATGAAAATTTTGATAAGTTCTACGCTTACTTCTCCAACATTTTAAATTGTTTCTACAATCTGGGGAGACCTATCAGTAAGGAAAAATAGTTTGAGAAGATTATTACAAGTCTTCCTAACCATTTTCATGTTAAGGTCACACTTATTGAATCTATGTACCAGCTAAGACAACTTAGTGTCACCAAGTTGGTAGGTGACCTTCAAGTGTTTAAACTTCATCATCTCCTCTCCAAATGAAATTAGGTGGTTACTACCAAAGGAAATACCATTGCGCTTAAAACTTGATGCATCAAGAAAGCAGAACACGAATAGGAATTATGATTGTATTGAAATAAAAGAGCAACTCGTCAATTGATCTTAAAAGGGTTTACAAAACACTAACATTGACTGAAAATTGATAGAGAAAAATGTGTATCTATCGACCAACCCAAGTGTGGTTTTATAGGTGTCATACCGAACGGTGCCTATATTCTTAGGCACTCATCCACATAATGTATGTGCGATAATGGCCAAGTGCGCGCTTCATAAACAAGAAATGTGGTCTTAGTTATTTCTGTTACAATGAAAAGAAACCTTTCATTTTTGTTGCAACGGAAAGAAAGAAAATTTAGTTTCTAATCTATCCCATCTGTATCATAGTCCCCATCTTCAGTACAATTTGACCTCGAAATTCAATGGGATTACCTCAGCTGCATCAGTAGGATAGTACTTTCAGAGATCAATGATAATGAACATGTTCCAGTCTTTAAGGAGATCAATGAAATAAGCATTGTTATTGATTTATGAATGATTTTGAAAGGGCTATAGTTCTTGAGCTGATGTTTGGGGCAAGTGCCTTGTGATAATCTGTGTTTGTTAAGGTACATCGTGACAAGCTCACAAGGTTGAAAATGTGCAAGCTTACGATGCTAATCAGCCTACATTTTTCACTATGCATTCATCTTCTCAATATGCTCTCGTATTTCTTGGTGGAATTGAGTGTAATCAGTAGCCCATACGCCAACAACTTTGCTCTTTGGATTGGGTATTTTGGTGTAGACAATCAAGAAGGGTGTGTGATTTGTGGTGCGGTTTATAATACTATTGAGAGCAAACTCAATTTGAGGAAGATGTATATCCCATTCTTGAGGATTTTCATGAGTTAAACATCTAAGCATACTGGCTATTATCCTGTTGAGCACTTTTGTTTTCCCATCAGTCTGAGGATGATAGGCGCTGTTGAAGTTCAAGATGGTATCAAACCTACACCACAAATCTTTCAAAAAATGGCTCATGAACTTCACATCATGATTAGAAGTGATGGTTTTAGGGATGGCATGCAGCTTGACAATGTCTCGAAAGAAGATAGTTGCTATGTTTTTGGCATCATGGACCTTTCTGCATGGGACCAAGTGGTACATTTTTGAAAACTTGTCTATTACCATAAGGATGGAGTCTACTCTTCTTTTGTTGACTAGTATCATGAGGATGGAATCCATGCTAAGATCCTCCCAAATGTTTGCAGGAACTAGAAAATGAGAGTAAAGGCTAGTGTTTTGGCTGCCTCCCTTAGCTCTTTGGTAGATAAATCATTTTTGCATAAATATGGTTACATCTCTATGTAAATAAGGCATGTAGTACCTTTCCTCAGCCAAAAGTATGGTTTTTTCCTACCAGTATGACCACTAAGTCCCCCAATATGAAGTTCCTAAATCAAGTATTTCCTTAAGCTGGTTTTTAGAATGCACAATATGTTGTCTTTAAAGAGATACCCTTTATGCAAATGGAAACCATGCATAGGTTAATAGTTGTTACATTGGGTCCAGGCAATTACAAAATTTCATCTGTTGCATATAGGTTAGGGAGGGTGTCAAAACTAGTAATCTCAGTTTGAAGGGTAGTTAGTATGATGTGCCTTTTGCTAAGTGCATCAGCCACCTTGTTTAAATGTCCCTCCCTATGTTTAAATATATAAGTAAACCTTTGCAGGAAGATGATCCATCTAGTATTGGCTCACTACTACAATAAGTAGTACTTAAGTCGAGAGTTAAAGTCAATTTTTCTCAAAACCAACTTATAACAAATTTTAAGTCAATATACTTATAAATTGACTTAAAAAATTACAAAAAAATAAAAATTTAACGTCGGTTGACATGTGGAACCGACTCTACATGTAGGATTTAAATTTGTTTCTATGTATCAACCGACGTAATCTACACGTAGCATCGGTTGACATGTAGAACCAATTTAAAATCCTACGTGTAGCATCGGTTCCATATGTCAATCGATGTGTAACAAAAAGCTTCGGTCTTGTGTGTCAATTGAGGCTACATGTAAGATTTTAACTTAGTTCTACGTGTCAACCAACACAAGCCTTGTGTAGCATTGGTTGACACGTAGAACCGACTTAAAATCCTACGTGTAGTGTTAGTTCCACATGTCAACCGATGATACACATAGGATTTTAAGGCAATTCTACGTGTTAACCGATGTAAGCCACATGTAGCATCGATTGATACATAGAACCGACTTAAAATCCTACATGTAGCATCAGTTTCACTTGTCAACCGATGCTAACTTATTTTATCCTTTTATCTTATTCTCTCCCCCATACTGACGGCCCCCATTGTGTTCCCTCATTTTCCTTCCACAAAATCATCCCACCCTCTAGTTTTCTTTCTTAATTTTCGGTGACTTCCAGCACTATTTTTGGCACCGTCAAGTGAGTTTTCTTTCTCCCTAATTTATCATCTAGATCCATTATTTTTTTGAGAATAACACTCAAATGTTTCATACCCATTTTCCTTCACTTTCTCACTTACTAAACACATTTTCTTTCATTTTGTTACTTTATTTATTCTCGTAAGTATTTCTATGAATTATTTTACAATTATTACTCATATTTTTTATTTTTATATAATTTTTGTAAAATTATTTTTTATTTTAATGTATATTATGTGTTATTGATTATTTGTATATATTTTTGTGTTATGTAGGTTGTATATTTTTATTCAATCTTAGAAAAGAAAAAAAATATTTTTTATTTATTTATTTTAATAATTTTATGTATTTATTTTTTTGATATATATTAATTTATTTTAAACTTAATTTTTTTTTAAATATACATAATATATATATATATATATATATGTGTGTGTGTGTGTGTGTGTATAATGTATAATGTGTTTTTTAATATTTATTATATATATATATATATATATTAATATATATTATATATTTTTAATGTTATAATGTGTTTATTAATTGTTTGAATTTTATGTATTTATTTTTATATGATGTTTTGATGAATATTCTAATAATTTATTACTTCATATATAATAATGTCTAAAATATATTGGTGATTAATACATTTATATTTTATTGGATATATATTTAAAATGTTTAATGTCATCAATAAAAAATGGACAAATTTTGAATATCAAAGTGTAGAATTGAATAGGATTATATTTCTGGAGTTGAAACTTTTTTGGAATTTGCCCGTAGAAATTGTAATAACGAAATTAATATGATTTGATACTCATGTATTAAATGTAAAAGTATAAGTTTGAAGATGCTAAAAAATATCATATATGAAAAATCATTTATATAAATCTCTTTTGTTTTATAATTAATTACATATATTATATTTTTTTGTATTATAACTCCTTTAAAATGTGTTTTTTTACAGAATCGTTTTAAAGTTCCCGATAATTGGATAAAGAAGTGTTACAAGATTGCAAATAATGCATGGAAGGAATACAAAACTTTCAAATTGGTCAAAAATTATGTGTTTCCATACTTGGAACCATTAATGAATATAAAGTCCTTGAATAAACGAGCAGAAGAACAACTCAATAAGTTGGTTAGTAATTTAACTTTATACAAAGTCCTTATTATGATTTTTTTATATTGGTGTAATAATGTATGATATATTTTATTACTTTATTATTTGTATAGAATCATTCAAGAACAAATAAACATGAGTGAAATAATCGAACAACTAGGAAAAGATGCATATATATTATGCATTTGGACACGATCATTCTGGTCATTTATGGGAGTGTTCACTCGCAATCCAAGTATAGAAAACCCACAAAGAATCAACATATCTTCAAGAGTTATTGTTGCTTCACCCTAAGGAAATACAAAAGTGTTAGTTTTTGGGAAAACTCAACCAACCCAAGTAATAAATCATAGTTACACTTGACTTCATATTTAGAGCTCATTATAGCATTAAAAATACCAGCTTGATTCTAAATAACTTCATATTTTATAGACAAAATATTAAAATACAGCACTAATATGATTTTGAAGGGATAGGATTATTGTTATATCACTTCAGTGTCGATATGGTAATCTCTTTTACTAATATATACTTTTAACATATATAAGTTATTTTTGTGAATTCATGATAATACATTCTTATTTTGAATTGAAACACATGTAGTTCTTTGGTTGGAGCAAGTCAGGCTATGATATACAAATTTTTGATGATTTACGAGAAGAATGGGCAGAACATATGCTTGAAATTATAAGATCTCAAGAAGAATTAGAAGAATAATATGTTGATATTGAATAGCATAAGCATCTTATAATATTTAATGATATTGTAATTAAGTAATATATATATAGGAATTGTATATAAATTATTTTTTGTTATAAATTTAGTTCTTAAGTAATTAATTAATATTTAATTTTTCAATTAACATAGTGTATTTAAAAACTCTTTTAAACATATTTTGGTTTTTTCTGTTGTTAGGTGATAGAAAACATACAATGAGGCTAGCAGAAAATAACCAAAATATTTTTAAAAGGGGATATAGCATTTTAAATCGTTTCTACATGTGAACTAACTTAAAATTTTAAGTCGGTTGACATGTAGGACTAACTTAAAATTTTAAATCGATTGATACGTAGGACTGACTTAAAATTTAAAGTCTGTTCAAGGGTAGAACTAAATTTAAATTTTAAGTTATCTCGTTTTAAGTCGGTTCACATAACAGACTTAAAATCCTTTCTAAGTCGGTTAATAACTTACTTAAAAGGCCTTATTTGTAGTAGTGTCTCTTAAGATGTATTTCTAGGAGTGAATCCATCTGAGTGTCGAGTGATCACTGTGAAGGATAAATTCCTTTGAAATGAGATAATACTCCTAGTGTTTAAGGGCTCGAAAGACAATGTAGAACTCTTGGTCATAAGTGAACCATTTCTGGTGTGCTTCACTGAATTTCTCGTTGAAGAATTCAATAGGATTTCCACCCTAAGATAGTACTTCTCCAATACCCACTATAGATGTATCTGTTTCAACTTCAAATACTTTGTCAAAATCTAGCAGAGATAGAACTAGGGTTGTGCATAGTTTTTTCATAATGAGTTGGAAGTTTTCTTCCTGATTTTTACCCTAAATGAATTGTCCATTCTTAAGGCAATTTTTTATGGGTGATACAATTGAACTAAAATCCCTTATGAATCTCTTATAGAATGTTTCCAGGCCATAGAAGCTTCTAAATTCATGTATTGATGTGGGGTTAGGCCATGACTGGATGGCCTCAATATTCGTAGTATGTATTGAGATGCCCTCAAAGCTTATAACATACCCCAAGAAAAGGAGTCTGATGGTCATAAACTCACACTTTTTAAGGTTAAGGTAAAACTTGTATTCCCTCAGTAACTCCAGGATAGCCTGCAAATGCTCTAGATGCTCATCAGGGTTCCTGTTATAGATTAAGATATCATTGAAATACACTACCACATAAGTACCATCGAGAGGCTTCAAAATGTGATGCATCAATCTCATAAAGGTGATGGGAGCATTGCATAACCTGAATAGCATGACAAGCCATTCATACAGGCCTTCCTTGGTTTTAAAAGTTGTCTTCCATTCATCTCCTTTTATGATGCGAATTTGGTGATATCCACTACGAAGATCAAGCTTAGAAAAGATAATGGAACCTTGTAGCTTGTCAAGTATGTCTTCCAACCTAGGAATAGGGAATCTATACTTGATTGTGACTTTTTAAAAGCCCTATTGTCAATACACATTCTCATCGTGCCATCCTTCTTGGGTACAAGCAATGTAGGCACAACACATGGGCTCTTACTTTCCTGGATGAGGTGCTTATCCAAGAGGTCTTCCACTATCTCTTGAAGGAGCTCATGGTCTTTAGGATTAATTTGATAGTGGGGTAAATTGGGTAGAATAATACCTAGTATGAAATCTATGTGGTGTTGAATGTCTCTTAATGGAGGTAAGGTACATGGTAAGTCAGTTGGTGTAAGGTCATTGTAGGTATATAGTAATTCTTTAACAACATCAGGGATGGTATGAGTGACATGTTGTTCTTTAACCACTAATGCTAACACCACCTTAGCCTTTCTGAGTTCATTGTCAAACTCGTTGGGTTTTTAGTTGATCGCTACACATGAAGTGTGTGTAATAAATATGCAAATAGACGTATCATAATAAGTAATATAATGATAAGAAAAGATCGTTTGCACATATATTATTTTATTAGAGACTAATTTTTAAAACTAAAAAAAATAAAAATCAATTTTTTGTGTTTTTATATTAAGGAAGAAAAATTAAAAATAACTAAAAGTAAATAACAATAATTAATTAAGTTCTAAACATGTGAATCACTAAAATCTCCCAATATAATTTTCAATTAACTACATGACCCATTGAATTTAACCTAGCATGTATTCCTTTCTCAAGTAAACTACACACCATATAGTATTTAATTTAATCACACTCTCATGCCAATTAAATTTCATACTACTCATTAAGTGCATAAATTATGGATCATATACATAAGAATCATACAACTTTGCTTAAAAGCTATGCATGTTATTTTATCAAGATAAACAATTAAATAATTCTCTCAAATCTATTTAATTTCCTCTATAGATAAATTATTGGCCAAACAATTAATAGCATAAAAATCAGATTAAATAATATAATTAAATTATAATTATAATTGAGGTAAAATATTAGATCATCACATTGTGAAAATTGGGTTCATAAAACTTATATTTTTCATAAAGAAAGACATAAAAAAATTGATAAAGAAAAGAGTAAAAGAAGAAATCCAATCAATCTCTTGAATTGTAGTGTTAATCTCTTCTTGAATCTCCACCAAAATTGTATCCTGTCTTGAAATTTTCTATATTTTTCTCTCTTTTGAGCTCCAACAACTTACCAAAATTATTCTAATGGTGGCTCATTAGGGATTAAAGGGTGATTATGGGCTTAAATATAGCTCAGGTACAATCAGAACCGTTAGATCAGCTTCAGATCAAAGCCTGAGATCAAAACATGCAAAATGAAAAATGCTAACCAATCACAACAAGACATGTGGTACACGAAATTCACTAGGTGAATTAGAGTGTGACATATGGCATAGGAGACTGGTCTGAGTCAACACTCACTGAGTCAGTGTAATGTGATTCGTGATAATGGATGGTGTAGCGCATTGGTGGAATAGAGAGAGCTATCCCGTGACGACACATGGCATTAAGGTTTGACCGTTCTTCGAACTCTGATTGAATGCCATGTTGACATGTGGCATGCACTTCTTCGCTCCTCACACGTGAATATCTAAAATTCATTGTCCCTACATGTATGACATTCGCATGGCTTGCCCAGTCAACTTCTTTGTATGGATGGGGATGGGGATAGGGGTGAGTGCTCAATCCCAAAGACTTCACCAGTGCATATGAGAGAATATTTTCAGTACTACCACTATCAAAAATAACATTTCATACCTTCTATTGAATTGTGCACCTTGTTCTAAAAATGACATGCCTCTATGATGGTGTTGATTGTTTTGGTGGTAGAAACACCTTTCATACTATGCAGTTTAAAGCCCTGTTACCCTCATCACCTTTGATGAACTATGCTCCTTGTATATCTTCAAGAGATAGTGGGTCAAACTTATCATCTAAATGCTCAAATTCATTGAACAAATTAGCTATGTGCTTTTGTGGACATTAATTAAATCTATGCCCCCATTGATAGCACTTAAAACACTTGATAGTTGTTGGTTTGGCATAGGGGTTAGGTTTTGGAAGTGGGTTATTTGGATTTTTGTGTTTAGGGATGGAAGTTTTTGAAATTGGTATAGGTTTTGTGGTGACTGGTGGGGTGAATATTGGGGTGAAACCACTCGGATTTTCACTAGTAGTGGAGTCACTAAAACAAAACCCAAATGGTGTGGATTTTTTGGGTTTAACTAGCTTTTTTTTCACTTTTAATGCTATGTTGTTGGCTTGGTTGATAGACCATAAGGTTTGGCTCAACTCTAGTCTTTCTCTAATAGGAGAATTCAGACCCTGCATATATCTAGCAACCTTTTAAGGTTCTTGCTCCCACATTTTGGATCGTAAGCCAAGCCTCATGAACTCCTCAGTGTATTCAGTGACACTTTTTCTTCCCTGTTGGCACTGTTGATATTGCTGGTAAAGAAGCTATTCGTAATCAGTTCGTAGAAATTGTTACACCATCAGTTTCTTTATTCTTTCCTAAGAAGTGATTAATGCCTTACCTCTAAACCTCCTTTTGTTTTTCATGTGTTCCCAATAAGCAGAGGCACCACCCTTGAGCTTATAAGCTACTAGTTTAACTTTTCTCTCTTCTTGTATCTCTATGTAGTCAAAGCAATTCTCAACGCTAGCCATTTAATCAAGAAATTCTTCCATGTGAGAGTGACCAGCAAAAGTGGGTAGCTCCACATTAAGCCAATAGTCATGTTTACCATATGATTGGCACTTAAACTATTGGTTAAAAAATTCTGGGTGATTGCATCTCATACTCTCATACTACTGGTTAACATAACTACTCTACTCGAATTTTCCATCTTGATTGAAGACCCAAACTGCACTGTTACTAATCTAGCTTGAAGTGCCTCCATCGAATCCAAAAATTTTTGGGTCACTTTTGGTGGAGTCACGAGGCCATCATCAGAGTCTAGGTGGACATGAGTATCATAATTGAAGTGGTTATGAGGAAACGTAGGTGTACGATGAGGTTGAGGTTGTGGATGCGATGGATGTTCATTGGGAAGAACCTTCTTTCCTTACAATTTTAAAAGTCTCTGAATCTCGCTCAATTAGGCTTGGATTTGGGTGGTGGTATGTAGGAGTGATTACTGAAGGTCTCGTGACATCTCCTCAATCCTCCACTCGAACCAGCTTTCCAAGTCAGCCATTGTAGTCAATAAGTTCTTTACATCATCACTACCATTGCTAATGTTTTAGTTACCAGACATTTCCATCTGGATTGCAGCTCAAACCAAACTCTAATAACAAATTATAATGCAACAAGAAATCAGAATAAGAATAAGAATTATAATTGTATTGAAATAAAAGATAAACTTGTCAATTGATCTTAGAAAGGTTTACAAAACACTAAAAATGACTAAATATTGACAAAGAAAATTATGTATCCACCAACCAACCAAAGTGTGGTTTTATAGGCACTGCGCCTAACAATCCCCATGCACCTAGGCACTCATCCACATAACCTATATGCGTAATGGCCAAGTGTGCACTACACAAACAAGAAACGTGGTTCTAGTTATTTCTATTACAATGAAAAGAAACCATTTATTTCTTTTACAATGAAAATAAAGAAAATTCAAATTCTAATCGATCCCATCTTCATCAAAAGCACTAAGGCTAGGGGTTCCAGCAAAGAAGTAAATACTACTATTATCAACAATGAAAGTTCAAGTCCTAACAAAGAAGAAGTGACTTTGTTATCCAAGAAGTTTACAAGATTCTTCTAAAACAAGAAGATCTCTTTTGGTAGAGTTAGAAGAGACATCTCAAGTAAAAAAGACTTGAAATTAGTGAAGAATGATGATGAATCCAAAGATGAGTAAAAAAAACAACATCGAAGAAACCATGTTAGTAAGATTAAGTGCTTCGAATGTGGGGAGCTAGGTCACATTGCTTCAAACTACTTTTCTAAGTAAAAACACATGAGTAAGCATGATGTGATGGTTGAGGTTACTATTTCAGATAGTAGCCACAATGCTGATGAGGATGATACTAACTTCTTAGCCTTCATGGCTTTGAAAATTATGGAAGATCCTTCCATTGTACCTTCATAGGGCCAAGAAGTTATTGCAAATGATGATAACGATCAAACGAGTTGTTAGACACCTACAATGAGCTCTTGAGAGAGTATATTATAACTAAGAAAGCCAAGAAAAAGGCCTTGGAAAGCCTTGAAGAAATAGAAATAAGCGAGTTGAAAGCTGCTTTTGAGGAAAAAAAGTCCTCAATTAACAATGATTAGAGTGATCTCACAAACAAGTATTAGATTATATAGAAAAAATATTTTTATTTGCCAGAAATATTTAATGCAAATCACGCCAAGTTGAAATTTTAGAGGATGACTTCAACAAATCTAAGATGTACAAAGCTACTCTTATGTATCATAGTTCCAATCCTTCTTCTTATTAGACTTTTGAAATTTCTCTCTTGAGGAAGCAAGTGATTGTGCTTGAAAGTAAAAAAAAAGTGTTTGGTATACACTCTGATTGAAAAAGAAAAACTTAAGAAGCTCCATGCCAAAATCAATGTTCTCAATAACTTTACAATTTACCTTGAATCTTTCCTTCAGGAAAAGGAAGATTTTATTAGAGCTTTAAAGGATAAGCTCTTAGAGAGTGAGAAGGAGCTCGTTAATTCATCTTCTATGGTTAATAAGATGATGTTTGGGTCCCAAACACTAAATGAGATCATCAATAGTGCCAAGTTCTTTGGTGACAAAAGAGAAATTGGGTTTTAAGAAAGGTTGTCTACTTATACTAGTGTTGTTCCCACATTTGTCAAGTCCACCACCCAAAACCCCAAGATGAAGTCCTTTGTAGTCATCCTAAAATATAATTTGGTTACTACATCATAGCCTTCCTCCTCTAGCAAGCTAAACAACTTACCTCTTGAAAGTTCTTCCTACCATACTAGTAGTGGTCTATGGCCCTTACCAACTATTTTTTATCCTATGTGTCACCACAATGGTGAACGTGGGCATCTGAGGCAAAACTATGGGAAATTAACTTCTCATCCTTATGTGATAGTTAATGTGAATACATCTTCCTCTTATTTTCCTCCGCGTGTTACTTCTTAGAGTTAGAGACCTAGATTCGCTCTTTCCTCTGCATGTTTGTGCCATGTGTGGCACTATTGGCCACATTGCTAGGAAGTGTTCTAGATAAATCCAGAGTTCCTCACGGAGTTCTCCTCCTTATCCCCCCTCTATCCACATAAGAATAGTAAGTATAGGTATCGCAATAAGTAGTATAATGATAAGAAAATATTGTTCCTATTGAGATTATGTTATTAGAAACTAATTTTTAAAACTAAAAAGAGTAAAAATAAATTTTTTATTTTTTGTGTTTTAAGAAAGAAAACTTAAAATAATTAAAAATAAATAATAGTAATTAATTAAAGTTGAATTGACAGCTAAGAAGATATATCAGAAAATATCTAGGAATACTTAATCCCCCAATTTTCTAAATATGTGAATCACTAAAATCTCCCAAATATAATTATTAATCAATTACATAATCAAATGAATCTAACCTAACATGTATTTATATCTCAAGTAATCTATATACCATATGGTAATTAACTTTATCACACTCTCATGTCAATTAAATTGCATACTACTCATTAAGTTCATCAATTATGGATCACATACATAATAATCATACATCTCTACATATAAACTATCCATGTTATTTAATCAAGACAAACAATTAAATAATTATCTCAAATCTATTTAATTGTCTCTATAGATCAATTGTTGGCCAAACAATTAACAACATAAAAATAATATTAAATAATATAATTAAATTGAAATCATAACTGGGGTAAAATATTAGATCATCATATGTTGAAAATTGGGTTCATAAGACCCCTAGATTCATAAATTAGCTAGACATAATTTTGTTCATAAAACTCATATTTTTCATAAAGAAAGACATGAAAATTGATAAAAATAAAAGAGGAAGAAGAAATACAATCAATATCTTGAATTGTAGCACCAATCTTCTTTTGAATCTCCACCAAAATTGTATCTCCTTTTGAATTTTTTAGTATTTTCTCTATTCTTGGCTCCAAAATCTGATATAAAATCTGTAATTTTTGATTCATTAGGGTTTATAAAGCAATTAGAGGGTTAAATTAAGCTCAAGTGCAATCTGAACTGTCAAATCAACTTTAGATCAAGGGTTGAGATAAAAGAAAGGAAAAATTAATAGTTTTGGCAAATAAAAATGCGACTCACCGTAAGGGAGAAAGATGGATCCAATCAACATGTGACGTGTGGGATTGTTAACTGGTCATGGTCAGCGAGTGCTGAGTTAGTGCCATGGTGTGGTGTGATTTGTGGTTATAGCTTGTGTGGTACCCTAGTCAAAAGAATGGAAAAATCAAGTGACAATGCGTGGCACACCAGTTGACCGCACGGTGAAACTCAAAATGAATGTTGTGTTGACACATGGCATGGCCCTATTCGCTTGCATTACATCCATGTGGCATGCCTAGTCAACTCTCTTGCTTGCATGGCATCTTATAATTGATCTTGCATTAAAACATTCATAAACAATTCTAGAAAATTTTCTAAAATTATATTTTCATGCCTTTTCACTAGAAAGTTCATATTTTAATATTTTTAACCCCAAAATACCACTTATTGAATAAAATAAGCAAACTTAACTTTTTGCTTGTTCTCAAGTTAGCAAAAACTATCCCCCTTAAAAGTCATACAATTCTATGACATAGAGGTTTAAATATTCATCAATCAACATTCCATCAATGCAAGGATATGTAAGGTTTTTGAGAATTGATTTGTGTGTGTGTGTGTGTTGCACATGATATTATATAGTGCACTTATGAAATTAACCTATATAAGCATGCTAATCAATTCAATCTTAGAACAAGTCTCATAAGTCTATTTTTCACATTCCTCTCCACTAATATAAACATGAACTTAGCTAAAGATCAATAAGAACTTTACATACTTGTAATGTAAAGCTTAGGTAAGGATAAAAAAATTAAAACATTTAGGCTCTTTTTACACCTTAGCTTTCTTTTCATTCATCATGAACTTTTTTACTACTATTGAGCTTTTACTTGATATTTTGTACACCCTATCTTATCATTATTTTCATATTCTTTTATTCCACATCTTTTTTTGTAACCTCAAAACACCCCAAACTTATTTTCAATTTTATTTTATTTTATTTTTCTTTAGAGGGATAATTGTATTGTGAGTTTTTTTCCTTTTTTTTCTCTTTTTTTATAGGATGCATTGTATTTCACCTTACTCTATAGCATTACATATGATTGCATTATTATCTTTCATACAAGCTAAGGTTCCAAGGGTAATGTTAATACTTATTGATTGGGCATAAAATGTGGTTTAAAGATATGAAAGGTTCTTTATTGGGCTCAAAAGTGTGACTAAAGATATTAACAATAGTTAGCTTGAAAGACTCGATCAATCCAAATAAGGCCTAAATCATTTCCCTTGCTAAATATTGTTTAGAATTTCTCCTTAAGGGATGATCAAATAGATTCTAAAACATGGTAGATCTCATCAACTTGCACAACTCACTATAAATATTCTCTCAATAAGAACATCAAAATCAATCATGAACATGTGCATAAAAATTTGAATTAGTCCAATCAAAACTAACAAGCATTGGAATGAATTTGTGCACCTATGTGAGTGTCATGAAATTCATTTGTATGTGTGTTCATAGAATTAACAAGAACATACTCAAAAGCATCACTAGGGCACATATTATAAAGCACATCGGTGATTAGCTCATCAGTACCATCTATTCGAAAGCAATCACTAGCACTATCAGCATTAGAAAATTTAATTACTTTAAACACATTAAATATTACTTGTTCATCTTTCACTCTTATTATACGCTCACCTTTTTTACATCAATGAGTGTTCTTCCAGTTGCTAATAATGGATGACTAAGTATGATAGGAATGTCATGGTCCTCCTCAATGTCTAGTACAATGAAGTCTATCAAAAAGATGAATTTGTATACTTTTATAAGCACATATCCCACCACTCTCTAGGGTATTTTAATTGACCTATCTATCATTTGCAATGTTACTGAAGTGGTTTGGCATTACCAATCCAAAATCTTTTGAAAATTAATAATGGCATGAGGTTAATGCTAGAATCCAAATCACATACTACCTTGTTAAAATGAATGTTACGAATAGTACAAGGGATGTCAAAAGTACCTAGATCTTTCATTTTTTATGGTAGTTTTCTATCAAGGATAGCACTATAACCTTCAATCAATGTTATTGTTTCATTATGTCCAAGCATCTTTTTCATAGACATGATGTCCTTTAGAAATTTGGTATAAGAAGGCATTTCTTCAAGTGCATCTTTAAATGGTATATTTATGTGCAGTTTCTTAAAGACATCAAGAAATTTTGAAAATTGCGTATCTAAATTTTACTTTTGTAGTCTTTGAGGGAAAAGAATAGTGAGTTTATAGCGGTTACTTTTCTTTGGTTGAATTATTTCCTTTTTGGTGCTCTCTTTATGCACTAGTTCCTCCTCATCCTTATTAATTTCATGTTTCTCTTCATTCTTTTGAGTCTTATGTTCCTGATCTAAAGCTTTACCACTCCTCTAGACTATGGATTTACAATTCTTTTTACCTTCTCTTCTTAGGTTTATAATTGTGTCACTTAGAAGGTTACCTTAAGGCTTTTGACTTAAGGCCTGGGCAAGATGCCCCATTTGGGTCTTTATATTCTAAATTAAAGCCTCTTGAATGGACACTTTTGTATTTATTGATTGGATAAAGTATTACATCATTCCCATTGAAGCATTTGTATTATCCTCAATAGATGACTTCTTCTTTTAGGCTTGTGATTGTTGTGGATTTTGAAAACCAAGTGGTGAAAATGATTGACGTTTGAATTGATTACCACCTTGATTATTGTTATTCCAAAAGAAATTTGAAAGTCATATCCATCCTGAGTTATACGTTTTTGAGTATTAATTATTATTTCGGTTCATATTACCCATATAGTATGTTGATTTAGTATTGTTTGGACAATTATCAAACAAATGAGCTACAGCACAAAAATAAATAGGATGTCTCAAAATCTTGGACCTGATTTATACTCACTCACGTGTTTTAAGCCTTCAAAACACTCACCAAAGGTAACACTTAAGCTATAAGTACCATGATATCACTTACCTTATGCACTTTAGCTACTTTTCTTATATTTGACATTCTATCCATTAGTCGTTGATAATTATTGCTAGCCATTTTCCCAAGTAAATCATAAGCTTAATTGTAAGATTTGGCTAACAAAGCTCCGTTAGGGGATGCATTAACAATGGTTCTTGTTTGAGCATTGAGGCCATTGTAGAAAATCTCCATTTGGATCCAATGAGGGATACCATAGTTAGGACACTCCCTTAACAATTCTTTGAATATATCCCATGCTTTATATAAAGATTCTCCTTCATATTGTTCGTAGGAGGTAATGTCATTCCTAAGATTGACATTCTTTGTTGGTGGGAAGTATTTCATCAAGAATTTCTCCTCCAAATCATTCCAAGTTGTAATGGAATTGAGTGACAAAGATTTTAGTCAAGCTTGAGCATAGTCTCACAAAGAGTAATGAAATAATCTAAGTTTAAATGCCTCTTCAATTATACCACAAAATTTGAATGAATCTTCAACTTTAAATAAAAAATTTGAGTTATAAATGAGGATCCTCTATTGATAATCCACTAAATTGTCCAATTGTTTACAACATTTGAAACATCACTGGCTTTAGTTCAAACAATTAGCTTGAATGTTTGGTCTTGTAATACTAGGATTAAACTCTTCCAACATAAGTATTGTAAATTCATTTATAGCTCTTCCCTATCATCCATTAAAGGTATTTGATTGTTAAAATTTAGCTTATTATGGTTTATTTATAATGGATTAGCCATCTCTTTTACTTTGGTGAGAACTTTTTGTTTTCTTATTAATCTCAAAGTATGCTCAATTTTGGGATCTCAAGGCAAAATTTCTCCTTTACGGACTCTGCTCATGCAATTGACTCAATTATGTTTCTAATAACACTAAAAATGATGTCAAAATTCAAAATAAATAATTTAAAATTACAAAAAAAAAGAAATAAAGAAAACTAACTAAAATAAATAACTAAATAAATTAAAAATAAAAATACAATTATGAAAAATAAATAAAGAAAAATAACTAAAATAAAATAAAATAAAAAATTAATTTCTAATGTTTATAATCCCTGACAATGGCACTAAAAACTTGATCGATTTGAATTGTATGTAACGAATATACAAGTATACATATCACAACAAATAATATAATGATAAGAAAAAATCGTTCTCACGTAGATTTTATTATTAAAAAACTAATTTTTAAAACTAAAAAAAAAGTAAAAATCAATTGTTATTTTTTTGTGTTTAAAGAAAGCAAAATTAAAATAAATAATAATAATTAATTAACTCTGAATTAACAGCTAAGAAGATATATGAGAAAATATCTAAAAATACTTAATCCTCCAATTTTTTAAATATGTTAATTACTAAAATTCCCCCAATATAATTATCAATCAATTGCATGATCAAATCAATCTAACCTAGCATGTACTCTTCTCTTAAGTAAACTACATACCATATGGTAATTAACCTAATCACACTCTCATGTAAATTTAATTGCATACTACTCATTAAGTTCATCAATTATGGATCACATATATAATAATCATACATTTCTACCTTGAAACTATGCATGTTGACCAAATAATTAATAGCATAAAAATAATATTAAATAATATAATTAAATTGAAATCATAATTGGGGTAAAGTATTGGATCATCACATGTTGAAAATTGGGTTCATAAGACCCCTTTATTAATAAATTAGATAGACATAATTTTGTTCATAAAACTCATAGTTTTCATAAAGAAAGACATGAAAATTGATCAAGAAAGAAGAAGAAGAAAAATACAATCATTCTCTTGAACTATAGCACCAATCTTCTCTTAAATATCCCCTAAAATTGTATCTCATTTTAAATTTTTTTGTATTTTTTTCTCTTCTTGGCACCAAAATTTGATAAAATAAGTAATTTTTGACTCATTAGGATTTATAAGCCAATTAAGGGTTTAAATTAAGCTTAGGTGGAATCTAGACCGTCAGATGAGCTTCAGATCAAGGGTTGAGATGAAAAAAGGAAAAATTAATAATGTTGGCGAATAAAAATGCGACACTTGGGAAAGGAGAAAGATGGATCCAATCAACGTGTGATGTGTGGCACAATTGAGAAGTTATGTTCAGTGCACACTGAGTCAATTCCATATGGTGTGATGTGATTCATGGTTATGGCTTGATTGATGCTCTATTCGAAAGAATGGACAAATCAGGTGACGACGCGTGTCACGTCTATTTGCGCATGGTGAAACTTGGAATGAATGCTATGTTGACACTTGACATAGCCCCACATCACCCAATAGACATAGAATTTTTTCTATTGACCCTATCTATTTATGTGGCATCCACATGGAATGCCTTGTTAGCTCTCTTACTTGTGTGGCGTCTTCTGATTAATACAGTATTAAAAAAGCCAAAAAAATTTCCAAAAATTATATTTTCACCTCTTTTCACTATAAAGTTTATATTTTAATATTTTAACCCTAATAATACTAGTTATTAAATAAAATGAGCAAATATTAAATAAAAAAGTGCATTGATGACTCTTCTTTCATAGAGTCATCAACTTTGACATTGTTTCCCCCTCATAAATTGTTTAAACAAAGGGATAGAGTTTGATCACTTTTTATTGTGATCAATAAGGGTTGGGATGGTTATTTATTTCCTCTTTATTTTCATCTTGTGTTTCTATACTTATATTATGTGTTTTACCATGTTTATCTTATATTTTTTTGTGTTAATTTTCATTTTTTCCAGCTTTGAAAAATAAAAACAATATCAAGTGTTTTTTGGTATAGTATTCTTTTCTCTCTCTTAGGCTATTGGAAATATTTTGTGGAACCTCACTACTCTATGCCAAGGGTGCATTTTTACACTTTGGTCGAGCACCTAAGTGAAGTGGTAGGTAAGGGGTCGACAAGCATTAGGATTTTCAATAGAAACCCTTTTCCACTATTCATTTCTTCACACCTCAAACTTGTGAGCCTTCTCTTCTCTCTAAACAATTTCCTAAGTAACCTTCAAAATATTTACCAAAATAACCCCTAAACATTCCCAAATAGTTAGAAACACCCTCGAGTAGTAACTAAAGCCTACTTACCGACATGTGCCATTCTTTGTGAGCACCCTATTGTTATCGATGACTTCCTTCTTATCCAAGAAAGGTTTCCTTAATTCTCTTGGATCTCTCCGTGTAATATTTCTTACTCTTTTGATTCTATCTTTGTTAGGGAATTTTACGTTTCCTTTTTTTTATCCTTAGAAGGCAAAGTATTACTTTCTCTAAAGGTGATGTTCTTAGAATATTATCTCTTCTTGATGTTGAGAATCCCTCTTTTCCCATCATCCCCTTTAAGTTCGAGAAACTTACTTCCTTCCAAATTCATTATAAATTCTCTTTGATTTTTTAGTGCAATATTATTGAGATAGATGATCTGTTGGTTAGGCCTGGCTATGTCTATGGTGGAGGTTCCCTTGTAATAAATAAAAATGCACCTGATCATTGGTTCAATGATATTATAAGCACTGTCATTCATCCTTGCACCCATCATTCTACTCTTATTGAGTGTAGATGACATTTTCTCTATGCTATCCTTAATAGTGAGACTATAGATCTTGATGGCACGATCTATATGACCATTTTTTATGCTACATATTTTCTCTCCTCTCTTTATTATCTTTCTTTGACCTCTAGGTAGGGTGCTTCCCTATTTAACTATATGTATTTTTCTGTGGAGAGTCGTATTGTGCTTTAACTTTCGTACTTTTATTCTAGCCAAGATCAACAACATTCTACCCTTTCCTATTCTTCTTCTTAGAACACTACTCAGTCCACTTGCTATACTTCTACTCCTATTTCACCTCTATCTCCTTCTATTCAGATTGATTCCTATTTCTCTATTTTTATTAGGTATTATTTTCTTTCATTAACAAGATGCATATTTTCTTCTGATAATTTATGGATATTCATATAGCTCAAGCTTAGGTTACTTCTTATCACCATACTCCTCTGCCCCTAGTTCATGGCTATCCTTACTTTTCTACCTTAGTCAGACCTTCTTCTATTGGCACTAGAGACCATGTTCATCCGTCTTGCTATGGTGCTTCTCCTTTTGAATCCCTCACCTTACTGTTAAGAAAATTTAGGTGAGATGCTATTGACCCTACGTAAAACCTACATCTTCAAAACTATTTTAACCAAATTTTATTTACACCATCCCCTAACCATAAGTATTCTAGTGGTTTTTCAAGCAGTATAACCTAGGATGATGATGATGGAGAGGGTGTTGAGTTATTTTTATTTTTTTGTTTTGTTAAACTTTTATTTTTACTTAAAAAATCTTGTAATCAAAAACTTGTTTTTAACAAGTTGTAATTGTTCACTATCTTCTGATTATGTTCTTTTTGTTCGCATTTATTGCATGGTGTTTAATTTATGCTTTAATCTTCTCTATTTTGGTGCATAAGTGATCGGATTATTACATTCTTATATGTATTTTCTCCCTCATATAGAGGCATTCCTTTGATTTTCTTTGTCAAAAGGGGGATAAGTTTGTGTCTATAACTTGGTGTTTGTTAACATGTTGTGTGTTGCTTGGGATATAAATATAGGATTACACTACATTTTTATTGCCTAACTTGCATTCACTTAGGTGGGGGATTGCATAAAGTCAAGTGGAGTTGTGTGACTTCTATGATTCCTCCTACATGTTTAACTATGTTTAGCCTGTTGGTGTGTACCTGTGTAAGGGTAACATGATAGTATATGGATAGATAACACATTGTTTCTAAATGACACATTGTTTTTTTATGTGTTCATGTTACAAGTGTAGATTGAGATCTTGGATTTCATACTTGTAGAGTATAGATGTGTTGATCTTGAAGATGGATGGAGCGCACAAAATGGATGCACTTAGAGTAGGTATGTTCTAGGTGTTAGGTGTGTGTTTATGTTGTATTCATAGAAACAAATATCTTTAGGTCATCTTCATGATCATCTCATGATCGATATGTGTCTGTACTTAGCTATACAGTGTTTTTCCATGGAAAACAAATGGGAGAGATTGTAAGTCATGTAAGTCCTTTTTTCTTTGTTGACATTTCTATGTTTAAAACACGAAGTCTGTTGCAAATGGGTCAACAAGGACCCAGATAGTTGAGAAATTTTCTATAAATACCCATTTATTTGTTGTGTTAGGAAATTCAAAAATCCTATCAAATCTGTGTCAATTTTATTGCAATTTTGATTCTATCTGAAAAATTATCTCGAGTGTTGCTTGGTGTTTACAAGCATAAAACTACATTCTTGAGTGATGAGTACTTAAGATGATTTTTTTCTAATGAATGTTGATTAAGGTAGGTATCTCATTGTGTTTACACTACTAATTATTAGTGATTGATCGCACTATATGTATTAATAATGATCTTTTATTGAAAGAATTAAAAACAAAAACAAAAAGGTTCACAAAATATTTAAATTTTTGGAATATTTAATTATATTTTAAATAATTAATAAAATTGAAAAATACAAAGAAATTAAAAAAAACTTAAGAATAATATAATAATTTTTTATTATTATTGAATTAACAGAGAAAATAAAAGTCTTTTAAATATGTGCTAAATTTGTATACTTAAAAAAATCTACTAAAAGTATCAATATATTTACTCATATAATACAATTCAATTTTTATTTAATATTAGTTAATTTATTTCATAAATTATATTTAGTGTAAAAAATAATTGATTAAATGTAGTAATTATCTTTTAGTGGGAGGAGTTAAAAAAATGAAAAGACTCATAAAATAATTTATTTTGTGTGAATAAATTTAAAATTTATAATTCTCTAAATGAAAATTTAAGAGGGAAATATTAGAAGACTTGTGACTATTACAATACTTGTCTATTATTACAAAATTAAAAGAGAAAAAAAATCATAAATAGGTGGTAGCATAATTAAAAGTAAAAACCAAAAGAATTTATAAATTAAAAAAATGAAAAGTATTCTATGTGCTAAATTCTTTATTATTATAAATTAAAAAAATAAAAAATCTTCTAAATATGTATTAAATTAATATACTTAAAACAATTACAATATGTACAATGTAATTAAAAAAATTATAAAAAGAGGTTCTTTTTTTACTTGTTTCTATAATTTATAATACGTTAAATATTTTGAGGATTTTAATAATTTTTAAATTTTTTTCTACTAATTTTTGTTGTATTGTATTAAGGTATTAATACATATATTATAAACAAGCAAAATAATTTATAAATTTTAAAATTATTGTTATCCTTATATATGTCTTAATATAAAATTAATCATTTGTACATATTTTTGTTTTACCTTAATTTTAACTCATCACTTTGATTTTGATTATTGATTTTTTTTTCTTATACATTTATGATTTTTTTAAGTTGATAATATCACATAATCAAGAGAAGTAAAATATAATAAAAGATAACAAAATTCAAATGACTATTTATTAAACTTTATGTATTTTTAAATTAAACTTTTATATGTCAGTACTATATTATCATTAATTATAATATTTTAAATTGAATTTATTTATGTGCAATGCACGTTTTATTAACTAGTTATAAATAAATGTACTTTTTGTTTTTCTTAAAAAAATGTGGTTGCAAAAGACTAAAATTCAAATGATTTGGAATTTATTGAGAAATCAAATGTTCAAAAAATAAAGGCTTTAGAAATTAATGAATAGAAAAATCATCATATATACGTGGTCCTATTTGATTGGTCCATGTTGACGTTGAAGAATCAAATGTGTATAATCAGCGTACAAGTCAAGTATATCTTTTACTATTTAATTTAAAATAAATATTAAAGATTCAATATATATTTATATAAGATCATTAATATTCTAAATAATGAAATATTAATTAATTTAATATTTAAATATTAATTACTCGATAGTGATTATTTACGATTATGTAATTTGTCAAAACCTAAAAATAAGTCCTTAAAAACAGAAAAGGCACTCCTAAAATCATAAGCTTACCCATCAAGTTCTCTCAAACTCCCTTTGATCTTAGCTTTTTGTCTCAAAAATTGACTTAAGCATTAGAGGGGATACGACACCCATGGTAGTCGTCCCTTCTAAAGTAATTTTTTAGTGACTTGTTAGTCTATGTGTCTAAAGAATGTGACCTAACAGAAATAGACTTCAACATCTAGTGCCATTTATTGGAAAGAAATTTTGTATTTAACCTATTGAGCTAGTTAAAACTCAAGAATATTTAAAGCATTCTTCGTGTTCTTTGTTATGTTCATCACATTCTTCATTCAATTTTCTCCTAAGGCATTCAATCCATTAAGTAATTAGGATGAGCTCCTAACATGTTCCTGGAAACATCTTACTCTCCCGAAAGGTTCATAACCTGGCTGACACTTAGAACTAATGTTCTACCCTTAACATGCTCCAAGAGAATGGGAATGCCTATAGGGAGATTAGTTGCACCGAGTCTAGATCGCCACCTCTAGCACCTTAGATCCAAATCAGGAAGTAGACCCTAATGAGGAACTCCCATGAGCATATGAGCTGGAGCTGGACCTGGACCCTAGGCTAAGTCACCCTCCAATCACCGAGCTAAATAAGGAGACTAAAGTTCTCATATTTTTAGAATAGGAACCACACAAGGCTATCAAGAAAAGCTTGATCAGCCTACCTTTGTAAAAGCCATCCAAAATATGCATTTAATCATCTACCTATAAGATGTATTCCAGCATGCAGTACAATGAGGTAACCAATCGAGTTGGCCATCCAAGCAAGGTAGACCAACCTTTCAAACAAAGTAGTTAGACAAAACATCTAAGTAAAATAACAAGGCAAATTGGTCTAGTTTACCAAACATTAGCTAGCATTTAGCTTCTAAAATCTATAAAGTAAAACTATCAATCGTCCTCCAATAATCACCATATGTGTAGGCATGTGCAATTTAAACCAAATTTGCCTATCACACCTTGAAAAGCCACCCCTAGGTTAGACAACCGACAATATCAGGTTAGAATAACCACATTAACAATGTTATTGATCTTGGGATAGATTTCCATAACTATAGTTGTTATATAGACATCACTATAGAAAAGTAGAGATTCATACATAAAGTAAGATCATGCCTTAGCAGGTCAAGTCACACCCTATAGGGATATGCTATTAGGAACTATATCTCTAAGGTTATGCTCTATATAGAACCATCTTTTAGGTCTCATAGTCTTAGATATTGACACTCAAGCCGTATCGAACTTGATGGATTGCTACCTTCTAGGCTACACTATCCAAACAAGCTACCTTATAGGTAGCACTACCTTGTTTGCATCATCCAAATAATGGATCCATACTACATCAAATGACTATAGGTCTAGGTTACACTTGATGAGATAGATACAATGTCTAAGGTGACTACCCTAGGATGAGAAGTACATACCATGCCAAACTAGAAGTAACTTCTAGCTACAATTCTAGATATGTGACCAATATCGCATCCATAATACAGATGACACAAAAATTGAAAGATGAAGTACTTCTCAACGAGGTCACCCATCCTTGAATTTATCCAAGTTAAGCACACTTAATTGTAGAGTTCCAATGGAATGATTGCTCAATCCTTTTACAAACCATTTGTTGATTAAAAGATAAGAAACAAGTAACTTAGCTTCATCTCTCCAACAAATAAAAAGATTGCTTCACCAACAATGAAAAATCCTAGATCCAGAAATACTTGTCCTATAAACCTAAACAACCATTGTCTCAAAAGGACATCACCTTAGTGCCCTTAGCAATAAGAGTTATAGAGAACTAGAGTCCCTACCCACTCATTCAGTCATAGCTCTCCTTAAACGGGGCAGAACTTCATCCAAAATTCCACGAGTAAAAGTGGAATCCAGAAGAAAGTGTTTGCTACACAACCAATTCCAAACATTATTAGAATGGGAGATCCAAAATCTCACAACTCATAAAATATTACAAGAACTTGAAAAAGCAACACCAGCCTTAGATTATCACTTTCTAAGCTACCATCTCCCACTATGGGACTAGAAAACATTTCATCTCCAAATGAGTAGAACAAACAATGTATCCACCTCGACACTTGTGTACTCATTCTACTATTTACCTCTAAGTTTTTTGTAACCTAAGCACATAGCATTACTAAGTCCTACACTAGACCAAGAAGGCTACACCTTCTGGAAAATCCATGCAATGACCATTACTCCACATACGTTAGGCATATAATGTCATTCAATTCTACACTAGATCAAAAAGGCTATACCTTTTAGTAGATCCATATAGTGACCATTACCCCACGATTGCTCAACATATAGCATTATCTAACCTTTTTCATAATGGACAAAATAATGTGCACTAAAGGAAGTGGGCCCAACACCCCAAAGGTACCCACAATGATTGTGAACAAGGATCAAGAAAATGGCTTCCATTATCTCAATGGATCAATTATTATGTGGGAAGGGAAGTTGGTCCAAAACCCTTTTGGTATCCATAATGATAGTAATCTAGGATCAAGGAAATGGCCTACTTAACACTACACCATTGTCTTAATGGATCACTTCCTATGTGGGTAAGGAAATGGTTTCAACACCCCTTTGGAAACCACATTGATTGTAATCTATGATCAAAAAAATGGCTTCCATATCCTCGATGAATCACTTTATATATGAGAAAGGACATAGGCTCAAAACACCTTTGGCACCCATAGCGACTATAATCCAGGATAAAGGTAGTGGCCTACTTAGTGCTACACCATTGTGGATCACTTCATGTGTAGGAAAGGAAATGGACTCAACACCCCTTCAACACCTACAACTACTGTGATCCAAGATCTAGATAGTGGCTTTCATAAACTTAAGGGATCGCTTCCTATGCAGGAAAGGAAATAAGGCCTAACACTTATTTGGCACTCATATCAATCGTGATCCAAGATCAAGGCAATGGCATTACTCATTGATGTCTTAATGGACCAAGTCCTTTGCAGGAAAGGAAGTAGGACATAACCCCTTTGGCACTCATATGATTATGATCCAGGATAATAACATTGGACGAGTTAGAATCGAGACACCAATGTCCTAGTGGACTAAGTCTTGTGTAGACATGGAGTTTGGACACAACCTTTTTGGCATTCACAATGATGATAGTCTAGGATCTAGATATTGGAACTGAGAAATGTCCACCAAGGGATGAAGTGGATCATGATCTCCTTCACACGCAGGAAACTCCTTCCTAAGAATCGGGAACTTGTTCAAAATTTCTCAAGATGTGGAACTTATGACGAGATTACTCAAATTAACACAATTCCCTAAGGAAAAAGATGAAGGCCACACCTTCACAAGATTGGAACCTAGAAAATGGTTATTGCTTAACACACTTGATCACCTCACAAATTGTGTGTGTGCGATGAATACGCAAGTATACGTATTGCAACAAGTAATATAATGATAAGAAAAGATTGTTCCCATGGAGATTATTTTATTAGAAACTAATTTTTAAAACTAAAAAATTAAAAATCAATTTTTTTGTGTTTTTATATTTTAAGAAAGCAAAATTAAAATAACTAAAAATAAATAGTAACAATTAATTAAATCAAATTTGGTAACTAAGAAGATTTATGAGAAAATATCTAGGAGTATTTAATTCTCCAATTTTTTAAACCTATGAATCGCTTAAATCCTCCCAATATAATTATCAATTAATTACATGATCAATTGAATCTAACCTAGAATGTATTCATCTCTCAAATAAACTACACACCATATAGTAATTAATTTAATCACACTTTCATGCCAATTAAATTACATACTACTCATTAAGTGCATCAATTATGGATCACATACATAAGAATCATACATCTCTACCTAGAAACTATGCATGTTATTTAATCAAGACAAATAATTAAATAATTCTCTTAAATCTATTTAATTACCTCTATAGATAAATTGTTGGTCAAACAATTAACAACATAAAAATAAAATTAAATAATATAATTAAATTATAATTATAATTAGGGTAAAATATTAGATTATCATATGGTAAAAATTTGGTTCATAGGATCCCTAGATTTGTAAATTAACTACACATAATTATGTTCATAAAACTTATATGTTTCATAAAGAAAGACATAAAAATTGATAAAGAAAAGAGTTGAAAAAGAAATACAATCAATCTCTTAAATTGTAGTGCTAATCTTTTCTTGAATTTCCACCAAAATTGTATCTTTTTTTGCATTTTTCTGTATTTTTCTCCCTTTTTAGCTCCAAAAAGTGATCAAAATTATGCTAATGATGGCTCCTTAGGGTTTATGGGGTGATTAGAGGCTTAAATATAGCTCAGGTGTAATTTGGACCATCATATCAACTTTAGATCAAGGACTAAGATCAAAACAAGAGCGTGGGTGTAATTTGGACCGATCTCTGAACTTAGATTGAACGTCGTGCTAACACGTGGCATGTAGTTTACCCTCCTCACACACAACGATCTACAATTCGTTTTCCCAACTTGTGTGGAATCTGTATGGCTTGCCCAGTTAGCTTCTTTGCTTGGGTGGTATGCCATGTGGCATCTCTTAATTGACCCTACGTTAAAAATTCATTAAAATTCTTTAAAAATCTCAAAAATAAAAATTATATTTTTACCCCTTTTCACTAAAAATTTTATATTTTAATATTTTTTGCCCCAAAAATACTATTTATTGAATAAAACAAGTAAATATTAAGTAAAAAAGTACACTTATAAGCCTACTAAGTAAGGTGTTGGGAGATTGGGAGACTAGACCACCTATTTTCAAAAATAAAAAAAATCTCAAAGTATTTGAGAATACCAAGAAATTCCTGTAGAACTTGAGAAGACCACAAAAATTCTCAGAAACTTATGAAGACCAAATATTTTCATAAGCTTGGGAAAACATCAGAGCATTCATAAAATGAAAATTGACAAAAATAGTTGGAATCGGGAAAAATGTTGTAGTTGATAAAAGCTATCAAGACATTAGAGTTTGGATAAACTGTATTAAGGAAACATCGTTGTGGCGACAAGACAAGATCGCTGGTCATCGAAACCCAAAATACCTACCTTTGGGCGGAGGGCCATTTAAACTCCCTGGAATGGATTAGAAGAGATACAAATATCAGTGGAAAATCTTCTTAACAACAATCAACCTCTAAAAGCTATGGTATTTGGGGGTAGATAAAGTAGTCCCTCAATAAAATTATACCTTTTATCAGTGAACTTGACCCATCTCCAATGTGCTGCAACCAAAGGAAAAGTGTTAATAAAAACTGACATTTAAAAAGAAATGACCATAGAAGAGTAAGTTGAACACATGAAAATAGCTCATTATTGGGCACAAAATCAATGTACGTGGAGCCAAATTCTAGACAAGCTATATTATAAGTACCAAGAAAAAAGCCAACCTTTGTTAGACTTAGATAAATACTCAATGAATCTTTAATTGTCAAATGGTTTGACATCAAACTATCCATTTGTAGCCTGGATATAATACAATGAATGAAACTCTACCAGAGTCATCATCCTACCATACTCTCTCCATAAGATGTAGCAAGACATTGAAATTGTCCAAATATTATGAGGAAATTTTTGTTGGGATACTCCTACTCTACAAAGGAACTACCGAACCAATAATAGGAATGGAAGCCAAAGGCTAGCAAAGAGTTGATTGTAAGTATCGTAGTCCCTCCAAGAGGGTGATTGCCAGGAATAACATCATGCATAGGAAGAATAATCCCAATGTCATTAGGCTTTAATATTAGTCGCCCCTAAAGAGTCAACTCCATACCCAGGGTTAGACTCAGATTTAAAATCTAGTACATCTTTAGGAATTCCCTCACTCATAGTAGAACTAGAAGTACCAATGTAAATGATAATGTTACAAAGATAAGAGAAGTCAAATTGGATGTTGGAATAAGAACTGCCACCACCAGTGCGACCACTATCATCGGTAAAAAAATAGTTTGTTGACTTCACACTGCCCCCTTGACTGCCCTAAAGGTCAGTGGAGCTATTGACAATAGGTTAACCATTTATGCCTCAAGGCCCATGCCATCAACTAGTCCACAAAAGATGGGTATGTTAAGTTACATGTCAAATAATCCTAGGCTCTACGATCTAGCCTATAACTAAAGTAGAGAACAACTTAATTGAGTTCTTATCACCCTTTAATTAGTCATAAACCCTAAAAGAGGGCTAAGTTTGAAAGCTATACCACCTTAGGTGTAGGAATTGTGTTTCAAGTTCCTACACCACATCAAAAATGTAAACTTTGGTCTGTAGGAATTCAATAGGTAATGCACCTATGCCAAGGCAATGAATAAAAATCATCACGACAGGTGACCTCTGAGATTTTAAGGCCCATGCCACCGAATGGGCCACATAGCCTATCCATTACCTTTTTAGGATATGCCATAATATGTGTCCTCTTAGAGAATGGACACCACTTGGGATGCATTTCAGTGTTTTCTTCTTTATCAAGTACCTTTTTAAAGGTTCAACCACATGTCTACATTCTGGACAAAGTCCAAGCACAAGTCAAGAGCATAATTTATTAAAGTATAGCAGGATAATGGTCCTATCAAAACTTAAGGTGGTTAAGATATGATCTCTCCTCCCTAGACTTCTCAACAGTGTCCAACCTACTATCCATCCACTTCATTTCACTCCAATGAAAAATAGGAGTGCACAAGTTAGAAAAGCATTATAAAAAAAGCACAAGTGTAAGAGAATTGGTGTACCCATAAGAATAGTATTAAGGCTCTCTACACTTATACAAATCCTTTAGGAAAGAAGGAATTCATGTCATCAATGGATCTTGTCAAGATCCTAGAACTATCTTTGTAGACATAATCAAAAAGATCACATCTAAATACTCTATTTTCTCATGATCATATAGTGGGACCAGCATCTTGCCACATCATCTATGATCCTAAAAGTACCTGAAACCCTTAGGAAAAAGCACATCACAACATAAGAGCTCCCCAAAAGCTCCTAGATGCTAACAGAAACTTCTTATATCTCTATAGAGTTACCAGATGGCTCCTTAAAACTTGATAGAGTCTACAATACCTTGATCATCATCGAGGATGAGCCCTCATAAGCTAAGACCTTGATAAACATTGATAGAGAGCTCCTAGTAGCTTTTTTTAATAACATACTTATCAGGAAATCTTAAGGACCTCAAAGGGACAAAGATATAAGATCCCGAAAGCAAATGGAAATCTTCACAATGCTATCTACTTAAATAGTGCAAGATATAACCTGTCTACAAAAAGAAGCATATCAACTTCTAGTATCTAGTACAATGTCTTCTCTAGAGTTCTATCATCAGAAGAACTCCTCTAGATGCCCAATTTGATAATTACATAAGATTCCTATTCCTCATCTAATCCGAATATGAATAGTTAGCATTCTTGACTATTAAGGATTAGCATTGTCTCCAAACTTCCCCAAAGTTGCACATACAAGTCATTATAAAAGAATAATAAAAACTCCTAACAAGATACATTGGATCTTTTAGGAAATTCAAAGAGTAACTTTGATTTCATATATAATCATAACCATTTGGAACCCTAGAAGAGACATACTCAACCTTACCTTTTTTTTCCATTGATCACCTATCTAAATTGAGCATTAGAGTCCAATTGGAAGGACCACCCCCATTTTGTGGTCTTCCATTAGATTCTAACGTTTGCTACTATCTTTTAGGTCTTAAAGAAACTGTGTAGGAATCTACATCAATAGTTTGGCACCACTTGTGGGAACTTTCTTTTGATCAAATTTGAGATCTGAGAAAACCATAAAAATATCTTAAAAGGCTTATTCCTCCATGGTACTAGCACCAACTATACAAGCATTATTATAAAAGATAATTAGTCTTTAGAACAACCAAACCTCTAACAATTAAGAAAATTCAAGATCAATTACTCTCCATGAACAAGAGGGTGAAAACTCTAGAACAACACAATCAACATCTTGAAAGCATGATTGTAAAGAACATTCCTATGGCACAGCACACATACGAAGCTCTTAAAGCAAGTTATCATACTGATAAGCAACCTATGAACACCAATGGACAATGATAGGTCTATAGAGTCCCAATTGAAGAAAGCAGCTCCTCTATGGAAAAGGATCACTACCTAAAAAGGAAGAAAGCATAAGAGGGAACTTACAATCAAGCAATTACTAGCATATTAAAAGGAACACATACTAACCTCTTATATGCCTCTGTAAGGATTGACAGAAAGCTTCATTATAAGCTTTCTCAAACTCCCCTTTGTAGACAGAATCTTCATGTTGGAACCTCCATGTATGTTCTCAGATCCAATGTTTAGTAGCTATACAAGATCGACTGACCCTATGAAGCATATATTGAACTACAAACAAAAGATGATGGTCATTTTTGTCCTAAACAAGATGGTGAATTAGATGATGTGCAAAATATTTGTATCTAGCCTCTTGGGACTAGCACTTACTTGGTTATACAAGCTTCTTTCAGGGAGCTTAGACTTCTTCCCTCAATTGGCTCGGGTCTTCATCAACCAATTTTCTAGTAGAAGAAAAATAAGAAAAGAAGTTCATGATCTCTTTTCAATAGTCTAGAAAAAGAGTGAATCCCTGTGAAGTTATCTTCAATGATTCAACTACACCAAAATTTAAATATATGAATGCTTTAAGGATGTTACCGTCCAAGCATTTAGAAAAGGGTTACTTTATGAAAGTAGCCTAAAAAAGGCTCTCACTAAGATATAGACTCGCAGCCTCGATGAAGTGCTTAGAAAAGCTAAATAGTATATCGCTATAGATGAAGATGCTGAGACATACATAGTTAACACACCAAAATATAAGCATCAAAATAACTCATCTCAAAAGAGAAATACATCTCCACCATCTCTAAAGAAAAGAAACTATGTTTGGAAACTAGAGTATAAAAAGAAAACATAAAATCTATACTGAGTGATAAAGTATTAGTCTCTTTAACCATTTCCTTGGCAGAACTAGTCCCCGAGCTAGAAGGTAAATATTTTATCAAGGGACCTAGGAGGATGAATGAACGATCCAAGGAAAGAAGGGAAATATGTCCTTATTGTGCATTTCACCAAGAGAAAGGACACAACACTAACAATTGTTTCTCCCTCAAGGTACATAAGCTCGTTTAAAAAGGCTTCATAAAGGACATCATCAAGCATGACAAAGATCCCAAAAATGATAAGCCCAATGAACAACCTCTGAAACCTTTAAAACCAACTCCAATCATTGAGGTTATACATGGGTGCATTGCCTCCCAGGAAACTCCAATTCATTTAGAAATGCATATTTAAGACAAACTAAGGCTTCTACACCTTAGATTCTCCAAGTGGAATATAGCCTAAAGCAAGGAGCTTTGATCAACTTCAACAAAGTTGATTTAGAAAAAAAATATTAACTCTATATGATGATCCCCTAGTTGTCTCCATGATGATCTCCAACCATATGTTAAAACAAGTATGGGTCGATAACAAAAGTGCATTAGATATCATGCTCCTAAACATCGTAAAGAAAATGTGCCAAGAGGAAAAGTTGTTATAGACGATAAAACTCCTTGATCAGTTTCAATAGCTCAACTACAACTACTCATGGTAGCATTGAGCTAACAATTAGCTTCAAAAGAAGAATGCTAACCATTAAGTTCATGATCCTTGACACCTACTCTCTGTATAATGTGATACTAGGGCATCCATGGATTCATACTCTTAACATAGTACTTTCCACTCTACATCAACCTTTGAGGTATCCAATAGATGCTAGAATCAAAGAATTATGGAGTGAGCAAGCTATAGCAAGAGAATGCTATGCAGTCACCCTAAAAAGCAAAGTGTCTCCTCCATACTAGCAATTAAAGCTGTGGGAGAAGATTCTTTCCAACTAAGAAGAGCTCCCCGAGCTCCTAAAAACTAAAAGAAGGAGAATCAAAGCTACTACCTCTCTACCTCCCATGGAGAACAATGTCTAAAAGATGCATCTAGAGGAAGACAAGATCAAACAAATTGAACTCAACCTTTAGATAGATAGGAGCTGATCAACTTCCTTAAAGAGCATCGAGACTTATTTGCTTGGTCATATAAGGAAATGCAAGGAATAGATCCTGATATACCTTGTCACAAGCTACATCTAAATTTAACTTTCACTACAATAAAACAAAAGAAAAAAAAATAACCCCTGAATGTAATGAAATAATAAATATAGAGGTAAATAAACTCAAGATAGTCAACTACATTGATGAAGACAAATTTTAAGATTGGCTAGCCAATATGGTAATGGTAATAAAGAAAAAGGGTGCTTACAAAATATGTGTTTACTTCACCTATCTCAATAATATGTTACTCAAAGATAACTTCCCACTAACTAGAATAGACCAGCTAGTGGATGCCACTGTTGGTTATGACCTCCTTAGCTTTATGGATGCATTCTTAGTATATAATCAGATTCAACTACACCTTGATAACATAGAAAAACATCCTTCATCACAGAACGAGGCACTTATAGTTATAACGTAATGCCCTTTGGGCTGAAGAATGTAGACGCCACATACTAGTGATTGGTGAACAAAATATTTAAAGTGCTCCTTAGAATATCTATTAAAGCATACATAGACGACATGCTCTTCAAATTGAAACAAGTATATAGACATTTCAATGACCTAAACAGCTATTTCATCATCCTAAGACAATAAGGAATGAAGATCATTTCTAAGAAATATGCATTTGGGGTCAAATCTGATAGGTTCCTGTGCTACCTAATCATAGAAAGAGGGATCAAAGATAACCTAGATTAGATCAAAGCACTAATCAAAATGTCATCTCCAAAGACCAAGAAAGAGGTTCAACGACTAACGAGCAAGGTAACGAATCTCAATAGTTTCATCTCTAGATGCTTAGATAAAAGCCAAGTTTTCTTCAAAGTACTGAAAGGATCTGCAAATTTCTAATGGAATGAATCATGTGAGAAATCTTTCCAATAATTTAAACCATACATAGCATATCCTCTAGTTCTAGTTAAACTAGATCAAGTGGAAGAATTTTTCCTCTACTCAAAAGTCTTAGAATTTGCAATAAGTTATGTTCTTCCCAAAGATTATAAAGGAGTTCACAAGCCAGTGTACTACATTAGCAAGGTCTTCCTAGACGTTGACTATGGTATCCATTATTGGAAAAGTTGTCCTTAGACTTAGTAATAGCAATAGAGAAGCTCTATCTATACTTTGAGGCTCCTAGTATAACATTGCTCACCTCTTACCCTATAAGGATGCTTCTCTATAAGTCAGACGCCTTCGAAAGAATAATGAAGTATGCATGAAAATTGAGCAACTATGATATCAAATATCAACCTTGACGTCTTGTCTTACCACCGAGGACTTCCCTGAGCATTTCTGGCTTGGATCCGATGTCATAAAGAAAACCCAAAACGGGGATGATAATTTCTTCAAAGCTTTTCTTTATGATTACTTGAAACAACATGAAATTCATCTAAGATTGTGAGTAGATCACAGACCTTGCTATTAAGCTGATAGTACCTTTCAAAAGCGAAGTACTCAGGGTTGGTGGTTCCAGCACCCATGTTGTTGTACAAAATGACTCAGTAATCATCAACGTGGTGAGGAACGAGGCATCTCCAAACAGATTGGTCAGTGCCAAAGCCATGGCCGAGAACTATGGTTTCTTGGCCTATTCCAAGAACCTTCACGTTGTGAGCTTCTTCTATTCTCCCCATTTTACTTATTATTTAGTTTGTTTGCTCAATATCCGAAGAGTTCCTTTCATGCTTAATAGAATGGGAAATGGGGTTGACGTAAAGTTGACTTGGGACAAGTGGCAACTGCCACATCATGTATGGATAAGTGTTTAGGCAGAAATTTAAATTGGACTATATCGTGTCATCTTAGAGGTGTTATTAATTGTTGAATCTTGAAAAAGGTTCAAATTTAGCTAAACATTGTGGTTTGAAGTATGAGTTATGATTAAAACTGTTTATAAATTGTTTTGATTGCAAGGACATATAATTGTGAGTAATTTGTGTGATGACAGATCATCAAATATGTTGGAAACGTTGTATAAGATTTGTTGTCTGGAAAATAGAAAGTTGAGCCAATGAATCTCAAAATTTAAAGAAAACATAATTAAGAGTGACAATTTGTACGTAGTTTGATTGACCAAAGTAAACACGAATTGAATTAAATTTTGACCAACTCTAATAACTCAAAAAAAGTTAAGTTGTGTTCGAACCAACCTATCAACCTAAAATAAAAAAATAAGTTATAACACGTTATAATTTACATCTTAGGTTAAAAACTTAAAATTAAATAAACACATTTTTCTCCTATCATATTGAAATTCTTACAAAAAAACATCTTGTCTTTCAAAATAAAACAAAAAATCATTATTTCAAAATTTATATAGGTTTTGAATAAGTCATAATTTATTTATAACGTCATATTCATATTAACAACTGAACCACAAGTAAAATTTAAGAAATGAAAGAAATAATATAAAAACAACATGCAGATTATGGTTTGAAATGGGATATACTAGTAATTATTATATTATATTCATAACTTGTGAGTTGTAAATATGTATTCTTCAAGAGAGACCTAGTTGTTGTATACTTAAAACAAAAATTCCCTATTATACATGGTAAATTGTGTTCTTTCTTTTGATTATTAATTTGTTATTTGTTGTAGCTTTTGATTATTATCTTATAAACATGGTTTAATTTCAATTAAAGAAGTAATATGGAGGTGGATGGAGATGACATAATTAATGTAATGAAAAACATAATAGATAAAAATAAAACAACTATTAACGTTCTTACAAATTTAAAAAGTCAAAAGAAGACGTCAAAAAGATCATGGATATAGGCACACTTTGAGACTCTCTCTTTGAATTCTCAAAATATTCTATAAAAGAAATACAAGTATATGGTCAAATTTATCAAAATAGATCAAAAAATGGAATAGATATTTTGACATGCCATTGTAGTAAGTCTGGTGTGAAGGACTGATCGGGGCAAAACCGACATCGCCGATCCTGCCCGTTCATTTGGTTTTATCTATTTATAAAACTCTCGCAAGTGCACGAATCATTTCGTAGAAAATGATAAGTATACTCCCAAGGTCGATCTAAGGAAGGAATGTATGTGGTTTTTAATTTATTATTCAAACTTTTAAAAACGAAATTAAATCCTAAACATCCTGTCACGATATTTTGGGGTTTTGTGTTTTTAATCTACTTACATAAAAATAAACATAGATTCAATAAACATTTATGCAAATCTTATCATTTATAATGGTGGAGTATTTATGGATATAATAATTAAGTTAATTATGCTTGCTCATATTAATTAGGTTATTAAAGATATGATTTGATATTTATTGATTCTCTCTTTTTTATATGAATACCACCTTTGATGGGGTTAGATATTCTTTGTTAACTAAACAAATCAATTAACATCTATGGGTGGGGTTGATAACTAATTTGGTTAATTAAATTAATTCATTTTTCTAAGAGATTGAAAATGAACCATTTAAATGCCACCTTTGGTGGGGTTAGACAGTTTAAACTTTATTCAAGGTGTCCAAATTAAACCTAAGAATTTAATTATCCGAGTACTAACTTTCAAGTTTTAAAACCACTACTGAAAACATGTTGTCAATACATTTTTAGATAATAATTCTTATAAAAACTTTTGAAATAGAGCTTCACTCTAACTACCGGGCAATTGTACCAACAAATAAAAGAGCACTACTCTAAATTAGATCGGATAACTAAACCTTAAAATCTAATTTTCAGATTTAAGTTTGTAATGAAAAATAATATATTTCTCTCTAACATTCTTAATATAAAATCTTGAATAAAAATAAAATCAATTCATTTTAGAGATTTTTATCTATTTAATATTTCGCAAGCATAACAATGTTATTATTATATCATGTTTACAAATAGCCAACACAGTTAAATTTAATCACAGACAAATTAAATATAACATGTAAGAATAAAGCATAAAAAATAACTGTAAAGAAAATAAAATCCTTACAGAACTTCGATGCTATTCCCGTTGCTGGAAAACCTCCAAGCGGAATTTGCACTCCCATTTATTGAATCGAAAAGCTAATAAATTACAAAAACATAACTAGTTCTTCCCAAAAAGGGAAGAACTCTAAAACTAAGAGAAATTAACTAAGAACAACTAAAAACTAAGAAAGAAACTAAGAAAAGCTTAAAAACTAAGAAATGAGAGAAAGAAAGAGAAGAGAAGAATGGTTTTGAGGTGTGATTAGAAGTGAAGAGAAGGGGGGTATTTATAGGTGAGGATGGAGAGAAAAAGTGGGTGAAAAAATGTTAAAAAATGATGGAAACGCGTAGTAGGTGAAAATGACGTCAGCTGACGTCAGCGGGTAGGTGGCGCGCGCGAAATGGGGCACAGATGGGCAGCGGCGGCCGACAAAGACCTGGGCGCGCGGAAGGCAGCGCGCGCAGTGGCGTGCGTGAGAGAAGCGAGAGACGCGCGTGGCGCGCGCGGAACTGGGATCTGGCGGCCGATGCGCGCGAACGTGGGCGTCTTGTCTTGCGCGGTCAAGCGTATGATGGCGCGATTTTCTCCTTTTTGACATTTTTGACCCTTTTGACCCATTTTGTCCAATTTTTCCATATTTGTTGACCTTTCCCCATTTATTTATTAATATATTTGTGATGTATTGCTTCCAGTATTCCTTTTTGAGTCTTTAAGTTACGTTTTTAAGTGAAAATATCTGAAAAACAATAAAAACACCCGTGATTCCGAAAAAAACAAATTTATATAAATATATGATAAAACATATAAATATATATATTTTTAATCAATTAATGTGCATAAAATCATGGTAATTTTAGTGATTTTTGAGCACTCATCAAGGACACACGCGATATGGGTCAAATGTTTATTAATTAATTATTATAATATAACAAGTGTGAGTGAAGAATCATATTATCTTTATAAATTTTCTTGTTTCTTAGTTGTTTATTCAGTATTAATTTATCATTTGTTTAAAATAATAGTTGTTGTAATACTATTTTCCTCATTTTTGGTGTTTCATGTAAAGTTGTTTGAGCTAATTAGCTTTGATCATTAACTATATTTTTATTTATTTATAAACAAAGTCCAATTAACTAAAAAAACATACAATTATAAATTCAGGTTATTTTAGACCAATTTGGTCTAACTTGTTTGAGTTTAGTTTAAGTTCAAATTCATTTACTAACTTGATTTAAATTTGAATTGAACTAGAATTTGATCAATTTAGATTGAGTTCATTCAAGTTAATCTTACTGTCACGAATTATTACCCTTAAATTTAAACAATAATATAATATGTACAAACATGCCATTTAATAGTTATGGTCAATTTAATATAAGAGAAAAAAAAATATCACAATTAGATAATTATATTTTTTTCTCATTTCTTTAATACATAAGACACGTAATGTAGAGGAAAATTGAAAAATTAAATCCATTCGAATGGCACGTTGGGCTCAAACTGTATGTCTACCTATATATATAAATTCATTAACTTTCCACAAGGGTATTATATCTTCTTTCTCATGTTGCCGGCATTCTAATATGACAAATAAATATTATTGATATTTATTTTAAGATGAAGGATAATATTAGTTCATAACCTTAGTCAGTGTAAAAAAGTTCATTTACTATTGATTATAGAAAAATTCATTATCTCATTTCAAAATTATTTAAGTTCAAATGAAATAATTATGGTCAAATTTAAAGGGTGAAAGGTCTTTGATTTTTTTTGCTTTTAACAAAAATGGTGGCCAAAATATTGAAAAAAAAAGTTATGTTATACAAGAGACTTAATTCGTCTACATCAAATAATCATAGTATAATTTTTCGTTTTAGAAAATATTAAATATTTATTTATTATTTCAATATAAAAGGTAAATATATTTTTTACCTTTTAACTTTGCGTATCTTTATAAATATATATTACAAATTTAATTTGTTACATAACTGTCATTAAGCTAAACAATATTATACATATATCATTTCATCAACTCATAATGTGAGTAGCAAGTGATCAATTAAAATATTAAAATATTATTAAATTGATAAAAAACAGTAAAAGAAATTTAATTTAAATTTTTATAAATTTATTAAAATTAGTTTAAAAATCAAATTTAAGAATTATAGAAAACACCAATGTTGTTATCTCTAGGTTCCATATTCTTATTACCATTAATTATGAGTCTCTCGAGCTCCATGGATGGCTTCAATGTGTCAATTACAAACTTTTGGAACTAAAGAGCTTCTTAATTGGTAACATAATGGGGCTTAAAGATGATAATATAGGATGCTTTTAATACTTAAATCGGTCATGTGATCAATTTTTATTAAGTTTTTACGTTGAATTGACGAAATGATACATATGTAATATTTATTTTGCATAATGGTAGTTTTGTAATAAATTAAATTTGTGAGTTTGTTTGTAAAAATTATCAAAGTTTCGTAGTAAAAATATTATATTCATTTATTCGAAATAGAAAGTTAGATTATTGTGTAGCTTGAATAAATTAATATTTTTTTTTTAATATTTATGGCATTTGTCCATTAAAATTTATATAAAATGAAAAAAAAATTATAAAATAATAATTATGATATTTATTCATAATGAAAAATAAATAATAATTAATTTATTGAATAAAAATTAATACGTAAAGAAAAACTTTTAATAATAAAAATGATAATAGTGACGAAAATTAATTGCATCAAATATTTGACTATGAATGAGTATCTAAGAAAAAATAATAAAATAATATTTATTACATTTGATTTATATATTTTTATTATTAAAAAATTTCAAATCACAAATTGTATATTAAATGTCTTCTAATTGAATGTTATTAAAGTTAAATATATCAATTTAATATTAAATTTTAATTAATTTAATCATATTTAATATTACTAGATTTTATTTTTATTATTATAAATTTTAAATTTAAAAAAAATTATAAAAAATAAAATACATTTATATATCATAATTATATTATAATTATAAATAATATATTAATATTTTATTAAATATAATTATATAAATTTGATTATAGTTATACCTAATTTACTTACCATAAAAAAAAGACAACTTATCAAAGAAGATTATAAGATGAATGTAAAACTAACAATCAACGAATTTTCATTAAAAAGAAATAATAAAAGGAAAAAAAACGACAACTTATCAAAGAAGATTCTAAGATGAATGTAAAACTAACAATCAACGAATTTTCATTAAAAAGAAATAATAAAAGGAAAAAAAATGCTCCACGATTCCATCAATCATTTTATACTCTTTACTTTTAGATATTTAAAGTCCATATAAAACTATTTTTGCTGATTATTTCAAAGAATGATGTGAAAGCCATACATACCTTTGTCCACCAATAATAAAAATATTATTTTTATTTCAAAAAGCAACCCCTTTTGTTTTTTTGTTTTTTTTATATCTTTACCAAATATTTTACGCTTTTATGTCATTGGACATTTTTGATGATTATTTCAAACAAAAATGATCATCTTATATGAGACCTCTCCGAAGATATTATTAAGATAAAATTTAAATAAATTATTAGTGTGAAGAATATAGAGATAAGAAAAAAAGAATGATTTAATGTTGTATTAGTGTGTTTTAAGATGTACATAAAGAACCTTATTTATAGGGTTGTAACAAGTGTAGTACAAGTGAAATAGTAAGTGTAGTACAAGTGTAATACAAGTGAAATAGTGGAAGTGTATTACAAGTAAAATAATACAAGTGTAGTACAAGTGAAATAATATTAGTGTAGTACAAGTGAATTACAATATCAAATATAACTTAACATCCCCCCTCAAACTCAAGGAGGAAGAGAAACAATCAACTTGAGTTTGGAAACTAATTCTTGAAATCTGTCTGGTAGATGAGATTTGGTGAAGATGTCAGTTGTTTGATCTGTGGAGGATATTGATTTGAGACAAACAGTGTCTTGAAAAACATATTGACGAACAAAATGACAATCAATCTCGATATGTTTTATTTGTTCATGAAATACATTATTGTGAGCAATCTGAATAGCACTCTGATTGTCACAATATAGGATAGTTGCAGTTGATTGGAGAACACCCATATCAGCAAGTAACCAACAGAGCCAAAGAAGTTCTTGAGTGGTGTCAGCAAGAGCACGATATTCAGCTTCAGTGCTGGATCGAGAAGTAAGGGATTGTTTTTTGCTTCGCCAAGATATGAGAGAGTTTCCAAGAAAGAAACAATATCTAGTGGTAGAGCGACGATCAGTTGTGTCACCTGCCCAATCAGCATCAGAGTAGGCGGAAAGAAGAAGATTAGACTTGTTGGAGAAGTGGAGACCGTGAAACATGGTGCCTTTGATGTAGCAGAGAATGCGAAGAACCGCAGTATAATGGGTAGACCATGAAGCAGACATGAATTGACTAACCAAATGAACAACATAGGCAATGTCAGAACGAGTGACTGTGAGATAAACAAGACTGCCTACTAGTTGTCAGTATAATGTGGCATCTGAGAGAATAGTACCATCTAATGGAGTAAGTTTGACATTGGTTTCTAGAGGTGTTGATGTAGTTTTGCAATCAGTAAGACCAACCCGATTAAGAATATCGGAAGAGTACTTTTCTTGAGAGAGATAATATCCTTGAGAATCAGATGAGATTTCTAGGCCCAAGAAGTAGTGGAGACGACCAAGGTCTTTCATTTCAAATTGATGGCTCAGAAATTGCTTGAGATCAATAATTCCATTAGAGTCATTCCCTGTTATGATCATATCATCTACATAAAAGAGTAGAAGTGTTACACCAGTGGGAGTCTTCCGAATAAAGAGACCGGAGTCATAAGAATTGGAAGTGAAGCCAAAGTCAGTAAGTGTAGAGCTGAATTTGGCAAACCAAGCTCGAGGAGCTTGTTTGAGGCCATAGAGAGTACGACGAAGTCTACATACTTGATGAGGTGAATGAGTGTATCCAGGAGGAGGTTTCATATAAACTTCCTCAATTATGTCTCCATTGAGAAAAGCATTTTTGACATCCATTTGAAACATGTTCCAATTTCGGGCAGCAGCAACAGCAATGATACTTTGAACAGAGGTGAGGCGAGCTACAGGTGCAAAAGTTTATTCATAGTCGATTCCATATTCCTGTGTAAAACCCTTTGTAACCAGACAAGCTTTATATCGTTCCACAGACCCATCTAAATGAGTTTTGATTTTGAAAATCCACTTACAACCAATCAAAGATTTATTAGATGGAAGATCAACAAGATCCTATGTATGTGATTTTGTTAATGCCTATAATTCATCTGCCATAGCTTGCTGCCAATGAGGGTTAGAACTAGCTTCTCTATAGTTTTGGGGTTCATGATGAGACAAAATAGTAGAGAAACATTGGTAATCATGAAGATGAAAAGGAAGACTACTTACAAGAGTAGAACGACAAAGTGATGACTCTGGACAATCAGGTAGTTGGTCTTCAGAAGATGTTGTTATGGTAGGATCAGTAGAAGGAACAGACACATCAGGGGAAGTCGTAGTAGACGATGGTGAGGGTAATGGAGCAATGTTAGGAGAAAATAAATCAATAGTTGGGTCATTAAAAAATGAGAGTGAGGTAGGAGATGAGACATGAAATGAGAAAATAGAGGAAAACATTTTATGTTCCCAAAAGATGACATGACGAGAGATGCACAATCGTTTAGAAATAGGGTCCCAACAACGATAGCCTTTGTATTTTATTCCATATCCTAAGAAACAACAAAGACAAGCACGAGGTTCTAATTTATTGCGTTCATGAGGGTGAAGAAGAACAAAATAGGCACAACCAAACACTTTGAGCAGTTCATAAGATGGAAAAGTACTATAGAGACGCTCATAAGGGGATTGATTGTGAATAATAGGCATGGGAACATGAATGATGGTATAAATAGCCATAAGAGCTGCTTCACCCCAAAAGCGTTCAAGACAAGAACTAAAAATGAGGAGAGTGCGAACAGTATTAAGAATATGTATGTGTTTTCGCTCAGTTCTTCCATTTTGTTGAGATGTGTCAGGACAAGAATATTGAGAAAGAGTCTCATTTTTTCGAAGAAAATTTAAAAAATTTGTTTCTTTATATTCCATAGTGTAAGGACTATGAGTGTTGGCTATTTTCGTGGACAAAATATTTATTTGTAAATTTGTTTTTAGGCCTGCTATCAAGTTTATCAAGAACGGCCGAACAAATGTTCAAGTTCCAAATATCCGTACTTTAGGTATGTCTTTTATAATTACGACACATAGAATTTTATTATATATTTAATAGTACATGTTCATAAATCTAAAATTATTTTTGGTGCTTAAATATTTTTTATGTGTCTTAATATTTTTTAAGATATGATTTAAAAAATATTTTTTTATTAAGGCTTTGAATGGGCTTTGAAAAATTAAGCTCAAAATGCATTTAAACCTAATATTATTAGGTATTATTATTATCTATAAATAGAGAGACATTTAGGGTTGATGTATCTGCTGAGAGAAAAAAAAACTGTGGAAAAAAAAACAAATTGAAGTTGCTGAAGAAGAACGGTTATACTGCCGAAAAAAAAAACAAATTGAAGTTGAAAGCAGCGAGTAACTGTTGATATGAAGTTTATATATAATAACATATATAATTGTCATTAATCACAAGTATCAAGTTAATATATATATACTAAGAATTTAGCAGTAAAAGTTAGCAAAGGCACGCAATAAAGGTAATTAATATATATTGTTTTGTATTAGTTAATTTAATTCTTCTTAATTAAATTTTTAGATATTTAGATTAAATAATTTTATGAGCGATCACGATTATTTGATTTAATTATTAAATTTCAAAGAAGTTATTTTTACTGAAATTATGCGTAATCTTTTTGCTCTAGAATACTCTAGTTGATTTAGTTTAAATGATATTTGTTTTAAATCATCTAGTTAGGATTATTCATTGTTAAATCCATTCTAGAACACACACGGGTACTTGTGTTTTTGTGCTAACTATTTTGCAGTTACTTTGTGAACGATTTGATTGGCGGGGAGCTTATTGGAACGTTGGTCTGGAAACTGCTCACGCTAATATTGGAAACTATGAAAATAGAGCAGGGGCTCGTAAATAAAGTACATTGGGGCATTATCCTAGAGAGGGTAGCATAAGACCGAGTTTGTACTTGAACATTTTATTTTCATAGTGGAAAGTTAGGTGGTCCGGTGGACCGGTGGTTTTTCTCTTAGGTCATTGTTGTGGCCTAGGTTGTTTCCACCTAAAAATATCGTGTTATAATTTCCGCACTTTACTCTTACACACGATTGCATATTTGGCCGCTTTGTTTAGGTTAGTAAATTATAAATTGATAAAAATTAAAAATAACCTATTCACCCCCCTCTAGGTTAATCATGTCCATATTTTATAAACTTTCACATAGCATTATCAGCTTTAAGTACTTTGATATTTTGAGAAAATTGGGTTTTAACCATTTGGGCAAAATCATAATAAATTTTGGGTAATTTAGATCTATGTTTCATGAGAAAAATCCATGTGAATCTTGAATAATCATCAATAAAAATGACAAAGTAAACACATCCCCCCATAGTAGGATGTGGATATGGACCCCAAACATCAGAATGAATTAAGTCAAAAGGGGAGACAAAAGTAGAATCACTTTTATTAAAACATAAAGCAGGTTGTTTTCCTAATTAACAAGGCAAACAATTTACATTATCAGAAATAGAAATAGATCCTAATTTACCAAAAGATTCTATGGGACGAAGATGTCCTATAAACGTATGGCCTAGACGAGCATGCCATAGGTTGATAGGAGTAGTAGAATCAGCAACGGAAGTATGAGGAGAATTGGGTAGATGAAGGTTGATAAGTTCAAATAATCGTCCAACCTTACGGCCTATCCTAAGGATCTATCATGTCTGTGGATCCTGCACATGACAACCAGAAGAGGAAAAAGGACCAAGTTCACATAATTGACCAATAGAGATAAGATTTAGAGTAAGGTTGGGAATATGAAAGGTGTCAGAAAGTGATATAGAGGATGTGGAAACTTTTCCTACAACATTAACATGCATATGTGAACCATTGGCAGTTTAAATTAAAGGTTTAGAGATGGAAGATTGTGTGGGAGAGAAGATGTGAGTATCATGAAGATTTACCTAATGTGAGAGACAAGGTAGTAGGAGGAGGATTACTAGATTGTGAGAGAACATGTTTAAGAAGACCTTCAAGTTCTTGAGTAGAGAAGGTAAATTTGTCATGATTATCCTCAGAAACAACAGCAGTGATAGATGAGTTACTATTTTTACCTGAAGCATGTTGAGAGAGATTCTGAAAGCAATCTTTGTTAAAGTGTCTTGGACCCTTCTTGTGACAATATATACATACCCGAATAGGACATGTAAGAAGCTCATGATTGGGGTTGTGACAATAGGTGTAGCCTTGATGTTTGAAGTCCTCTTTAGAACCTCCTTTAGGGCGATAAGAGGGGGTGGCAAGAACAGAATCTATATGATGAACTTTGAAAACCTCTATCCGAGTTTCTTCAGAGCGAAGCTCGGTCACAGCAGTATCTAAGGATGGAAAAGGACTCCGATGGAGTAAGGAAGCCCGAACAGGTTCAAATCGATCATGGAGAGCCATGAGAAAAATAACAAGACGCTGGTGATTACGGTAAGTTGCAAATATCTCAGCATCAATCTTGTTCGTCCAAGTTGGTTCAGAGAGAGCGAGTTGATCCCAAATAGTATGCATTTCAGAGAGAAATTGGTTAATGGTTTGATCAGCCCTTTGGCGTTTGGTATGAAGAGTTGTTAGAAGTTGATATTGGTTGGTCAAATCTGTTGTAGTGAAGTGAGCCTCAAGAAATTGCCAAACTTTTTTGGTAGTGTCAAAACACCCAAATTCACCATGGATGGAGGGTAAGGTGGTGTTACGGAACCAGGTAATAATTTGATGATGTTTACTCTCCCAGTCTTCAAGGCGGTTAACAAATAAGGAGTTGTTTTCAGTGGTTTCTTGGATGGGTATAGAGATATCACCAGTTATGAAACGTCATAGCTTACATCATTTCAAGAAACTTTTCATTACTTGTGCCCAGGCTAGGTAGTTAGTATCATCAAGGGTGGTAGAGATTGGTTTTGGAACATCATTTTGATCCATTTTAATGAAATAATGGAGGAAACATAAAGCAAATATATAGAAACAGTATAAAGGAGATATCCTTCAAATGAAAAAAAAGGAGTTGAAAACAAGTCTGGAACTGGGTTGAGGTGAGCCGGGTTGGAGTGAGCCGGGTTGGAGTGAGCCGGGTTGGAGTGAGTCGGGTTGGAGTGAGCCGAGTTGAGGTGAGTCGGGTTGGAGGTGAGCCGAGTTGAGGTGAGCCGGGTTGAGGTGAGCTGGGTTGAGATGAGCCGGATTGGGGTGAACAGGGTTGAGAGTGAACCGAGTTAGGGAGAGCCAGGTTGGCTGTGATGAAGAAAGGCGAAATTTTGATAGAAATTTTAGAGGTATATGAGAGGCTCTGATACCATATGAAGAGTATAGAGAGATAAGAAGAAAAGAATGATTTAATGTTGTATTTGTGTGTTTTAAAATGTACATAAAAAACCTTATTTATATGGTTGTAACAAGTGTAATACAAGTGTAGTACAAATAAAATAGTAAATAATACAAGTAAAATAGTAGAAGTGTAGTACAAGTGAAATAGTGAAAGTGTAGTACAAGTAAAATAATACAAATCTAATACAAGTGAATTAAAATATCAAATATAACTTAACAATTAGATTCTATAATTATTCTCTTATATATATTTCTATAAAGTTTAATTCCATACTCTCGTAATAATTTTTCATATTTAATTTGATTCCTAACAAACCATCGTTACCTTTTCTTTTTTTATCTTTTTGGCTGTAATAGAATATAAGATTATTTCACGAGCAAGAAACAATGACATTATCATAAATCTGTGTAATATGAATAAAAGCAAACCAAAAAGGTAAAAGAAATCTTTAGGTTTGTTATATAAGATTTTGGAGATAACTTTGTATATAATCTTGCAATGGGTCTGAATTGTTGATGAAAAAAAGGTTATGTACATTTTTAATAAAAGTAATAAAGGTCTTGTTTAACTCCGGGCTTAGAAAACTAATTTTGTAATTTTTGTAAACAAAAGTGTAAAAACCATGTGCTTTGAAAGAATCCGTAATAAATAATCTATCTTTGATCAAGTGATATTTATTATAGTCCAAGTATCTTAAAATGAAAAATAAATAAATTTTATTATAAAATCATTAGATAATTCTTTATATTATATTTATTGGATTTTTTTAGTTTGTGTTGTTAGGAAAAACTGGAGCATAAAAGAATGCGTGAGGTTGTTGATTCGAAGGAAAAATAAATATTTTTTAGTATTGATAAATTTATCTTTCACTTATTATAATATATTATTTTATATAAAAATTAAATTTATATGTATTATATATATAAGTAAAATTATCCGTGCACATTTTAAAATATTTTAGATTAAAACGCAGTTTTGATTTTTGGGAAGTTCAATTACACGTCAAGCTACTTTTTGAAAAAAAAAACACCCTAATTACGATCAAATTTTACAATTTTTAAGATATTTATCGTGCTATTTATATTAAAAATAAATACTTATTTTTTTAAATTGTTTTAACGTTCATATTTCATAAAATAAAATATCATTTAAATTTTAAAATAAGATTAATAATATATAAATTTAAGGATATTTTTGTTTTTAGATTCTTTTTATTGTGATTACTTAAAAAATTAATCACTTTTATATTATATTATAAAAAGTAAGTTATTATAAAAATAAGTATAACTTTTCAATTTCTGGCATCCCACTCAATAGCTAATGAAATTTTGTACCATTACCCTACGTTCAAAGATTAATTACCCAAGAAGGGCCTGCAGGGAGAAGAATCCCGATAACTTAGCAAAGAAGATTATCTCCTGAATGAAAAACTATAAATACATGGGCTTAGTACAAACAAACAGAGTGTCTTAGCGAAAAAAAAAAAAAGCACAAACAAAAAGACTGAAGTAAAAGGTGTTGAACTGAGATTGACTTGAAGGGGAAGTGAAGAGACTGTTTTCTTGCTATTTATGATCAACTGATCTACTGATCAAGTACTTAAAGAACTGGTGAGTTTCACTACAATTCTTCTTTAGGATGGTCTTTTTTTTTTATATGTGATTGTTCCCTCTTGAATTTTACTTCCTGCATTGATGGAATGATGTGGATTTTCTGTACACTACTGATTTTCATATACATTTCTATTTTTTGTGGATTTTTCTTTGTCATTTTCAGGGTTTTACTCTGATTTCCTCATAAATAGTTTTTTTTTCCTTTAAATGTCAGTGGTCTTCTTTCTGTTTCTTGATTTTCTCTTAGTTTGTATTGCGTAATTTTCTTTTTGATCCCTTGTAATGGCTGGATTACCTAATGGGTTTCTTCGCTTCTTTTCTCTATCATTGTATGGTCTAAACTGGAAGATATATATATATATTTTTATAGGAATTTAGTGGATATTGATTTTGTGACTTGAGTATACTTTTTGGTAAACTTTTCAGTCTTTTGTTTCATTTTCTGACTGATTTTACATGGTTTGCCAAATGGGTTATGAACAAATATTCTAAACCCATATGTAGTTCTGGATTTCTACAACTGTCTTTTTATATATTTCAAAGTTTTTTATACGAACTGTTCAATGGGTAGATTCACATTAACAAGCTTTTGGTATGGAGGTGCAATTGCTTCCTTATTATCTTGAGACATAATTATTATCTAACAGCCATTTATACTTTAATGCGTGAGTGCTCTGCTTATTTGAATATCTCCATGAGTGTACAATTATTTTCAAGACTAAGAATAAATTCTTCATTGCAGTTGTCAGGGTACAAATTAAAGCTCAAGTGTGGTGAAATTTACCGAACTAGATGGGTGAGACAATTCAAGTGTCCGGATTTTCATCCTTGATTAGTGCAGAAGAAGTAAAGGAATTTCTAGAGCAACATAGTGGGAAAGGAACTGTATATGCTATTAAGGTTCGACAGGTCAAGAATGGGGGTTTAAGGTCTTATGCTATTGTTCAATTCACCTCCAGCAGAGATGCTGATTTATTTTTCTCCTTAGCTAATCAGGGCTTGCGGTTTGGAACATCTTATCTCAAGGCTCGTTTTATGGAGGTCGATATTGTGTCGAAGCCAAAAACCGTTGTGCATATGTTGGAAGACATTATTGTGCATTTTGGCTGCCAAATCACAAATAAAAGGTTTTCTGTCCTCTGGAATGTGAGAAATGCTTCTGTAGATTTTGGAAGTGGACTTCGGAAGGTACAATTTTGTTTTTCCCATGGCTCCGTTCAATATAAGCTCCAGCTCTTCTATGAGAACATTTGGCAGATTGAGCTACGTAGTCCACGCGGTCGAACTTCTAAGTATCTTTTGATTCAGGTATCTAATATTACTTAATGTTTTATTGGTTGATTGACTATTAGTGCTTTTATGTTTTAGGTAAGGCCCTGTTTTGTTAATTGCTGAGATTGAATAATCTTCCTTTTAATCATCTTTCATTACTATTTTAAAGCAAAAAATGGAAATTGTAATTAAGTTCTGAAACTAATGGTCAACGTAGTATCATGCATGGTATTCACCAATGGAATTTTGAAGCTTTTATTAAGGTGCTTTTAGTGTAGATAAAAAATGAATCCTTATATTTATCATAGTTAATTGAGAAATATGATTGTTTCATTTTAGTTTTTTTTTTGCTAAATCTGAAAACTCAAGCCTTCTCGGATTAGTTCAAGAGAAGCCATTGTATATGCCTATGTATTGTGTACATATCAGCTAATTTATCAACTATAGTCATCTCTTTTTCTGCCTAGCTTTGTTAATCCAGCTTAAATTTCTCAAAAACTATGCTATTAACTGAGGTGAATAACTCCTTATGTGTCCAAGGATTTGAGAGATGATGTTTTCCGAGTCAAAAGCTGAAAAAGCATATTCTGATGCTAATAAATGTTTTTCTGCTGTAAAACATCAACTGATTTTTCTTGATTTTTGAGGCATTTTCATTTCAAGCGTAAAATGTCATATTTTGTATATTCATTTATGTTACATCTAAAAAAAAATTTCTTTCTCGCATCATACAAAAGAAATATTTCTAGCATGCATGTACTTTGTCATTGTAATCCTATGGCCTTTTGCTTCCTTTGTTTTTATCACAAGTTTTTAAAGCACTTACTGATTTCTAAATATTTTCCATGCTCTGCTTCTCCATGAATAAATTTGCAACAATGTTGGTCCACCATGCTGAACAATTTACCGTGCTTGCCTTGTTGAAGTAGTTTCTAGAGTACCATTGGAATTCCATAATAAAAAAAAATTCAAATATGAGTTCCTCATCTTTCAAAAAGAAAAAAAAAATAATAATGTGAGCTCCTCATTCTTTACTTGTAACTATGATTTCTTGTATCTACTTCCATATGAAACTATCACCTTTTATAACTTGTTGAAGGATGTGGTTTCTGGAGTCCAATGCTCAAAATACTCGATCTGAAATATGTAAATGTTACCTCATTCTATTCTTATTTTTTTGGTCATAAGCTTTTCAATCCATTCCTGAAGTTGAGGTTTCTTAGAAGAATCTTGTCTATGTAACTTTCTAATATTGCATAATTTTCTCACATATTTTTGGATTATCAAAAAGGATTCTTAATTTGATTATGCTAATTACTGTCAGATGCTTGGTGCTCCTCGGATATATGAAAAAGATGCACGCAGTTCAGAAACTGTATTTGATAATCCTGTCTACAATTTTTGTATGGATACCCCTCATGACCAATGGGTCCGTGCGACTGATTTCACTCCATCCTGCAGTATTGGGCAGTCTTCAGCACTGTGTTTAGAGATTCCTAGTAGCAGCCAGCTGCCAAATTTTAGTGAAAACTTTGCTTTTTATAAAGAAAGTGAAGGAATTATGTTGGAGAGTGGTCATAATTTTTCTTCCAACCTGGATTTAGTCCCTATCATTTATCCTCCTCGAGGCATTGATTTGTCATTTTCAATATTGTTTAAAATTAATCTACTGCTTCACAATGGGTGTCTTCCAGGGCCTGCACTTGATCGTAGTTTTTATCGATTGGTTGATCCACATAGAATTCCTAATGACTGTATAGAATATGCTTTAGAGAAGCTATATAATCTGAGAGAATGTTGTTATGAACCTTCAAAGTGGCTACGTGACCAGCATACAAAGTACCTTACATCAAGCAGACCTCCAAAATCATCTGCTATATCTTTGGATGCTGGATTGATATACATGAGGAGAGTTCAAATAACACCATGTAAAATTTATTTTTGTGGTCCAGAGCTGAATGTCTCAAATCGTGTACTACGTAATTACTCAGATGATATTGATAACTTTCTTCGTGTATCATTTGTTGATGAGGAGTTGGAGAAAATGTTCTCAATAGATTTGTCTCCACGTACATCTGCAGTGAACAATGATAGAAGAACTGAAATCTATGAAAGGATTCTTTCCGTTCTCCGAAATGGCATAAAGATTGGTGATAAAAAATTTGAATTTCTGGCATTCTCTTCGAGTCAACTACGAGAGAATTCTGCATGGATGTTTGCTTCAAGTAATGGACTTACTGTTGATGGTATAAGAGAGTGGATGGGCAATTTTCGCCAGATAAGAAACGTGGCAAAGTATGCAGCTCGATTGGGTCAATCTTTTGGTTCTTCTGTGGAAACCTTAAATGTCAGTAGGCATGAGATTGAAAAAATTTCTGACATTGCGGTTAAAAGAGAGGGAGTTAGGTATGTCTTCTCTGATGGTATTGGGAAAATATCTAGAGACTTTGCTAGGAAAGTTGCAGAAAAATGTGGCTATAAAGGGTTCGTTCCATCTGCATTTCAAATTCGATATGGTGGATACAAAGGTGTTGTGGCTGTTGACCCAACATCATCGGCAAAATTATCCTTGCGGAAGAGTATGTGCAAGTATGTTTCGGAAAATACAAAACTAGATGTTTTAACATGCAGTAAGGTTCAGTCCTGTTACTTAAACCGCCAATTGATAACTCTTCTCTCTACCCTTGGAATAGCGGATAGAGTTTTTGAGAAAAAACAAAGGGAATCTGTACAACTGTTGGATGCCATTTTAATTGATCCATTGAGAGCACAGGAGACTCTGGAAATGATATCTCCAGGAGAGACTACTGACGTTCTGAAGGAAATGCTCTTGTGTGGCTATCAGCCTAATGTTGAGCCATTCCTTTCAATGATGTTGCAGACATTTCGATCCTCAAAGTTGTTGGAATTACGGACCAAAACAAGAATCTTTATCCCAAATGGAAGAGCAATGATGGGAGTTTTAGACGAGACCCGAACTTTAGAATATGGGCAGGTGTTTGTGTGGTTTTCCGGTGCTGGAGATAGGAAGATCTTGGATGGCACGTCTATTCTTGGTGGCCATGGATCAACCCAGCCTTTTGAAGGAAAGGTAGTTGTTGCAAAAAACCCATGCTTACACCCAGGTGATGTACGCGTTTTAACAGCGGTAAATGTTCCAGCTTTGCATCATATGGTAGATTGCGTTGTTTTTCCACAAAAAGGATGGAGGTAAGATTCGATCTTAGTACATAGACCTGAACAATTATTACATATTTTATGTATAAGTCTGAAAAGAAATTGAGCATGCTCTTCGTATTTCACCCACCAATAGTATGTTCAGTTCAAATGTATAAAAGTTAATGACATTTTTTATTCTAATCAATATTGAGTATATTTTGATTCACTAATATATGATTAAAAAAAGAGAGCCATTAGTCGGAGATAGGGAGGCAGTGGCATGCTTCAATTGAAATTGTAAATAACCAGTCAATTTTTTATTCGTGTATGAAATTAAATGCACTTTTCTCTTTTGTATACACTAGACATATTTTAAGTCATAAAGTGTGCAGTATTTCCACATGCATGAATTTGTACTTGGTTTGTAAGTTTTGGCATGCTTTCACATAGATTAACCAAGAAGTTATTGGCTAGATTGATAAAAATCTTCTAATGAAACACGTGTTTCTTTTAACAAATAATTGCATACTGCATGTCAGTAGATCCATTTCAGTACCGTCATTTTTAAAATAAATCATTATGGTCTTTTATTTGTTGCTGATTTTTTCATCTCTGTCGACCATTTGCTTTCCTTTTTATTGTACCTGCATCAATTTAGTTCTTGAGACATGGAATGAGTTTATGACCTTTTACTACTAAAACTTTATACTAGATTTAATTAAACTTGTGATATGTTTTTATTTAATTTCATATGCTTTGTTTGAAAGCTCAACTTTGGTAAATATGTTATGTGTTCTTTTCATTTTATGAAAATTTCTTATTCTGTAGCATTATGTTTGTTTCAGTAGATAGATATGTGATGACATTAATTTTGTGTTTTCAAGTCCATTCAACTTTTGGTTGGTAATAATAATATATAATATCTATTATGATCAAGCTGTGTCTGAAACTTCTTGACACTTGTTCAGCTATCCTTGTTTGAAATTGGCATTGTTGTGGTAGCTACATGCTAATTCTTTTAAAAACGATACCTAACGAGGTTTTCTTTGGACATATTGGACTTGCGTTGTTCTCGGTTTATATTTCCTGTCATATTTGAAATATGCTATGCGGAAAGCATCCTTAATTTTTGGAGGCAAAAGTTGGATATGTTTGATTTGTCACTTCTTGGTCTGAAGATTTTGATTTACAGAAAATTGGCATTAAGAAAGTAAATTGTAACTGAATTGTGGTAAATTAGCAATATTGATTCATCATTTACCTTTATAGGATTTTTTTTTTTTGGGAACATCTGTTTTAACATAAATACTATTTTGTTTTAATTGTTTGTAGGTCTAGGTTTTTTCTACTAATGTTATAACTTTGTTATTTGCCCAAGAACTTCAAAGTGCTCCTTGATTTCTCTACGATATTCTTGAAATTTTTTCATTGTAAACCTTACTGACCGTTACTATTGGTTCTAATATTAGACCTCATCCTAATGAATGCTCGGGAAGCGATCTTGATGGAGACATCTACTTTGTTTGTTGGGATCCTGAACTAATTCCATCAAGGCAAATCCCACCAATGGATTACACCCCAGCACCAAGCAAGGAGTTAGATCATGACGTTACAATTGAGGTATTTCCCTCTTGAATGACAATTTATGAATCAGATTTATCTCTATTTTTCTGTCTTGTCTTTACTATTTTCTCCTTCGTCCAGTTTTTATTCTTTTGTTTCTTATTGATTGTTAGAGATGTGGTGGAAAGAAATTTTATATCAGTCTCCCACTCTGTTTTGCAAATGTCATCCTCTTTTCCACTCAGTTAAGGGCAGTATCTTGTGCTAAATTTACTACAGAATATTGATATAAGAGACAGCATGAGGATGTATTAACTACAGAAAATCTTTTAGTACTAGTTTTCTCATATTACTAATTTGTCCTACCGCCAGTTACGCCTAAGTATGGAAAATACATGAGGGTATAAACCTTATGAAAAATTGAAAAATTGAACTAGAGATAGAGTCATGAAGTTCTTAGAGAAGTAGTAACTATTCCATATTAGTTACACCCTTATCTTATTTAGTGTAGAACCAAAAGACAGGTTGTCTGAGAGCATAATTGGAACAGTTCATACATGAAAAAAAAACTCCCTTAGATTTTTGTCTCGTAAATAACTTATTATCCTATTCAAGTTGAACAAAAGATTTCATTGAGAAGACAAGGTTGCCTATACACTAGGTAAGGACTACTAAAAAAAGCACATGCACTTTCAAACCATTTAGAGATTTTCTTAAGTAACTATCAGAGAGTTGAATCAACCAGTAGTGTTTAATGCATCGCATATTATTCATTCCATTTGGTGTCTATATCCTTATTATTTGCTTGTAATATCCTGACCCTAAAATCCCTCATTTCCTTTTTCTCTTGCCTCAAACGAAAACCATGATTTGATACTCCCTCATTTTCCTTTGTTGTAGGAAGTTCAGGAATACTTTGCCAACTACATGGTTAATGACAGCTTGGGAATTATTGCTAATGCACACACGGTCTTTGCTGATGTGGAACCCTTAAAAGCAATGAGTTCTCCTTGCATTAAACTTGCGAAGCTCTTCTCAATTGCTGTTGACTTCCCAAAAACTGGTGTACCAGCAGTAATACCACAAAATTTGCATGTAAAAAAATATCCCGATTTCATGGAAAAGCCTGATAAGCCTACATATGAATCAACAAATGTGATAGGAAAGCTTTTCCGCGAGGTAAAAGACATTGCACCTCGTACCTGCTCCATTAGGTCTTTCACTCTCGAAACAGCAAGGCAATCATATGATCCTGACATGGAAGTGGATGGTTTTGAGGATTACATTGAGGATGCATTCTATTACAAAAGCAACTATGACTACAAATTGGGAAATCTTCTGGACTACTATGGGATCAAAACAGAGGCTGAAATTCTTGGTGGGAGCGTAATGAAAATGTCCAAATCTTTCACCAAGAGACGGGATGCAGAAGCAATAAGCATAGCAGTGAAGTCTTTAAGAAAGGAAGCTAGGACCTGGTTCAATGAGAAGGCAAGTGGTTTCGATGATGGAGTTAATGATGTATATGCAAAAGCTTCAGCTTGGTATTATGTCACATATCATTATAGTTATTTTGGTTGTTACAATGAGGGTATGAATCGTGATCATTTCCTTAGCTTTCCATGGTGTGTTTATGACAAGCTTGTCTCCATTAAGAAGGATAAAGCATGTAAGAGAAGTGTTCTGCCAGTGTCCTATCTTGAGTGCCAATTCAACCATGGATTACATTTACTTTGAGATGTTTTGTTTATATAATATTATTGATGTAATGATCTAGATTTATAGTATTATTGATGTAATGATCTGGATTTATAGTATTATTAATATAGTGATCTGGATTGATGGTGAATATATAAACTTTTGTTACAAATTTTTGTCCTTGAAATTTATTTTATAAGACAAACATATTTGTTCTAATTTAGAATAAATTTGTCCGATTCTCCTAATAACATTTTTAGGATCAATTTTTGTTGTTTGAAACTAACAATTTTGGGACAAAACTGTGACAATATTTTGTCCAAACTTGTTTAAATTAACATAAATTTGTGACAAATTTTATCTTAAAACATATTTATGGACAACATTATAACAAAGAAAATATAATCTCAAAACATATTATCCTACCAGAATTGCAATAATTGTTTTTTATTTCATCAATACAAAAGCAATTCGAAAACAACAAATGTATAATTAAAATTATACATATACAGGTTACATTTCGTGTATCGGTGCAATATATTTAAAGTCTAATCGATAGCCTGTATGGGCACCAATAGTACCACAAGACTTGGTCATGGTGGAAGCTTCTAGTAGCACTTGTAAGAGTAAACATTGGATAAGCATATAGATACAAAGGATAACTACAATACAAAATTAAAATTTTAACCCAAAAATAAATTAGGGTAGACAATGAAGAGAATAATCTAAGCTAAACACAATAAAAGAAAATGCAATTATAGATTTTTGTGCTTTGCATATGTTTATTAATTTAGATTAACCGGACTTTTAAATTATTAGTCCAAAAAAAGTTGCTCACTTTACTACTGCTTCAGTGTCTTTGAGACCAAATAAAGAATAAGAAAGAAGTTTAAAAATAAGCTAAAATCAAATGAGAAAGGACATAAGGTTTAAGAACCGATCAGATTAGCTGCAAGAATTTCATAGTAGCTTCATCTGCACCTTTCAATTCCATGTTTGAAGCTTCAATCGAGAAAGAGAATCTGGATCACATCACTAGCAAAAACCTACAGCTGTTCAGCAGTGATGAAGAAGAGAAATAAATCAAAATAAAAGTTAAAAGCCATAGAAAACAAAAATGGCAAGATGACAACCAGTATAAAATTATATGTTAGGTTATAAACTCACAGTTCGACCTCTAGTTAACTCTGCATGCAAGCCAATTTCTTACAATATCACTAATATTTCACATCAATGACATGAGTTTCAATATATATATAGCATAACTATAAAATATAAATCAATAATGCCACTTACCCTAGAGACTAAACTTTTAATAAAAATTAAGAAACTTAAATACCTTCTTTTCTCATCAATTTTCTTCTCAACTTGAATATATCTTTAATTAATGTATCGAGTAATAGAGTAATAAAGTAGCATCAATAGAAAGATAAAACAGGTTATTCCAAGAATTTAAATGTTCTACGACTTTTAACTTGAATATATCTTTAATTAATGTATCGAGTAATAAAGTAATATCTCAATATGTTATTGGATTATTGCCTATATCAACAAAACAAAGACTAAAGGAAAATATAATACATGTGATGTTTTTCAATGTACACTGGACATTTTGGATTTAAATACTATCTTATGTAAAATAGGAAGAGAATGGTTATAACATTACAAGAATTTAGGCCTATAACAACAATTCAAAAATGCTGCAATATCGTTTTTATGGCATTTTTGCAAATGCTGTAAATCAAGGTGCAATATGTGTGTTAATCTCCATAACAATATTTTGTAAATTCAACAAAAATTTTGTTTTCATATATTAATAAACCCACAAATTTACTTATTTCTTGCTAATTGAAGCTTTTATAAAAAGATACAAAGTTTCAAGTCAATGCAGTAACAATGCATGACTTACAACACGAAGGAAACTACTACTGGCATTTAACAATAAGTAGACAATAGAATTTAATATAAAAAATTCACTCATACTGATTAAAATAATCCCGCAACATGTAGTCCACATATGGAATAGAAGAAAACATATTCAAACTAATAATGCCTAACCAATTAAAAACTATGGATTCGATACACAAAAGAAATAAAAATTAACATTGACATTAGAAATATGATAGGTTTAATAACATGAGATTCCAAAATAAAATTTTGGGCTTTGAATTATATAGTAAAAAACTAAAAATTAAGTATTTAAAACACAAATGAAATGCAACACATAAGAGGAAAAATACAGTATCACAAGGAAAATTAGAAAATTCCTAATCGCATTACAGAGAAATTGGGAGATAATCATATAAAATTGCGTTGAATGATTTGTGCGTGCAACTGCATTAATATTCAACAATTTGTAGAGAAGATAATGTGAAAACTTCAAAATAATTATTCTCATTCAATTATTTCTAGGGCAGTGAAATATGAAGGGAAAAAATTGCACTTATGCTTAAAAACATACAACACCTAATAGTAACGGAGAGATAAATCGAGACAGAGAGGGGGAGAGGGAGGAGCCACTTAATGGACTGACAACGGAAGAGAAGGATGAAGACATTGGAGCAGGGTGTTCGATAAACGACGCTGGCGGACGATAGATCTAATAGTAAAAAAAGGTAAGATAGAGAAGAAATAGGTAGAGATGATGGCTAACTCACCAGATCTGGGACAATCGACGATGATGGAGATTGAAGCGTTGTCTTTGGTCCGTGAGACAATGTTGTGGGTGCCTGCAGAGTGCACAAGGTGGTGGATGGGGTTTGTCGGGTTTTGGAAGAAAGAGGTATTGGGTCTAATAGAGAACGATACTGATGAGAATGAATTTTTTTAACGGGCTACTTTCATTTCTTAGTTTTGTGAATTTTTATTTATTTTTAAGACAATTATCAATTCCATTTATGTTTGAATTGTTATTATGCTCCTAAATTTAAAATAAAATTAAAGATGACAAAAACTTAGTCATTTTTATTTTTGAATATTTTAAACATTTAAAAGATTAATTTACTTTTTAATCGTAGAGGGTTCTATCGGTAAATTTTGTTTATATTTATATATATTTTTTAATTATTTTCAATAAAAAAAATATTTTTCTTGATTCTTCACTTAGATCTTGCTCTAAGACGATATTTTCTCATTTAAGTATTTATATATGATGATATATATCGTGTATATGTTTTTAAAGTTTATATTTTATTGTTAATTTAGATATTTATCTATATTCATAATGTCAAAGATTAAAAAGATTAAAATAAAAATATAAGATTATCCCTTTTTTTAAGAACAATCAATATATTAGTTGTAATATTCAAACAGTTGATTGAAAAACCTTATAATAAATTGAAAAGATAAAAACTTGAAGTTTTTCTTTATGTATTTAAGAATATTTTTAATTTTAATTTAATAATTTAGATTAATGATTTTTTATCTAGATTGTATCTTTTCATATTCAATGATAATATTTTTTAAAAAAATAAATATTAAATATAATATTATAATAGGATTTTTTTAAAATATTGAATAATTTTATCAAAATTTTAAATGAAAAATTAACATAAATCATAATCATATATCCTTAAATGATAAACTTTAAATAATATAAACTTATGATTATTCTTCTTCGTTTCTATAGTTAATTATTTTTTCTTTTAATCTCATCTAAAGTTTAGTTTTTCGTACTCTCAATATTCTTAATCACTATCAAATAACTAACAATATATATTAATATATATATTAATAGATTATTAATTTATTTATTATTATAATTTTTTAATAAATTATTCGATTAATTTTAATTTATCTAATTTTTTTAATTCACAATCAATAACAAACACAAGTATATTTATATAAATTAATATTAAACTGGTTGCTTCGATCTTAAAAATATAAAATGACTAAACCTTAAAAAAAATTGTCCACTAATTCAACTTGATATGGCTTTTATATCTTATGTTCATCTGTAGTTTTAGCATTAATTATTTTTTATTTTTTTGTTAACTATTTTTAAATTTAAAAGGTACCATATCAATAGGGATATCTAAATTGAAAACTTCAAATCTAGAAAAACGTTCAAAATGTCCTTAAATTATCGTTTTGAGTCACATTATGCTATATGCAACATATAAAAAGTATATTTTATTGGCTTTTCCACAAAGTTTTTCCTTGTTAAACCTATTGAAATATTGGACCTTAAGCTTACCTATTAAAATCACACTTGCTTAAAACAGAACTATTAAAGCTAATGGCCATCACCTTAGAATCAGTTCTCTTAATAGTAGGCTTGGAACTAAAGAAACTAGGTGTAATTGTAAGTCCTTGACTCATGGGTTGAAAATCAAATCAATATCGTAAGTTGGAATTGAAATTCAATCAATGGGATGCGTCGTTATAGAATGAAGTTAAGTACTCTTTTTTGAAAGGAAAAAAGGAAAGCAAGCAAGAAAACCACTCGTTTCACTAAGGGTAAAGAGCACATTTAATTCTTTGTTAAATTAAGGAGAACAGTTAACCCTTTTTATTATAAATGTTGTCTTTCTTTTTTACACTCCTTTGTTTCTAAATTTAATCACATCAAATATTCTTGCTAAATAAAACTTATACATTTTACTTCATTGTAAATTTTATTAGTCAATATACTCGTTATTTTAAATTGGATAGAATTGAATCGTTAAAGTGATTTTCAATATAATAAGAAATAAACTAAGAATCAAGCATTAATTATATGTATTAAAATTTATAATTATTTATCATTATCAAAATAATTAAATTGTATAAGAATATATATTTAAAAGTTACACTATAACATTAAAAAATAAAAAAAATCTATAGTAAAACGACATATTTTTTTTTCTTCTCAATAACTCATCATTTTGTTTTTGTCTTAATTAAATCACAATATTGTAATATTTTAATTATATCCATTAACAAAAATTGTCTCTAATATATTACAATTTTTTATATTAATTTTTATAATTTTTTGCCATAAATATTTTGTCTTTAATAGTTCATATTTCATCCCAAAATCTAATATTTTTCAAGAATAAAAATCTCGTTATAAATATATTTTAATTTTTTGTCCTTAATAATTTTGATTTTCAAAGAAAAAGAATTTTGTCCTTAAATTTTGAATAAATTTCCCACAATTTTTCCATTTGGAGGACAATATTTTGTCAAAATATTTTGGTGGAAAATTCTTGACATCTTTTCAACAACGAATTTAAAGTTTATCCTTAATAATTATTTTGTAACAAAATTTTTGTCCTAACCTTTTGTCTTTTTTAATTTTTATTTGTTAAATTTATGGTTAACATTATTAGGGACGAATATCAAATTTTTGTCCCAAATGTCACTTTTTCTTGTAGCATAAATGAATTGATCGGATTCATTTTTTCATTAAATGGATAAATATGAATTATTACCTTTAATTAGATTAATTATCTAAGGGTAATAATCTAAATTACATATACAATAAAAATATCAAAATAACTATTATAAGATGTGTTCGTATTATGGGCATTTTGTTATGATCCATTCATAAAGGAATTCATCAGACTCATCCTTCATCATATGAGTAAGCATGAATTGTCACACTTAATGTGATTAAAATAATTATTTAAATGTAATAATATAAAATAAATACGCAATAAAAATACCTAAATAACTATTTCATTTTGATATTTATTAATGTATAAGAAAAAATAAAAACTAAAAAAAAGCGACGATGACAACACATTTTTGCTTTTTATATACTAGTCACTAGTACGTGCATTACACATAAAATTTACACGTGTGAATCAAATAGATAATTAGTTTTGTTTATTATAATACATTTTGTATTAAAATATTTTAAATAAATCATAAAAATAATTATTAATTTTATAAATACATAATACACAATTTACTTTTAGTAGTGATATTTATTACTTTGTATGAATATTTAAAAATAATATTGTAAAAAAGTAAAATACATTAAGTAAATAAAATATTTTTCTTGATCAATATTTCATAAATTTACATAAAAAAATATGTAATATTGATTAAATCATTACAAGAGTTTGTACATACAATGTAAAACAATTAAAAATTTAACCATAATTAGTTTACTAACTTGCCTTACTTTTTATTATAAGTTGAATAAAAAAGTTGGGATCAATCCTCTTTATGTTGCATTTTGATATTCTCATTGATTTGAATCACACCAAATATCATTTAATGTAAAAAAAATATCAAATAACTTCACAATAAATTTGAAAAAACAAAAAAAAAAACTCATGACCTTATCATCTAATAATTAGCTAGACATATAATAACTATTAAGTGTAGGATTGAGAGAAGCAAAGATACATCAAAATAACAATATGCGATCTCTAACTAAAAATTTATAAGATATGAACTTAATTAACTTAGAGAGAGATGAATAGATTATTTTTAATTTTTTTATCAATTTGTAACTTAATAACCTAAACAAAGCAGACAAGTATGTAATCGCGTGTAAGAATAAAGTGTGAAAATGAAATAATTACACATGATATTTTTAGGTGGAAAAAACCTAGGTCACAATCATGACCTAAGAGGAAAACCATCGGTCCATTTGTTCATGAGATATACCTGATGATTCTTTTTACATTTTCTAATTGTGATTTCTTAGGGTCAGCTTGATAACAGACATACACACAAACACTAAAACATATGTCAGACTTACTTGCAGTGAGGTAGAGTAAACTATCTATCATACTTCTATAAAGGATTTGATCAACATTTTTACCTTGAGTGTCCTTTGTAATTTTTATGCTGGTACCTAACAAAGTCATTAATGGCTTGCTAGTTTCAAGACCAAACCTTTTAACAAGGTTACAAACATACTTGGTTTGAGAAATAAATATATTATCATGAGATTGTTTGATTTACAAACCAAGAAAGAAAGTCATTTAACCTACCATGGACATTTCAAATTCATTTGTCATAACATGCATAAAATCATCCATTAGTGTGCTAGATGTGGATCCAAAAACTATGTCATCCATATAAATTTGAGCAATAAAGATCTCATCACTACCTCTTTTAATGAATAGAGTATTATCAACTCACCCTCAAATAAATCCCTTATCAAGAGATTGTTGGTAAGTCTCCCATATCATGCTCTTGGAGCTTTTTTCAAACCATAAAGAGCTTTATTAAGTTTGTAAACATGATTTGGAAATTTCGGATCAACAAATCATTTTGGTTGTTCCACGTATACCTCCTCATTTAGAAGTCCATTCAAAAAGGTATACTCAATTTCCATTTGATATAATTTGAATTTCATATGACAAGCAATGTCCAGCAAAATCCTAATTGACTCTAGTCTAGCTACAGGTGAAAATGTTTCATCAAAATCAACTCCTTCTACTTGCGTATAGCCTGGAGAAAGATAAAAATGAATTGTCTGAAAATATTAATGCCATGAATCTCAGACTTGTAGAAACCATTGAGGAAAACAAAAAGCTTAGGCAAGAACTTAGTATTGCTAAAGAGACAGTGAAGCATTTGACCATAGGTGCTGAAAATTTGACCAAAGTCCTAGATTATGGAAAGCTACATGAATATAAGAGAGTTCTTAGATACATAGAGGAACAATCAACACCTTCAACATCAAAGATCACATTTGTAAGGTCTTTAAACTCTACTCCTACTGTTACTACTTATGCACAAAGAACTATTGCACATGTGGTAGACAAAGTTGTTAAATTTGTGTCTGTTTGTCATCATTGTGGTAGGAAAGTCATATAAGACCAAAATGTAGATATTTGATGAATTCTTATAAACTTAATCATTCTTTCCATGCTTCATATAATAAGACTCATAAGCATCATTCATCTATGCATGCTACATCATATTCAAGGATGAATGGAAATTATAATAACTTGTTCATAAATTCTACTAGAAGTCTTAGGTTCAAAGAGACAATCAAAATTCAATACTTTTAATGAGAAAAGTACAACTAAGTTCAAAAACATGCTTATGAAACCTAAGTTAGTTGACTCACAACCTATTGATATAGAGAAATCAAAATTCATGAAAATGTGGGCTAGGAAAGGTTATTTTTTCCTTGTCACCTGACTGTTTTTATTCTTTCGTCTAGGTATTTTGGTATAGTGCTTAAATGATCCTAGATGAATAATCTTTATTGTTTTTATTTTATTAGTTAAACATAAAAAAAATAGAAGTAACATCCTTATCTAGCCAACACGGTATTGGACTTATTTAATACTTATATATACATAACCTCATTTTTAGTGATTCAACTCATTTTGATATTTATTGTATAAAGTTTTTTATAATTTTGACTTATGTACACACATATTCTTGTATATGTGATGATCGATGTTGACATAAACTTATTCACACACATGTATGTTATGTTGAAGTTTATGAATTTTCTTGAAAGATTCTAGAACTTCAACTAATCTTGATTGTAAAATTATGTTGAGTTCTATTTTTTGTTACTAAAATTTTACCATATGAATGCACCTAGTATTGAAAGGGCTACCTACTGTGATGTGTGAAGCTACCGTAATGAGCAAAGAGGGTTACCTCACAACTAGTATGAAAGTCATTATGTTAGGTTTATCGCTCATGCAAAAAAAAAGATTATGCAAAAAATAACTATTTATAAATCTTGTACATTGAATGCACAAAAAGAAAGAGCCAATAGAGGTTAAAAAAATCATTTACCTCATATATATAATAAATAAATAAATAAAGGAAAAAAATTAAGTCCTCTTTTAGTAGATATATTTTATTTTGTAAGATTGAAGACTCGATTATAATTTTACATGACATGTGATTTTTTTTAGTCTTTCTTGATTGGTCATAAATGAATTCACTCGCATATTTGTAGAGTTTAAACATATACAATGCTTTAAGTAAATGTCAACATGTTATTATATATGCGAAGTGTGCTTTTGTATCTCTTCTACTCTACCTACCTATTTATATAATAAATAATTAAAATTTAAGTTAAAAAAAAATTGACGAGTTTTCAATTGGTTGTGCTCGTTTGTGATTAAATGAGTTTAATACCTTATGTGGCTATTTATGAAAATTAAAAAAAAATTAAAAAAATCAAATTTTTTATTTACATCTTCTTTTATTTTAATATCTTTTTAATTGGTTTCTAAGTTAGAGAGTCATAGAACTTAGAGAGAGTTTCAAGCACATTACACTTCTACATTACTCTATTTTTACATTGCTATATCTTTAGGAGGAATTTAACTTCATTGCTTTGTCTAATGCTTTGTCCTTCTCATATGTAAAAAAAATGGAGAGATAATATATTTTACTTTCATGTTTTTATTTTGTTATGCATATACAGGGAATATATTTAATTAAACTTGATTGATATGAATGCACACTACATGATTATTCTTTACACTTTGTTTATTTCTATGTAAACTGAACTAATATACAATTAGACTTTCATGCCAAGTTGTCCTATACTTTGTCAATATCATTTCAGTTACTTACAAGCTTGTCAAGTTGTAATGAAGATGAATCTACCGGATCATAGGATAGTTCCACTATGGAGTCTCGGACATCATTGTATTTTTATCTTATTTTTATAAGTGTCATATAATGAGTGAAAGGTTTTACCACACGTAAATGCCAAAGGGGAAGTTTGCAAAGACTATAAGTGTTGACTATTTTCATGGATAAAATATTTACCTGTAAATTTGTTTTTAAGCTTGCTATCAAATCTATCTAAAAAAACCGAATAAATGCTCGAGTTTCAGATAATCGTACTTCAAGTATATCTTTTATAGCTACGATACATATGATTGCATTTATGCATTTAATAGTAGATGTTCATAAATCTGAAATTATTTTTAGTGCTAAAATATTTATTTAAACTTGAATCAATTTATGAAATTATCAATTAGTTATCTCTTAGATATATGTGTTTAAATATTTTTTAGATGTGTCTTAATATTTTTAAGATATATTTTAAAAAATAATTTTTTATAATATTAAGATTTTTTATGTACTTTAAAAAATTAAACCTAAAATATATTTAATTATAATATTATTAGTTCATTATTATATATATTTGAATTTGGGGGATGAAAAAAATATAAGCTGCCAAGAAAAAGAATAAAAAAACCTTGAAAGAGCCGCCGCTGAAAAAACAAAAGAACAAACAGAAGACAGAAAGAAGAATGGCGGCAAGAAATTTTAATGATTAATATATATATATATATATATTAATCACTAATAGGCAGTTGATGATAGAATCAAAAGGAAATTTTTTTTTGGGTATACGGCAATTGCATAAAAGGCAAGCGATCATCACCAGTTCATCCAAAATAAATTGAATAACAAGGTATTAAATAAATAAATTAATATTATATTTATATCATATTAGAATTATTCATTAATAAATTTATTTGATATGTTATATTTTTATATGATTTATTTTTTATTAGATTTTTTACATAGATAATTTTATGTGATCATAATTATTTGATTTAATAATTAAATTTTAAATAAGTTATTTTTATTGAATTTGTGTTTAATCTTTTTATTTTAGGATTTTCTAATTGATTTAATTTAAGTGAGATATGTTTTGAATCATTATTCATTATTAAATCCGTTTCAAAACACACACAAATACTTGTATTTTTTGTGTTAACCTTTTCACAGTTGATTTGTGAACGATCTGATTGAAGATGAGTTTATTGGAACGTTAATCTGGAAACTGCTCACACTAACATTAGAATTTGTGAAAATAGAGTAGGTGTTCGTAAGTAAAGTACATTGGGACAGTATCTTAGAGATGATAGCATAAGATCGAGTTTGTATTTGAACATTTGATTTTTATAATGGAAACTTAAGTGATTCGATGGTTTTCCTCTTAGGTCATGGGTGTGGTGTAGGTTGTTTTCACCTAAAAATATATTACGTTATTATTTTATTTTTACACTTTACTCTTACACACGATTGCACACGATTGTATATCTAATTGTTTTATTTAGATTATTAAATTATAAATTGATAAAATTTAAAAATAATATATTCACTGTATATAGATTAATTAAATCGATAACTTATAAATTTAGAGTAAAAAACAATATATTAGAAAAATATACCTTCAACCTTTTTCGCTTCGTCATAACGCATCAATCTTGAGTTCAAATCTCGTGACTCTATTGCCTAGTCGAAAGATTTTATTTCTCATAATTATTAACCATTTCTGTCGGATACTTTGAGAATCTATAGGGTTATGTTACGAGGCCCGCGATACTTAATCCATCAAAACTACCTATTCTTAGGTTCAAGAAGCTAATTACAAATCTGTGTGCTACTCTATTAAAACCCCATTTACGTGATAGGCTTCAATGCACCAACTAATTAGTTCAAGTTTTTTGTGCCATTAAGTCACTAGTTTCAATAATGAGTGGGTCCAACATCTTTAATTTGCGTAACTGTCAGGGCCAATGACCACTAATCACAAGCAAATGTTGAATGTTATAAAATTTCCATAGTCATGGACTAGGGTAATCAAGAAGAGCATGAAACTTTCAACAAGGGTATTATATTTTCTCTATCATGTGTCCGCCATTTTAATATGAAAAATAAATATTAGATATTTATTTATTATTTCAATATAAAAGGTAAATATATTTTTTACCTTTCAACTTTTCCTATCTTTATAAATATATATTACAAATTTAATTTGTTACATAACTGTCATTAACCTAAACAATATTATACATATATCATTTCATCAACTCCATATAGAAACTTAATGAAAAATGATAACGTGAGTAGCAAGTGATCAATTAAATATTAAAATATTATTAAATTGATTAAAAGTAGTAAAAGAAATTTAATTTAAATTTTTATAAATTTATTAAAATTAGTTTAAAAATAAAATTTAAAAATTAAAGAAGGTTTCATATTCTTATTACCATTAATTATGAGGCTCTCGAGCTTTATGACTCGTCTTCAATGTGTCAATTACAAACTCTTGGAACTAAAGAGCTTCTTAATTGGTAACACGATCGGGGCTTTAAGATGATAGTACATGATGCTTTTAATTCTTAAATTGATCATGTGACTAATTTTTGTTAAGTTTTTAAGTTGAATTGAAGAAATGATGATACATGTGTAATATTTATTTTGCACAATGATACTTTCGTAATAAATTAAAAGTATTATTTTTATTTATTCTTTGAAATAATAATTTATTTTGCATAATAATACTTTCGTAATAAATTAAAAGTATTATTTTTATTTATTCTTTGAAATAATAATTTAATTTAAATTGTATATTTTTTAAAAACAAAATTTAATTGTGACTATTGGAAGGTTATTGTGTGACTTGAATAAATTATTATTTGTTCATATTTAATATTATTAGATTTTATTTTTATTATTATAAATTTTAAATTTCATATTTTATGCAATTTACAAAAAATTATAAAAGATAAAATATTTTTATATATCATAATTATATTATAATTATAAATAATATATTAATATTTTATTAAATATAATTATATAAATTTGATTATAATTATACCATATTATTTGTAATTTAGTTTCATAAAAAAACGACAACTTCTCAAAGAAGATTATAAGATGAATGTAAAACTAACGATCAACGAAATTTCATTAAAAAGAAATAATAAAAGCAAAACAGTGCTCCATGATTCCATCAATCATTTTATAGTCTTTACTTTTAGTCATTTAAAGTCCATATAAAACCATTTTTGCCGATTATTTCAAAGAATGATGGGAAAGCCATATATACCTTTGTCCATCAATAATAAAAATATTATTTTTATTTCAAAAAGCAACCCCTTTTGTTTTTTTTATTATACATCTTTACCAAATATTTTACACTTTTATGTTATTGGATATTTTTTTATGATTATTTCAAACAATAAATCTATGTAATACGAATAAAAGAAAACCAAAAAGGTAAAAGAAATCTTTAGGTTTGTTATATAAGATTTTGGAGATAAATTTGTATATAATCTTGCAATGGGTCTGAATTGTTGATGAAAAAAAGGTTATGTACATTTTTAATAAAAGTAATAAAAGTCTTGTTTAACTTCGGGCTTAGAAAACTAATTTTGTAATTTTTGTAAACAAAAGTGTAAAAACCATGTGTTTTGAAAGAATCCGTAATAAATAATGTATCTTTGATCAAAATATATTTATTATAATCCGAGTATCCTTTTATTATAAAATCACTAGATGATTCGTTATATTATATTTGTTGGATTTTTTAGTTTGTGTTGTTAGGAAAAACTGGAGCATAAAAGAATGCGTGAGGTTGTTGATTCGAAGGAAAAATAAATATTTTTTAGTATTGAATCGCAGTTTTGTTTTTTAAGAAGTTCAATTACACGTAATAAATACATTGTAATCAAATTTTACAATTTTTAAGATATTTATCGTGCTATTTATGTAAAAAATAAATAATTTTTTTTTAAAATTGTTTTAACCTGCATATTTCACAAAATAAAATATCATTTAAATTTTAAAATAAGATTAATAATATATAAATTTATGAATATTTTTGTTTTTAGATTCTTTTTATTGTGATTACTTAAAAAATTAATCACTTTTATATTATATTATAAAAAGTAAGTTATTATAAAAATAAGTATAAATTTATATAATTTTAACTTTTCAATTTCTGGCATCCCACTCAAGAGCTAATGGAATTTTGTACCATTACCCTACGTTCAAAGATTAATTGCCCAAGAAGGGCCTGCGGGGAGAAGAATCCCGATAACTTTGCAAAGAAGATTATCTCCTGAATGAAAAACTATAAATACATGGGCTTAGTACAAACAAACAGAGTGTCTTAGCGAAAAAAAAAAAGCACAAACAAAAAGAGTGAAGTAAAAGGTGTTGAACTGAGATTGACTTGAAGGGGAAGTGAAGAGACTGTTTTCTTGCTATTTATGATCAACTGATCTACTGATCAAGTACTTAAAGAACTGGTGAGTTTCACTACAATTCTTCTTTACGATGGTCTTTTTTTTTATATATGTGATTGTTCCCTCTTGAATTTTACTTCCTGCATTGATGGAATGATGTGGATTTTCTGTACACTACTGATTTTCATATACATTTCTATTTTTTGTGGATTTTTCTTTGTCATTTTCAGGGTTTTACTCTGATTTCCTCATAAATAGTTTTTGTTTTCCTTTAAATGTCAGTGGTCTTCTTTCTGTTTCTTGATTTTCTCTTAGTTTGTATTGCGTAATTTTCTTTTTGATCCCTTGTAATGGCTGGATTACCTAATGGGTTTCTTCGCTTCTTTTCTCTATCTTTGTATGGTCTAAACTGGAAGATATATATATATATATTATAGGAATTTAGTGGATATTGATTTTGTGACTTGGGTATACTTTTTGGTAAACTTTTCAGTCTTTTGTTTCATTTTCTGACTGATTTTACATGGTTTGCCAAATGGGTTATGAACAAATATTCTAAACCCATATGTAGTTCTGGATTTCTACAACTGTCTTTTTATATATTTCAAAGTTTTTATACGAACTGTTCAATGGGTAGATTGACATTAACAAGCTTTTGGTATAGAGGTGCAATTGCTTCCTTGTATCTTGAGACATAATTAAATTATTAAGTAAAATATCTGATTGCTTTTGCATTAGTCTTTTATGCTCTGGAAATAGCAATTCCCGACTAAAATCTCTGGAAATAGCAATTCCCGACTAAAATCTCTGGAAAATACCTTCTTCTTTTTTTAAATAAATTTAAAGAACACTTTGTTTTCATGATATGTTGTACAAGCCTGATCAATGATGAGCCAAGAGATTTATCCTGCAACTTGATTTGCTAACCACATATATAGTTCTTAATCACCTGCTTTTGCGCATCTTATGATGTTGTTAGAATTCATTTTGTTGGGAAAATCGGTTATATTTTCCCTATTCTAAGTAGTAACTATTCATTTATGATTTAAATGAATAGAGCTCAAACTAACCCGATAAAATAATGCTATTGGAAATATAATGCTAAAATAAACTAAAACAGATATTGAAACAGAAATATTAAAGTAGAAAAATAATAACACCAGAAATTTAACGAGGTTCGGTATAAATATTACCTAGGTCCTCGGGCGTCGTTGACCACTTCCACTATCTCCAAATGGATGAACTCGAAAATTACAACTAATTGGGCAAAATTGAGCTAATCAATTACCCTTGCAAAAGAGAGAAAAATTTACAAATTTTGGGATGTTTACAAATGGTGAAGGAGGGCTTTATTTATAGCCTCAAATCCAACACTCATCTCCATTCTTAACCAATGTGGGACTTTTCTAATTTGCTCACTAAGGAGCTATATAACAAATCTCCACCTTAGCGACTTAGTGATTTTAAATGATTTCTTCAATTACTAGATTAGCGATGCCAATGTCAATTCAGATTTGCAAGATGTTAATCAAGTCCAGACAATGTTTGAACTTGATTGCTGTTACCACCTTGGTCATCATATATGTGGGATTCTCTGTCGTACTAATCTTCTGAACTAGTACTCCACCTTCTTCAATAATCTCTCGCACGAAATGATAACGAACGTCAATGTGCTTTATACGTGCATGGTAGACTTGGTTCTTTGCTAAATAAATAGCACTCTGACTATCACAAAACACCTTAATATGTTTTTGACCAACTCCCAAGTCTTCAAGCAAACCTCGTAACCAAATAGCTTCCTTCACAGCCTCTATAACTGCCATATACTCTGTCTCTGTAGTAGACAAAGCAACTGTGGACTGCAAGGTAGACTTCCAACTGACTGGTGCTCTAACAAGAGTAAACACATAACCAGTAGTTGACCGACGTTTATCTAAATCTCCTGCATAGTCGGAATCACAATATCTGACTACACATTGACCAACGGTATTATCCTGTTGAAATACTAAACCAACATCTACAGTATTTATAATATACTGTAGAATCCATTTCACAGCCAACCAATGTCCTTTACTAGGATCATGCATGTACTTGCTTACAGCACCAACCGCATGTGAAATGTCAGGTCTTGTACACGCCATTGCATACATCAAGCTACCAACCGCATTTGCATATGGTACCTTTGCCATATATTCTCGTTCTGTATCATTTTTAGGAGATAATTGAGCACTAAGCTTGAATTGAGGAACTAGCGGAGTACTTACAGGTTTTGTTTGTTCATTCATACCAAAACGTTGTAGTACCCTTTTCAAATATTGACTTTGGGTCAAACTAAGCTTCCCCTTCTTCCTGTCTCTGCTTATCTCCATACCGAGAATCTTCTTGGCTTCTCCCAAATCTTTCATTTCGAACTCCTGACTTAGTTGAGCCTTCAACTTCTCAATTTCTGCTTGGCTCTTCGATGCAATCAACATATCATCGACGTACAATAGAAGGTAGATGAAAGACTCATTTTGTAGCTTGCGAAAATACACACAATGATCATGTGTGCTTCTGGTGTACTTCTGCTGCAACATAAACTGATCAAATCGTTTGTACCACTGCCTTGGAGATTGCTTCAATCCATACAATGATTTGTTCAACTTACAAACCTAATTCTCTTTACCAGCAACATTAAACCCTTCTGGCTGAGACATATAGATTTCCTCTTCTAAGTCACTGTGTAGAAACGCGGTTTTCACATCAAGTTGAACTAGTTCCAAATCGAATTGTGCTACCAAGGCCAACAAAATTCTAATGGAGGAATGTTTTACAACTGGAGAAAATACCTCATTATAATCGATTCCCTCCTTCTGAGCGTAGCCCTTAGCCACCAACCTTGCCTTTTAGCGAATACCATCTTTGTTAGGAAATCTATCTTTCTTTGCATACACCCATTTACATCCAATTGCCTTCTTGCTCTTAGGTAGTTGTGTCAACTTCCATGTTTTATTCTTCTGAAGGGACATAAGTTCTTCATCCATGGCTTCCTTCCATCTTTCAACTTCAGGGCTTCTGATTGCTTCTTTATATATGGAAGGAACATCATCATGCACAACTGAAAGTGCACAGGCCACTGTATTCTTAAACTGAGCAGGTAGGTCTTCAAAATCTTTGTATCGAGCAGGTATCTTGACATTTTGTCGTCGTGGCCTATCAACTGTAGTTTCTTCTTGTTGTTGTGGAGGTTCTTGGGTTAAAACCTCTTCATCTGATTCATCATCTGTCAATGGAGGATCAACTTCTGTCTTATCTTCACTAACTGGATTAACAATTTTGCTTTCAAACTCCACCTGTTTCGGAGTTTGCTCCACCTGCTCTAAAGTGCCATCAATCTTCTTAGTTACCTTTTACAATAAGGCAGATTCATCAAAGGTAACATCTATGCTAAAGATTATCTTTTTTGTTTCAAGGCACCATAGTCGATATCCCTTAGAACCAGAAGGGATCCCCAAAAAAATGGCTTTCTTGGTTCTTGGGTCCAACTTTGATTCCGTTACATGGTAGTATGCAATTGAACCAAACACATGTAAGAAATCGTAATCTCTAGCAGGTTTTCCAGACCATACCTCCATAGGCGTTTTGCCTTCAAGAGTAGACGATGGTAAACGGTTGACGAGATGACATGCATACGTCACAACCTCAGCCCAATACTGCTTGCCTAAACCAGCATTTGACAACATACATCGAACCTTCTCCAGCAAAGTACGGTTCATACGTTCTGCAACTCCATTTTGTTGTGGTGTTTTTCGAATAGTGAAGTGTCGCACTATCCCTTCTTCACAAACTTTCATAAATGGATCATTTGTGTACTCAGTGCCATTATCAGACCTCAGACGCTTGATCTTTTTACCAGTCTGAGTCTCGATCATCTTCTTCCATTTGAGAAAAATTCCCAGCACTTCATCCTTCTTCTTCGTGAGATACACCCAAACTCTTCTGGAAAAATCATCAACGAAAGTGACATAATAATGTTTGCCACTCATGGATGGAGTTCTTGTTGGCCCCCACACATCAGTATGGATGTAATCCAAAATGCTCTTTGTATTATGGAGAGCAGTACCAAAGCTTACTCTTTTCTGCTTCCCCAATACACAATGCTCACAAAATTCTAACTTGCCGGTTCTCGCACCTTTTAACAAGCCTTGCTTTACTAGAATCTACAAAGCTTTTTCACCAGCATGTCCCAAACGCATATGCCACATCTTGGTAGTTTCTAAATCTCTTTCTTCCTCTGAAACTGCTACTGATGCTATCCCAATAACCGTACTACTAAGGTAGTAGTACAAGTTATTCTTCCGAACACTTTTCATCGCCACAAGTGCTCCAAAAGTAACCTTCAATGTCCCATTTTGTATGGTTATAGTGAAGCCTTTTGATTCTAAGACTCCCACAGCAATGAGATTCTTCTTCATATCTGGAACATAATGAACATCTCTCAAGACCCTGGTTGAGCCATCTTGATTCTTCAAACGAATTGTACCGATTCCCAAAACTTTGCATGAATAATCATTACCCATGAAAACAACTCCACTGTCTAGTTCTTCAAAGTTAAAGAACCACTCCTTGTTAGGAGACATATGGAAAGTACATGCTGAATCAAAAATCCAATCACCAGGATGAGATGCTGTTGACGAACCAACCAATGCAAAATCTGAATTTGAATTGCTTTCAGCTACACATGCATCAGATTCCAAAACTTTTCCTTTCTTCTGGACCTTTGCCCAATTTTTCTTCCAATGGCCTTTCTCATGACAAAAAGCACATTCATCTTTACCAAGTCTTCCTTTTGATAGAGATCTACCTCTCCTTCCTTTCTGTTGTGTTTGCGGACGTCCTCTTACAGACAATGCCTCTGCTGCTTCATTCCTGCTTTCTCTTTTATCTTTCTTTCTAATTTCATAACTATACAAAGCAGTACAAACTTCCTCAAAAGATACTTTATCCTTCCCAATGAGTAAGCTCATAATAAGATGATCAAACTCATCAGGAAGGGAGGCTAACAACATCAAGGCTAAATTTTCATCTTTAAAAGTTTCGTCCATATTTAACAAATCTGCTACTAATTGATTAAAAGCTGTAATGTGGTCGTTTATTGTAGTACCTAGAAGGTATTCAAACCGGAACAACTTCTTCTTCAAATAGAGTCGATTCTGTCCACTCTTCTTCATGAACTTGTTCTCCAATGCCTCCCACAACTTACTTGCGGAAGTCTTCTTCATGAACGTGTACTTTTGTTCTCTTGAGAGACACGAACGGATTGTACCACATGCCAATTGATTGATATTTTTCCACTCTATTTCATCTGCTCTATCTGGTTTCTCTTCTTCAATAGCGATGTTTAGACCTTGTTGAAACAGAGCATCTAGAACTTCGCCTTGCCACATGCCGAAATGATCGGTTCCATCAAACTTCTCCACCTCGAACCTTGCATTCATCACCATAGTTCTGCTTAACGTGGATTACTGGCCTTTGTTTGAAAGAAATTTTTCTTCTGCCATTTCTTCAAATTACAACAACTAGCAACTATATTCCAATAGCAAACAAACGGAATACAAACAAATGCCTAGGTAGAAAACCTTCGGCTCTAATACCAATTGTTGGGAAAATCGGGTATATTTTCCCTATTTTAAGTAATAACTATTCACTTATGATTTAAATGAATAGAACTCAAACTAACCCGACAAAATAATGTTATTGGAAATATAATGCTAAAATAAACTAAAACAGATATTAAAACAGAAATATTAAAGTAAAAAAATAATAATACCAGAAATTTAACGAGGTTCGGTATAAATGTTACCTAGGTCCTCGGGCATCGTTGACCATTTCCACTATCTCCAAATGGATAAACTCCAAAATTACAACTAATTGGGCAAAATTGAGCTAATCAATTACCCTTATAAAAGAGAGGAAGATTTACAAATTTTGGGATGTTTACAAATGGTGAAAGAGAGCTTTATTTATAGCCTTAAATTCAACACCCATCTCCATTCCTAACCAACGTGGGACTTTTCTAATTTGCTCACTAAGGAGCTATATAACACATTTCAAGCACTTATACAAACAAACAAATAAAATCAAACACTAATTAACAGTCATTTATACTTTAATGCGTGAGTGCTCTGCTTATTTGAATATCTCCATGAGTGTACAATTATTTTCAAGACTAAGAATAAATTCTTCATTGCAGTTGTCAGGGTACAAAAGCTCAAGTGTGGTGAAATTTACTGAACTAGATGGGTGAGACAATTCAAGTGTTCGGATTTTCATCCTTGATTAGTGCAGAAGAAGTAAAGGAATTTCTAGAGCAACATAGTGGGAAAGGAACTGTATATGCTATTAAGGTTCGACAGGTCAAGAGTGGGGGTTTAAGGTCTTATGCTATTGTTCAGTTCACCTCCAGCAGAGATGCTGATTTAATTTTCTCCTTAGCTAATCAGGGCTTGCGGTATGGAACATCTTATCTCAAGGCTCGTTTTATGGAGGTCGATATTGTGCCGACGCCAAAAACCGTTGTGCATATGTTGGAAGACATTATTGTGCATTTTGGCTGCCAAATCACAAAGAAAAGGTTTTCTGTCCTCTGGAATGTGAGAAATGCTTCTGTAGATTTTGGAAGTGGACTTCGGAAGGTACAATTTTTTTTTTCCCATGGCTCCGTTCAATATAAGCTCCAGCTCTTCTATGAGAACATTTGGCAGATTGAGCTACGTAGTCCACGCGGTCGAACTTCTAAGTATCTTTTGATTCAGGTATCTAATATTACTTAATGTTTTATTGGTTGATTGACTATTAGTGCTTTTATGTTTTAGGTAAGGCCCTGTTTTGTTAATTGCTGAGATTGAATAATCTTCCTTTTAATGGTCATAGTTAATGCATGGTATTCACCAATGGAATTTTGAAGCTTTTATTAAGGTGCTTTTAGTGTAGATAAAAAATGAATCCTTATATATATCATAGTTAATTGAGAAATTTGATTGTTTCATTTTAGTTTTTTTTTGCTAAATTTGAAAACTCAAGTCTTCTCGGATTAGTTCAAGAGAAGCCATTGTATATGCCTGTGTCCAAGGATTTGAGAGATGATGTTTTCAGAGTCAAAAGCTGAAAAAACATATTCTGATGTTAATAAATGTTTTTCTGGTGTAGAACATCCACTGATTATCTTGATTTTTGAGGCATTTTCATTTCAAACGTAAAATGTCATATTTCGTATATTCATTTATGTTACATCTAAAAAATTTATTCTTTCTCGCATCATACAAGAGAAATATTTCTAGCACTGTTCTGTGCATGCATGTACTTTGTCATTGTAATCCTATGGCCTTTTGCTTCCTTTGTTTATATCATAAGTTTTTAAACCACTTTACTCATTTCTAAATATATTCCACCCTCTGCTTCTCCATGAATAAATTTGCAACAAAGTTGGTCCACCATGCTGAACAATTTACCGTGCTTGCCTTGTTGAAGTAGTTTCTAGAGTACCATTGGAATTCCATAATAAAAAAAAATTCAAATATGAGTTCCTCATCTTTCAAAAAGAAAAAAAAAATAATAATGTGAGCTCCTCATTCTTTACTTGTAACTATGATTTCTTGTATCTACTTCCATATGAAACTGTCACCTTTTATAACTTGTTGAAGGATGTGGTTTCTGGAGTCCAATGCTCAAAATACTCGATCTGAAATATGTAAATGTTACCTCATTCTATTCTTATTTTTTTGGTCATAAGCTTTTCAATCCATTCCTGAAGTTGAGGTTTCTTAGAAGAATCTTGTCTATGTAACTTTCTAATATTGCATAATTTTCTCACATATTTTTGGATTATCAAAAAGGATTCTTAATTTGATTATGCTAATTACTGTCAGATGCTTGGTGCTCCTCGGATATATGAAAAAGATGCACGCAGTTCAGAAACTGTATTTGATAATCCTGTCTACAATTTTTGTATGGATACCCCTCATGACCAATGGGTCCGTGCGACTGATTTCACTCCATCCTGCAGTATTGGGCAGTCTTCAGCACTGTGTTTAGAGATTCCTAGTAGCAGCCAGCTGCCAAATTTTAGTGAAAACTTTGCTTTTTATAAAGAAAGTGAAGGAATTATGTTGGAGAGTGGTCATAATTTTTCTTCCAACCTGGATTTAGTCCCTATCATTTATCCTCCTCGAGGCATTGATTTGTCATTTTCAATATTGTTTAAAATTAATCTACTGCTTCACAATGGGTGTCTTCCAGGGCCTGCACTTGATCGTAGTTTTTATCGATTGGTTGATCCACATAGAATTCCTAATGACTGTATAGAATATGCTTTGGAGAAGCTATATAATTTGAGAGAATGTTGTTATGAACCTTCAAAGTGGCTACGTGAGCAGCATACAAAGTACCTTACATCAAGGAGACCTCCAAAATCATCTGCTATATCTTTGGATGCTGGATTGGTATACATGAGGAGAGTTCAAATAACACCATGTAAAATTTATTTTTGTGGTCCAGAGCTGAATGTCTCGAATCGTGTACTACGTAACTACTCAGATGATATTGATAATTTTCTTCGTGTATCATTTGTTGATGAGGAGTTGGAGAAAATGTTCTCAATAGATTTGTCTCCACGTACATCTGCAGTGAACAAGGATAGAAGAACTGAAATCTATGAAAGGATTCTTTCCGTTCTCCGAAATGGCATAGAGATTGGAGATAAAAAATTTGAATTTCTGGCATTCTCTTCGAGTCAACTACGAGAGAATTCTGCATGGATGTTTGCTTCAAGTAATGGACTTACTGTTGATGATATAAGAGAGTGGATGGGCAATTTTCGTCAGATAAGAAATGTGGCAAAGTATGCAGCTCGATTGGGTCAATCTTTTGGTTCTTCTGTGGAAACCTTAAATGTCAGTAGGCATGAGATTGAAAAAATTTCTGACATTGCGGTTAAAAGAGAGGGAGTTAAGTATGTCTTCTCTGATGGTATTGGGAAAATATCTAGAGACTTTGCTAGGAAAGTTGCAGAAAAATGTGGCTATAAAGGGTTCGTTCCATCTGCATTTCAAATTCGATATGGTGGATACAAAGGTGTTGTGGCTGTTGACCCAACATCATCGGCAAAATTATCCTTGCGGAAGAGTATGTGCAAGTATGTTTCGGAAAATACAAAACTAGATGTTTTAACATGCAGTAAGGTTCAGCCCTGTTTCTTAAACCGCCAATTGATAACTCTTCTCTCTACCCTTGGAATAGCGGATAGAGTTTTTGAGAAAAAACAAAGGGAATCTGTACAACTGTTGGATGCCATTTTAATTGATCCATTGAGAGCACAGGAGACTCTGGAAATGATATCTCCAGGAGAGACTACTGACGTTCTGAAGGAAATGCTCTTGTGTGGCTATCAGCCTAATGTTGAGCCATTCCTTTCAATGATGTTGCAGACATTTCGATCCTCAAAGTTGTTGGAATTACGGACCAAAACAAGAATCTTTATCCCAAATGGAAGAGCAATGATGGGAGTTTTAGACGAGACCCGAACTTTAGAATATGGGCAGGTGTTTGTGTGGTTTTCCGGTGCTGGAGATAGGAAGATCTTGGATGGCACGTCTATTCTTGGTGGCCATGGATCAACCCAGCCTTTTGAAGGAAAGGTAGTTGTTGCAAAAAACCCATGCTTACACCCAGGTGATGTACGCGTTTTAACAGCGGTAAATGTTCCAGCTTTGCATCATATGGTAGATTGCGTTGTTTTTCCACAAAAAGGATGGAGGTAAGATTCGATCTTAGTACATAGACCTGAACAATTATTACCTATTTTATGTATAAGTCTGAAAAGAAATTGAGCATGCTCTTCGTATTTCACCCACCAATAGTATGTTCAGTTCAAATGTATAAAAGTTAATGACATTTTTTATTCTAATCAATATTGAGTATATTTTGATTGACTAATATATGATTAAAAAAAAGAGCCATTGGTCGGAGATATGGAGACAGTGGCATGCTTTAATTGAAATTGTAAATAACCAGTCAATTTTTTATTCGTATATGAAATTAAATGCACTTTTCTCTTTTGTATACACTGGACATATTTTAGAGCCACATGCATGAATTTGTACTTGGTTTGTAAGTTTTGTCATGCTTTCACATAGATTAACCAAAAAGTTATTGGCTAAGCTTGGGATCTAGATTGATAAAAATCATCCAGCTCAATCTTCTAATAAAACACGTGTTTCTTTTAACAAATAATTGCATACTGCATGTCAGTAGATCCACTTCAGTACCGTCATTTTTAAAATAAATCATGATGGTCTTTTATTTGTTGTTGATTTTTTCATCTCTATCGACCATTTGCTTTCCTTTTTATTGTACCTGCATCAATTTAGTTCTTGAGACATGGAATGAGTTTATGGCCTTTTGTTACTAAAACTTTATACTGGATTTAATTAAACTTGTGATATGTTTTTATTTAATTTCATATGCTTTGTTTGAAATCTCAATTTTGGTAAATATGTTATGTGTTCTTTTCATTTTATGAAAATTTCTTATTCTGTATCATTATGTTCGTTTGAGTAGATAGAACTGTGATGACATTAATTTTGTGTTTTCAAGTCCATTTAGCTTTTGGTTGGTAATAATAATATATAATATCTATATATCTATTATGATCAAGGTATGTCTGAAACTTCTTGACGCTTGTTCAGCTATCCTTGTTTGAAATTGGCATTTTTGTGTTAGCTACATGCTAATTCTTTTAAAAACGATACCTAACGAGGTTTTCTTTGGGCATACTGGACTTGCGTTGTTCTCGGTTTATATTTCCTGTCATATTTGAAATATGCTATGCGGAAAACACCCTTAATTTATGGTGGCAAAAGATGGATATGTTTGATTTTCCACTTCTTGGTCTGAAGATTTTGATTTACCGAAAATTGGCATTAAGAAAGTAAATTGTAACTGAATTGTGGTAAATTAGCAATATTGATTCATCATTTACCTTTATAGGATTTTTTTTTTGGGAACATCTGTTTTAACATAAATACTAGTTTGTTTTAATTGTTTGTAGGTCTAGGTTTTTTCTGCTAATGTTATAACTTTGTTATTTGCCCAAGAACTTCAAAGTGCTTCTTGATTTCTCTACGATATTCTTGAAATTTTTTCATTGTAAACCTTACTGACCGTTACTATTGGTTCTAATATTAGACCTCATCCTAATGAATGCTCGGGAAGCGATCTTGATGGAGACATCTACTTTGTTTGTTGGGATCCTGAACTAATTCCATCAAGGCAAATCCCACCAATGGATTACACCCCAGCACCAAGCAAGGAGTTAGATCATGACGTTACAATTGAGGTATTTCTCTCTTGAATGACAATTTATGAATCAGATTTATCTCTATTTTTCTGTCTTGTCTTTACTATTTTCTCCTTTGTCCAGTTTTTATTCTTTTGTTTTTTATTGATTGTAAAGGATATGTTGGCCAGAAATTTTATATGAGTCTCCCACTCTTTTTTGCAAATGTCGTCCTCTTTTCCACTTAGTTAAAGGCAATATCTTGTGCTAAATTTACTATAGAATATTGATATACGAGACAGCATGAGGATGTATTAACTACAGAAAATTTTTTAATACTAGTTTTCTCATATTACTAATTTGTTCTACCGCCAGTTACGCCTTAAGTATGGAAAATACATGAGGGTATAAACCTTATGAAAAATTGAACTTGAGATAGAGTCATAAAGTTCTTAGATAAGTAGCAACTATTCCATATTAGTTACACCCTTATCTTATTTAGTGTAGAACCAAAAGACAGGCTGTCTGAGAGCATAATTGGAATCAGTTCATACATGAAAAAAACTCTTTCTCTTAGATTTTTATCTCGTAAATAACTTATACTAAAAAATGCACTTGTACTTTCAAACCATTTAGAGGTTTTCTTAAGTAACTACTAGAGAGTTGAATCAACCAGTAGTGTTTATTGCATCGCATACTATTCATTCCATTTGGTGCCTATATCCTTTTTATTTGCTTGTAATATCCTGACCCTAAAACCCCTCTTTTTCTTTTTCTCTTGCCTCAAACGAAAACCATGATTTGATTCTCCCTCATTTTCCTTTGTTGTAGGAAGTTCAGGAATACTTTGCCAACTACATGGTTAATGATAGCTTGGGAATTATTGCAAATGCACACACGGTCTTTGCTGATGTGCAACCCTTAAAAGCAATGAGTTCTCCTTGCATTAAACTTGCGAAGCTCTTCTCAATTGCTGTTGACTTCCCAAAAACTGGTGTACCAGCAATAATACCACAAAATTTGCATGTCAAAGAATATCCTGATTTCATGGAAAAGCCCGATAAGCCTACATATTATTCAACAAATGTGATAGGAAAGCTTTTCCGCGAGGTAAAAGACATTGCACCTCATACCTGCTCCATTAGGTCTTTCACTCTCGAAACAGCAAGGCAATCATATGATCCTGACATGGAAGTGGATGGTTTTGAGGATTACATTGAGGATGCATTCTATTACAAAAGCAATTATGACTACAAATTGGGAAATCTTCTGGACTACTATGGGATCAAAACAGAGGCTGAAATTCTTGGTGGGAGCGTAATGAGAATGTCCAAATCTTTCACCAAGAGACGTGATGCAGAAGCAATAAGGATGGCAGTGAAGTCTTTAAGAAAGGAAGCTAGGACCTGGTTCAATGAGAAGACAAGTGGTTCTGATGATGGAGTTGATGATGTATATGCAAAAGCTTCAGCTTGGTATTATGTCACATATCATTATAGTTATTTTGGTTGTTACAATGAGGGCATGAATCGTGATCATTTCCTTAGCTTTCCATGGTGTGTTTATGACAAGCTTGTTTCCATTAAGAAGGATAAAGCATGTAAGAGAAGTGTTCTGCCATTGTCCTATCTTGAGCACCAGTTCAGCCATGGATTACATTTGCTTTGAGATGTTTTGCTTACATAGTATTATTGATGTAGTGATCTGGATTTATAGTATTATTGATGTAGTGATCTGGATTTATATTTATAGTATTATTGATGTAGTGATCTGGATTTAGTGATGAGACGAAAAGTAAGATGTATACTTTGTTTAGTTTGGTATATGATATTGGCTATTGGGTATGATTAATTTAATGTGTTAATTACTTTTTTGTTTGTAAGAAATATGTTGAAAAACTTTTCAAAGTTACAAATATATTTATAACGTTTATATATATTATTATATCTAATCTAATTTGCATTCATCGAGTTAACATAAATAAATTATGCATTGTCCACATGACCCTTTATAAGGGTATTTTGGTAAATACATATGTGCAATTATATAGATTATGATTTCATAGATATAAATTTAGTGGATGAAAGTTAAGGATTGTACATTTATATAAACAATTTTTTTAGTACATTAATTTGTTATAAAGTGAATACAATATGGGTATAAAATGTATCTTACTTTTTTTGTGAAAATATCATGTTAAGACAAAAATTAATGATTAATTGGATATGAAAGTATTATTATATAAATGTGATGTATATTTAAAACTCTTAATACGTGTTTAAAATATTTTTTACATATGGAATATGTTTTATGTAAAAAACATGTTTAACCCATACTTTAATATGACTTATATTGAAATAACTAAATTGTATAAGGTTTAATTTAATGTTTTATGTCGTCTTAAAAAGAGTTCGGTGATTGGTAGGATTTGGATTAAAAGATTAGATATGTTATACATTTATTTACCATTCTAAATTTCATTTGTTTTGGAGAAGACAAACACAAAGTTCAAAATTTAAATTTAATGAATATATAATAGTCGAGAATAATTGATATTGTTTTGATTTTTTTTTTTAAAAAGTCTTTAAATATAATTTTTCTTTTAAGTTGTATTTATAACAAGGTAATAAATTGATGTTATAATTTTGTAAAAGTTTAGAAGAATATTTTTAAAAAATAATTAATTAACTTGTTAGTTAAGTCAAAAATAAAGTTCATAATAATAATTATTTTATAGATCATAGGTGCGATAATTTGTGATAGCAACACAATATAAATACGATACAAACATGAGTTTTGAAAAGATATTAATAAACTTGAATAATTTTATTTAATAGATAAGTCATATATAATAAGAGAACACATATGAATTTATTTATTTAATATTATTTACAAAGATAATTGGAGATGAATACGATAGATATGACCTGATCAAGTTTAATAAACATTTTTATAAGCATCGTTTGAATAAAAATATTATATATTAATTGAATTTTTTTAATTAATATGAATAATAGGACACAAAGCAATTAGTTTAAAATAAATATGATTTAATCATCATAAAAGAAAATGTGTTTTTTGAGATAAAAACTGTCCTTAAAAGTCAAGATTTTGTCTCAAATGAAAATGAGGGACGAAAAATTTGTCAATTTTTTTGTTCCAAATTGGCGGTCGTAGAAAGTTAATTGGGACAAATTTTAATTTTGTCCCAAAAAAACAAAAGAATTAAGAACAAACATTTTTGTCCTTGAATTTTATAAGTTTGTCTTTGAAAACAATAGATAATTTACTCAAAAATGTTTTCAAAAACAAAATATGTCTTTAAAAATTAAAATTATTACAAATTTTTGTCCTTGAAAATTATTTTATAAGACAAACATATTTGTTCTAATTTGGAATAAATTTGTCCCTAAAACATATTGATTCTCCTAATAACATTTTTAGGACCAATTTTTGTTGTCTCAGACTAACAATTTTGGGACAAAATTGTGAAGATATTTTGTCCAAACTTGTTTAAATTAATATGAATTTGTGACAAATTTTTTGTTTTAAAACATATTTATGGATAACATTATAACAAAGAAAATATAATCTTAAAACATATTATCCTACAAGAATTACAATAATTGTTTTTTTATTTCATCAATACAATAGCAATTCAAAAATAACAAATGTATAATTAAAATTATACATATATAGGTTACATTTCATATATCGGTGCAATATATTTAAAGTCTAATCGATAGCATTTATAGGCACCAATAGTACCACAAGACTTGCTCATAGTGGAAGCTTATAGTAGCACCAGTAAAAGTAAACATTGGATAAAGAGAAAGTAAGTATATAGATACAAAAGATAACTACAATATAAAATTAAAATTTTTGTCCTTTTTAATTTTTATTTATTAAATTTATAGTCAACATTATTAGGGACGAATATCAAATTTTTGTCCCTAATTGTACTACTTTTAAGGACAAATTTCGTTTTTCATCAAATATTTGTCCTAAATATCACTTTTTCTTATAGCATAAATGAATTTATCGGATTTGTTTTTTCATTAAATGGATAAGTATGAATTTTTACCCTCAACCATATTAATTATCTAAGGGTAATAATCTAAATTACATATACAATAAAAGTATCAAAATAATTATTATAAGATGTGTTCTTATTATGGGCATTTTGTTATGATCCATTCATAAAGGAATTCATCGGACTCGATCCTTCCTCAAATGAGTAAGCATGAATTGTTACACTTAACGTGATTAAAATAATTATTTAAATGTAATAATATAAAATAAATATACAATAAAAATACCTAAATAACTATTTCATTTTGATATTTATTAATATATGAGAAAAAATAAAAACTAAAAAAACAACGATGACAACATATTCTCACTTTTTATATTCATTGGTCATAACATGCACAAAATCATCTACTAGTGTGCTAGATGTGGATCCAAAAACTATGTCATCCATATAAATTTGAGCAATAAAGATCTCAACACTACCTCTTTTAATGAATAGAGTCTTATCAACTCACCCTCAAATAAATCCTTTGTTCAAGAGATTGTTGGTAAGTCTCTCATACCATGCTCGTGGAGCTTGTTTCAAACCATAAAGAGCTTTGTTAAGTTTGTAAACATGATTTGGAAATTTTGGATCAACAAATCCTTTTGGTTGTTCCACGTATACCTCCTCTTTTAGAAATCCATTCAAAAAGGTAGACTCAACCTCCATTTGATATAATTTGAATTTCTTGTGACAAGCATTGTCTAGCAAAATCCTAATTGACTCTAGTCTAACTACAGGTGAAAATGTTTCATCAAAATCAACTCCTTCTACTTGCGTGTAGCCTTGAGCTACCAAGCTAACCTTATTTCTAACAACAATGTCATGCTCATTAGATTTATTTTTGAACAATCATTTTGTTCCAATAACATTTTTGTTCTTAGGCTTAGGTACTAATATCCACAAATGATTTCATTCATATTGAGCTAACTTATCCTGCATGGCATTTATCCAAAATTCATCCCTAAGGGCTTCATTCACATTTTTTTGATTCAAATTGAAAAATATAACATAAATGGGGTTCCTCACTTATTTGTCTTCTTCTTGTTACCATGCTTGCATTTGGATCTCCAATTATATTCTTAATTGAATGATTTTTTGAAGTTTGGGTTGGATTTATCATTGATGGGGTTGATGCTTCTTCCTTCTTTTCTTCTCTTTCCTATAACTCCTTTTATTTTGTTCCAATCACTACTACAAAAGGAGTATTTAAGTCGATATATAAACTCAGTTTTTTGGAAAAACTGACTTATAATGAATTTAAAGTAGGTTCAGTATAGAATCGATGCTATCCATGTAGGATGTAGCATCGATTGACGTGTTGAACTGATGCTACACATAGGACATAGCATCGGTTGACGTGGTGAACTGACGCTACACACGTAGATAGCGTCGGTTCACCACATCAACCGACGCTACATACGTAGATAGCGTCAGTTAATCACATCAACCGATGCTACGTCCTAGGTAGATTGTTTTTTAGGTCAATTATTATTTTATTTGACTCTTTAAAATTTAATTTGGATATATATATAGTATAATTTTTTCTTTTTTTTTAGACAATTGGTTTTTAAAATTATATAATTTTGTGTATTTGTTTGGATATTTAATTTTATGTACGTATGTACATGTACATCTTTATTTAATTTTGTGTATTTGTTTGTATATTATTTTAATTTTTTTTCTTTTTTATATTATAAATATATATATTCAAATTAAATTTTAAAGAGTTCAAATAAAATAATAATTGACCTAAATTTTTTTTTCAATTTTAAACTACATTTTTTAAAATAAAAAAATACACATAGGATGTAGCGTCGGTTGACGTGGAAAACCGATGCTACACACGTGTGTAGCGTCGGTTCGCCACGTCAACCGATGCTATCCATGCATGTGTAGCATCGGTTTGCCACGTCAACCGACGCTATCCACACGTGTGTAGCATCGGTTCACCACATCAACCGACACTATCCACGCATATTAATCCATTTCTCTTCTCTCTTCTTCACGAGAATTTCTTTTTTAATTTGTGCAGCAACAATTTCAAAACTGAGCTCACCCACCCTCCACTCTTTCTCGTTTTCCGGCCACCTTCGACCACCATTTCCAACGCTGTTTTGTGAGTTATATTCCTCTCCTTATTATCTTTCAGATCCCCTATTTTTTGAGTGAAATATTCAAATTTTTTATACCCATTTTCTCACTTATTCTCACTTACAAAACACCCATTTTTTGTACATATTTCTATTAATCTTACACACTTATTATTCAGTTTGCTTTATTTTTGATATAAATTTTTGATTTATGTATGTTTTGTATTATGCTTGTTATTATATATTTGACTTATTTTCTGTGGAAATAATATCTAGATGTTGTGGGTTTGAGGGACTATAATATTTACCGTACATGAATAAATTTATTTACATATAAATAATTATATTTTATTAAGTAAAAGTAATACAATTGTAAAATTATTAAAATGATAATTTTTTGTTTTATGTATGTTTTGGTATATATTCTAATAATTAGGAAATTTATATATAATAATACTTGAAATATATTGATTGGATACATAATTAATATGCTTAATTAATGTCATTAATAGAAAATGGAAAAATCTTGAATGTCAAAGTGTAGAATTGAGCAGGACTACATTTCTGGAGTTAAAAGTTTCATGGAATTTTCTTGTAAAAATAGTAATAATGGAATTAGTATGATTCGATGCCCATGTGTTAAATGTAAAAATGAGCGATTTCATGAAGTTGACGAGGTTAAGTATCACCTTATCCGTAGTGGTATTCTTTTGATCTATAAATGTTGGTATTATCATGGAGAAAATATTGATAATACTCATGGGGAAGAGATAAATAAGAATGTGAGTGGATTACATACATTTTATCATAATGTGCAGATAGAAAATATGTTTCATGGTGTTGAAGATGAACTACGTGAGGATGATCCCAAAACCTTTAAAAAACTTCTAGAAGATGCCAAAAAACTGTTGTATCCAAAATGCAAGAAATACACTAAAATGTCAAGATTGGTTCATTTGTATAATGTGAAGGAAAACATAGTTTTCTGACAAGGGATTCACAAAATTACTAAATCTGCTAGTCGATATATTTCCTGAGGGTATTGAATTACCATATTCAATGTATGAAGTGAAGAAATATCTTAGTCGATTTGGCATGAAATATCATAAGATTCATGCTTGTCCAAATGATTGCATTCTTTATAGAAAAGAATATGAGACATTAGATGATTGTTTAATGTGTAAAGAATTGAGATGGAAGCATGGTACAAATGAGACAACACATAAGAAAGGCGTGCCCATAAAGGTTCTTTGGTACTTTCCTCTAATTCCTCGCTTTCAAAGGTTGTTCAAAAGTAAAGAGACATCAAAGATGTTGACTTGGCATTCAGATAATCGATCTGATGATGGGGTGCTACGTCATCCTTGTGATTCTTCAAATTGGAAAGTAGTAGATAATTTATCTCTTCAATTTGCATCTGATCCATGCAATCTTGGTCTTGCCATTGCTGCTGATGGAATTAATCTATATAGTTCCCTTAGTTGTAGATATAGTTATTGGCCAATAATTATGGTAACATACAACCTTCCCCCTTGGTTATGTATGAAAATAAAATTCATGATGTTAACATTATTGATCTCAGGACCGAAACAACCCAGTGTTGATATTGATGTATATTTGTAGCCTTTGATAGATGATTGAAAGAAGCTGTGGAATGATGGTGTAAATGTTTACGATGCACATAAAGAAGAACCCTTTAACTTGAATGTGGTCCTTTTATGGATAATTAATGATTTTCCTGGCTATGGAAACTTATCAGGACATGCAACAAAAGGTTACAAGGGATGCCCTATATGTAGTGATGGAACTTCTGCAACTTATCTTATTCACGAACGATGTTTAGATACCAAAAGAAACCGTTCGATGGTGAAGACATAGAAGATTTTTGCCATCTGGACACAAGTTTAGATACCAAAAGAAACCATTCGATGGTGAAGAAGATCATGATCATGCATCTCAAACTTTGCGAGGTGTTGAGATATTAAGGCAATTGAATGGTATGACATTCAAACGATATGGAAAGATGAAAAAAAAAACTCACTAAGGTGGGGAAACGAAAGAGGTCAACTAATGAAATGGGTGAAAATGAAAAAGAGTTTGAATCATTATACCATGGTTGTTGGAATAAAAAATCAATATTTTGGGAATTATCTTATTGGAAAGACCTACACATTCGTCACATCTTAGATGTCATGCACATTGAGAAAAATGTATATGAAAGCTTGATTGGTACTTTACTTAATATACCTGGAAAAACAAAGGATGTAATTAAAGCAAGACTAGATTTAAAGAAACTAGGCATACGACCTGAATTGGCACCAAGGGTGGAAAATGATAAGAATCCATGTGTTTTGTAAATGTTTAGAGGGTGTGAAAGTTCCTAATGGTTACTCATCCAACTTAAGAAATTTTGTGTCTATCACCGATAAGAAACTTTATGGATTGAAATCACATGACTGTCATATCTTAATGCAATAGTTATTACCAGTTGCTATTAGATCAATTCTTCCAAAACATGTTTGATTATCAATAATTCGTCTTTGTTCATTCTTCAATACAATATGCAAGAAATCTATATCAATTGGCAAGTTAAACTCTTTACAGAAAGATGTTGTCAAGACTTTGTGTCTAATTGAAAAATATTTTCCTCCTTTCTTCGATATAATGATTCACTTGTGTGTTCATTTAGTTTGAGAGGTTCAATTGTGTGGTCCTACTTACTTAAGGTGGATGTATCCTTTTGAGAGATATATGCAAGTCTTTAAAGGATATGTAAATAATAGAAATCGACTTGAAGGATGCATGGTGGAATGCTACATTGTTGAAAAGGCTATTAAGTTTTGTTCTGAATACTTTAGTGGTTGCACTGAAATTGGGAATCCTACGCATAAGTTGTTCTTAGAACTTCACATGATCCAAGTAGGTAACCCTATGCTTGGTGGAAGTAAGAAATTGTTTATTGATCACACTCGATGAGAAAAAGTACATCGAATCATTTTGGTAAATAATAATGAGGCACAACCGTACATAGAGTAAGTGATGTTTAACCTTTCCATTTATGCAAAAATTATTTTTTATTTAACTATTAATGATGATATCTACTTCATATATCTTTAATAACATTACAAGATGTATTTAAACTTATTGAAGATCGATCCTCGTTATAAAAAAAGGAGGAGAAAATGGTTGTATGATGAACATAAGCGAGAGCTTATTAATTGGTTTTGCAACCATGTAAGTGTCACAAACAAAAATTCATGTATGTTCCTAGATCTATGCAATGTTTTAAAACTTTGCTTTAAACACATTTCACTTTTTTGTATACATAGATTCGAGATGAACTCAAGAAACCCAATCATAAAATAACAGAAAGTTTAGAATGGCTTGCACATGGTCCAAAATTCGATGTCAAATCATTTTCTAGTTTTACAATAAATGGATCGAGGTTTACGACTCAAGCTAAGGACAAAGTACGAGTACATCAGAATAGTGGTGTGAAGATGGTTGCACAAACTATGCAATTTGCCAGTTTAAAAGATGGTAATCCTGTACTTTCTAATAGAACATATTATAGTATAATTCAAGAGATTTAGGAATTGGATTATGAGGTCTTCCATGAAACAGTTTTCTTGTGTGATTAGGTCGAAGATGTTATCAATGTTGGATATAAAATAGATGATTTTGGATTTACCCTTGTAAATTTATCCAAGATAAGTCACATTGATGATCCTTTCACGTTAACACTTCATGCAAAACAAGTATTTTATATGAGCGATCAAATTGACACAAGATGGTCTGTTGTGTTAACGCCTACACAAAAAGAGTTTTACCATTGTGATGCTTTAAAAGATGATGACCCTATGCTTGATACATTAACCAATATTAGTAATTTCTCAAACAAAATGCCTAATGTATGTGATGATCTAGTTGATGACGATGATTCTTCATCATGGGCTCGAAGTGATTGTGAAGGAATATATGTATACGATAAACAACCTAATTAAACATAACGTATGTTCTATATTGTTGTAATAAGTCTTGGATGTTTATATATATGTATGTTCCTAAAAATGTCAATTAATTTATATTTCTTCATTGTTTGCAGATATTTCATGGATCCTTGGGTAACAGAGCTTGTAAATCCAAATGATCCATTGAGGCATTTGAATAGAAGGGGTTGGGAGAATATACCTGATGCTCCACTTAACCTAAATGATAGACTACCCGTTCTATTTGATGTTATTGGTAATCCAATAGGGGAAAATGGCCAACAATTGAAATCCTCTATTGGTAGACTTGTGAAGTCCATTTTACCAATCAATATAAATGATTAGACTCAGGTTGACGAAGATGAAAAGTTCAAAATATGGAAAACCATTTTTGTAAGTATCTTATATTTTATAATAAATTACATATATTATATCTTTTTTGTAGTATATCTAATCTTTTGTAGTGTGGTTTTATAGAATCGTTACAAATTCGATGACACTTGGAAGAGCAAGTGTTATTAGATTGCAAATAAGGCGTGGAAGGAATACAAGACTTCCAGATTGGCAAGAAATTATGTGTTTCCATATTTGGAACCACTTGATGAAGTAGGGCTCTACCAAATACCTGAAGGACACCCTTGGATTACACCTCAAGTTTGGAAAGACTTCATGGATTATAGACGTACATATGAATTTCAAATTATTATATCCTATTTGGTCAAATACCTAGTGACAAACGCCTATGTTCCTTTCATTACAATATTTCTGAACAAGTTCCTGGATAACAAGGGTTTTCTTATTGATGATAATGACGATATTGATGATAGTAACAATATTGATGATAGTGACGATATCGACCGTGACCTTGATACAAAGCTTTTTCTTCTAACTATGATGAATGCGCCAACTATAGATATGATGCCAGAAATGGACCAATTTTATATCACCTTTCAATTCGAATTAGCAAAAGCAATGTCTCATTGCATAATATGGATTACAAACGTTCATGATCTGGATATGAATGAGTCGAATTACTTATCCCTCGGTCTATTAGTGAATTATCTCTTTAGGGATTGTGAAAGATGTTCCACTAGAAATATTCTTGTTATTGCTTCGACTCATATTCCATAAAAAATGGATCCCGCTCTAATAGCTCCGAATAAATTAAATACATGCATTAAGATACGAAGGCTTCTTATTCCACAACAACGAAAGCACTTTTTCACTCTTTCATATACTATCAGAATATACAAATGCATAACATTATTCCTAACCATACTAGGAGGTCTTCAAATCCTGAAGTTAGATATAGAATGATATTATTAATTTGTGTTAATTTATAAATATTTTTATATTTATTTTCCTCAATTTAATTTAATGACATGGTTAATAAATTTTTTATACTTTATGTAGGAAGCTGAATTGTGTAGACCGGTTACCTGAACTGAATTGTACATAGAAAGAAAGACTCCCAAAACAAAGAAGTCAAGACCGATGACTAAGCGAGGAGAAGAAAAAATAAATAAGTTGGTTAGTAATTTCGGTTGACACAAAGTCCATATGATTTTTAATAATTGATGTAATAATGCATGATATGTTTGTATGCTTTATTATTTGTAGAGAGCTATTCAAGAACAAATATCTAGGGGTGAAATAATCTAAGAGCTTAGGAGAGATGCTATATATCATGCATTCAGACGCGAACATTCTTTTCGTGTTAGGGGAGGTAGCCAATATGATGGTTATATGGAGTATTTTAACATTCCAAAACAAAAGCCTCAGACGGTCAGTAAGGAGAAGTACACTAAAATTGAAGAAGAACTCAACTCCTTTAAGGCCTCAATGTTAAGTGAGATTGCCACTATAAAAGAATATCAGTCACAACACATGTCAGGCATGGCATCATTCTACAATCAGGGCATGCCATATTGGCCAAGCATGCAACCATCCATGCCAGGCATGCAACCATCCATACTAGGTAGGCCATCATCCATGCTAGGTAGGCCCCCCACACAATCTCATGGTGCTCAAACTATATCTAGTATGGGATATAGTCATCCTATTGGTCTTCCCTATATGCCAGGAATGCATATGCAATTAAGTAGTGGTTCATTTTCTCCAATGTAATCTGTGCATCCTTACCATCAATCACATCACAATGAACATTTTGGTGAGAATGTACATCCAATAGCTACCCCACATGGGAGTCCTCCTATATTTAATGAATCATATATGGTAATATTTTAATTTCTAGTGTAGATAATCTATTATTTTTATTTATTATATATAACACTTAAATTTTTTACAGAATATGAAATGTTTTTTGAAACATCTTTCATCAACGAACTTTATTGCTATTGGAATGGTACAACAATGGAGCGATGATCGGATGCTCATAATCAATATTTTCCTAATCATTGGTGAATAGTAATTGATTAATCATTGCTCCATGATTGTCCACTACTTGTGCCTTCTAATGCTACCACAGTCCAAGAAGTGGTTGGACAATATGTGGCTTGGCCGTCGATTCAAGTTGTTCTAAATTTTGACATGGTATTATTTTTTAACTTAAAAGATAACACTTGTTTACTACTATTATTTTATTATATCTTTTATTATTACTAACATACATAATGCTTTTTCTTTAGTCTATTATACTAGAACTCTTAAATGTGGCATATTTAAGATATACGAAGCAATTATTTCGTGCTAAATCTATGTCTAGTGGCCAATTATCTCGCATTAAGTCATTCAAGAAGAAGCCTTCGAAAAAGTATAGTTATGATTATGCTTTAAAATTCAGCAGAAATCTTGGCGCTTTGATGACTATTGTTGTGTGGGCATCTAGCATAAATGATGGATGGACTGTGTCACTTCCTAAAGAAATTTTTGGTGTAGACCTTGACCAAACTTATATATCGATCGAGTACATATTGCAACTATTTGAATATCAAATGATTGATTTAAATATAATTCAAGTATGGACAAGGTGAGTCCTCAATCTATTCATTTTCTTTCATTTATGTAGAACATATAAAATTATATTTATATTATCTAATTACTTATATATATTTCTTTTATATAGGGCGTGTTATTATCGACTTCAACATAAACACTCATCACATTTAGCAATGTTCTATGATTCTTCATATGTCAATCAATATCAAGAGAAGGATGTTAACATTAGAGCTAAACAATTATGTGATAGGGCATTAACGCTTAACAAAAATCAAAAGTTGATAATCCCTTGAACACTAAGGTTTGAACAAGGCCAAGATCATTGGATGTTAGTAATCCTTGATTTGTTCAATAATCGTGCTTGGTACTGTGACTCAGCTTCTATAGAACTGAGTAAAGATACAAAAGCAATTGTTGAAATGTAAGTGTTATAGCTAGCTATTGGTTTCTTCTATTATTTTTTGTAATATTTAATAAAAAACTAACAGCTTTAATCCTTGATAGGGCATGGAAGCTGTGTAACAAGTTTAGGGGCATTACCCTTAAAAAATATTATAAGCTTACATGGAAAAAAGTTATAGTATGTACAAGCGAATATTAATAATTTTATTAATTTTACTATTGAATAATAAAGATGTTCGAATATGAAAAATCATGTACACTTGTTTTTTATAGGTTCCACAACAAAATAATGGAGTCATGTGTGGTTATTATGTCATGAAGTTTATGAGCGAAATCATCACAAATATCAAAATTCCAATTGATGATGTGGTAATATCTTTTACCCATATACAAATTTTTTTAACATATTTGAATTATTTTTTGTCAATACATGAAATTACATTCTTATTTTGATTTTAAATACATGTAGTTCTTTGGTTGGAACAAGACGGGCTATGACCAACAAATTTTTGATGATTTACAAGAGGAATGGATAGAACACATGGTTCAAATTATATCATCACAAGAAGAATCAGGAGAAGATTCTGATGATCTTGAATAGCATATGACAACATAACGGTAATTTTTTTAATGATTTAATTTCTCTATTCCTATGTCTGAAGTCCCTTGTTTGATGGATGTTTTGTTTGATGGATGTTTTGTTTGATGGATGGTTATATGCTCATGTATTTAGGAAAATGCATTATTTTATAGACCTTTTTTTTGCCCAAACTTCAGCTCATCTCTCTTGCCTACTTTCCTTATGACAACATTATGGTAGCATTTTATTAATCATTTGTCTATAAATATGAAGCTATTTGGAATCTTTGCTGGTATTTTTAATGCTATAATGAGCTCTAAATATGAAAGTAGGTGTAACTCCTATTTTGTTACTTGGCTTGTATGAGTTTTGGTACCCATAAACGTATTACAAAATTGTTCCATACGTTTAAGGGCACCAAAACTCATACAAGCCAAGTAACAAATCGAAGTTACACTTGATTTCATATTAAGAGCTCATTATAGCATTAAAAATACCAGCTTAATTCCAAATAGCTTCATATTTATAAAAAAAGATTAATAAAGTGCTAATATGAGTTCGAAGGGATAAGTTTATTATTACATCACTCGGATGTCGCTGTGGTAATCTCTTTTTGATGATTTACAAGAATAATGGACTTCTTTGTTCAAACAGGAGAAAAATATGATGATCTTGAATAACATAGGACAATACCATGGTAATATTTATAATGATTTAATTTCTCCATTTGTATGTCTTTGAAGTTTAGACTACTTATTTGATAGATGTTTACGTGCTCATGTATGTAGGGGAATGAATTTCTATATGGACCAGTTGTTTTTTTCCCAGTTTCTTTGTCACAATGTTGATGATTCTAAGCCAACCAAGCTTGATCGCATAATCCAATTACACTTTAATGACATTATTTTATTAATAATTTAAGTTAACTATATATATATATATATAAATATATGTTTTCTATATACATTATTTGTTTTTGTAATAAATTTAATTATCAAATAATTAATTATATTTAAATTTTCAATTATTTGTATTATTATTTATATTTTGATTTTTTATGCTATATTGAATACAGGTTAGTAGAGTTAAAAATGAGAATAAAAAAAAATCAATACACGTAGCGTCGGTTCAATGCGTGAACTGACTTTACTTGTAAAGTCGGTTCAACGCGTTGAATCGACTTTACATTTTATAGTAGTGAATTGTGTCACTGGTCATTGTCAATTAAGGTGTTGTGAAGTTTTCTTCATTACCAACTTCTTCAGTTGTAATTTTCTTGCCTATATCATCTATAATGACATTTATGGATTCCATAACAACATTAGTTCTATAGTTGAGGACTCTGTAGGCTCTACTATTTAGAGAATAACCAAGAAATTTACCTTTATCACTTCTTGAATCAAACTTACCCAATTGTTCTTGATTATGTAGTATTTACTTTCAAAAACATGCATGAATTTCATATTGAGTTGTACTTGGGTGAAGATATAAACAATTTATAATGTGACATGTAGTGTTTATAGCTTTAGCCTAAAACCTTTTGGAGACTCCCTTGGCATGTAGCATTACTCTTTCCATCTCTTGAACTATACTATTTTCCTTTCAATTACTCCATTTTGTTGAGGTTTGATGGGAGTAGATCATGAATGATACCATGTTCTTTACAGAAGTCAACATACTTGGTATTTTCAAACTCTTTTCCATGGTCTATTCTCAGTCTCTTGATGGTTACTATTTTGTCACCTACTTTAACCTACACTCTTGTACATTATAAGATGAAGAACTCAGAAGAATCTAACTTATCTTTAAGAAAGTCTACCCAAGTGTAGCGAGAAAAGTCATCTACTACAATTATGATATATTTCTTACCTCTAATACTTTTTGTTCTTATAGGACCCATAAGGTCAATATGTATAAATTCCAGTACTCTGTTTGTATTTATACTCTTGATCTTCTTATGAACGATCCTAGTTTTTTTACCCAATTGATATGGTCCATATACAGGTGTTTCAATTTTTGGGAGAACAGGTAAACCACACACAATATCAGTTTTACTTAATCTAACCAGATCTTTGAAATTCATATGACCTAGCTTTTTATGCCATAAGTTAGTTGATTCATTTCTAGCTAGGTTACATGTTACTGTGGGTGATGTATCGATACAATAACAATTTTCATGTGATCGGATTCCCTTAATCATACATTCACCCTTTTGATCTGTTATAATACAATGATTATTTGTAAATTGTACATTAAAATCACTGCCACATATTTGACTTATGCTAATCAAGTTTTGCCTTGAGTCCTTCCATATATAAAAATTCATCAAGTTTTGGGATACCTTCTATTTGATCAGAGCCTTTTCCAACAACTTTAGATGTTTTACCATCACCAAAGGTAACTGTCCCTTTATTGTTTTCCTCAAAGGTTTTAAACAAAAAGCAGTTCCTAGTCATATGTCTAGAGCATCCACTATCAAAATACCAGGAAATATTTGATTTAGGTTTGAATGCTATATGGACCACAAAGCAGTGCAACTTAGATTTCTTAACCCATCCTCTTTTAATTTTGGACTTTTGAGTTACTAGTTTATTAGGTTCCTCTTTTTATGTAGGTCTTGTAGTAAAAACTTATTTTAAAAATTTTTGAGGTTTCCTAGAAAAATTTGTACTTATGAGAGAACCATAAGCATAAAGAAATCTACACTTAGGTCTAATGTGTCCTTTCTTACCACAATGATGATAGGTGGGAAAAAACTGAATTTACTTAGAGTGATAAGGTGCATTAATTACCTTCCTTTCTTGAGCAACATAGGTTTTACAAATTGAGTTTTGGATGATGAAGGTGTTAATTGTTCATCTATATATCCAATACCTTTCTTATCTCTATGTGGCTTTCCATAGTCTAGGACTTTGGTTAACTTTTCAGCACCTATGGTCAAATTCTTTGCCGTCTCTTTAGCAATACTAAGTTCTTGCCTAAGCTTTTTGTTTTCCTCATTGGTTTTTGCAAGACTCAGATTTAGGGTATTAATATGTTCAGACAATTATGTTTTATCTTTCTTTAAGCTATAGGAATTTGTTTTATGAATATTGATGATATTACTAAGTATAGTTACTTTAACAAGTAGTTTATCTCTCTCTTTCCTGGCACCTAGACAATCTATGAATAGTTGATCATATTTGATACTTTAAACTTAGACAGTTAGAGAGAAGATTCTACTTCCTCATTTTCTTCATCTGAGTTAGAGTCAGAGTCATTGTGGTGTGCTTTGGTAGTTGCAGTGAAGGAACAATATTTAGTGTCATCATCCTCTGAGTTACTAGCATTGTCCTACTCACTTTTCCATGTCACTGAGTGTAGCATTAAAGGATTTTCCAACTTTCTTTTCATTGTTAGCACATTCTATAGAAATATGACCAAGGTCCCCATAAGTAAAGCATTGAGGACTATTGGTCTTACTTTTCTTACCATCAAGGCTAGGAGGCTTGATTTTCCATAAATTTTGGTCATTCGAACGACTAGATTGTCCCTTGTTGGATTGATTATTTTGTTTACCCTTGTTTATGAACTTCTTTAATTTTTGTGCTAACAAGACTAGTGACTCATCATTCATATCCTCATCACTATTAGAGATGTCCTTTTTGGATCTTTTTAATGCAACATCCTTATTTTTCTTGGATGGATCAAGAGTAAGCTCATAGGTTTGGATTGACCCGACAAGTTCATCAACGTTTATTGTGTCCACATTCTTACTTTCCTCTATTGCTATAACTTTCATTTTGTAGTCTGTTGTTTTAAACCTTAGGAGTTTACGTACTTGTATAGGTTGTGAAATTTTCTTACCAAGGTTAGAACAAGCATTAGTGATATCACCAAAGCTAGCATAGAATTGACCAAAATTTTCAGTGTTGCTCATTTTAATGGAATCAAACTGAGATGTTAGCAATCTCAATTTTATTTGTTTCACTTTGGAGGTTTCCTCATGAGCAAAAGCCAGTGCATGCCATGAATCTTTAGCAGTCTCACAGTTAGAGATATGATAGAACTCATCCATCAACACTGGAGGAAAGATTGAGCTTAGACCTTTTTCACTTACCCTACTAAGGGTGCATTCTTCAGTGCTCCAATATTTTCTTGGCTTTAAGGTTTCTACACCATCTTTCGTTACCGAAAGTGGTTCCCAACCATCAAGAATAACATCCTAAACTTTTTCATCTTATTTGAGAAAAGCTTGCATACGAGCCTTCCAATAAGGGTAATTAAACCCATCAAAGAGTGGGGGTCTAACAAATGACCCACCTTCTTTCATTTGGTCCATAAGTACGAGTGTGTTTCTCTAAGGATCAAACTTACTAAGTGTGTCTAGTATTGGCTGTGATACCAATTAAAACTTTATAAGATATGATCCTAATTAACCTAGAGGGGGTGAATAGGCTATTTTTTTTTATCAATTTATAACTTAATAACCTAAATAAAGAAGCCAAGAATGCAATCGCGTATAAAAATAAAGTGCAAAAATGAAATAATTACACACGATATCTTTAGCTGAAAATAACCTAGGCCATAATTATGACCTAAAAGGAAAATCATTGGTCCACCAGAACACCTAACTTTTCACTATGAAAATCAAATATTCAAGAACAAACACGGTCTTATGCTACCCTCCTTAGGATACTATCCTAGTGTACTTTACTTATGAGCCCCTATTCTATTTTCACAGTTTCTAATATTAGCGTGAGTAGTTTCCAGACTAACGTTCCAATAAGCTTCTTGCTAATGATCGGGCAGAACCGACATCGCCGATCCTACCGATACTTTGGTTTTATGTATTTATAAAACTCTCGCAAGTGCACGAATCATTTCGTAGAAAATGATAAGTGTACTCCCAAGGTCGATCTAAGGAAGAAATGTATGTGGTTTTTAATTTATTATTCAAACTTTTAAAAATGAAATTAAATCCTAAACATCCTGTCACGATATTTTGGGTTTTGTGTTTTTAATCTAATTACATAAAAATAAACATAGATTCAATAAACATTTATGTAAATTTTATCTTTTATAATGGTGGAGTATTTATGGATATAATAATTAAGTTAATTATGCTTGCTCATATTATTTAGGTTATTAAAGATATGAATTGATATTTATTGATTCTCTCTTTTTTATATGAATACCACCTTTGGTGGGGTTAGATATTCTTTGTTAACTAAACAAATCAATTAACACCTATGGGTGGGGTTGATAATTAATTTGGTTAATTAAATTAATTCCTTTTTCTAAGAGATTGAAAATGAACCATTTAAATGCCACCTTTGGTGGGGTTAGACAGTTTAAACTTTATTCAAGGTGTCCAAATTAAACCTAAGAATTTAGTTATTCGAGTACTAACTTTCAAGTTTTAAAACCACTACTGAAAACATGTTGTCAATACATTTTCAGATAATAATTCTTATAAAAACTTTTGAAATAGAGCTTCACTCTAACTACCGGGGAGATTGTACCAACAAATAAAAGAGCACTACTCTAAATTAGACCGGATAACTAAACCTTAAAATCTAATTTTCAGATTTAAGTTTGTAATGAAAAATAATATATTTCTCTCTAACATTCTTAATATAAAATCTTGAATAAAAATAAAATCAATTCATTTTAGAGATTTTTACCTATTTAATATTTCGCAAGCATAACAACGTTATTATTACATCATGTTTATAAACAGCCAGCAGAGTTAAATTTAATCACAGACAAATTAAATATAGCATATAAGAATAAAGCATAAAAAATAATTGTAAAGAAAATAAAATCCTTACAGAACTTCGATGCTATTCCCGTTGCTGGAAAACCTCCAAGCGGAATTTGCACTTCCATTTATTGAATAAAAAAGCTAATAAATTACAAAAACATAACTAGTTCTTCCCAAAAGGGAAGAACTCTAAAACTAAGAGAAATTAACTAAGAAAAGCTAAAAACTAAGAAAAACTAAAAAATCTAAGAAAAGAGAGAAAGAAAGAGAGAAGAGAATGTGTTTTGAGATGTAATTAGAAGTGAAGAGAATGGGGGTATTTATAGGTGAGGATGTAGAGAAAAAGTAGGTGAAAAAATGTTAAAAAAATGATGAAAACGCGGAGTGCAATTGCTGAGGTCATTGATGATGTCAGCATGACGTCATGGGGGTGAGCTGCTGTAGCGAAGCGGGAGACGCCTTGTGGCGCGGACGTGGGGCATCTTTGCGTCTTGGTAGGCCACGCGATTTTCTCATTTTTGACATTTTTGACCCATTTTGTCCAATTTTTCCATATTTGTTGACCTTTTCCCATTTATTTATTAATATATTTATGATGTATTGCTTCTAGTATTCCTCTTTGAGTCTTTAAGTTACGTTTTTAAGTGAAAATGCTTAAAAAACAATAAAAACACTCGTGATTCCAAAAAAGACAAATTTATATAAATATATGATAAAACATATAAATATATATATTTTTAATCAATTAATGTGCATAAAATCATGGTAATTTTAGTGTTTTTTGAGCACTCATAAGCTAACCAAATATGTTCATGAATCAACTACAAAAAGTGTTAGCACAAAAATACAAGTGCTCGTATGCGTTCTAGAACAGAATTAATAATGAATAATCCTAACTAGATGATTCAAAACATATGTCACTTAAATCAAATCAAATATCAAATCCTAGAGCAATAAGATTAAGCACAAGTTCAATAAAATAACTTCTTTAAATATTAATAATCAAATCAAATAATTATGATCATACATAAAATTATTTAATACAAACACGTAAAATTCTAATAAAGAAGAAGTTATATAAAAATAAAAATATTAAATAAATTTACTAATAAATACCTTTAATATGATATTAATTTAATATTAATCAATAATATCTTAGGAAAAACTAACTCTGATTGTTCCTTTTTGGTAAAGCCTTTGAGTATGCATATATATATATATATATATATATATATATTACTAGTTGCTACCGCCGTTCTTTTTTTGTGTTTTTTTCTTCAACAGGTTGCGACTATTTCTCTAGATTCAATCGGCAGTGTTTTTTTCTGTTCAGTCATACACCCTTCAATCCTAATGTATGTATATATATATATATATATATATATATGTATATAATAATAATACCTAGTAGTATTATGGTGCAATATATTTTAGTTTTAATTTTTCAAATCCTAATAAAAACCTTAATATTATAAAAAATTAATATTTTAAAATACATCTTAAAAATATTAAAACACATATAAAAAATTTTAATTACTAATTTCATATATTGATTTAAGTTTAAATAAATATTTTAGTACCAAAAATAATTATAGTTTTATAAATATGTGCTATTAAATGCATGATTAAAATCATATGTTCCGTAGTTATAAAATATATACATGAAGAACGATTATCTGAAACTCAAGAATTTGCTTGGTTTTTCTTGATAGACATGATAGAAGGCTTAAATAATAAAAATTAATAATTTTTGTAATTCTAATTTTTTATTTTTAACTAAGTCATTATGTATGTTATTTATTATTTTAGAAATAATTAATTTTAAATAATCATTAATGTTTAAAATTATAGTTTTTATTGACTTTTATTTATTTTTACACAAAAAAATTAATTTTAATTAAAAACATTAAAATTTTGAATAAGTATGACCAAAATATTTATATATAATCTATAACTTTTAAAATTTTATAAAAAGAAAATTAAGAAATGATGATTAGATAATCCTAATTGAAGCCTTTTGGAATTCTAATGTTTAATTTCTAATTAATGTTTGTTTTTTATTATTTGAAAAATAGTTAATTTTAACATTAAAATTTTGAAGAAGTATGACCAAATAATCCAAGTTGAAATCCTTTGAAATTGTAGTTTTTAATTCCTAATTAAACCTGTAAGTCATGTAGTTTCGTCGTTAGCATTTTCATATGCATAATATGATATCTATATTTTATTTGATGTTTATGTTTGTAACTTTGTAATATTAGTTACTAATGGCTCAATATCACTTAGGATACAGTTTTAATGTTTCTATTACACACGTTCACTATATTAGATTGCATATAGTTTGTATTATTGGGTATTTGTTGTTATTATCTTATTGGAGACTATGTTGGTTGTCGTTATGTCCTGTATTTGTTGGCTATATTGTACTAATAGGTACTTGATGTTTCTCTATGGACCAATGAGTGTGTAACAACTACTATCCTCATTAGATTATATCTATTATCCTTGCCATCTTGACCTGCGAGGCTCACCGAGGTGGACAGTGATAGGCAAATGAGAGTCGAGGAGGCTAAATTTTTTTTATAAATTCTCTTATCCTCCTTATTTTCATGGTCAAAATCTATAGGGAGGCTATGCCTATTTAGCACTAGTGTGTAAATCTACTATCCTTCTGATTATTGGATTCGAAAAACAATGTCTAACTCTATGACACATAGAACATTAGAGATAAATCTCTTTTATATTTCTCAAATACCAAGTTAAGTGTAAAAATTGTGAGATTGGGTGAGGATTTGTTTTGAGTCAAAATGCATGGTTGGCTAATGAAGAACCATATCATTTTGAGGAGTTTCTTGTAGGTGTTTTGTCATGTTTCGGTTGGGTTACCACATGTCAGCTAGGTTTTCATGTGTCGGTTGGTTTCTATATGTCATCTTAGTGTTGTGAAGTTGCAACATTGTCCCTTGATGAGGAGCCTATGTGTTGGTTAGTTGTCATGTTTTGATGGAGTATTGCGAGGTTGTAACTATTTTCACAGGTGAGGAGCCTAGTGTTTGTGTGTCGTGTGCAGGTTGGGTGTTATAGGATCCCAACATGTATCCATTTTAGGAGATTAAACCATTAGTAGTTAATCAGATCACTTGATGATAGAGCTTCGACGACTAGCTTGGATCTACTTGGATTAGGTGTTGCGTTGAAAGCATACAAGGATATCTTAGGCATAGTTAGGGTAGGTGTCCGAACTGGTAGAGATATTTGTGTTTATGTTTCTTGAGTAATATACTGTTGATTTACTTATTAGTAAATTGCAGTCTACCAAGAGATTTCCATAATAAACTCGAGGATGTCACCACATAGGAGTTGGATCCTATGTAGGTTTACCTAGTTATCTAGGATCCATTACAGTAGCCACAACCAACACCCTATAGCTTAGATTCTAGTACTTGTCAAACCTTATCAACATAGATAGTCATTTTTTTTAATAAATTCATTCTCTTAAGTTTTCCATTCAATCGATTGCATTTGGATATTACAAATAGTAATGAAAAACATATTGGTAGTGGGGTAATATGACTCCCAAAAAATAACAAGGTTTGCATCAACTTTACAAATTTGTCACATGGAATTAGAATTTATACAATAATGCATTCTCAAGCATAAAAAAAAGTATAGTTCCATCTATTCTTATATTAATCAAGAACCATCTTTTTAGTCATTGGAATGCACCATTTGTTGTGCAATTTCCTCGAAATTTTCAATTCTTTTAAGAGTTCCCCCAAAATACATCGTTATCCCTTATTTTTTTTAATGTTGTTTTCTATAAGTTGTAATCCATCCTTAACCACCGAATTAAGATTATGGACAACACATCTCATATGAAATATATATCACTAAATAACGTTAATGTGGTATCATGAATTTTTTTTCTAACATGTTCCTTATTACAACATCACTAGTAGAACAATTATCTAATGTTGAAAAAGATAACTTATAATCTGTATTCCTATCCATTAGACATTCTAACATGGTTTCTGCTACCAGGGGACTTGAAACATACCTAAATCTACATAAATAATATAAAAATTCAATAAGTAAAAGCCTAAAAATATAGTTATCCATTAAACTTAAAAATTGAACAATTTACATTTAAAGAAGATGCTATTATTTTAAGACTAGTAATAATTAACAAAGGAGGGTAGCAACAAAAATATGTTTAAAAATAATTAAAAAAGAAGAAGTTAAAACACCTCAACATCTTCCTTTGCAAAATGCCAAGAATCTTTGATGTAATGGGATGTCACTGGCATGCACCCCTTCTTTTGATTTGAAGTTGTCCATAAATCACTAGTTATAGAATTTGACTTTGAACTCCTTCGGTTGTTTTGATCAGCTTTGACTTCTCTTCTTCATATATTTCATGATATTACTTCTCAAAGTATATATTGAAATCACCTTGAACATTGGATCTGCAGTATTCATAAATTTCCTAAATCCAGGATGTTCTACCATGTTCAATGGATATTCATGTACTTATTACAATCATTTGAGTCATATCTCTTGTAGCCCCTTTATCTAAATTATGTGTCTCTATAATTCTATTTGTCAAAACAATTGTATATATATGAATTGAACTTCCTATTCAAATAGGTATTTGAAACCTATAACGAAGGTACTATTGAGATCAAGAAGTGGTTGGTTCCAAGGGCCAATACCACTTCTGACATAAATAGGAAATTTGTCCATTGTAGACAAAAAGGAAAAAAAAAAACAAGCAGAGCCTCCAATTAGAAAATAACTCAAAAGAAAACCACTAAATACCATCACGGTGGTATTGATTAACAATCCTTTGAGAAAGGAAAGAATCAAAACAAAACAGAAATTTCAAGAATCTAACAATCGAAAAAAATTATAGTAGATTAATAAGTTTTTTCTTCATTGTCTCTTTTTGAATTCGTATACCCTAACTCATAGAATATTTTCACAAATACTATTCCAACTCGGTTAAGTAGGCCTTACAACATAAATTAGATAGAGAGTATAGCAAAAATACAATAAAAACAACATGCTTAATTTAACACGCATAAAAATAAGTAGTACAAAAGAAAGAATAATCTGTGATAAACATACTAGTAATGTTGTGCCTCACAGGATCCTATCTAGGCTAGTAACATGCATTAACCTAAAAAATATCATATAACATGTGAATCAAGAAAACATACTAAAAAAGCTATAAATGATTTCCAATAACTTCAAGACCTCGTATATGAGAATATATTCGATAAATGATAATTATATTCTCATAGCTTTCGATCATCCATAACACAACATGTGATAAGGTAAACTCACATAGGATTCAACTTCTATGTGATAACATCATTGGGTTGCTTAAATAAACCACAAGGTAGTAAGAAATTCCCAAATAAAAGAAAATAAATAATTCACAACTAAAGAAATGTATACGCCTATACCTCTATTAGTTAGAACACCATGTTCAACTGTGTTTAAGTTGCCTTCACGTACACGCTGTCAATACAACACCTAATCCAAGTAAATCCATATTGATCCTCGAAGCTCCATCACCACATGATGCCATCATTTGTTGATGACTCAATCTCCTAACATAAAATATGTTGCGACCTCGCAACACCTTATCGACACATGACACACAAACACATAGGTTCTTAATTATGCACCATGTTGCAACGACATAATACTTAGTCGATAAACTGCACAATATCGCATAGGATTCTTAATTATGGGAATTTTCGGATCATTGCAATTACGAGTTGACACACAATAACTCACCATTAAGAGATACTCTTCAAAATGATGTGGCTCTTTACTAGCCATCGAATATTTTAATTCTTAATACAACCTCACTCAATCTCAATTTTTTTCAACTCAACCCAATGTTTGAGAAATATGAGAGAGACTCCTCTATGATGTTTTATGTCATAGAGATTCACACACTACTTTCCAGATTCAACATTTTGAAGAAAAACATACAAAGAAATGATGGTGCCAAACAAGCAAAGTTTTTTTAATGGATTATGACAAAGAAAATAAGAATGGGAAATATGAATTTATAGAAATAATTCTTCCTCTGTGGGACCTCGTCGATCACCTCGATGAGGTAAATGCCACCACGACGAGGAAAAAAGCCACCAAATATAGCCGTTTAACTCCCAACGACCTTAAGACCACATTGAAAAAAAAGCAAGCCTTAGCAAGCTTGTTGAAAACGATAGCATAAAGGTAATTTTTACATTAAAAAGATGCTTAGTGCCTAATGGGACAACACTAACACAAACAAGCACCCCACAATGCAAATTATACTCGATCTAAAAGAGTGAATGTATGTAACAAAAAAAAAAGTGTTATAAATAATACTGAGCAACCAATAACTAACCTTACAAAAGATAGATGAAAACTTCAAATAAAATATAAATATCATGTTTTGTACACAAGAATGTCAACACCAACATAATAGGGACTTACAGTGTCTACTATGGTTTTTCCATCCTTCTTCTTGGGATTTAAAATAGTTTTATAGCCTTAATTTATCTCAAAGGGCATATTACAAAGTGATGGTACAAATACAATGTTCCATTCTTAATATTCTCCTCCTAATACCTTTTTGCAATAGTAACACAGATTTCCAAACTCTATCTTTCATAAACCCTTTGTAATGATTTGACGCAGCTGATTTTAACTTTCTCTTCTTACCATCTTCTTCATATTCAACATAATCACTAGGAATAGAAATTTTCATATTTACATCTGATGGTCAAGAGGGTAATTTGAGTATTTACTTGTAGGATTTGGGTAGGTTTGAATATAAATCAATCATCATACTTGCCAACAAGCACCCGAAAAAAAAAATGTTCATTACAATTTTTTTAAACAAATATTATAACTATCAAAAGGAAATAATAATAAAATCGAAGCTAGGAATCCAAAATTATTGTAAGTTGGTCTATGTGTCGCCCTCTTTTTGCTATGAGTTATGTCATACTGAGAAAGAGAATTTTTGAAAGTTTTACTATGAATCATGAAATATTGAGAATGAGAATTTTTTGGTAATGTTTTGTTATGAGTGAGGACTTATGTGAAAAATGGTTTTTAAAGGTCGTTGTTTTGCCTTACATTGATATTCCCATTGAAAGTATAAGCATTGACATATTGTGTCTTTGAATAGTTTTTTTTTATTATGTGAGTGCTTAATATTTATTGTACGGTGAATTTATTTGTTTTTAGTTTAACTGGAAATTAAAAGCATTTTTCTAATGGAAGAAAAACTCATTCTTCCCACATTCTTAAAAATGCATTAAAATATTTTATTTTTTTCACATATTTATATTATCATATTATTTTTTTTCATTTTTCCTCATCTAGAAATCAAAAAAGTAATTTATAATTTATATATTTTATTTAAAATTTTATCATTATTTTGATTCATTTGCTTAAACAAACATTATCATTCACATTATATATGTTTTGATTCAGTAAACCAAACATGACCTAGGTGTATTAGATGGAATAGATTAAAAACTCAACGTTAGGAAAAAGCCAATCATTTTATACATACTTCACCATTATAACTTTTCGGATGTATTGAGTTTTAGAAACTGTAAAATCAAACCTAGATAATCAACCCCACATGTCATTACAATTAAAGGTATCCAATCATCCAATATTTACCAGCAGATACATGGTATATGATATATAGATCATCATTTAGTTATTATTTACATTTGTTTCCCTGTTCTTTAGGTGAGGATATGAAAAAGGGATATACAAGCTGATCAAAGCTTATGTCCACAAAATAAAGTAAAACAAACTCTAATTAAAAGTTTGAGCTATTGCTTTCCATTTTCTTTTAAAGACAATCATATACACTATCCTGATCATCTAATGACATGTTTATTAGGTCTTCTTCATGATCTTGCAGTACTGCAACATCATCAAGCAACCACTTCTCCAACAAGGTGAGTGGGACATGATGATCACCCTCAACATTTGGCTTGCTTTCACCTTGAAACAAACTAGTTTCCGGTGTCAAATTAGCTGTCTCCACCGAAACAGATTGCGAATTGCCATTAGTAGTCGATGTGGGAGAGCTAAAGCTAAAGAGAGAATCAAACGCCTGATGATCATCATTTGTAGTATTTTGTGCAGCCTGATAAGTAGTGGTTTTAGATTTAGGAGAGCTTTTCAACCAATTTTCTAGCAATCTGGCTATGTTTCCAGCACTTGCTGCATAGGTTGAAGCTTGGTGTAGAATATTAGTATTAATCCTAGTACTATTGCTATGATATTGATCTTTACTGATCAAAACGTTTGAGTTTTCAACATTAGTAGCCAAATTATTATTGCTTGGTTTGTCAAGAGATAGAGCTTCACAAAGAGCTTGTTTGGCCACGTGAATATCAGTTTGGAGCCTTTTTTCCCACTGGCCTTTTGAGACTACTTGTGTGGTACCTGAAAACCAATCTTTGTAATTACTATTATTGCCTTCAACACCACTTTCATGAAGCTTTTTGAGATTCTTTTTTAGATGGGTGTTCCAATAATTCTTTATATCATTATCTGTTCTTTGAGGAAGATAGGAAGCTATTGCAGCCCATCTGTAACCATAAGAATGATTTTATCAGTAACAGAAAATGTAAAAGAAAATATTTTATAAATCTATATTGAATTTCTCATATAAAATAAGAAAGAATATCTTTAAAAATAATATGTATGATCAAGCAAGTAAAGAATCTACCTATTGGGATCACTATATATTTTTAAATATAGGTTTTAAATAACACTGAGAGTCGTAACTTTTTTTCTTTCTTTCAGTTTTCTATAATTTTATATGAAGAGAGGAAAAAAGAAAAATGGTAGCGCTATTATTAGCTAATGCTAATGCCAGACTAATGTTTTTATTTTTAAAAACAACTTGAGCATTAAATTGTTAGGTGAAATTATCAATTGCTCTTTAACATTGGTCTTTTATGTTAAGAAAAATAGCAATTACCAAAGAAGGTTCAAAATAAAATAATTATCACTATTTAATATTAAATTTTTCATGTAAAATATAAAATAATTTCTTTAAAAATAATGTATATGATCAAACAAGTGAAGAGTCTATCTATTGCGATCAACAAATATGTTTAAATCCATTGCATATCCACTTACAATGCCAATCATAACATATAAAATCATATATTCTCCACAAGATTAACTTGGGATAAACGAAAAAAATTCCCCCCCTCTCCCACCCCCCAAAAAAAAAAAAGAAAAAAGAAAAAAAAGAAACAAGACAAAGGGAGAGGAGTTTCTCTAACCTATTGCCCAGAAGAGCTTGAAGATGGATTATCATCTTCTCCTCTTTCTCTGTAAAGTTGCCTCGTTTGATACCTGGCCTCAGATAATTTGTCCATCTTAGTCTGCAGCTCTTACTACATCTAACCAAACCTGAATATGATGAGAAAGACAAAAAAAATTACTAACCAACATATAAGAAAATCAATGAACAAAAAAAGCATCAACTAGTGCTCAATGGCATGAAAGGCGTCAACGAGATGTTGTTCATCAAATAGAGTGGTCATTTAAGTTCAAAATTGGTTTTTAATGAAAACCGACTTATAATAAATTTAAAATCGATTATTAACCGACTTTAAAAATGATTTTTGAGATAGTGAGTATAACTGGGCACGTTGAAGGTATGGAATTCGAGTACCAATTAGGAGTATGTGAGTTTGAGTTCCATAAAAAAATATGAAAAAGGGCAAAGAGCAAATCTTATCCCAAAACTTGGCAGTACATACAAAATGGAGATTAAAAGAAACAATATAACATATTCTAGAAGCTCTAGCTTCCTCAGTAACTGCGCAACTTTAATGGCTAAACCAACCAACACCAAAGTAGTTCCCAGAAAAAGAAAAGGACAAAAAAAAAAAAAAGAAACTAATAATGATACCTCCTAGCTAAGTATGATACCTGTGTTAGTAGGAATAGATCTCCAATTGCCAGGTCCATGTTCTTGAATATAAGAGACTAAGACTATGTCTTCCTCTGGATTCCATGGTCCTTTCTTAATCCCAACTTTGTCACAACATGGTGGTCTTCCCATTTTATTTTCCACTTCTCTCTTTTTTCTTGTTCTTGCGCTAGCAGAAATTTATAGGATTACTTTTCTTAACAAGTGTCTATCCTTTTATTTTTCTTTCTTTCTTTGTTTATCCTTAGAAATTCAAAGACTAGCTAGTGTCCAAGAGTAAGGTTTTGCCTTTGCCTAAATATGTAAATATATTTATATAGAAGAAGAGGTGAGAGAAGTGTTTGTATACGCTGACCAAATTAAAAAGATAAATGAAGAAGGTGGTTTGCTCCAAAAAAAGAGTCAAAAGGGACAGCACAGAGCATTTACTCATGGCTTACTAAAAGTCAGCTATACTTAGATTCATCACTCTATGCCTCATAAAACCGTGTAGCATGCATTCATTATTTTCCATTGTGTGGCACCGAAAAGGAACCCTAATTTATTGTCTTCCCTCTCTAATAATGAAGTCTTTATTAGATTGGTCAATTCCACCTCAACATATTTTAATAAATAATTTAATAATTCTAAGAATACATATTTATACATACCACTTATATCATGACATGTAAATAATTATTTAAGACACAACTTTATACACAAATCACTTATTACATGTAACGTGATAAAATTATATAGAAAAATAAATAAATTAAAGATCTCATTTCCCATTTATTATTAAAAAGAAGATACTTTAAATTATTTCACTCCATTTTGATTGTTGAAGTTCTCACCTCATTTTCTAGTTTGTCGCACTTGGTAACACCTTGAAGCTGCAAAGGGGGTTGTGATAAGCTGCGACATATTGCGAGGATGGATGCAAGAAGTGCTGCAAAGGTGGCGGCAGAAATGTCCATACCCCTCCATTTCATTCTCTTCACCCGCAAAACTTTGAGAGCATTTTCTCATTATACAAATGTTAATTTGCGTGGGTTTTTAAGGGCTTAACAAACCCATGCAAAAAAAAAAAAAAAAAACCACATAAAAGGGGGCGTTACAAAACTTGCATGAATTTTCTGAAAGCTCATGTAAATTTGTGCGTGAGGGAAAAAAATGCATAATACTATTTTCTCTAATTAAATTCATATAATTAATTATATACATGGGTGTGGCCAGAAAAGTTTTCCAAGGGGAGCTGATTAGTACATGATATAGGTGTAAAAAATATAAAAATTAAAATTGGAATTAATAGGTGTAAGTATAATTAGAATTATTTTTATTGAAGTATAATAAGACTTAAGTTTGTATATATATATTATTATTATTTCTTTTGAATATAGAATAATATATATTTTAATTAAATTAAGAGTGATATAACATAAATAAAATATGTGTTCTTGATTATATATGAAATGTTAAATTATATAGTAGGAAAATAACAAAAATAAATTAAAAAATTATAAAGTATTCCCAAACAAAAATTCAAATGATAAGTTATATTTTTATTTCTTTTCATATATACTTTTATTTCAATGGTGGAGCAAAATGTACTTTTTATTCATATAAAATATTTAAAATTTTACATAATAGAAAAAATTTATGGAAGTGAGGAGACCATGCCCCACCCGAATCATCCCTTCTCTACCGTTGATTATATATACATATGGAAATATAAGGAGCATTATATTTGTTAAAAATATTTAATGATTGTATTGTATTTTATGTCTTTAGGAATATACATCGTGCCTTTATATAAGAGTTATAATTAAACTAGATATGTCTAAAACACATAATATGATATACATTAGTAGATATGATATACATTAACAGATATACATTAATCTGTTAACATATATACATTAATAGCCCCCCTCAAACTCAAGGTGCATGTGAGACCAGCTTGAGATTGTTAACTAAATTACGAGTGCGTTCCTTAGGAAGTACCTTGGTGAAGATATATGCAAGTTGATCGTTGGAAGAGACGGGGAAAAACTTGAAAGCACCATGGACAATATGAGAACGAATAAAGTGACAATCAATCTCGATGTGTTTAATCCGTTCATGGAAGATATCATTGTGAGAAATATGAATGATACTCTGATTGTCACAATAAAGGAGAGTAGCAGAGGATGTAGACACACCCAACGGTCAACAGACATGGTCAACGGTCAATAGGTAGGGTCAACGACAGTCAACAATAACAGTGGTCAATAGTCAACATAGGTCATAGTCAAAGTCAACGGTCTACAATAGTCAAATGGTCACGATCAGCAAGTGGCGATAGTGACATCAACCCTATGGGATGTGTCATTGATGATGTCACAGGACCTGAGTATGGAGTGTGAGGCGCGTGATCAAACTTGAGTGTGGCACGTGAGGGCGTGTGTGGGCTCCAATGCTTGCGAGACTTCCATGATTGTGTAGATCTGGTTGAGCCAATCACTATGGTACCTTCAAAAAAATTATCGGTTAAGATGCACGGTGGAGGCGGTGATTACAGTGATCTTTGTAGTGCAAGACTTCTCAATGACGGTGGCTACTAGCTTGAAACCTAAGGACAATGGTTGAAAGATGTCAGAGGTTCAACGATGAGTGGCTACACCGACTGTTGTGATGACGAAAGCGATAAAAGTGGAGTAACACCAAAAGAAACAAGAGTGCTAAAAGAAAGGTCAGAGTAGTGGCTTTGATACCATGTTAGAAATACTGAATGATTTTATTGTATTTCATGTCTTAAGGAATATACATGGTGCCTTTATAGGAGTTACAAGTAAACTAATATGCCTAAAGCCCATAACATGATATACATTAACAAATATGATATACATTAACATATATATATATATATATATTAATATATTAATAGATATACATTAACAATATTAAATGTGAAATAAAACTTTTAAAGCCAACCTTTAATCAATGAACTTAGATGTAACAAAGTACAAATTAGAAACCTAAGGTAATATTAAATAACTAATACTCACAACAAAAATATTTATGATTTCTGGATATGGTCAGCTAAGCATTGCATCTACCATACATTCTCTTCCTAATTAACCAAACAACCAAAAAATCAAAAGCTATGGATATGGTAAACCAAACCATCGGTGAGATTCAAAATTTGAATCCAAAATACTTTCAAACATAACAAAATTCCTTCATAAACTCATTTGCTAATAAAAAAAAGGAAGTTCCAAGCTTTATCATTTTATAAAATATCCATTTCATCAAAATGATGATAATTTTCAAATACTTAAGCAAACAAAAATATGATGTTGAGAAATTTAATGCCTACCATTTCGAGCTCTAAAACTAAAGAGGAAACAAAAAGAAAGAGGAAAAGCTAGGACCTTTATGGAATATAAAAGACATTACTTTAAAAAATAGGATATGATAAGCAAGGAAGTAAGAGATTGAATTCATATGCGAAGTTCAGTGATGAGAATGATGAGGATAGCAACAAAGTAATGGCACAGGTGTGTTGGTTTGTAAACTTGTTTACAAGCCTAAAGAAATCAAAAAATTCTTTGAAATATTCTAGCCCATTTGAAGTCTAGCTTATGGAAGCTTCTATGGTGATGATTTGGATTGATAAGGATACAACTCATGGTTAGTGGGAAGAAAAAAATAAATGGGTTAGGTAAGGAGATAGGTGTATGGTTTAGATTGTTTTGGTAGGTTTATGTTGTATGACTTAGATTTATTAGTTGTTTCTATAAATACTTCTCAATAGCAATGTAATAATCAAGTTAAAGAAATCAGAAACAAAAATTTGAGAGTTTTTGAGTGTTTTTGGAAAATTGTTCTTGAGTGTTCTTGAGTTTTAAGAGTTTTGATCCATAATATTTCCATAAGGTGTTGGACGGTGGTCGAGGTGTTGTACATGTTTGTTTGCTAGGCTCGATAATGGTTTCTGTGTGGGGGAACAAGCAAAATGAACTAATATAGTGAAGATTTTGTGTGGTTTCTTGAGAATAATTCACACAGTTTGTTTTATTCCTTTTATAAAACACCAAATTTTAAAAAACTATAAAGAATGATATTTAAATATTTTATCAATTTTTATTCAATTTTTTTTTTCAATATCTACATTTATTTTTCAAGACAATCCGCACATAATTTTATCTTTTTTGTTTTTTTTTCTTTAAAATTTTTTCCTTCTTTTCTTACAAAACAATAAATTTATAAAATTAAATTATAAATAGGAATATTTAAATATTTTACCAATTTTCATTTGAAAAAATATTTTTTTTGATATCCAAATTTGTGTGAGTTTCACGGTACAATCCACACAAATTTTGCATGGGTTTTACTTTACAATCCATGCACATTTTACTTTTTAAAATTTTGCGTGGATTTTACTATAAAACCCACACAAAAATCATAACTTTTGCATAAGTAATACATTACAATATACACAAATATGCTTTTGTGTGGTTTTTAATAAAACCCACACATAATAAACCATGCCAATTAGTTTGTAATTTGACCAGTTTCGATCCGTTTTGATGAATGTGGGTCCCATAAACACAATAGGTGTCAACCTTTTCATAAATGGGATATGAGTTGTGAATATTCAATTAAAATGTTTCTTATTAAAGTTAGTGATCTTACAATAAACTCTATAATAATAAATTAGAAAGGAAGAACAAGATTAGGATGGTGATGAATGATCGCGATTATTCAATCTTTGTCTTTGTCTTTAACTTCTCTCCCAAGAACTGTGTATAGGGATCTTGACTCCCTTTGATCTTTTATGTGTTGTAACATAATTAAGATGTATAAATAGTGTATTTCAATCTTCTCTTAGCGTCCAATTGATACTCTATGATCTAGTGGTTGTGATATAAAGTTTGGGGATGAAAAAGACTATATTTAATGATTTATAGTAGTCTTGATCAATTGAAAACCTTTGGTAGATCAATTAAGCTTATATATAAAGTATATCCAAGAGCCTTTTAATATGTTCAATCAATCGAGGGCCAAAAAAATTGACTTTGAGATATTTTCTCACTTTTTTTTTACCTTTTCACATCTATAAAAGGACCATATCCTCCATTGTAAAAATCACTCATTCAAATCCCAAAAATCATAAATTTCTCTCTCTCTCTCTCTAGCTTTCTCTCTTTAGTTCTTAGTTTTTTTTTTAATTTTAAAGTTCTTCTCTTTTTGAGAAGAACTAGTTATGCTTTTATAGATTTCTAGTTTTTCATTCAATAAACCGAAATGCAAATTCGTTTGGAGGTTTTCCAGCAACAAAATTAGCATCAAAGTTTTGTAAGGATTCTTTTGAGGTATAATTTTAAAATGAATTCTTTACATTTATTTTTTATATTTTATTCTTATATGTTATGTTTAATTTGTCTATGATTAAATTTAACATGGTTGATTGTTTGTAAATATGATATAATAATAATGTTATTATACTTGCGAAATATTAAATAGGTAAAACAACTCTATAAAATAAATTGATTTTATTTTTATTTAAGATTTTATATTAAGGATGTTAGAGAGAAATATATTATTTTTTTATTACAAACTTAAAAATAAAAATTAGATTTTAAGGTTTGATTATCCGGTCTGATTTAGAATAGTGCTCTTTTATTTGTTGGTACAATCGCCCGATAGTTAGAGTGAAACTCTTTTTCAAAACTTTTATAAGAACTATTATTTGAAAATGTATTGACAACACATTTTCAATAATGGTTTTAAAAATTGAAAGTTAGTATTCGGATAATTAAATTCTTAGATTTAATTTGGATACCTTGAATAAAGTTTAAAATATCTAACCCTACCAAATGTGGTATTTAAATGATTCATTTTCAATCTCTTAGGAAAAAAGAATTAATTTAATTAACCAAATTAATTATCGACCCTACCCATAAATACTAATTGATTTGTTTAATTAACAAAGAATATCTAACCTTACCAAAGGTGGTATTCATATAAAAAAGAGAATTAATAAATATCAATTTATATTTTTAGTAATCTAAATAATATGAGTAAGCATAATTAATTTAATTATTATATCCATAAATATTCCATTGTTATGAATAATACAAATTTTCATAATTGTTTATTGAATCATATCCATGTTTATTTTTTTTGTTATTAGATTAAGAAACACAAAAATCAAAATATCGTGACTGGATGTTTAAGATTTAATTTTGTTTTTAAAAGTTTGAATAATAAATTAAAAACCACATATATTCTTTCCTTAGATCCACCTTAGGAGTATACTTGTCATTTTCTATAAAATGATTCGTGCACTTGTAAGAACTTTACAAATATAAAACTAAAGTATCTGTAAGATCAGTATTATTAACCCGATGTTGGTCTTGTGTTCATCATGGGTAATGAAGAAGTTGTTTCAGCCAAAGCAGTTAGACAAGTTAGACTTCATTTAAGAAAAAAAAATAGATATTTAGTGTTAGAATAATTATTTTATTCCTATGTTACCATAAACTTAATTTCCATTTCTAGATTGTATGAACAATTTTACAACGTTTCTTTTAATGAAAATATTGTTTCCATTTTAAAGAATGGTTTAAATATTTGCATTACAATTTTAACATGGATTATACATCTTAAACCCATGACCAAACTCATTGCTTAATAATGAATTATTTAGTGTTGAACACCTAAAGTCTAAAAAAGTAAAAGATTTCTCTTGACGACAATACATATCTATGACATTTATGGTTTGCTTGCATAGGCCTTGAGAGGATACAAAGATTTCTAAAGGATGATCCTTTAAGATAGCCAAATGTTAGCACTTCCTAGTTTTTGAATCATATCTAGAAGAAAAAATGGCCAAAAGCAAAAGGGAAGTATGTGCTATAACACCTTTAGAGATCACTCACTCGGATGTGCATATACCAATGAGTGTACAAGATAGAGATAACTATGAATATTTTATCACTTTTATAGATGACTATTAAAAATATGGTTACATATACCTAATGCAATGAAACTGTAAGTCCCGTTGTACTTGTGTCTATGTATTGCTTTTCCTTGTACAAAACACAGTGTCTATTTTCTTTTTACTTAGTGTGTTTGTCTTCCTCTATGTAAGGTTAATTACTATGGATCAATAGTTTACACACGTATATAGTTAGATATGTTTTGTATGCAAGCAGGTTTACACACATCACATGATTGGTTTTCATTGTGTGTAAATCCAAGTGCTATAAATACCCCTCATTTCTCTTATTTCTCACCCATTGTTTAAGAACCAAAACTCTACCAAAATTTACACTAACATTTATATCTATTTTGAAAATTATTTTGGAGAGCTTACATTTAGGGTGGGTTGTTTTGTGGTTAGTTATCAAATCATTATTTGTGTGAGTATGTGGTTTGAAAATGTGTCTCTTTGCTAATCTATTGCTTATAAAATGAATTTTAGAGAGATCATGTTGATATATGTTTAGCATGAATTTAACCTAAATTTAAGTGTGGATGTTTTGATATGTGTATTTCGTGAGAACATGTTTGGCTAAATTTTTCTTGTTTGTCTTAAATGAAATGTTTGAAATGAAATTTTCTTTTGCATATGCCATATCTTTGTGAATTTCTATGATTATTTTGATAAGCTTGTGCGAATCTACTGCTTTGATGATTTGTATATCTCTAACAAGCTTTAGAATTCACTTTTAGTGTCTCTCGGGGGGAAATCCTAGGTGCTGTTTGGATAGAAAGAGGATTTAGGCCATCCTTGAATTATTTGATCCTTTCTTACCACCAATGTTTTCTTATCCTCAATCTCCCCTTTTTGAGCTATTATGTTATTCCTTCATTTCTCTACACCTATATACTAGCCTAGCCCAAGTATTGAGAATAGTTTGTTTTAAGATAAAAAAGGAGTGAAGGAAGAAAATAAAATATATGTGAAATGATTAGGAGTATAAAAAAAGGAAGTAGTGCGTAAGTTTCTAAATTTTGCGTACTTTTCTCTCAACTTCGTTTATCGAAGTTGAAAAGAACCCATGTTTGAGGTTAAAAGTGTCATGGTTATGAATTTATTTGTTTGATTGGATCAACAATGGTGTTTTGAAGCCTAAATGTTTTCTCTCCCCTCCCCATACCTTAGCTTGTCATTACAAACTTTAAAATACTTATTGATTTCTTCTAGATTGACACTTACTTTAGTTGAGAGAGAGATTAATTATGGATATATGAAGCTTGGTTCAACTTGAGTCTATATTTCAATTTTCTTGGTTTGCCTAAGTATATCTTGATGACATGTAGAGTAAACAATTTTTGCATATCATACATAGTGCATGGCATTAGAAATTTAGTTATATCCTTACATGAATGTATCATGGATTGATGGACATGTGGGTAATTTACATTGTGTGTATTGACTATTCGTTAAAGACCCTCAAATTCATTAAACATACTAAGTTTGCTTCCCTCTTTTTGTAATTCTTGTCATCTACTGTATGTAGATGCTTCTGTGTTAGGGGAGTTTTTGCAAGTAGAATGCATAAAATATTTATTGTATCACATACATATATTTAAGGGGAGAGGTGTGAACCTTGTATATATTGTCAAGGAAAGTGCTATGTTTTTTTACTTCTTATTACTTGTCCTGTTTTTGAGTTATTGTTATTGTCTTGTTCATGTGATGCTTTCTTCTCATTATCATCACTTTATATAAATCATGCATAATAGGGTGTTAGTATAACACATTGCATGCATGCATTGTATGCAATCTCTTGTTTCATATGTCTACCTATATGTTTACATGCTTCCTTATTGTAGTGAGTAATTGCATATCTCTTGTATTGCATGTTCTTACCTCTCTACTATCTCGTTGTTGGCATTTGTCTTGTATTGTATGCTCTTACCTATATAAGGGTAACATGATAACATGTTGTTTGATTACATATTGTTTCTACATGATACGTTCATGGGTATGTGTTTGTTTTGTGTGTGTAGGTTACATGTGTAGAGTGAAGCCTTTATACTTTAAATATGTTATGTACAGATTGGATGAGTTTATTCATGAATTTTGGATAGAGCACTCAAGATAGATGCACTTGGTATAGGTGTTTCTTTTGGGTTTTGATGTGTGTTGTTATGTTGTTCATAGGAAAAAACAACTTTAGCACATTTTCATGATTATCTTATGGTTGATGAGTTTATGTATTTAGCTATATAGTGTTTTGAAACGGAAAGCCAAAGGGAGAGATTGTAAGTTCCATCATACTTGTGTCTATATGTTGGCTTCCTGTGTACAAAACACAATGTATATTTTCTTTTTTACATAGCATATTTGTCTTCCTCTAATTTAGATTGGTTATTATCAATCAATAATTCATGCATGCACATATTTAGGTACACTTTGTATGCAGGTATGTTTATACACACACCATAGAGTTGGTTTGGATAATGTGTATGCTAAGTTAAGGGTTGTGGTTTTCGATGAGCGAATATGTGAGCGAGCTGACATTGTCACTTGCAAATTTAGTTTTTTTTTGGTGTGGGTATTTATGGATAGTCCTTAACAATTTTTGGAACAAAAAATGTGACTTTTAGCACCTTGCCAACAAGCTCGCCATAGACCTCTCTACCACCCTTGGTGAGGTGGCTAGTAAGGTGGAAAATCTGAGTGCTATAAATACCCCCACATTTATCTTATTTCTTACCTATTGTTTAAGAGCCAAAACTTTGTCAAAATTCAAATTGAGATTTATATCTATTTTTGAAATTATTTTGGAGAGCTTACATTTGAGATTGGGTCATTTTGTAGTTAGTTATCAAATCGTTATTTGGGTGAGTATGTGATTTGACTGTGTGTCTCTCGTATGCGATTTGATACTTGTAGTTGATTGTGTGTCCCGTGAGGTTGTGAGTTGATATACTTTTGGTTACTAATTATTAGTTACCAATCACACTGTATTGGGTGGTAATGGTTGTGAAGGACAACTGGCTTTGAGTGTTGAACCAAAAAGTTGCTAAAGTAGCAAGTGAAGAGTAATAGTAGGTAATTTGGATGGAAGTTCTGACTGATAAAGATAATAGTGGTTTTATTATCCATTAGTTTTGTTACTTGTTTATTATTTAGTGAATTATTTTCTACTTAATGGTTACCTTAACAACCCAAGGATGTTACCATATATATACGATCTCTATGTGGGTTTACCTCATTATATTGATTGTTATGCACGATCTAATTTTGTGTTAGTACAATCCAAGTTTAATGTGTATATGTTTCAACATACTATAAGCTTAAACTTTGATTAGAAATCATTTATTATTTACTTATTTTCTGTTTGATATATAATATTTGTTATTAAAGTTATATGCTTTTAATATTATATTTTTTGTGCTTCTACTGTATGAACTATTTAAGTGTTCTACTGTTCTATTTCATGCAAGTTAGGTTCGGGTCCTTTAGGAGTATGTATCTTTTTACCCTTGTGATTGATCGAGTCATGTAATTTTTCAAAAAGTTTTAAAAATTTGGAAAGTTAAGTATTCATGCTTGTCATGTGAGGGACTCATGTTCGATCCCCGACAATAAAGCCAAAAACTTGATAGTTAAATTTTGTATTTATAAAAAGCTCATAGGTATAGCAAGCGATCAGTATATTCCCAAGATCATCTCTTAAGGAATTGCAGTAGTTTTAAAAATTTAAATTATTTTCTAATTTAGTTAAGAAAAACAAATTTTAAACATTCTAACAATTTATTTTTTTTGTAGAATAGAATTATAAATTCTAAATTAAATTATATCTAAAGAAAGCAAATAAACTAAAACATATAAATGAAAGCGATAAAAGAAAGCAATAAATTAACTATAGTTGAACCAAGGATGATGGATGTATATGGTATTTTAGCGAGCATAAAATTTCATGGATAGAGCGAATTTAGTGATTAAATATAAGATAGATTTACTAATTTATTTTCTTTTTAAATATAATTCCCTATAATCATGGTTAGTTTCTAATGATAATCAATATCAATTCTTCTTTGATTGAGTTTGAAATTGATTAATTTGTGAACTAAAGAAATATATATACCAAAATCTTTAAATAATTGATAACTTCCTTTGATCAGACTTGAAATTAAAAATTGATAAACCAAAATCTTATTCATTATGCACAATTAAGCACATATGATGTGTCTAATGCTTAATTCTAAACTATTTTATTTAATCATAAATCAAAATTTGTCTATTATAAGTTTATGATTAAGAAATAAATCTAAAATTTTAATTTATTTAAATCACAGAACTGTTCTTCCAATCATTGGACATAGAGAATAAAATCTCGTATATAGATTTTAGTCAATCTTAGTTATTAACAAAAGCCAATTCAAGTATAAAAGGAATTAAACTATAAATGGAAATAAAAGATATAACAATAAAATTATCCCTTCTTGATAAAAATGATTCCACATCTCTAAATGGGCTATCACTATCTTCTTCAAATCCTTGGATCATCTTTATAATTAGAGGGTATTTTCTTTGTATCTATTATTTTATTTATAGGCGAGGTTGGGCACAAAAGTTTCAGGCTAACTTAAATAAACGCGTGATGATTACTTGAAAACATTAAATATTTCATTATTTTATGCACTTTAAATGACAAAATAGGTTTATAATTGCATAATTTTATCATCATTTTAGAAAATCTATGTTTTTAGAATCACAGGTATATTTTTTTTTCTGAGTATTTTTAGCTTCAAAATAATTCAATTGCAAACAAGAAGAATACAAAAGATAATATATGCAAAGCCTTACATATGAACCAATCAAGCTTGTTTAGGGGTGGGACAAAAATGGGTTCTAGAAGTGCTATTTAACAAGTGGCGCGATAGAGTTTAATGTGTGACATAGAGCGAGAGCTTCAGATCGTGAATAAAATGGATGTCGGATCAATGCATGCTAGTGATGGAAATTGTGTAGTGGCATATGACTCTCTAATCCACACCCTTTTCCTCTTTGTAGCATTTTTTAAATCTATATAAACCTTTTTCCCGTCTCTTATTTCATATCCCTCTTGGCTCTTATCTTAATTTGAGAGTTGAACAAGTTTAGTTTATATAATAGTTCTTTTAATTCAATAAACAATATTCGTAAATCTGTTTAGATGTTTTCTAGATACAGAAATAGTATTGAAATTTTGTACTTGTAAGGATACGCTTGAGCTATAAATTTTAAATGTATTCTTCTATTTTTGGATTAATTTTATATGCTGTTCTGAATGTTATTTTCAATATTCTAATCATTTATTAATTATAAGCATGTTTGGCTGAAAATATTATGTGATATTAGTAATATTGTTATGCTTGTAAAATATTAATATATGTAAAAAATTTATAAAATATAGTAACGATATATTTTTCATACTAAACTTAAAATATGAAGGCTTCTTACACTCTATTTAAAATATTTTTATAAGAATTCTCATTTGAAAATATATCGATGACATATTTTTATAGTAAATTTTAAAATCTGAAAGTTAGTTCTGAGACAAGTCAATCATAAATCCAACATGAATGAGAGTCTAAATTATGTACTCTACCTTAAGCAATGATTATATGGTTTGTTATTTCCTTCAAATAAATCATATTTTAATAATTAATCAATTGTTAGGCCTCACCTAAGAATATTAATTGGGTTTTTTATTAACAAAGAATTTGGGTTCTATGTAAGGACATTTTCATGTAAAAAAAGAAAAATCAATAATATCAATTTATATCTTTAATAACTTAATTAATATTGAGCAAGTATGATTAACTAACTAATATATACCATAAATTCTTTAATGAGTGTTAAATATTATTTGCTTGATGTTTGTTGAATCTATCTTTAAATTTATGTTATTACTTTAGATATTTTCAAAACAAAATTTTGTAACATAATGTTTAGTTTTATTTTTTATTTTTAAGAATATTTTTGGATTATTTAAAAACTACGTAATTCTTCTTTAAAACGATCATGTAAGTATACTTATTATTTCTTATAAAGTGATTTAGGCACTTGCGTGCTATTTAAAATATACAAAATTTATGTATCAAGTTTTTGGTGCCGCTGTTTGGGAAGAATAATGTTTTTAATTTTTATTATCAAAAATTTTAAAAACTTTTTGTGTTGTAAATACTCGTGATTTTTATATATTTTTCAAAAACAATCTTTTAAAGTAACTAAAAAAATTTAAAATCTTAAAACATTTTAAAATTTTAAGATTTTATTTATTTAAATAAAAAATATATAATTTTTAATATCTTTTCTTTTCTATTATTTATTTAATTATTAAATAAATTATTTTTCTTTTATTTCAAATTTTGATTAATTTATGTTAAATATTTTGTTTAGTATTTATGTGTACAAATATGTAATTTTAATATACTTGAATGTAATTATTTATATAACTTGTATTATTGTATAATAAAATTTTATCATAATTTCTTGTATCATAAATTATTTGTTTATAATATGCTTGTATATTTATTTTATCTTTATACTTTTCTAGTTGATAGGTGATTTTAATTTTTTTTTCATAGTTTATATGAAGTATGAAATCTTAAAGTATTTACACCTTACATAAATAATATTAATAGATCAAAAGAACTATCGAAAAGGTTGGACAATAAGATCTAGCAACTTTTAATTGAACAAACTATAGAACTAGACCTTGACTTTCCACTTGAATCTATATGGGGAAAAATCTACCAAAACCTAGGGAAACCACTGTGAAAGAGTATTCAAGGCCATTCATTGACATTGATAGAAATTCTTTCCAACTAGGTGAGGTAGAAAAGAACTTTGAATTAAGAAATATTCATTTTTTTCTTCATATAACCATATTTTCACGAACTGCCTAGTAAAGACTCTTCGTCTTTCATTAGGGATTTTTATTCAATAGTCCAGACTTTCTCTCTTGGTATACTTACCTAGGATCAACTTAGAATGATATTTCTTCCCTATAACCTTAAGAACAAGCCTAAAGCTTTGCTTATGTCACTCCTCCCAGGTTCCCTCATGACTTAGGATTATGTATACAATAAATTCATGGGAACATTCCATTCCCATCAAAAAAATAATAAATCTGAGAGAAAAGATAGCTAATTTCTCTCAAATGGGAAGCAAACCTTTCTACGAAGCTTAGGATAAGTTCAAACTATTCCTCACAAATTTCCCCCATCATAGCTACCCTCTATAGTTGGAGAACCAATTTTTCTATGATGGATTGATACAATAATATTAGTTCATCATTGATAATGTTACGAGAGGTGCGATGGGAGAAAAGACTACCTTAGAGGCTTATAGTCTTTTTGAGATGTTAGGTGCTAATTCCCAATAGAAAAACTCCTGAATGAGAAGGGTTGGAGTCCATGAAATAGACTCCAATACAAAAGTATAGAAGTAACTTACATAGTTGACCTTGAAAGTTGTGCTTCTTACTACACATACAATTTCCAATAAAGAAAATTGTGAAGTGTATAGTATATTGGGTCATAGTGCTGATACATGTCCTTACCAAAAAGAAGAAATTGCTAGACTTGAATAGGTCAATGCATTGTAAGGGTACCAATAAAGACATAGGTACGACCCTAATGTAAATACCTACAATCCTAGGTAGAGAAACCATCTTAATGTTTTCTAGAGGTAGAACGACCTTCCATTTGCCCAAAGCTTAAATGAACAGGGCTAGCAGTACCACCAATAAATGCCTTAAAATCCTTCCAACAAACCAAATCTAGAGGATAACTTGAATGGATTTGAGTAAGAACAACCAATCTAGAGAAAATCAAAGGTTGGACTTTCTAAAGGCTTCTATAAAAAAATGGAAGTACAAGTAGAGCAACTAACTAAGCCTTTGCAAAATAAAGGTAAGGATCAATGGCCAGGGAAAAACAACAATTGAAATAAATGATTTGGGGACATTGATTTTACCAAAAAGATTGAAGTCCCCTAGGCAACATCTTACTAAAGATGATAAAGGTAGTTGTGGATGGGAGGTGACCCATTATTTTTCTTTTTGTATTAATTTAATTTATTTTTATTCCATAGTTATAGTTGTTTTATATTTGTTTATATTATTGACTATTTTAAAAGCTTATATTAGTTATGGTTATAACTATAAATATTTTTGTTATTTATTATGCTTTAAATTTAAGTGTTAGGTTAGTAATAATAATAAATAATATAAAAAGGGGTCTCATATTGAAAATTAGTATGAATACCAATTTAACGTTTGTCGTGGCATAAATATTACTTTGTCGTGGCACTGGTTGGTCTACATATTTTGGATAGAAGTTGAAAATCTCATGTCGTAGCATGCTTTTATTTGTGCCATGGCCAGCGTTTATTTTTTGTCCAAAAACACCAACCTTAGTACGTATCACCCAGTATTTCTCTCATCTTCTTCACACACCCTAAATTTTCTCTCCTCCTAAACATCAAATAACTTTCACAAATTACATCTTTCTTTCTTAGTCATTCAAATCTTTTCACAAAAATTCCTTTCCTATCTATTTCCTACCCATTCCATTGAAATTTTTTGGAAATAAACCATAAAAAAATCAACAAATTTTCATCTTCTTCAAAGTAGTGTTTTTTAAATTTATCATCCTTAACAACATAAGTAAGTAATAAAAAAATTTAGAAGTAAAGTCTTAAATTAAATTCTCTGAAATTTGTGGATTATTTTTTAAATTAAAAATAGTTCCAAACCCTAATTTGGGTAAAGTAAGGTAAGGAGAATTTTATGGAATAATTGGTATTGTGTTATTATATCTAAACTTGTTTGTGCACCCTTAGATTTAGATTTAGTTGATTCTTAAAAATGGCACCAAAAAGGGGTAGAACTGATAAATGAAAAAGGATAAACTTCTATTGAATATGATATGGCCAAGTTTTGTAGTTATAAGGTCAAGTTAAGATTTGACAAAGGTACGAAAATAAACAAAAAATTTATAGTGGAAAGGGGTATAGACTTTGATTTCGGACCAAATGTCCAATTTTAGAGTATTTTTTGATGTGAGAGTAGCTTTATGATGAAGAAGCATCATTAAGGAACCAGATGTTGTTATAGAATAAATTGTTTGAGAAGTTTATGCAAATTTTCTCGATGTCGTCGATAATATGGTTGAAGTATGGGTGAATTAGTCTCCTTTGGGTTATCTAATATTAATTCTCATTATTGTTTGATGAATTTAGGTTAGGGTTAGTATAGGACTACTTAAGCAATATTTATTATGTTGTAGTGATAGAAAGCATAATGGTAGAAGAGGCTAAGAGGAGTTATACTAGTAGGAAGGCAAGAGCTTTTGAAGCTAAGTATTTAGATAAGGTTCCCTACATTTGAAAATATTTCGTTTTTTCAAGACTTATGCCCACTACTCATTATAGCTTTGTGAATAGAGAGTGGAAAATACTACTATATGTAATAACATACAAAATGTCTATAGATATTAGAAATATAATTCATCACATGATTAAATTATTTGCTAACAACCAATGATTGATTTAATTTTTTCCTAGCTCGTTAATACTTTGTGTGCAAAAATGAAGGTGAATTATTCAAAAGCTAAAGTTTTGCTTCATCCTGGTGAATTATTAAATATGACATAATACAAAGAACTCATCTTAGTTACTAATATTTTCCAAAGGGATAAAAGGGACATTTATTCCTAAAAAATGACAATAAAGGATGAAATTAATCATTTAGGTAAAATAATGACCTACATGGAAAAGTTTAACCAAGCCTATGATATACCACACTGCTTTTGCAAATCAATAGCATCATGATCAGGTGAATTATAATAAATTATTTTATAAAATTCATCGGTTACAACTTAACCATCTTGAGGTTTATACTAGCCATTGAACAGAACCCAAGGATCAAGATTATGATTTCATCTTTACACCATTTGAAGAATCACAATCTCAACATAAAGAGATTGAACTCTAAAATGCTTCGAGTTTTTATGACTTTTTATTTTCATTTTTATTTTGTTGTAAGTTTATTTTGTGAACTTTATTTTATTTTTTTTAGTTTTAATTGTTTGTTTCACGTTATTTTCCATTTCATGTTATTTATTTAATTGAGTTTGTTTATTGTTATGTGAACAATGTTTATTATATTTAGAGCTGTTGAATTTTATTATTGTTTGTTGAGATATGTAAGAATATACAACATTCTGTCTGAGCAGATTAAACTATTGAAATTATAGATGCACTTGTATTTTCACATCAATACTTGATCACGAATAGGAAATAGGTAAATTTTCTCTTTTTTCTTATTTATCTTTAATTTACATTTGTTACATAGAGGGTAATATAAATTCTAGGTTAGGGGTAAAAAATGTTACATTACTTTGATTTCAATAATTTTTAAATTTTTTTATTAATCATATGTTTACATTTTTACTTATTTGTTTTTATTAGTTTAGAAAAGCTATCTAAATATTAAAATTTTCTTGCAAAATTATAGATGTTTTATTTCTATCAACGTTGTAACTATTTTATTTCATAGTAGATTTGTTTGCTATCGAATAGTTTCCATAAGCAACCTAAGGATGTTATATATAGATAGGGTTTTTAAGTCAGTTTACGTTGTTATATCTGGTGTAATGCATGTTTGAATGTATGACTAGTATAATCAGAGTTTAAATGGTGTATGTTCCTATATACTGGAGTTTAAACTCTGATTATAAAGCTTTAGATATTTATCATTTTCTTTTCATTTACCGAATTCTATATCTACTACCTTATTATACTGCCTATATTTGTTTATATGTACTATAGTTTTGTTTATCTATCATATGTTTTCCTCCTTGTGATTTGCATGTTTGAGTTAAGTCCTTATTATTATCTTCTTAGTCTAATTGTGTATCGGGTCTTACACTCTTTCAATATTGTTATGCATGATCGGTATGTATGCTAGTATAATATGAGTTTTTATCATATATGTTCTAACATATTATAAGTATACTCTTACTAGAAAACGTATTTGTTACATTTTGTTGCATGCTTTCTTTCTTTTCTATATGGGATGCCTATAACTTTATAATCATTGCTTATGCTATAATAAATTAACTTTCCTGCTCCCTAGTTAATTTATCTTACTTATGTCTATTATATGCATGTAAGTTTGACATGAGTCTCTAAGGAATCTGTATATCCTTATCCTGAATATGTCTCAGGTGTCAGACTCTTTATTTTGTTTGCTATGTTTAGGTTGATCGCATGCTATGGGAGTACAATTATCATTTATCGAATATGTCCCCACATATGAAGTGTTTAAGTGATCGGAAATCTTTTGTTTTCTAGTATGCATTCTTGTCTCACATGTTGTTAATTATTTTCCAAGCATATGGTATTACTAGTCTAGATAGAAGTCTGTGAGGCATACTATTACTAGTGTGTTTATTACAAATTGTTGTTTTTGTATATGCTGAGTGTTTTAGTTGCATGTTGAATTAAGTATGTTGTTTTTTACTTTCGCTACGTAAGTTGCTTAATCCACGTTTGTGATGCCAACTTGGCCGAATTGATATAGAGCTTGCAAAAAGATTCCATGGGTTGGCATCTTCACCCCTCATCTAGGTCCTGGTTACCTATTTGAGTCTAAAGAACAATTGACCTTCGTGTAATTGTTCCTACATATGGGAATATTCATGTATCATTACTAAATCCCTCACCAGACTTAAACACGTTCACTAAGGTAACCTAGGGGTTTAAAGGCTTGTCTTCATATGCTAAACACTACCATGTTAATTTATTGAAATGATTTAGGATAATTTAATTTATTTAGCTTTTTGATTTTCTTGCTAGAGACTAACAAGAAGCTGGTTAGGGATTGTGATGAATACTTGGAAAGCACTAAAAATTACGTGATTTTATACACTTTAAATGATAAAATAGATTTGTAATTACATATTTTCATCATTATTTTAGTAAATAATAAGAAGAATAAAAAGGATAACATAGGTAAAGCCTTACATATGAACCAAATATATTGAGAAAATAAATGAGAAAAATTCAAAAAAATGGAAAAAAATTTGGACAAATTGTCAAAAGCCCGAAATCCTAAGTGCAACCACCCATCTGTGCCAAATCCCACATGCAGTAGCCATTGGCGCCGAATCTCGTGCACACCAGCGCACACGTACGCCAACACATGCCCAGCACACGCCTATACGTGGTCGGCACATGCCCGCACGCAGTCGACACATGCGTAGCCAGTGCATACAGCCAACACACGCCTACGTCGTGTCTTTTGAGCGTCTGCCCGATCCTAACGCTTGTCTGTTGCGCCAGACGCTTGTATGCCAAAATGTTCGCACCCATACGTGTGCCAACCTATCCAAACACATCCAAATATAAATTTTGAAATATTTCCCCCCATTTTCCACCTTTTTCTCACATATAAAAAGACCATATTCCCCTATTGTAAAACACAATTTTCTCAACTCTTTCTCTCTCTAAAAAGTTTTCTTTTTTTTAGTTTTTAGTTTTAGAGTTCTTCTCTTTTTGGGAAAAACTAGCTATGTTTTTATAGATTTTTGGTTTTTGATTCAATAAATGAAAATGAAATCCGTTTGGAGGTTTTCTAACAACAAAATTAGCATCAAATTACTGTAAGGATTTTTTTAAAAACCAATCCTAAAATTTTAAATATTACTAAACCACGTAAAAAAATAAAATCAAACACAATAAAAATAAAAATGTGAAAAAAAAATTAAAATTTTTAAGAAGTTTTTTTTCTTAAATTAAGCATGGTAACTTTTCAACGACCCTCTAATCCATATTTTTCTTCTTTTTGCAACATTTTTAGACTTGTATAAACCCTATTTCTCTCATTTCATATCCCTCTCATCTCTTTTTTAGTTTTCTCTTAGTTTTCTTATTTTTTCTTATTTTTCTTTAAGTTCTTCTCTCAAATTAAGAGTTGAACAAGTTTAATTTATATATTAATTCTTTCAATTCAATAAAAAATATTGGTAAATCTGCTTAGAGATATTCTAGATATAGAAACAGTACTAAAATTTAGTACTTGAAAGGATTTGCTTGATGTATGTATTTTAAATGTAACCTTCTATTTTTAGATTAATTTTATTCTATTTTCAATATTTTGATCGTTTATTAGTTATAAGCATGTCTGGTTGAAAATACTTTGGATAGTAGTAATATTGTTATGTTTGTGAAATATTGATTTAGGAAAAATATTTTTATGAAATAAATTAATCTTTATTTCTTCAATCAAGAATTTTACAAAGTTTGTGACAGAAAAATATAGTGATGACATATTTTTCATAATAAATGTAAAATATGAAAATTAGATTAAGGATTTAATTATCTTGATTTGATTTAGAGTCAATGTTAGATTTTAGATTTGATTATTTAGATTTGAGTTATACTTTATTTTAAAGATTTTTATAAGAAGTATTATTTGAAAATATATTAATGATATATTTTTTGTAGTAAATTTTAAAATCTGAAAGTTAGTTCTGAGATATCTTAATCATAAATCCAAGGTTTTGACACCATGAATGAGTGTCTAAATTATGTGTTCCACCTTAAGTAATGATACATGGTTTGTTATTTTCTTATAAATAAATAATGATTTAATAATTAATCAATTGGTAGGCCCTGTCTAAGGATATTGATTGATTTTTTATTAACAAAGAATTTGGGTACCATCTGCGGAAATTTTCATATAAAAAAATAAAAATAAATTATATTAATATATATTTTTAATAACCTAATTAATATTCAGCAAACATGATTAACTAACTAATCTATCTCATAAATTCTACATTGAGTGTTAAATGTTATTTGCTTGATGTTTGTTGAATCTATCGTTAAATTTATGTTATTAGTTTAGATATTTTCAAACCAAAATTTTGTAACAGAATTTTTAGGTTTATTTTTCATTTTTTAAAATTTTGTTGAATTATTTAAAAATCAAGTGATTTCTCTTTAGATCAATTATGAAAGTATACTTATCATTTCTTATAAAGTGAGTCATGCATTTGCAAACTATTTTAAAATGTACAAAATTTGTGTCTCAAGTTTTTGTGCATCAACATGAGTCATGGCTCCATCTTTTCCATGTTACGACATGAGATATGTTGAGCTACACCAAATTTCATCCCAAATAGGTCATACTATGGTGCCCTTATATGAGGTCATAGCACACTATACTCTGTGTGACCAGTAAATTTCTACCGAATAGTGTGTGTTGCGACACATTATAATCCTCACTGGGCATGCTTCAGTTTTCTTCCATTGTGCCTTGTACACCTTTTCAAATAATATGTGATTTATATAATGCTTATATGCCTTATTCTTTTAAGTTCTTAGGGTGCAAATTTAGTGCTTTAGGTGTTGTTCTTCATTTATTGATAAATTAATATATTTGAAGCTAAAAATACCTTAAATATAATAGAAAATACTCGTGATTCTGAACACATAGATTTATATAAATATTCACAAAAAGATGTCGTAATCAAACATATTTGTTACACTTAAGCTCAATAAAATCATAAAATATTAGTACTCTTCAAGCACTCATGAAAAGGCAAAAATGTAATGTAGAAAATAAAATAATGTAGATAATAAAGATCAATACATGATATTTTTAGGTGAAAACAACCTAGGTCACACCAATAACATAAGAGGAAAAAACCATAGGTCTACCGGACCATGTAACTATCCACTATGAAAAATAAGTATCGAGTTACAAGGCTAGGACTCAAACCAATCACCTAGGTGATAACCTAAGTAGCCTACTTACAAATCTTTGCTTTCATAGTATTCTTTACAAGAAAGGCTTTGGGATATGGACCAACATTTTGACAAACTTGAGTCTAACAAGTTAATCGAACTTGCAACATTGAAATCTGAAAAGTTAACACACAAACACAAGTACAAGTGTGTGTCTTAGAGTTGATTTAATAATGAATAATCCTAATTAGTTGATCAAAATAATATATCAGACAAAACCAAAACAACTAGCAACTCGAGAACAATCAGTTAAAAGCATAATAACACAATTATTATTATAGGCTTATTAATCTATCAAACACAACCTCCAAATATTTGATAAATTAACTTAATGGAAAAGCCTACTTGAAACTTTTTAGCAAAACAAGAGAGAAAATAAAAGATGAAGAGAATAAGTATAATTAAGCTCTTGTGTGCTTGGTTTCAATTGTGTGCTTAGGTTTATATTTATAGAATATTTGAAAGTACTTTAAGTCAAAGTAATATTACCATCTTGTCCATAAAACTAATTAAATGAATTTTAAAGAATAAGGACAATATAGTAAAAATCCAATCCAATTCGTGTTAGAAATAGGTTTTAAAATCAAAGTCTCGGTTGCTCGACTGATCAAATGTTCTCTTGATTGATCAAGTGTATCAATTAATTAATTCTCAAGAAATGGATTGATTTAGTCATTAATCTCGATCGATCTAATGCTCGTTTGATCGAGTATTAATTCCTCGATTGATTTATGCATATAAATAATTAATTCAATAGGTAATATTTCTTGATCTATCTTGTCACTACTTGATGGATCGAGTAGCCTATTTTCAAATTGCTCCTATGTGTCTAATATGCAATGTAATGTGCGCAAGAACAGAGATATACCTAAGATGTGATCATTGAGGCTTGATAGTTTCTTTGGCTTGAAAATATTCTTCTAAGATTCACCTAGAAACTAAAATTATAATCATATGTCTTGTTTATGAATACTTCCAACAATCACATAAACCTCACAATCTCCCTCTTTAGCATATTTGTGTGACAAAACTTCTCTTTCACTACATAACACTCATAGAAAAATTAAATTTTTACATAGTGAAATTTTTCTATGATCCGGTGGAACTATCTTTGTTGAAATCTCAAAGACTGGTGTTTACACTGAAAAACAAAAACACGAACAAGTAAACAACTTGTCTCAAATGACTCATTGTTCATAATAGTTCAGTATATCTAATAGTAGAAAAGGGAAGAATGATCAAAAGAGGATTAAAAAAATGATAGAAATTAAAAACAATTCCCCCTATGTTAAATATATAAAAAATTCAAAAATAAAAATCTCCCCCTAAATTAACTATCCTCTTTTATGATGTTTCAATTTAAGTTCAAAATTTTTGACCCCAATTTTTCCCTCTTTTTGTCATACGAATAAACACACATATCAAAGATAAAAATAGATAGATGAATCAAACATGAAGTGTATTGAATTATATAATTGTTTACATTACACACCATTTCATTTACACTATAAAAAATTAAAAAAAAATAAATAACAAACTAAATTTACTTCCAAGATCACTAGTGAATTAGGAAAAATATCAACATATTATAAAATAAATCAATGTCATGGAGGAAGAAACTCATAATGTAAATGGATGTCCTTAATCATGGAAAATATTTTTGCTTGAGATTCATTAATGCTTATCAATCTTTGATGCATTTCATGCACTTTTTGTTTCAACTTTCCCATTCTCATTCTCACCTTATTTTCAAATAGTTCCTAATGAGATAGTTCAGGATCGAGTATATTTTCCATATTTTGGTCCCTAAAGAAGTCATCTGTAGCTCCTCCACCACTTATACCAACTCTAGTGACTCCTCCTCCACTGATATCAACATCAGTTGCCCTCTATCTCTTTGAAGTATGAGCATATGATCTTGAAATGGTTGACTTTGCATTGTAACTCATCAAGCGGATAGTGTTAGAATCCATCGTTTGTTGTACATCCATAGTCAAAATTTGTTGAGTGATAAAGTGGCCATATGGAAGTCCAATCCTTGGATTGAGAATCTGATATTGGTTTATAACCTTTATCTTGGATTATTGATCCTACATCAAATGCAATCCCTTTTCCAATGTAGCCTAAAATACTTGCATAGAGGTGATCAATCTCAACAGAGTACTGTGAAGGTAGTAGGTTAGCACAAAAATTTTGTCTAACACCCGATAAAAGTGTATGAACTCACCTAGTAAAAATAGTTGCTTTGCACTAAACCTGACATTTGATGAACTAGAAATTTTTTTAACAGATCTTTAATGGAAATATTAAATTTGTCTATCTTAAAACCAAGGTCCATAGTATTTTCATGGCTAAAAAATTATTATTCATCTAAGTTGAGATATCAACGGTTCTATTTTTGACAAAAAATTTGTAACTCTTTGGCCCTGGGTTATAGATTTTGGAATCTATATTGGCATGTAATTCATGTACTAGGGATGGGAAGCATAATTTAATAGGAGTAAACATGGACAATCATCTTAGAGCCCTAATGGCTTAGGTTATACCAATCTCATAGAATTCTATACATGTAATCCCGCGTTCATATAAAATAGAGCATCTAGAAAAATAACTGGGTTTACCTCAATTCTAATTCATCATCCCACCATTGGGATGAAAAAGGAGCGGGAGCACTTGGAGTTAGTTCGAGTCGTCTCATAACTATTGCAAAATACCAAGAACAAATAAAAAATTACCAAAACACCCATCTTATTGTAAATTGACCAAATGACCAAATTTTTCCCAAAAATTATAGAAAGAAGATCAAGGAATAAGTGTTGGGAAGAAATTACCAAAAAATATCAAAATGGGTGTTTGTTTGGTGGCAAAGTGGGGAAAAGTGAGGAATTCAGATATTTTTTATTTGTGCACAAATATGATTTTTTTTGTAACGAGTGATGGTAGGGAAGAGTTTAGCAATCAGTTCTAAGTGAATTAGGGATAAAAACAAGTGATTTTGGTGCAATTTTGAGTAAAAATTAAAAATTGACCGATTAGGGGATAGGGTTTGTGTGGGAGAGTAGAGAGGAAAAAAGAAGTGTATATAAACTAAACACGCTCGATCAATCAATAATATTGCTGATCAATCGACATTCATAGCTTGATTAATCTAGTTCATCATTGATTGATCAAATATAAAAAACCTAGAAAATTTTAAACACTCCCTTAAGTCCTATACTACAGAATTGTTTTAAATAAACACTTATAATTAAGAAGACAAGCATAAAAATACCTTTTTCTTTCTTTTATATATATATATCAAGGTAGTATATTTTTTTATACATGAAACCCACTCAAATAATCAATTTGAATTATTTATTGTTCTTGATTATTCCAAAAAAGCATATAAACATTTTTCAATACACATGATGATATATCAACAATGGCTCAAAATATGAAAAAAAATATTAGACCTGTAATGGTGTGTCAATTTTTTCTTTCATGATTAGTTATGAAGGATTCAAAGAAGAAAGCATCACCAATCAAGAAAGAATTACATAACCATTTGTGACTCTTTCTTTTGTGCATATAAATGCTTTTGTACTTTCCTTATCTATTTTATTATTTTTTAAGGAAATATACGAGAGCTAAAAACTTAGTATGATGACTTTCACATTAGTTGTGAGGTAGCCCTATTTACTCACTACAGTCGGTTCACACATCACAGTAGATAACCATCTCAAAACTAGGTGTCGCTCTATTGCAGAATTTTATAAAATGAAAGAGGAAACTCAAACACAATTCTTGCAATTAAGGTTATCTAAGGCCCTAAATACTCACATAATCAATCATAAATTTTATCCATGGCATGCAATTGTGTCTGGTGAGTTCTTGTCAATATCTATCACCAGATGTATGAAATTATAAATGCACTAAATAGGATACATAATTACACAATGAATAATCAATCAAGTTATAAAAAACTGTTGTGATTCTAAATGATATTTTTAGTTTATTTTAATGTTAAAATAATTCTACTTTCTTGAGTGATTTTTTTTTAATAAAACAAAATTTAAGAACTAAATAAACAAACTAAGACAAAAAATCAAATTAAAAACAAGTGGTCAGACTATCTCAATTAAGCATAGAATAATAATTCCTAGGTGAAAGAGAATGACGGTTAGTTGATCACAAAAAGATAATCTTTCCTAACCCAAATTTTCTTCAATTTTGGTTTCATTATATTTTTGGGCTCGGATTCAATTGACTTAGATACTTTTTTGGATTTATCCTTATTTTGACTTTTGCTTTTTTTCCCATCATTGGTGGAGATTTAGCATTCATGCATGGATGATTAAAATTAATTCTAGAATATCATGCATGAAAAGTATTGTTAAAATAAGGATATGTCACAAGAAATCAATAATGTGGTCTAATATGACATTTCTTACCACAATGATGACAAATAGGCATAAAATTAATAAAATTTTCAATCATATGTATAATTGTTCTTTGTGCATAATGAATAAAATTAGGAGTAGGGTTAGGAGAACTTCTCACAATAGTCTTTGATGTTAAAGTTGTATTTGAATCTTATGAGAAAGAAATGTTGGAGAGTTTTACAAACTTAGTTGTTTCTGAAGTTGATGGCATAGAATCCTCATCTACATAGCCTAGTCATCTCTTGTTTCCAAAAGATTTTCCATAGTTAAGAATTTTGTTCAACCTTTCAACTCCAATTGTTAATCTCTCCACAACTTCCTTTGATTGTTCAAGTTCCTACATGAAATTTTGTTTTTCCTATTCTAAACTTGCAAGACTTGAGTTCAAAATATTAGAACGTTTAGATAGATTAAGATTATCTTTTTCCAATATAGATGAATTTATTTAATAAGATTTCAATTTTTTATTGAGTTTAGTTACTTCTATAAACAACTTATATTTGTCCCTTTTGCATATTATGAACTCTCTAAACACTTTATCAATAATAGTGACAATAAATTATTTAAGCAAGAATTTAGAGTCATTTTCCCCATTTCTTGAATCAATATCAGACTTACTAGAGTGTCCACCAGTTTTTGCAACAAATGCTAGGAAATTGGTGTCTCTATTTTTTGGTTTAACTAGATTTGTGTTATCACTTTCAAAGTCAATAAGTGTGGTATTAAAGGCTCTTCCAGTTTTTTTCTTCTTATTTTCACAGTCAGTTGTAAAGTGACCAAAACCTATACATTCAAAACATTAAGGTCCATTGGGTTTAGGTTTCTTACCATCAGAAATCACAAATTTGAAGTCTCTTAGATTTTGATACTTATGATGACTTGTTTGACCTTTATTTTGAGGATTCTTTATATTGAAGATTTTGTTCAATCTTTTGGTAAAAAGTGCTAGTTTTGCATCTTTGTTGTCACCTTCTTCAATCATAGCAGTTTTGAAAGCAACACCTTTATTCTTTGTGAGAGCACAAAAACCTATCTTAAAAGTTTGAAATGGTCCAACAAGTTCTTCTATTTTGATACTATCAACGTCCTTGTTTTCATCAATAGTAGTGACCTTTGGATGGAAGCAATCTGGTAATGAGTAGATAATCTTTTGAACTATCCTAAAATCATTAATTTTCTCTCCAAGATTGGCAAAGGTGTTAGTAATGTCACATAATCTAGCATAGAATTTAGAAAAAGTCTCATATCTTCTCATCATAATATTCTCAAATTGAGTACTAAGTATGCACAATTTTGTTCGTTTAAATTGTGAGGTACTCTTATGGGAAGCCTTCAAAATATCCTAAGCATGCTTAGTAGTTTCAACATGAGAAATACGACAAAACTCATCAGTAGACACAACACTAAAAATAGCATTAATACCTTTTTGCTTTTAGTTCCTACCAATTTTATCTTCAATGATCCAATCTTTCCTAGGTTTAGGTGTAACAATATTATCTTTGGTAATTGTAGTTAGTTCCTAACCATAAAACGAAAAGTTCTAGATGTTTTCATCTATAGACCATAGAAAGGCTCTCATACGAGCCTCTTAATACAGGTAATTTGACCCATCAAAGTAAGATACACTGGTTGTAGATGAACCCTATCTCAAGTGATCCATAACAAGGTCCTAAGCAAACCAAGTGTACGTTGTGATGGATCTGATACCAAATGAGAGTCTTTTTATTTAGTTATAGATCTAATTAGTAAAATGTCATCGAAAGTATGACAAATTAAAATTTCCTAAGTGATAAAGCATGCAATTACGTGTAAATAAAGTAATGTTGAAAATAAAGACCAATACATGAGATTTTTATGTGGAAACAATCTAGGCCACACCAATGACCTAAAAGGAATATCATCGGTCCACCAAGCCACCTAACTATCCATTATAAAAAAATAAGTATCCCGTTAAAAGGCTAGCACTCAAACTACCCACCCAGGTAATGCCCTTAAGTAACCTACTTACAAGCCGTTACTTTCTTTATAGTCTCTATAGGAAAGGCATTCATATATGGATTAGCATTCTAACAAACTTGAGTGCCATGTGTTAATCAAACCCGCACTACTGTCACTTAAAAATTTAGCATATAAACACAAATGCAAGTGTGTGTCCTAGAGTAAATTCAACAATGATTTACCCTAACTTGTTGATCTAAACAATATATCAGATAAAACAAAAATAACTAGCAACTCTACAATAATTAGTTAAAAGCACAATAATACAATTATTATTGTAGGCTTTTTAACCCATCAAACGCAACCACAAATGTTTGATAAATTAACTTAATGAAATATCCTACTTGAAAGCTTTTAGAAAAATAAGAAAAAGAATAAAAGATGAAGAGAATAAGCACAATTAAGCTATTATGTGGTTAATTTCAATTGTGTGCTTAGGTTTATATTTATAGAATATCTTGAAGCACATTAAGTCAAAATAATATTATCATCTTGTCCATAAAATTAGTTAAATGAGTTTTAAAGAAAAAGGAAAATACAGTAAAAATTCAATTTAATTTGTATTAGAAATAAGTTTTAAAATCAAAGCCTCAATCCCTCGATCAATCAAGTACATAGTTTGATCGATTGAATGTCCTCTCGATTGATCTAGTGTATCAATTAATTAATTCTCAAAAACATTGATTTATCTAGTCATTAATCTTGATCGATATAGTACTCAAACGATTGAGTATTAATTCATCGATCAATATAGTCATATAAATAATTAATTCAATAAGTAATATAGCTCGATCGATTTAGTTACTACTCGATCGATCAAGTAGCCTATTTTCAAATTGTTCTTGTAACTAATATGTAATCTAACATGCACAAGAATATAGATATATTTGAGATTTAATCGTTAAGGTTTGATAGTTTCTTTGACTTGAACTTGTAGAGAATCTGAATAAAGTGTGACACTTTGGATGAAATTTGGCTCTCCAAAAGGAAAAAGAGGAATTAATATAAAATTGGAGACTTCCAAAGCACAACTAGGAACACAAGGTTTCACCAAAAAGGAGGAGTTAGCTATAAGGAGACGTTCTTGCTAGTAACAATGCTAAAATGCATTTGGATATTCTTGTATATTATTACAGCTCTCAATTATGAGATTTTTCAAAAGGGAATCAAGACATCCTTTCTGAAATGCTATCTTGAATAGACCATTTACACGGTCTAACAAGAAGGGTTCATGGTAAAATATTAAGAGCAAAAAGTTTACAAACTTAAGCAATTCCTCTATGGATTTAAGCAAAGCTCTAGATCATGGAATAAGCTATTTCATGAAACCATAAAAAACTATGGCTTTAATAAAAATGTTGATGAGTCTTGCGTTTACAAATTCATCAAAGATGAAAATTTGAATTATTAGTGCTTCATATGGATTTCCTCCTACTTATTGGAAAATAACTTAGGGCAACTATCATAGTTAACGCAGTGGCTAGCTAAGTAGTTCATAATGTAGGACTTTGGAGGTCCAAGTGATACTTTGGGCATCCAGATAATTCATGATATTAAGAACATGCTTTCATGCATTGTAAATAGACAAGGTGTTGTCATGCTTTTCCATACAAAATTCTAATAAAGGAAATCTATCTACGTGACATGGAATTACCCTTTTCAAGGATTAGTGTCCTAGGACATATAAGGAGGAAGAGGAAATGAGATAGGTGCCATATTCATTAGTAGTTAGTAGTCTGATGTACTCCATGTTGTTTACTAGGTATGGCATTTGTTTTGTCGTCTGTATAGTCAGTCAACATCAATCAAGTTCAAGATTTGATCACTAGACTACGATCTAATGCGTACTCTAGTATCTTCAGAAAATGAAGAATTATATCCTAGTATATTCTGGTGATGATTTGATTCCCCTAGGATGCACAAACTATAACTTTCAAACAAATAAGGATTCTCAAAAATCTACATCTTGGCTAGTGTACACTTTTGTTGGTGGAGCCATATATGGAGAAGTATAAAGAAATATTGCATACATGAAACCGAATATGTGGCTGCTTATGAAGCAGTAAATGAAGGAGTTTTACCCTACAAGATCTTGAATGATTTGAAAGTTGTTCCATACATGGAATAAATAACCTAAAAGCCATAAGAAGTGAAAAAATATAAAACGCAAGTATCATAAATTTAGAAGATCATGCATCGAGGAGATGTCGTACTCACATAGATAGCCTTGGAGAAAATTTTCTTGTGCCCATGTTTTGTAATAATTTAGCTTTTAATTTGACATTGCTTTTGCTCTTTTAAAGATACTTGTTTAAGGGTTAACCCCACTTGTAGTTTTTAGATGTTTTAGTTTTATCTTGAATTTTTTTCAAACTTCTTAAATATTTCATCCTTTCCAACAATTTATCTATTTGACCAATTTTTGGGGTGTCATTACTTCTATATTTTTAAAAATTATTTTTCCATGTGGCACCCAAGGGTAGGGGATAGTAGGGGGCTAGACTACGATAGTCCAAAATTTTGTGAAAAATATTACTAATGTGTATATATATTTTATGACACTTGAACTTTAAATCCTTCACTTATTGTACATAATCAATGATAACTATTTTGACAAGTATTTTTAGAATGATTAGTGATAATTGTTTATCTACTCATTCTACATGTAGGTAGTGGATTACTAATTAATGTTTGCAAATAATTTTTTTTCAATTGTTCTCTTGCCATTTAAGTGCAATATGTACATTTCTATAATCATTCTATTTTCCTTAGGTATCTCAATATATATATATATATATTGTGTGTTTTTTTAAAGAAAAAATATTGTAGATGTTGTAGAAAGGAAATTTAGTTGTATATGGCTATACAATAGGGCATTGTACGTGTAGACACTAATTTAGAAAAACATAGATGCAATTGCTAAGTTTGAGTCATCCCAAATCTTGCATTATAATATTGTTTATAAGTGTGTTAACTCTTTGTTTCTTTTGAGGCGTACAACATTAAATATAGCGATCAAAATTTTGCATTTTTTCTTAAAAGGTAAATATATTTTGTTATAAAAATATCATTAAATTTTAATAGGTTATAAAATTAAGATCAAACTTGAATAATTATTATTTAATACTACTAGTGTTAAATTTATCAAAAATTAAGATTTTTTTTGCATAAATACCCCTTGATAAATTAAAAACTTTTGAAATTAAATAATAACTACCAAAATCGGTCTAATTTACTACAATTTAATATTTAATAATAATTTTATAACATAAATAAAATCTATTTACCTAATGAAAATGATATCACAACTTATTATTTTAAAAAATATTATATTTATACAAATATTTATAATTTAATTTTGGATAAACAGATTCTAAAATGTCCTAACTTTAATCTATTTTATATAAATATATTTTAATTTTTTTCTCAAGATAAAAGTATCGAGATTTGTTTTTTTTTTACGTATAAATATCATTTTGTATTTAAATTAAAACACATTAATTTATTAATTATTACATTAATTTATTAATAATTATTAATTGATGTATTAAAATTTAATTATAAAATTACATCTATGTATAAATAAAATAAAAATTTGATAATTTATGATAGAAAATTTGAGTAAGAAGGTATTTGCCTTTTTATTTTTAACCAAAGTAAAAAGGTATTTGCCTTTTTATTTTTAACCAAATTAAAAAAGAATTGCCGGGATCAGCACAAACTACCCCCATAAGTGTTGCGTGCAAATTGTGTCCAATCATCTAGAGGAAATGGTAAGATATGATCGTAAATGTAGCATGTTAGGAAGTGAACAAAATAAGTGTAAACATAGCTTGATTTTGACATATGTCCATACATAATACAGAGGCGACAAGTGTATGGTTATTTCCTAGCAACATGGACTAAATATTTATGGATATCACTCCTTTAAATCATCTATGGAAAGGGTAAATATGGTGGAAACACTTGTCGAATTATATCATGATATAATTCAAGTTTATTTTTATTTCGCAAAATGTAACGTTTAGTTTTCATTTAACTGTTTAATTTTTGAATAGCGTAAAAGTTTTACCACACCGTAGATTTCTCACATATGTTAAACAAACGTTGGAATAATTCAATTTAAAGAAAGATAGGGTAGAAGTTAGAGAATAAAAATGAATTAATTTTATTTGATATTAGGTTTACTTATATCGATTAAATAAATAATAAATTTTACTTCTTATATAAAAAATGTTTATAATAATAAATATATAAACTAATTTAAAGTTGTTTGTAACATCAATATCAAAATACCCACATCACTTAAGATAAGGTAAAAGGATTGTCTGTTTTCAAATATAGGATTTCATGTCTTATTTTATGATGAACTTATGCATGTGTTAAAAGTTTTACCTACACTTGTTCTAAAAAGAGCATTAAAATTTTGCTCAAATCATTTTCCTTCTCATTTGTGAAAACGTTAAATCTCTGTACAAACTGAATCATTTTCCCATCTATTAATTATTAGTGTGATAGAACTTGGCAAGTGCAGATTAGAGCGTACAATCTTAAAAAGACCTTAAAATATGTATTCTCTTAGTTGAGCCCATTATAATTTGGAGATCAATATAAGGTTTTTTTGCAAAGTGTCAAATCGTGAAGCAACAAGCATTTATGTCTACGCTGATTGTCAACGTTAGGCACAGGCTCACATTAACACGTACCTATGTTGTGTGGCCAAAAACCAACCAAAGATTGAATGCGGTGCAATCTTGAACTTAGAAGGGGTGAAAGGTGTGAAAAGCCGATTCGACCTTGAAATAATTACCCCGTTTTCTTCTGTTTCAATTAGAAGACTAGGTGTGGCTCATGTGGGACACGTTAACGTGTTATGGATCGATATATCAATCACACTTAAAATAATTAACAAAAAGCATATCCTTGATACGATACATAACAGACCCCATGTGTTTACATGTTATGGGAAGATAAAAGGGACTTTTTAATATGCTTAAAATACATCAGTCGTATCGACACACAAACACCAAAGTTACATAAATGTATCATTAAATCTGTTAAAAAAAAGTTGATTAATAGTAAGCTATCAATTGACACACTTCTAGTGGCTAGATTATTTTCTCAAACTACACTTAGATTTGATGCTATAACATCAACCCATACTATGCACATACGTGAGGAAATACATCCAAATCTACCACACAAAATGTGTGTAAAGCATTATAAGAAGAAATACCAAGCAATTTATTACATGTAAGAAACATGCAATAAAGCACTACAAAGCAAAAATGTTGATAAACACATAAAATGACTTGTGAAACAAAAGAATGCACACAAGATATCATACTATCTATCTTGTTTATACATAGTACATACAAAATGATGTCACGAAGAACAAAACATATATAAGCATAATAACAAATCATAAGCATGACAACCACATATACCAAGGATGTAAAATGATCACAATACTCCCCCTGACATCATAAATTTGATGCACATCATTTTTACTAAATGTATGCATGTTAGGCAATAACAAATGTTATACCTCCTACAGTCTGACAACTCCTTCTATACACATACATCCACACACAACATAAAACATACACTAAAGAAACAAGGAAGCATACTAAACATCTTAAGAGTAACACAACTCATATCCATAGAAAAAAGATACATGCTAGTAAGAGGGAAGAGTTGTCTATCCCATGAAAAGGACGAAAGTAGATAAACAAATGAGATTGCAGAGATAGCCTCAAAGGAGATTATAGGCCCAAAAGAAAATGTGTTTTAGAAGAGATCAACAAAAAAAACCATATCGTGTTGCCTTCACAGAGACCATTGGTAACAAACTGCACATTGTTTTCTAAAAAGATGTTATTGGTAACACTTACATCATTGCTAGTCAGAAGTACGAAAACCCTTACTAACTACTGCGCAAAATAAGTAATACCTTCAAGAAAAGAGAATAAACAAGGGATGCTACTAAAACATCTAGGTATGTGAGGAAAACTCAACTTCCAACAAAGAAACAATAGACATGCTTAAATAGGATAAACAATCCAAAACAATAGGAACAAGCACCAAGTATAGAAAAGAGAAGACATCAGTCATGTACTCAAGCTTGAAAGACTGATGAACATTATTTTGATATATAATTTGTTATGATTTTAAGCATTAATTTTATGTTTTATTTTAATATTATGTTGTTTTGGAGGGTATTTTTGGAAAGCGAAGAATAATGAATGCTACTAAAATATCTAAGCATATGAGGAAGACTCAAGTTCCAACACAAAAAAGAAGAGACATGATTAGACAAGGTAAACAGCCTAAAACAATAGGAATAAGCACCTAGTATAGAGAAAAGAGATGACATACTCATGTTCTCAAGCTTGAAAGACTAATAACCATTATTTTGACATATAATTTGCAATGCTTTAAGCATTAATTTTATGTTTTATTTTACTATTATTATTTTTTTGTGGGTATTTTTATGTTTTATAGGTTAATGTCTTTTGAAAGAATCTTGAACAAACACAAGCAAAAAGAGTGAAAATAGAGCGAGAAATGACAACTTAAACAAGTCAAAACAAACTATGATATCAAAAATTAGAAAACCAATGTGTGCTATAGTCTAGATACATGCATGTTGTTACGAAGTGTTATTGGGTGGCATCTGCGATGCATGCCACGATGAGGTACTCTCGGGTTACAATCAAGGATCTGATTTTTGTATTGCGTCATGGTGTAGATAAAAGCATGTCGTAGCCTAAGTGTTAAAATTGGCTAGAAACCCTAATATGTGTACGAAACGTGTTTTACTAGAAAAATAACCTATAAATATACTATAAACCCCTTTTAAATATAAGCATCCATTTATAGCTAAAATGCATATCAACTAAGCATAAGGTGTTTCCTTTACACACTTTGAAAAAAATTCGTAACTCGATATACAATAAGGTAAGGAGATATAAACTCTTAAAAGACTCCTCCCCTCAAGCTTAGAGAAATAATTATTACAGCAGACTAAACAAGTTCAGGTAATAATATTTTCAAACAGAAGGTATAATCATAAGTAGAACATAAGTAAGTAAAGCATGAAAAATATTAATAAACTATTTTTTCAATCAGAGTCAGAATCCTATATGTGTTACCATACAATATCAAGACTCAGATTACACTCACGGATCATACAAAGGCAATCAAGTAACAAGGTATGCCCACCAACAACTTCTATCTATATGATAACATCCTTGTACTGCTTATAGCAACCATTTGACATTAAACAAATCACTTAGCAATAAAATAATTACAAGTTTGTCAAAAACAAAATAACAAATATCTATATCAGTTAGGACCTCTACTCAAACTACCTATTGCTGCCCTCACCTACTGCCTCCATAACAACTTAGCTCGACTCACGAACCCGACTCTCTTCCAAAGCCAACACCACCTAATGTGGTATGATCAGATATTATAGATTAGTGATGTGTAGAATATTGTACTCTCTTCCAAGTGCATGAATCACATATGAAAATAATAAGTATACTTTCAAGATAGGTCTAAAGAGAAATCATGTGGTTTTTAAATTATTCAACAAATTCTTGAAAATGAAAAATGAAACCTAAGTATTATGTCACAAAGTTTGGGTTTGAAAGTCTAATCTAATGACATTAAAATAATGATAAATTCAACAAACATTCAGGCATTTCGATTTTTATTATGCTAAGGAGAATTTATGGGAAGTATTAGCTAGTTGATTATGCTTTCCAAATACTAAATAGATTATTAATGATTTGAACTAAGATTATTGATTCTCCCTTTTTGTATGAAAATATTCCAAGGTAAGGATCATTCTCGTTATTAATAATAAATCAATTAAAATTTTAAAGAGGGGCTTATTAATTGGTTTTATTATTAAATTCTATTTCTTTTCTAAGAGATTTAATAAAAAAATTAATTTTTTTCCTTAGGTGGGGCCAAACAATTTGAAATTCATTGAAGGTGTCAAAATTAGGTTCAAGAATTTAACTATCTGATAAATGATTTTTAGATTTTAGAACTACTATGAAAAATATATCATCAATATATCTTTCAATAATAATTCTTATAAAAATATTTGAAATATAGTTTATACTCCAAGTACACATGTGAACCAAGTTAACAATAAAAGAGTAATACTCTAAATCAAATTCAAATAACTAAATATTAAATTAACTTTCATATTTTAAATTTATAACAAAAATTCTGGTATCACTATTTTCTTAAATAAACTTTGTAGAATTATTGAACAAAAAATAAGACTTAATTTTGTAAAAATGTTTTAACTATTAATATTTTAAGCATAACAATGTTACTAATATCCTATTATAATTTCAACGAGATATGCTTAATTTAATAATTGATCAAAAAAATTAAATATAGCATGCAAAAGTAATACATAAAGAATAACTGAAATAAGTATATAAATATATCTCAAGAGAATCTTCTTGAATTATTTATAGAAAATCTCCAAAAGGAATGCCAAAATTTTATTAATTTGGATCTACAATTATTACATAAACTAAATTTGTTCAACTCTCAAATTAGGGAAGAACTTTAAACTAATAAAAGAAAAACTAGAAACTAAAGAGACTAAGAAGAGAGGGATGGAAATAGATGATTATGGATGAGGGCTACAATGGAATAGGAGTCCTATTTATAGGTTCAGGAAATCAACTAAAAGAGGTTGGCATCATGGCACACATTAGTCCACAATCATGGTATGCACATAACTATCACATGCTTTATACTCAGTATAATCATCTTGGGCTATGATAGGCAACTTTTTCACGCTATAACCTATAGAGAATTAGGGACATTTGTACTTAGTACTCTAGGCCTATGCCATGGCATATAATGTTTCTATGCCATGGCATACTTGTTATGCTTGACTTTGTTCCCTTGTTTACTTGTATAATTTTTTAATTGTTTTGAGCATTATAATGGAGTGATTCAAGTATAATTCTTCAAGTATAGATCAATCTCACGCTATGACCTATAGAGAATTAGGGACATTTGTACTTAGTACTCTAGGCTTGCGCCATGGCATATAATGTTTCTATGCCATGGCATACTCGTTATGCTTGACTTTGTTCCCTTGTTTACTTGTATAATTTTTTAATTGTTTTGAGCATTATAATGGAGTGATTCAAGTATAGATCAATCTTATCTTTTTAAGCTAAAATACTTGAAAAATAACAAAATATTTCTGTAATTACGAAAAGATATATTTATGTAAAATAATAGTAAAAGTAAATAAATATAATTTTTTTTAATCATTAAACATACATAAAATCCTGATCTTCTTGCTAGTCTATTAACAAGGAAAGAAAAACTAAAATAAAATTAAAGTATCATAAGTCATTTCCATAGATTGACATGGTAGCATTTAGTTATGAAATAAGCCTTTCAACTCCTAGGTTGCCCTAATGAATGAATTTAAGTCTCGTGAGCGTTTTCACATATGATACCCACAAATATTAATGTAAAAAATTAAAAATAAATAGAAAAAATAAATGAGTGAATAAAATTTTAAAATAAAGTAAAATAAAAATGAAAAAGATAAGGTAAAAATTACAAATTTTATCATGTTTTTAATCTCTTTAAAGATTACAATTAAAAATTATAGCATAAGTTATTTTAATATTTTAAACATTCATGATTTACTATAATAATTAGTTAAAAATCACTTTCATACTTTAATCGAAAGTGTATCAATATTAAATTTATCCAATCTCAATGTAAGGAATCCGAATTTGCTTCGACTCTAACCTCACAAGGCATACTCTCAAATACAACGATCCTATAGGTTCATGCACTCATTCAAATGTATATGTAAATAGAGTTTATGTAAAGAAATGAACTAATAATTTCACTTATATTTAAAGAAGAAAGAACTCAAAGTAGTGTATAATATTGGTCTCATGAAAGAAATCAAATGAAATTATTTATAAAGAAATCATATATGTTTTTCATATATCGATCAAATTCATCAAATAAAATCTCAAGTACTATGCCTTTAAGAGATGAAAAAAATGTAAATGATTTCTTGGAGAATTATTTCCTATATATATTTTTCTTTCTTTTTGTATTTAACCAACTCTCACAACTTTGAAAGATAGTGGGTCATAGTACTTAATTTATATTATTCATTATATCTCTTTTTAGAAGTCATACATGAATGAAGAGATTGACATATACTTCCAATTTATATTTAATCATTCAATTTAAGTAATAAAAAGAATATATGACACTTTAGTAGAGGTAAAAATCCTACATTCAATAAAAAGACCTATAGAGATCATTTAATAATTTAAAATTTATAAGAATAGTGTTTAAAAAAGTAAAAAACATCATCACTCAGAATGAGAAGATAATGGATCAAAATATATTCTCACAAGGTAGTCTATACTATTTGATTCTTAAACACCAACTTTGGGTTCATCATAATTTCTACATTTTTTCATGAAATATTAATTATGACAACTAATTAATTATCACATTACTTCATGAAATGTTTTTAAAATTAATATAACAATGCAAAGACTTAATCATTTTCTTAAATTTAACTGCAAGACACGATAACTTTGTAAGAAAATTTTAAATTATCTTAACTTATCCTAAAATTCTTAAAATAATAAAAATAAATAAATTAAAATCACACAAAAGAAAAAGTAAAAATAATATAATGTAAACGTGAATGCCAACATATAGACATTTAAGCATGAATTTTATAATGTAACTTTTTCGTACCCCTAACTTATAACTTACATAGTCCTCAATGTAACAAATGTAAATTAAAGAATGAGAGAGTAGAAAGGTTACACAATTGCTAATCCTGTTAAAGTGTTAATATGCATCCATTAATACAAGCATTAAATTATACATAGATAAAAATTGTGTACTTCTCACACACTTCAACAATTAATTATAACATTGGTAATTTTAAATATTTTCATTAAAAAAAGGAATTAAAATAACATAAAATAATGACAATTATAAAGAAAGTAATATTACCTATAATGATGGGTTGTCTTCCATCCAACGCTTAACTTACTATCTTAGCTAGACGTAGTTACTATTTGATGTTTTGGCTACTTCACCAATATGGATTTAATGTCTATAGCCTTGTGTCCTCCTTCTGAATAGGGATTCAAACGATGTCTATTGACCTTAAATGTTGTTTTTGTTTTTGGATCCTTCAACTATGTTTCTCCTTGTAGATAAATTTAGATAATTGTGTAAGTACATCCCATCTTGATCTTAGTGTTCTCGAAAACAATATCAGATAAGAGTTAAATAAAAGAACTTTCATTTTAGGAAGAAAATACTTACAAACTAGGTTTATGACAAGATAACGCTTTGTACAAATATTGTACATTCTTTGTACAATTTTGCATTTTAATAAGCTTCGCCCTTAATCTCTTCAAGTTCACTAAACTAGAGCAACTATTTATCTTCTCCTTTGTCCAAATCCATGTTTAACTCTTTAATTGCCCAATAAGCCTTATGCTTGAGTTCATTGGTTAAGTGGAACACTTTTTCAAAGATTAATCGGTAAGGATTGTTCCAATGGGTGTTTTATAAGCTGTGCGATAAGACCATAAGGCATCATTCAATTTGATTGCCCAATTCTTCCTTAAAGTTCTCATAGTGTGTTCCAAAACCCCTTTTATTTTCCTATTACTTATTTTCACTTGACTATTAGTTTGAAGATGATATGAGGTGGCCACTTTATTTGTGATTTTATATTCCTTTAGTATTCCATAATTGTTTTTTTGTTCAAAAATGGCTACTTCCATCACTTACTATTGCTCTATGCATCTTAAACCTACTAAATATTGAGTCTTTCAATAATCTTACAACAACATTATCGTCATTATTTTTAGTGGGTATAGCTTCTACCAACTTGGATACATAATCTGCAGTAACCAGAATATATTCATATCCAAGAGATGAGGGAAAAGGACCCATGAAGTCAATCCCCTATACATCAAACAATTATGTAACTAAATTAGATGTCAAAGGCATTTAATCTATTTTTCTTATATTACCTATCATTTGAAATATATCACATTGCATATAGAACATCCGAGCATCTTTAAAAAGAGTGGGCCAATAAAATCAAGATTGTAATACCTTATTGGCTATCTCCTCACCATTAAAATTCCCCCATAGTGAAGTTCATCATAAAATTTTAGAATACTCTTATACTCTTTTTTAGGAACACACCTTTGGACGAATCGATGCAGACCTATTTTTAATAGATAAGGATTATCCCAAAAGTACTGCTTACAAGAATTTAGGCACTTGTTAATGTTAGGTCTCAAAATACCAATAGTAAGATAATTTACTATGTCAGTATACCAAGGGTTTGGCCTTATTGAAAATAGTTGTTCATCAGGAAAAGTTTCAATAATTTCTTTATTACTCTCACTTTAAAGAGAATTGAATTCATAAATTAATCTAGATAGATGATCAACTACTACATATTCATTACCTTTCTTATCTTTGAATTCTAGGTCAAATTCGTGTAAGAGTATAGCCTACTGGATTAATCTTGGCATAGCATTAGGTTTACTTAGTAGGTATCTTAAAGTAGCATGATTAGAATGCATAATTACTTTAGAACCCACTAAGTAAGACTTGAATTTATCTAAAGAAAATACAATAGGAAATAATTCTTTCTCGATGGTGGAATAATTTATTTGGACATCATTGAGTATTTTGCTAGTGTAGTAAATAACATGCAAATATTTTTCTACTCTCTGCCCCAAATCTGCTCTGATTGCATAATTAGAAGCATCACATATGATTTCAAAAGGAAGAGACAAATTTGGTGCCATTATTATAGGGGCATAGGCTAATTTATCATTTATATTCTTAAAGGTGATAAGGTATTCTTCATTAAAACCAAAATAGACATATTTTGCCAATAGGTTAGATAAAGGAAGATTGATTTTCAATTTTTTTTTTATCAATTGCCTATAGAAATCTATATGCCCTAAAGAACTCCTAATTCCCTTGACAGATGTAAGAGGTGATATTTTTGTAATTAACTCAATTTTAGCCTTATCAACTTCAATTCCTCTTTTTTTAGAAAGTACATGTCCTAACACTATTTATAAGAGTTTTAGAATTTATTTTTCCACCACCTCTTGCATGATTGGGTTTAGTTCTCTCCGAGCCTCTCCTACGAGTTTAGCACTATCCTCTAAACTGATCTTATGCATACATATAGTACGACTAATATCTCTAATATCCCTAATCATACAACTTATATCCTTTTTTGAATTTCTTAAGACCTTTGTAAGTTCTTTTTCTTGATTTGTGGTTAAAAAAGATGAATAATAGCTAGATAAGTTTCCATTTCTCCCAACAATATATCTTAGATGCTAGTATAAATCTTTAAGTTATAAGTTAGGTGAATTGACCTCTTCCTTATATGGGGTCTTAAGTAGATCTAAGCGTGTAATGGATTCTCCTATAAGTTAAGCACTATTTAACAAATCATGGCACCGTTCAATCTCCTTATGTAAATCCTTGTCTACCTTTTTAATAGTTAAAGTAATTTCTAATTTATCATCCACTCTATGTTGCAGCAAAGTGTTATGTACAATACTATATATATATATATATATATTGAATCAACTTGAAAGCATTCATCAATAACAGAGGTGGAAGGAAAAAGGTGAAGAGTTAAAAACTTTGAAATGAATAGTTTCTCCTAAGACTTTCATTTTTAAATTCCTATCTTGGACATCAACAATAGTCTTGGTAGTAGCCATAAATAGTCTACCAAGAAGTATTGTATGTTCTTTGTCCATAGTTAGGTTTTTTTCATGTCAAGAACCACAAAATCAACAGGTATTAAAATTTTATCTACTTGTACCAGCACATCCTCAACCATTCCCTTTGGATAGTTAATAGATCTATCCATAAGTTGAAGGGATATGGTTATAGGGTTAAGGTTTCCTAAGCCTAATTGTAAGAAAATAGAGTATATCATTTGATTTATACTAGCACCTAAGCCAAGCATTACTTTAGCTACCTTTTTAACCCTCATAGTTATGTTTATGATAAAACTACTAGAATATTTTAACTTTGGAGGTAGTTGGTATAAAAGCACTACACTAGAGATTTCCGATACTGCTACTCTTTCATTAAGTTTATACCTCATTTTCTTAGTATTTAACTCTTTGAAAAATTTAGCATTGAAGAGCATATTTTTGATCACTTCTAATAAAGATAGATTTATATTTACTTTAGAAAGAATATTAAAAAGATAAAATAATTTCTTATCTTGTTTGAATTCTTTTAGCCGGTAAGGAAATGGAATTTGTGACTGGTGTGTTTCTACTATCTTTTGTTTCTTAGGAATGTCAGTTGATTCCCCAATTCTTTTCTGAGAAGGTTAATCATTGTTGTCACTCATCTCCCTCTATGGGAGACTATACTTTCACCTTTTGTATTACATGCACTAAATGGTAGATCATTAGAAATTTCAAGCAATATTTTACTGACTGCCTTACCACTTCGAAAGGTTATGACTTCCTTTGCTTGTTCTGATTGGTTGGGAAGCTTTCCTTTTTCTTATTTTTGTATGTGTTCTGCTAGCTAGCCAACTTTGACTTCAACCCACATCTCAACCTTTGACTATTCATCAATTGATTCTCTTTATTGATTTGAATAAAGGTATTCATATATTCTTTTAAAGTAAGCTTATTAGGTTAATCTAGTGGGTAAGGTTGGTTTCCATATGACCTCTATGATTGAAGTTGGGCATATATTGGTTAATCATTTGAGTAATTAATAGCATTATGTCTAATTAAACCATGAACTCCATATACTTCTTGATTAGACATTTGGTAGGTTACGAAGAGTTGCACTTGCTTAGTCAATTTTGTAAGTTACAAGGCCATTTTATTTTCATTGCCATTGATTCATGCTATTCTTCATCTAATACTCTTTTGTTGGGAATTAGTACCAAACATCTTATACATCTCCAAAGTTTGCTCTGTCATATTTTCTCCTATAGTCCCTTCTATAGCATTATCAACAATGTATTGACTTTGTTCTGTCAGTCCATCATAGAAGAACGGTTCTATACTTGCAGTGGAAAGTTGTATTATGGGCATTAGTTTAAGAGAAGCTTGAATATGTCCCAAGCTTCTTCATAGAAGGTCTCTTCATCCAGTTGGGATAATGTTTCTATTTTTGCCCTCCACTCAGTAGTCTTCTAATGAGAATTATACCTACCCATGAATTTGTTATAGATTGCTTCCTAAGTAGTTAACAAAACTGGATGTGGAGTCATGAACTAAGACATGGCTTTATCTTTAAGTGTGTAAGGGAAACATCTTCATCAAAGGCTAATCATCATTAAGTCTCTGCAATGGAAACATTTGTACAAATAGAATAAAAATCTCTAATGAAATTTAGAGGGTCTTCATTAGGGATACCATAAAATGAAGGTAACAAAGAATGATGAATATTTTTCAATTCATAATTCCTTGTAGCTTCTCCCAATTGGATGCATGAAGTAGTGTTGCCTATGAATGGCAATGAATACTCCATCATTTTCTACTAGTCTCCCTCGTCTACTTGTACTTAGGGTTGTTTTTCTTCCTCTTGATAAATGTTCATGTTTTCTTTGAAAAATGTTTCGAACCTGTAGATGTTCAACAATAAAAAGTATGAGTCATTTTCTTTGACATACTATTAGAAGTATAGAAATAGAAAGAAAAATATCTAATATACAAGTTAGTAATAAAAAATACGTTGGTAAAAGAAAGTTAATAAAACAAAGTAAATTAGTAAACAGAAATACTAAACACAAAAATAATTAAAAGAAATAAGAATGCAAGTAAGATAAAACAAATTAAATTTAAAAGAATGACAATTGGCCAAATAATTAAATAAAGAAAAGAAAGTTAAATTTTTTATTTTCAAAAAGAATTTAAAATAGTGAAAATATTATTTTTATTTTTTAAATAAAAGAAGATTTGAAATTTTAAAATATCTAAAATTAGTTGATAACCTAGATATTATAATATTTCAAATAAAAGTCACAATATTTACAATACGATTAGTTTTTAATATTTTGATAATAACAACTTGATTCATAAAATGTTTTGTATACATATTTTGCATGATTTATAAAATGCTCTCAAGTGCACGATTCACTTATAGAAAATGATCATGTGATTTTTAAATTATTTAATAAATTATTAAAAATGAAAATTAAACCTAAATAATCTATTACAAAGTTTGAGTTTGAAAGTTTAATCTAATAACATTAAAATAAAGATAAATTTAATAAACATTCAAGTATTTAAACATCTATCATTCTATGATAAATTTATGGCATGTATTAGCGAGTTGATTATATTTGCTCAATATTAAATAAATTATTAATATTTGAATTAAGTTTATTGATTCTCCTTTTTTTATATGAAAATATCCTAGGGTAAGGATTATCCTCATTATTAATAATAAATCAATTAAAATCCTTAGGTGGGGTCTATTAATTGATTTTATTATTAAATTATGATTCTTTTATAAGAGATTAATAAACTATTTGTTTGTCTTCCTTATGTGGGGCCTAATAATTTAAACTTCATTGAAGGTATCAAAATTAAGTTCAAGAATTTAACTATTTGATAAATGACTTTCAGATTTTAAAACTACTATGAAAGATATATTATCAATATATCTTTCATATGAACCAAATCAAATTCAGATAATAAAATTTTAAATTTAATTTTCATATTTTAAATTTATAACAAAAGATCATACATCATTATATTTTCTGAAATAAACTTTGTAGAATTCTTGAATAAAAATAATACTTCATTTTGTAAAAAATGTTATACTTATTAATATTTTATAAGCATAACAATGTTATTAATATCCCTTTATAATTTTAGGCAAATATTCTTAAATTAATAATTGATCATAAAATTATTAAATTAAGCATAGCATGTAGAAATAACACATAAATGATAACCAAAAAGAGTACATAAATATATGTTAATAGAATCTTCTAAAATTGTTTATAGAAAATCTCCCAAAGGAATGCCAAATTTTTATTGAATTAGATCTATAACTATTACATAAACTAAATTTTTTCAACTCTCAAATGAGAGAATAACTTTAAACTAATAACATAAAAGCTAGAAACTAAAGAGACTAAGAAGAGAGGGATGGAAAAGGGTGATTAAAGATGAGGGATACAATGGAATAGGGGTCCTATTTATAGGTTCAAGAAATCAACTCAAAGGGGTTGGCACCACGGCACACATTAGTCCAAATTGTGGCATGCACATCACTATCACACGCTTTGTACTCGGTGCAATCATCTTGTCCCATGGAACACAACTTTTTCACGCTATAACCCTCAAAGAATTAGGTACATATATACTGAGTCCTTTAGGCCCACACCGTGGCATACAATGTTTCTACGCCACGACACATTCTATTTTGCTTGATTTTGTTCCCTTATTTTCTTGTATCATTTTTAAATGGTTTGAAGCATTGAAATGGAGTGCTTCAAGTGTAATTATTCAAGTATCAATCAATTTTATCCTTTTAAGCTAAAATACTTGAAAAATAAAAAAATAGTTTCATGATTATGAAAATATAGATTTGTATAAGATAATAGTAAAACTAAGTAAATATAAATCTTCTTAATCATTAAACAGGCATAAAATCATGATATATTGAGTGCTTTTGAGCCCTCGTTAGTACCACAACACTTGGTTACCACTCATATATTGATGTACTCACAAATTTATTAAATATAGTTACTCATACTATTCTACACTTACATAAACATATCACAATTATAGAAAGACTTTCAAGATAAGTAGTGAACATGAAATTCTAAACTAGAGAAATTTTGGCAGATTTTTGGTAGGATTTTTGAATTAAATCAAGTAATTAATAGGGGGTATTTGTAGCACATTACCAATTGTTAGCCAACCTCGCTATGCCCTCACCACGACCACGTTGAGGGGTATGGCGAGGCCCTAGGTGAGCTACCTTGTCAAGGTGTAAAAAAAGATTTTTTTTCATTCCAAAAATTTCCAAGTAATTTTCATAAATACCTGTATTAAAAAATGAACCAAATATTTCCACACATAGCCTAGCATGCATACTAAACAACCAACCATGTGAAAAAATGCATTTAAACACAATGTCCCCAACTAAGTGTGTGTATGTGTGCATCACTAATTTGTAGTAACCAATCTTATATAGAGGAAGAAAAAACACTAAGTAAAATAAATAGATTTCATGTTTTGTACGTGGGAAGCCAACACACTGACAGAGAGTATAAAAGGACTTACATTCTCCCCCTTTGGATTTCCATGTTAGAACACTATATAACTAAGAATAGATGCACATCTTTCATGAGATGATCTGCCTTAAAGATGTTTATTCCCATGAAAAAAATATTGACGCATACTTAAAATTGAAAAACATACCTAAAATAAGAGCATTCATCTTGTGCACTCTAACCATCTTCTTGGATCAACTCATCCACTCTGTTATTGTGAAACACAAGGGTCTTAATAGAATAACACAATTGAACCTAAAAGACTTCAATCAATACTTGAAATAGGCACGCATAAAACAAATATATACCCATGAATGTATCATACAGAAACAACATATGACGTAGCTATATACTATTGTATTATCCCTACACAGGTGCACAATGATAGGAAAAAACACATGCATACACAACTCTCCCTGACTTTATGTAACACTCCCATAAGTGTCTCTACCTTTTTGAAACAGAAAGTCAAAGAAATATGAGGATAGAAGGCATACAAAAATGTTATAATCCTATCATTAATATAAAGAACAAGACAAGAAATAGGAAGAAAAAATAACAAAACATAGAGTCTTTAGGCTCATACAAATATGAAAAACTCAAAAGGTAGTCTTTTAGGGAGAGATACACATACCAATAGCCTTTCTAAGGGATTCAAACCTTTAAAAGTCTATAGATTTAGTAAAAATATTAATGAGTTGATGATCTATATTAATATGTTATAAGAACAAGGTGTTTGATTCTATAAGATTTGCTATAAAATGATGTTGTATATCAATGTGTTTGGTCACTGAATGTTGGACCAAATTTTTAAAGATGCAGATAACACTGGGGTTATCAAAGAGTAAAATAAGTTTTTGAACCATGACACCGTAGAGGAATTATTAACAACACAACCTAACATCAATATACTTAACCTTAGTAGTATAGAGGGATACTAAACTTTGCTTCTTACTTTGCTAAGAATCAAGGAATTACCCAAATAGAAACAATCCCAGATGTACTTTTTTTTCATGAATACACCCAAACCATTCGACATCGTAGTGCCCAACCAACTATCTAGTAGTATCCCAAGGATATCATATACCAAATTATATGGTACTATTGACACATTTGATGATTGATTTAATTGCAGCAAGATTTGATTCTTTGGGGCTAGCCAAATATCTAGCACAAATTCCTACACTAAAAGAGATACCAAGATAGCTCGTAGTCAGATACAAGAAACTCCTAATCATAAAATTCTTCTCTTCTTCCTTTCCAAGATGATTGTGATGAAGTTTAAGGGTGGTACTCATAGGAGTTTGAGTAAGAGAGCTATTATCCAAACCAAACTTCTTAACCAATTCCTTGGGGTTCTTAGCTTGAGATAGAAAGATCCCATCTTTCATCTATTTGATTTGAAATATGAGGAAGAACTTCAAATTGCCAACTAACTCATCTCAAACTCACTTTGCATATTGTAGTAAATTTTTTCCCTAATTCATCCTTAATAGATCTAAAAATGGTTTCATCAACATAGACTTGGGTAACAAACACCTCACCCTAAATTCTTGAAACAAATAAGGTTTTGTCACCACCTCTTCTCAAAAATCCATTATTAAGGAGAAATATGATAAGATGCTCATACCAAGCATAAGAGTTTTATTTCGACCTTTATAATGCTTTCTTCAGTCTCATCATATGGTTTGCAAAGTAAGGGTCTTCAAAACTTTTAGGATGTTTCATATAGACCTCTTCTTTGATAAGTCTATCCAAAATAGCACTCTTGACACCCATCTAATATAACTTAAACCAGAAGTAACATCCAAGACTAAAGAGTTGTCTAATAGACTCAAGGTGGGAAATAGGGGTAAAGGCTTCATCAATCTATTCCTTCAATTTGAGTATAATCTTGAGCAATAAGACGAGAATGTTACAAGTATTAACCCTATTTTCATCTTCCTTGTTTTTGTACAACCAACGTGTACCGAAATCATATTTATCTATAGGTCTTTGAACCAAATACCAAACATTATTTCTCTAAAACTAATTAAGTTCTTCCTATGTAGAGTTGACCTAGTGTAAGTCCTGTAAGGCTTTCTTAACATTTTTAGAAAGGATAATGAAAGTGAAATACATGTAGTTAAAGGTCTCCTACAATTGATGTCTCATCTTAACTCCATCTTTTAGATTACCAATGATGTAATCCATATTATGAGCTTTCATTTCCCTTTTAGGGAGGGAAGATCTTATTCATCATCTTTCTCATCTTTAGAAGTTCTAGGAAGGTTCATAGGAGTAATAGTGAAAGGTGTCTAAAACATTATCTATAGTGTTTTTGGGAGCATCCCAAACTTGAACTATCTCACTATCATCAAATGCAACAAGTTTGGTTGCTTTAGAGTTGTCTATCACAATATTGATGGATTCCATAGTAGTAGAAATTCTTAGATTATGGACATAATAAGCATGACTATTACTAGAGTATCCAAAAAATAACCAAGATCACTTTTGGCCTCAAACTTATCTAGATTCTCCCTGTCTCTAAGAATATAACAAGTACTACCAAATACATGAAGATGCTTAACATTTTATATATATTCGTGCATAAGCTCATAAGATGATTGACAAGTACCAGGCCTAAAGATGTAATGATTCAATATATAGCAAGTAGTGTTAACAACTTTAGTCCAAAAATGTTTTGCTAAGTATTTACTGATTAGCATGACTCTTGCCATCTCAACTCAATTTTTCCTTTTAGCTATGCCATTTTGTTGAGGGGTCTTGGGCATAGAAAACTCATGTAGAATTCCTATTCCATGAAAACTCTTGATTTTGATGATTGTACCAATGGACTTAAATTTCTCATTCTATAGCTTGATAGACAAGGATTTTAACCTATCAAACACTTCATACTTTTGTCTTAGAAACAAAACCTATGTGTATATAGAGAAATCATTAACAATAACTAAAATATACTTTCTCCCACCAATGCTTTCAGTTTGAATAGGACCCATCATATCCATATGAAGAAATTGAAGTGGTCTTATGGTAGACAACTATTGATTCTTCTTGTACTAGCTTTTCTTTGTTTTCCCAATTGTCAAGGACCACATATGTGCTCAGGAATGAAGCAGATAGATGGAAGACCCTGGATGACTTTAAGGTTTGAAATTTTCTTCAACAATTTGTAGTTGACATGACCTAGTTGTTAATGCTATAACTCTTCATTAATCAGACATAACTTGTTACACACCTATTCTGGAGAAGTCCCTACACAGTAACAATTATCCTCAAATCTGATGCCTTTAACTAGAGTATTTCCCAAAGGGAAAAAAATTGTATGATACCTTAGCTTTATGCAAAGGTACAGATTAGTACCAAAACTTTATAGGGGTACACCATTATTACCTTACCTTTCTTTCCTAATATGAAATGAAATTTATTGATCTATTATGCACCCTAAAAGTAGTCAAATAGTGATTAATGATGTTGAACATTTATCAAGGGAAACAATCAATCTTGAGGGCATCAGGTGTAGTTACTGAATCAGCCTCGGAGGGGGAAGGGTCTAATCTAGGTATGTGAGAGAATCCGGTATGAGAGTTCCTCTCACAAATACCCCTAAGGATTCAAAAATATCACAAATAGCCCTAACATTTGTGAACCTATTTGCATTCTTCTTTACATAACTTCTATTCGTATATGATTTGTTGAGTGTTTGACGCCTTAGGATTGGTGTGATACTACAAGTGTATCTTGTGAGGAATAGATTCAAAGTAAATTCAGATTCTTAATACTAGGTTTAGGGGAGTTAATTTTGATATATTTTTAATAATAATGCATGGATTTATGATGCAAAATTGATTTGCATGATGAAACTTGATGCTTTGAGATGTTCGATGAACTTGTTCTTGGGCCTTATTTATAAACTAAAAAGGAACTGAACATTGAGAAATTTTATTGATTTAAGTTTGAGGTTTTGTTTCTATTACTTTTATTATTATTTTTTCTTGAGAACTAATAAAATGTTGTTTGGGAAAGTTTGAATAACAATATTTTGACTTGTAAGCTTTTAAGCGTTAATTTTGTCTCATTTTAGTTTTATGTTGTTTTGGAGGGTATTATTGTGTTTTGTAAGTTAATATTTTTTTGGAAAAATCTTGGATGAACACAAGCAAAAAGATTGAAAATGGGACTAGAAATGGAAATTTAGAAGAGTCGGAATGAACCAAAGTATTAAAAAATAGAAAACCAATGTGCAATGCTACCCAGATACATGCCACAATGAGGTGCTCTCGAGTGGCATTTGGTGATTCTAGAATTTCAACATATGTTACGTCATATGAATAAGCATGCCACAATGAGGTGCTCTCGGGTTGCAACTAAGGATCTGACTTTGGTATCACATCATGGCATAGATGAAAGCATGTCGTGGTCGAGTGTTAAAACTAGTTAGAAATCTTAATGCACATACAAAATGTGTTTCTACCTAAACATTAACCTATAAATATACTATAAACCCCTCTTAAACATAAATAGCCACTTATAGCCAAATTTTCCCTTCTGTAACATTGAATTTAGAGAGAAAGCTCACAATTGAGAATCATTTTAGAGGATTTGTAGAAGGCAGTCAACCAATACAAGGATTTGGAGATCACATATCAAAAGAGGGTATTTTTATTGTTAAATCTTCATTCACTCTATAATATGAATATTATTTTGTAATTGAATTTAATATTAGTCAATTTAGTTACGTTAGGTTAAATTTTGGGTATGGGATTTTAATTTTGCTTCCTTATTGGAAGAACAATTTTATGATTTTATTTAAATAAAAGTTAATTTATTTCTTATTTATGTTTTTCATATCTTTAATTGTAAATTAATGATGGATCAAATCTTGATTTATAATTAAAGAGAATATTTTAAAACTAAGTATTAGACATATTATCTATGCTTGGTTGAGCATTTATGAACAAGAGTTTGAATTGATTTCATTGGTTTGTGATAAAATACATGGTTTGTATATTTTCCTTAGGTTTACCAATTAGTTGATTTCAAGCCTAATGTAGGAAGTTATTGATTAACTAAGAATTGTGGAGGCTCATCATGATCATTGAGGGTTCGTTTAGTTAAAGGAAAAAAATCAATAATTCTAATTTTTTATGAAAATAATTTAATTCATTCTTTTCATGAATGGATAGATAGCTAATTTCCAATAATAATTCATGTATATGTATTTGGTTATAATTTACCAACTTTAATTTAGTGTTTTAATTTAGAGTTTACAATCTTTCTGATCAACCGATAATTGTAAAATATTTTGGATTGTTTCTTTTTGCTAATTAAGAAAATAATTTAATTTTTTAAAACACTTGTTGATTTCTTAAGAAACTAACCTCAAGGTAAACTTATCATTATTAAAATTTTGTATTTGACAAAAAGCTCACAAGTTCATGAATAACTTATAATAAGTGATAGGTATACTCTAAAAGTTTGTCTAAATAAGAACTACGTGGTTTTATATAATTCACCAAATTTCTTAAAAAAATACAAAAATAAAACATAAAAATTATTTAGCAATATTTTTGTTTTTGAAAATACTAATCTATTAACAAAATAATAAAATAACTAAAGATAGGTTTGATTCAAATAATTTCAGGGCAAATATGAATTTAAAAATTAATGGAGAATTAGTGAAAAATTTAGCTAGTTAACCATGTTTGTGAGAAATATTTAGGTCAATTATGTGTAAATCCATATTATTGATTCCCACTTTTTAGTATAAATAATGTCTTTGGTCATATCATTATTCTTTATTAATCAAACTAAATAAATTAATGCCTTCAGTTAGGTGAGTAACTAAATTTGATTAAATTATGCCTAATGCCTAAGAAATTAACAAACCATCTAATTCAATACCTTTGGTTGGGTCACTAATTTAAAATCCTAAGAAGGCTATCTAAATTAGATCTAGATGATGTGTTTGAAACCTAATTCACATAATTTGAATCTATTATGAAAAATATGTCATCAATATATTAATTAATAATAAATATTGTACGAATATTGAAATAAGAAATAATCTATATCTATTAATTATTAAAAATAATCACCAAACAAATATACACAAACATGACAACAAAACTAAATTTTCATTATAATAATCAGCCATATATGCTTGAAATCAATAAGTTATTGGTTAATTAAAATAAGAAAATTCAAGAAATACAAAAGAATACTCTAAAAAGAAATACGAATATAAATTAAATGTCACTACCAATAATAGTTAGATGATGTGCCCTATTCAGAGTTGTGATCTTAATCTTTCCAATAATCCCTAATTTCTACCAATCTTTTCTTATTTTTGATCTAGAAAATCTCCTTGTTGTGGCCTCTTATTCATTCTTATTAAATCTAAATTATGTATAAACTAATCCTAGTCTAAGAAACAAGAAGATAACCACTACTGAATATAAACTATAAAAAATTCTCTACATATCTTAACCTAGATAAAATAATATGTTATATTTATAGGCAGAGGCTGGTACAAGGGTTTTGAGTCGATTTTAATAGAGGCATGCTCGGCACAAAATTTCCACCACCATCACACACATTACATTTAGCTTCGCCTATTTTAATTAGAGAGGGTCACATCGTGGCCTATTTTAATCGACATCATGACACAAGTTGTTTTCAATACCAAGAAAATATGTACTAAATAGTGTGCGTTACTGCACGTAAATTTCTTCGCCATTGCATGCCCTATTTGTCTTGAAAAATGCATTATATACCTAAGAAACTAGTTGTTTCTTCATGTAAGGCTTACATTTTTTAATCTTTTAAACTCCTAAACTATAAATTGAGTGCTTCAAGTGTTGTTCATAGGTTGATAAATTTATACATTTTAAGCTAAGAACACCTAAAATACAACAAAAAATACCCATTATTTCAAATATATAGATATGCATAAATAATTATAAAAGATGCATAATCAAATCTATTTATTCATATTTAAGTACAATAAAATCACAAAATATTAGTGTTTTTTAAGCATTTATTACAACCCCTAATCGGCTTCTTAATAGCTTCTAGCAAGGAAAATGATAAAAACTAAAAACAAAACTAAACTAAACTAAACTAAATCATTTATGTAGATTAACACGGCTACATTTAGTGTATGCAACAAGCTTTTAAACCCTAGGCTATCCCTAGTGGATGAGTTTAAGTCTCGTGAGGGCTTTCAATGATAATATCCATAAACACCCTACGAAGTAAAATTAAAACTAAAAAGTAATAACAAAAAAAACAACATATAACAAAATAACGATAAAAATGAACAAAATAAAAACTAAAATTAACAAAACAAGGTATATGAAAACATAAGTTATATACAGGAATCAAATGCTAGGATTTATGAAAATATCACATTACTATTCTTATGCATCAATCAAAATCATCAAGAAAACATTTTAAGTATATGCTTGAGATGTGAAAATGCATTGATATGTAATAACCATATCACAATTGTCAAGAACTTATTGTCATAATATTTAGTTATAATATTTATTTTTCTCTATTTTCTCTATTTTTTGTTTGATTTTTTTAGAGAGTGTGCCCATATTCATATGTGCATTTTGGTATGTGGCTATATTGGCTCTTTTTGTTGGCTTTAGGGAAACCCATCTATACATATTTTTTTAGAAGTTAAGCATAAATGAAGATATGCATACACTTTAATATCTACTTAAATCCTTTAATCTAAGCAATAAAAATGAGTACATGATTCTTTATCAGATGTTCAAAATCCTTACATCCAATGCAAAACCTATAGAGATCATCTAAAAATTTTAAATAATAAGAAAGTATTTAAAGAAGTAGAAGAAAATTTGTCACCCTGAATAAAATTCTTATAGGCTCAAAATTATCTCACAAGGAAGTCTCCGCTATTTAACCCCTAAACACCAATTTTGGATTTATCTCAATCTCAACATTCAAGTATGAAACATAAACTATGAACAAAAAGCTAATTCTTAAAATAATACATTAAATGTTTTAGACATCAAACTAAAATTGCAAAGACTCAATCATTCACTTTAAATCAACTAAAAATATGATAATTTAAAAAAATATTATAGCGTACCTAAATGTCCCTAAATAAGTAAATAATAGCAAATTAAACAAACTAAACTAAACAATAGCAAACCTATATTTAATAAAAATTTAAGAGAGGAATAATTTCATATGTAACTTTTCTTCCACCCCTAAATCATAGATAAAGAAGAAAAAGGGAAGAAAAGTTATCCATTTGTATTACCTCAATGTGATTAGTTATGGTGATGTGATGCATCCATCATATTTTTCAATTTCTATCATGTACAGAGAATCACTGTATACTTCTCATAAATTTCATTTGATTTAAAAATTATGAATTTAACAATTCTAAATAAAATAAACATGGTTCACACTAACTGGAAATAAAAATAAATTAAATTAAACTAAAACAAGTACGTTATTTTAAAATGAAGGAAACATTATAGAAATAAAAAAAATTATAACTAACAAATAAATAAATAAATAAAAATGAAATAAAAAATTTTAATGGGTTATCTCACATTCAGATATTAGTTTAATATCTTTGCAAGACACTTCTTGGGGGGGTTACAATTTGTAGAATTTAATTCACTTAATATCCCTCTCGTCATTGAGATTGTGTCAGTATATACTTGAAAATGTATTGTCTATCTCAAGACTATCATTGTTAAATTCCTTTTTATGGACATTAACAACTATTTTGGTTGAGGCCATGAATTACCTACCAAGAAGCATACAATGGTCCTTATTCCAATTTTAGGGTTTCTTGCATATCTATAATTACAAAATATATAGGTATTATAAGATTATCTACATATACCATTAAATCGATCATTTACCATGCTTGGTAGTCATGTTGTCCTTTGTGTCTTTGTTAACCTCCCGTGTGATGAACAATGAGTCTATTTGTTTTACTCAGTGTTTCTATCTTCCTTTGCACAATGTTGGCTACTGTTGATCAGTAATGCATAGATTCTATTTAGGTACATTATGTTTAAAAGCATGTTATACACATACCATGAGGTTATTTTCTTATTATACATGCTAGGTTGTGAATGGCGGTGTTATTTGTGGTGTACATAGGTACTTATAGACAATTAAAAATGGGTTTTTTGTACACCTTAACAAGGCTCTCATTGGACTCATTGTCAAACCCTTGACAAGGTGGTCAGCGAAGATCTTAGTGAGGTTGGCACACAAGTTGGTCTTTATCTATATATACTACCTCATAAATGCTTTCTCAATTAAAAAATTCTTGTGAAACTCTACCAAAATTTTCTAGCAATTTGAATTTCATTTTCACTAATCAGCTTGAGTGTTTTAGGATGATTGTGATATGTTTATGTGAGAGTAAAATAACATTCTTAGACTGTGAGTGGCTAAGACTATTTTACTAGTGTGATTTGGGCAATATTGTGTTGTTAGGATTTTTTAGTGTTCCTAAGACAATGATTGTGGGTGATCATGGTTGAGTGTATTTCCCACATTGGTTTCTAATTATCATGTTCAAGTAACATATCTATGATGACTAATCACACTACTTTTATGGTGTTGGCTTTGGAAGAGAGCCATATCTATGTGTCCAATCTAGTGTTATAGAGGCAGCAAGTAAGGCAAGAATAGGCAATTAGGGTAAAGGTCCGAAATGATAGAGATATTTTCTTTTATATTTATATTGTGTTGTATCTTTTTTATTGCATAGTAGATTTATTTGCTACTTAGTGGTTTCCATAACCAATCGAGAGTTTACCATATAATTAGGGGTTGTATGTGAATTTTTCTCATTATATGATTGTGTTTGTATGATCTGATCTGTAGTGAGTAAAATATGAGCCTTAGTCATATATGTTACCACATATAGGATTAGAGCTTTGATTGGAAAGCGATGTACTTTCTATTTAGTATGCTTTACTTCTTGATTAAGTAGCCTATGAATATTTTATCTAGTTGTTAAAATGTACAACCTAATTGAGATATTTCTATACTATTGTTGATGTTATTTATCAATTAGTTGCTTGATGGGGCGAGTATTTGAGGATTCAATATCTTCTTACTATAGTTGAGTACCAGGCCTCAAATATTTTCAATTGGTATTAAGGAAGGTACATCCTTTTTGGGCTTAATCGCTTCAGTGTTGATCCCTACCCCTTTCTCTATGTTTAATTTCTTAATCTTTTATGATGGACATTGTGTGAGGTTTTGTTGGTAAACCTTCTCATTTTAATGGTTTGTTCTATTTTTATTAGAGATCTCAAATGTGTTCTTATTTAAGATCAATAAATAATGATGATTGGTCCTTGATTGAGAATGGTTAGAGGTGCCTTACGCACATTTCAAAATCTAGTATTGTTCAACCCAAGCTCATTCATATTTGGAACAAAAAGGAGTTCGTCTTAGTAACCTCAAGTATTAAAAGTTATGAAAAGTCTCTTTTTTCAACTATGAACTGATTTATCCAAAGCACAGGTGAAAGGAAGATCAATGAAAGTATGACAAATAATTTTTTTGTAAAATAGCCATAAGGTAATCATGTGTAAATAAAGTAATTCAAAAATATAAAGATTAAGACACGAGATTTTTAGGTGGAAACAACCTAGGCCATACTAATGACTTAAGAGAAAAACCATCATTCCACCGAATAACCTAACTATCCACTATGAAAAATAAGGTCTAATTACAAGACTAGGACTTAAACTACCACCATGGTAATGCCTCCAAATAATGAACTTACAAGCCGTTACTTTCATCATAGTCTCCACAAGAATAGTGTGGACCAACTTTCTAATGAATTCCAGTCACACAAGTTTATCAAATCCATACAATTGACACTTGAAAAGTTAGCATAATAACACAAGCACAAATTTGTGTCCTATAATAGATTCATTAATGAACAATCCTAATTAGATTATTTAAAAAATATATCATATAAATAAAAATCAATTGGAAACCTATGAATAATCAATTTAAAGCATAATTTCACAAATATTATAGTCTTGTTAATTCATCAAATACAGCCACAAATGTTTGACAAATTAAATCAATGACAAAAGTCTACTTGAATAGTTTTAGCAAAACAAAAGAGAGAGAATAAGATAATGAGAATAATGCTTAGTAATGCTCTTATGTGGTTAACAAAGTTGTGAGCCAATGGTATGATTAAATAGCATGAGTAGAAACCCTTGGTGAAAAGTCTATTATAAATCTATCCTTGAAAATATTTAAAAGAGCTTTAAAACATAAGGATAATATAGTAATAAAAAAATTGGTTTGACTAAAAATTATCTTAAACTTGAAAACATGGCTGCTTGATCGATCTTGAACCACTTGATAGAATGATCATAGCCACTCGATCGATTGATCATGGTTGCTCGATTGATCAATGATGACCGCTCGATCAATCTAATCATGCTCAATTGATCTAGTGAAACCATTAATTCATTTTGAAATAAATGGATCGATTTACTCATTAATCTCAATTAATTGAGCTAGGTAATTAAGATTGATTGATAAGAGTCAAATTATTGCATTTTTGTTATGATTTAAATGTTGATATTTGTGTGAAAATTGCGTTTATTTGATTATTTAATCCACAAATGTCATTTTCATGGGTATTTCGTGTTTAAAGTGCAATTTCAGGTAAAATCATAATTTTGGAGAAGTTTGGGACAAATTTCAATGAACCTGATTGAGTGCAAATAAAAAGAAAACAAAATTTCAAAATTTGGAATTTCGCCGCCGGCGAGAATATTCTCGCCGCCGGCGAAAACCTTACGGCGAAAACGTTGAAAATCATGCAGGGAGCACGGATTTTGGCACAGCAATCTCGCCGCCGGCCAAGTAAATATCACCGTCGGCTAAATCAATCTCGCCGCCAGCCAAATCAATATCGCCGCCGGCCAAGTGAATCTCGCCGCCGGCCACAATAATCTAGCCGCCGGCGAGATTGAGCAGAACCAAAATCGTAAATTTTCCAGAAATCTCGCCGCGGCGAGAACAATTTCGCCGCCGGCGAGTTTCGTCCGAAAACAGATTTTTTGGTTGTTTTGTTCCAAAATTGCCCCCCCAAACCCTAGATCTATATATATAATATGATGGAAAAAGAGAGGGATGGAAAAGAGGGGAATTCAAAGACATTTTTGGAGGAGAGAAAGAAATTTTGGAGAAACTTGAAGGATCTTCACCATTGATGCTACCAAGTCTTCATCTTCTAGAGTTTTTCATCTCTTCTCCTTATTTTTTATATTCTGCAATTTATTCAGTTTTGTTATTCATGAATTCAATTGAAATAATGGTTGTTCTTATTTCCGTTATGAACTAATTCGTTTTTGCTAAGGCTATGATGTAGTTAAATCAAGAAAATCTGATTTCTTTGGTTATTGTTATATGAATTCATTGTTTTCAAGTTGAGTATTTATTTCCATGCTTAATGCTTTTAAATTTTTGATCAAGATTTAGATGATTTGTTGCATTATATTGAGACCGAGAGGAGATGTGTAATGAATGCTTCTTGTGATAAATACCGTATGTTGAATGTGAGTTTGACACCTAATGCATGATGTATGTGGTTATTCCAGAAATTCCATAAATCGTAATGTGCTTATTTGTGATTAAATCTTCATAGAAATATAGTTGGTTTTCATAGATAAGTAATTCTAATATAACTTGAGAAAGAGTATTAGATAAGTTTGGGTTTTTCAACCATCACTTTTAGCTTTGATTCTCATATAATATGACTTGAAATCGGATTGAATTGATTTAGCGAAATCAAATGCCTTAGCGTTTTTAATCATTAGTGAACAACATTAAATTTTGTTATTTGCATTTAGTTTTATGTTAATTTTCTTTTAAAACAATTCCAACAATTCGGTTTTCAAATAAAATTAGGGTTAGTAAATTTCGGCACTTAGTAACGCCATTCCTTGTGGGTTCGACATCCGTACTTTTGTACACTTTATTACTTGAACGATTCGTACACTTGCGAAAATAAGCATCATTGATCATGGCTGCTTGATCGATCAAGTATTAATATCAAGATTAATCAAGTCATGTGAAAATTAATTCATCTAGGTAATTAAGCTCGATCAATCTAGAGATGGCTTGATCAATTAAGTACCATAAATGCACAATATTCCTATGTATCCAATATGAAATCTAACGTGCATAAGAATAGAGATATATATGAGATTTGATAGTTAGAGCTCAATAGTTTCTTCGGCTTGAAGATATTCTTGAAAGATACCCCTAAAAATTAAAATTACATTCAAATGTTTTGTTCACAAATATCACCAATACTTATAATTCTTACAATCTCTCACTTTGGCATATTCGTGTTACAAAACTTTTCTCTCACTACATAATAATCACAAGAAAAATAATTTTTTACATCGTGGTACTATTTTATGATTCCGGTGAAACCAATTTCACTTGAATCTTGAAAGCTCATGTTTACACTAAAAGTAAAAAACTTACACAAAAAACTTGTCCCGATAGACTCATTGTTCATTAATTCAGTATATATAACAACATAAAAAGTGAAGAATGTTCATGAGTGTGAGTAATCATCATATGGAATTTAAAAATATAACTCTCCTTATGTGTAATACTTCAAAAATAATTTTTACAATTGATTCTCCCTCTAAGTTTAATATTCTAATTTTTCTTCACCTTTTTGTCATATGAACATAAAGAAAAGTTAAAAACAATTAGATATAGCAAATACAAAGTACATTGAATGATAAAATTCTTGTATATTACAACCACATTTCAATTACACTTTAAAATATAGAAACAACCAAATGCATTGACTTCCAAACACAGCAATAAAATAGGACAAAACATTAAAATAAAATAAAAGTAAATTATTGTCCTGGAGGAGGAAACCTATTATATGAATAGATGTCCTTAATCATGAAGAACCTTGTTTCTTAGTGTTCATTCATAGTATTTATTTTTTGTTCCAACTTTCCCATTCTTGTACACATCTAATTTTCAAAAGCATATATATTTTCCATTTCCTTTCCAAAAATATTTCATCTACAGCTACCATTCCTCTATCGATACCAATATCAACGAGCCTTTATCTCTTTGAAGTTTGAAGAGATTATCTTCATATAGTTGACTTTTCAATGCCACCCATAAAGTGAATGGCATTAGAACCCCTCATTTGTGTTACACTTGTAGCCATAATCAGTTGGGTGATAAGACAATCACAGGGAAGACAAATCCTTGGGTTATCTACTTGAGATTCGTTTATAATCTCATCCTGAATAGTGTAACCTATATTAAATGCAATACCTATTCTAATACAATATAATATATTTTCATGTAGGTGTCTAATCTTAGAGGAATTCTTTGAGGGTAGCAAGTTAGCATATACCATTTTGTTCAACATCCGATAGAAGGGAGTAAACTCAAACGGAATGAACAACCATTTTACACTTAAACCAACATTAGGTGAATTAGAGAGTTCACTCAACAAAAGTTCAATAGATATGCTACATCATTATAATTTAAAACTAAGGTCCCCATTGTTTTTGATGGACAAAAAAGTGTTGATTCTCTGAGTTGAGATATCAATAGTTTATTTTGAACAAAAACTTTGTAACTCATAGGTTTTGGGTGAAAATTTTTGGGGTCAATATTGGCATACAGTTCATGCATAAGGGATGGGCAACATAATTTTGTCAATGTAAATATGTATTGCCAACCCAGAGCCCTAATGGCTTGGGTAATTCCAATTTCATGAAATTCTATCCAAGTTATCCCAATTAAAATTGGACGTTTAGAGAAAGTCATGTTATACCTTAATTTTGATTCATCGTCACACCATTATGTCAACTATGGGGCTAGAGCATTGGTATGAAGTTCATGATGTTTAGAAGCCATTATAGAAACCGGGCCAAAATCCAAAAAAGAAATACCCCTAAACTTAAAATTTATCCAAACTACTGAAAGTTTCCAAAACACAATGTAGAATCAAGATCACAAGATTGTTGTTGGAAAGTGATTGCAAAAACAAGCTCATAAAGGGTGTTTGTTTGGTAAGAAAATGAGAGAAAATGGGGATAATGGAGTTGTGATGATTTATACCCAAAAATGTGTTTTTTTAGAGATTGATGCATGAAAATGGAATAAAAATCAATTTTAAGTGTTTTAGGGACAAAATGAGTGAATTTGCTGTGATTTTGAGTGAAATTAGAAAGGGGGCCAAGAGGAGGGGTTTAAGATTTGTGTGGAGTTGAGAAAAACAAAGGAGTGTATATAAACTAAACCTGCTTGATTGATCGAGATTAGTGTCAATTGATTAACATTCATAACTCAATTGATCTAGTTTGTACTCAATCAATTGACAATCTTTATATATGAAAAAAATGCATAAACATCCTCCTAAGTCCTATACTTACCCATTTTTTTCAAATAAACACTCAAGTAAAGATTAACAAAAAAAATTCAATTTTTTTGGATAAAGGTAGTAGATTTATTCAAACATGAACATCACTTAAATAATCAATTTTGGAATAAAAATCATTCTTAAACAAAATTGGATTATTCACAGCATGCATAAGTATTTTGATAAATCACACATTTCTCAACACATATAGTGACATATTAGCAATTGCTCTAGGTAAAATAAATATTGAACTATAGTAGTATGTCAATTTATTCATTTATGATTAGCTAGAAAAAATTTTCAAGTAAAGAGCATCACCAATAATGCAAAAATTTTAGTTGAATTCATACTTATACATAATAAGATTTTCTTATCAAGAGAGGACTTTATTAATTAATAATTATTATTTTTTAATTCCCATTCATTATTTATACAAGGGATTGGCTATTTATTTTTCTTTTTGCATAACCATGTGTGGCTCTTTCTTTTTGTGTATTAAATAATTTTTTTTATATACAACTATTTCCTTTATCATATTATTTTTCTTTTATGAAGAAAATATGCATGAGCCAATATCCCTAGTAGGATAACTTCACATTAGTTGTGAGGTGGCTACCTATGCTCACTGTGATAGCTTTCACATATCATAGTAGGTAGCTCTTTCAAAACTATGTGTCTCTTTATAGAAGCTTTTTCTATAATGAAAGATAGAGTTCAACCATAATTTATTGTCAAGGCTATCTCATGTCCTAAAATCTCACATAATTAATTATAAACTTCTAGCATGACATACTTATGTGTCTAGTGAGTTCGTGAGTGAGATCTTGTTAACATCGATTACCATAAGTAACAAAAATATAAATGCACAAAACAAGATACTTAATTACACAATGAATAATTAATCAAAATAAATCAAGTCATATAAAATATATATTTTCTTGATCCAAATTATAATTTGAATTTATTACCTTTTCATAACAATTCTACTCTCTTTATTAATTTTTGTATTTTAATAACAAATTTTAAATAAAGTAAAATACAATCAAGAATCAAACAGCTAAATTCAAAATTCAAAATAATTAAACTAATCAAACTAACATGCTCACCTAAGATCAATGAAGCACAAAATAAAAAAATTCCTAGGTGAAAGGGAGACAATCAAATAACCAAAAAGACACAATCTCTCCTAACCCAAATTTTCTTGAATTTTGGTTTTGTAATATCTTTGGGTTTCGAATCAATTGATTTTATTATTTTTGAATTGATCTTGGGTTTATGCATGTTTTTGTCTTTATTATTTTTCTTTTCCATCATTTGTAAAGATTTAGCATACATATAGGGATGATGAAAATTGATTCTAGAATATCTATCATGAAGGGCATTGTTGAAATAGCGATATTTCACAAGAAGTGTACAATGTGGTCTAATATGACCTTTCCTACCATAGTTATTGCAAATAGGCACAAGCTTTATATGTTTTTCAATCACATGTGCAACTATTCTTTGAGTATAATGGGTAATAGTATAGGTAGGATTATAAGGTCGTACCAATTCAGTTTTTAAAGTTGAAGGTATAGCATGTGAGGAAGACATATATAAAGGCTTTACAAATTTAGTTTATTTTAAGGAAGATGGCATAGTGTGATCATCTACGTATCCTAGCCCTTTCTTGTCTCCAACTAGCTTTCCATAATCAAAAACTTTATTCAAAATTTTCAGCTCCAATTGATAGCATTTTTACACATTCCTTAGATTGTTCAATTTCCTATATCTGATTTTGTTTGTCCTGTTCTAAACTTACAAGACATGAATTCAAAACATTAGAATGTTTAGACAGATTAATAATATCTTTTCCTTGTATCGATGAATTTATTTAATAGGATTTTAGTTTTTCATTGGGTTTAATTACTTCTACAAGAAACTGAGCTTTATCTCTTTTGCATATTACTAACTCTCTAAAAACTTCATTAGTACTAGTGAAATTAAAATATTTGAATAAGAATTCAGCGTCACTTTTCTCATTGTTTCAATCAAATATTGGAATTACTGGAGTGTGCACTAGTTTTTGAAGCAAATGCTAGAAAATTGGTGTCACTATTTTCTAATTTAACTAGATTATCGTTATCACTTTCAAAGTCAGTAGGTGTAGTGTTGAAAGCTCTTCCATTGTTGCTCTTCTTAGTTACACATTCAACTACAAAGTGACCAAAACCTATACATTCAAAGCATTAAGGCCTAGTAGATTTAGGTTTCTTACCATTAGAAATCACATATTTGAGTTCTCTCATATTCTGATCCTTTTGATGACCTTTCCTTTTCACTAAGGATTCTTTTTGCTAAAGATTCTATTAAGGCTTGTAGTCAAGAGTGCCAGTTCAGCTCCTTCATTGTCACGTTCTTCAATCATAGAAATTTTGAAAGAAACATCTTTATTTTTGGTGGGTGGAAAAAAACTCATCTCAAAGGTTTTTAAGTGATTCAACAAGTTCTTCTATTTTGATAATGATAGTTACATTTTCATGGAAGCATTCTGGTAGTAAGCAAAGAATCTTTCTATTAGTCCTAAAATCATCAATTTTCTCTCCAAGATTGGTAAAGGTGTTAGTAATATCATATAATCTAGCATAGAATTTAGAAAAGGCATCATTTTCTTTCATCCTAATATTCTCAAATTAAGTACTAAGCACACAAAGTTTTGTTCATTTAACTTATGAGGTAACTTCATGGGCAACCTCTATAATATCCCAAGTATGCTTAGTAGTTTCAACATGAGAAATATGACAAAACTCATTAGCAGACACAACACTAAAAATAGGTTGGTTACCATTTTGATTCTAATTACTATCAATTTTATCTTCAATGGTCTAGTCTTTCTTAGGTTTAGGAGTAACAACATTATCTTTGATAACTATAAGTGGTTCCTAATCATAAAGCATATAGTTCCATATGCTTTCATCTATAGACCGTAAAATGCTCTCATACGAGCCTTCCAATATGGATAATTAAACCCATCTAAGTAAGGTGCATGGGTTGTAAACGAACTCTCTCTCTAGTGATCCATAACAAGGTCCTAAGCACACTAAGTGTATCTAGTGACTACTTTAATACAAAATGAAAAGTTTCTTTGTTATTTACATGCCTAATTAGCTAGAAGTTAGGTGAATAGAAGATCAGTAGAAGTATGACAAATTAAAGTTTCACAAAATAGCCAGATAAGCATAATAGTGCAAAATAAAGTAAGGTGGAAATATAAAGATTAACACATGGAATTTTTAGATGGAAGTAACCTAGGCTATACTAATGACCTAAGAGGAAAACTACCGGTCCACCATACCACCTAACTATCCACTACGAAAAATAACATCCAAATACAACGTTTGGAATCAAACTACCTACCAAGGTAATGCCCCCAAGTAATCTACTTATAAGCAGTTGTTTTCATCATTGTCTTTACAAGAAAAGTGTTCGAATCCAATCAAATTTTCTATTGAACTAGAGTGACATAATTTTATCGAACCCATACAGCTAGCACCTTGAAAGTTAGCATAATAACACAAGTGTAAATAAGTGTCCTAGAGTAGTAAATAATCCTAACTAGATGATTTGACAAATATATCAAATAAATCAAAATCAATTGACAACCCTAGAAAAATCAATCTAAAGCACAATATCACAAATATTATAAGCTTATTAATTCATCAAACACAACCACAAATGATTGATAGATTAACTCAATGAAAAAAGCATACTTGAATAGTTTTAACAAAACAAGAGAAAGGATAAGATGAAGAGAATAATACTTAATAATGCTCTTGTGTGGTTAACAAAATTTTGGGCTAATGGTATGATTAAATAGTATGAGTAGACACCCTAGGTCAAAGATATATTACAAATCTATCCTTGAAAATATTTAAAATAGCTTTAAAAAATAAGGACAGTATAGTAGTAAAAACAAATGGCTCAAGTAAAAATTAGGTTAAACTTGAAAACCTGACCGCTCGATCTATCTAGAACTAGCTTGATCATTCAATCATGGATGTTGGATTGATCTAGTCATGCTTGATCGATCTAGTGAAATAATTAATTAATTTTGAAATAAATGGATCGATCTACTCATTAATCTCAATCAATCTAATATTAATTTCTCGATCGATCTAGTCACTTAAAAATTTATTCAGGCAAGTAATTAAGCTCGATAAATAAAGACATATCTCTATTGATAGAGTAGCCTATATGTGCAATGTTCCTATATGTATGATATAAAATCTAACATGCGTAGAAACAAAGATATACCTTAGATGTAATCATTGGAGCACAACAGTTTCTTAGGCTTGAAAATATTCTTGAAAGACACACTTGCAATTAAATTTAAATTCAAGTATTTTGTTTATGAATATCATCAGCACTCATAAAACTTATAGGTTACATATTCTTATCACTTATGTTACTACTAAAGACTTTATAGTGATCCCTCTTTGAAAAGAAATATGATAGGTGCTCCTCTTAGATAGCATTTTCTACTCCCAAGAAGACTATGGTTACTACTCCTAAATGTTCTTCTTTGATAGCTTCCCACTCAGAGATGATCCCTTCTAGTTCCTCATATTGGATAGATGTTGGTGATGATGGCAAGCTTTCATTTCAACAATCTTATGACCAACTTATGTATGAGAATCTCAAGCTGAAAAAATGTTATGTCCAAAATTGATAGGAAACTAAAAGAAAAGGATAAGGAGCATCTGGACCTCTCTAGTCAATTTCTATATCTCACCTTGGAAGTTGAAAAGGAAGTGGGCAACCTGATGATGAAACTGGATAACCATATAGTCTCACTTTAAAGTCTTTTTCATGATAGTGAGAAGTATATTGCTTGCATAAATAAGCTATAAAAGTCAATCCATAATAAGGAATATAAAGCACTTTAAACTCAATGCATTCTTGAGTCCTCTTCTCATAATTCTAATGTTATCTCCAAACTAAAGAAAAATGTTTGTATCTTGGAATATGAAAATGCTATTCTTGAGTCTTTATTTGTTGAATATGAAGCTGAACTTAATAAGCTTCAAGCTCATGTTGATACCGATACTAATAAAGTCAAGCTTCTAGAATCTAGCTTATTGGAAAAACATGAAATGGTTGAGACTCTTCACCGTCAATAGTACGATGCTAAGAGAAAAATTAAGGAATTTCATGATGTATGTCAAAAGTGGTCTATTGGAAATACATGTTTTGAAAAGTTCTTGAACCTTAATGATACTCATGCTTCTTCCTCCTCCACTACTATTGTTGTTCAAGATCCTTATCTCATTTTTTAGTTTTCCAATTATGAGTGCATTATCAATGTGTTAAGTGTAAAAAGTCTCTCTCTCCTAAATCTGACACTTCTCTTCCTCCAATACTCGCACAAGGAGTCTACTAAATATGACAAGAATATGTTGAGTCATTATTGAATCTTTCTGTCACTTTGACTAATGAAGTTATGGCTTTACATAATGAAGAATTTTTTTCTTTTCAAGGAGTTTAAGCCCTCTCTTATTGATACTTCTGGTGATCCGAATCTAAATTTTAGTGTTGTTCATACTACAAAAAAGACTCAAGTCTCTAAATGTTGGTATTTTGAAAATGGTTATTCCTAGCACATGACTTGAGACAAGTCCTTCTTTACCAACTTAATTCTTATGAATGATGGATCAATTACTTTTGGTGATGAAAATAAGGCCTTAATTTGTGGTAATTAACCTATTAGTGCTCATAGAATTCCTAAACTTAAAAATTTGTCTTACTTAGAAGGTTTTAAGAAAAATATGTTCTTTATATAGAAGGTTTTAAGGAAAATCTTAGCATTAACCATATATGTGATAACAAGTACTCAATCGAATTCAATAAAAAGAAGTGTACTATAAATGATGGTTCTGGTAATATTTTGGGCAATGGAACCTCATTAGAAAACAATTGTTATTATATCGATAATCCTTAATGGTCGTGTGTAACAAGTTGAGTTTAAGCATTGAAGAAATTTATATCAACAGTTAAGTCATGTCAACTACAAACTTTTAAAGAAAATATCAAGCCTTAAAATTGTTAGAGGTCTCCCTATTATCACCACATTGCCTGAACATATGTGTGGCTCTTGCCAGTTGGGCAAGTAAAGCAAGAGCCACCTTAAGAAGAATCAACATATTTCCACTACAAGACCTCTTCAGCTTCTTCGTATGGATCTTATGGGTCCTATGCATACTACAAGTATTGGTAGGAGAAATTATATCTTTGTGATTGTTCATGATTTCTCCATAATTTTTTAGAGAGAAATAAGAAGCTTTTGCTAAGTTCAAAACCCTTTGTATCAAACTTCAAAATGATAAGTTTGATTCCATTGGTACCATCATCAAAATAAGAAGTGATCATGGTAAAGAGTTCTAGAATTCTTGGTTCAACTCTTTTTGTGATGACATGAGTTTTTGGCTTCAGAAACCCCTCAACAAAATGGTATTATTGAGAGGAAGAATAGAGTTATTCAAGAAATGGCTAGAGTTTTGCGTTAGGAAAAATTTGATGAAGCATTTTTGGGCTAAAGCTATTTAACACCTCCTGTTACACATCAAATTTTTGCTTTTTAAGGCCTGGTACATGTCAATATTCTTATGAACTTATATACAGAAAAAAAACCTAATGTAAATAACCTTCCTATGTTTGAAAGTACTTGCAATATTCTTAGAGATATAAGAATTTAGATAAATTTGAAGCCAAGAATGATTTTGGAATATTCTTAGGATATTCCAATAACAATTATGCTTATTGATGAATGGTCAAAAACACTTTATATATCATGATTTTAACAAGTTAAATGATTAAATAGATTTGTATTTGCTTAATATTACTATCATTTTAAACAAATCTATCTTTACAAAATCATGGGTATGTTGTGTTATTTTTCAGGTATTTTCGCTTCAAAAATATTTCATGAAACTTTTGAAGAATATATCTAACAGCACTCTATTACAACTTTAAAAGCTTAAAGTATAGCATATGTAAAGCATTACATATGTTCCAAAAAGGAGGTACAAAGTAAAGGGATCCATTTATTTTGAACAATGTATGCCATTGCATGGATATTTTAAGCACTATGGCACTAGGCTAACGAATTAAATATAATGCATCCTAGATTCTATATGGCCCCTGACATGAATATATTATGTGCCATGGCGCTAGTATAGTGCATCGAGTTCAAACCATGTACAACTTATGTATGCCACGCTAGTCTTCTGATCCACATTTTCCTCCTTTTATGCACCAATGAATAAGATTCTATTTCTATTGCAAAATATATCCATTTCATTTCTTATCTCTCATTCCTTCTAAACCTTCTTTTCTTCTCTAAGTTTTCTTGCTTGTTTCTTTTTTTAATTTAAAGCTCTTCTCTCAATTGAGAGTTGAACAAATTTGTGTTTATGTAATAGTTTTAGTTTTAGTTCAATAAATAGTATGGCAATTCTGTTTCAAGATTTTCTAGAACATAAAAAATATTAAATTTCTGTTGAGGTATATTTAAATGTATTCTTTTCAGATTATCTTTATGTGTTATTTTACATGCTATGTTTAATTTATTAATCATTTATTAAAATATACATGTCTAACTATAAATAAAATGGAATATTAGTAATATTGTTATTCTTGTGAAATATTAAAGTAGATTAGACATTTCTATAAAATTATTTACGTTTTATTTCTTCATTAAGATTATAATGAAGTTTGTAAAAGAAAACTATATTGATGAAGTATTTTTCATAATAAACAAGATAGTTAAATTTAAGATTTAATAATATAAATCTAATTTAGAGATGTTAGATGAAATATTCTACATCTGATTTAGAGAACTCTATTTTAAAGATTTTTATAAGAATTATTATTGAAAGATATATTAACAACATATCATTCATAATAGTTTTAAAATCTTAAAGTTAGTTTCAAATACTTAAATCATAAACCGAACTTAGACACCTTAATGAGAGTTTAAATTGCCAAGCCCCCACCTAAGGAGACAAATTAAATGGTTTGTTAATCTCTTAGAAAAGAAGTAAAGTTTAATAATTAATCAATTGGTATGCCCCACCTAAGGATATTAATTGGTTTATCATGACAATGAGAATGATCCATTCCTTAGGATATTTTCATATAAAAAGGGAAAATCAATAGCCTTAAATCATATTTTTAATAAACTACTTAATATTAAGCAAACATAATTAAATAACTGATATATCACATAAATTCTCCACTACATGATAAATATTTAACTTCCAAAATATTTATTAAATATATCTTTATTTTTTTATGTCATTAGTTTAGATCTTAAACCAAAGCAATTGGGACATAATGTTTAGGTTTTTATTTTTGTTTTTAAGAATTTATTGAAATAATTATTTTAAAACCACATAATTCCTTTTTAGACTGACCCTTGAAGTATACTCATCATTTTTTATAAGTGAGTTGTGCATTTGCGAGCTATTTTATAAATCATATAAAATTTGTACTCCTAATTTTGGCACTTCAAGTTTTTTGCACCATTGCCAAGGAACTAGTAATAGCATCAAAAACTCATTAAATTATGTATCATCAAGTTTTTGGTACACTTTCCAAAGAAAAACCCGATAATAACACTAACAACTGAGATAATCTTTGCAAGCATCAAGTTTTTGGCGCCATTGCCATAGAGATCACACCAAGAAGCTTCTTGATAGGATGTTAAGTTAGGCGATGGATGAGAGGCAACCCATCATTATAAGTAATATTATTTTATTTTTGTTATTTACTTTTTTTCCGTTCATGTAGACATTGTTTAGAATTGTTAATTTTATAACTACTTATTAAATTTTGTGAGAAGTACAGATTATTATATTTGTGTAAATTTAAATGCTTGGAATGATGTATGTACCTAAAATTCCATGTTAATATTTGAGCAGGTTCAAAAAATGGGTAACTTTTCTATTCTTTACTCATTCTCTTTAATTTATAATTCTTACATTGAAGGCAATATAAATTCTACGCTAGAGATGGGAAAGGTTACATTATAAAATTATGCTAAATTGAAATTTTTATATGTTCATATGTTCAAATTTTAATATTGTTTTTACTTGTTTTTTTTTCTTTTATTTATTTTAATTGGATTAGGAATTTTTGGTTGATTTTAAATTTCTTTACAAAAAACATTTTGTCTTTTAGTTAATTTTAAGAAAATGATTAACTCCTTGTATTGTTAGATTAATTTCAAAAAACTTTCATGGAGTAATGTGATAATTAATTAGTTTTTGTCATAATTAGCATTTCATGATTAAATTTTGAAATTAGGATAAACCCAAAATCAATGTTTAGGAATCAAATAGTGGATACTATCCTTTGAGAATATTTTGAGCCATTATCTTCCCATTCTAAGTAATGATATTTTTTATACTCTTTTAAACACTCTTCTTATAAATTCTGAATTTCTAGATGATCTCTATATGTCTTTGCATTGAATAATAGGATTTTTACATCTAATAAAATTTCATATATTTATTTTTATTACTTAAATTAAATTACTTGCGTAGAAGTTGAAAGTATATACCCTTCTATTCATTCATGCATGACTTCTAAAATATAAAAATATATGGGATTACCTAAACCAATAAAAGAAAAAGGCACAATTATCCACTCACTTTATCATGTAAATAATGTACAATCTGTACATAGGTCATTTCTTTGAAAAAATAATATCTTTAAAGAAAAGAGAAAAAAAATAAGAAAACAATGTGAGAAAAATCAATAGTATAAACTGAATACTATGATCCAATATCATTCAAAGTTACAAGAATTGGTTGAATACAATTTATATAAGAAATAATTCCTTAAGAAGTCATTTGCATTTTCTTCATCTCGTAAAGACATATTACTTGAGATTTTTATGTAATGAATTTGATTGATGCATAAAAATTATATTTGATTTCTTCAAAAAATCCTTTCATTTGAGCCTTCTCTTCTTTAAACATATACAAAACTATTAGTTCATTTCTTGACATAAACTCTATTTGTAAATACCTTTTAATGAGGAACCAATAGGATCAATGTTTTTAAGAGGCTGACTTGTGAGGTTAGATTTGAAGCAAATTGGAATTCCTTGCATTGAGATTGAAAATTTTAATATTGATACATTTTTTATTTGAAAACAAAAGTGATTTTCAACTAATTTTTATAATAAATCATGAATGTTTAGAATATTAAAAGAACTTATGCTATAGATTTTAATTGTAACTTTATATAAGATTAAAAGCATGAGAAGGTTTGTTATTCTTTTTATTTTGTTATCTTTTTCATTTTTTACTTTGTTTATTTGTTATTTTCACGTTTTTATTATTTATTATTTATTTTTGCATTTTTAATTTGATGTTAGTGGATATCATCAATGAAAACCCTCATGAGACTTAAACTCGTCTATTAGGGCAACTGAGAGGTTTAAAGGCTTGTTGTATACATTAAATGCAACCATATCAATCTACAGAAATGATATAAGATAGCTAGTTTTATTTCTAGTTTTTATTTTTAACTTTTTACCTTTCTTGCAAAGAGACTAGCAAGAAGCTAGTTAGGGGTTGTGGTAAGTTCTTAAAAGAACTTAATATATCATAATTTTATGTATGATAAATTATTAAATAGAATTGTAATTGCTTAACTTTATTATTATTTTAAACATATCTATCTTTTTGAAATCACGGGTATGTTTTGTTATTTTTCAATTATTTTAGTTTCAAAAAGATTTAATGAAACAATTGAAGAATATATCTAAAAGCACTCCATTAAAACTTTAAAATTTTCAAGTATAAAATATGTAAAGCATTACATATGTTCCAAAAAGGATGTACAAAGAAAAGTGATCCATTTATTCATAATCGTGTTTACCGCGACATGAATGTTTTATGTGCCTTGGCACGAGGCTAACGAATTGAATATAATCCATCCAAGGTTCTATACAGGTTGTAGCATGAATATGTTATGTGTATATCACGGCGTGAAAGAATTGTGTGCCATGAGGCCAGCCTTCGAATCCACATTTTTCTACGTTTATACACCTATAAATAGGACCATATTTCTATTGTGAATAATATCCCTTTCATCCCTTATCCCTCATTCCTTCTGATCCTTCTTTGCTTCTCTAAGCTTTATAGCTTTTTTATTTTCTTAAATTAAAGGTTTTCTCTCAACTAAGAGTTGAACAAATTTTAGTTTATGTAATAGTTTTAGTTTTAGTTTAATAAATAGTATGGCAATTTTGTTTGGAGATTTTCTAGAACATAAACAATACTGAATTTCTATTGAGGTATATTCAAATGTATTCTTGTTAGATTATCTTTATATGTTGTTTTACATGCTATGTTTAATTTATTGATTAATTATTAAAATATACATATCTGGCTATAAATAAAATGATATATTAGTAATGTTGTTACGTTTATAAAATATTAAAGTAGATTAAACAATTTTATAAAATGAATTAATTTTTATTTCTTCATCAAGATTAACACGAAGTTCGTAAAATAAAAATATATTGACAAAGTATTTTTCATAATAAATAAGAGAGTTAGATTTAAGATTTAATTATCTGAATCTGATTTAGAGTCAACTCTTAAATGTTAGATGACATATTTTGGGTATGATTTAAAGAACTCTATTTTAAAAAATTTTATAAGAATTTTTATTGAAAAATATAACGACGACATATCCTTCATAATTTTTTTAAATCAAAAATTAGTTTTGAGATACTTAAATCATAAACCTAACTTTGACACCTTAATGAGAGTTTAAATTGTTAGGCCTCACCTAAGGAGACAAATTAAATGGTTTTTTAATTTCTTAGAAAAGAAGCAAAATTAAATAATTAATCAATTGGTTGGACCCACCTAAGGATATTTAAAGGTTTATTATTAATAACGAGTATGATCTTTATCTTAGAATTTTCATACAAAAAGGGAGAATCAATAGCCTTAATTCATATTTTTAATAACCTACTTAATATTGAGCAAATAATAATAACTAACTAATAAATCCCATAAATTCTCCACTACATGATAATTTTTTAATTGCATAAATATTTATTGAATCTATCTTTATTTTTTTATGTCATTAGTTTAGATCTCAAACCAAAAAAATTGTGATAGGATGTTTAGGTTTTTGTTTTTATTTTTAAGAATTTGTTGAATTATTTAAAAACCATATTTTATTGACCTTGGAAGTATACTTATCATTTTTTAAAAACGATTCATTCATATGCAAGCTATTTTTTAAATCATACAAAATTTGTATGCCTACGTTTGTCAAATCAAGTTTTTGGCACCATTATCGGAGAACTGGTAATTGCATCAAAAATGATAAATTATATAACATCATGTTTTTAGAACCATTGTCAGGGAAAACCAACAATAGCACTGAAAACTAAGGTAACATTTGCAAGTATCACTTGCGGGGACTACTTTGGAAGGTAACATTTGCAAGTATCAATTAATGTTGTGATTGATGACCCTGGCACTACTAAACTTATCGAGTCTGACGATTGTGATTTGTTTGGTCGTTGGGGTTCTTCTAATAAGGCCACAGATAATTTTGAGATGCAATCTACTATAACTATGGTTGACCTTCTAAGAATGTCTAAAGATAAGGAAGAAGATGAAAAAGAAGATTCTTCCCTTCCAAACTGGTAAAAGAATGTTCATTTTACAGGTAACATTATTCATAATATAGAAAATGTTGTTAGAACGAGATGACAACTATAGGAGACTATAAACTACATGCATTTCACTTTTATTATTCTTCCAAAAAATGTTAAGGAAGCCATGTAGGATGTACATTAGGTCAAATCCATGTAGGAAGAACTAACTTAGCTTCAAACAAATAATGTTTGGTATCTTGTTCCCATATCTACGAATAAATATGTCATTTTTACATGTTGGTTATATAAGAATAAGGAAAATGAAAATGGCATTATTGCATGAAATAAGTCCATCTTATCGGTCAAGGGTATACGTACGTTGAAGAAATTTACTAGTAGATGTCAAGAGTACTTTCCTCAATAGGGTTATCAAATATAAAGTCTATGTAGAATAACAAATAAGATTTTAAAACTTTCACTTTCCTAATAATGTGATGAGATTGAAGAAAGCCCTTTATGATTCAAAGCAAGCTTCAAGCTTGGTATGAACCTATCACCATATTTCTCCTCAATAATGGTTTTTGGAAAGAAGGTGACAAAACATTGTTTGTTTCAAGAAATAAGGTTGAAGTTGTCATTACTCAGGTGTATGTTAATGACATCATTTTTGGTTCTACAAAGGGTGACTTGTTTAGGAGTTTTCTAACACTATGTAAAATGAATTTGAGATGAGTATAGTTGGTAAGCTGAAGTTTTTCCTTGGGTTTCAAGTTAACTAGATGAAATATGGGATCTTTCCCTCCCAATAAAAGTATATAGCTGGTTAAGAAATTTGGTTTCGAAAATTCCAAACCTATTTGCACTCTTATGAGTAACACTATTAAACTCTATCAAGATCCTTCAGGTAAAGAAGTGGAATATACTTTGTATAGGAGTATGATTAGGAGTGTTCTCTACTTGATTGTAAATTGACTAGATATCTCTTTCAGTGTAGAAGTTTATGCTAGATTTTAGGCTAGCACAAAAGAACCTCATCTAGCAATTATTAAATAAGTAATCAAGTATGTTAATGGCACATTATGATTTGATATTTTGTATCCTCAAAACACTACTACAAAGTTGGTAGGGTATTCCAAAACTTACTAAGAAGGGTACAATGATGACAAAAGAAGTAATTTAGGCTGGTTTTCTACTTGAGTAATTCCTTGATTTCTTGGTCAAGTAAAAAATGTAGTTATGTATCCCTATCCACCATTGAGGTTGAATATATTATAATGGAATTTTGTTGTCTATAATTGATATGGCTAAAGCATATGCTGTCTGACTATGGGTTATAGTAAGAAACCTCATTTTACTTTATGACAACACCAATGCAATTTTCTTTTCAAAAAATCAGGTCCAAAATTCAAGGACCAAACATATTGATATTCGACATCATTTCATAAGAAACATATTGGAATTGAACACATCATCATTACAGCATATCAATACTAACATTGAACTTATTGATATTTTTACTAAACCTTTAGAGTTTATCAATTTTGAATCCCAAAGAAAGGTTGTTTTTGTTTGCATATCTCCCTAAGAGACTTATGTGTGTATTCTTTAGATTTTCGCAAGCCCAAAGAACTTTGTACTTTGTTATTTGTCTCCTTGATTACTATTTTCTACATGTGTTGCATCTTGTGTTGTATACTTTAATCCTCTCTTTTATTTTGCAAGAGTGTTAGAATTATTGCATATTTATATACCTTTTATCCCTCATTACTGGTATTCTTTTGAATTTCTATGTCAAAAGGGGCATAAGTTTATGTTCATAAAGATTTGTTTATTGCCATGTTATATGTTGCATGTCTAAAGAGTATAGGATTACACAACATCTTTTTACCTAACTTGCATTCATTTAGTGACAATGTTGCATTGAGCCAGAGGGAGTTGCATACATTGCATGTTTTTTTGTTGCTTTTATATATGTGATTTGCCTATCACTTTATACCCGTGAATAGGTATATGATAGTATTTGGAGCACACAAGATGGATTTATTGGGAGTAGGTGTGTTATAGGTCTTGGGTGTGCATCGATGTTTTGTACATGGGAAAAAACATCTTTGGGTCATATTCATGATCATATCATGATTTATGTGCATATATGTATAGTTGTGCACTGTTTTTACATGAAAAGCCAAAAGGGGAGAGTGTTAGTCCTGATGCTTTGTGTCTTTGTTGGCTTTCCATGTACAAATTATTGAGTCTATTTATTTCACTCAGTGCTTCTATCTTCCATTGTGTAAGATTGGTTACTTTTGATCTGTAATGCGCACATACACACACATACATATATTTAGGTGCATTCTGTTTGAAGGCATGTTATACACATACCATAGGGTTAGTTTCTTAGTATGCATTCTAGGTTATGAGTGGTTGTGTTTGTTGTGGTGCATTTGTAGGTATTTATAGACAATTACTCGACAATTTTTTGAATTGAAAAATGGATTTTTGTCTACCTCGACATGGCTCTTGTTAGACCCCTCACTAGACAAATGTGGTCAATGAGGATCTCAAGAGGCTAGCATGCATATTGGTCTTTATATATAAATACCCCTTCATAAGTACATACTTTCTCAATTCAAAAATTCTAGTGAAAGCCTGCCAAATTTTCTAGCCATTCAAATTTCAATTTCACTAATCATTGATGAGTGCTCAAAAAGCACTAAAATAACCATGATTTTATGCACATTAATTGATTAAAAATATATATATTTATATGTTTTATCATATATTTATATAAATTTGTCTTTTTCGGAATCACGGGTATTTTTATTGTTTTTCAGGTATTTTGGCTTAAAAACGCAATTTAAAGACTGAAGAATAATACTTCAATACATCACAAATAAATTAATAAATAAGTGGAAAAAGGTAAACAAACATGGAAAAATTGGACAAAATGGGTTGAAAAGATCAAAAATGGCAAAAAGAAGAAAAACGCGCGCCGGCGCCCAGCCGCCGCGCGCCACCAAGCTCCGCCCAACACTCCGCGCGGGTTGCTGTTCATGCGCGCAGCACTGCGCGCGGGTTACTGTCCACGCGCGCGCGCCGCGCCCAACAGCCGCCCAGCCGCGCGCCCAACGCGTTTTTGACCCATTTTTCACGTGCAGCCGCCTTTGTGACATCATGCTGACGTCATTGATGACCTCAGCAGGTCCAAAACACGTTTTTTATTTTTTTTAATATTTTTTTTAACATTTTTTTAATCATTTTTTCTCTCCATCCTCACCTATAAATACCCCCCTTCCATTCACTTCAAAACACACCTTAAAAACACACTTCTCTCTTCTTTCTTTCTCTCTTTTCTTAGATTTTTAGGTTTTTGTAGTTTTTCTTAGTTTGTAGTTAATTTCTCTTAGTTTTAGAGTTCTTCCCTTTTTGGGAAGAACTAGTTATGTTTTTGTAATATATTAGCTTTTGATTCAATAAATGGGAGTGCAAATTCCTTGGAGGTTTTCCAAAGAACGGGAATTGCGTCAAGTTCTGTAAGGATTTTATTTTCTTTACGTTATTTTTTATGCTTTATTCTTACATGTTATATTTAATTTGTCCGTGATTAAATTTAACTGTCTTTGTGTTTAGTAAACATGATGTAATAATAACGTTGTTATGCTTTGCGAAAATATTAAATAGGTAAAAATCTCTAAAATGAATTGATTTTATTTTTATTCAAGATTTTATATTAAGAATGTTAGAGAGAAATATATTATTTTTCATTACAAACTTAAACACGAAAATTAGATTTTAAGGTTTAGTTATCGATCGATTTAGAGTAGTGCTTCTTTTATTTGATGGTACAATCGCCTTAGTTAGAGTGATGCTCTGTTTCAAAAGTTTTTATAAGAATTATTATCTGAAAATGTGTTGACATCATGTTTACATTAGTGGTTTTAAAACTTGAAAGTTATTACTCGCATAACTAAATTCTTAGGTTTAATTTGGACACCTTGAATAAAGTTTAAATCGTCTAACCACCAAAGGTGGCATTTAAATGGTTCATTTTCAATCTCTTAGAAAAAGGAATTAATTTAATTAACCAAATTAGTTATCAACCCCACCCATAGGTGTTAATTGATTTGTTTAGTTAATAAAGAATATCTAACCCCACCAAAGGTGGTATTCATATAAAAAGAGAGAATCAATAAATATCAATTCATATCTTTAATAACCTAATTAATATGAGCAAGCATAATTAACTTAATTATTATATCCATAAATACTCCACCATTATAAATGATAAAATTTGCATAAATGTTTATTGAATCTATGTTTATTTTTATGTAAGTAGATTAAAAACACAAAAGCCCAAAATATCGTGATAGGATGTTTAGGATTTAATTTCGCTTTTAAAAGTTTGAATAATAAATTAAAAACCACATACATTCCTTCCTTAGATCGAGACCAAAGAGTATACTTATCATTTTCATTTAAATGATTCGTAGACTCATGGTAGTTTTATAAATAGATAAAACAAAAGTAACGGGCAGGATCGGCGATGTCGGTTCTGCCCCGATCAAGTTTTTGGCGCCGTTGCCGGGGAAGGAATAGCGTTTTTAAATTATTTATCAAAATTTTAAAAACCTTTTGTGTTGTAAATAATTGTGAATTTTTTTTTATTAAAAAATTAAAAAAAATAAAAAATTTTGTTGTTTGTGAAAAGTAAAAAAAAATTCAAATTTCAATTTCGTAATAAATAAAAAAAAAATATAGCATGAATAATAAAATAATTTTGCATTTTGAAATTTGAAGTAAAAAAAAAATAAATAAATTTTAAATTAAATTAATAAATAAATAAGAATAAAAAAAAAATTAAAAAATAAAAAAAATCAAAAAATAAAAAAAAATCAAAAATAAAAAATCAAAAATAAAAAATCAAAAAAATCAAAAAGTCAAAAAAAAAAATCAAAAAAATCAAAAAAATAAAAAAATCAAAAAATAAAAAAAATCAAAAACTTTATTTTCAATTTTTTTTTTGTTTTTTTCATTTTCTTTTTTTTCTTTTACCTTTTTCAATTATTTTATTCAATTTTTTTTTTTTTTTTTTTTTTTTTCAAATTTTTTTAACTACTTTTTTTTTAATTTTCGCTTAAGTTAATTAACTTAGGTTTTTAGTAACTTAATTTACTAACTTAATTAATTTAATTTACTAACTTAATTAACTTAGATTTTCATTAACTTAATTAACTCTACCTTTTTATTAACTTAATTAACTTAAATTTTAACTTAACTTAACTTAATTAACTTAATTTTAATAGCATGAAAAGTAAAGATCTAAGGGAGTTCTCATTTGTGAGACTAGTTCTTGGAAGCCTCAGTGCCACTAGTCTTTGCTCTGGGAACGCTGTCATTTGTCAGAGGATGGTTTTTAAGGAGCCTTTCACCATTCTTTCCGAGCACCATTTTCTTGGTTAATACTGATTATGTTATTTTAACTTAAAAAAATAAAAAAATAAAATAAAATTCAAACTATCTCCAAAATTTTAAAGCTTTAATTACAATCTAAGGAGTTAGTTGTTTGTTTGTTCTAGGTACAATTGTGTTTTGACGCTTTAATTATTTGATTTGCACCTCAGATGTGGGTTATCTAAAACCCTGCCACGCCTAGTTTTTGGTACGTAAAAATTTGAAAATCAATAGTGGCATGTTTGAAACAAGATAGGTAGACAACATTGTCTTACTTGTAGGTTTGATTGACTCCAATGATGAGGGACATTGAGTTTACTTAAAAGGCAATCCCCAAGCCACGCTCATAAGACGTTAACTAACATGTTGGATGGGAGGCAACCCATCATTTTAGGTAATTTTTTGTTATTTGTTTTAATTTTATTGTTTAGTTTGGTTTAATGTTATGTCGATAATTTTTAAATTGTTAAAACTAAAAATATTTTTTGAGTTGTGAGAAGTTCAAAACAAAGTCATAGTATACACTTTAATGATGAAAATGATGAATGCAATTGCATTTCTCCATTACTACTTACACATTCTCAAGAAATAGGTAATCTTTCTTCTCTTTTCTCTTTATCTTTAATTTACAGTTGTTACATTGAGGACAATGTAAGTTCTAGGTTGGGGTGGTGAAAAGTTACCATGCTTAATTAGAAAAGAAAAAAAAAAGGATTTAACAATTTAAAAATTCAAAAAAAATAAAAAAAACAAAAATTCAAAAAAAAATAAAAAAATAAAAAATAAAAACAATTATTAATTTTTTTTTTCTTTTTTATGTTCACATCTTCATTTTTTGTGTTTGGTTTTATTTTCCTTGTGTGATTTAGTAATTTTTGGAATTAAAAAAAAAAAAAAAAAAAAAAATTTCTCACAAAAATTTATCATTTCTTTAAATCAAATTTAAGTAAATAGTTAAGTCTTTAGAAATCGTTAGATTAATTTTTGAAACCATATCATGAAATATTATGTAATTATTTTTGATAATTAGTTAATTTTTGTCATAACTAGTATTTCTTGATAAGATGTAGAAATTATATTAAACCCAAAATCGGTATTTATGAATTTGTTTTAGTGGAGACTATTTGCAGAGATATAATTTGAGCCTAATTTCCTTATTCAGAGTGAAATATATATTTTTTCTACTCCAAACACATTTCTTATTTCTTCAAATTCTTAGATGATCTCTATAGGCATTAATATTGAATGTATGAATTTTTTTCTCATCTTAATAGAGTATCGTATATTTTTTTATTATTATTTTTGCTTAGATTAAATGATTTGAGTAGAAATTGATAGTATATGCTTTTATCTCATTCGCGGCATGACTGTTACAAAAAAAAGAGAGACATAAAGTCCTAAAACCAAGATCAAACGAGAAAGCCACAAAATTAACCACTCACCAAAATCCTTAAAAAATGTACAATAACTGTACATGGGTTGACTCTCTAAAAAAATGATATATATTGAAAAGTATCTTCAGAAAAAATAGAGAGAGATAAAGAATATATAGTATAATTTACATACTATAACCCGTATTACCCAAGATCCTAAGAAAAATGTGTACAATCTGCATAATGGGTTGACTCTCTAAAAAAATGATATATATTGAAAAATATCTTCGAGAAAAATATAAAGAGAAAGAATATATAGTATAATCTACATACTATGACCCACATTGCTTAGAAAGTTGTGAGTAAAGGCTAATTACAAAAGAAAGATATAGGAAGTAATTCCCTAAAAGTCATTGCACTTTCTTCATTTGTAAAAGGCATATATCTTGAAATTTTTTCTAATGAGTTTGATTTATGCATGAAAATAATTTTTATATATGATATCTTTATAATTTATACATTTGATTCCTTCCATGAGATCAACGTCAAAATAACACTTTGAGCCTTTCTTCTTTATACATATGCGAACATATTAGTTCATTTCTATACATCAACTCTTTCGCATATAAATTAGTATGAGTGTTCAACCATAGATTCAAGAGTTTTGAGAGTATTGACTTGTGAGGAATAGAGTGGGTTTAATTCTAGATTTATAACACTGAAATTGGGTGAAATTAAATTGATACATTTTTGATATGAAATATGAAAATGATTTTCGACTAATTATTATAATAAATCATGATTGTTTAAAGAGATTAAAATAACTTATGCTTGAGATTTTAATTATGATCTTAAAGGAGATTAAAAAGTATGAGACATTTTTGTGAGATGTTGATAATTTGTGATTTTGTTGTAAATTTAATTTTTAAGTTGTTTGTTTTTATTGTTTCTTTTGTTTTTACATTTAGTACAATGTTTGTGGGTATCATTCTTGAAAACCTCACGAGACTCAAACTCGCCCACTTAGGGCAACCTAGGGGTTTAAAGGCTTGTTGCATAGGCTAAATGCAACCGTGTCAATCCACGGAAGTGATTTAGGATAGTTTAATTTTTAGTTTTTATCGCTTCTCTTGCTAAGGGACTAGAAGAAGGTAGTTGAGGTTGTGATGAGTGCTCAAAAGCACTAAAATAACCATGATTTTATGCACATTAATTGATTAAAAATATATATATTTATATGTTTTATCATATATTTATATAAATTTGTCTTTTTCGAATCACGGGTATTTTTATTGTTTTTCGGTATTTTGGCTTAAAAACGCAATTTAAAGACTTCGAAGAATACTTGAAGAATACATCACAAATAAATTAATAAATAAGTGGAAAAAGGTCAACAAACATGGAAAAATTGGACAAAATGGGTCGAAAAGGTCAAAATGTCAAAAAGCAGAAAACGCGCCGCCGCAGCGCTGTCAGCCGCGCGCAGACCAGCTCCGCCCAAAACTGCGCGCGGGTTACTGTTCATGCGCGCAGCACTGCGCGCGGGTTACTGTTCACGCGCGCGCAGCGCCCAGCAGCCGCCCAGCCGCGCGCCCAACGCGTTTTTGACCCATTTTTCACGTGCAGCCGCCCCCATGACGTCATGCTGACGTCATTGATGACCTCAGCAGGTCCAAAACACGTTTTTTATTTTTTTTAATATTTTTTTTAACTACTTTTTAATCATTTTTTTTTTCCATCCTCACCTATAAATACCCCTTCCATTCACTTCAAAACACATCTTAAAACCACACTTCTCTCTTTCTTCTTTCTCTTTTTTCTTAGATTTTTAGGTTTTTTTAGTTTTTCTTAGTTTGTACTTAATTTCTCTTAGTTTTAGAGTTCTTCCCTTTTTGGGAAGAACTAGTTATGTTTTTGTAATATATTAGCTTTTGATTCGATAAATCGAAGTGCAAATTCGCTTGGAGGTTTTCAAAGCGGGAATTGCGTCAAGTCTGTAAGGATTTTATTTTCTTTACTGATTATTTTTTATGCTTTATTCTTACATGTTATATTTAATTTGTTCGTGATTAAATTTAACTGTCTTTGTTTAGTAAACATGATGTAATAATAACGTTGTTATGCTTGCGAAATATTAAATAGGTAAAAATCTCTAAAATGAATTGATTTTATTTTTATTCAAGATTTTATATTAAGAATGTTAGAGAGAAATATATTATTTTTCATTACAAACTTAAACACGAAAATTAGATTTTAAGGTTTAGTTATCCGATTCGATTTAGAGTAGTGCTCTTTTATTTGATGGTACAATCGCCTAGTAGTTAGAGTGAAGCTCTATTTCAAAAGTTTTTATAAGAATTATTATCTGAAAATGTATTGACAACATGTTTTCTTAGTGGTTTTAAAACTTGAAAGTTAGTACTCGGATAACTAAATTCTTAGGTTTAATTTGGACACCTTGAATAAAGTTTAAATCGTCTAACCACCACCAAAGGTGGCATTTAAATGGTTCATTTTCAATCTCTTACAAAAAGGAATTAATTTAATAAACCAAATTAGTTATCAACACCACCCATAGGTGTTAATTCATTTGTCTAGTTATTAAAGAATGTCTAACCCCACCAAAAGTGATATTTATATAAAAAGAGAGAATCAATAAATATCAATTCATATCTTTAATAACCTAATTAATATGAGCAAGCATAATTAACTTAATTATTATATCCATAAATACTCCACCATTATAAATGATAAAATTTGCATAAATGTTTATTGAATCTATGTTTATTTTTATGTAAGTAGATTAAAAACACAAAACCCCAAAATATCGTGACAGGATGTTTAGGATTTAATTTCGTTTTTAAAAGTTTGAATAATAAATTAAAAACCACATACATTCCTTCCTTAGATCGACCTTGGGAGTATACTTATCATTTTCTACGAAATGATTCGTGCACTTGCGAGAGTTTTATAAATAGATAAAACCAAAGTAACGGGCAGGATCGGCGATGTCGGTTCTGCCCCGATCAATCATCATAAGTGTTTTCTAGTGATTATGATATGTTTTTGTGAGAGATAAATAGCATTCTTAGACTATGTGATTTAGGCAACATCATGCTTTTGGGATTTGTGAGTGTTCTCATGACAGATTGTGGGTGATCATGGTTGAGTGTATTTCCCACATTGGTTTCTCATTATCACATTCACGTTACTGATTTGTAATGACTGATTGCACTACTTTATGTGGTGTGGGCTTTAGAGGATAGCAAGATTTGTCTATCGAATAAAATGTTACAGAGGCAAGAAGAAAGGGTAGAAATAAACAGTTAGGGAAGAGATCTAGACTAATAGAGGTATTTTGTTTTTATATTGAGTTGTATCTTTTAAATTACTTAGTGGATTTGTTTATTATCAAGTGGTTTCCATAGGTAACCCGAGCGTTTCCCACATAAATAGGAGTTCTATGTAGGTTTACCTTATCATATGATTGTGTTCGTATGATTTAATCTATAATGAGTAAAATCTAAGCCATAATCATGTATGTTACCACATATAGGCTTATCACTCTAATCGGAAAGTGATTTACTTTCTATTTAGTATACTTAACTTCATGATTAAGTAGCCTGTGAATATTTTATCTATCTATTAAAACTTATATGTCTTAGCATTTTGTATACTACTGTTATTATTATATATTAATCCATTACTTGTGGGGGTCAAGTCCTTAAGGAGTCAACATCTTCATACCTTTATTGAGCCTTTGGATATATTTGAGATTTATCTTTTGATTGTGTGGTTGTGGGTTTCAGTTAACCCACTCCTAGTTACAAGTATAATGAATAAGGCATTGAATTAATGTATACCCCTAGGTCTAATATAGTATCTACCTTCTTTTATCACCAATGGTTATATTGATATTAAAACATTCAAAATCTTTAGAGATAGCTTCAGAATTATTTGTATTTAGGGCATGGAAAAAATAGGGTTTGTAGAAGAAGAAGTAGAAAAACATTGTGTCATTGGATTTGAAATGCATTTTTTGAGGTTTTTATTGTAAAAATTCATCGCGAGCTATGATGCACTTAGTTTCATGTTGCATTATGCATAGAAAAATAGCCCATTGTTTTTAAACAAAGCCCCTACCATGACAAGCATAAAAACAATGTCATTAACCCCTTTTTAATTAACATAATACTAAGTACTAAATTAAAAAAATACAAAGCAATTATATTAAGACAAAATTAAAAAAATATATTAAAATAAAAATAAAATAAAATAAAGAAATCAAAGCAAAGCAAATCAAAAGAAATAAAAATAAACAAGAAAGAAAACTAATTAAAACAATCAAAAACAATTGGCCAAATCACAAAATTAAAATAAAATAAAAAAGTAAATAAATAATAAACATAAAATAAATAGATACAAAACTAAATAAATAAACAATTAAAAAATTTAATAAAAGAAAAGAAATAAAAAATAAGCAATAATAAAAATTTGTAAACAAAAATTAGCAAACAAGAGGTAGTAATTCAAAAAGCTTGATGTAATCAACAGATTATTGTGAAGATCAAGATCTCAATTATAGAAGAAGACACATCCATCTATCTACTTTTGGTTATTAAAATATGATCTCTACTCTTATTTTTTCGATAAACACTATTGTATTTCTTGAATTTTTTGAATGTAAGTTATTGATTATCTATTATTTTGAGCATGTTTGACTGATTGTGATAATGAGAATTTAGTTTTTTTGCTATACTTGTGTAGATTATTTAAGAAAATATTTTTAATAATTATTAAATACAAATTATTTTCTATTCAAGATTTTCACAAAATTTATTATTAAGGAATTTATTAACGATATAATTTTTCATAATAAATTTAAAATATGAAAATTAGGTTTCAGATACATAAACCTACATCTAATTTAGACAACTTGAGTAAGAGTTTAAATTGGTAGCCCGACTGAAGGTGTCGAGTTAGATGGTTTATTAATTCCTTAGACATTAGACAATAATTAATTAAATTAACGGATGATCTGACCGAAGGCGTTAAGTGGTTTAATTAATAACTAATAGTGGCATGATTGAAGGCATTATTTATACACATGAGGGAGAATCAATAATCTAGATTTATATTTTATTAACCTAATTAATTCTACAAAGTATAGTTAACTATGCTAAGGTTACTATTTCGGACAGTACCAACAGTGCCGATAGGGATGACACCAACTTTTTAGCCGTTATGGCTTCAAGTATTGTCATAGATCCTCTGATTGCCAACTTAGATACTCAAGAGGTTCCTACTAAAGTAGATGAAGATGAGCAAGATGAGTTGCTCGATTCTTACAATGGGATCTTGTTAGAGCATATTAAATCTGAGAAAGCAAAGACAAAGGCTTTGGAGAGCGTAGAGGAAAAATAGCATAAGATAAGGGCTTTAAATATGGCTCTTGAGAAGAAGAAGTCCTAAATTTATAATGATCACCAATCTCACTAATAGTTGTGAAGTCCTTCAAAAGTGATATTATAATTTGCAAGAAAAGTTCAATGCAAATTATTAGAAGATGAAGAAACTTGAGGAATAGCTAAAGTGTTCTACATCTGGTAAAGATACTCATTTGTATGCCAATCATGATCCCTTATATGATCATAATACTAAAATTGATCAATTAAAGAAGCAGATCATTATCCTTGAAAGACCCAATGAGTATCTGGCTTATATATTCACTACAAAAAAGAAGCTGAAGTAGAACAGCTACATAAGAGAGTTAGCATCCTCAAGAATTCTACAGCTTACCTAGAATCTTTCCTTAAAGAAAAGAAATAATTCATTAAGCTCAAAGGTAGCCCTTTTCACTTCTTCTCCTTATCAATTTCCTCACCTTTCCACTTAGTTGCTCTCGCTAGGAGTACAGTGTATCTTGAACAAGTAGACATATAGCTTTGCTTCTCATACACCAGCTCTGCTTTAAAAAAACACACGTTGCAAGCCTCATCAAAGTCATAGAGTAGCACCAACTGAAGAAAAAAGGGATTATCTAGGGTCAAGTTTGAAAATAAAAGAAAGTGATCCTTTAAAAAATGACCTAAAAAGAAAGTAGAAAATTGTTAGGTTCTTAATGATTAAACTCTAAATAATTGAACAGATAAAACTATAGTTCGAGTTGAATTCTTATCACCAAAATGAAAACCTTTTACAAGCTTGAGATGGTGTGATAGAGCATTTTTCTTTACTATTTCTCAATTGTGTAGGTAATGAGGATAAGTCCCAGACCAAGCATCTCTTTATATAGAGGCACTTGATTTCTCTCTCCAATCAACTGACTATATTTATTAGGGGAGTTGAATGGTTCGTATCCTATGCCCAGTAATTACTCCTCAACCTTATATTAAAGCTTAAGCTGAAAGTGTAGGGAGACTAGACTTTTGGACATTCAGACCAGCCTGGCGCTGGTTCCATTCAAACCACTCAAGTAAAGTTACCAACCCGAGATGGAAGGCGAAGCACCCCAAATGTCCTACCAGTAGACCAGTCGGAGCTCAATGATCAGTAAGAGCTTAGTGATCACTCCAACCTTGGTTTTAAGGAATTGAATCCCCTATATGGTTGACTAACAGCCCAAGCTAGACTCGACCTTAACCCATGATATGTTGCACTTTATACCAATTATACCCCTCTAACATATAAATATGTGTACACAATATGTAACTGACACTTGTATCTATAATTTTCTATAAATATATGGACCTCTAATAAGATCTACACATTCAGCTAATTTTCTATAAATATATAGACCTCTAATAAGATCTACATAAAGTAGCTCTTTCACTCTCGCTATATCCTTCTAGTTATGACTCAGAGGGTTCTTCTACTACCCCTTCCTTTTCTTCTTCTAGGAATGTTGCTCAGTCCATATGTTGTAACTCTATTCCAGTTTCCTATACTCTATATACTTCTCTTCCTCTTAGGGATGAGTCTCTTGGTGTAATGAATAGTTTTCTTTAAGAGATGCATATTATCCAAAATTACATCGGTATACAAATAATTCAAGCATTTTCTTAGGCTATGGTGAATTTTTATCATCTTGTTGTACTACCACTAGTTTATGGCTCTCGTCTATCTTTTGCAATAGTCAAACCTCGATTTGTAGACTCTAAAGGCCCTTCTTTCGATAGAGATGAACTTGACCTTTCTTTTGATGGGTTTACTACCTTTATTCTCCATCCACATCCTACTGTACCACCCTCTGACCATGGATAGTGCTTGCCTAGTGGTGCCTATAAGGATGACAATGAAGATTGTTGAATTTTTTTATGGTTTTTTAATTTTTTTTATTTTAAAACATTTTTCATAAAATACTACCTAATCAATGATAATGAGTTTTGTTATACTTCTTTGGTTTTTTTCTCTAGCATGTGTTATTTTTTTCATTTAATCTTTTCGAGTTTATTGCACGAGTGATAGGATTATTGCATTCTTGTATGCCTTCTTTCACTCATTTAGGGGGTGTTGTTTTGACTTTTTATGTCAAAAAGGGGGGAGATGTTTATATTTACAACTACATGTTTATTGCCATGCTATGTGTTACACAGACAGTGATTGTAAGATTTCACTACATCTTATTATCTAACTTGCATTTACTTAGGGGGAGTGTTGCATGAAGTTAGGAGAATTGGTACATTACATATGTTTTTCCTGTCATTATGTATCTATGTAGGGATAACACGATAGTATTTGGATAGACTACACCATATTTATATGTGATACATTCATAGGGTATGTATTTTTTTCGTGTGTTTAGGTTACAAGTATAGATTGAAGTCTTCAAGATTTAGAAATTTTGTGCATAGTTGTGTTAAGACCCTTGTGTTTCAAGCCACTAGATTATTGATGAATTGATCCATGCAAATGGATGTAGTTAGAATAGGCATGTTTTTTTAGGTTTTGGTTATATGTCGATGTTTGTTCATGGGAACAAACATCTTTAGGTCATATTTATGATCATCTCATGATTGATATGCATCTATACTTAGTTATGCAGAGTTTTGACACAAAAAGCCAAATGGGGTGATTATAAGTCTTGTAGTCCTTGTGTCTTTTTTGGCTTTCGGTGTGTAAAACACGAAGTCTGTTTATTTTACTTAGTGTTTCTATATTCCTCTATGTAAGGTTAGTTAATCTTGATTAGTAATGCACAAATGCATATAGGTAGATACACTATGATTGAAAACAAGTTATACACTATGTTTAAGAATTTTAAGCTCATGCTCCCAACGTTGTCGACAATATTATAAAAGTTTGGGATGTACTAGTACCGTTTGGCCAATGAGATATAAATGTCTATTATGGTTTAATGGATATGTACCAAGGTAAATATGAAATATATCTAGATAATGTGGACTATAAAAAAGTAGTAGAAACCCTTAATATAGAAGGGGCTAAATGAGAATATTTTGGTGGGAACCAAAGGGTTTTGAAGCCTAACATTTAACAAAGGTTTCCCACAAATGGCAATATTTTGGATGCTCTATAGCCATGCCTGCCACATACTACAACTTTGTGGATAGAGAACAAACTATTTACTCTTTGATATAGCATCCACATTGACAATGGATGTTGGAGAAATAATTCACGAACGGATAAGATTATTTGTAAACAATCATTGGTTGAGTTATTTCTTTTCCTAAATTATTACTACTTTGTACACTAAAGTAAGGATGAACTATCCAAAGTGTGAGGTGTTATTACAACCAGGTGAATTATTAAATCCAACGTATATGAATAAACTCACACTACTACAATATATGTTTTTCGTCTCGGAATTTTAGCAGGCAATAGGCTTTTGGCCATGGTTTAATAAAAACCGAGACCATAGTGTATATATATATCCTCGGTTTTATTAATAACCGTGGCTATAGGTTAAATTACAAAAAATATTTAAATATATATAAATAAATTTATATAACAACTTTTATTAAATAACTGTAATTATAATTAAAATCATAAAAAAAATTAATATTTTTAAAACCGAAATGAAATAATATACTATATGTCATTCATTTAAAAAAATAAAAAATTACTTTACAATTTTTTCTTTTTCTCTATTATTAATTTAATTTAATGTATTTTATTTCTTTTATAATATATATATATATATATATATCAAAAAATTTCACTTTTTTTTATCTCTTTCTTCTTTTTTCCATTTTTTCTTTATAATTAAATTCCTATTACTTATATATATTAATATATAATTTCTAATTAAGAAATATATATCATCAACGTATCTCCCATTTTTTTCCTAAAATATATATTATCACCATTCACGCATTGCATTAGGGTTTTTTCAATTTCGTTGTTTCCAGAATCGCAGTGCTCGCCTCTCGATCTCGCCTTCGCCGCTTGCCTTCATCGCTCGCCTTCGCCGCTCTCAATCTCTGGTCCTTCGCCTTTCTCAATCTCTGGTCCTTCACCGCTCTCAATCTCATGAGCTCTCAACACTCTGCCTTCTACCTCGGCTGCTATCACGATTCACGCGTTGCATTAGGGTTTTTTCACTTTCGCTGTTTCCAGAATCGTAGCTCTCGGTCTCGCCTTTGTCGCTAGCTTTCGCCACTCACCTTCACCTCTCTCAATCTCTGGTCTCTCTACCGTCTGCCCTGTCGATCTCAGCTCTCAACTCTCCCCCTGGTTAGTGCTCCTCAGCTTCTTACCTTCTTCTTCTTCTTGATCTTATCAGCTTCCTATAGTTATAACTCTCAGATCTCTAACTTTGTGGTAGCAAGAGGAGGTGGGATCTTATCGTGTGGAAAATTCGGATTAGACAATGTATTTGTATAGGTTCTTATCATGTGTTCTGCAACTTTTATAATTAGACAATGTATAGGATTGGCACATTTTGTTGCTGATTTTGTAGCAAAGGGAAGAGTAATGGTTTTATGTATAAGATCGTAATATTTTGATACTGATTTTGCTGATTGATTAAATTCTAAAGCAGAGAACACAACGAAGCAAAGGTAAAGGTAATGGTTTTATGTATAAGATTGTAATATTTTGTTACTGATTTTGCTGATTTTGTTGACTGATTAAATTCTAAAACGAAACAAAGAACACAACGAAGCAAAGGGAAGGGTAATGTGTTTGTTGGTGCTGGTGCGTTACATTATACATTGTCTGTCTACTTGTGAAAAAAAGAAAAAGGTAGGAAATGAGGATGAAATTTCTGGAGATGGTCTTTGGTGTCTTCTTAGTCTTTGGTCTTGTTGCGTTGGTGCTTTGTCTTTGGTCTGTGAATCTTGTCTTGAGCTACACGGGTGTTGGTACTAGTACTAGCGCTGGTGTAGTGCGCTAGTGTTGGTGCTAGTACGTGTGCGCTGTACAGGTGCTGGTGCTCTGCCCTACTAATTGTACTCATGTCTTTTATTTTATAACAAAAGGGTTGTGTTTTTCTTCTTGCTAGGTTTCAGCTTCTGTTATATATTCTGCTATTTTAGTCTTCATTTGAGGTTTCCTATGTTACATACAAGTTAGTGTCATATTGTTGAGTTGTCTTAAGATGAAATGTTTGTTTTTCATTTTTTTGTTTTCAACCTACAGGTTGTAACACTAGTCAAAATGACTTTTGAAATGTGAGTGATAATTTTTTCCTCTTGTTGTGATCCTCCCCTGGCTTTTATGTTTGTTTTTAGTTTTTTCCTTGATGTGCAATCTCAAATTTTTAAAATAATTTTTCTCATGACAGATATGCAACATGTGTAATACCAATAAGTGCCTTTTTTGCATCAAGTGTTTGGTAAGCATTAAAACACTTGATTATTGTTGGTACTATTGTTATTAAATTGATTTAAATCTCCCTGCTACTTGTGCTGTGCTGTTGAATCTGTTAGTGTTGGCTCACATTCTTGGTCTTTGCCTATTAGGTCTTTAGTCTTCTTGTGACGAGTTAGTGTTCTTCTTATTTGTGTTGGTGCTTCTTGGTGCGTTGTCTTCTTGGTGTTGTTGATGGCCTTGTCTTATTTGGTGCATTAGCGCTTCTTGGTGTTGGTAATTAATACTAAGTTTTTTTTTCATGTTTGTAATTAATACTAAAAGGTTAGTTTGTAATACTAAGTTTTTTGTGTATAATAAACTCTCAAATGTAATTATACTTTTAATATTTGAATTAATAAATTTATTGTAATTTATATTGATTTTTAATTTTGTAATTACTAATTATTGTATTTTTTAAAATTTATGTATACCCTATGACCTCGGTTATTAGAAAACTGAGGCCATAGGGTGTATCTATGGCCTCGATTATCGAATAACCGAGACCATAGGTACACCCTATGGCCTCAATTATATGCTAACCGAGGCCATAGATACACTTTATGGCCTCCGTTATCTAATAACCGAGGTCATAGGTACATCATATGGCCTCGGTTAAAAATCGAGGTTATAGGTCATTACCTATGGTTTCTCTCACTTAGGCCTCGGTTCTTATAACCGTGGCCATAGACCTACGGCCACGGTTAAAAACCGAGGTCGTATGCATGTTTTGTAGTAGTGTCACCTTAGGTACTAACGGCACCCAAAAGGAAAAAATGACTTATTCTTCTTCTTCAAAAATTTCCATGAAAGCTGAAATTTATCACTTAAGAGCATAGGTGACCTACATGAATAAATATGTCCATGATTAAACTACCTAACATTCTGAGTTTACAAGTTGACAACATCTTGTTCAGGGTGAATACAACCATAATATCCATGAGATGCAATGGTTAACTCTTTCTTATCTCGGAGTTGATTCTAGTCATTCCAGAGAACTCGAGAATCAAGGATATGATTTTGCTTCTAGACCACCCAAGTAGCCACATAGTGATGACCAAGGATGGAATGACATGGAGGATTGAGCTCCAACTTTGATTTGGATTATTATTTTTATATATTTCATTATTTATTTTTGTATTTTGTTTTTATGAACTTTTAGTGTAGTTGTTTTTATTTTATTTTATGTTATTTTACATTTAATGTAATTTGTTTTATTTTATTTATTTCATTTCCTGTTAATATGAACCCATATTTATTTTATTTAGAAATGTTAAATTTATAATTGGTTGTTAAGATGTGATTTATGAGAAGTACACAACATTATGTTCGTGTGATTAAACTATTTAAGATGATGGATGCACCATGACATATCAGATCACTACTTGATCACATTGAGCTAAGAAAAATTGGTAACTTTTATTTTCTTCTTCTTTATCTTTAATTTACATTTGATAAATTAAGGAAAATGTAGATTCTAGATTAGGGATGGAAGAAAAATTACATTTGAATTAAGGCATTTTTTAAATTTTTTATTAAATATGTGTTTGCATTTACTTAGTTAAATTAGGTCTATTTTAGAAAAAAAAACAAAATTACAAAATTATCATGCTTTTAGTTTATTTAAAGTGAATGATTAAATCTTTGCACTATTTGAATAATGTATGAAACATATCATAGAATATTGTGATAATTAGTCTTTTTTGTCATAGCTTGTGATTCATGCTTGAATGTTGAGATTGAAATAAAACTGAAATTTGTGTTTAGAAATCAAATAGTAGAGACTATCTTATGAATATTTTGAGCCTATATTATTTTATGATGACTAATAATATTTTTCTACTCCTTTAAACACTTTTTTGACTATCTCAAATTGTTAGATCATCTTTATAGATTTTGCATTGAATGTTAGAATTTTTGACATATGATAAAAAATCATACACTTACTTTTATTTCTTAGATTTAATGATTTGAGTAAAATTCAAAATGTATGCTCATTTCATTCATGCTTAATTTCTTAATAAAAAAGAGATATATATGGAGTTTCCTAAAGCCAACACAAAAAGTACCAAAAATTAGTCACTTACTAAATACACATACCTACATAGGCCCACTCTCTAAAGAAAACAATATATATATATATATATATATATATATATATATAATATAAAAGAGAGAATAAAAAAAAGAGAAAAATGAATAGTATGGCTAAATATCATGGCCCTAAATATTTTCAAGTGGTGAGATGGTTATTACAAAAGAAAAATAGTAAATAAATCCCTTTGAAGTCCATGCATTTTTATTCATCTTAAGGCACATACTTGAAATTTTGCTTGATGATTTTAATATATGCGTGATAATAGTAATGTTATTTCTTCATAAATCCTAACATTTGATTCTTTCATGATATTAATACTATGCACTTTTCAACCTTTCTTGTTTAATCATATGCGTATTAGTTCATTTTTTACATAGTTTCTATTCGCATATAACTTTGTTGAGTGCTTGAATCTATAGGATCAGTGTAATATTTTCAATATGATTTGTGAGGATTAGAGTCAAAACGAATTTGGATTCCTAACACTAAATTAAGTGAGTCAAATTTGATATATTTTTGTAATGGAACATGAATTTATGATTTGTAATTGATTTTGAAAGTTTTTATTTAGTTATAGATCTAATTATTTGATTAGTGGGAGTATGAAAAATTAAAAATTCGTAGAGTGGCCACACATGCAATCATATTATAAAGATTAACACGTAAGATGTTTAGGTGAAAATAATGTAGGCCACAACAATGATCGAAAAGGAAAACAATTGTTCCACCGGACCACCTAACTATCCACTCTGAAAAATAAGTATCCAATTCTAAGGCTAAGACTAAAACTACCCACCAAGGTAATTCCCCTAAGTAGTCTACTTATAAGCTATTTCTTTTATTATAGTCTCTACAAAAAGAGTGTTCAGATCCGAACGAACATTCCAATAAACTTGAGTCACACAAGTTAATCGAACTCATTCCACGATCACCTAAAAAGTTAACACGTAAACATAAGTGCAAGTGTGTGTTCTAGAGTAGATTCAATAATGAACACCCTAATTAATTGATTTAAAAAATATATTAGACAAATCGAAAACAACTAGCAACTCTAGAACAATTAATTTAAAAGCACAACATCTCGATTATTGTAGGTTTGTTAATCCATCAAACACACCCACAAATATTTGATAAATTAACTTAATGAAAGGCCTACTTCAATAGTTTTAGCAAAACAAGAGAAAGAATAAAATATGAAGAGAATAAGCACAATTAAGTTCTTGTGTGTTTTGGTTTCAATTGTGTGCTTAGGTTTATACTTATAGAATATTTTGAAGCACTTTAGGTCAGAGTAAAATTACTATTTTGTCTATAAAATTAATTAAAATGAGTTTTAATTAATACGGACAATATGGTAAAAGGCTAATCCTATACGTATTAAAAATAACTTCTAAAATCAAAGTCATGGCTGCTCGATCGATCTGATGAAGTGCTCGATCGATCTGATGAAGTGCTCGATCAATCGAGTATATTGTTTGATCAATCAAATGTATTCTCAGTCATTCCAATTTATCAATTAATTAATTCTCAAAAAATAGATCGATCTAGTAATTAATCTCAATTGATCGAGTATTAATACCTCGATCGATCTAGTCATATAAACAATTAATTCAACAATTAATATAGCTCTATTGATCTAGTCACTACCCAATTGATTGAGTAGCCTATTTTCATATTGTTCGTATATGTTTAATAGTAATCTAACATGCATGGGAACAAAGATATACCTAAGATTTGATCATTAAGGCTTGATAGTTTCCTCGACTTGAAAATATTCTTCTAAGACAAACCTAGAAACTAAAGTTAAAATTATATGTTTTGTTCATGAAAACTACCAACACTCATATAAACCTTACAATCTCCTCCTTTGGCATATTCTTGTGACAAAACCTCTTTCTACTACATGATACTCATAAGAAAATTATTTTTTTACATATTGGTTCTATCCTATGATTTGATGGAACTATCTTTGTTTAAATCTCAAGAGCTCATGTTTACATTGAAAAATTAAAAAGCCAACAAGAAACATCTTATCCCAAGTGACTCATTTCTTATAATACTTTAGTGCATCTAATAATAGAAAAGTGGAGAATAATATAAATGATTTAAATTTAAAACAACTCCTTCTATGTTAAATATCCAAAAAATTCAAAGTAATTCAAAAATAAAAGTCTCCTAAATTAACAATCCACTTCTTTTATGTTTCAATTTAAGTTCAAAATTTTTTATTCCAATTTTTTCTCTCTTTTTGTCATACGAATAAACAAACATATACCAGAGATAAACACAGACAAATGAATCAAACGTAAAGGATATTGAATTATATAATTTTTTTTACTTTACAAACCATTTCAGTTACACTTAAAAAAAAGAAAATAAAATAAAAACAACAAACTAAATTTACTTCCAAATATACTAATAAAATAGTAAAACATATCAAAATATCATAAAAAATAAATCATTATCCTGGAGGAGGAAACCTATAGTGTGAATGGATGTTCTTAATCATAGAAAGAATTTATACTTAAGATTGACTAATTAATGCTTATCAATCTTTAATCCATTTCATCCACTTTCCATTGCAAGTTTCTCAATCTTGTCCTTACCTCATTTCAAATAATTCTTGATGAGACTATTTAGGACCGAGTATATTTTTCATATCTTCATCCCCAAAGAAGTCATCTGTAGTTAGAATTAGCAATGTAATAAGGCAACCGTAGGGAAGTCCAATCCTCGTGTTAAGAATCTGAGATTGGTTTATAATCTCATCCTGAACTATTAATCCTATATCAAATATAGTCCCTTTCCTAATACAATAAAAATATTTTCATGTAGAAGAACAATCTCAATAGAGTGCTTTAAAGGTAGTAGGTTAGCACAAACCATTTTTTAGCACCTAGTAAAAGGGTGTGAACTCACCCTATATAAATAGTCACTTTGCACTGAAGCCGACATTTGGTGAACCCAAAAGTTTGATCAGTAGATCTTTAATGGAAAGACTAAACTAATATATAATAAAATTGGGGTTCTTAATATTTTTGATGGCTAAAAAATTGTTGATCATATGGGTCGAGATATCAATATTTTTATTTCTAGCAAAAACATTGTGACTCATTGGCCCTAGGTTATGGATTTTGGAATCTATTTCGACATATAATCACATATTAGGGATCGATGACATAATTTAATAGGATCAAATAAGGACACCCATCTTAGAGCTCTAATGGCTTGGATTATGTCAATCTCATGAAATTCTATCCATGTAATCCCAAGTTCATATAAAATAGGGAATCTATAAAAAGAAGTGGTATACCTAGATTCTAACTGGTATTCCTACCAAAGGGATGAAAGAGGAGTGGGAACACCTAGAGTTAGTTCATATTGTCTCATAGCCATTATTGAAAATTGAGCAAAAAACCAAATATGATCAAAATACCCCTCTTACTAAAAATTGACCAAATGATCAATATTTTTCCCAAAAACTATAGAAAAAAGATCAGGGCACAACTGTTAGGAAGAAATTACAAAAAGAATATCATAAGGGGTGTTTGTTTGGTAGGAAAGTGAGGAATTTGGGTTTTTGTGATTTCTACACAAATCTAATGTTTTTTGTGACAATTGATGCTAGGGAAGAGTCTTGCAATCAATTTTGAGTGAATTAGAGACAAAAACAAGTGATTTTGGTACGATTTTGAGTAAAATTCAAAAATTTGTCGAATAGGGGAAGCATTTGAGTTGAGGAGAGGAGAAAAAAGAAGAAGTGTATATAAACTGAACATGCTCAATCGATCTTAAATAGTATCAATAGATAAACATTCATAGCTTGATCAATCTAGTTCATCATCGATCGATCGAGTATCAAAAGCCCAAAAAAATTTATATAAACTCCCCTAAGTCCTATATTAACACAAAAATTTCAAATAAACACCCATAATCCCAAAGACAAACATTAAAATACCTTCTTATATATATACATATCAAGGAAGAAGATTTATTAAGACATGAAACCCACTCAAATAATCAATTTTAAAATAAAGTTTATTCTTCAATAAAATTAAATTATTTACTATATGCTTGAGTATTCCAGTAAAGCACACAAATATTTTTCAACACACATGGAAACATATCAACAATTACTCATTGTATGAAAAATATTAGAGCTGTATTGGTATGTCAATTTATCCATTCATGATTAGTTATAAAGGATTTTAAAAAGAAAACATCACCAATCATGAAAGAATTGCAGTTGAATTTAGACTTTCATAACATAAATTTTAATTTACTAAGAGAGAGCTTAGTAACTTTCTTTTTATTACCCTCTTGCATTATTTCTTTCTGTATGGAGGATTGGTTATTTATTTTTCCTTTTCCATAATCATTTGTGGCTCTTTTGGTTTGTGCATATAAATGCTTTTGTACTTTCCTTTTCTATTAACTTTATTATTATTATTATTATTTATTTTTGCTAGCAAAATATACACAAGCCAAAAACCTAGTATGATGACTTTCATATTAGTTGTGAGGTTGCTTCATACATCAGAAAAGGTAGGTCTATCAAGTAGCAGCATTTTATAAAGTGAAAGAGATTGCTCGAACACAATTCTAGCAATCAAGGTTATCTAAGTCCCCAAATACTCACATAATCAATCATAAATTTTATCCATGGAATACATTTGTCTCAAGTGAGTGTGTGAAAGAGTTATTGTTAGCATTAATCACCATATGTATTAAAACATAAATATACAAAACAAGATACTCAATTACACAATGAATAATCAATCGAGTTATATTCTTTTCCTAAATTATATTTTTGTTTATTTCAATGTTAAAATAATTCTAGAGTGATTTCTTTTTAAATAAAAAGTAAGAACTAAACAAACAAACTAAGATAAAAAAAATTAAAAACAAGCAATCAAACTAACATGTTCACCTACGGTCAATCAAGCATAGAATAATAATTCCTAGGTATAATAGAATGATAGTTAGTTGACCCAAAAAGGATAATCTTTCCTAACCTAAACCTTCTTCAATTTTGGTTTCATTATATTTTTGACTTTGGATTCAATTGACTTTGATAAGTTTTAGGATGTATCCTTATTTTGACTTTTGATTTTCTTTTTCATCATTGGTGGAGATTTAGCATTTATATATAGATGATGAAAATTAATTCTAAAATATTGTGAATGAAAAGCATTGTTAAAATATGGTTATATCACAAGAAATCTACAATGTGGTCTAATATGAACTTTCCTACAACAATAATGAAAATTGGGCACAAACTTAACAAATATTTCAATCACTCACAGGTGTAACTATTATTTATACATAATGAATAACATTAAGAGTAGGTTTAGGAAGCCTTACCACATTAGTCTTTGATGTAGAAACTATATTTTTATTTTGTGAGGAAGAGAGGTTAGAGGGATGATGGTGTAGCCCTCTCTTGTCTCCAAAATGTTTTCCATAGTCAAGAACTGTGTTCAATATTTTAGCTTCAATTATCAATCTCTTCACAGCTTCCTTGGATTGTTCAAGTTCCTACATTATAATCTTATTTTCCTATTTAAGATCTGTAAGATTTGAATTCAAAATATTAGTACATTCAGACAGTTTAAAATTAACTTTTTTCAATACTGATGAGTTTATTTCATAAGATTTTAATTTTTCATTGACTTTAGTTACTTCTACAAGAAAATTAACTTCATCTCTTTTGAAAAATTTCATCATATTAGACACATTAAAATGTTTAAGTAAGAATTCGGATTCAATACCAGACTTGCTAGAGTGTCCACCAACTTTTCTAGCAAATACTAGGAAATTGGTGTCGTTGTTTTCTGGTTCAGCTGGATTATCATTAACACTTATAGAGTCAAAGTGTGGTATTGAAGGCTCTTCCAGTGTTGTTCTTCTTATTTTCACAATCATCTATAAAGTGACCAAAACTCATACATTCAAAGCATTGAGTCTAATGGGTTTAGGTTTCTTACCATCAGAAATCATAGATTTGAGTTCTCTCAGATTCTGATCCTTTTAACTAATTAGTTGACTTTGGTTTTAAGGATTCTTTCTATTGAACATTCTAATTAATCTTCTGGTCAAGGGTGCTAGTTCTACATCTTTTTTTTTTACTTTCTTCAATAAAAGTAGTTTTAAAAGTAGTAATTTCATTCTTTGTGGGGGGACAAAAACTCATCTCAAAAGTTTGAAGTGATCCAACAAGTTCTTATATTTTGATATTGTCAACATCCTTACTATAATCATTGGTAGTGACCTTTGCATCAAAGTGATTTGGTAATGAGTAGAGAATATTTCAAACTATCCTAAAATCATCAATTATCTATCCAAGATTAGTATATGTGTTAGTAATTTCACATAATCTAGCATAGAATTCAAAAAAAGTTCCATCTTATTTCATTATAATATTCTTAAATGGAGTAGTAAGCATGCAAAGTTTTTTTCATTTAACTTCTGAGATACCCTCATGGGCATCCTCTAAAATATCTCAAGAATTCTTAGCAGTTTCAACATAAGAAATACAATGAAACTCATCAGTAGACACAACATTGACAATAGCATTAATACCCTTTTGATTCCAATTATTACCAATTTTATCTTCAGTGGTCTAATATTTCCTAGGTTTAGGAGTAACAATATTATCTTTGGTAACTGTAGGCGGTTTCCATCCATAAAGCATAGAGTTTCACATGCTTTCATCTATAGACCACAGAAAAGCTCTCATACGAACCTTCTAATAGAGGTAATTAGACCTATCAAAGTAAGGTGCATGGGTTGCAAACGAATCCTTTCTCAAGTGATTCATAAGAAGGTCCTAGGTATACTAAGTGTATCTAGTGACCACTCTGATACCAAATGAAATTTCATTTATTTAGTTATGGATCTAGATATCTGATTAGCAGAAAAATTAAAAATTTGTAGAATGGCTAGACATGCAATCGCGTGTAAATAAAGTAAAGTAGAAATATAAAGATTGACACACAAGATTTTTAGGTGAAAATAACTTAAGCCACACTAATGACCTAAGAGGAAAACTACTGGACCACCTAACTATCCATTACGAAAAATAAGTATCCAATTACAAGGATATGACTTAAACTACCTACCAAGGTAATTCCCCCAAGTAAACTACTTACAATGCACTACTTTCATCATAGTCTCTACAAGAAAGACATCCAGATCTGGACCAACACTTCGACAAACTCGAGTTAGATGAGTTAATTATACTAGTATCATTGTTACCTAAAAAGTTAGCATATAAACACAAGCACAAGTATGTGTCCTGGGCAGATTCAATAATGAACAACCCTAACTAGATGATTTAAACAATATATCGGATGAATGAATAACAAATAGTAACTCTACAAAAAGCAATTTCAAAGTGCAATATCTCAATTATAGTAGGCTTGTTATTCCATCAAATACAACCACAAATGTTTGATAAATTAACTTAATGAAAATGCTTACTTAATATTTTTATCAAAGCAAGATAGAGAGCAAAAGATTAAGAGAATAAAAACAATTACGCTCTTATGTGATTGGTTTCAATTGTGTGCTTAGGTTTATATTTATAGAATATTTTGAAGTACTTTAGGTCAAAGTAAAATTACCATCTTGTCCATAAAATTAGTTAAATTAGTTTAAAAGAATAAAGACAATATAGTAAAAGGCTAATCTAATTCGTATCAAAATTAGCTTTTAAAATCAAAGCCCTGGCCACTTCATCTATCTAATCAAGTGCTCAATCAATCAAGTATATAGTTCGATTCCTCTCGATTGATCTAGTGTATCAATTAATTAATTCTAAAAAAATGGATTGATCTAGTCATTAATCTCAATTGATCTAGTGCTTGATCGATCAAGTATTAATGCATCGATCAATCTAATCATATAAATAATTAATTCAATATGTAATAGAAATCTAACATGCACGGGAACAAAGATATACCTAAGATGTGATCGTTGAGGCTCAATAGCTTTTCCGGCTTAAAAATATTCTTCAAAGACACACCTAGAAACTAAAATTATAATTATATGTTTTGTTTACAAATATCACCAACACTCACATAAACCTTATAGATTCAAACTATAAACTATGAACCTTTTCATGAATTAAATAAAACTAAAGCATGAGAAGTTTTGTTATTTTTAGTTTTAGTTTTTCTTTTATTCAGTTGTTTATTTTTATTTTTGTTATTTATTTTTAGTTTTAATTTTTCACGAGGCTTAAACTCATCTACTATGGCAACAAAAGGGTTTAAAGACTTGTTGCATATGCTAAATACAACCGTGCCAATCTAGAAAAATGATTTAGGTTACTTTAATTTAGTTTATTTATTTTTGTTTTTAGTTTTATTGCTTTTCTTGCTAGAGGCTAGCAAGAAGTTGGTTAAGGGTTGTGATGAGTGCTTAAAAAGCTCTAATATTTTGTGATTTTATTGCACTTAAATGTGAATAAATAGGTATGTTTATATCATTATTTACACAAATCTATAGGTTCATAATCACAGGTATTTTCTATTGTATTTCAAGTATTTTTAACATTAAATTAATAAATTTATCAATACATGAAGAATCATACCTGAAGCACTCGTTTACACCTTAAAAAGCTTAAAGGAACAATGCATTTAAGCCTTTACATGTAGAACCAACCAGTATATAAAAGGTGAAAACAAGAATTCAAATGAAGCATTGCATGTTGTGGTGAAGAAATAATGGACCGTAGTGCACTCCGTACTAAGTGAATTTACTGGCATGTTATTCATTTTGTGCCATGGCGTGAAAATATTAGGTTACGACATGACCTATTTGGCGTAACACAAGGTGAACCGTTATGTAACTCGAACTATGGCATGGTGAAAGTTGGTTCATGATGCATGATTAATTTTCTCACCCAAAGTATTCAATATCCAACCTCAACTATAAATAAAACGTTATGTCATTAGGTTTTGTAGGTAGAAACATTAGGTTATAGTTTATTTTCTTATACCATCTTATGACTCTATGAAAATAGTCATTAGTGTACTTTTTTACTTAATATTTACTTTTTTATTTAATAAATAGTATATTTATGGCTAAACAAATTAAAATATAAACTTTCTAGTGAAAAGGGATGAAAATATAATTTTTTGGGATTTTTCTGGAATTTTTAGGGATTGTTTTATGAATTTTTAACCCAGGACCAATCAGAAGCTATCACGTGGCATGCCACGCAAGCATAAGAGCTGACTGAGCAAGCCACACGGATGCCATGTAAGCACGGAGAACAAATCACGTTGCGCCGCGTGTGAGGAAATCAATCAATGTGCTATGACACGTGTCACCATGCTATTGTTCCGCGCGTTCCACCCGTGTGCCACGCCATCCATTCCCATGAATCACATTGCGCCATGTGGTGCTGACTCGGTGAACGTTGACTCTGACCAGTCTCCCCTACCACGCGTCGCTCTCTGATTCGCCCAATGAAATTCTGATGCCACTTGTCACGCTATGATTGGCTGAAATTGTCAGTTTTGATCGTAGCCCTTGATTTAAAGTTGATTTGATGGTCCAAATCACACCTGAGCTTTATTTAAGCCCCTAATCACTCTATAAACCCTAATTGGTCTCTATTAGCATAATTTTGGTCAGTTTTTAGAGCTAAAAAGAGAGAAAAATATAGAAAAATTCAAGAAACGGTACAATTTTGGTGGAGATTCAAGAGGAAATTAATTCTACAATTCAAGAGATTGATTGTATTTCTTTTTCTACTCTTTTCTTTATTAATTTTATGTCTTTATTTATGAAAAATATAAGCTTTATAAACACAATTATGTGTAATTAATTTATTAATCTAAGGATCTTATGAACCCAATTTTCACCATGTAATGATCTAATATTTTTTTCCAATTATAATATTAATTTAATTATATTATTTAATCTAAATTTTATGTTATTAATTGTTTGGCCAACAATTTATCTATAGAGTCAATTAAATAGATTTGAGAAAATTATTTAATTGTTTGTCTTGATTAAATAACATGCATAGTTTCTAAGCAGAGATGTATAATTCTTATGTGTGTGATCCATAATTGATGAACTTAATGAGTAGTATGTAATTTAATTGGCATGAGAGTGTGATTAAATTAATTATTATATAGTGTGTAGTTTACTTGAGAGAGGAATACATACTAGGTTAGATTCAATTGATCATGTAATTAATTGATATTATATTGGGAGGATTTTAGTGATTCGAATGTTTAGAAAATTGGGGGATTAAGTATTCCTAGATATTTTCTCATATATCTTTTTAGTCACAAAATCTGATTTAATTAATTATTGCTATTTACTTTTAGTTATTTTAATTTTGCTTTCTTAAGATATAAAAACACCAAAAAAATAAATTTTTATTATTTTTAGTTTTAAAAATTAGTTTCTAAAAAAATAATCTCCGTGGGAACGATCTTTATTTATCATTATATTACTTGTTATGATACGTATACTTGCGTATTTATTGCACACACAATTTGTGTGGCGATTACCATCAACTTCTTTATTTTATGTTTTAAGTTGAGTTTTTATACATAACTTAGGTTAGGCAATAGAAAATAAGAGGTAGTAATAATGAGGATTTTCAGATCAAGTCACTCATAAAGGTTGTTGTAATCTAAGGAATACTGTGAAGATCAAGATGTCAACTGCAAAGAAGGACACATCCATCTGTCGACTTTTGGGCATATAAAATATGATCTGTATTCTTATTTCTTTTCAATAAAAACTATTGTATTTCTTGAATTTGTTAAAAGCAATTTACTGAACATCTATTATTTTAAGCATACTGGTTGATTATGATAACAAAAGTTTAGTTTTTTTGCTATGTTTGTGTAGATTATTTAAGAAAATATTTTTAATAATAATTAAGCACATTATTTACTATTCAAGATTTTTACAAAGTTTATATTGACGACATATTTTTATAATAAATTTAAAATATAAAAATTAAGTTTTAGATAAATCAAACTAGATTCAATTTAAACAGCTTGAATAAGAGTTGAAATTGGTATCTCGATCGAAAGTATCGAGTTAAATGGTTTGTTAATTCCTTAGACATTAGGCATAATTAAATTAAATTAAATGACGACCAGATTGAATGCATAAATGGTTTAATTAATTACAAATAGTAACCGTACTGAATGCATTATTTATACATATAAAGAGAATCAATAATCTGGATTTATATTTTATTAACCTAATTAATTCTACCAAGCATAGTTAATTAACTAAATTTCTTATTAATTCTCCATTGATGTTAATTGTATACCTGTCTGTAATTTGATTGAGCCCAATCTATCTTCTATCTTTTTGTTGTTTTTGTCATTAGTTTAATCTTTTCAAAAACCAAAATATTGTGATAGAATGTTTTAAGTTTTATTTTATTTTTTGTGTTGATTTTTAAAATATTTATTGAATTATTTAAAACTATATAGTTCCTCTTTAAACCGACCTTGGGAGTATACTTATCGCTTATGATATGTGATTTGTGTTGTGAGCTTATTATAAATTTTATAAAATTTGACTATAAGTTTTTGTGCATCGATAAGCATCCAAGACCTACAAGGAAGATGAACATGCTAACCATGGAATCTTTTTAGATCTCTATTCCAACTAGACCAAGAAGGCCTTACAACATTAAGCATGGAAAAAGTGGAAATAAAAATAACATGCTTAATTCAACACACCACAAAAACAACCAACTAATAAGAAAGAATAATATAGTAAACACACTTGTGATGGTGTGCCTCATATGCTCCTGTCCACGCTAGCAATATGCATTAACACGCAAACAATATATCGCTTATGAATCAGACAAACATAATTAAAAATCTATAAATAATTTCCAATTACTTCAAGACCACCTATGTACGAATATATTTTTTAAATGATGATTGTACTCTCACAGCTTACGAGTATATATAACAAAGCATATATAAAATGAAGTTAATTGAATTATATTTTCCTATGATTTATGAAGAATGTTATGGTTAGGAGATTGATTATGTAAAAACTATTTTAAATAAGTCAGTGAAATGAGTACCAAAAGAAATTCAGGTTTGATAGTGGTTATCATGATTACTTGAGTGGTCTATCACAAGTCCAATTATTGGAATTGGATGTAGTACAGGAGCAAGAAGAAGTTTGATATGTTTGTATGAATTTGCAATGCTGAAAAGGGTATAACTGAATTAGATTTATAATTAGATGAATCAATAGTACCAAGAGATGACAATTTTGATGTTCTACATTATTAGAAAAACACTAGAACAACTCTATATAGAGTATGGCTTCAATGAGAACTGAACAGATTATGGCTTCAAATTTTGTTTATTTTATTACTGATATTTGGTCCTCGAATTTTGTTCATATTATTAGAGATTCAACTAGCATATTTTGAAATTTTTTGAGAATTTTGGATGTAAAATTATATGGGTACATTGCATAGGCATAACTTATACATTCATGGCATTTGATACAAGTTATGATAGAGATGGTATTAGAACAATTATTGTCGTTGATATAATTACATTTGGATACAATGATATGACCAATTATATTGACTAAGTTATTTTTATTTATTATTTGTGGAATTAAGGTATGGATTATTTTAATTAATTTTGCTATTGATTGAATCACTTCTCAAAGGCAATAAAATGAGTATATTGTTTTATTTATGAGTCCTTAACATCCAGTAAATAATGAAAATTGAAAAAGTTTGGTACTTGATGCAAAACCAGGGGAAATGATATGGACACCATAAGATTCATCCATCTCTCGTACTCAACAAAATGAAAAAATAAAAAATAAAAAATAAAAAATAAAATAGGTAATAAATAAGACAACAAAGAAACAACCATTTTAAATTACTACAAGCATGAAATACAAAAAAACATGGTATGATCTAAATGGGAGAAAAGAAACATCTTATGCATAAAGAAGAAAGAGATAAAAAAATAAAAGTTTTTCAATCACGATCCTCTTGTTAAAAACATTTTAATAAAACTCTTATTATACTTATAATATAAGTGATCATTTAAACGCAACAATATAACATGTAAATCTACTTAGGATTCACATCTTAGATGACACACACATATATATATATATATTCTAAAAGTGTAGTACAAATGTTTTTTCCATTAAAAAAATATAGTCATACTATTACTCTTAAAAATGAAAACTTTGTATTCTTTTTTGTACAATCTTAACATAGAAATAAAATATAAAGTGAATTGAGGAATATAACATCCATTATTCAAAATAAGATATTTATTTTCCTTAAGAAGAATTCTAACTTTTCCCATTACATTGGCTGAAACAACATCCACATTGCCCACTTGTTGAAGAAGTGTTGATCCCTTAGTTTAATACTTGAACTAATCAATTTTGAGAAGAATATGCATGATTTGTTATACCTCAATATGAACTATTCATGATAACATATCATTTTTCATCAAACAATCTTTTAGGACAAGCAAATCATATTTACTTTTCTGTCTCTTTTATATTGGTCATGGTGACTGATGAGTGCCCAAAAAGCACTAAAATAACCATGATTTTATGTACATTAATTGATTAAAAATACATATATTTATATGTTTTATCATATATTTATATAAATTTGTCTTTTTCGGAATCACGGGTATTTTTATTGTTTTTCAGGTATTTTGGCTTAAAAACGCAATTTAAAGACTCAAAGAGGAATACTTGAAGCAATACATCACAAATATATTAATAAATAAATGGGGAAAGGTCAATAAATATGGAAAAGTTGGATAAAATGGGTCAAAAATGTCAAAAATGTCAAAAAGGAGAAAATCACACCGGCCGCTTCATCATAGCCCATCCATGCGCTTGTTCTTGGCGCCTGCGCCAGCGTATACAGACTGCCATCGCCTTGCTGGCATCGTTCACGCGGCAAAGCTGCGCAGCGACAGCTCTGTGCGGCCCAGCCAGGCCTAACGCCTTTTCGCCCCATTTTTCACGTGTACAATGACGTCATCGCGGCGTCATTAATGACATCAGCAATTCCAATACGCGTTTTTACATTTTTAAATATTTTTTTAACATTTTTTTACTCATTTTTTCTCTCCATCCTCACCTATAAATACCCCCCTTCCCTTCACTTCAAAAAACACCTTCAAAACACACTTCTCTCTTCTTTCTTTCTCTCTTTTCTTAGATTTTTAGGTTTTTTTAGTTTTTCTTAGTTTTTAGTTAATTTCTCTTAGTTTTAGAGTTCTTCCCTTTTGGGGAAGAACTAGTTATGTTTTTGTAATTTTATTAGCTTTTCGATTCAATAAATGGGAGTGCAAATTCCGCTTGGAGGTTTTCCAGCAACGGGAATAGCGTCGAAGTTCTGTAAGGATTTTATTTTCTTTACAGTTATTTTTTATGCTTTATTCTTACATGTTATATTTAATTTGTCTGTGATTAAATTTAACTGTGTTGGCTATTTGTAAACATGATGTAATAATAACGTTGTTATGCTTGCGAAATATTAAATAGGTAAAAATCTCTAAAATGAATTGATTTTATTTTTATTCAAGATTTTATATTAAGAATGTTAGAGAGAAATATATTATTTTTCATTACAAACTTAAACCTGAAAATTAGATTTTAAGGTTTAGTTATCGATTCGATTTAGAGTAGTGCTCTTTTTATTTGATGGTACAATCGCCCTAGGTAGTTAGAGTGAAGCTCTATTTCAAAAGTTTTTATAAGAATTATTATCTGAAAATGTATTGACAATATGTTTTCAGTAGTGGTTTTAAAACTTGAAAGTTAGTACTCGGATAACTAAATTCTTAGGTTTAATTTGGACACCTTGAATAAAGTTTAAAGTCTAACCCCACCAAAGGTGGCATTTAAATGGTTCATTTTCAATCTCTTAGAAAAAGAAATTAATTTAATTAACCAAATTAGTTATCAACCCCACCCATAGGTGTTAATTGATTTGTTTAGTTAACAAAGAATATCTAACCCCACCAAAGGTGGTATTCATATAAAAAAGAGAGAATCAATAAATATCAATTCATATCTTTAATAACCTAAATAATATGAGCAAGCATAATTAACTTAGTTATTATATCCATAAATACTCCACTATTTTAAATGATAAAATTTGCATAAATATTTATTGAATCTTTGTTTATTTTTATGTTAATAGATTAAAAACACAAAACCCCAAAATATCGTGACAGGATGTTTAGGATTTAATTTCGTTTTTAAAAGTTTGAATAATAAATTAAAAACCACATACATTCCTTCCTTAGATCGACCTTGGGAGTATACTTATCATTTTCTACGAAATGATTCGTGCACTTGCGAGAGTTTTATAAATAGATAAAACCAAAGTAACGGGCAGGATCGGCGATGTCGGTTCTGCCCTGATCAGTGACCCGTCACAGAAGGACACGTCAAAAGTTAATTTATAGCTCAAGTAAGGGGTGAAACTTCTAATTCTTATCTTGTTAATGAGTCAATTAAACTTAATAATAGAGGTTTCATTTATTGTGAAAAGAATGAAATATAACATAAAATAACAATAAAATAAATTGCACAAGAACGATATAAGATATATGTGATTATGAGTCTATCTAAACCACCAGTTTACAAATCAATTAATCATGTCATAAATCAAAATTAGTTTCTTAACTTCTAAATAAAATTAATAGTTTAAAACTCTTCTTGAATTCTTAAATTTAGCTTCAGAAGTCCTATATCACGTAAGACTTCTTGCATTTTTCTTTTGTTGTAATTGATTGACATTACTCAACTATCAACAACCTAAATCTTAAGAAACTTAGAATTATGATTATTAGATTTAATTCATTCATTGTTTTAAGATTTAAAAAGTTAATAACTAAATTGAGCAACCTTAAATCTATTGATAATCTTTAACCTAAAAATTCAATCTTAATTGCTATAGAAAAAACAATTTGCCACTTCAATCACAAAACTTAACAATTTCATATCAAACTTATGATTTAGCAATAAATACATACATACAATAAATTAATTGATCAACCTAATTCATAATATGTAAGGTTTTGATATTAAAATATAGGGTTAAATACATTATGAATTCAAGAATTGAAAATAAAATAAATCATGATAGTTCATTAATTAAACCATAATCTAGGGCTTTACAATTTCCCTCATTCACAATTAAATTTTTTAGCTATCTACATATTCTACAGGAATAATCATCATACTGGTGAAAATTAAATAGAAACGAACAAAGAATATGTATTTTAGATTGATGAAGCAATCAATGCAGCCACAAGCTCAAATCTTCAATCTCTCCTTCAAAATTACCTCTGAAGATTGCTCAATACTTTGATCCTTGATATCTCCTATTTCTTGTGTCAATTATTTGTTTTGATGACCTCTTATATTATATTTAGTATGTTTATTGAGTAGAAGTTAGGTAGGAACCTACTTTGTTTGATCCAATAGCTGAGATTAAAAACTGGTGCTAAAAAGAGCCAGATTTAGGTGTTGACTAGACATCTTTATCAATCGAGCCCAGGTTCTATCGATCTAAACTTCCCAAATACCAATATGAGATGATATAACCAAAGAAACCTAATTTTTCTATATTTAAATATCAAAACAACATCCCATTAAACAAAATAAGTATCAAAATTACACAGAAAATTGGGAGGATATTTGGTTCAATATTTTAAGATCCTTTAAAGAAGATTCAATAATAAGTTTAAGATTGATATCTTGGTACCTTTGGCTTTCAATAATTCATCTAATTGATATTCTTTTCTCTACCACTTTCTTCTTTAAGGTGAAATATTTAGTTATTTTTATGGATTTGATAATTTTTATGTCTAGCTAAATATTCACTATGATTGTGGAAAGTTTTCAATTCTTAGACTATGATTTAACTAATTTAATGCCATGAATTATTTTAGTTTAAATTCTTGATTTTTGATGTGTTCAATTTTATACTTAAATGACATGACTATGCATTTGAATTAGAATAAACAACCAAATTATTATATGAATATGTTTATATCTAGTTGAAAAAGTCAACTATCTCGTAAATGACCAAGACAAAGAGTTTACTATTCTTGGATACTAGCCCCTAACTCGTAAACCATAAAAGTAGCACAAAAAAGAAAAAGTAGTAGTAAAGCAACAAGATAGATAGAAATAGAAATAAATCAAATAGATAACAGACATTTTAATTTATACTAAATAGGATAGCAACCTAAGAAGATGCAAGATAAAGTAAAACATAGTAAATCATATAGCATGCGGTATAGGGAAGGAAGTGTTTTCCAATCATATAAGAATCCTGATATGTTGCCATATCTGTGGATATAATTGTGCTTGTACTAACAAAAACAAGAAAACATGTAAACTCAGAAATATAAACAGGTAAACCCACATAGACCCTTACCTATGTCGTAAAATCTTTGGGTTACTTTTGGCAATCACTCGGCAACAAATAATCCACTAACAAAATAAAATTATTTTATAACTCGATAGAAATATATTTCTAATACCTTTATCAGTTAGGACACTTCCCCTCACTACTCTTATGCTACCCTAGCTAGTTGTCTCTGTAACTACTTAGATCTAAGCTGAATCCATATCTTCTTATGAACCGTACCATCACTAGGAGGTACGATCAATCACCAACAATTATCCAAAGCACAGGAACCTAAAAAGAAATATAAATCTTAGATGTTAATTTACTTCTAATTAACCCAACTCTAATAAATCAATTTTTACTAAAAACTCTCATGAACCACTAATACCAAAACCACAATAGAGGTATTAGTAATCCATAATCATAAATCAATTAACTTTTGACTTTTGAAAAATACAATTTTGAATTTTGCCAAAGTTTTCCCATGTTTTTTTTCTAATTACTCAAACAATCAAAACAAGGGGTGTTTATAGAAAATATTCGAGCAACCTAGGTACCTTGTTGACCTCCTTGCCAAGGGTAGTAGACATTACGTAGCAAGAAAATAGACATTACACACTAGCCGACCAAAGGTGCTGAGGGGTGGTGAGACCCCCAATAAGCACATAAAAAAACCCTCCAAACACACTAAGTGCATCCATTTTGTTGTGCCCCAACCATCTTCAAGCATCAATATATCCACACAGTATATCTACACTATTGCTCCAACAAAGCATCAAGGTCTTAAGATACATATATATAATGTGCACATAAAATAACATATAATGAGTTGTGTAAACAAACTTAAATCTCCCTCTTTGGCTTTCTATGGAAAAATATTATGTAACTAAATAAAGTTTGTTCCTATGAACAAAAAATGATGCAATCCATAGACACCCATAAACACACATACACAAACTACATATGTCTTGTTGTGCTCCAACCATCTTCATGGATTAACAAATTCATGTTACATGTCAAACTCCAGCTCCAATAAAGCCTCAAGGTCTTAAACTACACATGTATCCTACACACATGAAATAAAACATACATATGAAAGCATCATGCAGACCTATGTTCTCCCTATACAGGTATCCAATGATAGGCTAAGCATAGTCAAACATGCAATAGATAGCCGTTTGTTCACACAACTCCCCTTAACTTTATGCTACATTCCCCATACATGTATGTAAGTCAATAAATAAAAATAAATTTTCTTAATTGCATTTTAGCCCTCCAATTTAATTCAAATTAAATTTTAAACTTTGTTTAATTACAACTAAGCCTTTTTCTTAATTTAAATTAATTTTTAAACTTTTAATAATTAAAATTAAGCCCGATTTTAATTCAACTTATATTTTAGACTTTTATTAATTACAATTAAACACTCTTTCATTTTAAATTATATTTTCAGATATAAATTTGCAATTAAGTACGTTTTCGATTCAAATTCTTTAATTTTCTTAAAAATGTATTCCTTAACAAATAAACAGTAAATATTAACTTATTCATCTAAAATTAACTAAAAATGTCAAGAACATAGTAATTATAATTAATAAAATAGATGAAAATAACTATATAAAATACAGTTATCAGAGAACCATGTCTAAAAGGCTGAAAGTCAAGCCATAAAACACACTCGCCAAGGACAATTGTGTAGATAGATTCTGATCTTGTTAAGAATAAACAGTTCTTGTGCCTCTAGTAGTGCTAATGACATTAGGGAACAAAGAAGTGCTCTAATGAGTGATCAAAAAAGGATAGTGAAGAGTAGAAAGAAGATGAGTAGAAAAATGATAAATGATGGTCTTATAGATCATGTCTATAAGATCTATAGTATCACCATTGAGAATAGAAAAAATTATGTGACCAAGATAATGCTCATAATATCACTAAGTCACCATCCAGGGAACTAGCACTCAACTAAAGTGCACGACCACTATGACGATGACTAAGAGCTCCCAACAAGTTAGCCATCGTAGTGATATCATGAGCTAAAATGTTTGAAAACTTATAAGGAATATCCAAAGAGACTAGAATTTCACACTCAAAGGGAACGATAGGAAAGGAAGGGTTCTTTGCATCTAAAAGAGACAATATCCTAATGATATCATCTTGAGAAAAAGTAACAATACAAATTCTTATGTGAAAGATGGTACAGAAAGTAGTAAAATAATAACGAGTGATAGCAATACAAATCTCAAACTAAAGATGGGATTATACCTATAAGAAATGGAACACCAAGTAATAGAAGAAAATTATGAAAACCTTTATTGGATGAGTGGAAACTCATCTATCTACATAGAGCTCTCATAGAGGATTGGAGCTAGGTAGTGAGAGGGATTAGCTATCTCAGGCTACTATTCTTGATCATTAGTAGTGTTTTGGCCACTTCTACTTCTCCTTGGGACCATTGAAGAGGTAAGTTGAAAGAAAAAAGTAGGTTGTTTTTATAGAGTAGGAAAGTGTTTAAAAGGTAAGAGAGTGCTTTAGAAATTCTTGGTTTGAAAAAAAAAGGTGAAAGTTTCCTTTTTAGTTACAAACCTAATTAACTAGAGGGAAGTGAATAGATAATCTGTGAAAGTACGACAAATTAAAATTTCACAAAAACGATCATACATGCAATCATGTGTAAATAAAGTAATAAAAAAATATAAATATTAACACGTGAGATTTTTAAGAAGAAACAACCTAAGCCACACCAATGACCTAAGAGAAAAACCACTGGTTCATCGCACCACCTAACTATCAACTATGAAAAATAAGGTCCAATTACAAGGGTAGGACTCAAACTACCCACCAAGGTAATGCACCCAAGTAATCTACTTACAAGTTGCTTTCATCATAGTCTCTACAAGAAATGTGTTTCGATCTGGACCAACATTCTCACAATTTGAGTCACACAAGCAATCAAAATCATTCTAAAAATACCTAAAACGTTAGTACCATAACATAAGTACAAATGTGTGTCCTAGAGGAAATTCAATAATTAATAATCCTAACTAGATGATTTAAAAAATATATTAGATAAATCAAAATCAAGTAGAAACCCTAGAACAATCAGTTTGAAGCACAATATCACAAAAAATATAGGCTTGTTAATTCATCAAACATAGCCACAAATGTTTGATAAATTAACTCAATGAAAAACCCTACTTGAATTGTTTTTACAAAACAAGAGAGAGAGAATAAGATTAAAAGAATAATTCTCTTGTGTAGTTAACATAATTGTAATCCAATGGTATGATTAAATAACATGAGTATAAACCATAGGTCAAAGGTCTATTACAAATCTATCCTTGAAAATACTTTAAAAAGTTTTAAAACATAAGTACAATAAAGTAATAAAAAAAATTGGCTCAAGTAAAATTACATTCAAATTTTTTGTTCAAAAATATCACCAACACTCATAAACCTTACAATCTCCCTCTTTCTCATATTCGTGTGATAAAACCTCTCTCTCACTATATAATACTCATAGGAAAAATAAATTTTTACATAGTGGTACTATCCAATGATTTCGTGAAACCATCTTTGTTTTGCTTAAGTCTTGAAAGCTCACATTTACACTAAAATTTAAAAACATAAATACCCAAATAACTTGTCCCGAAAGATTCATTGTTCACTAGTATAGTGTATATAACAATATTAAAAGCAAAGAATATTCATAAGAGTGAGTAATCATAAAATATAAATTAAAAGACATTACTCCCTCTATGTGTAATATTTCAAACAAATTTTCATAATTGATTCTCCCACTAACTTTAATATTCAATTTTTTCTCTCATTTTTTGTCATACGAATAAATAATGTAACATTGAAGCTTAATGTAATATGGAGAAGAAAAGACATATGCTATGAACCCCAAAATAAGATAGAAAGGATAAAAATTTATAAAACCTGATAATTTGTTTTTTTAATATGGGTAGTAGATTGAGCTAAATATAATGCAACATTACACACAATATGAAAATTTATTTATGTGACTATTCATTAACAACATCAATATATATAGACAAGGCATACAAACATACTAACATATATATAGTGACATATCAACAGTCATTAAAAGTGAGATAAATATCAAAACTACAACAATATGTCGATTAGTACATTTATGATTAGTTACGAAGGATTTAAAGGAAGAAGTATCACCTATCATAAAAAATTACAGTTGAATTCATACTTGTGCAAACTAAACTTTACTTATCAAGAGAGAACTTTAATCTATATTTTGTTTTTTTGTATTCCCCTTTTTTTGTGAATGATTGATTATTTATTTTATTTTTGTATAACCATTTATGGCTTTTTCTTTTTGTGCATGCAAAAGTTTTGTATTTTTCTTTTTCCTTTAATATTATTATTATTATTTTAAGGACATATGAACGAGCCAAAAACTTAGTATGATGACTTTCACACTAATTGTGAGATAGCCTTTTTTTGTTCACTATGATAGCTTCACACATCACAATAAGTAGCCCTCTCAAAACTAAGTGTTTCTCTATAGTAGCATTTTAGAATATGAAAGTTAGATCTCAAAAAAAAAACTTTACAGTCAAGATTAGCTTCTTTCCTAGAATCTCACAAAATCAATCATAAACTTTAAGCATGACATACATATGTGACTAGTGAGTGTGTGAGTAGGTTCATGTCAACATCAATCACTAGATTTGAAAAATATGTAAATGCACAAGTCAAAATATCCATTTGTATAATGTATAGCTAATCAAAATAAATATGAATGGAGCTTGTAATTATCATGTAAATGTTAAAGTATGTCTACTTCCTTTTTATTTTTTATTTTTATACTTTTTTTGGAAACTAAGAAAAATTCAATAAAAATAAAAACAATAACAAACAAACTATAGATGCTCAAAGTCAATTAAGTACTCAAACAAAAGTATCTAGGTGAACAATAAATGAGATCATATGACTGGAAAGAGACAATCTTTCCTAACCTAAAATTTCTTGAATTTTAGTTTCTTTATATCTTTGGGTTGGAAATCAACTACCTTAGTTATCATGGGTATATTCTTAGACTTACCTTTGAATTTTCCATTCATCCTAAATGAAGATACAACATGCATAATAGGATGATGGCAATTACTCCTAGAATTACAGATGTTGAATTTAACATGCTTCTTATGACTCTATGAAAGTAAAGTCATTAGCATACTTTTTAAAATATAAACTTTTGTTGAAAAGGATGGAAAATATAGATTTTGGGAATTTTTATGGATTTTTTTATGAATTTTTAATGCAAGGTCAATCAGGACCTACCACGTGGCCTACCACGCAAGCAATAAAAATGAATCATACGTAGATTGTTGCGTGTGAGGAGGATGAACCACATGCCACATGTCAGCACAACATTCAATCCGACTTCAGAGCTAGGTCAAATAGTAATACCACTTATCGCCACGCAATTTCTCCCCGCGTTCCACCCATGCACCAGGCTATCCGTTATTGCGAATCACATTGCATTGCATGTCACTAACTCAGTGAATGTTGACTCGGACCGATCTCCCCTACCATGCATCATGCTCTAATTCTCCCAGTGAATTCTGTGTGTCACTTGTCTTGTTGTGATTGGCTAGCATTGTTCATTCTGCTTGTTTTGATCTCAACCCTTGATCCGACATTCTAGATTGCACTTGAGCTATATTTAAATCCCTAAACACCTTATAAACCCTAAGGAGATACCATTAGCATAATTTTGGTCAATTTTTAGAGCTAAAAATACAAAGAAATTCAAGAGGGGATACAAATTTGGTAGAGATTTAATAGGAGATTAGCAGTGCAATTCAAGAAATTTATTGTATTTCTTCTTCTACTATTTTCTTTATCAATTTTTATGTCTTTCTTTATGAAAAATATGATATTTATGAACACAATTATGTGTAGTTAATTTAATAATCTAGGGATCTTATGAACCCAATTTTCACCATGTGATGATCTAATATTTTACCCCAATTATAATTTTAATTTACTTATATTATTTTATCTAATTTTTATGCTATTAATCTTTTGGCCAACAATTTATCCATAGAGGAAATTAAATAAATTTGAGAGAATTATTACACACACAAGATTATAAATATTAGAAATTAATTTTTTTTAATTTTAGTTATTTTTATTTATTTTTATTTTTCATAATTTTATTTTTAATTTTAATTTTTTTATTCACTGAGTTAGTTATTTTTTATTTTTTATTTTAGTTAATTTTCTTTACTTATTTGATTTTTTTATTTAATTATTTATTTTTAATTTTTATTTAGTTTTAATTTAGACATCCATTTTACTGATTTTATAAATACATTTGTATCTATTGCATGAACAAAGTTCGTGAGAGAGAAATCTTGCTTTTAGATCTTAAAATTGAGCGTATTTTGAGATTAATTAGAAAACAAGATTTCACCCAAGGGGAAAAATGATTAATCCATTAGAAATAAACAATAATGAGCTAAACTTGAACAATCAGATACTTTTGATGGATGACAAGGATATTGCTATGAATGAATATGCAATACCTACATTGGAAGGGCTAAATAAATCCTAGTATTACAAGGCCAAACATTCAAACTAATCAGTTTGAACTAAAGCCAATGATGTTTTAAATGCTATAAACAATTAGACAATTTAGCGAATTATTAACAGAGGATTCTCATATGCATCTCAGATTGTTTATTGAAGTTGTAAATTCACTTAATTTCAATGGTGTGACCCAAGAGGCATTTAGGCTTAGATTGTTCCTTACTCTTTATGAGACCGTGCTCGAGCTTGGCTAAACTTTTTGCCACTCGATTCCATTACAACTTGGAATGGTTTGGCGGAGAAATTCTTGATGAAATACTTCCCACCAACAAAGAATGACAAGCTGACAAATGACATTACTTCCCTCCAATAATACGAAGGAAAATCTTTATATGAAGCATAGGAAAGATTCAATGAATTGTTAAGGAAGTTTCATCACATGGTATTCCTTCTTGGATTAGAATGAAGACTTTTACAATGGTCTCTCAAACAAGAACTATTGTTGATGCATCTACTAATGGAGCTTTCGAAGTCAAATCTTGCAATCAAGCTTATGATTTATTGGAGAAAATGGGTAGAAATAATTATCAATGGCCAATGGACTAAATGACAGCCATAAGAAGAGTAGTCGGAGTGTATAAGGTAACTGATATCACAGCACTTATAGCTCAAGTGTCATCTTTGGTTAATCTTTTGAAGGCTCAAAACATGACAACAAGTATAAACCAGGTCCAAAATTCAAGAGTGTCATGTGTGTTTTGTGAAAGAGAACATTTGTTTAATATTTATCTAAATAATCCTGAATCTGTATGCTATGTGAGTAATATAAATCAAAACAATAACTCATACTCAAACACATATAACCTAGAATGGAGACAATATCCAAATTTTCCTTGGAACAATAGTCAAGGTGGTAATCAATTCAACCATCAATCATTTCCACCATCTGGTTTTCAACAACCATAGTATTCACAAGCCTAAGAAAAGAAGCCATATACTAAGGATAATACAAATTCTTTAATGAGGATGATGAAAGACTTCATCCAATCATTAAATACAAAAGTGTCCACTCAAGATGCTTCAATTCAAAATTTGGAAAACCAAATGGGGAAACTCGCTTAGGCTATAAGTCAAACGACTTAAGATAACCTTCCAAGTGACACGATTGTAAACCCACGAAGAGAAGGTAAGGACCCATGCAATTCCATAGCCTTGAGGAGTGGTAAAACTTTAGAACAGGAACATAAGACTAGAAAGGATGAGGATAAATAGGAAATTAACAAGGACGAGGAGGAACTAGTGGATAAAGAGAGCACTAAAAAGGAAATAATTCAGCTAAAGAAAAACAATGTTTACATACCCACTATTCCTTTCCCTCAAAACTACAAAATCAAAAGTTAGATTCACAATTTTCAAAAATTTTGGAAGTCTTCAAGAAGCTACATATAAACATACCATTTACGGAGGCACTTGAAAAAATGCGGTCTTATACCAAATTCATGAAATATATACTATTAAAGAAAATGAGGCTTAGATATCATGAAATAATAACCTTGACTAAAGGTTGTAACACCATCCTTAATAAAAAATTACCACAAAAACTGAAAGATTCAAGTAATTTTGACATCCCCTACACTATTGGGAACATCCGTTTTGAGAAAGCACTATGTGACTTGGGTTCTAACATTAACCTTATGCTATTATTAATCTTCAAGAGATTGGGGGTTGGTAAATGAGGTTTGGATATCATGAAATAATAACCTTGACTGAAGGTTATAGCACCATCCTTAATAGAAAACTACCACAAAATTGAAAGATCCAGGTAGTTTTGACATCCTCTACACTATTGGGAACATCCGTTTTGAGAAAGTACTATGTGACTTGGGTTCTAGCATTAACCTTATGTCATTATTAATCTTCAAGAGATTAGGGGTTGGTAAAGCTAAACCCACTTCAGTAACATTACAAATGACACATAGATCAATTAAAAGACCCCGAGGTGTGGTAAAAGATGTGCTAGTAAAAGTAGACAAATTCATCTTTTTGGTATACTTCCTTATCCTATACATAGAGGAGAACCGTGATATTCCTATAATACTTGGTCATCCTTTCTTAGTAACCAGAATAGCAGTCATTGATGTACAAAATGGTTAGCTTACAATGAGAATGCAGGATGAACAAGTGATGTTCAAATTTTTTAAAGCATCTGAACCCTCTAACATTTATAGTGCTAATGAATGCTTAAGGATAAATGTTACTGAATATGAGAACAACTTAAAAGAATCTGTTGAGTTGCCTAGACTTACAACTTTAACACATGATGCTATGAAAAATGACATAAATTCACTAGAAAACAACTCAACCTGTTTTAACTTTGAAAGTATGAAATCGAAGGTTGATATTGTAGATTGTGTGAACTTGTTGGAGGATGCACCTCTCATGTGTAAGCTCCCTGGGGTGAAGTCTAAACTAAGTGGCTCTTCATAGAATACGTCTCTCATGTGTGCATTTATGTATTTAATAATACATGCTCACAAACCCAAAATTATTTTTGGTGCTAAAATATTTATTTAAACTTGAATTAGTTTATGAAATTATCAACTAGTTATCTCTTAGATACATATATTTAAATATGTTTTTTAGATGTGTCTTAATATTTTTAAGATATGTTTTAAAAATTAATTTTTTTATAATATTAAGATTTTTTATAGATTTTGAAAAAATTAAGTTCAAAATATATTTATAGTTCATTATATATATATATTGGGCAGAGTAGAGGTGAATATATACAAATTATCGAGTAGATTTAAATATATACAAATTATAAGAGTTGAATGAGAGTAGCTGCCAAAATTACAGAGTAGAGGTGAATATATATTTATATTGATTTCGTCACAAGAAAAAAAAACTATCTAGCTTGAAGTCAATAATGTGATCGGTAGTGCAAGACAAAGAGGAAAAAACATCAAAAGTACCCCTAAGGTTTAAGGAATCTTCAGAAATACCCTTCAGGTTTTAAAAAATTCAAAAATACCCTTGAAAACATAACGAAAGTTAAAATTAACACTCATAAAAAATACCCCTAAGGTTATATAAAAAAAAGAGTATGGAAGAGGAAAAAATAAACCAAGAAATATTAGATATAGAAACAGAAGATATTTCAGGATGTTTTTCACAGGAAATTGTAATAAGTAAAAGGAAATTTGAAGAAATTCAAAAAGCAAAATTAAATCTTAAAGAAGGAGATGGATTTAAAGACCCATCATTTTTATTAAGAAAAATATTTCTTAGAAAAAATATAATCTATTATGGTATAAGTAACAAGGAAATGAGTATTAAAATTACAGATGCAAAAAGAATATATAATATACCATTAATTGATAAAGAAACCATATTAAACAAATTATCAAAAATTCCTCTAAAGGATAAAGAAAAAATTGGATACATCCATTTAGGAGGAATCCAAATATTAATAAAAGCTCATTTTAGAGAAGGAATAGATACACTAATAAAAATAGCTTTATTAGACAATAGAATAATAAATAGACAAGATGCTTTATTAGGAATGATCCATGGAAATTTAGGATACCAAAAACTAAAATTTACAGCATATCCTAGATTTGCTATAAATATACAAGATAAAAATATAAACCAAGTATTAAGTCTAGCTTATGAATTTGAAAGAGGAGATTTAATGAAAGAAGGAAATCATTCATTTTCAATACACTATCTAGTGGCATATTCTTTAACAAATAGTCATAATAGTTCAATATATGGACAAAATGAATTTATAGAAATAGATAAAACTTTTAAAGAATTTGGACAAATAATAAAACCAGAAATACTAACAGACATTGAAATACCAGAAGAATGGAAATTAGATATTAAATAAAAACTCTTAATAACAGGAAGAAAAAGTAATAGCATACCAAGATTTACTTTCATAGATCATGAAGAAGAAACTTCAAACAAACAAGAAGTTAAAAAACTAGAAAATGAAGTTAAAATAATGAAAGCATTAGTTCATGATTGCATATTAGGGAAAAATCATGTTTAAAGATAAAATAAAAAATATGCATTTAGAAATAAATGGAAGCCTAGTAGGTGTGGCAAAAAATCAAGCAATGCTATTTGAAACTATACAATTATTAACAGAAGAAATGGATCTAGTCCAGGAATCAAATACAAAATATTTACAAGAAATAATAGATATACAAAGAGAACTATTAAAGGAAATAAAGGAGTATGGTTATAATAAACTATAACAAAATATGCATAAAGAATTTTCAGAATTAGGAAAGATGTATACAATCTAAAAATAGATTATAAATATGATCCCTTAGAAGGATTAAAAGAAGAACCACCCAGGAAATCAGATTCTTTGATTCCTAAAAATGAAAAAAGGAAAAATAAGGAACAATCTAAGAATAAAGAAATAATTCCAAATTAATGGAATATAGAAAGAAATTAGAAAAAGAATTTATGAACCCTGAGAATAGAGATATAGAAACATTGGTCAAATTATTGACATTAACCAATGAAGAAATAGAAGAACATTATATTGGAAAACTTTGTACTAACAAAGAAGAAGATGATATGACAATAATCAATGAAACTGATTCAGAACCAGAAAACATGACCCCAAAAGGTCATATGAAACCAATTTCATTACCAGTCTCTTACCAAGAAGAAACATCTGACCCATATAGGGAGGAAAGAAGTAGACAAAGATCAGAACAACCTGATACTACATATAGAAGAAGACAACCACCTAAAATGGAGGAAGGGTTGCATTGGGGAACTAGAGGTAGTATTCCACCAGAGTTCAAACTTCATGATAATTATAAATCTGAACTTCTAAATTTAGATTGTATAAGAGATAGGAAAAAGGCTTTAGATGAATGGTCTAGTGGGATGAGCGTTCTCATACAAACTTTTCTGACTACTCAAACAAATCCTTCAACTTGTAGAGTGCTTATAACACATAAAATGACAGGAAATGTAAAAGTTTGGTTTTCAAACTTAACAGATCAACAACATTTATTAATGCAAGGAAATGCTTCCACGGGAAGAGAATACTTAGATACAGTAATAAATGAAATATACAAAGAATTTATTGGTGAAGATAAAGGAAGGACTATCACTGAATCTAGTGAAAATGAAATTAATGAAGCTAAATGGCATCTAACAAATATGGAAATTTGTAACATGTGTTATATAGATTCCTTTATTTGTGAATATGAAATGTATTACCATAAATTACCACCCTCTATACAAACAATTTATAAAGAAATGTTTTTTCAAAAATTACCTGGAACATTATATAAAACTCTAATAGAAAATTGGGAACAAAGGAATAGAGAAACTATACCAGATAGGAAGAATAAGAAGTCTTAGAGATTGGATCATTATAAAATGTCAAGAAAGAAAAGAATATAAACAAATAAGAGGAAATGATAAAATTTGTTGTGATATAAGAGATTTTAGAATGCGAGGAAAATATGGATGCAATATAAAATCTTATAAACAAAAATATAAAAAATATAAAAGATTTAAAAAATATAAATTTAGAAAACAAAATTTCCAAAAATAAAAAAAGAGATTCAATAAAGAAAACTACAAGAATAGATATTTTAAAAGAAAGGTTTATAAACCTTCTGAAAAAAGGAATTATTGCCCTTCAGGAAAGAAAAAATGCAGATGTTGGATCTGTAATGAGGAAGGACATTATGCAAATAAATGTCCAAGCAGACTTCAACATAAAAAATAATTTAAAAAGGAATTTCCACAAAAGCAAAAATCTTAGAAGAAGCCTTCAAAATGGAACTAGAACTAATTGAGGAATCTGATATAGATGATACTTACAGTATTTATCTATTAGAAGAAACTGAAAAAGAAATAACTGACTCAGAATATGAACATTCAGATCATGAATATTCTTCATCAGAAAATGAATGATTTGTATAGTATTACAAATCCAAATAGTACTTACATTAAAGTAGGACTAAAATTTAAAGGTTATAACACTTATCATTTACATGCATATATAGACATAAGAGCTAGTATGTGTGTAGCCAGTAGATATGTATTTCCAGAAGACAATTGGAAACAAGCACCTAAAGATTTGATTGTAAGAATTACTAATAATACCACAATAAAACTCAATCAAGTATTAAAAGATACTGATATAATAATAGGAGGAGAAAACTTTCATATTCCTACTATATATCAACAAGAAACAGGTGTAGACTTGTTGATAGGAAATGATTTCTTAAATTTATATCAACCTTTCACACAACATTTTGACAAAATAAGTCTTACAACTTTAGAAGGAGATACAATATATGTCTCTAAAGTAAGAAAAGCTCTAACTGTCTCAAACCCAACTTTTATGCAACAACATAAAAAGCGAAAACGTGGTGAGATAGAAGACCAACAAAAACAAAAACCCTATCTAGAAAATATTTCATTAGACATAGAAGAAAAAAAAAACTCTTTTCTCAATGAAATACAGGAAGATAAAGCCTTAATAGGTATAAGAAGACTATTAAAAACAATAAGTTCAGAAAACCCTTTGGATCCAAAAATAAATAATCTAAAATAATAGTCAATATAAAATTAAGAGATCCTAACAAAGTCGTAAGAGTAAAACCAATGATTTATACTCCAGAAGATAGGATTGAATTTGAAAAACAAATTAAAGAACTTTTGGAATTAAAAGTCATAATACCGAGTAATTCACCTCACTCTAGTCCAGCATTTTTAGTTGAAAAAGAAGCTAAGAAAAGAAGAGGTAAAAAGAGAATGGTAATAAACTTCAAAGCATTAAATAAAGAGACCATTGATAATGGATACTTCATTCCAAAAAAGGAAGAACTACTGTCATTAATAAAAGGAAATAAATACTTCTCAAGTTTCGATTGCAAAAGTGGATTTTGGAAATAAGATTGGATGAAGAATCTCAAAAATTAACAGCATTCAGTTTCCCTCAAGGACAATTCCAATGGACGGTAATACCATTTGGACTAAAACAAGCTCTAGGTATTTTTCAAAGATATATGGATAATATTTTTAAGAAATTACAAGATATTTGTTGTGTTTACATAGATGATATTTTGGTTTTCAGTAATGAATTAAATAAACATTATTTGGATATTATCAATATATTACAAGAATGTAGAAAAGAAGGCATTGTACTCTCTGAAAAGAAAGCAGTACTTGCTCAACAAAAAATCAAATACTTAGGATTGGAGATTGAAGACGGAAAACATAATCTACAACCTCATATACTAAATAATATTCAAGGTTTTCCTAGTGAATTAAAAGATAAAAATCAATTACAAAGATTTTTAGGATGTCTAACATATGCAGAAGCTTATATCAAGAAACTTGCAGAAATGAGAAAACCATTACAAGCAAAATTGAAAAAAGATCATGTCTGGAAATGGACAGAAGAAGATACTCTATATATGGATAGAGTAAAAGCAAAAGTAAAAATTTACCAACTTTATACCATCTAGGACCAGATGATAAAATGATAATTGAAACAGATGCATCACAAGAATATTGGGGAGCAGTCCTTAAAGCAAGAATAGATGACAAAGATGAATATCTTTGCAGATACACATCAGGGTCTTTTCAAGGGCCAGAATTAAATTATCATAGTAATGAAAAAGAATACTTAGCTGTTAAAAAAGCTATTAAGAAATTTGCAATATATGTCATAAGTTCTAGATTCATTATTAGAACAGATAACAAGAATTTCGGTTATTTTTTAAGAACTAATATTGCAGGAGATTATAAACAAGGAAGACTAATTAGATGGCAACAATGGTTCAACCATTACAATTTTGATGTTGAACATCTTCCAGGACATAAAAACAGCCTAGCTGATGCTCTTACCAGAGAATTAGCACCTCTAACTATTTTTATGATTGTAGGAATGGAACATCTTGATATTAAAATCAAGATAAAAGAAAAGGAGATAAAAATCCTACAGGAACAACTCGAGTTGCTATATCTCGAGAAATCTCTTACGGAGACAGGAATAAAACATGAAGAACTTAAATGTTCAAAACAACCTCTAGAGAGCGGAACCTCAACTGAGGAATCTCTATTTAAAAAGGAAGAACCTAGCAGTTCATAAAAAACTTCTAAACCCAATTGGCCAGATGAAGCAGAAAAAGAAGAACAGAAAAAAGTTTATGTGGTCTATAATGGCCCAAAACCAGGAATTTATAACAACTGGGTAGAAGCTAGCAAATCTATTCTAGGATTTAGTGGAGTAACTCATAGAGCCTTCACCAACAGAATAGAAGCTGAAGGTAGTTATGCCAACTACAAAACACCAAAACTAATAACTCCAGAGGAGATAGTAAGAAATTATTCTGTAGTACTACAACAACAACCAACAGCTCCAAGCAGATTGACAAATCTTGGAAAAATAGCAAGGCCTCCAATGCTATTTAGAGAAACATCTCCACCAGAGACATCAAAAATAACAAAACATTCAGTATTATTCAGGGAGACATCTCCAAAAAATACTCCAGTCATTGAAGATGAAAAAAACCAATACAGAAACCTTAACAAACTACAATGGTTAAGTCTCTATAATTTAGCCAGAAAATCTACCCAATAACATATTGAAGATATGAAATTCTATACTACAGACAAGGAATTTCCTACAGGTAGTAAATTCAATATATTGGAAGGAGCTGATCCAATTTTTGTGTATAAAGCATTTCATGCAAGATTAATAGAAAATATTTATCCAAGAATTAATTTAAGTGAATTAAATTATTTTCCATAAAATTTTAAAAGAGCAATTAAGAATTTCAGAAGAAAAATTAAAGCAGGTGATAAACTTGTTTATTTTAGATTTTTTAGTTCATTAATGGACTGGAATGAAGAAGGAAGTATTAGTCCCTACCACTTCATCAAGATAGGGATTTCCAACACAAACAGAGAGGTTCCTAAACCAAGGGCACTTCTAGAAAAGGAATTCAACACAGAAGAACTATGTGTATTAAGAGGACAAATGCTAAGCCAAATTTACTATGAACTCAGAAAGATCGAAAATTCTACTGAGATTAAAGTAAATTATTCAACTAGTAAAGTTATCATTATTTCTCACAGCAGCATGGCTCTGTCAGAAGAAGATGGTGAAAAAATCACCAAATATGAAACCAATTTTAATTGCAACAACTTAGAAATTGGCCAAGAAACCAGAAAGGTATTTTGCTTCTATGCCAAAAAAGCCACCAAAGACCATAAGTGCATTCTCTGCATCAAAGATCGAGAAGATGAAGATGTGTCATCATCAACATCATCAAAGGACCAGTCGGCAGAAAATGACAAAGAAAAATAAGAAAAGCAGCTGTCGGTAGAAGACTACAAAAGAAATAAAGATGTAGACCCTACATCTTAGTCGGCAGCATATGCCAAGGAAAAAAGTAATGTTTATCCTTTAAAAAAGGGAAAGTAGATGAATTATTAAAGCAAGGGTAAAATAATAAATTTAGTCTTGTAAACAGGGATTCCTTATTCTATAAAAGGAACCCTTCTTATCATTTCAAAGGACACGAACAGATAGAAATCCATAGCTCTCTACTCTAAAACACTCAAGTATAGAAAAACCTTTTCTATCCAGAAATCTAGAATCCAATAATGAAATACCCAGTAACTATGAGCGGCTAAGCACCCTTTTCAAGGTTCTTAGTTGGCCTTAAGTTGTAATAATTATTATATTTTGAATAAAATGGAGTTCTATTACTCTTCTCTAACAAGTCAACTATTGGACACCATTCATGTATGGATGTAGAAAGCTCACCATTACCAGGAAGGTGTTGAGGTGTGAACGAAGCTGAGGCATAACAGGTGTAACAAAAGAAGACGAACAGAAGGGAAGACCGTGGTGGACCCATTAAATTCAGGTATGATAATTATAGATTTAAGCTAATTAAGGATCTTGAATGTTGAAATATTCACTTACAACAAGGTATAATATCTTTAAAACAGGAAAATAGAATTTATTTTAGAAATAAACAACTAAAATAATACTCTATGAATATCAAATCATTAGTACATAAATTAGAATTATTAGATTTAACAAATGAAAGAGTAATTTTTAATTTTAAAAGATAATTAATAGAGTCAGGATTAGAGTTAAGTAACCAACACAATGAAGAACATAACATACTATGCAATTGTAATGAATACAGAAGAAAATTAGATTTATATAGTAAAATAATAAGTTTTTTAAATAATTTATTACCATCAATAAATACACAAAGACCTTCCACTAGGTCAATTTTAACTCCAGATTAAAATTGTATCGATCCGCAGGAAATTGGTATCAGAGCCAAGGAATAGTAATTTAAATAGTAATGGATGGAGAATTAACACCATTAAAACATAAGGGCATTTTTGACATTTTACAAACCCTAGGGGCATAACTGAAGATATAGCAAACCTCAAGGGTAATTTAGAAAATGATCTGACAAAGAGACAATAAATACTTGATTACGTAATTTATAGTAATTAAAGAGTCAAGGCTATATATTGGGTAGCAAAGGTAACCTTATGTATATATATATATCGAAAGGCACGTAGGAAGTATGAAAAAAGTAATTAATATATATATTATTTGTATTAATTAATTTAATTCTTCTTTATTATATTTTTAGATATTTAAATTAAATAATTTTATGAGTTATCATGATTATTTAATTTAATTATTAAATTTTAAAAAAGTTAATTTTCGTGAAATTATGCTTAATATTTTTGCTCTATAATTTGTTAGTTGATTTGATTTAAGGGATATGTTTTGAATCATCTAGTTAGGATTATTCATTATTAAATCTGTTCTAGAACACACACATGTACTTGTGTTTTTGTGCTAACCCTTTTTGTAGTTGATTTGTGAACAATCTGATTAGTCCGGAGTTTATTGGAACGTTGGTTTAAAAATCGCTCATGCTAATTTTAGAAACTATGAAAATAGAGCAAGAGCTCATAAGTAACGTACATTAAGGCAATATTCTAGGGAGGGTAACATAAGACCGAGTTTGTACTTGAACATTTAATTTTCATAGTGAAAAATTATGTGGTCCGGTGGACTAGTAGTTTTCTCTTAGGTCATGGTTGTAGCCTAGGTTGTTTCTACCTAAAAATATCGTGTGTTATTATTTTATTTATGAATTTTATTCTTACACGTGATTGCATGTATGGCCGCCTTGTTTAGGTTATTAAGTTATAAATTGATAAAAATTAAAAATAACATATTCACTCTCTCTAGGTTAATTAGGTTCATATCTTATAAACTTTCAAAAAGAAAAAATATGGCACCAGAAGAGAATTGAGTATCATGTTCACGAGCTAGAATATAAGGTATTATTGAACAAATCAAGACTCAAATTATTTCCAGAAAAAATCAAAAGTAAATGGATACAAAGGGATGTTCCTTAGGAGTTGATATGATCATCTAGTCAAGGACGTTAAACGTGATGCTGGTTGGGAGGCAACCTAACGTTATGTTACTTATATTTTCATTTTTTTTTTGTTTTGTAGGTGAATAAATATGGAGAGCAATAGCGCAACAAGAATGAGCATTTTAGTGATAGATGTGGTGTGTCATGGCTAAGGGAGTTTTCTTATCTTTTACCTTTTCATATTTACATTGGGGACAATGTGTAAATTAAGTTTGGAGGAGGGAACTTCATTCTCTACATTTTTCTTTACTATGCATTTTAAATTTTTAGGAATTTTTTTATTTTTAGATTGTTTTTAATAAGGATTTGGGTAAAAAATGAACAAATATATGGAAACTAAATGCATGCATGCTTGATATGAAACATATGAACTCAATGATAAAATTTGGTTGTCATGACTAGGATAAGGAATGTAACATATTTGTTAAGATATTTACATTAATCATGTGATATGCTTGCTAGCTTTGATTGGATTGGTTCAAATTCTTATGCATATGTTCATGATTAATTTTGGTGTTCTTATTGAGACAAAATTTGTAGTGAGTTATGCGAGTCGATGAGGTCTACCAAATTTTAGAATCTATTTTATCATCTCTTGAGGGGAAATCCTAAATAGAGTTTAGCAAGAGAAATGATTTAGGCCTTATTTGGATCAATTAAGCCTTTCAAGCTAACCATTGTTAATATCTTTAGTCACCCATTTGAGCCTAACAAAGAACCATTCATATCTTTAAGCCACATTTTATGCCTAACTAATAAGAATTACCTTTATCCTTGCACCTTTAGCTTGTATGAAAAGAAAAAAATGCAATCATGTTTTATGCTATAGAGTAAGGTGAAATGTAATGCACCCTAAAAAACGTAATACTCACAACACAATTATCCCTCTAAAGAAAAAGAAAATAGAATTGAAAATAAGTTTAGGGTGTTGTGAAGTTACAATAAAAAAAGAGAAAAGATATGTGGAATAAAAGAATATGAAAAGAATAACAAAAGAGGGTGCACTAAAATATCAAGTAAAAACTCAATTACAATTATCCACCTAAGCCTTACATTGCAAGCATGTAAAACAACACTGCCACTTATCGCCATGTGATTTCTCCTTGCGTTCCACCCGTGCACCACACCATCCATTACCATAAATCATGTTGCACTACGTGTCATTGACTCAACGAATTTTGACTTAGACTGATCCCCCCTACCATACGGCGCGCTCTGATTCACCCAGTGAATTCTATGTGCCACATTTCATGTTGTGATTGGCTAGCATTGTTCATATTGCTTGTTAGGATCTCAGCCCTTGATTTGAAGCTGATCTGACATTCTAGATAACATATGAGCTATATTTAAGCCCCTAATCACCCTATAAACCCTTAGGGGCTATCATTAGCATAATTTTGGTCAGTTTTTAGAGCTAAAAAGAGATACAAATACAAAGAAATTCAAGAGGGGATAAAAATTTGGTGAAGATTCAATAGAAGATTAGCACTACAATTAAAGAGATTGATTGTATTTTTTTCTACTCTTTTCTTTATCAATTTTTATGTCTTTTTTTATAAAAAAATATGAGCTTTATGAACACAATTATATTCAGTTAATTTATTAATCTATGAAACTTATAAACCCAATTTTCACCATGTGATGATTTAATATTTTATCTCAATTATAATTTTAATTTAATTATATTATTTAATCTGATTTTTATGTTATTAATATTTTGGCCAACAATTTATCTATAGAGGCAATTAAATAGATTTAAGAGAATTATTTAATTATTTTTCTTGATTAAATAACATGCATAGTTTCTAGGTAGAGATATATGATCCTTATGTATGTGATCTATAATTGATAAACTTAATGAGTAGTATGCAATTTAATTGGCATGAAATGTGATTAAATTAATTACTATATAGTATGAAGTTTACTTGAGAGAGAAATACATGCTAGATTAGATTCAATTGATCATTTAATTAATTGATAATTATATTGAGAGATTTTAGCAATTTACATATTTAGAAAATTAGGGGATTAAGTATTCCTAGATATTTTCTCATATATCTTCTTAGTTACCAAATTTAATTTAATTGATTATTACTATTTATTTTTAGTTATTTTAATTTTGCTTACGTATAATATAATAACAAAAAAACTGATTTTTATTTTTTTTGTTTTATAAATTAGTTTCTAATAAAATAATCTTCATAAGAACGATCTTTTCTTATTATTATATTACTTGTTGCGATATGTATACTTTCATATTTATTGCATACACAATTTGTATGGCAACTAGCTTATTTGAACCAACAAATCCATGCTTTCTAATAGAATTTTTAAACATTTTATTATAATTTCTATTCATCCAAGAATATGATACACCATGCATTGGTGGATGATGATTATGAACCCTACTATGTGAAGCATAAAAAATATTATTAAATTTTGGAGCATTCATGAAAAATCTACCTAATATGACATTTTAAATCCTACTACAATGATTATAGATAGGTATAAACTTCACAAATTTTTCAATCACAGGTGCAACTGTTCTTTATGTATAATGAGTAACATTAGGAGTAGAGTTAGAAGGCCTTATAGATATGATTTTTGATGTTGAAGTTGTATGTGTAGACTATGAAGAAGAATGGTTAGAGGGTTTTACAAACTCAATTGTGTTTGAAGATGATGGCGTAGAATCCTCGTCTACATAGCCTTGTCATCTCTTGTCTCCAATAGGTTTTCCATAATCTAGAATTTTGTTTAGTCTTTCAGCTACAATGGATAGCCTTTTCACAACTTCCTTGGATTGTTCAAGCTCTTGAAACAGATTTAGCTTTACTTGTTCTTAGCTTGTAAGACTCAAATTCAGATCATTAATATGCTCAGACAAATTAAGTTTTTCTTTTTCCACATCAAGGAACTTATTTCATATGATTTTAATTTATCATTTACTTTAATTGCTTCTACAAGCAACATATCTTTTTCTCTTTTTCATCTTACATAATTTATGAATATTTCTTTAATACTAGTGACATTAAATTTATTGAGTAAAAATTTAACATCACTTCCTCATGATCTAAATCAATGTTAGACCTATTAGAGTGTCCACCAACAATTGCAGTAAATGCTTGGTAGTTAGTGCCATAAATTTTTTATTCAACTGGATTATTACTATCACTTTTAGAGTCAATAAGTATAGCCTTGAAATCTCTTCTAGTTTGGTTCTTCTTATTTACACAATCAGCTACAAAGTGACCAAGACTCATACATTCAAAACATTAAAGTCCAGTGGGTTTAGATTTCTTACCATCATCATTGTCCTATATTATGATTCTTTTGAAAACTTGATTGTCTTTTATTTCAAGGATTTTTCTCAATCTTCTAGTTAAAAGTACAAATTCTTCATCATCATTGTCACTATCTTCAATCATAACATTTTTTAAAGAAATATCTTTATTCTTTAGAGGTTTTCGAAAGCTCATCTCAAAGGTTTGAAGTCAGCCAATGAGTTCTTCTATTTTGATGCTTTCCACATCCTTGCTTTCATCAATGGTAGTGACCTTTGTAAGAAAGCGATCTAGTACTGAGTAGATAATCTTTTGAACTATCCTAAAATCATTAATTTTTTATCCAAGATTGGCAGAGGTGTTAGTAATATTTTTAGAGAAAGTTTCACCTTCTTTCATCCTAAAATTTTCAAATTGAGTACCAAGCTTATAAAGTTTAGTTCATTTAACTTGTTTAGTGCACTCATGAGTAACCTATAAAATATCCCAGCATGCTTAACAATAACAATATTAGAAATACGAAGAAATTCATTAGCAGACACAACACTAAAAATAGGATTAATACCCTTTTAGTTCTAGTTGCTAGCAACTTTATCTTGATTGGTCCATTCATTCCTATGTCTAAGAGTGACTATATTATCTTTAGTAACCATAGGTAGTTCCTAACTATAAGTCATAGAGTTCCAAACATTCTCATATATCGACCGTAGAAAGCCTCTTATACGATCCTTCTAATATGGGTAATTAGTCCCACCAAAGTAAGGTGCATGGGTTGTAGACATACTTCTCTTAAATTATCTATAACAAGGTCTTAGGCGTACTAAGTGTATCTAGTGACTAGCATAATTACCAAATGAAAGTTTCTTTTTTAGTTACGGACCTAATTAGCTAGAGGGAAATGAATAGATAATCAATGAAATTATGACAAATTAAAATTTTGTAGAACGGCCGGACATAAAATCGTGTGTAAATAAAGTAATGTAGAAATATAAAGATTTAACACACAAGGCATTTAGAAGGAAACACAATAGGCCATACTAATGACCTAAGAGAAAAACCAGCAACCTATCGGACCACCTAACTATCTATTATGAAAAATAAGATCTAATTACAAGGCTAGGACTCAAACTACCCACCATGATAATGCCCCCAAGTAATATACTTACAAGCAGCTACTTTCATCATAGTCTCTACAAGAAAGGTATTTGAATCCAAACTAACATTTCAACAACTTGAATCATACAAGACACCGAATCCATTCTACTAGTACCTGAAGAGTTAACATAATAACACAAGTGTAAATTTATGCCCTAGAGTATATTCAATAATAAATAATCCAAACTAGATGATTTAACATATATATCAGATAAATCAAAATCAACTAGCAACCCTAGAATAATCAGTTTAAAGCACAATATTACAAATATTGTAGGCTTCTTAATTCATCAAACACAACCACAAATATTTAGCAAATTAACTCAATGAAAGAGCTACCTAAATAGTTTTTACAAAACAAGAGAAAGGGAATAAGATGAAAATAATAATGTTGTGTAGTAAACAAAATTATGAGCCAATGGTATAATTAAATAGAATGGTAGAAACCCTATGTCAAAGGTCTATTACAAATCTACCCTTAAAAATATTTAAAAGACTTTAAAATATAAGGACAATATAGTAGCTACTATCTAAAATAGTAACCTTCGTCTTCATCACCCGTTTCCTAGAGTGATATTATTTTGAAAGGAATTTGATAGCAATATGTCTTATATTTCCACTTATAAATCACTTTATCTAATTTATATAGTTTCTACTAGGCTATTGATCATAGTCATCTTTAGAATCTTATTTATTTCCATACCTCAAGGTACCGTTTCTGAATCATCTAAAAGGATTTTATTCTATATAACCTTGTAAAATGTTAAGTAACAAATTCCATTTCTTCTTTATTTGGGCTAGAGTTTACATCACTAGCCACATAGTAGTATTGCTACCACTTCCTTTGGTGGTTATGAGTAATGCTCTTTTCTTTATTAGTACCTAACCTTTTTTAGGGAGAAAATGGTGCATCTTATAGGCCTAGAGATTAATAGTTAACTCACCTAATTTAAAATATGCCTCTAATGCAATAGCCTTGGCATGAAAATGGAAAGAGAGACTGATGAGAATCTTTTCCACTTATTTTTCTTCATCAATAGGCCTACCAAGGTTTTGAGAAGAGTAGAAGATGTCTAAAAATGTGCATAAAACTTCCCAAAAGTTTCATTATCCTCCTCTATTTCGCAAATCTTAAAATATCTATTATCTTATGATTTTGGATCTCTTAACTATAGAGCTACCTTGATGTGTACTTTCCATAAAATCGTATGGTAGTTTTGAATCTTCTAATACTCATCCAGAGTGATGGCTCTTATAATGTTATACAATCCCTTACTATTCCATTCAAACTTCTTGCTTTCTTCTTTTGTCCATTCAATCATTGGTTTTGGAATGAATGATTTGTTGGAAATGATTTTGGTTAGGAACGTCTAGCATTGTCAATGAGAATCCAAAATTCAATCTCTAAGTGACCACAAGAAAGCCCATATCTAGATCATTCAATTGGCATATTTATACCTAATAAAAAGAGGAGGTATACCTACATTTCGTTCTTCCCCAAAATAAATCTAGAGAAAGTGAGTATACATAAAAAAAATGAATCAACACTAGAATGGTAAATCCGAAAAGGGTGTACCCACTCTGATACCATATAAGAAAGTCCACTACTTGGTAAACAAACATGATAAGGATTTGACTATTCTTGAAAACTCACCCCAACTCCCAAATAGAAAAACTAAAATAGAAAAGCAAACATAGTAGTAAAGTAACACAATAGACAGAAACAAAAATAAATCAAATAGATAATCAAGTAGTTTATTTTATACTAAGCAAGATAGCAACCTATGTAGATGAAAGGAAAAGTAAGATAGAGTAAATCATACATCATGCAATATAGGGAAAGAAGTGTCTCCCATCACAATAGAATCCTCATATGTTGGCACAAAATTGGATAGAGTTGTACTTATACTAACTAAAACAAGAGAGCATTTAACACAACAATATAATGAGGTAAACTCACATAGACCCCTGCCTATATGGTAAGACCCTTGGCTTTCTTATGAAAAAACACTTTCAATTAACAATCCACTAACAGAGTAAAAATATTTTATAACTCGATAGAAATAAACATTTAATGCTTTTATCAATCAGGACACCTACCCTTACTACTCATATGTTACCCTTGCTAACTACCTCTGCAACTACTATGATCTAAGTTGAATCTATCTCTCCTCCTTAATGCCACCACCATTTGGTTGTACAATCATTCACCAATTGTCAATATATGTGAATCCTATTGGCCGACTTATCCAAAACATAAGAATCTAGAAAGATATCTAAGTCTTAGGTGTTAATTTATTTATAATTAACCCATCCTCAATTAATTAATGTTTGCTAAAAAATCTCATGACTCACTAATACCAAAACTACGCTCGAGATATTAACAATCCAAAATAAAAAATTACTTTTCAAAACCACAAGTTTCAAATTTTCCAAAGTTTTTCCACATTTTTCTAATTATGCAAACCAATAAAAGTTGGGTATTTATAGAAAATTTGAAGTAGTTTTGATACCCCATCAACCTCTTGATGCCTAAGGTGGCAAGGCTCATAACCCATGGTGGTGAGTATAATAGTCATTACACACTCACCAACCAAGAGTAGTGAGAGGGAAAGACCCCCAACGAGCACACGATAAGAAAATTTGAAAAGTTTTTAGCAGACTTAGACTTCTAAAGCTAAAGTTAAGAATTCAAAAAATGTTTTAATATATGGATTTGATTTAGGACTTAAAGAATTGATTTTGATTCATGAAATGTTTAATTAAATTGTAGGCTAGCGGTAAGGATAGTTCCATGACCACATATCTCTCATTATTTTATCCCAAAAATAGTGTTTTCAATATTTTCTTTATTTGTATTTGTATTATTTTCAAAAATAATCAAAATCCTCCATTTGTAAATTTAATTAGTTTAGGAGTAGACATTGTGACCAATTATCATAAGTACAATAACTCTTATTCTTAAATTAGTTATCACTTATATGTATCACTTAGTGGGGATACATATAAAGTATATGCATCACTTGGTGGTGGGGCTCCAAAAGAGAGCCAAAATTTTCATGGATCAAACTTGTTGTGTAGATAGCAAACTATGGTAGCATAGTTGTAGTTAGGATAGGTGTCCCGACTCGTAAAGACATTTGCATTTATAATTTTATCAAGTTATATACTATTGATTTATAATAGTGAATTGTTTGTTACCAAGCTGTTGCCTTAGGCAACCCGATGATGTTACCACGTAGATAGGGTTTCAATATGGATTTACCTTATTAGATCGTAGTGTTTGTATAATCTCATGTAGTGTTAGTATAAATAGGGTTAGATCCAAATATGCTTTGCATAGAAGGATCTAATTGTGATTAGAAAAAAATTTGCTTCTATGTTTTCTTTTTTCTACTTTTCCATGCTTCCTCTCTATTGCTTTATGCCATGTCAATCTTAGAATAAACTATTAGTTGTAATTTTATCTCTGCCTCTCTTATGTTGTGCTATTGATATAAAAAATTTAATTGCTTGTAAGTACACAAATCAATAGCAAACTCATAATAAGGTACTTTGAGGTTAGTCTCTAAAGAAATTGACCGATTGTTCTAAAAATTCAAATTATTTTCTAAATTAGTTAAAAGAATCCTAAATATTCTATCAACTCTCACTTGAGAGAAAAAAAAACTATAAATTTTAAATTACTTTAATAACTAAAAGATCGCGAGTAAACTAAATTATAGTAGAAAATAAGAATAGTGAATGAATATAGGCAAAATAGTTTGCATGTCTCTTTATGAAAAGAATGAATTAGGTGATTTAAATAAAACGTTAGACTTACGGCTTTTTTTCTTTTTAAATAAGTGAACCCTTTATTCTTGGCGAGTCCTTATAATTCTTAATTAATCAATAACTCGTTAGAATAAACTTGAAATTGATTAATTGACAAACCTAAGGAATATATATACCATGATTCTTAATTAATTAATAACTTCTTATATCGAGCTTGAAATTAATTAATTGATAAACTTAAAGTAAATATATTCTTTAATTATAAATTAAGATTTAGGTTATCATTAATTTGTAATTTGAGATAATTAAACTATCTAATTTAACAAAAAACAATGAAATTAAATTAGATTCTTATTCATTAATGCACAATCAAGCACATATATTTGTCTAATGCTTAGTTTTAAAATATTTTTTTAATTATAAATCAAGACTTGACCCATAATGAATATATAACTAAATATTTAAAGAATATGAACATGAAATAAATCTAAAATATTTATTTATTTAAACCATAATATTTTACTTCCGATCATTGGAAGCAATACTAAAATCTCATATTATAAAATTTAGCTAATTAATTAAAATTAATTCAACTACACAAGACATCACATTACAAATAGAAAAACAATATATAACAATAAAAAATACTCCTTCTTGAGATATGATACAAAATCTTTGAATTGGATTTTAGCCCTCTTCAAACCCTTGGATCATCCTTACAATTGGGAGGTTTTATTTATGTATTTGTATATTATGAATGGTGGAATAACTATTGGAGCTGATGGCTAGTTATATGATTTGATATATTTTTAAGATATTTAAGGGTGTATTTATAGGTTTAATTTAGGGATTAAACACGTATAGAATGCTCATTAGGATTTCTACCAATTTTGGACACTCAAGCCATAACATGTTTTATTTTGAACCGCAATGCACCTTGAATTTTGATTCTTCAGTTGGAACCTAAGAGACTTGTGCCACAACATGGTATATGTTGGATCGTGATGCGTATTGAACTCCAAAAAATGCAAGTGGATTTGAAAAGGTTATGTCGTGGTATGGTTATTGTACAGCCGAAGAGTGCACATAAATCCTAGAATCACCAACTTAAAACTTAAGAGCACCTCACCATTACATGGATAATGTTTGCACTACTATGATGAGTGCTTAAAAAGCACTAAAATTATCATAATTTAATATATATTAATTGATTAAATAGATTTATATTTGTATGATTTTATCATACTTTTATATAAATTTGTCTTTTAGGAATCACATGTATTTTTAATATATTTCAGGTATTTTCGTTCAAAAATAATTTAAAGACTCAAAGAAAAATACTGGACGCAATACATCACACACACGTATCTATCGAGTCCCACGAGCATTCCACGCCCCATAGGATTCAGTTTTTTAAGAGTATTGACTTGGGAGGGTTAGAGTCGAAACAAATTCGGATTTCTAACACTAAGTTTGGGTGAAATTAAATTGATACATTTTTTATATGAAATATGAAAATGATTTTCAACTAATTATTATAATAAATCATGAATGTTTAGGAAGTTGAAATAATATATGCTTAAGAATTTAATTATGAAATTTAAAAGATATTATAAGCATGAGATATTTTTGTATTTCATTTCTTTATTTTATTTTAGTCCTTTTACTTTATTTTAAATTTTAGTTAACTTCTTATTTTATTTGTTTTATGTTGTTTTCATTTTTTTTAATGTTTATAGGTATCATCACTGAAAATCCTCACGAGACTTAAACTCGTTCACTATGTCAACCTAGGGGTTTAAATGCTTGTTGTATATGCTAAATGCAACCGTGTCAATCCACGGAAGTGATTTAGGATAGTCTAATTTTTAGTTTTTATTTTAGTTTTAATCACTTCTCTTACCAAGGGACTAGCAAGAAGTTGGTTGTGTGTTGTGATGAGTTCTTAAAAAGCACTAAAATTACCATGATTTAATGTATTTTAATTGATTAAATAGATTTATATTTGTATGATTTATCATATTTTTATATAAATTTGTCTTTTCGGAATTATGGGTATTATTATTGCTTTTCAGGTATTTTTGTTCAAAAAATAATTTAAAGACTCAAATAAAAATACTGAAAGCAATACATCACAAATATGTTGAGAAAAAGTTTAAAAAATGGAAAAATTGGACAAAATGGGTCAAAAATGTCAAAAATGCTTCGAGTCTCATGCATTTATAGAATCTTGTGCGTACCAACCGTGCACGTCTATGCCCATCTATCGACGTCAGCACCCATCCTTGCAGACCTCTACCCACACACGTGCCAACCTATCTGAAATGCATCTAACACTCATTTTCAAGATATATTTTTCACTTTTTTAGTCTTTTCTTCACCTATAAAAGGACCTTTTCCCCTATTGTAATGGTGCAATGTAATTATACATGGTGATGTGGTTACTTTTGTTGTTTCATCCATCATCTAATTCAAATTCTATCACACAGAGAGAATCACTATGTACCTCTTACGTATCACACATAACCAAACAACTATAAAATTAAAATGTTCCAAATAGCATAAAAATTGCGCATAATAACATAAATAAAAATAAAATAAGTACATTAAATTTAAAGCAAAATAAAATAGAATGAAAATATACAAAAATTAGTTGGAACAAAATTATAGTTCAGTCCTCTATATCATCCAGGTTTTCTACATTCTCAAGTGTAGATTCAGGCGTCCTATAGACAAATTCATAACCAAAAGGTCAATTACTCTCCAAAATTGACTACAACCCACTCCGGATTGGGAGAGTTGAAACCCTTGCATCTTATGGAGAGTTTTCATGTAATTAGCCTAGAAATGTGTATGCCCACTAATCCATTCTATCTTTTGGGCTTGGTAATCTTTCACATAGTTTACCTCTTCATGCAACTTTTGAATTTGATCTTTATTGAAGCTTTTGAATAAGAGGTGGCGCTTTTACTCGCTTAGGTTGGGTTTGTCCCACTAGTGAGGTTTTTCATGTAGTTTGGGGTTAAGAAGTCACCATGCTTTAACAAAACCTCACCTTTGAGGAATTTCTCCCCAACTTTACCACATAAGGTTGTGATGAGCTAGGGGAAGAAATAATCTAATGAGTGATTATTTGCTAATAATCTTATCCTTTGGTTTATTATTGTCTAGATATTCATTAATTTGGTGGATTGTATGGCATACATGAATAAAGCCCATTCTCTATCCATTAAACTATAATGAGCGGTGTGCATCAGTCTAGAGTAGCTAAAGTATTGCCAAATGTAGGATATATTTGTTAAGTCCTTATCATCAAATGATTTATGTCTCCCATTGACAATATCCTACTCTACCCCCTTAATAGTTAAGGCTTGTATTACGCCATCCTAATATATATTTTCAAGAACATTTCTCATATTCTCCTTGACATACATCCCTCATACCATAGAAAGCATATATAATAGATAGACCAAATGGAATAAGAACACCCTCATTATAGCTTGGTTATTCACTACATTAGGAATATTAGCATAAAATTTTCTTACTATAGACGTAATAGCGATCTCTAGGCTCTCAATGAACTATCTCTAACCAAGGGTCGCTATTTTATCAGTTACACCAGAGAATAGATGTTCCTCAAAATCCAATCCCATTTCCACAATAATTTTTTTGTTAACCTCAACAACTATATTAAACTTTAATTTTTCTTTAAGACTAAAAAATTTAGCTCTATTAAATTAGTGTATAACCTCTTTCTCCTTACCCTTATCAATATTCTTTCTTTTAGATGTCATTGCTTTAGAGTTCTAAAATTAATACTCACAAAAATTTCAAAAAATATACTAAATAAATTCTTTTTCACCCTTTGTAAACCAAATTAGGGTCACTTGTTCTTAATTTTTCAAACCCTCTTTTAAAGAAGATATAGTTGACTTGGATACCTACATCTGAAAACTTGAAGAAGATTGAAAAAAAAATCTATGAAAAAATGGCTCAGAAAATGCCTAGGGATAAAAAAATGAGAATAAATTTGAGAATATGTAGACAATAATGATGAAATTTAATGAGAAAGTAATGTTTGGGTGAGAGAAAATTAGGGGTAAAGAAGAAGAAATAAATATTTTGGTGAAATCTGATATGAAATTTGCAACTAAAGGTTTTTAATGTGAAATTTAATCGCGGGTTGTGGTGTACATTTTTTTCATGCCATAGTGCGAGTTGAAAAATACCCAATTTAGATAATTCAAGACTAATGGGGCACACAATAAAGTTATGCCACAGCACCAAAAAATTTCTTACAGCCCAAAATTTGATCCTAAAGCCATATGTCGCAACTCAAAGTAAGCATGATGAGGCTCATTTCCAATTTTTTTCTTTTTTAAGAAATAAATCCAAGCAAAAATAATGTTAAGTAATAAATTAACATAGAATAAAAATATTAGACAATAATAACATAAGATAAAATAAAAATAAACTATAACTAATACATGAAAATAAAAAATAAAGAATGAAAGAAAATGTTTAATGGGTTACCTCCAATTTATGACTTGATTTAACGTCTTAGTAAAACGCTAGTGGAGACTACGAGTTGTAGACCTTGATTCACTTAATGTCCCCCCTTTCATTAAGTCATTGTCTGAATATGTTTTAAAATATATATTTCTCTCCTAAGACTATCATTGTTAGACTACCATTGTGGACATCAAAAATTGTCTTGGTTGATGTTATAAATGACCTATTAAGAAGTGTATTATGCTCCTTGTCTAGTTTTGGGGTCTCCTGTACATCTAAAATCACAAATCTATAGGTATGATAAGCTTATCTACTTGTACTAGTAAGTTCTTTACCAAGCCCTCTGGATATATGATAGATTTATCAACTAATTGTAAGGACATAGTTATGGGTTTCAACTCTCCCAATCCAAACTGTAACTATAATAAATAAGGCATTAAATTGATATTTTCACCTATATTTAACATAGTTTTTACCTCCTTCTTATCACCAGTGGTGATGTTGAAATTGAACCTCATAGGATCCTCGGAGGTTGCTTGAATTTTATGTGTGTTCCCTACATCATTAGGTAAATAATCAGAAAATTCAGGAAACTCAATATCTAGCAACTTACCATTGTGAAGAGCTGTAATAGCCTTCACCAACCAAGAATCTTCTCTCTTGCTTACTTTTACACATGCTCAGTTAGTTACTCAACTTGCACTTCCACTTTCTTCGTTGATGTCTTGAAAGAATCTAAGCTTGGGTTGGCTTTCACCTAATTGTCTTTGCTCACCTGAATGAAAGCATTAAAGTTGTCCTCAAAGATTGGTTTATTTGGAGGATTATGTGTCATGTTTTGGTTGAATGATTGGCCCAGTATGTGGTCTTGGTTCAAGGCATCGGTAGAGTTGTTTGTTATCCAAGAGGATTATATGCCATGTTTTGGATTGTAAGTGTTTGTATAAGGGTCATTCTAAGATTTTGGTTGATAACTCTCCATTGCATTCACTTGTTCGTGACTAAGACCTATAATTAGTTCACTTTGAAAAGGACAAATGTTGGCACCATGGCCATAATTACTACACATTTCACATACCTCTCTATTTGGAGTGACTTTGATGGCGAGAAGTGTAACTTGCTTGGTCAATTCTACAAGTTGCATAGAAATTTTAGCGTCAGAGTCTATCTCATTAACTTTTCCTCTTCTCACCCTAGCACTTTCTGTTAGGAATTTTCACTTAACATTTCATAGAGCTCATAAGTCTTTAAAGATATTTTTCCCCTATACCACCACCTGCAACATTGCCAATAGTGAATTGACACTATTGTGTCAAGCCATCATAGAATAATTGATTTTGCAGCTATAGTGGGTAGCTGTGGTATGGGCATTGAGTGAGAAATAACTTGAATATATCTCAAGCTTCATGGAATGGCTCTCATTTCATTTGAGAAAATGTGGCAATTTTGGTTCTCAAATCGAATGTCTTCTTATAGGAATATAATTCCTATAAATTTTTTATAAACTCCCTCCCAAGTTATCAAGGAACCTAATGGGAAAGTCAAAAGCCAAGCCTTAAACCTATATTTGAGCATGTACATGAAAAACCTCATTTTGAGTTGTCCTCAATAAACCTTTGCAAAGAGAATGTTTATGTAGTTGAATAGAAATCCCTAATAAAAATCAAAGGATCTTCATTAGAAATTCCATAAAAGGAGAGCAATATGGAATAATGAATATTTTTCAATTCATAATTTTTAGTTACTTTTCCCAACTATACAGTGACAATAACAGTGCAAGTGATTAGCCTTGCATATTTCATTGCTATCTCCCTTGGTAAAGTATTTATCATGTTTAATGACTCTTATAAAAGCTTTTGTATTGTCTCTTGGATTTAAGTGTCTAATCCAATTTAGTGCTCTTTAGATCTATTAACATTATCTATTAAATGTAAGAGTTGATTTCCAAGGAATCTCCTACCTTGCATGTACTAATAAAAACAACAAATAATTAAAAGTACTAAAAATTATACCACAAACAACAAATAAATAACAAAAGAAATAAAAATAAAATAAACAACTAAAAACAAATAAATCAAAGAAAAAAATAAAAATAAATAAGAAACCCAAATAATTGAAATAAACAAAACTAACTAAATAAAAAAACATATTTTAACAAACTCGTAGAAATAAAAATAAAATCACAAAAATAAATTAAAAAGAAAATAAATAAACAATTTAAAATATCAAATTCCCAACAACGATACCAAAAAACTTGATGCACAAATTTTTATTTCTCATAAGTACACAAATTACTAATAAATTAATGATAAATTACTTTGAGGTTGGTCTCTAAAGGAATTTAGTCGTTGTTATAAAAATCAAATTATTTTCTTAAGTAGTTAAGGAAAAACAGTCCTAAATATTCTATCACGTGTTGGTTGAGAGAAAAAAAACTGTAAATTTTAAATTAATTTAATAATTAAAATATTATAAGTAAACAAAATTATAACCATAAATAATGATGAATGAATATGTGAAATTAGTTTGCATGTCATTTCATGGGAAAAAAATGAATTAAATGATTTAAACAAAAAGTTAGATTTACATATTTTTTTCTTTTTAAATAAATTAACTCCTTATAATCATGTTTAGTCTCTACCATCCTTAATTAACCAATAACTCAGTATATTAGACTTAAAATTGATTAATTGACAAAATTAAGAAAAATACATGTATTATAATTCTCAATTAACTAGTAACTTTTTAGATAAGATTTGAAATTAATTAATTAATAAATTTAAGATAAATATATTCATTAATTATAAATCAATATGTGATTAATCATTATTATATAATTAGAGAACATTTAAATCATCTAATTTAACACAAATTAATCAATGAAATTAAATTAGAGTTTGTTCACTAATACATAATTTAGTACAGATAATGTATCTAATGTTTAATTTTAAAATATTTTCTTTAATTATAAATTCATGATGAGAATAAATCAAGACTTGATTCATTTTAAATTTATAATTAAAGATTTAAAAAATATAAATAAGAAATAAATTTAAAATTTATTTATTAAATTATAAATTTTTTCTTCAAATTATTGGAAACAATACTAAAATATCATATTATAAATTTAGACAATAGATTAACAAAAGTTAACTCAATTCTAACATATTTCAAATCACATAAAAAAAATAATATATAATAATAAAAATATTCCTTAATCTCAAATTTGATTTCCAACGCTCTTCTTTGAATCCATAGTTAAAATTCGATTAAGAAAACCTGAAATCCAACTAAGAGAGGCAAGTTTTATGGTAGAGTAGCAAAAAATATCTATGGAAAATAACAAAAACTTTACAAATTATATATTATTATTTAAACAAATATTAATAAAAATGTAATTTTTAAAAGATTAAAAGATTAATAATATGTAAAAACCAACAACCTAGTAAATAATTAATTTATGAATGAATTTAAAAAATAGAGATTAATTCATGATTGGCTCTCTCTTTTCTCTCGACACAATAGCTAATTTTTTATTGCTTTTTTTCATTATTTTAATGTTTTTTTTTGTTGGGGTACGTATAAAATAGAGCATGGTGGATGTAAGTAGAATGAAACTTTCTCTTCACCTCCTTATCTTAAATATATTCGAATGAACGTCGTTCCAGGTTCCAACGACCATTGTTGCCAAAAAAAACCGAAAAGAGAAAGAAGAAAAAAAAGTTCCAACGTCCAACCTTAGCAAAGCTTCAATCCTAAAGTCTGAACTCTGACATGTTAGCTTTTTCTTCTCGCTACTCTTCTTCTTTGCAACTCCTTTGCGGAATTAATGCTATTACTCTCCATACCTCCTCTCTCTCCCTCCAAAACAACCAGCGTTTCTGGCCATTAACAACATCAGCAGCTCTGTCTCAGTCTCAATCCTCCATCGACAATTTGTCGATTGAACCTTTGCAATCCAAAACCAGCGCTGATCCATTTACTGACACTAATGTTGTAAATAATGGTATAAATAATGGTGTTCCAGAAGAAGAAGACGACAACGACGAAGAAGAAGGAAAAGGGATATCTAAGATCCAAGTTCCCAGACAGAAATACATCCCTGTTTCCAAGTCTGACCTGCTCAATGGCATCGTTTCAAACTTGTTTCCTTCTACTTATGAGCCCCATGATGATGATGATGATGATGTTCGAAGCTTCCGTCTCCTGTCTTCGTAAGTACTGGAATTTGCTCATTTGTTGATTATGGTGAAATTCGTTTTTTTTAATTATTTTTTATCACTTTTTTTTGAAATTTTTTGAAGGTCCTTGGACTCAATTCTTCATGCGGAACACAAGAGGATTTTGGAAGAAATGCGAAGTGATTATTTCCAGCAAATTTCTGTGAATGAGGGCTCATCTGCTGCTTCTAATGAGGATTTGGACCCTGGCATGAATGGAATTAGCAGCATGGAGGATATGGAGGGAGAAGAGGGTTTTGGGAATGAGGTGCGAGAAGTTCAAATTCCTAACAACAATGTAATAATGCCATTCCAGTATGTTTTGGACTTCAGGAAACTACTGGCGAACAATACTTCTTCTTCGCCTAAGAATGTCAAGAGGTATGACACTGCTTCAATGGCCTTCATCTGAGACACGTGTTGGGCATGCTGAGTTTGACTTACATGGTTACATTTTGCTGTTTCTGTTTGATATGAACTTGAATGTGTTAAGATTTATTTAAAAGCTGTTCATAACGTGATGTGGAACCACTGCTTAATCCAAGAGGGATTTTCCTTAGTGTGTGTAAAACTAGAAGCTTATAAAGTTCAACCTAGTTCAGAGACTATCATTAGATATAAATATATTCATAATATGTAGATATTTCTTGACAACATATAACGCTTTTAGCATTTTGGTTCATGAGGCATATGGTTGCATCTAAATGATTTGAATTCTAGTCCTGCGATAAAACACCATGGAATATGATTAGTTAGGAATATGACAAGTTTATGGCTATGTTAAATGTAAGCTTGAATTGGAGAAACAATTCGTTTTTGGAAAGATGTTTAGTTGAATTGCACTTCTCTAGCCCATCATTTTCGTATTTGTTTAAATTGAGCGAGGTTCAAAATTCAAAGGGTGTTTTCTCCTATGGTTGATAATTTACCTCCTAGAGAAATTTAAATGACTTGCAGAGTTGTCTTCCTCCAGAGAATACACAGGTGTGATCTATTGAAGTGTATGGTTTGTTTGCTTGTAATTCTGACTGAGTTTTTCATTGGTGATCCTTGTGGATTAAACTTTGAGCATTTTAAGCTGATATGAAATCTCCCATACCTAACAAATTTAGATTCTTGTACTATTCTAGGTAAGCTGGATACTTGTGATCAAATTCAAAAGAAACTCCCTAACTTGTTGCTTTCACCTTCTTGGTATGTATATAGGAATTTCCAAGGATCTGGATCATGTCCTTCCTTATGGGAAATTCTTTTTCATGTGTCTCTTTTGAGAAATTCTTTTTCACGGCTGATTTTTTTAGAAAAGTCGTTTAGTCTTGTAATGATGCTGACTGGATTATTAGTCCACTTCTTTTTCCTTGCTCGGGGTCTCAATGTTCCTTTTAGTTTTGCAAAAAGTATCCTTTCCTTTTTCTTTATACTGGTCAATTTGATCTAATAAATACTTTTCAAACAGGTGAATAGGTTTTTGGATGGAACCTGTAAAAAAGTGACAGAAATGACATGCACATATAACCTTCGTTGTCAAGTTGATGGAAATAAAGACAATTAATAATTAAAGTAGTTTAGTTATTATCTCATGGATTTAAATATTATCGCATTAGGAGTTTAATCCTTATCTGTTTAATTTGATAATTGAACATACCTTTGCAAAAGTTATATATGGTGCTTTAAAAGAGACATATAAATATATGCATTGGCATTGTATTTGGAGCATATTTTGATTAATAAATTGAGTAATGTTTCTTCCTAATTTCTATTGTTCTGAATCCATAACCTAGTTCTTGCTTGTTCTTCCCAAATTCTTGTTTGTTCTTCCTTCTATTTCCCGGTATTGTTTTTCTTAGCGTTCTAAATCCCAAGGGTATTGGGCGTATTCGATTGTCCATTGCTGTAAATCATAAAAAAGACATTCAATAACCATGACAATGCTAGCTCGTGTCACTTCCATTAGTCTTTTAACAATTATATCAAAAAAACATTTAGCATGCACCTTTTTGCAGAGTAATGGGATAAAACTAACCGAATACTATATATAAGAGGCTAATGCACACCTTAAATTTCAAATTTTTAAGGTCTAAAGATGTCTTTATATTTAAAAGCAGTGACTATCTTTTTGCCTTCTTTTTTTTTGTTTGTTGGAGGTGTTGTTGTTGTCAAAATTGTTACTTGTATATGTTGGAGTTAATTACTCAAAATAAAACGTTGAAAATGTGGGGATGTTGAAGTCTTTTGCTTGCTTACTTAGATTGCCTTTTCATGTTCATGTGTTATGGAAGATAGAAGGTGATAGGGTGATAACTATTGAAGTCTTTAAGCTGGATGTTACAAAACAACTCTTGGGATTTATTTTGCATGAGTTAAAACTGCACTTATAAAATGAGTGTAATGAAGGATGTCAAAAGGCAGCCAAAAGTAAATAACATTATGAGTATTTTTGGATTCTTTGGTTTTGGTCTGTGTATGTGAGAGATTTTGGTTATTGGGTTTAGACCCTTACATTCAAGAATTGATATTAGTTGATTTATTTGGGATATTGGTGTGAACAAGGTAATTTTTCAAACCACGTTGTTATTTTCGTGTGTTCATGTTTTCTTTGTTCATTTTTCGATTCTGTATTCGTTTTTGTTGCTTTAGGATTTTTGGTGCTTTTGTTGTGACAACAGTATTAACACTAATATTGAGGAAAACCATCGAATTACAGTAATCGATCAATACTTTTTGTCTTCACTATATAATATTGGATAAACTCAACCATAAAACAAAATAAAGAAAGAAGAAATTCAAATTATTTAGGAACAAATTTTATGTTCTTAATTATAACCTTGAGTGAATCAAATACTGAGGGAAAATACCAAATTACAATAATTGATCAATATTTTTTTGTCTTCACTGTATTGGGATAAACTCAACTGCAAAACAAAATAAAAAAGGAACAAATTCAAATTACTTAGGAACAAATTATATATTCTTAATTATAAGTTATAACCTTGAGACTTGAGAGTAAACCCAACTGATATTGTCCAAATTAGTGCATGATTAATAGCAAGGAATCGTTCGTTCTTAATTTTTTCTAGTGCCGTTTGTTTCATTTGTGTCCATATAATGTTGGTTTATTTGTTTGTTTTTTGTCCTCTCTCTATGTTCATTCTTGTTGTTTCGCTATTTTTAGTTTGTAATAATTTTATAGTAAAATTTAATGATAGAAGTAGAAAACAATGACATGCAAGCACTTATATATTACTAGTAAAGAGAGAGTAATAAAATGCCCCAATGGTTAAAGTTATGGGACTGTTGATGTAATTTTACCTATTTGTTAATAAAATGTTATTGTTTCCTGCAAAACAAATTAAAGAGAAATACGGAAGCATATAGCATATACTACGCATTACAACATCACATTTGATGTTATATGACCAGTTTACTTAGAATCCATTTTTCCTTTGCTTGTAGAGTTGCTGTTACAACTCGTTTTCAGCGTGCTTTCATGCAACTTCTTCGCAGTGCCGAATTCGAGGAACTATCTGCCAGGGATTTGACGTTGACTTCTGCCCTGAACACGGATTATCTCCTTACTTTGCCTATATATGTTGATTGGAAGAAAGCATCAGAGTCCAATGCAATAATATTCAGGTAATTCTTTGGTTTTTCTTTTAAAAATTTAGGAGATTATGGTTTACTTAATAAAATTAAATATAACAAATAAAATAAATAAATGTACGAAAAGTTTATTTTTTTATTAATTTTAATTAGATATTTATATATTAATATATGTCTTAATTAAAGTAGATAAAAAATGTTAAATATTTAAATAATAATACAAATAATAATGTATACACAATTTAACTCTTTCTATCGTTAAAGTATAGATATCACATATGTTAACTTGACGGTGATATGTAAAAAGATTTTTTTATAATACTATGAGTCATAATGTTAACTAATTGATTAATACTCTTGACTTATAGAATTCTAACGACATAGCATCAAGATTACTTTTGATATGGTTTTTATCAAGTTCAATGTGTTTAATTAGGTCATGTTGCACTCGATTATTAGTAATTTTAATTGTTGTAGTATTATCACAAAATAAGATCACATTCTTTAGGACCATAACTAAGCTCAATCAACAAAATTTTTAACCAAGCAAGTTCTATAATACCATGATGAAGGGAGCGATACTCGACCTCTACACAAGGCAATTATACCACGTTTTATTTCTTATCCCAACTTACAAAATTTTCTCTGATGAATATAAGGTATTCTAAAGTAGATTTTCTATCCATCTTGGAACCCACAAAGTTAGAATCGGTGCAACCCATGATATCTAGGTGTCTATGTTTTAAGAACAAAATTCCTTTGCCTTGAGAGGACTTCAAATAGACCAAGATCTGATTCACAGCATCCATGTATCACTCACTCAAATTATGCATGAACTGACTTATCATACTAACAATATAAGATAAATATGGTCGAGTATGAGTCAAGTAAATCAATTTTCCTACAAATATTTAATATCTCTCCTTGTTAGTTGAAATTTGATCAGGATACACAATCAAATCAGGATTCACCTCAATAGGTGTGTCTGTGAAGGCACAAGCCGAATTACCAATTTTAATTAATAGATCTAAGATATACTTTCGTTAGGATAAGAAGAATCTTCATTTAGATTGAGAGACTTCAATACCTAAGAAATATTTGAAATTTTTTAGGTCTTTAATTTCAAATTCCTTTACCAGGTAACTATATAATTGTTTTCTCTCACTGACATTACTACATGTAACAATCATGTCATCAACATGCACCAAAAGTAAGGTAATATCACCACCATTCTTTTTATAGAAAAGAGTGATTTGTTAGGGTTTGTTTAAAATCATATTGTTTCATTAAGCGGCTCAATCTACCAAACCATGCCTTGGATGACTATTTCAGTTGGTATAAAGCCTTCTTCATCCTACACACCTTTCCTCCGTCAGTTGGGAACCTAAAGAGTGGGTCCATATACATCTCCTCTATTAATTCTTCATGAAGAAAATGTGTTCTTAATATTAAACTGAAGTAGTAGCCAGTCTAAATTCACTATCACAGAAGGTGTAATGATATTTTTGGAAACACATAAATATACGTGATTAAACTGTACAAGTGATGAGTAATTTAAGAACAAAGATTGTCAAACTCTCGAGGAATATTACAATAAATAACACTAATTATTAACTTATTAATTAATTAACAAGGGAATTTAAAAATTAGTTTTTAAATAAAAATAAAACCTAAAATACAAAATTATTCGGATGCTTTACCTAGAAGTTTAAGAGTCTTATATAGATAAAGTGGCTCATCTAAAAAACAAAATACAATAATTCACAAGATAAGTCTAGTAAGACTTTCTTAAAAGCAGATGCTCTTCCATGTGAAGAGTAGGCCCTTTTCTTCTGGTGGTGTATCTCTGTTTAAGTTTTGGAGTCGTCCGTCCAGAGTGCTTTGTGGATCCCTTTGATGTCGGCTACTTTCTTTAGTGGATGGTTGGCTTGGCTTTTAACTCGAGTTGCCATCTGTAAATCACTTTCAGAAGGCTCTAGATCTAATTTTTCATTAGAGTTTGTGGAGCTTTCTTTTTCTTCATAACATAATTTCTTTAATTTTTTAGAGATATATTTGTCACTTTTTCCCTTTTCCTTTAGGATTTCTATAACAATTTCTACTTTAATTTTACCCTTAAGTAGTTTAGGGTCATTAGTTTCTTTCACTTTGAGTGTTTGGAATAATTTAATAATTTTAATATTATCAAACTATTCTAGTGAAGTTTTATCCTACCATCTTTCCCATGATCGTCTTATAAGACAATAGATTTCATCACAATGAGTTACTGTATAATCACATTTCCATATCCATGAGACTTTATATAATACAAAGAAGAACAATAATGAATGATCTTCATTTTTAATAAAGTTTAAATTAAACTCTTCAAATAATATAAAAACTTCTAAAATCTTTTGAGGAAATATATCTTTAGTTGGTCAAAAAAATGAGAACCAATCTTTGAACTAAGTAGGAAAATCATTAAAGACATAATGATCTCCTGTTAAAAACTGGATAAACCATGTATGGATTTTCTTTGAATTTTGATAGAAGAGCGTGTTTTCCCGCGCCTGTATATAGTTAAAATAGTCATATGAGACTAGATTCATCCATTTATTTTTAAATCTTTCTCTAACGAATAAGTTAGAACTCCAATCTGATTTAAATAAAATATTTTTTACTTTAAAAGTTGAGTAAGCAATTTCATGAGAATTTCTCATATTATGAATTATGTCAATTGAATTAATTTCTTTTAAGATTAAATCAAAATATTTCCTAGATTTAGGGATAATATTTGTTGGTAAATTATCTTTAAGATATATATTAGCTACCTGTTAAGGTGATTTGGCCATATCTTCATCTTCAACTGAGATGATAGATTTGTGGGTGATCTTATGCCATTCGTACTCCTTTTGAGTAGCCTTTTCTTTCTTTAGTACCTGAAGATAATTTGTTTTCTTTATGATCCTGTAAGTATTCCCTAGTGAGAAAATCTAGGAGTGAGTTCTCTTCTCCCTTAATATATTCTTTAGTGTCTGAAGATAATTTATTTTCTTCAAAAGTACTAACTCTACTATCACACTATAACAAAGTAACAAGTTATTACTTCGAATAAGAATATTAACGAATATTAGGATAATCTATTAACATTTTAAACTAACATTAAACATATACATATAGTATACTAGTTGATTACTCTAATTCATAAATGCATAGTTATGAAATTTAATGATAGATTCGAACACATCAAAACTTAAGGATGTTATCTAAAAATCATTATAACAATTTATTAATTAAAATCATAGTCTAGAACTTTAAAATTACCTACCATCACATAAATAAATAAGCTAGGTAGGATCATAATTAAAATAAATAGAAAAGAACAAAGAAGATAAAGAAGATAAAGAAGAATAAGCTTATTGATTAATATCAATGGTTAAATTACAACTCCTTTATTACCTCTTTGAATTCCAATATTGCCTCTAGCCTTTAATTTCTCTATAGATCTACATCTTTCCTATATATTTTTGTATCTACAATCTATATATTTTAAATCCAAAAATACTTAAAATATATAAAAACATATCTTGTGATTTCAAAAATACAATTTTCAAAGTATTTAGGTTATAATGTGATATTAAAACCTAATTCACTTAATAAATTTTGATAAATCACAATATATGCATGCTTTTTAGGCAGATATCATATAACTCGAACAATATCCATTTTAGCTATCGAACCAAATGTCTCTTAATAGTCAATATTATAAGTTTGAGCATATCCCTTAACACTACTCCATGTTTATACCTTTCTCATGTTTCATTAGAATGAAATTTGATAGTAAACTCACTTGCAACCCACAGTCTTTTACCTTTTATGTGACTCAACCAATTCCGAAGTATAGTTTTTTTTGGAAGGAATTCATTTCTTCTACTATGCTAACTCTCTTCTTGGGATCTTCAAGGCTTCTTGAAAATGATTAGGAATAGACACAAAAAAATTGATAGGCAAAAGCTAAGTGAGGTTTAGATAAAGGGTGATAAGAAACAAGGTCATAAATGGGATAAACAATATTAGATGAAGGCTTAGAGAACCCAACCTATTAGGCTATTTACAATCTCAAAAAGGATACTTTCTATCTTGATCACTAACTAATGAATCCAAGAACATAGGTGCTAGCACTACTAGATCAATCTCAAAAGAATCATTTGAATGCATGATAGTATCATCAATAGGAGTTTCTGAGTCATCATTAAAGGATGAGGGCATAATAATAATATCCTTATTCCTTCTACCAAAGTGCATGTGAATCATAAGAGGTAGCCTAGTTGGTTTTTTTCTTTTTCAGGTTCAGGTTCAAGTTCTTCTAAGGGATAAGACGACTCAAGAGGATTAACACCTTCTAAAGAATAATCCTCCCCTTATTAGAAATCCACCAATTCTTTTCTTCTAACCATTGCTTCTCCTTTTCTTTACTACAAATCTCCCTCTGAAGAAAAGTTAGAAAAATCTCTTTGGAAAAATAAGGCTCTTGTTCACGAATTCGAACATCTATAATCCCATAATACTTACTTGTAGATGGGTGTAAACATTTATACCCCTTTTGTGTACTAAAGTAACTAAAGAAAACACACTTAAGAAAACATAGGTCAAATTTGTCTCTATAAAGCACATGCAAATGAACATAACACACAATTAAAGACTTTAGGACACAAATTAAGGGTAGAATGTAGAGTGAGAAAGAGATAATTTTTGCAATTTAGTTTGGTAGTCAATAAAATGGGCAGACATGCGATTAATAAAAAAAGTGGCAATTATGACAACCTCAGCCCAAAAACTTTTAAAAACTTGCATAGTGAAGCATAAGACATACGTCACCTCAAGAAGGTGATGATTCTTACACTGCACTACGTCGTTCTTTTGTAGCATATAAGCGTATGTTGTTTGGTGGAGAATGTTATGAGTTTTGAAAAAATCGATAGGAACTCCTAATCATTATCAAAATGAAAAACCTTAACCTATGTATGAAATTGTGTGATAATCATACTATCATAGTATAATAGTAAGGAATAACATGAATTATATCACTCTTAGGCTTCAACAGATAAATCCAAGTGACACTGGTGCAATCATCAATAAAGGAAACAAAATATTTATGACCAGAAACGATAGATGTAGAGAAAGGATCCCACACACATACAAGCAAAAGCAAAATGAACAAAAGTTTTATTAGTACTAATTTTGAAAGAAATATGATGATTCTTAACAAAAATGCATTGTTCACATATCAAGCTAGAAATAGAAATATTAGAAAATAATTTAAGAAACAAATGTTCTAAATAAGGAAATGATGGATGTCCTAAACGATAATGCCATAACATAATCTGTGTTTTCTCAATCTCTCTATCCACTTGAAAACTACAACTATGATTGCCAACCTTTTTTCTCAAGTAATAAAAACATTTTTTTCTTCCTACCAGTGTCAATCATCATCTTCATTTGATTGACCTAAAACACATTGAATAGAATAGAATGCTATATAACAATCAATATTTTTATAAGCCGACTAATTGATAAGAGTTGATGTAAATAAAACAAAAGATATGAAAAAAGTAGGTGAGTAAGACATTGTCAATTCCTAAAATTGGCATTAGTGTCATTGGCAACTTGTATAGACTTAATAGAAGATGATGTTAGAGAATTAAGAGTGAAAGGATTATTAGTCATATAGTTAGTAGCCCTTGAATCAATAAGTCAAGTGTCAAAAGTATAGGAAATAAATACTAATCTAGAGTTACCTTTTCGAGTAGTTACTTGAGAAATTTGAGAAGCAAAAGACGAAGAATTTGCAACAATAGCAAATGGAGGAGATTTTTTTCCCAACCTGCTTAAGTTTGTACCAGCCTAGATATCTATTTTTGTTCCACAAACATCAACAATATGCATAGTATTATTACAATAGGTGCAAAATCGAGAACTAGAATCAATAGAAAGAAGATCCGAGTGTGGCCAACTTCTTTGAACTGACTTAGAATGGTCCTCAGTACCCGTGGTGGCTTGTCTTTGTTCTTCAAGATGGGTTTAAGAATAGGTTTTCTCTAGACTTGGCAAAGGAGAAGTAGCCAACATTCAACTATTAACTTCTCAACCCAACAAGGAATAATACAAACATGTTCCTCAGTAGTACTCTTCCTCAATTTTTCAATGTTAGTAACACATGTCATATCATTAAGTCTGTCATAATCTACTTTTATAATACTAAGAAAAAGATCGAACACCTTGACTAAGTTGAAAGTACTTCTTCATCAATCCATACAAAGAGTTAGAAACATCGAAGTAAGCATCCTATACTTCTTTAGCTATTTTACATAGGTCAAAATGAGACACCAACTTATCAACATCATCAGTTTCTCATTCATCATATGTGGAATCATCTTCTTTTGAAGCAGATTTCTGTCCAATAATATACTTTTTTTCCGTTAGCAATATACATTTTTAAAATTTTGAACGATAACTTATACCATTTAATTTAATATTAATTGGAGAGGATTCTCAGTGGTAGTTGAAATTATTTTTCTGAGAGGAAGAATCTGATTACTTATCAATAGACTTGACCAAAAACAGCTAATGACAAACAAATTTGGAAAAAACTTCTTGTTCTCGAAAACAAATCCAACAGATTAGCCCAAAAAATAAGAACAAAATAACCAAAACAGATCAAACCAATATAAAATTGGAAACAGATAACAATAATAGAGACAAGAAAAAAACTCCACTGCTGAAAAACAGATCCACCAAAAACACTTTTTTTAACCCAAAAAAAAAACCACAGCACCGTTGGCCAAATACTACTGGCAATGGGTGGCGCAAGAAACGGTGAGAAGGGGGCTGTTGCACAAGGCTGATGCTGAAAGTCACCGGAGACTGAGGCTGAAGTTGCGCGAGACTGATGACTGAAGTCTCGCGATACTGATGGCTGAAGTCGCGCGAGATTGAGGGTCTGGTCGGCGACGACGACAGATCTGATGGCCACGGAAGCAGTGGGTTGGAGGGTGGTAGGTATTGCCTAGTGATATTAGGGTTTAGCTGTTCTGTTTCTATCGAGGACAGAAACAACGAAAAAAACTCAACTTTTTTTAAAAAATTTGCTACGGAAATAAAACAAATGTATGAAAAGCTTATTTTTCCATTAAATCTAATGGGGTATTTATACACTAATATATTATATATGTCCTAATTAAGGTAGGATAATAAATACTAAATATTCATGTAATAACACAAATAATAACATACACACAATTTAACTATGAGTGTATGCTTTTTCTTACGTGAAAACCATCATAAAGGATCCTGTTTTCTGTTAGTCCTTTTATTCTTTAAAAACAATAGAGCAGTGATGAACAATGTTCTCTGGTTGTTTGAAATGAATGACACCTAAGTCTAGGTTGTATTAGGAAGCACATATGTGCCCTGTTTATTGATTGAATCCTTTGATTTTGATCATCGTATTGAGGCTGAGTTTACTTGGCAGTTCAATTGACATCAAAATACTATAAAAAATATCCTAAGTTGAAATATAAATAAAACCTTAGACGTTTGGTGGTCTCTTTAACTTGATTAACCAATCTGTGTCTTATACCTTCGATTTATGGCAGCAGAAGATAGAGTTGAATGTCTAACGGCACAAAAATTTAACGTGTCAGTATAAATATTACCTTATGCATTTAATCATACACAATTTTCAATGTGTAAATAAACTCATATGATGCACTACCACTGAATATTTAGGTGTACGCTTTATTCATTTTGCCATTAGCATGCCACAATGGAATTAATCAGGTATTGAAAATTATTGACAGATATCATTTTTTTTGTCTTCCAAAATGTCCTTCCTCTTACAGAAGGGGATATGCGGCTGAGACACAAAAGGGGTTGTTGACTGTTGAAAAGTTGGATTACTTACAGTCCAAGCTTCTAAGTGGACTATTTTTTGCTCTATCAAAACCATTGGGGAATGTTGGCAGTTGGATTATTGAGGTACTCTTTTTCTTTAGAGCATCTTTAACCTACTTTTGAGTGGCATTTGGAAGTAATATATTTGACATAAATCTATGATTCTTAATAGACAATGGTTGCATCATGTAGAAATTAATAACGTTATGGTGTTTAAGTCTTTTTCTATGTCTTAATAAATAAAGGAAATAAAATATTTATGACCAGAAATAGAAGTTAAAAAGACCACACACATTAGTATAAACACAAACAAAAGGAAAAGAACTTTTATTTGTACTAATTTTGAAAAAAACACGATGGTTTTTAGCAAAAATTCATTATTTACTTATCAAACTAGAAGTAGAAATATTATAAAACAATTTTGAAAACAAATACTCTAAATAAGGAAAAGATGAATGTCCTAAATGATAATGACATAACATAATCCGTACTTTCTCAATTTCTCTATCCTCTTGAAAGTCACAATTAGAAATATCAACCCTCTTTTCCAAGTAGTAAAGACCTATACAATGTTATAAGCCCAGACATCTTTTTTGCCTATAACTGTAGGAGGTCAGGCTACTTCTTTTGAACTCTTTTTCACTTATCCAACTCATAGTAAATAAGATGTCTGGGTCTGTATGCATTCATCTTCCTGATATTTCATCTTATGTAGAATAAAATATATCTAAATAATTTCCAAAATTCTTCGGTATGATTTAAATTTTTTCTCAAAAGTAAATGGTGTATGTCTACATGACTCTTTTTCTTCTTTCCTTTTTACCATTCATATTTGGAATACTCTGTGTTATAAAGTAGAAACAATATTCTCTTTCTTGTTTCATCTGTGCCAGTAGCCAAATTTTCTGAAGTTATTCTGACGCTGTCTGTAAAAAAGCATTTAATTTATTTCAATACTACTGTGGAAATTCAAAAACTTTCAATTCTTTGCATATCTTTTTTATTTTACTAATTCTTTCGGTCTTCTGTTCGATTTTCCTTAACAAGTGTGACCCTTTTTCTTGTATTGGTTTAGGACAGGCTTTCAACGATGTTCTTCTGAAACAAGAAGGGCAAGTTTGGATTAGGAGATTGAAACTTTGGCTTAAGGAGTTGCGTTTAGTCCAGCAGTCATTTCAATATGAGGAAAGTACTTCTGAGGATCAGCTTGGAGAAGAAAAAATGTCAGATGAGGATCTTCCCTTGTGGCTAGCAGCACAAAGGGCAGTATCTCGCTATGAAGGACTTCTGTCAACTGTTGGTCCCAGAGGAAGACTCTTGAGAAAGTTGATTAGTTTGACTGGACTCTTTCCTCCTACACCAGAAACATCATTTCAGCTCGATGGTGTGGGTAATACTTCCGAGGCTTACACAAGGTTTGTGTATGTTTTTTTTCCTGTGTCCACATTTCATGACAACCTTTACTTTTCTTGAGAATTCTGTGGATTTCCAAGGAAAACAGCTTTCAATTGAAAGTAAGGCATGTATGGTTTCTCTCTGGCATAAGAAAGGTACAAGGAGTATTCTTCCAGTACATAACACTGTGTCTTAGTTAATGGATTTTATAGCTTTGGCTTATTACTGAATTGATTGGCAGCTAGGACATTGATGGAGAAGATTTTTCTGGGAAAACTGAGCTAGAAAGTCATAGAAAATAACAGAGAGAATGGAGTTCACTTGGTTGGATATACCTGGAAGGTTTGAGTGGTTATGCAGTCAAAACTTGATGAGGAGAGAGGGGTGTTTTTGTTTTTGGGGGGGTGGGCGGGGGACTTTTGTCAAGGTTTGAGTGCAGTCAGATGCAATTACATTTATCCCCAAATATTTCAAATGATAGTGAAACGGTGCTTCCAGGCCCATATTCTTATCAAGGATATCACTTGGTGACATATGGAGACCCGCTTCAAGGAAATACTGTGGGAATGATCTTTGGAAAATGCTGAAATCCTCTATTTCCATTCTTCTGTCTCAATCCATTCTACAGGTAGTTCCTCATATTAGTTTTCTATCATTTCCCATATCTTACTGTTTTTGTATTGACGGAGATGTTCCCGAAAGACTTTTTTTCCCATATCCTCTCTGATTTTGTTAAACAATTATATTTTTTTTTGCATTTTTTTCCATGAATACTTGTTTCTCTATTTTCCATTATATTCATTTTTTACTATAAATCTATGACAAATGAGTTGACGGAATTAAATTGATGCGCAAACATCTATTTTTCTGTGGTGTGTATATATTATAGTGAAATTTTGAAAAAATCTCGAAATTTACTACAAGACATCCCGTTAATTATAAAATATTTTTAATCAATTAAAATTATAATGAAATGACTATTTTATCCTTATATGCTCTAACATAATCAAAACATTCTACCATTTCTTTCTAAGTATTTTCCCTCCCACAAAAACTTTTTCATTATTTCTTTCTAAGTATCTTCTTCTTCTTCTCAAACTATATCAAAGCACCATTTCACTACTTATCAATACAAACCCTTAATATTTTGATCCTCTCAAACTATATCAAAGCACAATTTCACTACTTATCAATACAAACCCTTAATATTTTGATCCTCTCAAACTATATCAAAGCACAATTTCACTACTTATCAATACAAACCCTTAATATTTTGATCCTCAAAAGCTCATAATACCAAAAATGGAAAAGACGTATATCGTAGATATCAAAGAGGAGGAAAATTTCAAAAAAAATTGAGTCTACAATCAACTAGAATACGTCTGTCTTACAATTTGTTTTTATGCAAATCACCGGTAGGTTCGGTAAATCTTACTGAATTGTCTTATCGAACGTCCTTTAGAAGGTTTGGTAAGGTTAGAATGTTGGTGGGTGTCTAAAAGATACATTGGTAAATTCATTAATTTTTAATATATATATATGTCTCAATTAAAATACGCATGTATCCGAAATTTCTCTATATTATATTTATTTTGTTAGATATATGTGTGTATTAGGAGTTTGTTATATGAATGATCTTGGAATAATTGATGTTTGGCTGGTAGTATATTTTCAACAGGGCTATTGACGAGCAATGTGAAGATGGTTTCAAATTTCGTGTTTGAAATAGCAGTCAGTTTATTGTGTTCCAGTTATGGAGTTTATGGTAGTACAGTGTCAAAAATTAAAGCCTACCTTTATATATGCTTCCAAATGTCGCCACAAAATAAAAAGGGAAAAAATTGAAAATCATAGTTGTTTTGCATTTAACATTTCACTTGATCTACGTTAACAAATCCTCACAACTATGCTACTTATATGATACATTGGTTCTACTTAGGGCGGGTTTGGGATGTAGCTGTGGTAGAAAAAATAAGCTATAATAAAAATCAGTTGAGTGTTTGGTAAAAAAGCTTTTAAGTTGTAATTGTTAATGACAAAAATAGGCGTGGTACTTATTTAGATTAGTTATTTTAATATGGGTAAATATGGAAATATCACAAATTAAATTCAAATAGTGCCAAATTTTTAGGAAAGCCACTTTTTAAAATATACAAGGAGGTAGCTTTTAAGAGCTGTTAGCTTCCCTGTAATTTGAAAATATTCTTTTCAATAGTTTTACCAAACAAGGTCTAACAAAATTTTGAAAAATATCACTTTTTTCCATAGCCACAACACCCAAACTCACCTGAGTTGGAGATAGAGTTTCGGTTAGGTCTGCATCTCTTCTTTTTCTACATTCTACTGCCACTCTTCTAAATACTAATATATCCCTAAAACAAATTTTTATTTAATTGATTGTTTGTTTTTCAATTTTTCAAGTCTATATAGTGAAGTAAATCAGATATCAGAATATATTCAGTTTAGCTGTGTATTAATCCCATAATTTTCAGTTACAATTGAAATATTATTTAGTTTTTCTCTCTATTGATTGATTTCATTTATTGTTTCATAAATTTTCACAATAGAAAAACAGTCAGTCTTATTTATATGATTTATTTTCCAAAACTAGGAGCCAGCATTTCAAGAATTAATTTTGCTTTATACTGAGAATGTTGGTGAACGGAATATTGAGAAAGAAGCTGATGTTCCAGAGTTGCAGTTAAAGATCTATGAGAGAATTCCCATTCCAGATTTACCAGTAAATATTTTTTCCAAAGCGTTATCTGTCATTTTGATCACATCTTGTGTTTTTCTTGGCACAACTGGCTGCTGTTACAATTATTTGTAACGGTTGTATCCTTTTATTTTGTCTCAGTATGACTTTTCACAGTATTCAATTCATCTGCAGGTTATCTTTCCTCACAAAAAGCTTTCTTTCCGTATCATTGACACGGTACAGACAATTTCTTATATCTATATTACATGAACTTGAATTATATGGGAAAGTTGTTGTGCATTGGTTGCTACTATTGACTTTACTCATTTACTTCTTGATATTATGCAGAACTACCATAACTAATAAATTCTTACATATTAGAAAAAAAGCCAAAAAATAAATAAATAAATAAATAAAAGAAAAAAATAATAAAGAAGAAGAAGAAGAAATGAAACTAACATATTCTTATGACCAGCATATAGTACAATCACTTCCTAATAAACAAGTGACCTAACTTCTTATTTAAATTTGGTCTCTAACCTCTTATTTAAATTTGGTCTCTAACTTCTTATTTAAATTTGGTCTCTAACTCCTAAATAAATTAAAAATAAAAGTGCTACATATGGCATGAACAGTATCATAAATAGTGTCATGATAAAATAAAAACTCTTAATAAAGGAAATTTAATCTGAGAATTATTTCTTCTTAGAAGTCTTCTTCCTATCTATCTAATTCTTCTAATAATTGGAATGCTAGTTGGACTGCATCAGAAGATCACCTAATTAAATGATAATTGGGCTCAGATTGTAGTTATTTTTTATGTTTACCTGGATGCCAACATTATCTATAGCATGAAAACACTTGCAAATTTCAGAACAAGATTATGAACATCTCATTAAGTTTGTTGATGGTTTCCTTATTGAGAAGATCCCTCTAGTCATTCATGTCAAAGAAAAATTCATTAGTAGTGAACAGTGCAATGCATGTTCTAATAAGTGTAAAATTAATTCGGTGTTATTTATTGAATTAAGGGATCTTATGATCTCATTATTGCTAGTTGTAGGTACGCTTGGATGTTGCGACATTTGTGGGACTTTTGGCATACTTCATAAACTACAAATTTGAGAACGATTTGTCTTCCCTGTGAGTGTTTCTTTGCATAGCTACATGAGTATTACAATTTAAGTCAAACAGAATTCGTAAAACTAGCAACCATATTTGAAATATTAAATAAGATGGATGTATGTGATGTGCATCAGAAAGGGAAAGAGGGAGATATAAAGGGGGAGAAACGAACATAAATTAAGGCTAGAGATCAAGAGGAATTCTAAAATTGGGGAAGAAATAGATTGAATAGTGAGAATAGAAATAAATAGAACTATGAAAAAAACTGATATATTAATTCATAACTCAACTCTCAAAATACAATTGCAACGGTTTGTCCTATTTATTAGACTTTCCTAAGATAACAATATTCAACACTAAAGGATATAACTAAAGCTATAATTCAAAATTAGAACAAAATCTTATGTGATAACAATAATAGCTAAACCCTAATTAGTTTGAATGACATTATTTTTATTCTCGTCAATTCTCCCTAGTTGAAAATAACTCAACCAGATGAATTAAATCATAAACTAACAAACAAAACTTTAAGAATGACTACAAACCACCCTTAAGGTTCTTGATAAAGTCATGTCAAAAGGCGGCAACTTCTAAGTACTCAGCGGTTAAATAGTCGATTGAAATTGTAGGAAAAGAAAAACTCACATAAGGCTATATTATGTCATCCGTACAAGCAACTTCCGAGAATAGTTTGGTTAGGGGAAATATGTTGACATCTATGAGTATGTTTCATTGTTGGACAAAGCCTAATTTAGGTAAATTCTAATTAATTTAAATGAAATTATTTTTATTCCTGTCAATTCTCCCTAGTTTAAAATAACTCGACCATAGTGAATTAAATCATAAACTAACAAACAAAATTTTAAGAATAACTGCAAACCGCCTTCAAGGTTCTTGATAAAGTCATGTCGAAGGGCCACAAGCATCAGAGGCAACTTCTAAGTATCCAACGGTTGAATAGTTGGTTGAAATTGTAGGAAAAAGATAAATTCACATAAGGCTATATTATGACATCCGGACAAGCAACTTTTGAGAATAGTTTGGTTAGGAGGCAATATGTTGACATCTAGGAGTATGTTCCATTGTTGGACAAAGCCTAATCTTGGTAAATTCTAATTAATTTAAATGACATTATTTTTATTGACATCGGTAAGCAAGCCTGAACTTGACTAATTTCAAAGATGAAACCAGAAGGGAGAATTGTATTTATTTTTGCATACTCTGCTGCGTGTTATATTTCTCAAAGAGCATTTATCCTTTTTGTGGAGGTTTTAATTATAAGTAAGAAACTATCACAGTTCTGATTTCCGTTTTTCTCCTTTACCATATTCATAATCAAAGCGATTCTAGTTACTTTATGCTTCTAATTGGCATAAATAAAACAATACGAAAAGCAGAAAAGGTTATTGTGTATTCTGCATTAAAGTTGCATATCTTTGAGATGTCTAAAATTATTTTTTCTACTTATTCCAGGTCAGCACTATCTCTCGATGTGGTTGCTATTACTGCTCTTATAATATATATTACCCGTGTGGTCTCCTTGGTTACAAACAGACTCGGGACAGGTATCAAGTGAGTCAACCTTGTCAGAGATTTAAAGTGTAAACTATTTCACAACTTTCATTTTTTATTTTAAACGTGCAAGTACAACTGATCTTCTAGAGTTCATAAAATAAAAGAAAAAACTGATCATCTAAAGGATCCTTCTATGCAGCTTTTGGTCAACCAGACTCTCTATGAAAAGACCTTAGCTAGTGGCTTTGGCTCAATTCATTTTCTTCTAGATGCTTCCGAACAACAGCAAGTAATGGAGTTTAGTTTTGTGCTTAATAACTTTGTAGGCATCCAAACTTTGATCCCTTTACATAGGTACCCAAATTTTATTTCCTAAAAAAAGTACCCAAACTTATTAAGTTTTTAACATATAAGTTTCAAATCGGCAAGTTTGGTTACCTATTTATTACATGGGTACCACTTGCTAATTTGTAACATGTAAAATTCTATAAATGGAATACTTTTTTGTTGTGGGGGGAAAATGTTCAGGTACCTTTGTATAATTTAGCTTGGTCAAAGTTTGGTAGCTTAAAAGTAGTTTTTCCATAGTTTTGATTATTTATTTGGCTAGTCATATAAGTTTATTTTATCACACTAATAAAGAAATGGCTGCCACATATCTTACCTACTTAAAATAGTGATAGGTGACACCACTTGCTAATTTGTGACATGTAAAATTCTATAAATTGGGGTTTTTTTTTGTTAGAAAAAACAAAATTCAGGTACCTTTGTATTAATTTATCAAAGTTTGGGTACCTTAAAAATAGTTTATCCTTTGTTTTGATTATTAATTTGACTAGGCATATAAACTATTTGATTAGGATATGTTTATTTTATCATACTAATAAAGAAATGGTTGCCACTTATCTTACTTAATTAAAATAGCATAGGTGGGATCACTTGCTAAATTGTGACATGTAAAATTCTATAAATTGGGGTACCTTTTGTTAGAAAAAAACAAAATTAAGGCACCTTTAGATTAGTTTCAAAGTTTGGATACCTTAAAAGTAGTTTATCCTTGATTATTTATTTGGCTAGGCATATAAACTATTTGCTTAAGGTGGATTTATTTTATCACATGAAAAAGCTGTCACTTCTCTTACCTACTTAAAATAGTGAGACGTAGGTTGGCATTTCATTTATATTTTTGTAATATGTTTAAATACTCTCCATTGGGAGTTGTGCATTTTAGAAGGTCCATCAACAGGAGTTGCAATAAGTACTATAGGAATTTGATCTCATGATCATCTGCTCCTATAGTATCTTAAAAATATATATTGGCTAGCACTTTTCCTAAGAGCTTAGCTTTGGAAAGAGATGTAAGTCAACACTTTTATGAGAAATCCAAAATACCTAAAATCCAGATTTGAGGAAGATAATATGCAAACAAAATTGCACTTATGCTAAGTACCTCTTAAGCTGTTTTACTATTCCTGTTTGTACGTGTTTGCATATCATGCCTAACGTTTACAATTGTTATCTTTTCATGGTCTGGCGACATTTATGCAGTACAAGGAAGCCATTTTGGCCTATGCAATCCTGCTCAAAGAAGAGAAAGGAAAGGTTAGTTCGCTACTTTTTCCTGAACAATTTTTATTCCTGTATGATTAGTGTGCTTAACAAGGGATTCAGTTTGAAAAGCTGCGTTACTTTGCATGAGATATAGTGTTTACTCCCGTCAATTATTGTTGACAAGAATGACTTGTTTCAGAGATATTACAATTTTTTTTATATGGATACATTTTCTACCATTTTTAGTTGTATCATATTTAACTACTAGTCTGTACTTTCATATAGAAACAATTATTTTAACCTTATAAGTGACATGTCATATTTTGATTGATGAAATCTACCATAAATATTTATGTATTTTTTCATATAATATAATTAAATTATAAATTAATTTTTTATTTTTTTATTTTTTAAAACTATATTTAGTATATAAATAATTAATGATGTATATTAATTATCGTTTAGTAAGAGAATTAAAAGAAAAACCAAAAGACATCTAAAATAATTGATTCTATACGAATAAACTTAGAAAGAAAAAATTAAAGATTCATTATTATTATAATAATTGTCTATTATTACAATATTAAATGAGAAAATGAAGAGTTTCTTATATATGTATTAAAATTTCATTTATTTTATAAATCATATTTAGTGTAAAATTAATTAATTATATGTATTAATAATTATATTTTAGTAAGAATATGGAATATTTTATTCTATGTGAAAAGGTTAATGAAATTGAAAATTACAAGCAAAATAAAAAAAACTCATTAAAATAATAATAATTGTCTATTATTATGGAATTAATTTTTTTCATATGGAAATAATGATCCTAGTGTTATAAGTGTGTCATATTTTGATTGGTGAGATATATTGTAAGTGTTAATATATTTCCTGAACTATAAATTAACTTTAATTTATTTATTTTTTAAATTATATTAAGTGTAAAAGCTAATTAATTATATATATTAATTATTTTTTTAGTGGAAAAATTAAAAGAAAAAAATAAAACTAAAATAACTGATTCTATACAAATAAATTTTAAAAATGAAAATCAAAATATTCATTATCATTATAACAATTGCATATTATTACGGAATTAAAAAAACCAAAGGTCTCTTAAATTTGAATTTATTTTTTAGTATAAAATTAATTGATTATATGTATTAATACATTCTTTTAGTGGAAGAATTAAAAGTAAAAAATTAAATTTCTCCTAAAATATTTGATTCTTTTATGAGGTATTTGATTATATGGGAAAGAGTTAGAAATTGACAATTATAAAGAAAATTAAAAGATTCATTAACATTGCAATCATAGTTTATTATTATGAAATTAAAATTAAAAAATTATTATTTTTCTAAATATGTGCTATATTAGTATACTTAAAAAAATATAGTTCTTAAAATGTGATTACAACTTATAAAATGAAACTCTTTTTTCCCTTGTTTCTATAATTTATAATGCATTCAATATTTTGTGAAGAATTTAATATTTTTCACATTTTCTTCTCCTTAATGCATTAAGGTATTAATACATATATTATAGACATGCAAAATGATAACAAATTAATTCTCTCTTTTATGTTTTAGTTTGAAATGTATTGTGTATTTATACATCCAAGTATATAGTTGTTTTAATAAATATGAATTTAAGTATTTTGAGCGATAAATAAAACTTTATTTAATTAATAAATTTTAAAGTGCAAAAATCATTGAGTGTTATTGTTATTGTTTGTAGTTTCATGTCTTAGTACAAGACTAATCATTGTACATATTTTTGTTTTACTTTATTTTTAATTCACTACTTTTTTTGTTTTAGATTTTTTGTTTTATGTATTTTAATTTTTTAAGTTGATAATGTCACAAAATTAAAAGAAATAAAATATCATAAATCTATAACAATAGAAAAACCAAATGATTGTCTATTAAACTTTATGCATTTTTAAATTAAATTTTTATATATTTCATCAAAAATTAATTGTACTATATTATGATTAATTGCAATATATTTTAAATTGAATTTTTCACATACAATGCATGTTTTATTGGCTAGTCTAGGTATAATAAGTAGTGTTTCAATCTCAACAATTCTATGTAACACGATTAATTTTACATCACAACACACACAAGTGTTTGTTACGTGTTTGGTATGGTTTTAACTTTTCTTCAAAAAATAAAAGAAAAAAGTAAAAAAGAAACTAGAAAATTGGATCAAAGGGAAACATGATCATTCACAATGGGAAAAGTAGATTTACTCGTTCTCTTTATGTGGTAGTTCACTTCAATGTTGTAAAACATTATTTTGGTATAAAAACACGAGATTAGGAGTAGGGTAACTAGGAGAAAGAGAAGTAAATATAAAATATTGATAGCAACTGTTGAAAAATAAAATATTAAATATTTAGTTTCCTTATGTGATAAGGTGTCTCATTAAGGTTTTTTGTCATTAGGGTTTCATGGACATAGTTTCGTATAAATATATGTACTCTTTAATAATATCAATGAGAAAAAATATGAGTTGTTTTGTTTTTCTCATTTTGCTATCCACTTTTAATGATTTCTTAACATGGTATCAGAGCGTAAGGATTTGAGTTCAAATCTCCTTAACTCTAAAATTTTAACTAGTAATAAATAGGCTTTTTTTCATTTCTATCTCACTTAAAGTCTATCTCTATATAACGAGCTCTTTAAAAATTATCTACCATCTACTCAGTCAATGAAATTTTATCTAATTTCACTTTATGGGCCTTCATAACTATATACTCAATCCATAAGTGAGAGCCTATCCCATTCGCCAACTTAACCCACAAGCGAAAGTTCATTAATTTAAGGGACACTATTAGTTAACTTGTTATGAGTGATATTATCTTTATTATTGTTGTATGCTTAGAGTAAATTTGAATTTTTTTATGGTTAAGATTAGTTTTTCTTCATCATCTAGGACTCTTTTTATACATGTATATAAAGAAATGAATTCCCCTTATTAGAACTGTACTTAGGAGTTGATCAAGCTACCTAAGGGAAAGAAAATCATGGGTTGCAAGTTGGTATTCATTATAAAATTTTATGTAGATAGGACAATTGAGAGGAACAAAGCAAGAGTGGTTGCTATGGGATTCAGTCAGACATATGGCATTGATTATCAATGGATAATTTTCCTTGTGGCCAAGATGAACATCGTTCAAGTGGTACTCTATTGTTGTAGCTTTGGATTGGTCATTACTATAATTTGATGTTCCTTTTTCCATGGAGAGTTGCAATAAGAGGTGTACATTGAACCTTCTAGTTTCCTAGTAGAAGATAAGTCATAAAAATTAAAGAAGGTCCTTAATGGGTTGAAACAATCCCTATGGCATGGTTTTGGAGGTTGAGTTGCTCAATGGAGAAGTATGGTTTTAAATAGGCTTAGGAAAATGACTCTTTTACAAAAGAAATGATATTAGCATTACATTGTTTCTTGTTTATGATTGTTACAAGTAGTGTCTTTAGTGAGATAGAAAGGTTACTAAGTTAGTTATCTATAGAGTTTGAAACAGGGTGTTGAAGTTTTCCAGTAGAAACAAGGACTTCATCTCTCAACGGAAGTATACTATAGATCTTTTAGTTAAAACCTATAGTTTTGCTTATGTTCTTATAAACACTTCTGTTAAGGTAGACCATGAGTTGACTGTTTATTTGACTCATATTACTATTTTGTCATATGTAATTAGTGTGGTGATTCAATTCATGCACATCCTAGTGATTGGTACATTGATATAATAAATCATATTTAACCTTATTTGAAGTCCTATCTAGCCAAAGGTATTTTGTTATTTAAACATGGACATCTAAACATCATGAGTTACAACAATTATGGTTTTGAGGGTTCAAAGGTGGATATTAAGTCTACTTTAGGATATATTACATTTGTCGGAGGATTTTTGGTGACGTAGAGGACTAAAAAATAAAACGTGATATCATTGTCTAATACAGAAGCCAAATATTGCGTTCTTCTCCATGCTATTACAAAACTTGGTTAAAGATTTTATTGAGTAAGCTTGGTTTTGGTACTAAGGAACCTATAATGCTATTCTACGATAATATAATAGTTATTGAAATTATTAATAATTTGGTACAATATGATCAAAGAAGTATATTGAACTAGATATAAACTACATTTTGGACTCAAGTGTCTTCAAAGTTCCTATGTACATTTTGAACATAAAATCATGATTAAATAATCCAATTTGTTTTTTAAAATTCTAATTTTTAATGACAGGTATTATTATTCCATAAAGAATTAATTTTATTTAAAAACATTAAATTTTTGAAGCATCAAAAAAATAATTATATGCAACTAATAGTTTTTATTTTATTTTATAAAAATAAAATTAAGAAAAGATGGTTAAATAATCGAAATTGAAGTTTTTTACAATTTTAATTTTTAATTTTTAATTAAGTAATTATTTTTGTTATTTATTATTTCAAAAAAATTAATTTTAATTGAAAACATTTAAGTTTTGAAGAAATAACACATATTTGAAGTATTCACCTTATTAAGCCATTAAGTTTATTATTTATCATCCAAATATTAATTTTAATTAAAAACATTCAAAAAGAAAGTTATGGAAAGGAGATTAAATAATCCTAAAAGTCATTTGCAATTTTAATTTTTAATTAAGATATTATGTATATTATTTACTATCCCAAAGAATTGATTTTGGTTAAAAATATTAAAAAATAAATACACGAAGAAGTGATTAAATAATTCAAACTGATGTATTTTGGAATTATAATTTTTAATTTTTAACTAAGTAATATTGTTTATTATTTATTATTCAGAAAAGAATTAATGTTTTAATTAAAAAATATTACAGTTTTAAATAAGTTTCACAAAATAAATATTTGCAATCTATAATTTTTAATTTTATAAATAAGAAAATCAATAAATAATGATTAAATAATCCTATAGTTGAATTTTTTAGAATTTTAGTTTTAAATCATATTTAAATCATTATATTTATTATTTATTATTCTAAAAATAACTAATTTCAATTAAAGACATTATAATTTTAAATAAATATAACTAAAATAATTATATACAATCTATAAAATTTAGTTTTATAAAAGAAATTGTGAAAAGGTTATTAAATAATCCTAAATGCATTATGTGTATTACTATACTAAAAAAAATTACTTTATTCAAAAACATTAAATTTTTTAAGAAGTATAAAAAACAATAATGCAATCTATAACTTTTTTTAATTTTGTAAAAGAAAAATATGATAAGGGTGGTTAAATAATTTTAAGTAAAATCTTTTGAAATTATAATTTTTTAATTCTAAATTAATGAAGCAGTTATATCTACTATTTATTATCCTAAATAATTAATTCTAATTGAAAACATTAAAAAAGTTGTGATCTCATACATTTGATGGATATACGATTAATATCAATGGATGTGTTAAAATATAATTATCTTTGTAAAAATAGAGAAATATAATACAATATTCTGAATGATAAAAAATATGAGAGGAATGCCATCTTCAAAAAATTATGGTTAATAGAAGTTAAAAATAAATTGAGTACCAAATACAAAATAATTTATAATATTGAACTTTATATTTAGAAAATTTATAATATTGAACTTTATATTTAGAAGTGTCAGAGTTTTAAAAACTTTAATCTTATAATTTAAATAAACAACTTTTGCATTTCCTCTTATAAGTTTTCAAGTAATAAACTAATATAATAATTAAAGTATAAATAAATCAAAATTTAATCATCCATAGTTCATAAAATGTGTAGTAATAATTAATTAAAATTTTAAAGAATATTAAAAGGTATAATATATATTTAATATATAGTAGTTGAATTAGATTATATGAAAAAAAATACATCATAGTTAAAATACACATCATCAATGAAATTTTGATATTTTGTTTTTTGAGCTGGGATGCATAGTTCATACAATGTCTATTCATAATTAAATATATTTTTACAATTAATTAGAATTTAAAGAATGTAAAAAAGGTTAGTAATAATATTTTTATAATTAACTAGAATTTTAGAGAACATCAAAAAAATATGAATGTAAAAAAATATGATATATTTAATTTATGATAATTAGATTAAGTTATATGGGAAAATATATATGATATTTATAATAGATTTAACAAATTAAAATGTGACATGACACTTTTGAGGTTAGAATGGTCCTTTAAAATGTAAAATCCCTTCTTTATAATATATTTATAATATAAGATAAGGTTATTGTGTGCTTTATCTTAAGTAAATTCAAATTTGTTTATGATTAAGATCAACTTTCCTTTATAATCTAGGATTTTTTGTACATGTATATAAATACCCGATTGTTTTAATATATAAAACAAGCTTTTCATAATTTAATTGTGCTAAAAAAATGCTCATCAAATAATAGATCTAATATCTGTGGGTGGGAAAATATTTAATATTTTATTCTTCAACAGCAGCAATATGATTACTGCCACCAGAAAGAGGTAGTAGGAAAACACAATATAATATTGCTGCCAACATGAGTTTTGCATAATGCTGTATTTGTGACGATAAAGGAAATTGCTTTGAAACATGACCTTTGGAGTAGTGTTTTGGAACATTACTTACGTGGCAATGGCAAGTAGTGTTTGAGTGTAATTAAAGTAAAATGTTGCGAATCATGCATAATTTACTACGTGAAATATGTAACATACATATTTTGTCAAATTACGTTTGTAACATAAGTGGTGGTGCATGTAACTACTCATTTAAGTAGTATTATCTAACATCACTCTTTAATAAAAGGATATTTATGCCATCATTTTTTTTATGTGCTTTGAAAACCACTAAAATCTCAAATCCAAGATATACTATTGTAAAGAATGCCATAGAAATTCGATTAATATTTGCTATACATAATGTAAATTTATTCTTACTGCAGTGTACTTGTCGCCTAAATGTTGGAAACGAATGCGAAAGGTTCATGTATCATGTGTTTAAAGTGAAGGTAATAGAACTAATGCAAGCAATATGATATGTGATGTCTGATATCTAAATATATATCTAAAAATTTATATCTCCTTGTGTCCCAAAAAAATCCGTGTAACATAGATGAGTACACGGTCTACTTTTATACAAAATTTCCTCTCCTTTGCATAGTATTGTGAATGCATCCATAAATTCAGCATCTAAAATTTTTTGCAGGTCGAAATGCCGGTTGAGAAAGCAATCAATACATTGCTCAGACTTGGCCTGGCAACTGAGACGTCTATAGATGGAAGAATTAAACTGAAGGCAGTACCATGTCCCGAAGCACATGAGGCCCTTAAAGAACGTTGGAATAGTTTGCTCAGTCCAGGTTGATGAAAGATTTACAGGTGCCATTTATCAGTCGGGCTTAAATAGCAAACACCTCATTACACTATATTAAGCTCATGATTTAATAGCCAATAGTTAGCGATTAGTCGTGTACATCTTAAGCGTGTTCCAAGTAAAAATATCGAATATAAGCACTATACTTTCCCTTCCTTTTTTTAAGTCACCTGTTGATGCATTGTTGTCTGCTAAATTTTGTAGAAGTGAGACCTCAGAAACCGAAAAACATTGCATATTGATTATGAAAGGATCTAAACAGCTGAAAAACATATTACTGGAAGAATATAATGAAAAAAAACTATTTAAAAAAATTAATCACAAGTTAAATAACATATCAAGTGCATTATTGGAATTTGGAACAAAGAGTTAAAGGGATTGGTCGACCACCATGGTTTGCTTTTGGGTACCCGTGTAAGTTCTAAACGTATAGATACTTCTGAGACATACAGATCCATCAATGTTAAACTGCACATTATTTTGGTATATATATTAGAATCACTCCAAACAAAAACTTATCTAAAGTACATGTAAAGGAGAACATCTTTACCTTAAAATGTAGAGTTTTTGACGCTTTAATAACGGTGCAACTTGAAAATATTTGAATCAGAGAATATTGATATTATGCCATTCTTAAAATCTAATTACTACACAATGATTACCTAGGATCTATATTGGAACTAAAATATAAGATTTGTAGCTTTAACATAGTATTTTTAATATTACAATAGCTGAGAAATAACATAAAATCAAAAGAAGAAACAAGCTCCTTGCAAAACTTATTGGTTAAGTTGTTATTATAAACTAAAACGATACCAAATAAAATAATTAACAACCAACAAAATAATTAATAATCAACACAACAAATTGGATTCGTTATCTTAGTACTATCTTAATTTAATTTTATACTTTTTTTTATCCTTATTTTTTAAGTGTTATTTTAGTGATACCTAAGTTTAAAAAATGTTATAATTTAGTGCAATTCTTCACTTTATTGATAATTTTAAATACATTATTAATACATGTACTTTTAATGAAGAGTATTTGTGTTATTTTTTGTATCTTTCTGTCCTAGGAACTTTAACAATTTTTTCATGCTATATTTTAGTATAATTTAATATATTTTTTACTCATTTTACCTTTTATTTTATCTCTTTTTTTCCTAATCATTTTATATAATAAGAAATATGAGAGTTATTTTCGTAGATAAAATATTTATCTGTAAATTTATTTTTAAGCCTGCTATCAAGTCTATCAAGAAAAATCAAACAAATGCTCGAGTTTCAAATGGTCGTATTTCAGGTATATTTTTTACAATTACGACACATAGAATTGTATTCATGTATTTAATAACATATGTTTATAAATCTGAAATTATTTTTTGTACTAAAATATTTATTTAAACTTAAATCAATTTATGAAATTATTAATTAAATAATTTTATATGTGTTTTAATATTTTTAAGATGTGTTTTAAAAAATGATTTTTTATAATATTAAGGTTTTTAATATGCTGTAAAAAGCTGCCGAAATGAGAAGAGGAAAAAAAAAATTAAAGCAGCTCATCAAGTTTTCTTTTTTCAGCTGTGGTAATCGTACTCTGTACTCTCTCTTTCATGTAAATTCCAGTTCTTCAATATTACTTACATAAATTTTATTTCTAGGCTTTGGGAATTGGATTGCAGAAGATCTGGGTTCTTAAATGAATCGTATATGTTTACTTAGGCAGCTTTTATATTTATATATATATTAGTTTGGTGGGGTGGTGTAAAAAATATCTTAGTGAAAGAATTTAATGATTTATATATTTTGAATTATTTATTGTTAAATTCATTCTAGAATTTACACATTTACTTGTGTTTTTTTGTCCTAACCATTTTGTAGTTAATTCGGGAACGTATCTGATTGACGAAAAATTTATTAGAATGTTGATCTGAAAACCGTTCACGTTAATTTTAAAAATTAGGAAAATAGAGTAAGGACTCATAAGTAAAGTACATTGGGACAATATCCTAAAGAGGATAGCAAAAAGACTGAGTTTGTACTCGAACATTTGATTTTTATAGTGAAAAATTAGGTGGTCTGATGAACCGGTGGTTTTTTTCTTAGATCATTGTTGTAACCTAGGTTGTTTTCACCTAAAAATAATGCGTGCTATTCTTTTATTTTTGCACTTTATTCTTACATATGATTGCATGTATGTCCGCTTTGTTTTGATTATCAAATTATAAATTGATAAAAATTAAAAATAATATATTCACCCCCTTTAGGTTAATCAGGTCTGTATTTTATAAATTTTCAATTGGTATCAAAGCCGACACTAGACACACTTAGTGAGATTAATCCTTAGGGACACACATTCATACTTATAGACCAAATAAAAGAAGGTGGGTTATCTGTTAGACTCTCACTCTTTGATGGGTTTAATTACCCTTACTAGAAGACTCGCATGCAAGCCTTTCTCAGACAAGATTAAAAAGTCTTGGATGCTATTATTGATGGTTAAGAACCACCTTCGGTAACGAAAGATGGTGTTACAATCATAAATCCAAGAAGAGACTGAACTACTGAAGAATGCACCCTTAGTGGGGGAAACCAAAAAGATCTAAGCTAAATATTTGTTGCAGTGTCGATGGATGAGTTTCGTCGCATCTCCGGCTGTGAGATTGCTAAAGATGCATGGAATGCACTTGCTTTTGCTCATGAAGGAACTTCCCAAGTAAAACAGACAAAATTGAAATTGCTAACATTTGAGTTTGATTTCATTAAAATGAGCAACAATGAAACTTTTGGTCAATTCTATGCTTGCTTTTGTGATATCATGAATTTTTGTTTTAACCTTGGTGAGAAAATTCCAAAACCAATACAAGTACGTAAACTCCTAAGCTCCTTAAAAGTAGACTACAAGATGAAAGTTACATCAATAGAGGAAAGTAAGAATGTGGACATATTAAACATTGATGAACTTGTCAGGTCAATCCAAACCTATGAGCTTACTCTTGATCATCCCAAGAAATCAAGGATGTGGCATTCAAAAGTTCCAAAATGAACATCTCTGATAGTGATGAGGATATGAATGATGAGTCATTAGTCTCGCTAGCATGAAAATTAAAGAAGTTCTTGAAAAATAAGGATCAACAGAATAATCAATCTAATAAGGGACAATCTAGTTGTTCAAGGGACCGAAAGTCAAGGGACCGAAAGTCAAGGGAAATCAAGCCTCCTAGCTCTGATAAGAAAACTAAGCTCACTAGTCCTCAATGCTATACTTGTGGGGGCTTTGGTCATATTTCTATAAATTGTGCAAACAATAAAAGAGAAATTTGGTAAAACATTTAATGCTACACTCAGTGACACAAAAAGTGAGCAAGTGAGCAGGATAATGCTAGTAACTCAAAAGATGATACCACTAACTATCGTGCCTTCACCGTAACTACCAAAGCACACCACAATGACTTTGAATCTAGCTCGAATGAAGAAAATGAGGAAGTAAACTCTTCTTTCTTATTGTCTAAGTTTAATGTATCGAGTTATGAGGAATTATTCATAGATTGTCTAGGTGCTAAGGAAGAAAGAGATAAACTATTTGTGAAAGTAATTAAACTTAATGATATCATGATGTTCATAAAACAAATTCTTCTAGCCTAGAGAAAGATAAAAAGAAATTATTTGAAAATATTAATGCCTTGAATCTAATACTTTTAGAAACCACTGAAGAAAATAAAAAGCTTAGGCAAGAACTTAGTATTGCTAAAAAGACGGTGAGAAATTTGACCATAGGTGCTGAAAAATTGACCAAAGTCCTAGACTATGGAAAGCTACATGCAGATAAGAGAGGTCTTGGATACATAGATGAACAGTCAACACTTTCAACATCAAATATCACATTTGTAAGGTCCTTAAACTCTACTCCTACTGTTACTACTTATGCACAAAGAACTATTGCACCTATGGTAGAAAAAGTTGTTAAGTTTGTGCATGTCTGTCATCATTGTGGTAGAAAATGTCATATAAGATCAAAATGTAGATTTTTGATGAATGTTCATGAACTTAATGATTCTTTCCACGTTTCACACAGTAGGACCCATAAGCATAATCCATTTATGCATGCTACATCATATTCAAACATGAATAGAGATTATAATAATGTGTTCAGAAATTCTACTAGAAAATATGAAGTCTTAGGTTCAAAGAGGCAAGTAAAATTCAATACTTTTAATGCTAGGACTTATTATCATCATCCTACTATGCATACTGCATCTTCATTTGGGATGAATGAGAAAAATACAGTTAAGTCTAAGAACACGCTTATGAAACCTAAGTTAGTTGAATTCCAACCCAATGATATAGAGAAATCAAAATGCAAGGGAATATGAGTTAGGAAAGGTTATTTTATCTTGGTCACATAACCATTTTTATTCTTTCATCTAGGTATTTTTGTTAGGGTACTTAAATGACCCTAGGTGAGCAATATCTATTGTCCTTAGTTTATTTATTAATTAAACTTACAAAAGAGAGAGAGAGAGAGAGAAGTAGAATCATTATCTGGCCAATATGGTATTGGACTTATTTAATACTTACATATATATAACTTCATTTTTTGTGACTCGACTCATTTTGATATTTATTATATAAATTATTCTACAATTTTGACTTATACACACACATATTCTTGTACATGTGATGATCAATGTTGACATAAAACTATTCACACACTCACGAACACACATATATATGTTATGCTTGAAGTTTATGAATTTTGTTGAAAGACTTTAGGATTTCAACTAATCTTTATTGCAAAATTGTATTGAGTTCTATTTTTTGTTTACTAAAATTTTACCATATGGAGGCACCTAGTATTGAGAGGGATACCTACTATAATGTATGAAGCTACCGCAATGAGAGGAGAGGGCTACCTTATAACTAGCATAAAAGTCATCATGCTAGGTTTTTGGCTCGTGTAAAAAAAAAGAGAAAAGATTGTACAAAAAACAACTACTTATAAAACTTGTACTTAGAATGCATAAAAAGAAAGAGCCAATAGAGGTTAAAAAGAAAAAAAAATATCATTTCCTCATTTATAAAATAAAGGAAAATTTTAAGTCATCTTTTGGTAGATATATTTTATTTTGTGAGATTGAAGACTTGATTATAATTTTATATGATAGGTGATATTTTTTCCTTTTGAGTCTTTCTTGATTGGTCATAAATGAATTAATTGACATATTTGTAGAGTTTAGACATATATACTATTTTAAGTAAATTTCAATATGTCATTATATGTGCGAAGTGTGTTTGTGTACCTCTTCTACTCTACTTGCTTATTTATATGATAAATAATCAAAATTTGAGTTAAAAAATGATGAGTTCTCAATTGGTTGTATTCTCGCTTGCGATTAAATGAGTTTAATACCTTATGTGGATATTTATGAAATTTTCAAAAAAACAAATGAGATTTTCTTTCATTTAATATCTTTTTAATTGGTTTCTAAGTTAGAGAGTCATAGAACTTAGGGAGAGTTTAAATCACATTGCACGTCTGCATTACTCTACTTTTACATTGTTATATCTTTAGGAGGAGTTTAGCTTCATTGCTTTGTCTAATATTTTGTCTTTCTCGTATGATAAAAAAGGAGGAGAGAATGATGTGTTTTACTTTCATGTTTTTATTTTGTTATGCATATAGGAGGAGAACATATTTAATTAAACTTGATTGGTATGAATGCATACTACATGATTATTCTTTACACTTCACTTATTTATATATAAACTGAACTAATATACAATGAGGCTTTCAAGCCAAATTGTCATATGTTTTGTTTATGTCATTTTAATTACTTACAAGTTGTCAAGTTGCAACGAAGATGGATTCACTGAACCATAAGATAGTTCCATTATGGAGTCTCGGACACCATTGTATTTTTATCTTATTTTTATAAGTATCATGTAGTGAATGAAAGGTTTTGTCATACGCAAATGTCAAAGGGGAAATTTGTAAGAACTATGAATGTTTGGCTATTTTCGTGGACAAAATATTTATTTATAAATTTGTTTTTAAGCCTACTATCAAGTCTATCAAAAAAAGTCGAACAAATATTCGAGTTTCAAATAGTCATATTTTAGGTATATATTTTATAACTACGATACATAAGATTATATTTGTGCATTTAATAACACATGTTCATAAATTTGAAATTATTTTTTGTGTTAAAATATTTATTTAAACTTGAATCAATTTATGAAATTATTAATTAAATAATTTTAGATGTATTTTAATATTTTTAAGATGTATTTTAAGAAATGATTTTTTATAATATTAAGGTTTTTAATAGATCGTCAAAAATTAAGTCCAAAATACATTTAATTTTAATACTATTAAGCATTATTATTATTATATATAGATATAGATACACTAGGGTTAACGGGGTGTTAGAGAATAGAAACGGCAAGCTGCTGCGAAAGAAAAAAAGAAGGGCAAAGATGCCGAAAGGAAAAGAGAAAAAAAAATTAAAGCAGCTCATCAAGTTTTCTTTTTTCAGCTGTGGTAATCGTACTCTGTACTCTCTCTTTCATGTAAATTCCAGCTCTTCAATATTACTTTCATATGTTTTATTTTAGGCTTTCGGAATTGGATTGGAGAAGATCTGGGTTCTTAAATGAATTATATATGTTTACTTAGGAAACTTATAATATATATATATATGTATTAGTTTGGTGGGTGGTATCGAAAATCTTTCCGTGAAAGAGTTTAATGATTTGATAATTGTAATGGTTGTTCTAGAATTTGTTGATTGATTTATTTTAAGTAATATATATTTTGAATCATTTAGTTATGATTATTCCTTGTTAAATTTGTTTTAGAACACATATAGGTACTTGTGTTTTTTGTGCTAATATTTTACAATCAATTTATAAACGTATCTGATTGACGAGAAGTTTATTGGAACATTGGTCTGGAAATCATTCACGTTAATTTTATAAACTGTGAAAACAAGGCAATGACTCGTAAGTAAAATACATTGAGATAATATCATAGGGAGAGTAGCATAAGAATGAGTTTGTACTTGAACATTTAATTTTTATAGTGAAAAGTTAGGTGGTTTGGTGGACCGGTGGTTTTCCTCTTAGGTAATTGTTATGACCTAGGTTGTTTCCACCTAAAAATATTGTGTGTTATTCTTTGATTTCCGTACTTTATTCTTACACACGATTGCATGTCTGACTGCTTTGTTTATGTTATCAAATTATAAATGGATAAAAATTAAAAATAATTTATTCATCCCCTTTAGGTTAATCAATTCCATATTTTATAAACTTTCTTATACTCTATTTAATTTCACTTTCTCCCGTTTATTTTGTTTTAAAGATGAAAAGAAACTCCACCAACAATAGTGCTATTGGTGCACATGTCAACTATGGTGTGCATCTAATAGAGTTGAAAAATAATTTTTTTAATTGTTCAAACAAGACTTAGGTGGGGTTTTTTTTCAAAATAAAAGTGAGGTTGAAGAGTGTTTAAAATGACTAGGAAGAAGAAAAATTGAAAATGAGGTAAAATTCATCAAAAAGAAAAAAATTTGTTAATGTTCCAAGGCGAGAAGCAACGAAAATACAATAAATGCTCTTAATTAAAAATGCATGTGTTGATCACATGTGAAAAATCTCCAATAAAATGAAAAATGTATCAAATTAATGCATTTTTTAAATGTGTATCATGATACGCTTGGAAATACCCAAGTATAGGTGATCAAACTATACAAGTGATGTAACGTTAGTGTTAATGTATATATGTTAACAAATTAATGTATATCATGTTATGGGTTTTAGGCATATCTAGTTTACTTGTAACTCTTGTATAAAGGCACAATGTATAGTCCTTAAGATATAGAATAAAATACAATCATTAAGTATTTCTAACATGATATTAGAGTCACTGCTCTAACCTTTATTTTAGCAGTCTTGTCTCTTTTGGTGTTACTCCATCCCTATCGCTTCTGTCGTCACAACAACCATTGTAGCCACTCACTATTGAACCTCTGACATCTCTCAGCCATTGTCCTTGGGTTTCGTGCTTACAATCGCCTTTGTTGAGGAGTCAAGCACCACATAAACCATTGTAATCACCGTCTTCGTCGTGCATCTTGTTCTAATAACCTTTTTACAGGTATCACTATGATCGGCTCAACCAGATCTACACAATCGTGGAAGTCTCACAAGAATTGGAGCTCTCATGTGCCCTCACGCACCTCTAAAAGAAACTGCACGTCAAATTCACACGCCACACTTAGGTTCTATGATGTCATCATTGACACGTCCCCTTATAGTTGATGTCATCATCACCTTCTGATGACATCATCGAACACCATTCGAATGTGACAGTTCACTGTCATTGACCACCATTGACCGTTACTGTAGTTGACCATTGACTTTTCCATAAGGTTGACTTTTTTGCATATCAAGTTCTCCCTACCTAGTTTATCCCGTAGATCTCGTTTTTGTAGTCTATTTTTGCATAGTGTTTTTAAATGGATAAAAAGATATTTTTCTTCCTCACTCCCATCAATATTTTATTGGAGGAGACTAAGAATTACTTATCTTAGTCTCAAGCTATGCATAATTTTCTTAAGGGTCGCATGCTTTGGACTTACTGTACTGGTGCAATTACCATTCCTGTCAAAGGAGCAAGTAAGAAAATACTGCCTACCTTGGTCACATGATTGAATGGGATAGTCACAACCACATGATCCTCACATGGATTCGGAATACTTATGTTCCCTCCATCTCTAATCTATTGGGCAGCTTTGATGATACAAAATCAGCATGGGATATATTGGCCAAAAGGTACTCCACTACTCACGGATCTATGAAATATTAGTTAGTAGTTGAATTGCATCAACTTCAACAAGAACTAGAATAATCCATCAATGACTACTATGATCAGCTTTGCTTTCTTTGGGACCAAATTGACCTTTGTGATCTAATTTGGCCATGCTTAAAGGATTCTCAGCAATATGTTACAATTAGAGATGAGTTTCGTCTCTATAATTTTTTGATGTCACCTCACAAGGACTTTGAGCCCATCTGGGGTCAGCTTTTCAATCGTAGTCCTCATCCCTTTCTTGATATTGCTATAAACGAGTTGGTTAGAGAAAAAGCTCAACTTGCAACCCTTCAAGCCTAGAATATGCAAAATGTTTTGGCTATTACTCCTTCTACTCCTACCATTGAGTAACGTCAGCAGTTAGGTGATTATTCTGGCTCTAGCAATCGTCGCAAGTAGATCAACAAGAAGTTCTACAATTATTGCAAGCGTCTTGGCCACACCATTGAGACTTGTTACCATTACAACAAATCTACTACTGTTGTTGCTAATATTGAGCTTACTCTACTAATGCCTTCCATTTCAACAGAGTCTCAGTCTTCTAGATCCACTATCAACCTCTCCCCTACTGAATTATAGAAAATCATAACTCAAGATGTTTGTATGGCTGGTAATACCTCTCTTTCCATAGCTCTATCAGTTCTACCTAGTAAGTCTCAAACTTGGCTTTTTGATTCTTCCTGTTGTAATCACATGACACCTCACTCATCTTTATTCTCCAAGCTTACCCTGTACCACATCCTCTTAATATTCATAGAGTCGATGGTTCTACCATGCATGGGAATAGTCTAGGTTTTATTTCGACCTCTAACCTTTTTATTCCTAGGTTCTTCCATGTACCTAACCTATCCTATAATTTGTACTCTGTAGAAAAATTAGCTGAACTAGGATATCACCTTATTTTTGACTATTCTGGGTGTATTGTGCAGGATCCGAGGATGGGGCAAAATCTTGGGACTGGTCCTAGGGTTGGGTGTATGTTTCCCATGGACAATCTTCATCTTCCACTTGTTTCTCTTGTCTTTGTTGTTGTTGCAACTACTGTAGTTTATTTCTTACCTTCTCTCACACTTTGGAATACTCGTCTTGGTCCTACCTTATCTACTTGGGTACAACAGTTAGCTTCTAAAGGTCTATTGGGTTCTATTTTCAAAGACAATTTTGATTGTACTTCATGCCAATTAGTAAAACAGTCAACTTTACTTTCCAATAATAGTGAATCTATCTCTAATAGTATTTTTGAGTTAATTCATTCTGATGTTTGGGGACCTTCTCATGTTACTAGTATTTATGGATCTCGTTATTTTGTTGTTTTTATTGATGATTATTCTCATTATAGTTGAATCTTTCCTATGAAATCTCGTTCTAAAATCTTACCAATATACAATAACTTTGTAAAAATGGTTGAAAAATAATTCTCCAAACATATCAAAACTCAATTTGATAATGCTCTTGAATATACTCAATATGCTTTTCAAGCTCTGTTACATTCCTATGGCACTGTACATCATCTAATCTGTTTAGGCACCTCTCAACAAAATGGTGGAGCCGAAAGAAAACTTCGTCATATTCTTGACACTGTCTGTGCTCTTCTTCTTTTTGCCAAAGTTCCTGCCCCATTTTGGGGTGAATTCGCTCTCCATGTTGTTCATGCCATTAATCGTATTCCAAGCGTTGTCATTCATAATCAGACTCCACAAAAGCACCTTTTTGGGTCATCCCTTGACTATCATTACCTTCACTCCTTCAGATTTGTCTGTTCTTTCATCTTTAGCCTCATGAGCATAAGAAACTTGAGCCTTGATCTAGACTTTGTTCTTTTCTTGGTTATGGTAAAACTCAAAAAGGGTATCGGTGCTATGATACTATCTCACATCGTCTTCGTGTTTCCTGTAATGTTGTCTTTTGGGAACACTGCTTATTTGTTGAACTCTCTCACTTTCATTCTTCTCTAACTAACTCTTTTGTTTTAGAAATCTTTCCAAATGAGTCTCATGTTCCTTTTACAAATACTCTTGATCCTCCTTTGGACTTCTCTATTCAATCTTCAGATATTTTTGATGATTCACCTAGACAGGTTATAGATGAACATGTTGATGACGAGCTACCCCACCTTGAGCATAGGTCCTCTACTCCTGCTATGCTTGAAAATCCTCCACAAGACATTCCATCTCGCCACTTGATCAGGTAGAACCAACATCGCCGATCCTGCCGTTACTTTGGTTTTATTTATTTATAAAACTCTCGCAAGTGCACGAATCATTTCGTAGAAAATGATAAGTATACTCCCAAGGTCGATCTAAGGAAGGAATGTATGTGATTTTTAATTTATTATTCAAACTTTTAAAAACGAAATTAAATCCTAAACATCCTGTCACGATATTTTGGGGTTTTGTGTTTTTAATCTACTTACATAAAAATAAACATAGATTCAATAAACATTTATGCAAATTTTATCATTTATAATGGTGGAGTATTTATGGATATAATAATTAAGTTAATTATGCTTGCTCATATTATTTAGGTTATTAAAGATATGAATTGATATTTATTGATTCTCTCTTTTTTATATGAATACCACCTTTGGTGGGGTTAGATATTCTTTGTTAACTAAACAAATCAATTAACACCTATGGGTGGGGTTGATAATTAATTTGGTTAATTAAATTAATTCCTTTTTCTAAGAGATTGAAAATGAACCATTTAAATGCCACCTTTGGTGGGGTTAGACAGTTTAAACTTTATTCAAGGTGTCCAAATTAAACCTAAGAATTTAGTTATCCGAGTACTAACTTTCAAGTTTTAAAACCACTACTGAAAACATGTTGTCAATACATTTTCAGATAATAATTCTTATAAAAACTTTTGAAATAGAACTTCACTCTAACTACCGGGCGATTGTACCAACAAATAAAATAGCACTACTCTAAATCAGACCGGATAACTAAACCTTAAAATCTAATTTTCAAATTTAAGTTTGTAATGAAAAATAATATATTTCTCTCTAACATTCTTAATATAAAATCTTGAATAAAAATAAAATCAATTCATTTTAGAGATTTTTACCTATTTAATATTTCGCAAGTATAACAACGTTATTATTACATCATGTTTATAAACAGCCAGCAGAGTTATATTTAATCACAGACAAATTAAATATAACATGTAAGAATAAAGCATAAAAAATAACTATAAAGAAAATAAAATCCTTACAGAACTTCGATGCTATTCCCGTTGCTGGAAAACCTCCAAGCAGAATTTGCACTCCCATTTATTGAATCAAAAAGCTAATAAATTACAAAAACATAACTAGTTCTTCCCAAAAAAGGAAGAATTCTAAAACTAAGAGAAATTAACTAAGAAAAACTAAAAACTAAGAAAAACTAAAAAATCTAAGAAAAGAGAGAAAGAAAGAGAGAAGAGAATGTGTTTTGAGGTGTGTTTAGAAGTGAAGAGAAGGGGGGTATTTATAGGTGAGGATGGAGACAAAAAGTGGGTGAAAAAATGATGAAAACGCGGAGTGGTGATTGCTGACATCATACTGATGACGTCAGCATGACGTGAGGTGGCTGCGTGCAAAAAAGGGGTGAAATGGTAGCGGCACGCGCGGGAGCAGGAGAGACGCGCGCGGAACTGGAACTGGACGCGCGCAAGAGCAGGAGAGACGCGCGCGGAACTGGAACTGGAACTGGGCGCGCGCGGGAGCAGGAGAGACGCGCGTGGAAATGGAACTGGGCGCGCGCGGACGTGGGGCGTGCTGCGCGCGGCTGGGTGCTGGCGCGTGCGGGGCTCGGCGTGGCTGGGCGGCGCAGCGGCGTGATTTTCTCCTTTTTGACATTTTTGACCCTTTTGACCCATTTTGTCCAATTTTTCCATATTTGTTGACCTTTCCCCATTTATTTATTAATATATTTGTGATGTATTGCTTCCAGTATTCCTCTTTGAGTCTTTAAGTTACGTTTTTAAGTAAAAATACCTGAAAAACAATAAAAACACCCGTGATTCTGAAAAAGATAAATTTATATAAATATATGATAAAACATATAAATATATATATTTTTAATCAATTAATGTGCATAAAATCATGGTAATTTTAGTGCTTTTTGAGCACTCATCACCACTCAACCCGGGTAAGATCCATTCTTGTACATTTACTTGACTATCATTATTACACTGTCTTTTCTACACTCCATGAGCCTCACACCTATCGTGAAGCATCTACTAACACTTTATGGTAGATTGCAATGAAAGAGGAAATTGATGCATTAACCAAAAACTATACTTGGGATCTTGTTACTCTCCCTCCTAGTCAGTCTGTGGTTGGTTGTAAGTGGATCTATAAGATCAAGATTCGTTCTTATGGGTCCATCGAGTGCTGCAAGGTTCGTCTTGTTGTAAAAGTTTTACACAAGAGTATGAGATTGATTATGAAGAGACTTTTGCTTCAGTTTCCTGTATCTCCTTTGTTCATGCCCTCTTAAATGGGACCTTTTCAAATGGATGTTAAAAATGCCTTCCTTAATGGGAATCTGTATGAAGAAGTCTATACGCAACCTCCTCATGGTCTTTCTGTTAAAACAAACAAGGTTTGTGGCATTCAATGTGCACTTTATGGCCTTAAACAAGCTCCACGAGCGTGGTTTGCCAAGTTCAGCTCCACCATCCTTTGCTTGGGTTACACTGCTAGTCCTTATGATTTTTCCTTTTGCTTATCCTATATGTGGATGATATGATCATAACTGGTGATGACCTCAGTGGCATTTAAGAACTCAAGGATTTTCTTAGTCAACAGTTTGAGATGAAAGACCTTGAACATCTCAACTATTTTTTGGGTCTTAAGATCACTCGTTCCACATATATTCTTTATATTACTCAAGCCAAGTATGCATCTAACCTTTTATCTCGAGCTAGACTCACTGACAGCAAAACTGTTGACACTCCAATTGAACTTACTGCGTATTTGACACCCTCATGAGGGAAACCATTGTCTAATCCCTCTCTTTACAGACGGTTGGTTAGTAGCCTAGTTTATCATATAGTTACTTGTCTAGACATTTCTTATATTGTTCATCAGGTGAGCCAGTATCTTTCTACTCCACGATCAACTCACTATGCTGTTGTTTTGTGCATTCTACAATACTTGAAGGGCACTTTCTTCCATGGTCTTTTCTACTCAGCTCAGTCTGCTTTTGTACTTCGTGCATTCTCTAATGTTGATTACGCAGGAGATCCCATTGATCCCAGGTCCACTATAGGTTATTGCTTTCTCCTTGGTTCTTCTTTGATTTCTTGGCGAAGTAAGAAACAAACTTTTATGGCCCGCTCTAGTACTGAAATAGAATATTGTGCTCTAGCTGATACCACACTGTTGTCTCTTTTGGAGAACATAAAACGTGCAAGTATACATGGTCACAAGTAATAAGATTTGTAAGTAAAGTATCATTCCCACAGAGATTTGTCACTACAATTTGTTGAGTACTAAAATTATTTCTCTCTGATTTTATCCAAAACGATCGTTGATTTAGAAAAAGTTAAAGAAAAGAGTTTAATAACAAAATAAAAGAAATCTAGGATTGCAGTTTTTCACCAAATTAATCCACTCAAATCGTATTATTTTCTCTTGATTTATATTTTTTAGTACATTTAATTTGTCAACCGAAAACTTTTAATTTTATCCATACATCTCTTCCGAGCTCCGTATAGACACACCTCGTTAAATTAATTCACTATATTCCTATGAGAATTATATTCACCAAGATTCATTACGTTCTAAGTTCTCAAATGGCCATACATACAATTAGGGTATATTTCTATCCTTCATCATACATGTCATTCTATCCACGAGCGTTATACATAAAAATGCCTCTTCCAAGTTTATTTAAGTGTCACGGATCATTTGATAAAATTTGTAAATAATCAAAAGCATTAAGCATAGATAGAATAAACAAATCGAACATCTTATAAATCTTTCAAAAATAATTAAAATCAAAGCTTCATAAATTTAGATAAAATGCAACCCTAGAAAAATTAAATTACTTCATAAATTAAAAATTAAAATTACACCAGTTAAGGAATTTCGCTCAAGAACACAAAGAAAATTAAAACTTCATCTTCTCCAAAATATTTGGCACACGCATAACACAACAGAAGCCAAAAATGACTTTTGCGTGTTCCACAGTCCAACCCCAAACTCTCTTAAAATTCCAAAACTCAAAACTCTAAAACTCCATTTTTCAGCAATAAATCCCCTATTTATAGCTAATAAATACTCTACAATAATACATTTTTTTTTGACACGTGGGAACATTTTCATCGAAAAATAAAAACATGTGTATCGATATTCGATATCGAAATTGTTATTTTAATTCACGCATGAGAGACAAAGCAGAGGGCACCGTTTTTGATTTTTTTTAATTCAATCTACGTGCCACGTGTCAACGTCTGATTCGTTGCAAGTAATGATGGGACACGTGGCAGCATATTATTGGGAACCTAGAAAGGGCGCACGAGAGATTGTCGCACGGGATAAGCGGCATTGAGAAATAGGGGATAGCTCCTGAGACGCGTGTGGGATTTTGTGCTTTTGCGTTCACCGAAACGTGCCTCGCATCCGCTCATGATTCGCTGAAGGGGAACGTGGGACACGTGGCAGACTTTAAATGGCTGGAGGGAACGATTGCACGTGGTTCCGCCGTATGCAATCACAACCTTTGGCAGACGCGTAACAGACACATGGGTCGCACCCTACACTCCGGTCTGCGCGGTAGGTGGGCCCCACTAGCGTGTCGAGCCGCGTGAACCTTGAATACCACGTTCACTCTCTTTTGTCACGCTTGCAATCCAATCGCCCCATCGTATCCGTTGATTGTCTGATCAAACGGTTGGTGTCGCGCGTAATGATGGTGCGCATGGCCTCCTTTTCCTTCACAGAATATAAATTTCCTTAATTACATTTTAGCTTTCCAATTTAATTCAAATTACGTTTTAAACTTTCTTTAATTATAATTAAGCCCTTTTCTAATTTAAATTAAATTTTAAAATTTTAATAATTAAAATTAAGCCCGATTTTAATTTAAATTATATTTTGAACTTTTGTAAAATACAATTAAGCACTCTTTTATTTGAAATTATATTTTTGGACATAAAATTGCAATTAAGTACGTTTTCGATTCAAATTATTTTATTTTCTTGAAAATATATTCCTTAACACGTAAAGCATAAATATTAAATTTATTTAACTAAAATTAACCAAAAATATCAAGAACATAGCAATTATAATTAATAAAATAGGTGAAAATAACTATATAAAATACAATTATCACACACCTGAGCTCTTTTGGCTATGATGGCTTCTTAAGGATTTGGGTGTGTTCACATCCTCTAATAATCCCCTTTATTGTGATAATCAAAATGTTATTGATATTGCTCATAATGATGTCTTCCATGAATGGACTAAACACAATGAGATTGATTGTCACTTTATTCATTCTCATCTTGTCTATGGTGCTCTCAAGCTTTTTCCCTTCTTATCCAACGATCAACTTGTAGATATCTTTACCAAGTCACTTCCTAAGGGAAGTACTCATAATTTGGTTAACAACCTTAAGTTGGTTTCACATCTCTCTTGAGTTTGAGGGGGGTTGTTAATGTATATTATATCTGCTAATGTATATCATGTTATGAGTTTTAGGCATATCTAGTTTACTTGTAACTCATATATAAAGACACTATGTATATTCCTTAGATATATAATACAATACAATCATTAAGTATTTCTAACAGTTAGGCTAAGGTAGGGGTTTATAAAAAAACAAGAATATTAATTACAAAAATAAAAGAACTTAATTAAATTCAAACACCACCATTTGAAATTCTAAAATAGCTCCATACATTACCTAACTCATCTAGGTGGTATTTATATTCACATCCATAGCAAGTATTCTATGGTTACAATTTCACATTATATTAAATATCAATATACCCATTTTCTTCTCTTTTTCTTTCTTTCTCTTTTTTTTGGCTTTTTTGTTTTTCGATTCTTCTTAATTTTTCTTCTTTTTATAACTAAAAAGATACAAAATTTTATTACCAATCTTTCATTTTTTCTTCAAAATTGATTTTCTACGACCCCAATCTATTATTTTTAATATTTTCTTCTTTTTTTGTTGTTGTCAATTTTTATTGAAATTTTCACCCTTTTTTCATAGAAAATTCATATCAAATATGTGTTTATTTTAAGTCTTTTTAGAAAATAGAAGGGTATGATAATCTATTTCTTTAGCTCATAAAATAGTAGATTATAGCAAGTTAAAAAAATAAAAAATTTATAATTCATATAAGCTTGGATACTAATGACAAAGATACAAATGATAGGCTTGAAAAGGTACAAATAGTCCAAAAATGACCTAAATCTTTTCCTAAGCATGGTGTATTCTATAATTTTTCATTGAGTGTTTTTTTCAAAGTAAGTTATAGAGTATGTTAAGACCTCAAATATATGTATAAAAGATTTACACAACGTATCTGAAAAGAATAGAGAAAAAGGATGTTACCTTTCTAGTAGTGGTGAATTGAGAAATTTTGAACGATAAGTTTATATATTCTTCATCATATGTATCAATGCTAATCATGAGAACTAAAATGTATCTCACAAATATTGCATCACAAAAACAGAGTTAAGATGTTCAACGCAATATATAATAAAATTTCAAAATAAAAGAAAATTTACATCAAATACTAATAGAAAAATATTGAAAAATAAAATGAAAGAAAAACTAAACCTCAAACTAAAAAATCAAATAAATAATTGATATTGTGGAGCTCTAGTTCTCCATGTCTTTTCAAGGTTTTTGGTAGTTGAAAGGCAAAGTTGTCACTCGGATACTCCAGTACTTCTTTTAACTGACAATGGTCGTAACCAAAATGTGTGAGTTGTAATTGTTACATCCTATAGATGGTATTGATATAATTGGATTGATACCAGATGTGTCCACTGACCCTTTCTTCTTATTGTATCTAATAAGCCTCTATTTTATCAATCGTTTCTTGTAACTTATCAAACCTATTCTTCAAATGTGTCCTTAAAGAAGAGGCTTTCTTATTAGCTTAGGAAGCTTTATTTCCACTTGTAAGGCTTTCCATATATGCCAGGTTTAATACATTACCAGGTCGAAGTAGAATATCAATAATAGGCATTCTTACCCTAGCTCTAACAAAAAGAGTTGTAATGAGTTGTGAAAAAATAAGTTACTTGGTGATTTTTCGTCGATTAATCTTTATCAATTGAACTATAATGACTAATTTGTATCAATTTAGAATAGAGAAAATATTGCCAAACATAAGATATATTTTTTAATTCTTTAACTTCAAATAATTTATGTCTCTCATTTGGCATATCCCACTCTGCTCCTCCTACTGCTAAACTCTCTATTACTTCTTCATAATCTATATGATCTAAATAACCTTTATACTTTCTTTAAGTTACATCCATTAAACTACAATAAGAGTTTATGTTAGGTGCACTAAAGGGTACAGAAACTCCCTTAACTAAGGCTCAATCATTAACAACTTCAGACACATTAGCATATAATTCTCTCACAATGAATATAATAATAGCTTCAAGACTCTTTACAAAGCTTTTCCATCCTAGGTTTTCTATTAGATCATTTACATGAGGGAATAGATCTTTTCCAAAATCAATACCTTTTCTACAATAAAATTTTTGTTCACCTTTGTAGCTTTTTCAATCTTTTTTGAGTCTCAAGGCTCACAAACCTAGTTCTATCATACTCTTCTGACACCATGGATTCTTTACCAAAGCTTTTTCTTTTTGTTTCAATTTTTTTATTCAAGAGTGTAAAAAACCATATAACAATAATCTCTATAAAACTATCACTCTATCTAGGTTTGTTTCCTTAAATCTAAACAATCCACACTTCTTAATACAAAATTACTTTCACAAAATTAACCACAACATCAATTAAATAAAACTTAAGGATTTAAGCTCAGATAGAATTTGGACCATGAGATTAGCTTCAAATCAAGGGCTAAGATAAAAAATAAAAAACTAACAACGCTATCCAATAAGAGTACGACACGTGGCAAATGGGTTTTATTGGGCAAATTAGCGTGCAATGTGTTGCATGGGAGGAATGGTTTGGTAAATGCATGTTGAGTTAGTGTCACGTGGCACAACATGATTTACGATTATGAATGACATGGCACGTCATTGGAAGGAATCGCCAAATTGCTTTACAACACGTGGCAAGACTCTTAATTGCATGACCAATTCTGAATGAATGATGTGCTGACACATGGCATGGTGCTATATCACTAGGAACATGCACTGTTGCATAATTTGTGCTCTCTACTTGTGTGGCATCCACGTGGTTTTCCCATCAATTCCCTTACTTGTGTAGCATCCACGTGGCAGCTCTTTAATTGGTCATGCATTAAAAATTCATAAAAAAATCCATAAAATTTTCAAAAAAATCCCAAAAATTTTAAAATTTATATTTTCACCATTTTTTACTAGAAAGTTTATATTTTAATATTTTGAACTCCAAAAATACTACTTATTGAATAAAACGAGCAAATATTAAGTAAAAAAATAAACTAATGATTTTACTTTCATAAAATCATCATACATCTTCTATCATTAAGGTCTAAACCCCAATCAACATCTCCAAAGCTATGGAGATGAAGTTATGGGGAAGGTTTCAACACCAAACCATGTGTCATGGTACCCTTCAAATAGCATAGAATCCTCTTAACTATCAACCAATAAAAAACTAAAGGCCTTGACATAAACTGACAAACTTTATTAACTACATAAGTCATATCAGGTTTAGTGATTTAATATATTGAAATGCACCCAAAACACATTTATAATGTGAGAGATTATGAAATGTATCACCAATATAAGCTCAGAGAGTAAAATTGGTGGACATAAGAGAAGTTATAGATTTTGCTTGATTCATGTTGGTCTTAACTTAAAGCTCTTTAATATATGTTCTTTGATTAAGTACAACACCTCCATTAGGCAAATTATTAACCTCAATACCTAAGTAACCACAAATATTTTAAAGCAAATCTTGATTGCAGTGAAGAAATAAGAGACTTAACCTCTTCATCATTGGTACTAATGATGATGATATCATCAATATAGACTAGAAAATACATTGTAGATTAAGGAGTAAACTTGGTAAATAATGAGCTATTTGCAGTGGACTTGTTAAATCCTATGGCTAGCAAAGCAAATATGAGTGTTTCAAGCGAGGCTCTAAGTGCCTCTTTCAAGCTATAGATGACTTTATTCAATTTACACATATAGTATGGATATTATGCATCTTCAAACCCTTGAGGTTGTGCCATGTATATTTCTTCTTGCAAAGTTCCATTTAAGAAAATATTATTTATATCAAGTTGGTGAAGATTCCAAAATTGTAGCTTGTACAATATTGTTTTATAATATTTATATTAAGCTCCAAATGTAAAGTGTACTACAAATTTTTACTTAATTGTAATATATTTTTATTCTTAATAATTACAAGTACAAATTTTATAACTGTTCATTGCTAATTCTTTAACAAGTAAATATATAAAGATGTGTTAATCACACTAGACTTGGACATGACATGGCACTATCATTTGCTCTAACACAAGCACTCCCACATGTTATACTTTTGTTAGACATACCAATGCAACTTTACTATGCCGACTCCTCCTCACTAATGTGTCCTCACAAATATGCTTGACTAATAAAAACCACTCAAAATTCAACAGATTGATTCAGAGTTTTCAGGTTTATCGGATAATCAATTTTTTTTGCAAATCCCTAATTCCACCCTTATCATAAAGGGAAAAATATTACAAAAGTTTATTAGATTATATCATTTGTGTCTTTAGTTCCTTAAATTAAAAATGAGGTCATTTAATCCTTTAGTTATGTATGATATATTATATTATTTTAATAATTTTTTATTCAAATATTATTATTTTTTATCAAATAATTAAACGTAATTAAAATACTAATCTTTAATAATGATAAAACGATAATTAATATTTTAAAAATTCACAAAATATTTTTTTAATATTTCTTAATTGCCACAATTTTATTTTAATGTTTTTTTATTTTTAATTTTTATTAAAAATAAAAAAAATTAAACAACTTTTTATTTAAATATTATTATTGATTTTTTTTAAATAATTTCATATTAAATTTTACTTTTATCCTTATTGAAGACTCATAATTCTATCAGATAACACATACGGTCTGTAAAGGTTTTCCTTAGGCACAAATATGGAGTAAGTCAAAGAGCCTCACTTCCTACTTTACATGAGTGAAAGTTATTTAATTCTTTTACATGCTTTGATACTAATTTGGATTTCGATCGTCAGATATTACTATGTCGAAACTTTAGTTAATTTGACCTTAATGTGTTGACTAAGTTTTTAAAATGCTAATAAGTCATATGTGTTGAATGCATATTTTTTCCTATTTGTAATATACAAATAGGTTTTTCTTGTGTATATACAGTGTATTAGTAATCTTCAAAGAAGTAGTATCTAAACATTAAGTTGTTGAATTCATCTTCTTATATTCTTACATATTTTTGACTAAAATAGTCTTTTAATGTCCTTGAAACATGATGGTCTATTATTCTTGTCATAACTTTAATTGGATCTGCATAGATATCTAATAATGAGTTAAACCTTCTAAAATTTTCAAGACGAGTTTCATAACCATCTTGAATTTTTCTTGTGTATATATAGTGTACTTGTAATTTTCAAAGAAGTAGTACCCAAACATCAAGTTGTTGAATTCCTCTTCTTCTATTTTTACATATTTTTTACTGAAAATAGTCTTTTAATGTCCTTCAAACAAGATGGTCTATTTTGTTTGTCATAGCTTTAATATAATATGTATAGATATCTAATATGGAATTGAACTTTCTAAAATTTTCAAGACAAGTTTCATAATCCTTATCTTGAATTTTTCTAGTGTACATACAATATACTTGTAATATCCAAACATTAAGTTGTTGAATTCTTCTTCTTCTTCTTCTGTTTGTCATAACTTTAATATAATTTGTATAGATATCTAATAAGGAGTTGCACCTTCTAAAATTTTCAAGACAAATTTCATAATCCTCTTCTTTAAAATAATCATTTAAAGCTAAGAGATAGCTTTTATCAAAATTTTCTAATAGAATTAGATTTTTATCTTCAATTTATTTTATTTTAAATTTGAAACTAGTTATTTATTCCTATAATTATTAAAAATATATTTTTTATTTTCCTTTCTATCTCTATCTTTCTGTTTATTAGTATTATAACTTAATATAAACAAATATCTAAACATCCAAGATTTTTATCCGGCTTAAATTTATAATTATTATACCTGAATTTAATGGGTCCATCACAATCTTTCCTTCTATTTGTCTCCTTTTGTTACACCAATTATGCCTCAACTTTACTCAAACTTCAACAACTTGTTGATAATAGTGAGCCTTTTATAACTGTACATAGATACTGTTCAATTTTTAACTTACTAGGAAAAAGTAACTAAACTCTATTTTATTCATAAAATAATAATTATTACAAACTTAAAACCAACTTAAGAACCTTGAAGGGATTCTTAACCACTCATAATTAATGGGTATATCATTACTGGTTTGAGATTTTTAGATAGAAGGGATTTCTATGCTAAAGTTTGTGAATTTTTTCAGAGTAGTGTGCTATATTTTTCTCTATGTCTTTAAAATGAAAATAAGGATTCCTTTTATAGCATAAGGTATCCCTATTTACCAAATTAAAATTACTATTTTCTCCTTATTTTAACAACTCGTCTACTTTATGCTTTAAATGGTAGTCATTGCTTTTTTCCTTAGTACATGCTACCGACAAAGATATGGTTTTACATCTTTATTTTTCTTTTGTCATCTTCTACTAATAGTTCCTATCTTTATTCTTCTTTGTCATTTTCTGCCGACAGTTGATGAGCAAAACCGGCATTGCCGATCCTACCAATACTTTGGTTTTATATTTATAAAACTCTCATATGTGCACGAATCATTTCATAGAAAATGATAAGTATACTCTCAAGGTCGATCTAAGGAAGGAATGTATGTGGTTTTTAATTTATTATTCAAATTTTTAAAAGCGAAATTAAATCTTAAACATCATGTCACGATATTTTGAGTGTTGTGTTTTCCTAATCTAATAACATAAAAATAAACATAGATATGGATTCCATAATTATTTATGCAAATTTTATCATTTATAATAGTGAAGTATTTATGAATATAATAACTAAGTTAAATATGCTTGCTCATATTATTTAGGTTATTAAATATATAAATTGATATTTATTGATTCTCTCTTTTTTATATGAATATCATATTTGGTGGGATTAGATATTCTTTATTAATTAAACAAATCAATTAACACCTATGGATGGGATCGATAAATAATTTGGTTAATTAAATTAATTCCTTTTTTCTAAGAGATTGAAAATAAACCATTTAAATGTCACATTTGGTGGGGTTAGATAATTTAAACTTTATTCAAGGTGTCCAAATTAAACCTAAGAATTTAATTATCCGAGTACTAACTTTCAAGTTTTAAAACCATTATTAAAAAATATGTTGTCAATACACTCTCAGATAATAATTCTTATAAAAAATTTTGCAATAGAGCTTCACTTTAACTATCAGGCGATTATACCAACAAATAAAAGAGCACTACTCTAAATCAGACATGTAAGGACTATGAGTGTTGGCTATTTTTGTGGACAAAATATTTATCTATAAATTTATTTTTTGATCTGCTATCAAGTCTATCAAGAAAAGTCAAACAAATGCTCGAGTTCCAGATAATTTTATTTCATATATATATTTCATAACTACGCCACATAAGATTACATTTATGCATATAATAGCACATGCTTATAAATCTGAAATTATTTTTATTGCTAAAATATGGAATAAGATATACTAAAAGATATTAGATAAGATATACTCTAAAATAATATATGTTAAAAGATATTAGATAAGATATACTCTAAATTATAGTGGAAATCTTTAGCATAAAATCTATTTTTAAAATATATTAGATAAGATATACTCTAAATTATAGTTGAAATCTTTAGCATAAAAGATAGTATAAAATTTATTTTAAAAGAACTCTTCTTTAAATAAGAGTATTCTTAATTAGTGAGTATTACTAATCTTATTTGAAATAGAAAATATATTTATCAATCATATAAGAGTTTTCTTAATTAATGAGTATTACTAATCCTATTTATAATAGAAAATATATTTATCAATTACATAGGATTAAGGGTTTTAATTTTTCCTATAAATAAAACTCATTGCTCATTATTTCAATTAACCACACAAGAGAATTATTCTATTCTTTTAATTTCTCTCTCTTGTTTTACAAATATACGATCATAATTCTTTAGGCTTCTTTATTTAGTTAATCTATCAAATATTGGTGGTTATGTTTGATTGATTAATAAGCCTAATTATTTTATGATATTTTGATAATATATTTTTATGGCTTCTTCTTTATTTTTATTCTTAAACTGTTAGATCAAATAATTGTTTTTGTCATATCATAGTTATTTGATTTGATTATTAATCTTTAAATAAGTTATTTTTATTGAACTTGGGCTTAATCTTTTTGATCTAGAATTTGCTAGTTGATTTAATTTAAGTGACACATATTTTGAATCATCTAGTTAGGATTATTCATTATTAAATCCATTTTAGAACACACACAACCACTTGTATTTTTGTGCTAACTCTTTTTGCAGTTGATTTGTTAACGATTTGATTGGCGGGAAGCTTATTGGAACGTTGGTCTAGAAACCACTCACACTAATATTGAAAACTGTGAAAACAGAGCAGGGGCTCATAAGTAAAGTACATTGGGGCAGTATCTTAGGGAGAGTAGCATAAGACCGAGTTTATACTTGAACATTTGATTTTCATAGTGAAAAAGTTAGGTGGTCCGGTGGTTTTCCTCTTAGGTCATGATTATGGCCTAGGTTGTTTCCACCTAAAAATATCGTGTGTTATTATTTTATTTCCGTACTTTATTCTTACATGTGATTGCATGCATGACCGGTTTGTTTAGGTTATTAAGTTATAAATTCGTAAAAATTAAAAATAACCTATTCACCCCCTCTAGGTTAATTAGGTCCGTATCTTATAAACTTTCAATTGGTATCAGAGCCAACACTAGATATACTTAGTGTTAGTCCTATAGATTTTTATTATGGAGGAACTTGAATCTTCTTTTCTTTCTAAATATAATGTTAAAATTTTTAAAGAATTATTTTCTAAATGTCTTAGAGCCATAGAAGAGAATAATAAGTTAAATAAAAAATAGAAAAATTAAATGAACAACTTCAAGCACATGAAATTTTTTCTAATAAATTAAAAGAAGATAATAATATTTTGCAAGAACAAAATAATGCTTTGAATTTGAGTATTGTAGGTTTGAAAGAAGAAAATAATAAGCTTGTTGAAGATAATAAAAAACAAGTGCAAGAACTCAAAGAATCATGTGAAGTAGTGGAGAGACTTACCATTAGAGCTCAACAATTAGATAAAATATTGAGCATTGGTAAGTCACATAGTGATACACATGACTTCGGTTATAAGGATGAGAGTTCCACACCTTCAACATCAAAGACCACATTTGTAAGGCCCTTAAACTCTACTCCTACTGTTACTAATTATGCACAAAGAACTATTATACCTACGGTAGAATTTTTTTTTAAGTTTGTGCCTGTCTGTCATCATTGTGGTAGGAAAGGTCATATATGACCAAAATGTAGATTTTTGAAGAATACTCTTAAACTTAATCATTCTTTCCATACTTCACATAGTAGGACCCATAAACATCATTCATCTACGCATGGTACATCATATTCAAGGATGAATGGAAATTTTAATAACTTGTTTATAAATTCTATTAGGAAGCACGAAGTTTTAGGTTCAAAGAGGCAAGTAAAATTCAATACTTTTAATGATAGGACTCATTATCATCATCCTACTATGCATACTACATCTTCATTTGGGATGAATGAGAAAAGTACAATTAAGTTCAAGAACATGCCTATGAAACCTAAGTTAGTTGAGTCACAACCCCTTGATATAGAGAAACCAAAATGCAAGAAAATATGGGTTAGGAAATGTTGTTTTTCCTGGTCACTTGACCGTCTTTTATCCCTTCATCTAGGTATTTTTATTAGAGTGCTTAAATGACCTTAGGGTGAGCAATCTTTGTTCTCTTTATTTTATTTATTAGTTAAACTTAAAAAAAAGTAGAATCCTTATTTGGCCAATAGGGTATTGAACTTATTCAACACTTATACACATATAATCTTATTTTTAATGACTTAACTAATTTTGATATTTATTATATAAATTATTTTACAATTTTGACTTATGTACCCACACATTTTCTATACATGTGATGATCGATGTTGACATGAACTTATTCACACACTCATGAACACACATATATATTATGCTTAAAGTTTATGAATTTTTTTGAAAGACTCTAGGACTTCAACTAATCTTGACTGTAAAATTGTGTTGAGTTATATTTCTTACTTTCTAAAACTTTACCGTATAGAGGCACCTAGTATTGAGGAGGCTACCTACTGTGATGTGTGAAGCTACCATAGTTAGCGGAGAGGGCTACCTCACAACTAGTGTGAAAGTCACCATGCTAGGTTTATAGATTTTTACCTATTTAATATTTTGCAAGCATATCAACTTTATTATTATATCATATTTACAAACAACCAGTAATGTTAAATTTAATCACAGACAAATTAAATATAACATATAAGAATAAAATATAAAAAATAACTATAAAGAAAATAGAATCCTTACAGTACTTTGATATTAATTCTATTGTTGGAAACCTCCAAACTGATTTGTATTTTCATTTATTGAATCAAAAAGCTAGAAATTATAAAAACATAACTAGTTCTAATAAAATAACATTAAAACTAAAAACTAAAAAAACTAAGAAATATAAAGAAAGAATTAAGAAACTAATTTATTGAGGTGTTTTTAGGTGTGTTTTGTAATAAAGGAGATAAGGGTATTTATAAGTGAAGGGAGAGTGAAAAAGTTGAAAAAAATGATAAAAAATGGGAAAAAAATGCATAATAGGTGGATGATGACATCATCGTTGATGCAGAAAAGGATAGGCATTGACGTAAGCACTCATGTAAGCAGTAGGGTGCATAAATTCAGCATGTTGGCCACAATTAGGAGGAGTGGTGCACGAGGATTAAGGCAGATGAGTGCAGATGTGCACGTAGACTTTGGCATTTATTTGACATGGTTATGGCGCACTATGTGCATTTCTTGGCGCAACTCGACGTGCCTAGGCGGCTACAAGCACGACATTATCCATTTTGACATTTTTAACCTTTTTGAAACATTTTGTCTAATTTTTTCATCTTTTTTACTTTTCCTCATTTATTTTCTCAATATATTTATGATGTATTGCCTCCAGTATTTTTATTTGAGTCTTTAAGTTATTTTTTGAAGCAAAAATACCTGAAAAATAATAAAAATACCTGTGATTCCAAAAAGATAAATTTATATAAAAATATGATAAAATCATATAAATATAAATCTTTTTAATCAATTAAAGTACATAAAATCATGATAATTTTAGTACTTTTTAAGCATTCCTTAATAATTATTTTGATGACATTGATGATGATGCATCTTTATTTTCTCGATCTTTGATTCAATAAGTGCATCTATGATCTTTGGTGGCTTTTCTGGTATAGAAGCAGAATACCTTCCTTATTTCTTAACCAATTTTCAAGTTATTTCTATTAAAATTGGTTTCATATTTGGTAATTTTTTCACCATCTTCGTCTGAAAGATCCACGCTACTATGAGAAATAATTATGACTTTACTAGTTGAATAATTTACTTTAATCTCGGTAGAGTTATCAATCTTTTTGAGTTCTTAGTAAATTTGGCCTAGCATTTAAACTCTTAGTACACAGAGTTCTTCTGTGTTGAATTCCTTTGTTCTGAAAATGCCCTTTGTTTGGGAACTTCTCTATTGTTGTTGGAAATCCTTATCTTAATAAAGTGGTAAGGACTGATACATCCTTCTTCATTCTAATCCATTAGTGAATTGAAAAACCTGAGATGAACAAGCTTGCTATCTACTTTAATCTTTTTCTTGAAGTTCTTGATTACTCTTTTAAAATTTCCTAGAAAGTAATTTAATTCACTTAAATTAAATCTTGGATATATATTTTCTATTAGTCCTACATGGAAGGCTTTATAAACAAATATTGGATCAGCTTCTTCCAAGATATTGAATTTACTTTCTACAGGGAATTCTTTGTCTGTAGTGTAGAACTTCATAATTTCAATATGTTCATGGGTAGATTTTTTGGCCAAATTGTAGAGACTCAATCATTATGGTTTGTTGAGATTTCTATATTAGTCCTTCTCATCTTCAATGATTGGTGAATTTATGGGAAATGTTTCCATAAATAGCACAAAATGCTTTATTATCTTTGATGTCTCTAGGAGAGATGTCTTTCTAAATAGTATTAGAGGTCTTGTTATTTTCCCTAATGTTGTCAACCTACTTGGTGCTATTGGTTGTTGTTGTAGTGTTGCAGAATCATTTCTTACTATCTCTTCTAGAGTTATTAGTTTTGGTGTTTTGTAATTGGCATAATTGCCTTTAGCTTCTATTTTATTGGTGAAGGTTCTATGAGTTACTCCACTAAATCCTGGAATAGACTAATTGGCTTCTACTTTGCTGTTATAAATTCCTAGTTTTGGGCCATTATAGACTACATAAGTATTTTTCTATTTTTATTTTTTTGCTTCATCTACACAATTGAGATTTTTTGTTTAAGAGATTTTACTCTCTTTTGAACTGTTAGGTTCTTCTTTTTCATTTTGAATTCTTTCTTTAGAAGTTTCACCTTCTTTAGATTGAATTTTTAATGAAGATTTCTCTTTTGATTTTTTGAACTCTAAGAGTTGTTTCGAAAAATTAAGTTTTTCTTATTTATTTCCTGTCTTCATAAGAGATTTCTCAAGGTATAACAGCTCGAGTTGTTCATGCAGGATTTTTATCTTTTTTTCCTTTATCTTTATCTTGATATCAAGATGTTCCATTTCTGAAAGCATAAAAATATTTAGATGTGCTAATTCTCTAGTAATAGCATCTACTAAACTATTCTTATTTCCTGGAAGATATTTATATCAAAATTGTAGTGGTTGAATCACTATTGTCATCTGATTAATCTTCCTTATTTTGTAATCACCTGCAATATTAGTTTTTAAGAAATAATCAAAATTCTTGTTATCTATTCGAACAATGAATATAAGACTTATAACATATATTGCAAATTTCTTAATTGTTCTTTTAATAGCTAAATATTCTTTTTCATTACTGTGGTAATTTAATTTTGGATATTGAAAAGATCGTGATGTATATCTACAAAGATATTCATCTTTGTCATCTATTTTTGCTTTCAAAACTACTCTATAATATTCTTGTAAAGCATCTATTTCAATTATTATTTTATTGTCTAATCTTGGATGGTATAAAGTTGACAATTTTTTTACTTTTGCTTTTACTTTATTTATATACAAAGTATCTTATTTTGTCCATTTTCAGATATGATATTTTTTCAATTTTGCTTATAAAAGTTTTCTCATTTATGCAAGTTTCTTCATATATGTTTCTGCATATGTCAAACATCCTAAAAATATTTATAATTGATTTTTGTCTTTTAATTCATTAGAAAAATCTTGAATGTTATTTAATATATGTGGTTGTAGATTATTTTTTCATCTTTAATTTCAAACCCTAGATACTTATTTTTTTCATAAGTAAGTATTACTTTCTTTTTCAGAGAGTATAATGTCTTCTTTCTTACATTCTTATAGAAAATTAATAATATCCAAATAATGTTTATTTAATTTATTACTGAAAACCAAAATATCATCCATATAGACACAACAAATATTTTTGTAATTTTTTAAAGTTGTCATCCATATATCTTTGAAAGATACCTAGAGCTTATTTTAGTCCAAATGGTACAACAATCCATTGAAATTGTCCTTGGGGAAACTAAATGCCATTAATTTTTGAGATTCTTCATCCAGTATTATTTGCAAAGATTTACTTTTATAATCAAAACTTAAGTATTTCTTTCCTTTTATTAATGATAATAATTCTTCTTTCTTTAAAATAAAATATCCATCATCAATGATTTCTTTATTCAATACTTTAAATTTTATTACCATTCTCTTTTTTTCTCTTCTTTTTTTAGTCTTTTTCGACTAAGAATGCTAGACTTGAGTGAAGTGAATTATTTGGTATTATAACTTTTAGTTCCAAAAGTTCTTGAATTTATTTTTCAAATTCAATCCTGTTTTTTAGAGTATAAATCATTGGTTTTACTCTTATAACCTTGTTAGGATCTCTAAATTTTATGTTGGCAATTGTTTTAGATTTATTAATTTTTGGATGCAAAAGATTTTATGAGCTTATTATTTTTAATAGTTTTTTGATGCCTGTTAGGGCTTTATCTTCTTATATTTCATTGAGAAAAGAGTTTTGTTTTTCTTCTATATCTAATGAAATATTTTCTAAATAAGGTTTTGTTGCTCTATCTCATCACGTTTTTGTCTTTTATGTTGTTGCATAAAAGTAGGGTTTGATTCAATCAAAGCTTTTCTTATTTTTGATACATAAATGGTGTCACCATCTAATGTTGTTAGACTTATTTTGTCTAAATATTGTGTAAAAGGTTGATATAAGTTTAAAAAATTATTTTCTATTAATAAATTAACTCTTATTTCCTGTTGATATATGGTAGAAATATGAAACTTTTCTTCTCTTACTATTATATCTGTATCTTTTAAAATCTCATTAAGATTTATTGTAGTATTATTAGTAATTCTTACAATTAAATATTTTTGTGCCTGTTTTTAGTATTCTTCTGGAAACACATATTTACTTGTTATACACATACTAGCTACTGTATCTATATATGCATATAGATGATACCTGACATAATATTTAAATTTTAGTCCTACTTTCATGTAGGTACTATTTGGATTTGTAATACTATACAAATCATTCATCATATGATAAAGAGTACCCATAATCTGAGTGTTTATAGTTAGTTATTTCCTCATCAGTTTCTTTTAATAGATAAATACTGTAAGTATCATCTATATCAGATTCATCAATTGGTTATAATTCCATCTTAAAATTTCTTCTAAGATTTTTGTTTTATGTGGAAATTCCTTTTTAAATTCTTTCTGATATTGAAGTCTGCTTGGACATTGGTTTGCATAATGTCATTCTTCATTATAAATCCAACATCTGCATTTTTTTATTTCCTAAAGAACAATAATTCCTATTTTTAGGAGGTTTATACCTCTTTCTTTTAAAATATATCTTCCTATATGTTTCCCTTTAAATCTTATTTTATAATTTTGAAAATCTTGTTTTTTAAATTTATATATTTTTAAATCTCTTGTATTACATCCATATTTTCGAGATATTTTAAAATATCTGGTATAGTTTTCCTATTTCTCTGATTCTAACTTTCTGTTAAAGTTTTGTATAATATTCTAGGTAATTTTTGAAAAAACCATTTCCTTATAAGTTATTTGTATAGATGGTGGTAATTTATGGTAATACATTTCATATTCATAAATAAAAGAATCTATGTAACACATGTTACAAATTTCCATATTTGTTAGATGCCATTTGGCTTCTTTGATTTCATTTTCACTGGATTCAGTGATAGTTCTTTCTTTATCTTCTCTAATAAATTCCTTGTATATTTCATTTATTACTATATCTAAATATTCTTTTCAAGTGAGAGCATTTTTTTCATTAATAAATGTTGTTGGTCTATTAAATTTGAAAACCAAACTTGAACATCTATTGTCATTTTATAAGATACTAAACCTTACAAATTGAAGGTTTGGTTGTATAGTTTGAGAGGGTTGTATGAGCATACTCATACCACTAGCTTATTCATCTAAGGATTTTTTTCATATCTCTTATACAATCTAGATCTAATAGGTCAAATTTGTAATTATCATAGAGTTTGAATTCTGGTCGGATACTACCTCTAATTCCATAATGCAACCCTTATTCCATTTTGGATGGTTGTCTTCTTCTATCAGTGGTGCCAGGCTCTCATAACCTTTGTCTATTTCTTTCCTCCCTATATGGATCAGATGTTTCTTCTTGTTAAGGGACTTGTAATGAAATTGGTTTTATATGACCTTTCAGGGTCATGATTTTTGGTTTAGAATTAATCTCACTGATTATTGTCATCTTCTTTTTTGTTTGTACAAAGTTTTTCATTTTGATGTTCTTCTAATTTTTCATTAGTTAGTATTAACAAACTAACTAATTTTTCTATATCCCTATTTTCGGGGTTCATAAATTGTTTCTTTAATTCTTTTTTATATTCCATTAAATTGAAATTATATCTTTTTCATTAGATTTTTCTTTATTTTTCCTTCTCTCATTTTTAGGAATGAGGGCATCTGATATACTTAGTGGTTCTACTTTTAGTCATTCTAAGGGATCATATTTATAACTTACAATATCATTGTTCTTATATATGTTTTATACATTTTTTCTTAGTTTTGTAAATTTCACGTGTATATCTTATTGAAGCTTATTATAACTACATTCATTTATTTTTTTTAATAATTCTTTTTGTGTTTCTATTATACCTTGTAGGTATTTTATGTTTATTTTTTGGACTAAATCCATTTCTTTTGTTAAAAGCTTCAAAACTTTCATTAATGTTACTTGATTTTTTGTTACTCCTACTAAGCTTTCATATATTTTTAATTGTATATTTTTTAATTTATCTTTAAATATTATTATTCTCCTAATATGACATCACGAACTAATGCCTTCATTACTTGGACTTCATCTTTTAGTTTTTTAACTTTTCTTGTTTAGAGATATTTTCTTTATGGTCTATAAAAATAATTTTTTGTATATTATTGTTTTTAACAACATTACTTTTTTTCTTCATGTTATTAGGATTTCTCTTTAATACATAAGTGTCATTCATCTGATATTTCAAAGTTTGTTAGTATTTTTTGTTTTATTATTTGTTCAAATTCTTGAAAGGTTTTATTTATTTTTATAAATTCATTTTATCCATACATTGAACTATTATGATTATTTGTTAAAGAATATCCTATTAGATAGTGTATTGAAAATTAATGATTTTTTTCTTTTATTAAATCTTCTCTTTCAAATGCATAAATTAGACTTAATATTTGAAAATAATAACTATTATGCTCATCTTGAATTTGAGTTATCCAGAATTTATGGTTTTCAATTGAAATTTGATATCCTTATGACCTATGCTGCCTGATTTCCAATCTGTCAGTTTTACGGAAACTTTTCAACAAGTGTCCTTTGTATGTCTTGACTTCCGACAATAATCACAAAAGCTCCTTTTTTGTTTTGAGTTTGGGCCATTTCTTGTTTTACTCCCAATGGACCAATGGGTTAAATTGGTTGAAGGCTCATACATCCCGGCTGGCCCAAATCCTCCTTGAAATGAATTTGCTAAGAAAATCCCGCTAGATGTCGAGGGAACCCTAATAGGGCCAAGCCCATCTTCAAAACCTGTAAACATACTTTTCCTTCTAGCAATGAGAGTAGATTGCTCTCGCGATACACCAACTCTCGTGACTCCACTAGCATTGATGATATCGCCACTAACTTCTCTCATCATCACCCTCCATCGGTTGTCTTTACAACGAACTTTAGCAAACACTTCTCGCACCGTGGGCAAAGGTTTTTTGCCGAGAACTCTTCCTCTTGCATCAACGAGTTCTTGGTTGAGCCCAGCCAAGAACTCAAACACCCCTCATTTTCTACCTTTTTTGGGTAATGGGTGTTGTCGTCAAAGCACTCCCACTTTTCCTCAAAACTCAAATCGAGTTTCTACAAGAGGGATACCATGTCCATATAGTAATTGGTGAGTTCTTTATCCCCTTGTTTCGTTTGCCACAATTTGGTTTTTAATTCAAAAATCTAAGATGAGTGTTCCTTGTCAGAATAGGTTTCTTGTGAGGCCTCCCAAACCTCTTAGGATGTTGCAAAAAAAGATAGGTCTTACCTATTGTAGGCTTTGTGGAGTTTACAAGTCATGCAGTCACTATTAAGTTCTACGAGCTCCATCCTTCCATTAGGGGTGGGACTCTTCTAAGAAACATTGGTATTGCACATCCCAAAGAGTCTAGTGATAAAGTTAACAAAATATAAGTGGTACGTTAAAACAAATATCCTAAACTTTTGGATACGTATCTGACATCTATTTTTTAAAATTGTTTAAATTTTCAACAATTTAGAGTGTCGAGCACTCATATTCATGTCAATGTCTTGTCCGTTGGACACAGGTACTTCATGAAAAATGAAGAGTCCATGTAACATAGCATGAAAGCCCAAAAATAAAGAAACAATTCCTACTCCGTTCTTGTGGGTAGCATGCTAGTTGTCGGCATGCCCCACAGATTCCACCCCTATGGGGTGAGCCAACTTCGTTTCCATGTTTGGGTTATTGACCCATGTCCCTCGTGGACAGGAGGGAGCTTCTTTTCCCAGGGCACTTGTTATGGATTAAGCAAAATCCCTATGATATAGTCCTTGACCGGTAGTAATCATGTGTATTATACTACAGTAAGAAATGCATCAACATGGCAAAAGCAGGAAAGACCTTATGTACTCAGTGAAATACACATAAATCTGAGGAAGTTGCATGGTGTTGAAGACTGTTAGCTACCTATTTTCTTAAGGGCTCAAGCTTGGAGGTGAAACAATAAATTTTTTATCATTCTACGCTTGCTCTGGAGACCTTTAAAGTTTTTGGAGGCCCATCACATAGGGATTTATTTTCAGGATAACTTTCTTTGGTACTCAGTTATATTGTGTGTTGGCTGCTAGTTTTCTTAAAAGTTTGGAAGTGTTTTTGAAATGCAGTAAATAAGACTCTTTAGCTTGTCGGAAGATTCGGAACCAAGCTCGATTTTATTGTTACAAAATATCAAGGCTTATTAAAACATCCTAAAGTTTATCTTGCTACCCTGTACATCTTGGCTTATTCTATTTATTTTAGGGAGAAGAGTTCTAGCTGTCCTGTAGCTTTAGGCAATGTTGCGCATTAGTTCTGTAGCTTTAAATTAGAGTACTTTAATCCTATATCTTTGAAAAAATGTGCACTTTAGTCCTAAAAGGATGCACCTTAGACCTAAAAAGAGTGCACATAAGTCTTGTAGTTTTGGACTATTAGGACTAAACTAAACATTTTTTCATAGGATTAAAGTGCTCCAATTGAAAATAATAGACTAAAATACTCTTTTTGTAAAAGCTATAAGACATCTCATGCCCTTCACCCATTATTTTATTATTGTTGCCATTATACTGTTGAATATATTTCACTGATTGCATAAACCACCTTGAAAACTGATGTAGTTTTTTTGGTGAAAGGTTATTGTAATTGTTCTGACATAAATTCATACCGTTTCAGATCATATAATGAATTGTCTGATGCATGTGTATTTTATCTTGTTACTCTCGCTATTTTGGCTGATTTGTATTTTCTGCTGATAGAAACAAACTAGTTTGGTTCAGGCATCAAATTTGTGCTTTTTTGAATCATAAGCTGCTGATATGTCATGTGGGACATCTTTCATCTTTATAGGTACCTGATTTCTGTAAATGTCGATGGTTATTTTTCTTTCATCATGCTGTTGAATATGATTTTTTCTCACTGTCAAGTTGCTTCATTAAGTGCTATGTTATCTTAAAGTAGACAAGATAATAAATTGATATAAATGTTTGAATAATTAGGTTTATCTTGGGAACAAACTTTTTTTATTTGGCTATTTTGTGGAAGATATTTAACTATTATGCCTGAGATGTTGATTGTTATTTATTGATGAGTTTATGAGAAAAGCAATACAATGCTTTGCAGATAAGTCTGCTACTTGAAAGGCAAGAACTTCAACAAAGATTGAATTTATTCTGTATGAATCGTGGAACCCCTGAACACTGGTTTTACACAAGAATAATGAAGCGTACTGAACTACAAAAGGCCTTAGGGAATCATCTTTCATGGAAAGACAGGTGCATGTGAAGCAATCTTCTTTTCTTTCTTTTTTTTTTTTGCCAAGAGACATCATAATATATTTACATATACAAATAGCTACAAAAGTACAAAAAAGTGGATGAGCAATCCACTCAAAAGTAAAATCTAACTGTTAGTCTATTCTTTACAAATCTTATCACATAATATTAAGAAATGTTAGTCTATTCTTTACAAATCCTATCACATAATATTAAGAAATACAAGCTCTCCAGTTATAAATTATAAGAAACTGATAATAATCTTTGAACTCATTTAAAACCAAAGCCCACAATGAGACCAAAGTTATAAAACTTTCTCTATAATAGATGTCATTTTTAGTTGAAAAAAGTGCATCTAATGTCATTTAATTTTCACAAATTAGATATATTGGTCACTTTGTTTTAAAATAGTGCACTTTAGTCATCATGCTATTACATATATGGACACTTAAGTCATTTTTGGCCAATTTTGGTCATTCTAATTACTTAATTTACTACTTTTTTCAACTCTTTGATACATTTTTCTTTTTAAACTTCGATCCAACTTAAGTTCTTATGCCAAAAAAATGATTTAAAAAAATCAAAATTGACAAGAAGTGAGTAAAAGTGTCCAAAAAAGCAACAAGGTGACTGAAGTGCAAAAAATATCAACAAGGTGACTGAAGTGCAAAAAATATCAACAATTTGGCTCATATTCTGGCTAAATATGCTTCTGATAGCAATATTGAGGGTTTTGTTCCTATATATGCTTTACCTCAATTATTTATTGTTGCTTTTTGTAATGAAATTTAATTATTAATAAAGTTCTTTGTTTTTAGAGCAAAAGAAAAAGTTGAATAAAGTGTACTAATTTTTTTAAAAAATGATTAATGTGCTCAGTTTGTGAAAATAAAGCCAAAGAATAATGTTATCTTTTTTAGTTTCCTCAAAAATTCTACTATTTTTCTCAACTCACAACGTTCAAAGAATTGCTCCAATTTTACAGTTCAACAACACTAACCTTCTTAACTTTCATAGTATTCCTATTGTTTGTATGGTGAGTTCAACTTCATAGCTATATACAAAAAATAGTTGCCCCTGAAGATGAAACGTAACTCTTTATATTCAATATGAACTTGGTAATATTATATCGTGGAGGTACTATAATTGATACTTGAACATCTTCTTGACCTGCCTTCATTCCATGTGGAAAATGTTCTATCAAGAGTTTCTCTTTATGTATCTAATATTTCTATTCTATGCATTTCCATAAACATTTAATATGTTGTACTTTCTCAAGCTGTTCTCTTTTATCAAGCAATGTAACAATTAGTCCTTTATTTGCGTGGAAGTGATTTTATCATTTAAGTCCACAGGTATCCCACATTTTTTGATGATATTGCTGCACGTTTGATCCCAATCATTCCCTTAATAGTTTATAGACTTGTTGAAAATGATGTCGTAGAACCAGCTAATAAAATTTTTGCCATGTATTCACCATTTCTTGCCTACCATCCCTTAAGATTCACCTTCGTTCGAGACATACTTGCATATTTCTATGGACATCTCCCAGGAAAGCTTATTGTTCAAATATTGGAAATACTTGATCTCACCAAGGTAGAGATGATGATTCTTTTTTACATTCCTTTGCCAAATTATACTTTTCTTCAATTTCTTATTTGCTCTAAATTTGATTCAGATCCCATTTTCTGCATCATTTCTTGACCATATAGTTTCAATCAGTCCTGTTAGTTGTCCACCTCTGGACTATTTTGCTACTCTTTTGTTGGGACTAGTGAATAATGTTATACCTCCACTACATAACTATTCCAAATTTGGATCCATGAATGATGCTCCTAGTAACTCTTGGCGAGCTCCACAAAATAAAACTCCACTAGCTTCTCAACCTGGGAAAACAAATGCTTCTGATACCCGAAAAGATCGCTACAAAACAACATTTACTGTTCCATTTGGACTTTACAAATGTAATGTTATGCCATTTAGGCTTAAGAATGCCGTGAGTGAATACCAGAGAATTATGAATGATATTTTTAACCCTTATTTAAGGTTCACTATTGTCTACATAGACGATGTTTTAGTCTACTCAAATACAGTAGACCAACACTGGAAACACTTAGAAGTGTTTTTTAAAATAGTTAAGTCTAATGGGCTTGTTGTATTGTCTAAAAAGATGAAGCTATTCCAAACCTAAGTAAGGTTCTTGGGCCATAGCATAGAACATGGACTTATAAGTCCTATTGAGAGATCAATAGTCTTTATAGAAAAGTTTCCGGATGAAATAAAAGACAAGAAATAGTTCCAAAGATTCTTAGGGAGTCTTAATTGTATTGCAGGTTTTTATAAAAATCTTGCACAAGACGCCAGTCCATTATTTCAAAGACTAAAAAAGAATCCTCCAGAATGGAATACAGCTTGCACAACAACTGTCTAAAAAATCAAGCTTCGAGCTAAAGAGCTCACATGCCTAGTTTTATCTGATCCCGAAGCTCCAAAGGTAGTGGAGACTAATGCTTCGGAATTAGGCTATGGAGGCATTCTGAAACAGAAAATGCCTATAAAAGAGGTCTTAATAAGATATACCTCTGATACCTAGAAATCAGCTCAGAAAAATTATTCTACAATAAAAAAAGAAATATTAACCATTGTTCTGAGCATTACTAAATTCCAAAACGATCTTCTCATTAAGAAATTTTTACTTAGAGTTGATTGTAAAAGTGCTAAAGAAATACTTCAAAAAGACGTCAAAAATCTAGCATCAAAACAGATTTTTGCTAGGTGGCAAGCCATCCTATCTATATTCGATTTTGATATCGAATATATTAAGGGGGAAGAGAACTCACTCCCAGATTTCCTCACTAGGGAATACTTACATAGCTATGAAGAAACAAATTATCTTCAGGCACTGAAGAAAGAAAAGGCTCCTCAAAAGGAGTACGAATGGCACAAGATCACCCACAAATCTATCATCTCAGTTGAAGATGAGGATATGGCCAAGTCACCTGAACAGGTAGCTAATATATATCTTAAAGATAATTTACCAGTAAATATTATCCCTAAATCCAGGGAATATTTTGAATTAATCTTAAAAGAAACTAATTCGATTGATATAATTCATAATATGAGAAATTTTCATGAAATTGCTTATTCAACTTTTAAGATAAAAAATATTTTATCTAAATTAGATTGGAATTCTAACTTATTTGCTAGAGAAAGATTTAAAAATAAACGGATGATTCTAGTCTCATATCACTATTTTGATTATATACAGGCGTGGAAAAACACGCTCTTCTATCAAAATTGAAAGAAAACCTATACGTGGTTTATCCAGTTTTTAACAGGGGATTATTATACCTTTAATGATTTTCCTACTTGGTTCAGAGATTGGTTCTCATTTTTTGGACCAACTAAAGATATATTTCCTCAAAAGGTTTTAGAAGTTTTTATGTTATTTGAAGAGTTTAATTTAAACTCTACCAAAAATGAAGATCATTCATTATTGTTCTTCTTTGCATTATATAAAGTCCCATGGATATGGAAATGGGACTATGTAGTAACTCATTGGGATGAAATCTATTGTCTTATAAGACGATCATGGGGAAGATGGTGGGATAAAATTTCACTAGAACAGCTTGATAATGTTAAAATTATTGAATTATTCCAAGCACTCAAAGTAAAAGAAACTACTGATCCTAAACCACTTAAGGGTAAAACTAAAGTAGAAATTGTTATAGAAACCCTAAAAGAAAAGGAAAAAAGGGACGAATATATCTTTAAAAAATTAGATAAATTATGTTCTGAAGAAGAAGAAAGCTCCACAAACTCTAATGAAAAATTAGATCTAGAGCCTTCTGAAAGTGACTTACAGATGACCAGTTTAAGCTAAAAGCCAAGCCAACCACCCACTAAAGAAAGTGGCTGACGTGAAAAGGACCCACAAAGCATTCTGGACAAATGACTCCAAAACTTAAATAGGGACACACCACCAGACAAAGGGTACACTCTTCACCTGGAAGAACATTTGCTTTTAAAAAAGTCTTACCTGACCTATCTTGTGGATTATTGTATTTTGTTTTAGATAAGCCTCTTTATCTATATAAGGCTCTTAAACTTCTAAGTGAATCATCCAGAAGTGTTTCCAGAAGTCGTTATTAGAGTCTTCTCTAGTGAAAACTTTAGAGAAGAAAATACCTTTATACCATTTGAAATATGACATGGTAGGACATCTTAAGCTTATTAGTTATTCATGACTTCTATCTTGTTACAAAGTTGTACTTCCCACAAAGTGTAATAATATTGTGTAGACCAGTGTGTTGACTGAGTCTTCTGTTTGGAGAACATCACCATTTTCATTTACTTCTTGCTTAATTGAGCTAAGAATTGTATGACGTTCTTAGGGACCTAAGTGAGTATCCCACCAGCCTTGTAATTGTCCAACAAAGCCAACTATTATTGCTAATGCTGCTTACTTATCTGGATTTTCTTGAAACTTGATTGCAGTTGCATAGCATATTTTTAATTACCCGAATAATTTGATATTCAGATAGTCCGTCTATACTCCATTCTTGAATGGTATTACCAGAATATATTGTTCTGCTTGGTAGTTCTTTGATTTGTAAATCGACTGGAGATTGCTTAAGATAATAAGGCTTTGCTTTGTAAATTGGAATTGGTCTTTTCAATTTATTTATTTCTACAGAATCATTTTTATAAGATTCTTTCAGATGATAAATTTCATCTACCTATTTTTTAGAGATCTTATTAGATCTCCTTCAAGCATTCGTACAGATTTTTCTTTATCTGAAGTGTCTAATTTAGACATTTTTTCTAATAATTCTTTTAAGAATTCTGAGTTATCTTCTTGCCTTAATTTAAACTCTGGAAAAGGTTTAAAAAAGGTTGGTTTTACTTCTTTTTTAGATTTAGAAGTGGATGGCAAACTTTCAGTCTGTTTTTGAACTGATTTTTCAATTCTTGTTAACTAACTCCCAACTGTTTGTAAAAATAAGTTGGTGTAATTTCTTTGTTCTAAAACTTGATTCACAGAATCGTCTGTGGCTTGTAACTCTGGTTTTGTTGAGTTTCCTTTGTAAGGAATTGCTTGCACCTTTTTTGATATCTTAATGACTGCTTCTGGTGGATGAGCTGCCATTATCTTATATGTTTGATGAACCTTTTCAAGGGTATGAACTTCAGGAATTATGATTCCATTCTTTTTAGAATATTTGATAATAAAATCGAAGAAATTTAATTCTCCTTCTCTATTCTTCTTTTCAACATACTTTAGGAATGCTTTATACTTTTCATAGAACATTTTTTGTTCTCTTTTTAGAGAATAAAATATTTTTCTTTTTTTAGAATTTTCTGGATCATAAAACATCTCTTTTAGAGATTCATTAAATGATGGTTTTTGTAATACCATAACACTATGGAACCTAGTGTTTGATTCATGTCCCATATCAGAGAGTGTTGAACTCGTTGGTTTTTCTTAAGATCTATTAGATCTTTCTTCTATAGTTTCAGATCTTTTAGATCTTTCATTTTGATAAACTGGTAAGTTTATTCCCATAAGAAGCCTTTGAGTTCCTTCAAAATTGGTCTCTTTTGAGAAATTTATAGAAACATTTGAGAATCTTTCTGAAATGTTTGAAAATTGGTTGCTTGTAGTTGATGGTCTTGACTCGGATATTCTTACTTTTCTTGTTGAGTCAAACATGATTTCTACTAAGTCATCTTCATGTTCTATTATTTGATCGACTTCAGTATTTTGAGGGGTTTTAACCTTTTCAGGTTCTTGTTGTATCAACCAGCTTTCTGGAAGGGTAATTTTATCCCATGCTAACCTTTTAGGTGTAGCTAATTTGGTTTTTCACTATTTGTTTGAAATAGTGTTGCTTCTCCTCTTTTATCTCTGATAAGAGATTTTAAGTTGATGTTTGGGCAGATAGTGTTCATGACTTTGAAGTATACTCTATATACGAGCGCAACATTATTGGTTCCTTCCTCCATGTCGAAACCATGTGTTTGCACATTTACCTTTAAACATCTTAAAACATTAGCATCTTTAATGCACACAGAGAAATTAGGGAAACAATTGAAATATATAGGTCCTGAGCTTAAGGACGATTCAATACATCCCAACATCGAATCTTTAATCCGATTGTGTCTTTTATCTCTAACACAAATAAGAACTGAATTATTAAGTCCTTCTCTAGTAAGAGGTTTAACTGTAATTTATACTAAACCAATATGTAGATAATTATATCTTTCTCTATATTGATCTATAAGACCTTGAGATAATAAGCTTAAGTCTAAAGACTCTTTAGCTAAAGGATATGTTTCTTTTAATGTTTTTATTATATAATTAGATTTAAAAAAAAACTACCTTATTATAGACCTGTGAAGTTCCTACTTTAGGAACATTCCAGTTAGCTAAATGTTGTTCAATATTTTTTATATTATTTATTTTTTTGTTTTTTGCAGATCTAGCTGAAGTAGAAATAGAGCTAGTGTTGGAGGACGAAGAATTAGAGTTTATAAAGAATGATCTTACCAATCCTGCCATTGCAAAAGATCAAAGAATACTTTAATAGGATCAGACAAAGTCTCACACGTCTTACCACTGCCTCTCTTGGGACTTCTGCGCAGCTCGTCGAAGTCCTAGTACCTCGAAGTCTCTTTTAATAACAAGATTATTAAGATTACAAACTACAATTCTACTATCTTTCTATAACTTAGATGGCTAAGTTATAGAAAACGGTAAAGAAAATCGAAGAGATATATAAACTAAAGGATATTTATTAATATGAATATATTATAGAGAGTATTAGCGGAACATACAAAGAGAAAAATATATGAAATTATTTGGATGATTCACTTAGAAGTCTAAGAGCCTTATATAGATAAAGAGGTTTATCTAAAACAAAATACAATAATTTACAAGATAGGTCTAGTAAGACTTTTAAAAGCAGATGTTCTTCCATGTGAAGAGTAGGCCCTTTGTCTGGTGGTGTGTCCCTGTTTAAGTTTTGGAGTCGTTTGTCCAGAGTGCTTTGTGGGTCCTTTTCATGTCGATCACATTCTTTAGTGGGTGGTTGGCTTGGCTTTTAGCTTAAGCTGGTCATCTGTAAGTCCCTTTCAGAAGGCTCTAGATCTAATTTTTCATTAGAGGTTGTGGAGCTTTCTTCTTATTCAGAACATGATTTCTCTAATTTTTTAGAGATATATTCGTCACTTTTTTCCTTTTCTTTTAGGGTTTCTATAACAATTTCTACTTTAGTTTACCCTTAAGTGGTTTAGGGTCAGTAGTTTATTTTACTTTGAATGCTTGGAATAATTCAATAATTTTAACATTATCAAACTGTTCTAGTGAAGTTTTATCCCACCATCTTCCCTATGATCGTCTTATAAGACAATAGATTTCAACCCAATGAGTTACTGCATAATCTCATTTCCATATTCATGGGACTTTATATAATGCAAAGAAGAACAATAATGAATGATCTTCATTTTTGGTAGAGTTTAAATTAAACTCTTCAAATAACATAAAAACTTCTAAAACCTTTTGAGGAAATATATCTTTAGTTGGTTCGAAAAATGAGAACCAATCTTTGAGCCAAGTAGGAAAATCATTAAAGGTATAATAATCCCCTGTTAAAAACTGGATAAACCACGTATGGGTTTTCTTTGAATTTTGATAGAAGAGCGTGTTTTTCCACGCCTGTATATAATCAAAATAGTCATATGAGACTAGAATCATCCGTTTTTTTTTAAATCTTTCTCTAGCGAATAAGTTAGAATTTCAATCTGATTTAGATAAAATATTTTTTATCTTAAAAGTTGAATAAGCAATTTCATGAGAATTTCTCATATTATGAATTATATCAATCGAATTAGTTTCTTTTAAGATTAATTCAAAATATTCCCTGGATTTAGGGATAGTATTTGTTGGTAAATTATCTTTAATATATATATTAGCTACCTGTTCAGGTGACTTGGCCATATCTTCATTTCAATTGAGATGATAGATTTGTGGGTGATCTTGTGCCATTCGTACTCCTTTTGAGGAGCCTTTTTTTTCTTCAGTGCCTGAAAATAATTTGTTTTCTTCATAGTCCTGTAAGTATTCCTGAGTGAGAAAATTTGGGAGTGAGTTCTCTTCTCTCTTAATATATTCGATATCAAAATCGAATATAGATAGGATGGTTTGCCATCTCGCAAAAATCTGTTTTGATGCTAGATTTTTGACGTCTTTCTGAAGTATTTCTGAAGCTGTTTTTATTTTACAGAAAAATTACTTCTTCCATTTCTTAATATCAAATCCATTTATATATACATTTGTTATGCCTAATCCACTGCTGGAAGTTATTAGTATACAGCTGTAAATCATCCTGAAAATCAGGAAACTAACATCCTAAAAATAGGGGTTGGTTCCACCCTAAAAATCAGGAAACTGTCCTCCTAAAATCAGGGGTTGGTTCCACCCTAGAAATCAGGAAACTAACCATACTCCTAGGTTGATTTCCTACACTCCCCCTCAAACTAGGCAATATATGTTTTTCAAACCAAGTGCTACATTTAACTCTGTGAAATTAGGTCGAAACAAAGCTTTGGTTAAGATATCTGCTACTTGTTGCCTAGATGGAACATAGTTGAGGGAGATCATCTTGTCTTCAATTTTCTCACTGATGAAGTGTCTATCAATTTTCACATGTTTAGTTCGATCATGGTGGACTGGATTTTTGGCAATTGCAATTGCCGATCGGTTGTCACACATGATTCTAATAGATTCGAATGTTCAACCTTGAGTTCGTATAGATCGTTTTAGCCAAATTCCTTCACGGATGCCCAAAGCCAATGCACGAACTCGGCCTCAAGACTACTACGTGCTACCATCGCTTGCTTTTTGCTACGCCATGTCACCAAATTTCCCAAATAAATGAGCAATATCCAGATGTGGATTTTCGGTCACTAGGAGATCCCGCCCAATCGGCCAAGATAAATTTCCAATTTCCTATTAATTGTTTTCTTGAACATGAGCCCTTTCCAGGATCCTTCTTCAAGTATCTTAGAATACGATTTCATCGCCTCTAAATGATCTACCGATGGGTTGCCAAGAACCGACTAACAACACCGACCGAAAAACTTATATCCGGACGTGTATGGGTCAAATAAATTAACTTACCTACCAAACGTTGATATTGCCCTTGTCGGTTGCCAATTCATTAGTTCGAGGCATTAGTTTGGTGTTAGGATCCACGGGTGTTTCAACAGGTTTACACCCACTCACGCGCCTCACGCAAGAGATCTAGAACATATTTGCGTTGAGAAACCGAGATTCCTTTGGTACTACGTGTCACCTCCATCCCTAAGAAATATTTCAAATATCCCAAGTCTTTAATCTCAAATTCCTTGGAGAATAGCATCTTAAGTCTCTTTATTTCTCCTACATGATATGTCATCAACATATACAATCAAAGTTGTGATTCTCCCATCCGCGAAGTGTTTGACAAATAAAGTGTGATCCGTACGTGTCCGAGAGTATCCATCCCGTTTGAGGATCTTGGTGAATTTTTCGAACCATGCTCTAGGTGATTGTTTAAGTCCATATAGTGCCTTTCTCAACTTGCATACCTTCCCTTGTGTATCTTTAGTCTCAAAGCCAGGAGGCACATCCATGTAAACTTCTTCGATCAAATCTCCATTTAAGAATGCGTTCTTGACATCAAGTTGAAGCAGTGACCAATCCTCATTAACTGCAATAGACAGCAAGACACGAACTGTGTTAAGTTTTGCTACAGGAGCAAAAGTCTCTTGATAATCAATTCCATATGATTGGGTGAACCCTTTAGCCACTAGTCGAGCTTTATATCTGTCGATATTTCCATCTGCCTTCTGTTTAACTGAGAATATCCATTTACAACCCACTGTCCTCTTTCCATGTGGTAGCTTTGTTAACATCCATGTACCATTCTTTTCAAGTGCAGTGTATTCTTCTAAGGTTGCCTTGCGCCATTCAGGAACTTTTAGAGCCTCGATGACAGAATTAAGAATCTTGGTGTTGTCTAGGGATGTCACAAATACCTGAAATTTTAGGGATAGATTTGTGTAAGAAATGTAACTTTGAAGAGGATGTTGAGTGCATGATCGAACGCCTTTTCTTTGTGCAATAGGAAGATCTAACTCAGGGTCAGAACCAAGTTTTGGACTAGATTCTGCTTCATCTTGTAATCTTTCGTATCTGGGCACTGCTCAGAGAGTTTCTTGGCTTTGCTGATTTCGTGTGGGCAAGTCAGGATTTCTCTTTCTTTCATAAACTTTTATGGCATCATTAGGAAGGAGAAGATGTCTAGGATAGACAATGGGAGATTGATCAGGTTTGGTTTTTGAAGGAGAATCTGGAATGGGTATCAAGTTGGAAGACGAGAAGGTTGTAGAGGGTAAATGAGATGATACATTCGGTTCAACGAGTGATGACCAATCCCATTACGCAATTCATTAGTGTGATTCTCCCCGAATTGCGTAATTAGAATAGAATGGAGTTTCTTCAAGAAAGTAACGTCCATGGAATGGTAAAACTTACGAGTGATGGGAGAGAAACATTTGTAGCCTTTTTGATTGGCTGAGTAACCAACGAAGATGCATTTAATGGCACGGGCATCAAGTTTGCCACGATATTGTGAATGAATATGGACAAAAGCAGTGCAACCAAAAACCTTGAAAGGAATTGGTGACACAAGTTGTGAGGTAGAATATTGACTCTGAAGCACTTGTAAAGGTGAATGAAAGTTGAGAACTCGAGAAGGCATTCGGTTGATCAAGTGTGTTGCAGTAAGAATGGCTTCACCCCAAAATTTTTTAGGAACATTGGTTTGAAAAAGCAAAGTTCGGGCAACCTCAAGTATATGACGGTTTTTGCGTTCGGCTACACCGTTTTGTTGTGGTGTGTCAACGCAGGAGCTTTGTTGGACAATACCATGTGATTTGAGATATCCACTAAGATCGGAATTAAAGAAATCCTTAGCATTATCAGTTTTTAGGATTTGAATATTGGTATTGAACTGAGTTTGGATCATGGCATGAAAAAGTGGAAATATGTGCTTGGTTTTAGATTTGTCTTTCATAAGAAATGTCCAACATAATCGAGTATGATCATCAACTAACAGTAAGAACCATCGAGCACCAGTAATACTGGGAACGCGACATGGTCCCCAAATGTCACCGTGAATCACGGAAAATGGTTGTCTTGGCTTGTGTGTGCGTGGTGAAAAAGTGTTTCGAGTATGTTTTGCCAACTGACAAACTTCACAATGAAATAAATTGGGATTTTTATTGATGAATAAGGATGGAAACAAACGTTTCAAATACGAAAAATTTGGATGACCTAGACGAAAATGCCACATCATGATTTCACTTTCCTTATTAGTATGACTATGAGAGTTAAGATTATGACTCAATTGACATTGATGACTAACAGAATGGTTTGAAGAAGTGTTGATATCAAGAACATAGAGGCCCACACGTAAATCAGCACCGCCAATCATTTTCCCCGAGCTTAAGTCCTGAAAAACACAAGATTTAGCCAAGAATTTAGTTTCACAGTTAAGGTCATGATTTAATCTACTAACTGATATGAGATTGCAAAGAAAATCTAGGCACAAATAACCTGATTTGAGAATGAGGTTGTTTGAGAGACAAATGGTTCCTGTTCCGACTACTGTGGTGCGAGTACCATTGGCGACACACACTGTTTGAAGTCTGTTGCAAGGTGAATAGGTTGTGAAAAGTGATTGATCACTTGTCATGTGATTGGAGGCACTTGAGTCTACTATCCAAGATGAAGAGGGAAATTTTCCAGCATGCTTTGTTGAATTACTGGAAATATGTGTGGAGTTATTCCTGCTGCTACTAAATGTGGTGTTGATATTTGCCTTTTGTATAAGTTGTTGGAGAAGTTCTAACTGTTCCTTAGTGAATGGGATAGGATTACCAGAAAATGCACTTGAGTTTGAAGGCTGAGTTTGTACTGATGGTTGGAGAGACTGGAACTGAAAAGATGCAGGCCAAAATAGCTCTCCTTGAGGACTGGTACTGTTAAAAGGAGAAGCAGAAACATTAATAGTTGCATTGTTAAATAGACCACCAAAAGGATTATGTTTAGGAGCAGGATCAAGAATGGATCCAAGCCCAAAACTGCCTGAATTTCCCATATTGAATTCAGTTCTGTTACTTGTCTCTGGAACCTCTTCATCCATGTCATCTTTCAGTGTACTAAGAACATTTGAACTTTCAGTTTTTTCATAGCTCTCATGCCCAAAAGCTGAAACTTGAGTTGGAAATTGAAAAGGTGCATTCCTTGCCTGAGTATTTGACATCATACTAGGTGAACTTACAGAGCTAGTTGAACAAGAGGCTAAGAGCAGCAGTTTATGAACCTAAGGCTCTGATACCATGAAGCTGTTTTTATTTTACAGAAAAATTACTTCTTCCATTTCTTAATATCAAATCCATTTATATATACATTTGTTATGCCTAATCCACTGCTGAAAGTTATTAGTATACAGCTGTAAATCATCCTGAAAATCAGGAAACTAACATCCTAAAAACAGGGGTTGGTTCCACCCTGAAAATCAGGAAACTGTCCTCCTAAAATCAGGGGTTGGTTCCACCCTAGAAATCAGGAAACTAACCATACTCCTAGGTTGATTTCCTACAATTCCTTTAGCACTTTTACAATCAACTCTAATTTAAAATTTCTTATTGAGAAAGTCATCTTGGAATTTAGTAATGCTTAGAACAATGGCTAATATTTCTTTTTTGATTGTAGAATAATTTTTTTGAGCTGGTTTCCAGGTGCCAGAGGTATATCTTATTAAGACCTCTTTTATAGGCATTTTCTGTTTCAGAATGCCTCCATAGCCTAATTCCGAAGCATTAGTCTCCACTACCTTTGGAGCTTCGGGATCAGATAAAGCTAGGCATGTGAGCTCTTTAGCTCGAAGCTTGATTTTTTGGACAGCTATTGTGCAAGCTGTATTTCATTCTGGAGGATTCTTTTTTAGTCTTTGAAATAATGGGTTGGCGTCTTGTGCAAGATTTTTATAAAAACCTGCAATACAATTAAGACTCTCTAAGAATCTTTGCAACTGTTTCTTGTCTTTTATTTCATCTGGAAACTTTTCTACAAAGACTATTGTTCTCTCAATAGGACTTATAAGTCCATGTTCTATGCTATGGTCCAAGAACCTTACTTGGGTCTGGAGTAGCTTCATCTTTTTAGACGATACAACAAACCCATTGAACTTAACTATTTTAAAAAACTGTTTCCAGTGTTGATCTACTGTATTTGAGTAGACTAAAACATCGTCTATGTAGACAATAGTGAACCCTAAATAAGGGTTGAAAATATCATTCATAATTCTCTGGTATTTACTCGGGGCATTCTTAAGCCCAAATGGCATAACATTCGATTTGTAAAGCCCAAATGGAACAATAAATGCTGTTTTGTAGCGATTTTTTTCTGCTACTTGTATTTGCCAATATTCACTTTTCATATCGAATTTAGAGAATACTAGAGCTTTGTTTAATCGACTAAATAAGTCTTTTTTAATGGGTAATGGATATCTTATCTATCTAAGTACCTTGTTTAGGGACTTATAATTAATCACGAGTCGAGGAACTCCTCTCTCAATTTTAGCATTGTTCTCTACATAGAATGCAAGGCAGGACCAACGAGAAGTATTGGGCCTTATTAACTTCTTTTTTAGAATATCTTCTATTTCCTGCTTACATATGAGTAAGTGTCTTTCATTCATTTGGATGAGCCTGGCCTTTGTATTGATTTGGGCCTTTGTAAAGTTAGATTCATATGACAATTCTACCACATGTTTCTTTCTTTTCCAAAATGCACTAGGGATTTCAACGCATATGTTTTTTTCAATTTTCTCTTGTATTTTTTTAGAGAAAATCTTCTGCTGAATTGTTTTAAAATTCATTTCTTCTTTTAAAGAAAAAAGAATTTTTTCCTTTTCAATAATCTTACCTTTGAGGCAATTTATTTCATGTATCTGAGGTTCTTTTGTGAACTTGAAAATAATAGGATATCCATCGATTTTCGTTTTGATTCCTTTTGTCATAATTTTGAAAGGATATAGCATGTTGATGAATGGTGTGCCTAGAATTACCATTCTTGATAATTCTTTACTTAGTAAAAATGTTGTTTCTAGGCATACTCCATTGTTACATACAGTTGCATTGGACAGCTTATAATGTATAGGCATTTTTCAACCATTAGCAGTATTTAATACTTGAGTGGTTTTTGTGAAATACCTTGTAAGTACAATACATTCACTAATGCAGTTTAAATCAGCTCCTGAATTAATTAGGGCTTCTGCACTAAAAGAAATTCTTTGTTGATCACAATGGTCACTTTTGAGTACCATTTGTGATTTATGACTATCTAAGGAGTTGACAAAGTGCATATCAGCAAATTCTATATTAGATTTTTCTTCTTCTATGAGAACTTCCTTCCCCTTTTCAGTAGGAATTGTTGGGACCTCTTTTAAGAGATCATTAAAGTCTTCTTCTCTATTATCTATTTCATTTTTAGAGATGAGTGGTGTTTGAACACACTATTATAGTTGATGGTCTTGACTCAGATATTTTTACTTTTCTTGTTCAAACATGATCTCACTCACAGCTTTATATGGAGACATCGCAAATTATAAAAGAAACACGGTGGCTTAGTGATGGTATAAGAACAATGGGTGAACTAGACTCTGCTGTTGGGTATGCTTTATTGGATCCTACCTGGGCTTCTCAAGATAACACCTCAACTGCTATTGGTATGCCTATAATCTATATTGAGCAAACCTCATTATTTTACCATATCTGAGATTGCTTCTTGTTTGATGAAAAATAACTACTAAGTACAAACTCATTTCAGCGTCCTTTGAAATCTGTAAATTGTTAAGTGAAAGGTACTTTAATTGCTGCAGTGGTGATAGGTAAGGTTGCTGGTTTTGCTAGCTTTGCTACCAGTTGTGTGCCTGTTCTATCTGCTGGTTACTACTGCTGTGGTTTACTATTTATTGCTTGCTTATTCAGTTGCTTTATTTAAATGTTTTTCTACTGCACAATTACAGCTGATTTATTTTCAAAAGGTACAACAATACTAAACTAGCCCGTACTTTAACAAAGGAATATGAAAATACTAAAATAACCTTGCTCCTTATGTTTCCCCTGTAGCTGGAGCACTAATACTGTCAATCCTTATCCTTGTCTTAACACATTGTAACGAACAATTCTTGATGTTTTAGGGAAGACAACGTCAAGTTGGTTCTCATATTTTACAAAATGTCATAATATCATTTATTAAAGCTCTTGAAACATGGGACATAACATCACTGTAGAATGTCTAATTCATATTTATATCATTTTTATAGCAATTCTTAATTCATGTTAGAGTGTATAACTCACAGCAACTGGCTGGTATTACTTGCCCTAGCTACTCATTCAAGGTCTTGTTTGTAATTCCCATAGTTCACATGTTCCATTAGTATACTGAGAAATCTTATTGAAATGTGATATCGGTGCTGTAGTACTACTGGAAAATATGGAAATGAACAAAAACAAGTCTATTGGTCTTAAATTACCATTATTTTGACTTATCTAGTACCAATTTGAAAAGGATAAGTTCCATCTGCAGCCTCAATCTGAAATGGTATTGTTATTGTCATTCTAAATCTTATTAACTTCTGTTTAGTTCTCATCCTATTCTTTACATATATGTTTTTTCGGATTGTCACTCTATCTTTGTTGTGTTCCATATTTAGGTAATGTTGTTGCTTTACTTCATGCGTTCTTTAGTAATTTACCCCAAGAATGGCTTGAAGGAACCCATGTGATCATCAAACATCTTAGGCCGGTGACATCAGTAGCAATGTTGAGAATAGCTTTCCGTATAATGGGTCCCTTGCTCCCAAGACTGGCCAATGCTCACACACTTTTCAGTAAGGTGATAATTTATTTTCTTAGCAAATATAGGTATTTATTTGCATTTATGTGCAAAATGTAATTGCTCTTTGTTCTTTTAGTGCAAAGAACATTAGAAAAGTGAGCCCAAAATTTTAAATGTTTGATTTCTTATGTTTGTAGTTCTCCTTTGATATGTGATATCCTAATAAGTTTTGAGGAACTCAGTCCCAATGTGAAAACATTTCTTATTGTTCTAAGATGGTTAAGGAAGAACCTTCTAAGTCCTATTTCTACTCATGGCTTCTTTATCTTGGTGAGCTTTCTGTTCGTGTAAGACAAATGTTTTCCCCTTTTTTCTTCTGTTGTGTCTGTAACACCTTTTTAACTGCTAGACACTGCTTGATCACATTTATGGAGAAGCTAGTTCCTGAAATTATTAATTGCAATTTGCAATCTCCAATAGATATCTTTTATTTCATTTTTAATTCCTTGAGAGTTGCTATTAAAACTTTGTTAGTTCACTTGAGCCATGAAGTCGACAGTCTATTAGTGGAGATTAACTGATACTTTGATGTATGATGTATATACTAATACAATTGACTTATGGTACTTTCATATTATTTCATGTAAAATATTGGTTTTTAGATTTTAAATCATAATTATATCATTTTAATGAGTTATTAGGTTTTAGAATGGAGCAAACAAAGTCAAATAATGCTATTACTCATTAGGTGAACATAAATAGCATTATTTTTTTAGAATTGTAAATAATCAGATATCTCCATTGTTGTTCATTTCTTGTCAATTTGATTAACAGGCAAAGAGCATGTTTTATCCCAAGCACTTCAAAGAATATGAATGCATTAAATGCCCCCAAATCACTGAAAGTGAATGGGTGACCGTATAGGTTCCTTCCTTTTCACAACTCGAGAACTTAGGTCTTTTACAAATGTTTTGGAACACTCGAGTCTCATTCTTATTAAAAAGTTGCAGTCCAAGGAAAAAAATTCAAATTTTGACCATTTTCGATCAAGTGCAACTCACATGATTAGTATTCAGTAGCATTTGGTGTCTTTTAAACTGACTTGTTTGGAATAAGTGCTTTTGTTGTAATAACTAGGGGACCTTGGGGGTATTTTTTCCATAGTAAATTGGGGTGTATGGTAATTTTTTATCAATAGATGTAAGCTTCAGAGTACGAGCTGTTAGTTCTATTTATTGATTAAAATTTTCTTTAGTCAAACAAGTTGGTTTAATATGCTTGTGATTGTCGAGCCTTGTAGTTAGAGACTAATAGTGTTTTTAGTTTTACTGAATTAAGAATTAAGTACAGGTTAAGCTGTTGTCCTCTTGTCATGGTAATGGTCTTATCTGTATTGATGAACATGTCCACAGCATAGTATGTATTTTGTATCCGACATGTATAATTCTTGTCAATACTATTTTTCTTTTCTAATTTGGCTTTGTATAATTGATCTGGCAATGTACCCTCTACGGAGTATCCATGTTCCCAATAACTATAGGCATGCTATGCATAAAGATGCCTGCATCTTATGCATACTATAGGCAGTGTGGATTTTTGTGTTTTAAAGTTCCATGTCCTCCTTTGAGACGCATTGTTTGCTCTTAAATATAGTAGATATCTCTATATGGAAAATAAAATCTAACTTGTTTATTTTTAAATTTTTATGATTTTGTTTCAGACCCTTTTGTTGCTTTTAAGCATAATGGTGGATGTCTTAGGGAAGAATTCACAACCATCTGTCCCTGCTAAGTCATCTGAAATATCAGATATTATTGACTTTCTGTAAGTGCCAACCCTTAGTTCCAGAATGCATCTTAAATATAGCCATTAATTTATTTATTTTCCATTTATGTAGTTTTTTTAAATTAAGACACTGATATATGCATGATAAATGTTTCTTTTGCAGCCACCATGTGGTCCATTAAGAAGGACAGGGAGGACCCATACAGTCTAACAGCAAGCCACGAGCAGAGGTTTTGGCTCTTTGTGGAAGAGGGATCGAGAGCCTTCATCCAGACATACAGCATCTTCTTTCCCACTTAACACCTAATATAAATTCTTCTATTTATGCTGCTACACATCCTAAGCTGGTTCAGAATCCAGCATAATAGGTCTAATATTTATTTCTACAAATCACCCTTAGATGACACCAGACTTAGATGTCATTGGTAAAGAAAGCTCCGCTTCATGTGGGGCTCTAAACGAAATCAAAACCATAGTGTTAGTGAAGAAACCTACGAAAGTATCACTGCAGATGAATTACGCATCTTGCCAAAATAAAATTCTCTTCTACTTTAAGAGGACATTATATCCATGACAACATCATCCAATTTATGCTGTACATTTTTTGTGTCAAGGTCAGGCACATTAAAACCATACTGATTTTTTGACTGTAGGGTGGCAGCAGCCTCCTGCATTGAATTATCCAGCTGATGAATGGATGGATTTCTTGTCATTCAATTTTGCACTTGGTATCAACAGTGAAGTCATTGATCCTCTCTATCCGAGAAAGATTGGGTGATTGCATAGAATAACCGGATACAAGGCTTTGGCTTGTCTCTCTGAAGTGTGAACGTGCTTGCTGGCTTGAGGGGCTTCAGCTTGCCAATACGGCGATAAAATGGACCTTGGAATTATTACTATGGTCTCCATGGGGAAATGGAGTCATTGTTAGTTAGCATTATGATATAAAAGAAGATTCTTCTCTAACAGAAATCTGTTATACTGTTATTATATAAAATAAAATAAAAAGGCAGTTATACATGACTTGCCTTGACAACAGTTGTAAAATTAGTGGAACAAACTACTATCACATACAGTATTATAGTATTCATTATAACTGTTAAAAGTTGTTGGAAATCAATTTTCTCAAAATTTTAAGCTTTTGAAAAAAATATTAATTATATTTTTATATATTTATCAATAATCGAAACATGATATCACATAGATATAGGTGCTGATGAAAGTAGCAATTATGCAGATCATTAGAGAATCAACTAAAATGCCTCACCGTAAAAATTATTTAGCTATTTATCCTTAATTATAACGGAAATCACTTTATTTAGAGTCTAATTTTACTATATTTCACAAAGGATGATGAGTTAAGTAAATCTTTTAATGTATGTTTTGGGTATACTAATTTTTTGAGTTACTTAATATAAAATTAAATTTTGTCGATAGATTTATTTTCTAATAATGATTTTTCAAATTATTTATATATACGTGTAATTACACTTGTGGTTACATGGGTATGTAAATAATGATTTTAGAAATCTTTGCCAAAGTTCCTATATTGTGAATTTCTCCTATTTACATACTAGGTGAAAAAATTATTTAAATGGATATGTAAAATTTTGTGTTTAAATTTCACACTTATAATATATTATATGTAGAATTTTCAATGTTGTAACAAGATACAAAACTTGAGGTCATGTGCCTCAATAAGCAAGTGACATTGGCATTTTCTATATTGGTTTAGGATGAATGTATCTCTTAAACTTTTGGTGTCTATTAGCTTCGATCTTTCCTTTTCAAAAAAAGTTAAATGTGTTGAAATAAAAATAAAAAAAATGAACGGGAGAAAGTATTTTGTAAAATAGAACTAATTAAAATTAGATAGTAAATATTAATATAATTTAAATATATATTATGTTTTCCTTGATTATAGTTAGAGGTGTATGGTGTAACAACAATAAAAATATATATTATTAGTGGTGTGCAAAAAATCTTGCATTCATAATTCTATTGCTAGCCATGTAAGTAGTCGACAAATTTTGGTAAGCATTTCTTTGAGTGGCACCAGTTCTCTGTGGCTTGATTGTTTGGCAATTGCATAGTTTTAGTAAATTAGGGCTTGGAATTCTAATTCAATTGAGAAAGGACTATCTAAATAAATATTAAATATAATTTAGAATCACACTAAACGCCATTTGATTTAAAATATATATATATATATATATATATAACGCATATGAAATATAATATAAAATAACCTGTACAAGTTATCTCATCTCTAACTTTTTGTATTTTACAGTCGGTCATCAAGTCGCTTTTGGTGTTGGCAGAGATTTTACTAATATTTAGTTTAACACTTCCCTCGACAATTAATCAAAATAAATTACTGATTAAAATTGATAATAAATATTTTAAAAATTATAAAAATAATATAGTTAAAATTTATACAATAAAAATAACACTTTAATATTGAATGGATTTCAATAATCGTAATTTATTTTGAACGATAAATTGTTCAAAATGAAATGATATACAAGATATCTTGTTAAGAATATAAAGAGTGTTATTTTATAGTTACAAATTTTAACTGTGTTATTTTTATTTATTTTTTTAAAATATTTTTAAAAAATAATTTATATTTAAAATGATATTTAGTTTTTGAACATAGATTTCTTATATATCGAACTAAAAATTTATTTAAATTAATATTTATTTTTTTTTATTTTTTTAATATTTTAAAAATAATTATTTTAAATTTAAGGTAAATAAAAAATCAAGATAATTTTAAAATTAAAAATTTAAATAGATTAAATTAAGTTTTTAATACATTGTAATTGCTTTCTTGATTGATGGAAAAAAAAAAGTTCATAGGTTTTTTTAATGCAGCGGAAAATACAGTTTTAAAAAATTTCAACCTTAAAACTTTATTTTAATTAATTAACATTATATTTGTTCTTATAATCAATTACCATGAGATAGTAATTTTATCAGTTATAAATGAATAGTGAAGAACCAATTTGGAGAGGGTGGTGCAAGCCTAACAGTGTTTACCGATTTCTACGTCAATCATAATTATAGGAGTAGAATTGGCTTTATATCCAATTTCCTTATCTAATTGGATTTTATATTAAAACAAAACATATTACTTGGCATCTAATTATATTCCAGTTTTATTTTTGAAAATATTTAACAAAATCAAATCCTAATCAAACTAGTATATATCTCGTACAAAATAATTATTTAATAATAAATTATACTAATATTTAATCCCTATTTTAACATATAATTACACCAATAATTATCCAATGTCAAATTCTATCAAATTGAGATTTAACAAGGCCTAATCTTTCAAGAACTTACACAGTAGTATGCATTCAGTTGTATATTCCTTAGGTAAATTGAGATGTGTGTTGTATTTTAAGTTATAAATTATCACCTCTTTTATTTTATTATTTTGAGTTTTCATATTATTAAAATTTAAGTTAATTAATTTTTTTTTATTATTATTTATTATTTAAGAGCTTATTATTTAATTAAAAAAAATTAAAAGTTTTTTTAACTCAAAATAAATAAATAAAAAATCATAATTATTTACGGTACGAAAAGTTTTCAAAACTTTGATAAATAATTTTAAAACGTTATTACTTCTTCGACAACGGTAGCAAAAACTTGATGATGAATCACAAGACCGGCAATGCAAATACCGATCGTGTGAAATATTTTTTTATTTTATAATTTTTAATACTCTCGTAAGTGTACGAATCATTTTACAGAAAATGATAAATCTTAAAAACGAAATTAAATCCTAAATATCATTTTACGATATTTTGGTTTGTTTGTTTCATAATCTAATAATATAAAAATAAAAATAAACATAAATATAGATTCAATAAATAATAATGAAAATTTTATCATTCATAATAATAAAGTATTTAAGGATATAATAATTAAGTTAATTATATTTACTCATATTATTTAGGTTATTATATATATAAATTAATATTTGTTGATTTTCTCTTTTTGATATGAAAGCATTCTTAGGCGGGACTTAAATTCTTTTGTTTATCATTAACTAACTAATTTATTTAGGTGGGGCTTATTAATTAATTAAATATTAAATTTTAACTTTATTTCTAAGAAAATAGCAAATCATCTAATCATAATTTTAGGTAGAATCAAATAATTAGACTTTATTCAAGATATTCAAATTAAACCTAATAATTTAACTATCAAGTACTAACTTTCAAGTTTTAAAACTATTACGAAAAATATCTCATCAATACATTTTCGAATAATAATTCTTATAAAAAAAACTTTTGAAATAAAGTTTTATTCTAACTACCGGGCGATTGTACCAACAAATAAAAAAACACTATTTTAAATTAAACCTTAAAATCTAATTTTCATATTTAAGTTTGTAATAAAAAATAATGCATTTCTCTTTAACATCCTTAATATAAAATCTAGAATAAAAACAAAATCAATTTATTTTATGGAAATGTTTTACCTATTTAATGTTTCACAAGCATAACAATGTTATAATTATATCATATTTACAAACAATCAATCATGTTACATTTAATCACAAATAAATTAAAAATAACATATAAGAATAAAATATAAAATATAAAATGATAACTTTAAAGAATCTATTAAAATAATACCTTAAAGGAATTTTTATAACAGTTTTATGTTAATTTTGTTGCTAGAAAACCTTCAAACGGATTTGCATCTCTGTTTATTACATAAAAAAACAAAAAATCTATAAAAACATAGCTAGTTTTTTCCAAAAGAGAAGAACTTTAAAACTAAAAACAAAAAAATAAAAAAATGAAAACTTTCTAGAGAAAGAAAGGGCTCAAAAAATTATATGTTTTCGAATGGGAAAGGGGGTCCTTTTATAGGTGAGAAAAAGGCCAAAAAAGGAGGAAAAATATTTCAAATTTGAATTTAAACGCATTTTGACAGATTGGAGCGTGTATTGGGCACGAAAATCTTAGTAGACGGGCGGTTGCGCATGCAAGCATGCGCATCACAACGTAGGCGTGTGTTGGCTCATACGGCATGGCGCAAGTGTGTGCTGGTACGCACTAAATTCAACGCGGCGTGTGTCGGGCGTGTGTTAAATTCATGCGCTAGCTAGGCATGTGTCGACCACTTGCGCTCGGCAAGAATGGGCGATTATGCGCGCTGGACTCTACATGTTGGGGCATAGATGAGCACACGAGTTTGGTTTTATTTGAGTGTTGCGAGTAGTAGGGGTGTCCACTGGTTCAGTTCGGTCCGGTTTTGAAAAAAAATTAACTCGATTAGATCGTTTATATTACTTAGACCAAACGATTCAGTGTGGCTCAGTCTGGTCTGGTTTTTGGTTTGGTTCGGTTTTTGGACACATTTAATGAGAAATAATGTGAAAATTTTAATATATTATTAAACCGATCTGGTCCGATTTTACGGTTTGGTCCAGTCCAGACTGGTTTATGGACACCCTTAGCGAGCAGATGAGCGCAGATGCGCAGGCAAATGATCGCCGTTGTGTGGTGTGTTGCGCGCGTTTCTCAACGCAACTACGCGCTCGATTTTGGCCTATTGACCCATTTTGTCCAATTTTTTCATCTTTTTTACTTTTTCACATTTATTTTCTCAATATATTGTGATGTATTTCTTATAATATTTTTTTCTTCAAATCTTTAAGTTATTTTTGAACTAAAATATCTGAAAAATAATAAAAAATACATATGATTCCAAAAAGATAAATTTATATAAAAATATGATAAAATCATATAAATATAAATCTATTTAATTAATTAAAGTACATTAAATATAATAATTTTAGTGCAGCACTCGTTAAAAGCTAGTGATGAATCTTAAAACTTCTTATGACTCAGCTTTATCGAGTTCATTTCTTGCCCTCGTTTCCTAAAACTCATCCACATATCACGATCCTTGAACCTTGTTAGCAATGATGATGTTGCTTGAACAAAGTTGGTAATTCACCATGTTGTTTTTTAGTGCATTGAATCCTACCCAACATGCACCGGCTCTACTACTCAATTTATAGGCCACCATCTTCACTTGCTTTCTCTTCTGGTACCTCTAATCAAAACATATTATCAACGGCTCTCACCCAATCTAAAAATTCATTAATGTTCATCTGGCCCCATAGCGAGGTATTTCATTCCTAGTTCAAAAATCTGGGAGTTCTGGATTTTCCTTTTGAGAAAGTGATGGTTGGTTCTGGTATATTCATGTTCAGGATTCTGAACGTTGGTTGTCTGCTGTAAGTGTTTAAGATGGGGACAAAATGGGGTGGTAAATGACCTAGGATGGTTGAAAGGCTCTGGGTAGTTAGCTGATGAGTGATGTTTGTGATTTGTGAAGGTTCATAGGGAGTTGATTCCCGCGTGGGTTCATAAAGGGTCAATGGTGGTAGAGGAGTTGGGTTTTTCGCGAGAGGCTTACTAGAAGAAGTGGGCTGATGGCTGGAGGTGATTTCTAGTTTATGGGCTGATGGTTGTCACAACTTAGTGATGAGTTCATCTCTCACTCTAATCATGGATGATCAAAACTCTAAAGCATAACTTGAAATGGTGTCTTAGATTTTTTATCTTGCTCTTGGAGGTACGCGAGTAACGATTTTGTGCATGGATCTTCATCCAACCCATGATGCACATCCTCAATTGATTTAGTCATCTGAAAGTCAGGGAAGCTACCTGAATTCTCTTATACTAAATTGCATAGAAGCACTGAAAAACAACAATCATAATGTAAATTCTAAAGGAGAATTAGTTACTTTGGCTATATCTCGAAAAGGAGAGTTTCATTTCAGAGTTAACATATTTTACAAAATATCTCTAAAAGTGTCTACCTTTTACCCTAGCTTTATATTTAGTAACAAAACAGTCACACGTAATGCACAGTTTTGTTTGTTAATTTTTTAAGCTTTAAACAAGCAAAAACGACATTGAAAATAAACAAAAGGCAAAGCAATTAAGAGCTAAAATATCTGATCTTCTACGTCAATAAGAATGAATATTTGTATATGTTTATTTCGTGAGTTTTTAAGTAACTGAACTAAAATATCTTAGTAATAAAAAAAATATTTAACCGTAAAAAAAATCAATAAAAAAATTTATTATATATGTAATATCCTCAAAATTTATTCTTAAAATAAACAATAAAATTTTTGGATATTTATTAAGAGCTAATATCGTTGGAGATTAAAAAAAAAGATTAATCATATGATAGTAGTGATTATTATAAATTTGATGATGAAAATTTATTAAAAAACGAGAATAATTTAATTGATGATTTAATTAGAGAATTAACCCCACTAATAAATTTTACAATTGTAAGAAAGATAGACAATCTTGAAATAGAAATCGAGATCAAAGAAAAGAAAAGAATTAAGAGTTCTCATATATCACTTAAAGATTTTATATCTCAAAAAATCAATCATATGTAAAAAACTAAAAATGTCTACTTCTCCTTGTATTGGAATCCTTATATTAATTCTCATATAGTAGGTAAAATTAGATATATATTTGATTCATATATATCCAATAAGTATCTAATATCACATATACATATCTTCCCCCCTAAAGTAAACCAACTATTTGTTATCTTAGATACAACATGATTCTAGAGTCATTTTAATAAACATCCCCCAAGAAGTTTCTTTTAGAAATTAGATTCCACACACCAAATTCTCCCCTTTCATTCCAATCCCATTTTTTTCTAATTTTTTTGTTCAATCGCCCCTCTCATGATGGAAGAATAGATCATTACTATTTATATTAGAATGAATGATTATCTTGATTCATTAGAAATTGTATAAGTAAGGAAATTTTTCATTGAGTTACGTACTTACGTAAAAATGAATAAACCTCAGAAATAGATAAAACGTTTTTACTTTAGGAACAGGTATAAAGATATTAATTACTTATCATCTTTATCAAGATTAAAAAACCAAACTTAATTTAGAATAATAATGAAGTTAGAAAAAATGCATAACTAAATAAAAGATATTTTATTATTTTATATTCTAATATAAATGAGTGATTACCCTTCTTCGACCCTTATTGTCCAACCAAAAAGAGAACAGTTAATGTGTTCCACTTATTGGATAGGGTTTTATAGTTTGTGACCCATGGATGCCGATGAATTCTCCTTCCTTTTGTCGCATTTCACTCAAAGAATTGAAGAGAGATAGTGCATCAAGCTGTTCGCAAGGGCCAACTTGATCCTCTTTCCCATGGATCACAAATGAGGGAGCCCTAGAAGAGTCGTTGACTCCAACTACAATCCATGTATGATCTATACCAACTTGAAAACCCATCTTTGTCTCAGTAGAATCTTTCGATGGTCCATTTCAAGCATCATATCTATAGTTAGTATATTCATCATAGTTAGAAGAAAAAACTCTGTAACAAGATCACAATTGATACTATCACTATCATCAATATCGTTATTATCATTAATATCATCATTATCAGCAATAAGAAAACCTTTATTACCCAGGAACTTATTTAGAAATACTGGTAATGAAAGGAACATATGACTTTGTCACTAGATATTTGACCAAATAAGATTGTCCATTTCTTATAGAAAATAGCTCTGAGGATTAAAGCACGTGGCTACGAACCACGGTATCGAGGGTTCGAATCCCTCCTTGCCCACAATCGACCAAAAAGTGAAGGACCTTTTTCCTTTGGAGGTAGGAAAATAATGATCAGGATTGCGGACCCCAAGCTATGGAATTTGGGTAGGGTTTTTTTGTCTAAATAGATTGGTCTTAGTCTTACTTTTTTTCTTTTTATTTATTGCTAATTATGATAAAATGCAATATAGTATGTCTATCTCGAATCATCATTTTTCTTTACACCCTACTATTCTATCAAGATGGGATAAAATAGCAAGTAAGTACAAGTATCAATAGCATCCTAAAGATACAATCAAAGGAAATTAAGCATGTTTTCCATCCCTTCTTAAGTACAAGTGGATTATTTTTTTGCAAAATTATGCTCAATTTTATAACTAATCGATCTTGATTTTTTTTCAATAAAAAAAGGCTTCTCGATTTCAATTACAACAACACTTATGGGTATATATAAACCCCTCTTATCTATACATAATACCTATAGATAAAACTTATTAGTTGGATGTCTAATTATCTAACTAGTAATGATAGTATCTTATACCAAAATTGATAACTCACTTTTCTAAGTAATAGGGTCAAATAAGTTCTAGATTATTCTTTTCCCTCAATTCTATATTAATATAAAAAAAATATAAAAAAAATAAAAGAGATTAAACTATCAAAAAAAATGATAAAACATCATAACTAATCAAAAGAGAAAAGGATAACTCATCTAAAGTTTTATGATAAAAAATTACAAATGAGAAAGAACTCAAAGAAAAGAATTAAGAAAAAAATAAAAGTATTATATAATATACAAAGTGCCAGTTCCAAGAATATATAATTCATGGCCAAAAGCAATTAAGGCAATAATTAGATTCTCTGATGTAACACACAAAACATTTACTAATAGAATTAAAATAGAATAATTTTTTTCCCAATTTCAACACCCCTAAGCTTCTTAAACCCAATAATGTAATAGTTAACTTAGAATACAATTATACACAAATACTCAAAAACTAAACAGTTGCAAAAGAAAAGATAACAATTTAAAAAAAAAATACCAATACCATAATCATCAAGGAAACAGATACTATATTTCTTATCCTCAGGAAGAAAAGAAAAGACAAAGACGTATCAATCCTTAGCATTTTATTAAAATAAAAATGGCATCTTCAACAATAACATTATACCAACCTTACATTCTACCATAAGAAGAGTTTGATGATGAAATTCTTAACCATGAAAGGACAATAATGATGAGTGAAATATAACATGAAACTAAAAAAAGAGGAATATTCTCTTACATCAGAATAAATTATTCTATAAACAAGATCATAATGATATCATCCAATAACTTGAATATAATTCAAGAAGATATTAAAAAATATATCAATTATAAAACATTATTCATTACAATGAGTTAAATTTAATTGAAAGTACTAATCAAAAATCTTGTCCATTAGCAAAAAAAGCAAACTGAAAACAATAAGTATATTTATTGTACGAAGGATAGAGATAGCTCTACATCTCTAGGTTCAAAAAAAAACATGTTGACAAATAATTTTGAATAAATAGTCAACATAAATTAAAAAAAATAATATATAATCATTATCCTTCGTGTCTTTATATTAGTTATGAAAAATAATTGCTTGATTTGTAAAAGTGCTATTGTACATCGAAAGAAATACATAGCAAGTTCTAACTATGAAACTCAAACTCTTCTCTTTTCTTATAAAATTTATGTACAAACAATCTCCCATGAATAAATTAACAAGAAATTGGGATCGTAATAATGACTTCATTAATAAATAAAAACTCATTTTTTACTAAAACTCCATCTCTTATAAATTAAATAAAAATATGAATCCTAATACAGATAGAAGAAAAGAAGCTATTGTTCACAATTCAAAAGGTGAAACTTGTAACAAATATAACTAGTAAACCCAATGCCTCTCTTACAAATTAAATAAAAATACGGATTCTAATAAGGATAGAAGAAAAGAATCTCAATTCAAAAGGTGAAATTTTAACAATATAACTAATTACACTAAGTACCAGAAAACATAGATGAACCCATATTCACCAAGTACAATCAAACACAACTCTAGATTTATTTATTCAAAATTCTTAAATCAAAAATTTAATTAAAATAAAAACATTACTTAGTATCAAAACCATAAGAAAAAATATATCAATGAATATTAACGCCATTAACCAACGAAAAATATCTTTGATATTTAGTATAAATCTCAAAAATATTAAAGATTTTTATAAAAATCAAGGATATGTAAAGATACACTAAAACACGAAATCATGAGATATTTTTCCCTAACTACATCCGTAAAATAAAAGTACAAATATTATCATCATTCTCAATTTTTTATCCATGTCTTTAACTCTAAATATTAAACTAAAAACCCCTAACATAGAACTCATAACTCCCAAAACCCCAACAACCCTACCCTACTCCAAACCCACAATCCAAAACAGCAAACCCCAAAACTCTAACCAACAAAACACGCTAAATCCCAAATTTTTAAAATTTAACCCTTCACCCAAAACCTTACACCCTTAAAAAACCATAAACTCTAATCCCCGAACACCCTAAATTCCTAGAGTAACTGCAAACCTTGAACCCCAAAACCACCACAACATTGAACCCAAACCCCCAACCAAAAACCCTAAACCATGAAACCAAAATCCTAAAGCTAAAATAAAAAAATCAAACCCTAAAAAGTTTAATAAAAGTTGGCAACCAATCTACTTCTGCTTTCAATGAAGAATGATAAACCTTTTGGCATCTTTTGCAACAGCAAATCCTACAACCAATCATTTGGTAAAAAACATTCCATGTAAAACCCTAAACCATGAAACCAAAATCCTAAAGCCAAAACAAAAAAAAATCAAACCCTAAAAAGTTTAATAAAAGTCGGCAACCAATCCACTTCTGCTTTCAATGAAGAATGATAAACCTTTTGGCTTCTTTTGCAACAGCAAATCCTACAACCAACCATATGGTAAAACAATCCATGTAAAACTCTCAAATGAATCTTACATCATGAAAACCCAAGTTAACTTTAACACCCCAATGAGTCTGGCGACTTATTGTAGAAAGGAAAGCTTTTGTTTATAAATTCAAAACCTACAAGAAAATCTATACATAAAATCTACAAAGAGCAACAAGAAATACAACTTCATGGATCTGAAGCAACTATGGCTAATTTCCAGTCACAAATGAACAGTTTCTACAAAGCAACAGCTTCTTTTTAGTGTGCATTTTCAGATACCCAACTGGAGACCATACTATCATCGACAGGTTTGGGGCCTCCACAAGATCTTGAAACCGATTCAAACAGTTTTTCAATCTCCGGAGCACACCTTATAAAACCTCTGTTCCAAAAGTTGTATCTAGGATTCTGCAAGTTAATGGATAATATAAATGAAAGCAGTTAGGATTAATATGAAGGAAAAAAATTTGCAAAATCAATCTATTTGTAGACTAGTATTGAGAGGTCACCTTGATTAGCTCAATGAAGGTAATAAGAAGACCCCATGGATGAGGCCTATTCACAATCAGGCGTTCCAACAACACTCTTGTAATTTGCTCCTGTATAATCTCCTGCAAATGCAGAACTAGGTTAGCAATATACCATGTAAACATATAAAAATCTCACTATTTAATCCATTATTAAATTGTTTTTATATAGCTTACCTTATTTTATGGTACATTTAACTCAAAATTTCAAATTACTATCTACATGAACTCATGAAAACTGTGACCGGGTTCATATAAATGAACAATTATTATTTCAAATATCTTACCTGGTTTGATTCAGCAAACAAGTATAGAAGGATGAAGGAGAAATAATGGGTGTGTGTGTTTGGATAGCGCAGCTGGTTGGCAACAGCATTCAAGAAGAGGTATCGGCCTTCAGTGTCTAAATCTACTATCAGGGTCTGAAAAATATCCAAAGCTGCACCAACCAAGAACACAGCCAGTGGAACAGTCTGTGCTGCTTGTGTATGAGCAGTTCTAACCTGAAGCTGCTCGATGGCCTAAACAATGAACATCAGAGGTAACACCAAACATTGAATGTTTTCAACAGGAGACAACAGGCAACATACAGAGTTTACATCAATACTGAATCTAAAATTATATTAAATTGACGTTCCTTCTTTTCTTTTCTTTTCTTAAAATATTAAAATATGACAAAAGTTGAAAGCTTATGAACAAACAGAGAACAGAAGGTATTCCACAGAAAAGGTTAACTTATTATAGCACAATTAAATGCTAAAACATTAAACATAAAAAGCACGTACAAACTCTAAAACATAAAGCATAAAAAATTAATTTCTCCAGAGGTAATATACAACAGCTGACGGATGAAATGTGAGGAGACATAGATTTGGAATAGAAAAGAACCTGCATCCCAACATATAGCACAAGGGAGTTGATCAACGGTACATTGTAACGGGTACCCACAGAAGCAGCTTCACTAGATGTAAGGAGCAACTTCTGTTTCAGTTCAGTAAGAAATGATGACTTCTGCTGCCTTGTCTGCAGAATCAAGATAAATGGATATAACCAACGAGGGCTTACGAACACTAGACCATTAAATAAATATGACACAATATGATGAGGAATGCTAAAGAGACACAAATTTGCAGCCACTTCTGCACCACACCCCTTATGTTGTGCCATATGTCAATACTATTTAGAAAAATGAATCACTTCTTCAATTTTAAAAATAATTCTGACACATGGCACGATCTAAGGAGCATGGGTGCAAATTTGTGTGTTATTGGCATTTCTCTATTATGGATAATATTATTCTTATATGACCTGCAGACACCAAAGAATTGATTGCCTTTCTAAAGCTATGTTCATTTTTCTTGCAATACCTTGAGAAAAACCCCTTTCTAAGAAACTCTAGTCCATATAGAGGTGTAATTGCAACCAAAACAGAATCGTGAGAAGAAATGTTATCAAGAGTATCCATCTTAGTATGTTACTTTATGGTTATTTCTGAACATAATTAGTCAGTTCACCAAAGTAATTTGAACATCAGCTAAGACAAAAATACCTTGAGGTACTCATCCACATCACCCTTCATTTGCTTTGCCTTCAGAGTAGCATCAACCTCAGAGAGGATGCGTGGAGATTGGTTGATTTCTTGCAACAAGTCAATCTGCATGCAACAAAACAAAGTAGTACCAATAGAATAAGCTTCTTTGATTTAAAAAAAGAAAACAAGAAGCACATGCAAGGCATCGCCTGTGACCTTCAAATTGGGAGTAGATGGATCTGGAAGCCTCATATTGCGAGGAAATGCACTAAGGATTATGTTACGCATCTGAATGCAACTTGGAGGAATCACATCACAAAAAGCAAAATGGTAATCACACAAGAACTCTGGGAAATCATGGAGCAGCACTAGCAGAACCCTAAGAGTGCCTTTATAAAGAATATGCACCTGCATAGATAAATAAACAAAGATGACTAAAATGCACATTAATGCCAGCTTTGAATTAAACAAAGTCCACTGGTATAAAGAGACAAACCGGCACTCCAAGTTCTGCATTCCTCAAAAAGGGTTCCATGAATTGGAATAAGTCCACTAGCAAAAGCTGGATATGAGGCCAACCTATCTGACTGTTTCCAATGAGCATTTTTGGCATGAAACTTCTATGGCTCACCAGCTCAAGCCATGCAAAGCTAATTAAGCATGCCAATCAGATTAGTACAGCATCAAATTCAAATGGTTCAAGAAATATAGCTCCTCAAACTAGATTACGATACTCAATAGATAAGGCCAAACAATTAAAAAAAAGATCCAAAGAACCATTATAAAGTAAAACACCTCAAATATCTGTCAAAGCAACTACAAACTACAATCACATTTCCCAGGAATCTATGGAAACACCCAGCAAATATATTAATATCTCCTTAAATTGGAACTAACTAAACATTCATCAAAGACTTTCAAAGATATTTTAGAGTTATGTGCAACATCAAGTTGGAACTTTTTATAAGATCGAGATAAACCCCACAAGTATACAGCCCAAGAATAAAATTAAATGGTTACAGCAAAGTCAATAATAAGAAATCAGCCTAACTAAAACTGCTGAAAGCCATACAAGACAACAAGTGAACGTCAACCCCAAATGTAGTAATGTAAACTCAAAGCTAGGGACAATTTAATTTTAGTTTATACACCCAGAGTTTAAAAGGTTATAATAATCATTTCAAAGAAAGTTTAAAAGGTGATACACCAAGAGTTAAAGGGAAAATGAACTGCCAACTGACATGTGGTCTTATTGCCTCAGCAAATCTAATGAGACTGAAGTCAATGGTTATAGCAAAGGCAAATAATAGGAAATCAGCCTAACTATAACTGCTGAAAGCCATGCAAGATAACAAATGATGAACGTCATCCCTAAATGTAGTAATGTAAACTCAAAGCCAGGCACAATTTTAGTTTATACACCAAAAATTTAAAAGGTTATAATAATCATTTCAAAGAGTGTTTAAAAGGTTATACACCAAGGGTGAAAGGACAAGTGAACTGCCAAATGACCTTTGGTCTTATTGCCACAGGCCACAGAAAATCTAATGAGCCTGAAGTCATCTCTCCATTTAACACTAAAATACTACACAACTGAAAAGGCAATCCTAAAATAACCAAAGATATCAAAGTATGTACAACTCCAGCAACAGTACCACAACCCTTAGGCATTGGGAACTTTGGTTGTTCTTTCAGACAAATTACTGACGACATAAATGTCATTGTCAACCATACAGCATGAAATACCTAGCATCTCAGGATTCTTCAGAGGGGGAAAAATTATAAAACCTCACTGAAACAGAAGATACTATGAATTATCAAATACAAGTTCTGCTCCCTTTCACTGTATCCTGCAGCAAGGTAAGGCAGGGAAGACATAAAACTAACCTGAAAGCAGGAACTTTAAGGGGTTGCAAAGCATGGAAGGCATTTGCAAAAGCTATCAATATCTGCAGCATAAACAATTGATACAAGATATTAACTCAAATGCAAATACCACTGCCCATCAATGTTGAAGCCAGTTGACAATAATTAATATCAAAAGCAAATTCATGCAGTTCAGACCTGAAAGTTTGCACCATCATTAGCAGGGTCTAGGGAACCAAGATCTGGTAGCCAATTAATAAACAGTCTAAAATATGGTCTTGGATTAAAAGAGGCTTTCTTTTCTTCTGCATCCTTCTGAATAAATTTGACAGTCACGGCTAAAATCTGCCAAACATTATATAAACATATATACATATGATACCATTTAAGGGAGAGAAAAAACATGCATTACATCTTAAAATAAATCATAAATTTGACATCACCTTAGACAAAAGAAATGGTTTGCTGAATCCCTGCTCCAAGAGTCAACAGTTAGGTATTAGCAATTAAATCCTAGGAATATAATTATCAAAGTATAAGAATTATAACTTTAAGGAATAATAATCAAAACCTTGAGAATTGAATAGACAAGTTTTGCATATATATCTATGGCAAGAAAGGACAGATTCTGCACTTGTTGGGGTGCTTGCAGCGCACCTGAATTAATCATTTCTGATGATACACAATGTGAAACAGAAAGCTCCTGAAAGTGACAGAAAGAGGATCAAGCTGATATTGAGATTGTCTGACAAAGATATAGCATTCAATAAGAAAGAAAACTCACAGTTAGAATGCGGAAAAACCGATCTGTTGTATCGTCCCCCTTCAGCAATCCACTTTGATGCAGTTGCAAAATGAAATGGTTGCAAGCTGCATCATTTGTGCCAGGAAGCTCACAAAATCGATACCAATCCGCAAAAAGAACAGAAACCTGGTTCAGAATAAGCAAAAAATTAAAAAGAACATTTCCATGCAAAAGTTCATGTCCTAAACAGACAAATGGTCAAAACTATGCAAGGATGGGCAAAAGGAAGTCACAGTTTAGTTGAACTTTTGCCACAAATGACAAGGACCAAAGTTGTGCATAGCAGTTATTCCATGGAAGCTGACTGCTTGCCAGCACCCTTTATCATACACATCTCTCTTAGTACAAGCTTTTTTATTTTATTTTTTTAAGGCATCATCAAGAAGTCTTCGATCTAATTTTAAAATGATTTTGCAAGAGCTAATAATCGAGCCAAATGTATATTAAATTATTGGCTAAACAGCTTCCGAGGTACCCAGACTTTGGTCCATTTTACATAAAAGTGCTTCAACTTTTTTCTCTACAAAAAGGAAGCTAGATTTTTATTTCGTTTACAAATAAATTTTTTTTTTTAAATTAAGTTCTCTCATGTCAGCTAATCAGTGTTAATTAGCTGCCACGCAAAATTTACTTGGTGTTAATTAGCTGATTTTGTAGAACTTAAATCACAAAAAAGAACTTATGTGTAACAGGATAAAATTCTAGGTACCTATGTAGAGAGCGAAAAAAGTAGAAGCATTTTTTTCCCTCAGAAGCTGTTTTACCTTAAATTATTCATTATTTTTACTCATTCAATACAACATCTATCATTTAGTATTTAATTCAAAATCTACTACACGTTTCTTACCAAATGAAACATATAAAGAAAATTTAGGACCATACCTGCTCACGGAAACCAGCAGGATCTGGTTCTACATTCTCTACACTATTAAATTCTTCTCTGCTTGACAGAGAGTGACCAGGACCCTGACTCAGCAGATAAACATGATGCCCGTCAAATACACATCTAAAGAGAGAATGTAATGATGATTTACTACGAAATGTGTGCCTACCTTTTTATCTCTAGATTGACGAATCTTCTCCTCCTTCCCAGCCATACTAGCAGCAGGATTTTTTAGCACCTCAAGTAGCTGCTGCAATGACTCAGGAGACCCAGGCTTGGCAGCAAACTGCAAGTCAGAACTAGTGAGCAACTGAACCACACATCGCATAGTAAGCCACAGTGTAAACAAGCACAAACCTTTGCCAATGCATCAACAAGGTTATGGAATTCTGAGACTACTTTAGATTCTTTAGTTACCAAGGTCTGAAGAAGTGAAATGGTAAACTCCATTGCAGCCCCTAAAGATGTTATTTAGTTCGTAACGTCATTAGTACTTTGATGATAGTAAAAAGGAAAAAAGAGGAAAGAAGAGAAAAAGGGGGAAAAAACAAAAACAAACTCTACTTACTATTTCTGCCTCCATCAATAAGCTTCGCCATATGAACATTATACTCGGTAAGGTTCAGCAATTCACTTTGAATAAGGTCAACTGTAATATCTTTGTTAAACTTCCTCTCCTCCTCTGAATAATTCACCTGTAAGAAGTTTCTAATTGATACATTATAAGCAAGAGAAGCCAAAATTTATGCAAAAAATTTAAGACAGAATTATCAAAGAGAGCAAAGACTCTGGAAGGAATCTGAGGCAAGCCAAATATGAGAAGATAAATTTGCTAGTAAAATGACGAGAAACAATCTTGCAGAGGTTTTTCTGTGCAAGCACATCATAATGAACGCTAGTTCAAGAACAGAATAAAATACCCAGCTAGTGAGCTCCTTCACAACAAGCTTACAAACATCACGAATGGCAGACAGAATTGCAATATGAGCACTGACGTGGATAGGGTTAGATGCATTCTCATATAAACCTTTGAAAACCTGTATCATGATTCAAAACAAAAATCGGTTTTAGAACGACTCAAGAGAAGAGAATCACCTATACATGCATCTTTTCAGCATGAAAGACGCTCAAGGATAAACCAAACTCACTCTGGTTAAATAACACAAAGTAGCACTGACCTTTTGAGCTACTGCCAAGGCGGCCTCATCTCTACTAATGCATCTTAGTATTATCTCAGGAACTTCAGTAATCACTCCCTGGAAAAGAGAGAATTCATTTTGGGGGGGGGACTCTTTAGCAAGGAAATTACATCAGCATGAAAAGGCTAAAAAGAGGAGTATTTAGCTAAGTCAAAAGGAGTTATCACAGACATTCAGTAGTAACCCATAAAATTGAAAGATAATTAGATATACATACCAACATGAGTTATAAATTTTATGGTCTTGATGTAGATGATTAAATTGACAAGATAAGTAGGAATGGGGCAGCGCAGAAAGTACCTGAACCTCTGCTTCTCTAGCATCATTAGTTACTAGGGCTTCCAGCTAAAAGCCATAAGAACGAGTGAGTCAACAATGAAAACACATGAAATGAAATAAGCAATTAAAAGAAAATAACAAGTGAGAAGCATGATGAGAAGAAAACAAGAGAAAGGACTGGAAAGAGCCAGTAATGGAAACCTAGGAACTGCCCAAATTATCATGAGAAAAATCGTGTTTGAAACTTGACAAACAATGCTAGTCCTAGTTCAAAGCAAGGTTTTGAAGAGTAGTGACAAATGTTTTCGTAACACATTATCTTGAAATGCTAGGAGTCTCATTTTCCACAACAAAAAGAACAAACAGAACATATATGCTAAAAGAATTGTAAGTCTCTACACAGCAACACACAATAGACAGTATATTGAAGATGGGGATACAATAGGCTATCACAGTATCATGCCCATCTTTATTTCTAGAAACCATCTACACATATGAGAGCAATAAGGCTTCAGAGATAGGGTGGGAGCAATTCTTTGGGTCTTGGATAGAGAGAAATAGGAGAACCTTTTATGATATTGAGAATGATAGCAACTTTCTGTGAGATAGTTCTGTTTTTAGTACCATGATGAACATTATTTTTAAACAATTGAAAGATTATTATAAACATTTTCTTATGAGTTTCAATTGGATAGTTTCGTATATCCTAGTTAGGGATGTTTTCACAATAGTTGGAGCACTAAATTGCTTGCGATAGGTGATACCCACCACCCCCTCGCAACCACCATCACCCACAGTAGCAAATCTAGCTCTCAAATTCAGAGGGCTAATCAACAATTAATGTGAGGTTTTTGTAACAATTTTATTAGGTTTTAATTAAAAAAATAATCAAGTTTATACATAAAATTTGAACTTCAAATATTTTACACTTAGAAAACAAAATTAAAATAAAGAGGAGAGAGGACACTACGTATTAAATATAATCCAACTTTTATGAAAATTACAAAATTTTACGCATAAAATTACATTATTAATTAAATGAGGGGCACGTACCCCCAAAAAAAAATTTATCGCACAGATCCGCCTCTGATCACCCACCAGCCCCCACTCCCAACCTGCCTTTAAATTTTCCAACCACCATGTTCACCTCCGTCTACCAAAAACTCAACTAGCCATTGATAAGAAACGGGAAAACTAGTGTGAAAACTTTCTAATAATCACCAAACCATCTCTTAACCACCACCACCCATGCAAACTACCCCCTTTTTTGACCAATCACTTAGAGGTGAGCAAATAATATAATCAATCTACCTAAATCGAGAAATATGATCCGATCTCTCGGACTTGAATGGGCAAATTTTATAGTTAAATTCAAATTGAAAAATATACAATCCATTCAGAACCGATTCGGATTCAGTTTGGTACATTTTATAATCCATTAACATCCGATCTAGACCGAATTACAATTGAAATTGAATTATAAATATACTTGTATTTTATTTTATAGTGTGTTATATTTTAATATTATACATACCACAATTTCATTAAATTATTATTTTAATTTAAGCAATAAAATATAAACTTTAAATCTCTATAATAATTTAATAAGTCTTCAAGCATATTTCTTATTTCTATAATTTTCTTAGTTGTGACTATAAATAATAAATTTTGCTATATATGTACCAATTTAAAATTAAAATATTATATATATATATATATATATATATTGTATTTTATAGGGTAAAGAGTCCAACTAGTTACTTTACTTGAGACAAAAGGTGTCATTTAGTCTCCTAGTTTACAAAAAGTGATTTTTAATCATTTTTCTTATGAAAGAGATACTAAGGATATTTGGTATTTTTTGAATATTATTTTATTATTAAATTTATTGTCAAAAATTCAAAAGTAATTTTTTATAGGAAAAATGACCGAACGACACATTTTTCATAAGAAAAATGACTAAATGACACATTTTTCATAAGAAAAATGACTAAATGACACACTTTATAACTTAAGGACTAAACACCACCTTTCACAAAAGCAAAAGGACCTCAAGACATTTTTTCCTATTTTTTATATGATAATAATTCATAAATAAGGTTAAAGTTCAATCCAAATTTATCTAATCCAAAAAAATATGATCTACTTTAACTCAAATTGTTTCAGATTGGTTTACGATTTTTTTAATAAGAAACGACAATTTATATCAATAGAGTAATAATTACAAAGGTACAAAGTGGATCATAAATCCACTTTCAAAAAAGGCACCAAACTATACCAAATAAAACTATAATCTCCATCCAAAACAACTATCTAAAACCTAACTAGAAAAAACATGTTTCCCAATTAAAACTAATGAGAACTTTAGAGTTGCCTTTTTAACTCTTTTGAAGTTAACGCCCAAGACAACTCTAAAAATTAAACTTTCACCTACAAAAAGGTCCTATCGTTGTCATTATCATCAAAAATTATCTCATTCCTCTCCATCCAAATCACCCAAATGATAGCTCCCACCCCACAGTTACATAACCCTTGCCTTTGAAGCCTTGTACTTCTCCCATAGCAATAAAAAGACTCCAAAAATAAGGATTGACGAGATCCTAGAATGGCCCACTGTAATCCCATATTGTTTTTCAAATTGAAAAATAAGGGTTCCAGATTGAAAATCTTCAAAGTCGATTCAAATTCGAATTGATAAAAAACAGAGGGTTTCAATTCGGTTTTCAATCATACCTCCACTGGCCAAAAATTCTAGCCAATGCCAATAGTCCATAACCACCTAAAAAACCCATTTTTACCAATACAGTAGCCAGCCAATTCACCACCATCCACCTCAACCATTACAGTGGTCTCTTAGCAATGAGGGGAAATAATGGATTCTATAGTGATTTTGGTTATGTTGATGAAAGTAACTTTGTGGTTTGAAGCTCAAGACGTGGGAATCCCTAAATAAAAAGGAAGTTTGAAATTTGTATTAGATAGGGCATATATCTATTATTTGGTATAGCTTGGAGCTTTGTTTTGTAAGTGGATTACCAGTTCCACTTTGTACCTTAGCATATCCTAGTTAGGAGTGGTAGTATATCTTAGTTACCTACATAGGGCATATAACTATTATTTAGTATAGCATAAAGCTTCCTTGTGCAAGTGGATTATTCATCTACTTTTAACTTTTATAATTATTACATCCACACAATATGACGTTTCTTACATAAAAAACGTTAGACAATCTTCCCTTCTTGTCTTAGACAAATCACAATACATAACTAAAAAATAAAAAAGATGCTGACAACTTACTGAAACAAAAGACAAAATAAAACGAGCAAAGGGAGGAAAGAGGAAAAGTTAGCAAACAAATGCAGTGGGCAGAAAGAACACAAAAAATCTCAACCTTCTGTGCAACAATCTGATATTTATCTAATGCATCCCTTGTGCTGAGAGAAAGTTCAGAGATGCTACTTCCAATACTAAGCTCATTAGCAGTTGGTGAAGGTACTCGCTGTGAAAGAGATTCAGAATCCTAACATGAAAGTGGTAACACGTGAATAACAAAGAAACTAACTTCGGTACAACCTTTCGCAGGTAAAAACACTTACCTTTCCAACATCATCAGACTCCCCCTGTTGCAGCTCAGGGACAGAAGCTGAAGTAAATGAACTAACAGCATCATTCTCGGGATTAAACTGAGTTACACCATCAACTGCCCCGGTGTGCAATGACGAAACGCTGGAAATTCCAAGAGTTAAAAGAAACAAAACATTACAAAAAGGTAGACCGTGAGCTGCAACTAGAACCAATCCTCTAAAATATAAAGCCCAGGTTATAACTTCAAGGAGAAGAGAGTAGAATATAAGATAACTACAAACCTAAGATGCAATGTTGGGTTTGACTCCATCACTTCATCAACTGGATGCGAGACTCTTCCAAACCCAGTATTTCCAGAGCTGGGTGAAAGGGTTGCGATAAGTTGACCTGAAACTGAAGCATATGCATTAGGCAGACCAGCATTGCCAGATGACGATGACGATGACGGAACAGCAGGCAACGCATGCGAACTTTGGCTAGATTGATTTTGCCAAGGAAGCCGAATGAAATCCTACAACAAAAGTGGAAGCTAAATAACATTCCCCTGAACAATATAAAGTACTCTAGGTTAGCAGTTATTACCTCATATACTCTTTGTTGAGAAAGAGACAAATGACCAGGTTTAGGATAGAGTGCCTCAGGAAAAACACCCATAGAACCTTGTACATATATGTTAGAATCGAAAAAGGTAGGACCCATTGCTTCTCTATGTTTCCTTCTTAAAGCAAGTTGCTTATTTATTTCATCGTCTACTGCCTTCATCGCCTACATACATAAACAAATCACAAACACAATGTAAGCTTTATTTCAGTTAAATTGAAGCCATAAGATATGAGTATATGTTCCCTCTATCAGTGAAATTCCATTCCATGCAGCTTACACCAAACGGAAAGTAGCACAAATGAAAATCAAGCTAATTATTTCATCTGTCAAATAGTTAAAACAAAATCCTCCAGAAAACAATACTCATCAATCAGGGTAGATAACGCTTTAATGGGAACTTACTACTTAACGATAACTAAGCTGCCACTACATCTTATAACAACAAAAAAATTGAAATAGCAGGGTCAATTATGCAACTTTAATCTACCACAGTTTCCTAATGCATGCAATGCATGACCATCGGCTACCTCAATAATGAATATTTACCCAACATATCAGGATCTGAAATTCCAATTAATTGATCAAAAATTCTACCAGTAAAAATATTTTTTTTAGTCAATAAAATTCTTGTTACTTTGCAAAGCAAAAATGATCTCTAGCACATTGCCAGTATCAAACAAAATGAAATCGACTTATCTTTTGTATATTCTATGACATATGAGCTCAGTTCATATTTCTAAAACAAGTCTTTTCCTTGCCCGTAATATAGTAACAACACATCATCATGTAAAATACAAACTAAAGTTATCCACAAAAACAACCTCATCTGTAGCAGCCTGTTCAATGTATGCACAGCCAAGATCAAGATTATCATTAGTGACTAGCTGCACAGCTTGTTCTAGTTCACTAGCAACATTGAAACCCTGAAGTAAAGTTCTTAGTTCGCTTGATATTTTAGTGCGCAAGGGTTCCTGCTCCAAAGAACCACAGACAATATTAAACATGCAGAGAGAAGAAATTATAAGACACATAAAAGCCAAAGAACCTAAAAAAGAACTCTGCAAATTAAAAAACGAAACACCTTGCATGTCACATGAGCTAGACTTCCTGCCAAACTTGCAACCATCAAGTGTGCTGCGTTAAGTATGCGTGTCTCATCTGACTCCATAGCATAGTCCTGTTCACCCATTTAAATAAACTAAAATTTAATAAAGAAAACAAAAAATTCTGTAAAAAGAATTCTTTGGCCATGTATGATGATAAAATTAGGGAAAGTAGAAAGAAATTGGGAGGGGGGAAAAGGGGTGAGAGGCTTAAAATGGAATTTTTGGGAAACTAGTTGAACTAAGACAATTGAGAAAAAGGCAAAAAGCCCTGACTGGTTCTTATGTAAGGCTTCATCAAGTCAACTAACCTTTAGAACAAGCTCCTTAGTTGTTTGAGTGGCTACAGAAACAAGACGACTAAGAATATTTTCCTTTGTCTGGTTGATGGCTACATCCATCGCATGGGGAACAACTCTACATATTTGATGTTACATGTAAAATAAATGTCAAATAAAAAGGGCAGAGGGCTCAAAATGCAAGAGAGGAACATTATTGCACCTCTGGAAATGCATGTGCAAGCCCAATGCACTAAGCTTCTGGTTGATAACTACATGAGCTCCAATGTTAGGTATTGGTGTATGAAGCTGCAGTTGACACAAAACCAGAATGGTGATCAACAAATCATGCTAACAAGTAAATTTTCATTCGACCAAATAAAAAAATGATATTGTACCTGATTAACAGACAATGGCAATGGCGACTGAGATGAAGTAGATTGTAGCATCCCTTGGGCAGGAGAGAGTTGTTCAGACAATCCTAAAGTTGTCAACCTCTCATCCTCCATCAATGTGCCAGATGAAAGATGAAGAGAAGCATACTGATCCAACAAATGAGTTAAAGCATAGACAAAAAATTAATTAAAAAATGTATCTCACCAGCAAATTCACATTCCAAAAATATGAAAGAACTCCAACCTGAGACAACAGCTGTGTATGACCCCCAGCAGCATTAGATGAAGGGGCAACCTCATGAGGCAGCTCAACTTGATTTAATGAGGACATCATACTGGATTTCATTTCAGTAATCTGTGGCTGGGATACTCCAAAATCTTTATTAGAAAAATCAGGATTTCCTTCAATTTCTCTTTTGCGATCTCGCAGAAGAAAAGTTGGTTGTATGTCCTTCAAATCTACACTAAGATTCTTGAATAAAACCTGGGATTCCACATAAAAAGGAATTAATATGATACATTTAGAAATGCCAAAACACAAAATTAATTGAAAACAACAGGAATAAAATCTGCAATATCCAATGACGCGGGAAACAACTGCTTACTTCAATGTCAAACTTCAGGTTCATTTTCAAATTGGGCATAGAATAAATTTCAGAAAGTAATCCAAGAATGCCCATAGTCCAAGGATTAGGTGGTTGATATGCTAGACTGGTTTGGCATGGTTCCAGAACCTGCATGGAGTAATATGAAAAAAGAAGAAAAACAACAGAACTTTAAACTTTATTAAAGCATGTCAAACATGAGAAGGTTAAAAGAACCATACCTTAGATGTAAATGGTATAACTGCAATCATCAAGCCCTTTTCATAGGCCTTCATAGATAGAACGAAGATATTAGTTTAAATGATTCATGAACAAAAGTATATAAACTTATTCATAGACGATTGAACTGTAAGAAATTTAGAATGCCAAAACAGACACTAGTACCTCTATGATCAAAGATTTAGGATCTATTTCACGGGCCCTTAAGACTTGATTCCTTCCAATTGTTAACTTCCCCAGCCAGCTACCTAAATTTTTAAGCAAAGAACGCTCTTCTGAACTTGATTTTATAAGCTCAGATCCCAGAAGAACCTGATTGGATGCACATATTTAATCTTAGCCAACAAAAAAAGTGCTAATAAGATAGTTTAGCACTTCAATCTTAAACCAAATGCAACAATAAAATAGTTTAGGAGAAGTCTTCTCATCTCAGCTTGAGATGAGTTCAGAAGACATTAACAATATATTTCTACATTGCCCAATGGTGTATAATCTCTGGTCTAAGCTACAAAGTAACACGGTGTTTAATGGGGCATTCTAGGATCATGCAAATCTTTGTTGCTAGAATATTTTAACTTGCAGGGGCATAGTATGACGGCTAAGAAGGCTCGAGTATTGTGGAGCTGAAAGATAAGAGCAATTTTTTGGGTGTTATTGATCAAGAGAAATAGGAGAATTTTTGAGGAAACTGAAATTGATGGCAATATATTATGGGAGAGTATTATTTTTGACTTCATTGTAGGCTTCAGTTTCAAAGAATTTAAAGATTATTTTCAATTTCTTATAAGGTATAATTGGGGATCTTACTTATCTTAAGAATATGTGTCGGATTTTGTAAAGATTACACTATCTTATAGTTAGATTTTTCTTACAAGTGGATTGCTTGTCAACATTTTGTACTTTTGTAACTATTTTTATATATAAATATATTATGATGTTTCTTATCTAAAAAAAAATTATGTGGTAGACTTCAATTGGATTGTGGTGAGCTCACTTTTTTCTTCAAATCATGTTTTGCCACATTATTTGTAAGTTAATCTCAAGTTGAGAGGAATAGAAGTGCTTTGAGACACCAACCTTGCAATTCTCATAGGTTGCTTGAATGATCTCACGATTCAATGCCTTTGAATTAAGCTTGTCCAAAAACTTGAGGTACAAGTCGTGAAAATTTGGCTCGATGCTTGCTCTGAAAGACATAAGGTGGCATTAGAGATGGAAAAGGTTGATGGAATGGCAAAATATTTAAGTACCTTCTGTTCATGCACAACATATACACATGTAAACATGAGTTGCTAAATACAAACCGTTTCATGACCATATACTGTGCAAACCAGGGATAGTAATGCTCCTTCAAAATTTCAGTGAATTCCTTTGCTTTAGTTTCAACATTAGCAACTGATATATTATTTATTATAAATGATATCTTGTCTTGAACCTCTGATGCTGGAGCCTGTGGATGGAATAAAGGAAACAAGAGATAAAAATATATGACATAACCCAGATTTATGAGCAAAGGAATGTTTAAATCCTATTTTTCCGAAAATGCATGTATACTTAAGTAAAAATTGCTTATGGTCAATCATGTCTTAAAAAAAAGCCACAGGGACATGACAAGCACTAAAATATGCAAAAACTAGCCAAATAGAGAGTATGTTCACTCAATCTAAGAAAGTGGCTAGTTCTTCAGCCACATGGAAGGCAAATCCGTTAGGTAAATGCAAACGATAGATATAAATTTCATGTAGAGAGTTTTGTCTCTGAGTTTTTTTGCTGAAAATCATAATTTTTTTAAGGAACTTGTACCCCCATCCCATCAAAACTATTCCTAGCGTATTGATATCACAAGAATTAGCTAGATAAACACGCAAAAATATTAAATATATCTATGAAATTTGGCTCATTATAAATAGAGATCGATCAATATGGCACTCGTAAAATGAAAAGAATTATTGTGGAGAAAAATCAGTGTAAATGGAATCAGAAGTATACAGGGAAACAGCATAGCAACATGATAAGCTATATTCAAAAAAATACATCCAATTGTCAACAATAGGAAAAAGGAAAAATCAACACTCAACATTGAATAAAAGGAAAAAATCAGTCACAGAAACAAAAATAGAAAAGAAACTGAAAAACATATTTGAAGTTTAATGTAGAGATAAAAGAAAAACATCAAATGAGAAGAAAACTCAAAGATGCACAATTGTTGACAAGTCAAAATGCAACTGAATACCTCAATAAGAGTGTCTCTTTTCTCAGCGGCAGCAACTAGTGTTTCAATGTTCAAAGCAGAGCCAAACTCTGTATAAAAGTGTGTAAGCACAGTCCAACATAAACCAGCATACTGACGTGGTAAGGAATTGAGAATTACTTGTAGAAGTAGCGGCTCGTGAAGGACGAACAAAACCAGAGGAATCAGAGAGCATGGCAGGAGCACTGGCCGCAATTTGTAAATGCTATTTTTGCAACAAAAACAAGTACAAACTATCACCAAGATGAAGCTGCAAGCAACTATTGGAAAAAAAAGAAATTATGCGAATAAAGCATACCTTCTGTGAGCCAGAAGCATCACCTGTGGGAGCAACTGAAGTATGCCCAACAGAAGATATAAGGGGTTTCACTTCATTAGATGAACTAAGAGAAGCTTTGTGACAGTCATCAAAAGAATTTTCATATCTCTGATGAATCTGAAGAGGAGAAGACAGTTGAACAATACTCGAGGTATTAGCCTGCAATAACACCCAATATGTAAGAATGAAATAATTTGTTACCCTTCACGAGTAAATTGCACCAACTGCACGTTAACAATATCAATAATGCTTAGAGAAGAAGAACAGCATAAACATCGGATATAATAATATCATATACAGAATTCTCTATTAAGTCTCTGGATCTAGAAGAGTAAATATATCCTGGGGTGGAAAGTCAATCTTAGCGACAAACTGAAAAATGATTCTTGGTAAGTGTTCTCATGTGGTCATTGATACAACAACATAGGCATAGTTGATAGTATTATGGTGGAAATTATGATTGTTTAGTTCCCTGTTCCACAAACAAGTGTTTAAACTTTGAAGGCAAAACTTGCAATTTTAATTGTTTGGTCACTGAAGAAGGTAAAGGAGGGGACCTTGGATGAAGTGGAGAACATCAGAGAATGGATACTTAACCATGTTGTGAAAAATATAAGCAGTGGTTGAATGTTGAAAAAAGTAGAAGGTGATGCCCAATATATTTTTTCTACTGAGATCTGTTCAATTTTTAATCTTCAAAATATTTCAAAGGAAATGCATGTAATTCAATGTAGATGGATCTAACAGAAATGTTGTCAGACCACAAACAGAAGGGGTTAAACTTCACCACTCACATCCACATTTACTGAGGTGGGTTGACTTGGTCCATGGTAATGAACAGCAGAAGCCTGGTTAACACCTTCAGAACCTAAATGGTCACTTGAAATCCTGGCAAGAGCCTGCTCAATGAAAGTAACAAGCTCTGAGTGGGTATTGCGTAGATGGGATATTTGTAAGATATGATTGCAATATTGTGGCCACTCAATTAGACGATCCACAAACTGCTCCAAAGCTTTAGTGCCAAACACAAACATCTGCATGTCAAGATAGTGTGAGACCATGAGAAAGACTCTGAACACCAAAGAAAATTTACGTAAGAGATGGGACAAACTCGTGAATCTGGAGGTTTGCGTAATGCATCTAAAACACAACGAAGAGCAATCCCAAGTGGAAGATGAGTTACAAGCTGGTGCTTAATAGTAGATCCTGAAATATAATAAGGAACATTATATGTCAGCTATAAAAATGAGAGCTATACAATACAAGGAAAAAGCAACAGGTGAGCAGCTAGAGCCACAGAAGCATAATCATCTATTTTATCGTTACAAATGAGCATAATTATTATAATTTAATGTTTCTTATCAAAAAAAAAGACTACATCAAGCATAAAGAAGAAATGGCTAGAATTTGGCAAAATTAAAATTATCAAAGAAGCTTAAACTGTTCGAAAAGGTTTACATAGCATTCAATATGATTCAGACGATACTGCACATGAGACTAAAAAAGAAAGAACAGATTATATCTAACAGTAACCAAAAAAAAGGCTTACCAAAGAGAATGGCAACAATTCTTAATTGCATTTCAGGATACTGGTGAAAGAATCTATACTCCTCAAAAAGATTAGCAATCATGCACTCAAAAATTGATTGTTCCCTGTAAGTCCATTCAATAATTTCTCTCGGCATCATTTCACAAGCAAATTAATAGATAAAAGTTCATAATGAAAGTATGTTGTCAGGCTTTGATAGTGAGCTAGCATGCCAGTAAGAAATGCTGTGAGAAAGCAAAGCTCTAATTGACGAATCATACAAGAAATACAACTTTTTCCTAATCTTCAGGCATGGAAAAAATACAATAGCAGAAGAGTTGGCTGCTCATACACAATTGCGGCAACTGGCACACAGGAAAAGATGTTGCTCTGGTATGGAATGTGCACATAGAAACACATACATATACTAAAACCGACAGCAAAATGAGATAAAAAAACCATCTGTATGCTCAACAGGCAACTCAAACATAGCCATTAGGTTAGATGATGAAAATGTGCAAAAATTACAGGGTTTATAAGAACAATGATATTGATCAAAAACCCTAACTGAAAATACAAATAATTGGAATAGTACAAAATGAAATCATTGTTAAGCTTGTGAAGAAAACCCCCAATATATTACACACTCAATGAGACATTATACACTACAGGATTAAAGAACCTAGATATTAAAGCTTCAACAATGATTATACCTTCTTAGAGGAGATTCTTTGAATCGCGAAAGCATTTGTACCATTTCATCAACAGCCAACTGACCAGAAAACATTTGTTGGAAATAAGAGTTTGCTTCAGCTTCAATATCATCTGCATATCCTTCAGTAGATGAATCTGTAGCACCACCATTCTGCAGCCTTGGGGTAGCATCCGTAATCGATACATGCAATCTTTCCATTTCCTCCGCAAGTTTGCTAGAGGTAGCCAAGGCAAGGTGAGCTTCAAGGACCTATACCGTCAATAAAAAACTAATTAAACTTTCAACTTATCTATTGAAATCATGTTAGAACCATAGATACCTTCAGGAAGGTGGCAGTGGTATCTGCAAAAAGACTTGAGATGGAACCCGAATGCTGAAAAGGCTTGGCCGACAAGTCCTGTGATCCACCAATCTGAGTCTCCTTTATAAATTTTAGGCATGCCTGAAAGAGGCATGAGGCAAGTCAAACTTACAGTATCAGTCATAAGCATTATTTGTGATAGAAAAAAGAGAGAGAGAGAAACAGGTAATTCTATGAGCTGCACCTATGCTTGGTATTCTTATCAAGAGATGGTAGTGAAGGCCAACTAAAAATTACCTCGAAGAAGTTATCTTTATATATATTTAAGTTACAATTCAACCACTTCTCCAGATCAATAAGCTCTTTTCTTGAAGCAAGGGCTGCCAATTTAATACCGAATGAGAAAGGAACCATATCCAGCACAGATGAAAGGATCTGCAGAAAGAGACAAGAAAATGGGTACAAAAGAAAAGGAAACAAGATGCATAACCAGAGCCAAATAATTTTAAGGAAAAAAACATAACATGTTTTACATTAGGGAAGAGAAAAGCACATCATTTAATGCAACATCGGAAATTACATAAGGATGATTGCCAAAAAATTCACTGAAGACATACCTTCAGCTCTTGACAAATGTCTAGAATTCTGGTGATGATATCCAAATCACTATTGCATGAATCAACAAATCCCCACAGTGCCAGATTGATGTTGATATGCCACAGATTAAAAATGGTACCAATACCCACATCACTCTTCAAAACCATGGGCAAAACAGTAGATGAAACTTCACTCTGCAGCAGATTGTATGCAGTCTGCAATGGAAAGATAACAAAATTCAAATTATCAAGAATACTTCGGGCAATGGTGTAAACCACAACAGACATAGAGTTAGGGAAATACATTTATATGTGCCATCCCAAGAAGCAGGACTTCGGGGCAGTATTGAAGAGGATAGTCAAGCATTGATCGAACATCAGAAGCATGGCCTCTTTCAGCTAGTTGACAGAGTACATCCAGAAGATCAATGCACAACCATGCATGATTTGCAAGCACATGTTTAAGCTTAGGGTCATGCACTGCATCACCGTAGGCCTGAAAATATGACGAGTTAATTGCCATTATGAAACAGAGATGACATGATTTAATGAGACATAATGATCACAAAAGTAGGAGGATACCAGCTGCCTGACAGAGTGGGCAAAGGTGAATACTTCTGCCGGAGCTAATACGGCATATCTAAGGAATGACAATTGACCCTCAGTATTCCTCCAAAGTGACCCAAAAATAGCATGGAGAGGAAATGGCTCCTGCATAAGCTCACACCCATAGATTCAAAAAAAATGCACAAAAAATCATTAAGAGTGCACATATTTATGTTCTTGTATTTTATAATAGAACACATGCAGCTTTATTCAGATCATTGTAACATACCTGGCACAGACGCCGGTACATAGACACGAAAAGAGAGAAGGCCTCCTGATTAGGTATGTAAAAACCTTCATGATCCAGATTCTCAATAACCTGTATCCAGTTGGCACGTGGAGCCTGTAATCACCAGAAAAACTAGAAATATTAGCAATAACTCCACTTCATAACAACTGCAGCTTTCAGATATATAAACCATGGTAAAGAAATAAGTACTAGACTCACAAGTTGCTTGATTGTATCTATGAGAACATCAATATTCCAAGTGTTCAATGAAGACACATCAGACAAAGTATTGCAACCAAGTGCCAAACCAAATGTTGAGAACATGTTCTGATTGCCGTCTAGACCAGCATGAGTGCAAGCAATCATGCCCAGTATTTTAGAGATGGTAACTTCAGTCAGTGGCAAGAAAAGAGATAATATCTCCTTGCACTGAGATGCATCAACTGTGCATCCATAGCCTAGTTCCTTCATGATATCGCCCAAGCTCATTTCCTTTTCCATATCTACTAGAATAGCATCAAAGTCGTTATCTCCACATCCATTGAACAGATCCATATTGCTGTACATAAAACTAAGCTGTTGAGCGGAAGGTGTTGTTTGGCATGATTAAACATAAAAAGACACATAATACACTTCATCAACAAATAACCAGCAGGTAAGCAACTTAACAACAAATAAAAGGCAAATACCTCAAAGAACTGGTGTTACAAACTTCATCTGGAAGATATGGAGTTAGAACAAATGGAGGGACATCTTTTTGCTGCACCAATATTAAAATCTGCATAAAGGAATCTACATGCTTTGAAAGCCCATCAGATTGCTTGAGGAACAAAAGAATGCTCTGAATTTGCTCATAAGACGTCAAAGCTACAGGATTAGCATTCAGTTCTTCAATCTGAGCTATACAAAAGTTCTTGCCTGAACAACAAAAGATTAATTAATAGCATATAATTATTGGAAGCAACCAAAATACAACAGGAAGAAAAAAATGCAAGGATGCAACCAGAGAAGATACTGCAGTAAACTATGGGGCAAACACCGAAAACCATCAAACCCGAAGAACTCAAAAGCGAGAACTAACCACATATCCGGCTGTCCAAGTTTTCTGATTCTGATAAAGCAAGACCAATTGCAATTTTCTCAGAAATAGAGAGGTGCAATGCATTAGCCATATTCTCCAAAAACGATTCGTTCACATCTGAATTTATTAGCGACTCACAGAATATTGTTGTGAAATTTGGTCTGCAGAGAAGACATTTGAAACTCGAGACAATAACCCTTTCAAGTGGCGTGTTTTTCAGATCTGTTCTATAATGACCCACACTATCCAAACAAATCTGGAGCAGCAAAGTACTTTCCCCAACTCCATATTCCATAAACTGACAAGAAAATAGCATATATTAGCACCTAATCCATCAAACTGCATTTTATTCCAGTCATATCTTCGATTAAGTGTAATAATTCCCTGCCAAGTGCCTACCCTAGCAAAGTACCAAATTTAAATGCTTTATAATTCGGATCAAAATCTTAAGGCTATATCCGGGTTCAAACAGTGTAAAACAGATAGAGCACAAAAATTAACCGAAAAAAAGAAAAAAAATTGACTAATGACAAAAGTTCATTAACACTGGGGTGTAAAATCGAGTCAACCCATTTGAGGTCATATTATCATGTTGCCAACTCGAAAAAAAATTCAACAAAAATGTTACTTCAATAATATTAATGGGTAAAATAATGTTAAAATATTAATTTAACGTGCCAATTCTTGTATGGCCCATTTAACAGGTAAAATGGGTTATGTCATATAGTGTAGTGTCATTTCGGGTTCGTGACTCGGGTTGTGTCAAAAATTGTAACCCCTAATTTCAGTCGATGAAGTTCATCAGATAAGTAATTGGCATGTTAAGGTCAAGTGTTATATGATATAATCTCCAAGAAAGACGTTAATCCAACCGAAAACCTATCTGAAGCCAAACAAGATAACTAAATAAAAGCAATATAAGGACGGAAAAAAAATATACATAATACCTGAGAAAGATCTCGAAGAACAGAGTCAGCGTTTGCCTCATTGACGCTCTGAATGAGAAATCGAATCTGACTCGCAGCTGTTGCCGATAATTTCGGCATGGCAACAACAAAGTGGAAGAAGGGCTAGGGCTTTTTGTTCGCAGCGAATTGAGAGAGGACTGGTGTGTGCTAGCGCGGGATTAAAGAAAAGACGAGACGGGAAGGCTCAGTAAAAATTAGGGTGAGAAGACAAATGACTACAGGTTGCTTACCAGACAAATCAATTGTATATAACTAACCACACGTTTGGTTCTCGGAGGAAATGGAATGGAATCAGAATTAATTCCTTTCATTTTGTGTGTTTGATTGGACGGAATGTAGTGTGGAATGAAATCTGATTACTAAAAGAGAAGGAATCACAATTACTTCTCCCACCTTTGGTAATCATTATTTCATTTCCATTTACACTTTTTTTTTCCAATTTTACCCTCACCTAAAATATAACCTTAAATTTAAATCCCAAATTCTCAAACCCAAAATTTTAAAACCCTAAACCCTAAACCCTAAATCCAAATCCTAAAATCCTAAAACCTAAAACCCTAAACCCTAAACCTCAAAACCCTAAACCCAAAATTTCAAAACCCTAAACCCTAAATCCAAATCCTAAAATCCTAAAACCTTAAACCCTAAACCCTAAACCTCAAATCCCTAAACCCTAAAACATAAATCCCAAAACCCTAAAACATAAATCCCTAAACCCTAAACCTTAAATCCCAAATTCCAAATCCTAAAACCCTAAATCCTAAACCCCAAATCCCTAAATCCCTAAACCCCAAATCCCTAAACCATAAACCCCAAATCTCAAAGCCCTAAAGCCTAAACCCTAAACCCTAAAACCCTAAACCTTAAAACATAAATCCCAAAACCCAAAACCCTAAAACATAAATCCCAAAACCCTAAACCCCAAATTCCAAATCCTAAAACCCTAAACCCCAAATCCCCAAATCTCTAAACCCTAAACCCTAAACCCTAAACCTTAAAACATAAATCCCAAAACCCTAAACCCCAAATTCCAAATCCTAAAACCATAAACCCTAAACCTTAAACCCTAAAACCCTAAACCCTAAATCCAAAATTCTAAAACCCTAAACTATTTTTAGAAAAATAATAATTTTAACCCTAAACCTTAACCTACAAATATAACCCCAAATCCTAAATCCCTAAACCCTAAATCATACATCCCAAACCTCAAAACCCTAAACCCTATTTAGAAAAATAATGATTTCAATAATGTATTTTGTTTGACGAAAAAATAGTAATTAAATGACATTATTTGAACTTTATAACATGTAAGGGTATTAAGGTCATTTACAGTTTTTTTCATTCCATTCCAGTGGCAAACCAAACACTATAATCCTGATTCTGAGCTTGATTCCAGTGGTCAAACCAAACAAAATTGTTTCCTTTCCATTTCATTCCATTCCGATTCCGATTCCGATTCCATTTCACGAACCAAACGCCACCTAATAGTTTTCAATTGAAATATACAAATCAATTGTATATAACTAATAGTTTTCAATTGAAATATATCAAGCTGTTGACCCAAAAACAAAAAAAAAATTATAATAACAAAAGTAATTATCTAAAAGAATATATTTTGATAAATAAATTAAAATGATATACATAATTATAAAAAATTTAATTGAAATGTAAATTTGTTATTTTCTTATTTATTTATATTTTAAAAATTTATTCGTTACCAAACACATTAAATTTTTAATATAAAATGATAATGGTATCCATAAATTATTGTAATTTATATTTGGGGTGTTTATAAATCGAATCAAATCGAACTAAATCGAAAAATCAGACCGAATGGTTTTATAAATCAAATATTTTAGTTTAGTTTGTATTAATTGAAATCATTTTTAAACGATTCGGTCCGATTATATTAATTTTTAAACCGATCAAACCGATCCGGATCGGTTTAATATTAATATTAAAATTTTCATATTATTTTTTCATTAAAAGTGTCCAAAAATCGAACCAAACCGGACCGGATCGAACAATTTTATAAATCAAAAGTTCAATTCGATTTGTATTAATTAAAATTATGTCAAACGATTCGAATAATATAAGAGTCCGGTTCGATTAATTATTATTTTTTTCAAAACCAAACAGGGGTACACCCCCAGTTCGTATAATCTTTCCTCTCCTTATCGCTACTGCCTAGTGCTGTAATCATAGTATCATTTTACTCGCTCATTCTTCCCTATATGTGCTGTAATTACTAATTCATACTAGGGCATATGATTTTTCTAAAAACTGGTAAAAATCATTTTATAGCATAAAAAGGGCGCGTCTTAATAATGTACACAGCTTTAATTACAAGTTTGAGAAAACCATTTCATTATTCTCTGTTGCATTTACCGCGTAATAGTTTGTTGGTTTTAAAAAAACATTGGGGAACGTTATTAGTTTGATGCTTTCAATCTGTAATCTGATGTTATAAAATAAAATTTCATAAATTTATTAATTATTTGAATTATAGATAACAGGTAATAGTAACAAACAAACAATATAATAATAATAATAAAATATTGTTATCATGTTATTAAAAATTAATTTTAAAATTAAAAAATAAATATTATTTTATTGTGTTTTAAGAAATCAAAATTAAAATAACTAAAAGTAAATAACAAATAATTAATTACTTTAAAATTATTAAATAAGAAGATATATGAGAAAATATTTACAAATACTTAATCCTGTAATTTTTTAAACACGTGAATCACTAAAATCCACCAATAAGATTACAAATCAATTACATAATCAATTGAATCTAACATAATATGTATTTCTCTCTTAAGTAAACTACACATCATATAATAATTAACTCAATCACATTTTTATGTCAATTAAATTGTATATTACTCATTAAATTCATCAATTATGGATCACATACATAAGAATCATACATCTCTATCTAAAGACTATGCATGTTATTTAATCAAGACAAAAAATTAAATAATTCTTTCGAATCTATTTAATTGTCTCTATAAATAAATTGTGGTTAAACAATTAATAGCGTAACAAACAGATTAAATAATATAATTAAATTGAAGTCACAATTAGGGTAAAATATTATATCATTACATATAGAAAATTGGATTCATAAGACCTCTACATTAATCTTTTGAATTATAACACTAATCTTATCTCAAAACTCTATCAAATTGTATCTTCTCTTGAACTTCTCTCCCTCTGATTGGCACAAAAAACTGATAGAAAATTTGAAAAAAAGGTTGGGTTCAATTATGTTAAAAATATTGGATTAAATTAGGCTTAGGTGAAATCTAGATTATAACCCTGGTCAATTCAATTGTGACACATGACAAGTGAGGAATACGTAACGAATCATCACAAGACATGTGACAAGTTAAAATGGTGTTGGTCAACGTTAGTTAAATCAATGACAGGTAGCACTTGCGTTCTGGTGTAACAAACAAGCAAATGACTACTCGATAAAAACTTAGAATGAATGCTTTAGTGATAGTGGTAATGACTGCATCAGCTGGTACATGCAGTACGTTCAAATTGATTCCTCTTTGTTTGCGTCGAAACACATAACAAGTTCTAATTGATCTTACATTAAAAAATTCTAGAAAAATATATTTTCATTACATTTCATTAGAAAGTTTATATTTTAATATTTTTAATCTTAAAAGTACTAAATATTAAATAAAATGAACAAATATTAAGTAGAAAAGTACATTAATGGTTCTACTTTTATAGAGTTATTATCATTTTTCTAGGAATTAGGGGTTTACGGTTGCCTAAAAGACTATTGATTGATGGGTTTGTCTATGCTTTTTCACTAATTTTAAGATATCCAAGTGTAAAATTTATCATAAATTTTTCCTGAATAGGTTGATTGGACGTGCTCATAAAGTTGATGCTACAATGGTTGCTTCACTTGCTTCAAGATGTGCATATCTTTAGAAGCTTAGGTTCCATGGTGCAGAATCTGTCGATGCAATAATACATATTCAAGCTAGGAATTTGAATGAAATAACTGATGATTACCGTAGAAAAAATAACGATGCAAGCCTATCTGTAATTGCGGCCTGACATGTAACACTTTAAAGCCTTCAACTTAGTCCTGATTTCTGTGAAGGGATCAACATGATGCTATAAAAGCTATTGCTTCTCGTTGTCCTAAACTGAAAAAGCTTAGACTTTTCTGGAATCAGGGATGTTAAAAGTGAGCAATCAATGCCTTAGCCAAGCATTGTCCAAGATTGACTGATATTTGGTTCATAGATTGAGTGAATGTTAACGAGATAACATTCGAAAATGTTTTATCAATTCAATTCCTCTCAATTGTAGGGACTTCAAGTATGAAGTGGGGTGTGGTTTCACACCATTTGCAAATGTTGCCTAACTTAATCATATTTAATGTTTCAAGAACTAATATATGCTCGGCTACTGTTTCATGTTTGTTATCCACCTCGCATAGTTTTAAGGTGGTATGTGCATTGATTATCCAATTTGGAAGATGATGTTAATTTTGATGTCAATAAATATAAAGGTATATTATTCCTTACTCTTTTTACTGATATTATGAAAGATATAGCTTCTTTATATGTAGAAATTACAAAGAAAGGAATAAATGCATTTCTGGATTGAAGTGATTAAAAGAGCAAGGATAAGAACTTGGATGAAATGATGACTTGCTTGAGTGGATTCTATATCATACTCTTTTGCGTGTTGCTGAGAGTAATCAACAAGATCTGGATTATTTTTGGCTCAAACGAAGTTCGGCACTCTTGCTTAATTTAATGTAGAGCTCACAAATGGATGTGTAGGAAGGGACAACAATAAGGCTTACAACCTTTATTGTCATTGATGATGAAAATACTCTTTTACGCGTTGTTGAGAGTAATCAACAATATTTGGATGATTTTTGGCTTAAATGTGGCTCAAAACTCTCGCTCAATTTAATGTAGAGCTCACAAATGGATGTGCAAGAAGGAACAACAACAGGGCTTACAACCTTTGTTGTCATTGATGATGAAAATACTCTTTTGCACGTTGTTGAGAGTAATCAACAAGATCTGGATGATTTTTGGCTCAAATGAGGCTCAGAACTCTCGCTCAATTTAATGTAGAGCACACAAATGGATGTGCAGGAAGGGACAATAGCAACAGGGCTTACAACCTTTGTTGTCGTTGATGATGAAAATGCTAGCATAGATCTTAGAAGGGCCAAGGTAGTTATGCATATTAGACTTGAGCCTAACTCTACCTCAAAACTTAAGTTATGAGATAAAGGATTGTCCAAGGTTATATGTGAAGTGGAAGCCTAACTCTTGGTCGATATGGGACTTTAGGTTCCTTAACACTCCCCTTCCACATCGGTGAGGATGAGCAGGCAGAGTGGTGCCCTAAGTGTCGACGGGGGTGAGCTTAAGGGGTTTCCAAGAGCCAAGAGCCTAACTCTGATACCATGTTAGACTTGAGTCTAACTCCACCTCAAAATTTAAGTTATGAGATAAATAATTGTCCAAGATCATATGTGCAACAAAAATCTAACTCTTGAGCGATATGAACCAAGCAAAATCTTAACAATGTAAATGGTGGAATGCGTCTCCTCTTGAACCAAGCAAAATCTTGGTAAGAAGGGCTCCGATTGGAAGTTATATAGGTGAACCGTCTCTCCTTTTGTATCCTTTTTATGAATAGAAGCATACTTTTAATCCTCATAGTTATCCTGTTAGTGGGTGGATTTTAGTCAAATAAAGACCAAAAATATATATTTTGTGCATACAAGATTAGTTTCTAGTTACCTTCATTTCTAATTTGGCAGAACATAATTTTCATTTAAAGATCTGGGATCGGGTCATTCTTTCTTTATTGAATTTGATTTTTTTAAAATTTATTCTCATTTAATTTTGTTCGTTTACTTGAGTAGGATACAACAACTTGTCTATGAATGTTAATGTTGCAAAAGTTGCTACTAGAAAAGAAGAAATCGATATTCTTGTTGGTTTGGCCAGATCTATAAATAGGCTAGTTGACGAGGAAGCTGCTAGAGGTCTTTGGAATATGTCTGTTGGGGAAGAGAACAAGGTTTGATACAATGCAATTATTGATTTTATCTTCCAGTATGCCTCAACATAATTGTCTTAAATGATTAATATAACCAATTAGGGTATTATTGCTGAGGCTGGAGGAGTACAATCTTTAGTTGATCTCATATACAATTAGTCCTCTAGTGGTGATGTTTTGGTATGTTACCTTGTATAAGAGTTGTATATGCTAACGCATAATGCTTATATGTGTCAATTACTTATCTAGCTTTTGGATTAATCATTATGACAGTTTTATTTGTGGTTTTCTCCATATTGTGATTTCAAGAACGTGCTGCATGTGCACTGGCAAATTTAGCAACTAACGATAAGTGTAGCACAAAGGTTGATGTTACAAATGGTGTGCATGCTTTGGTTATGCTTGCTCACAATTGCAAGTTTGAGGGAGTGCAAGAGTAGGTAGCAATGCTTTCTACCATAAGAATGTATCATGTATGAAGCCATTTAATCCAAAATTTAGGCCATCTAATATTTGAATAAAGTTTAATTGTAATTACATTATGATATCTGATTGTTTAATTTTTCAAATTGTTAAATTTCTTCAATTGTGTTTGTTAATTTACGTAGGTTAGTTGGAGCAGGAATCATCCTATTAATAACCCACTTTTAACAAAACCATAATTGACATGATAATATATCTATATACACTAATAGGTGTATAATTACTGCTAACTGCAAGTATAAGTACGAATAATGCGAGTAATATAATATAATTAAGTATGAATATCGACCTCACAAAGAATTGTATAACTTATAACTAAGTACCAATATAATTATTAATAATACTATTTAGACAATAGTAAATTATAAAAAATAAATTACAACTAATTTTAAACCACAAAACTTAACAATTACAAATATACACAACAAAACGACCTAAGAATCTTAATCCTTTAATTACATTATCAATTGAATCTAACTTAAAATGTATTTTTCTCTCGAGTAAATTAAACACTATATAATAATTAACTTAATCACACTCTAAAGTCAATAGATTGCATACTACTCATTGAGATCATTAATCATAGATCACACATAAAAATCATACATATTTACCTAGAAATGCGTATGTTATTTAATCAACACACACAATTAAATAATTCTCTCAAATCTATTTAATTACTTTTATAGATCAATTTTTTGCAAAACAATTAATAGCATAAAAATCATATTAAATAATATAATTAAATTAAAATCACAATTGAGGTAAAACATTAGATAATCATATGTAGAAAATTAGGTTCATAAAACCTCTAAATTAATAAATTAACTAGGCATAGTTAAGTTCATAAAGCTTAGATTTTTCATAAAAAAACATAAAAATTGACAAAGAAATGAGAAGAATAAGAGATACACTCAATATCTTGTTTTATTGCACTAATCTTCTCTTGAATCATTCACAAAATTGTCTTCTTTAATCTTCTTTTAAACTTTTTATATTCTTCTCTCTTCTTAGCAGTTGTTAGATTTTTGTGATTGTTAATTGTGTATTTTATTTATGGATCATTAGGGTTAATTAATAGGAAAACGACTTAATATGGACCATTAGATCAAACTCCAAAAAGATCCAAGGGTTAAGGTTAAAAATAGGAGATAAGCATCATCAGCCATATTTTTCCCTAAATTTTTGCACGCCATGACCAGGATTCCTTGTGCGCCATGGCCAAGCCTCTTCAAATTTTTAGGCCATAAATCAAGCACCGTAATGCCCTTTTTTCACTATCGTAGCATGGTTTTGGTTACATGGTGCTGATTTTTTCCCACTTTTGACTCGTTTTCATTCTATGTCGATATTCCACCTACATTGATATAATTAAACACAAGTTAAATTTTTTCATGATATTTTAGCACATAAAAGACAAATATGTGGTTCAAAAGTGGTTACATAACTTTATTTTTGTAGAATTATCACACCCTTAAACTTAACTATTTGCTTGCCCTTAAGCAAATCCAAGTTTAACTAGCTAAATGATATGGACGCTATATTCATAAACACAAATATATCAATACATACATGTTAAGGCAAAAATATCCCCCTTAAAGATTGTACAATTATATGACAAGTAAATTTACATGTCCATCAATCAACATTCCATTGATATAAGGATATGCAATGGTTTTTGACGAATTGATTTGTATGTGTTGTACATGATGTCATCCAATGCACTTATGAGATCAATTTGTATGAGCATACTAATCAACTAAGTCTTAGAAAAAGTTTCATAAGTCTATTTTTCACACTTATATTCATTAATATAAATACACATTTAGCTAAAGATCAATATGTTTTTGCATGCTTGTAATGTAAGGCTTAGAATGGGGTAGATAAATGGATATATTTAGAATTTTTTTACAGTTTAGCTTTCTTTTCATTCATCACATAATATTTAACTATAATTGAGCTTTCATTTCATGTTCTTTTGCACCCTATCTTAAATTCTTTTCATTCTTATTCCACATCTTTTTTCTTTTTTGAGATATAGTGCATTACATTTCACCATAGCATATCATATGATTGCATCTTTCATATACAAATTAAATATGTAAGGGTAAATGTCATACTTATTGGTTAAGCTTAAAATATGGCTTAAATAAATGAATAGTTCTTAGTTAGGCTCAAAAAGGTGACTAAGGATATAAACAATGGTTACCTTGGAAAGCTCAATTGATCCAATTAAGGCCTAAATCATTTCTTAAGCCAAATATCATTTAGGATTTCGCCACAAAGGATGATCAAATATATTATAAAATATGATAGACCTCATCCTTTAGCATAACCCACCCCAAATTTTCTTCCAATAAGAACACCAAAATCAATCATGAATATGTGAATAAAAATACAAATCAATCCAATCAAAACTAACAAGCATATTACATAATTAATGTAAATATCTTAATGAGCATGCTATGTTCCTTATCCTAGTCATGACAACCAATTTTATCATTTGGTTCATATGTTTTATCTCAAATATGCATGCATTTGGTTTTCATATATTCATCAATTTCTGCCCAAATCATAATTAAAAACATCCTAAAAAAGAATATGCATACTAAACACTAAAATATAAAATGAAGTTCTTTCTTCTATACTTAAATTGCACATTATGTCCAATGTGCACATATGGATATGAAAAAGAATGAAAGAAAAGAAAACTCCCTTAGTCTTGGCACACCATATTTCCTCGTCGAAATTGTCTAATTTTGTTGTGTCATTGCCTTTCACATTTATTCACCTATAAAATAGAAAAATATAAGTACAATAACATTGGGTTACCTACTAATAAGTGTCAAGTTTAATGTTGTTGGCTAGATGATTGTATAAGCTCCTAAGGTGTAGCCACTAAGGTTGTTGCAACTTTTTTATTTGGTAGTGGATCTACATGATAATGCTTTGCCCTGTGCCCATTAACTATGAACATTTCTTTATTTTTGTTCTCTAATTCAATAACTTCATGATTTATTACCTTAATGATGGTGAATGGACTTGATCATATACTCGAGTTTTTTGGAAAGTAAGATGCTTAATTCTCTTGTCATGCCATCTTTTTGTTTTCTCTTTGTACAACTTGGTATTCTATAAGCATTTAATCATAGCTCATCTACCTCATTTAATTGTAGCATTCTTTTCTAACTAGTTGTATCCATGGCAATATTCAATTGTTTCAATACCCAATATGTTTTTTGCTCCAATTCCACTAGTAGATGACATGCTTCTTCATAGACTAGCCTATATGGGGTGAAACCAATTGGTGTTTTAAATGCAGTTTTGTATGCCCATAAAGTATCATCTAACTTAGAGGCCTGGTCCTTTCTAGAATTATTCACTATTTTTCTCCAAAATTCTTTTAACCGCTCTATTGGACACCTCTACTTGTGCACTTGTTTTGAGATGATAGGGGCAGATGCCTTATGCTTAATCCTATACTTAGACAATAAAGAATGAAAAACTATTGTAAAAGTGACTACCTTCATCACTAATGATAATCTTATGAGTTCTAAACCTAGTGAAAATGTTTGTTGTTAATAGATTTTCGAATAATAATTCTTATAAAACTTTTGAAATAGAGATTCGGTCTAACTACCCTAAATCAGACCGGATAATTAAACCTTAAAATCTAATTTTCAGATTTAAGTTTGTAATGAAAAATAATATATTTATCTCTAACATCCTTAATATAAAATCTTGAATAAAAAAATCAAATTATTTTATAGAAATATTTTCCTATTTAATATTTCACAAGCATAACAACGTTATTATTATATTATATTTACAAAAAGTCAATCATGTTAAATTTAATCACAAACAAATTAAATATAACAGATAAGAATAAAACATAAAAAATAACTATAAAAAATTCATTTTAAAATTATATCTTAAAAGAATCCTGAGAGCACTTTAATATTAATTATGTTGTTCAAAATCCTCCAAACGGATTTACATTTTCGTTTATTGAATCAAAACCTAAAAATCTATAAAAACATAACTAGTTCTTCTCAAAAAGAGAAGATCTTTAAAAATAAAAACTAAGTAAACTTTCTAGAGAGAGAAAGCTAGAGAGAGAAAGAGTTGAGAAAATTGTATGTTTTACAATGGGAGGATAAAGACTTTTTATAGGTGAGGAAAAAGCCAAAAAGGTGAAAAAATATTTCAAAATTTGAATTTGGACGCGTATGAGGGGCAAAAATTGCAATAGACGAGCATTTGGCGCATGGAGGGCGCATGTGGGCGTGTGTTGGACATGTGCCAGCAACGTGCAGGCATGTGCGTGCGTGTGCATTGGTGCGCTTAGAACTTGGCGTGGATGGGCATGAGACTCAGCACAGATGGGCGATTGCACACGAGATTTTGGCCTTTTTGACCCATTTTTTTCTTCATCTTTTTGACTTTTTCTTATTTTGTTCCCTAACATATTTGTAATGTATTACCACCAGTTTTTTTCTCTAAGTCTTTAAGTTATTTTTGAACAAAAATACCCATGATTTTAAAAAGATAAATTTATATAAAAATATGATAAAATCATACAAATATAAATCTATTTAATCAATTAAAATACATTAAATCATAGTAATTTTAGTACTTTTTAAGCACTCATCAACTACCTTCATCACTAATGATAATCTTATGAGTTCCAAACCTAATGAAAATGTTTTTCTTCAAAAATTTCATGATAACTTTGGCATCATATTTGTTGCTGGCTATGACTTTTACCCACTTTGACACATAATCCACACCTACTAGTATGTATTGGTTACCAAAGGATGAAGAGAACGATCCTATAAATTAAATGTCATAAACATCAAACAATTCAACTTCAAGTATATTATTTAAGGCATCTCATCTCTTTTAAAAATATTACCTATCATTTGGCATCTATCACATATCTTTACATAAATGTAGGCATTTCTAAACAATGTTGGCCAAAAATAACCAAATTGAAGTAACTTAGTTATTGTTTGTAATATTTATATGCCATGTGATGTAAATTGGATCCACTAAAATAAGTTGCTTATTTGGGAATAAGAATGGGCAAAAAAACTGCAGGTTCAGTTATCCGCACCATCAATTTGGTTTTTATTTGATAAATTTCGAAGATAGGTATAATTTTGGGTAAAAACAAAACATAAAATAAGATGTACGATTTGTGTATGGTTATATTGATAACCGTACCTGCCCATATCCAAAATTAATTATATTTATTTAATTAATTTATATATTTATTAAATTAAATTATATATTAATTAATAATTAGGGTTTATTGATTTTTCGCATAGGTATATAGAATTTTTTTAAAAAGTTTGGAAAAACAATTTTTTTTATAATTAATATCCATCCCAAATCATTACCCGCAGGTAAAAACCTATTTCCGAACTGTAACGATTGTTGAGTAATTTTGGGCACATATTTTATAATTCAATTCGGGAATAGTTATATCAATAACTGTTCTCACCCGTACCAGTGCCCATTGCTATATGGGAAAGATTCCTCAATCACTATATTGTCATCCATATTAGCTTCCCTCTCCAATTTAGATAGATGATCTATCACCTGCTTTTCCATCCCATTTTTATCGCAGATTTTCAAGTCAAACTCTTGTAGAAGGAGAACTCATCTGATCAATCTTAGGTTCGCATCATTCTTTATCATGAGGTACTTTATTACAGAATGGTGCATAGAAAATAGTTATGAGTTACTTTTTTGTAGTGGCATAATTCATTTAAGTATCATTGAGCATTTTACTTGCATAATATATGGCATAGAACATATTGTCTTTTCGTTGCCCCAAAATAGCCCCAATAGTAAAGTCAATTGCATCACACATTAACTCAAAAGACTTGCTCCAATCTGATGCTACTAGAACTGGTTTTGACACTAATTTCTTTTTAAGCACTTGAAATACCTCTAAACACTTATTATCAAATTTAAAAGGTATGTCTTTCTCTAATAGATTGCACAAAGGTTATGAGACTTTGGAAAAAGCTTTTATAAATTTATAGTAAAAACTCATATGCTTAAGAAAACTCACAACTCCTCTTACACTAGTAGATGGTGATAGCTTCTCAATCAATTCTATCTTAGCTATATCCATCTTAATACCCTTATTTGAGACTTTATGGCCCAAAATAATACTCTTATATACCATAAAGTATACTTACCCCAATTTAAAATCAAGTTTGTTTCTTCACATCTTTGTAGCATTAGGAAGAGACATTGTAAACACTCATCAAATGTGTTCCCAAAGATCGAGAAGCTATCCACAAAGGTCTCTAAATGCTTCTCTACCATGTTTGAGAAAATAGCCATCACACAACGTTGAAATATTATAGGTGCATTGTATAACCCAAATGCCATTCTTCTCAAAGCAAAAGTTATGTACGGACATGTGAAGGTAGTCTTTTCTTAGTCTTTGGGTGACATAACAATCTGATTATAGATAGAATATCCATCTAGAAAACAAAAAAAGGAATGTATAACTAACATGTCAAGCATTTGATCCATAAATGAGAGAGGGAAATGGTCCTTCCTTGTAGCTTTATTAATCTTGCGAAAATCCATACATACTCTCCATTTCGTGACAATTCTTATAGGTATTAACTCATTTGTCACCATAGTGATTCCTCCTTTTTTGGTATATATTAGACTCAAGTTACCCATAACTATCTGATATTGGGTAAATGATGCCTATATTTAGCCACTTAATAATTTATTTCTTCACCACCTTTTTGCAATAGGGTAAAACTAACATTGTGCATCCCTGTTGGGATTAGCTCCATCCTCTAACTAGATTGTGTGCATGCATATGGATGGGGTTATGCCTTTGATGTTGGCTATATACCGATCTATAGCTCTTTTAAAGTTCCTTAACACCTTCAGTAGTGCTTCTACTTGCTACATACTTAGATTATTAGAGATTATGACAAGAAGTGTCTTGCTATCACCCAAAAATGCATAACAAATATGGGATAGTAAAGGTTTAAGCTTTAATTTAGATGGCTCATCAGTGGATGGTTTGAACTTTGAGCTTGTCTCAAGACATTCCACAAACGCATTTGAAACACACATGAAAGGCATGCCCTCTAAAAAGTTCACATAGTTGAAAATATCAACTTGCATCACAGATTCCACAATTTCATAATTAAAGTAAGTTAAGTTATTCATGGCATCATGTTTTAAAGCCTTGAGTGTGGGTGGTTCAACAAATTTCGTTAAATTGTCATCATGAGTGTGTGCGATAAGTGATTGTCATAGTATTCATCAACATGTGTGTTCAAAGAATTTTTAACAAGCACATATCCTAAAGCATCAGTAAGGTACATGTTATGAGGCACATCAGTGGATAACTCATCAATAACATTTATCTTAAAGGAATCATGAGTATTATCAATATCATAAAATTTAATTACTTTAAAAACATTAAATGTTACCTGTTTATTCTACACTCTCATTGTGAGCTAACCTTTTTGTGCATCAATGAATGCTCTTTTCAGTTGCTAAAAATGGATAACCAAGTATGATAAGAATTTTATGGCCATCTTCCATATCTAGTACAAAGAAATTTTTCAGAAAGATAAATTTGTCCACCTTTATTAGCACATCTTCTACTACAAGCTAGGGTTACTTAATTGACCTATCTGCCATTTATAATGTTACTAAAGTGGGTTTGGCTTTACCAACCCCCCAACTTATTGAAAATTGATAATGTCATAAGATTAATGTTTGAACCAAGGTCACATAGTGCCTTGCCAAAGTGTGTATTCTCGATTGTGTAAAGAATGTCAAAGCTACCTGGATCTTTTAGTTTTTATGGTAGTTTTCTATCGAGGATGGTACTATAACCTTCAATCAAGATTATTGTCTCATTATCTTCAACCCTTCTTTTTCTTAGACAAGATGTCCTTCATGAATTTGGCATACAAAGACATATGTTCAAGTGTATCTGTAAATACTATGTTTACATGCAGCTTCTTGAAGAGGTTCAAGAATTTTGAAAATTACGTGTCTAACTTTTGCTTCTGGGGTTTTATGGGAAATGTATCGTGGGTTTATAAAGGTTGATCTTCTTTGGCTAAATTATTACATATTTAGTACTCTTATTGTCCACTTTGTCCTCCTCATCCTTTTTAGTTTCCTACTTTTCTTCTAAAGTTCTATCACTTCTCAACTCTCTCTTTCTAGCTTTACTTTTATATTGCTTGGAAAGTTACCTTGAAGACTTTGACTTATGATTTGGGCCAGTTTCCACATTTGGATTTCCAAATTTCATATAGAAGCCCCATGAATGGATTTTATGCAATCCACTTTTGTATTTATTAAATAGATGAAGTCTTTCATCATTCCCGTTAAAGCACATGTGTTATCCTCACTAGGTGACTTCTTCTCTTGGGCTTATAGTTGTTGTATTTGTTGAAAACCTAGTAGTATGAAGGGTTGATGGTTGAATTGATTACCACCCTGATTGTTTTTATTATTGCATGAGAATTTTTGATGGTTTAACCATCATGGATTGTATGTTTTAGAGTATGGGTTTCCTTGGCGATTTTGATTATTGACATAGTTTACTACTTCGAGAAGGTTCTTACACACCTTCGTAGAATAAGATCCATTGTAATAATCACATATCACGAATGGACTTTGTACCATATTTACCCCTCACATTGCCACCATCCAAATTCTTAGTTAAACATAACAATAAAGCGTTTGTTTAAGCTTGCAATGCTGTTATAGTCTCTACATATACTACTCCAACCACTATTCTTAGGTTGAACCTTTCCACTGGACATTGGAAATTGTTGGATGCCATCTCATCAAGTAGTGCAAAAGCTTCATTTTCAGCTATACTCATTAAAGCTCATCCAACTACAATATCAATTACAGTCTTTAACTACCCCATTAATCCATTACAGAATGATTGCATTTACAACCAAGTAAAAAGACCATAATATGGGCATCTTCTTAATAGCTATTATAGTGTTCCCAAACTTCATAAAGTGATTTCCCTTCAAATTAATGAAAATATGTGATGTCATTGCTAAGCTTAGCTATATTTAAAAGTGATAAGTACTTTGCTAAGAATTTTTAAACCAATTGATCCAATGTAGTGATTGACCCAGTAGGTAGTCATTGTAACCAAGCCTTAGCTTTGTCTCTTAGTTAGAAAGGAAATAAGCGAAGGAGAACTACATTATCTAATACACCATTAATCTTAAAGGTGTCAAATATTTCCAAGAATGAAGCCAAGTGAAGATTTAGGCCATCGTTGATTAACCATCCAAACTGGTTTGCCAGCATCATCTGAATGACACCTAGCTTGAGTTCAAAATTGTTAGCATTGATTCATAGTCTATTGATAAATGATTGGGCTTCATCTACTTGTGGTATTGGAAAATCCCTTAAAGGTTTAGAGACCACTATAGCTTGTTGATCCCCTTGTTCTACAATAATCCCTTATTGATCTTATGCTAACCATTTCCTTCTTAAGTAGTGTAAGGTTCTCTCTATTTTCGAATCACAAAGTACAAGATTGTCATCTGTTGACTTAGGTATACAATAGAAACACTAAAACAAAAATTAAAAGGTCTAAACTAGTATAGTAACAACCATTATTGATGTTCATTATAAGTAATTAACTCCCCGATAACAACGCTATAAACTTGACATGCTAACCTCAAGTATACGGGTCATGAGAGTAATATAATATACCTAAGTATGAATAATGATCCCATAAGAAGTTGTGTAACTTATAACCGAGTACCAATATAATTATTACGAATACTATTTGGACAATAGCAAATTATAAAAACTAAAAAATAAATGACAACTAATTTTAAATTGTAAAACTTAACAATTATGAAGATATATCAGAAAATGACCTAGGAATCCTAATCCTCCAATTTTATAAGTATCTGAATTACTAAAATTTTCCCTCAAATAATTAACAATCCATTACATGATTAATTGAATCTAACCTGACTTGTATTTCTCTCTCAAGTAACTATACACCATATAATAATTGACATAATCACACTCTCATGCCAAATAGATTGCATACTACTCTTTAAAATTATCAATCATAAATCACACACATAAGAATCATACATCTCTACTTAAAAATTATGCATATTATTTAATCAAGATAAACAATTAAATAATCTCCCAAATTTGTTTAATTGTCTCTATAGATCAATTGTTAGTCAAACAATTAATAATATAAAACTAGGTTAAAGAATATAATTGAATTGAAATCACAATTGAGGTAAAATATTAGATTATCACATGTAGAAGATTGAGTTCATAAGACCCCTAGATTAAAAAATTAGTTAGACATAATGAAGTTCATAAAGATTTACATGTAAAGTGATAAAGAAATGAGAAGAATAAGTGATACTATCAAGTTCTTGATTTGTAGAGCTAATATTTTCTTAAATTCATCATAAAATTGTGTCTTTTTTAATCTTCTTTTGAAAATTTTATATTCTTCTCTCTTCTTGAGAATTGTTAGGACTTTGTAATTTTTAATTGTATGTTTTATTTGTGACCATTAGAGTTAATTAAATAGAAAAAATAACCTAATATGGATTATTATATCAAATCATAAAAGATCTACAGGTTGAGTTTAAAAATAGGAGATAAACATCATTGTCTTGATTTTTCCTAAATTTTCACGCGATGAGGTCAAGATTTCTACGCGTTGTGGCCAAGCCTCCTTGGATTCTCAAGTCATAAATCGCGAGTCATAACACCTTTTTTTGCCAATTTATTATGTATGAACCCTACATTTATTTAGTCATTTGCCAACCTTGATTTTTGTCGATCTGAACTCTCTAAGTCTTTTTTATTGTCTTTAATGCAATAAATACATCTGTGATCCCTAGTCAGATGTTTAGCACAATGTCATAATATCTTATTATTTTTCATACTGGATTTGTTCATTCTCGGATATTGAATTTATCACCTATAGAAAATTCTTTCTTTGAAGCGTAGAACTTCATATCACTAAGATATTTCTCATTAGATTTTCTAACTAAGTTATACAAACTTAACCATTATTGTCTTGTAAGGTTATTGTTCTAATCATTTTCTTCTTCTAAAAAAAGAGTTATTGATTGTTTTTTCTGAATAGAATCAATCTATGTACTCTTAATAGTGTCTTCAAGCTACAAAGACTAGCTAATTGTTGTACTATTTTTAAATAGTTCTTTATATACTAAAGGAGTTAATAGTTTTGATATTCTACAATTGGAAAAACTGTTTTTTGCTTCTATCCTATTACTAAATGATCTGTAGATTATTCCATTCAATCGTGTTATGACTTTGATAGCTTTTGTCCAACTAGTATAGATTCCTAATTTGGGGCCATTGTAGACTATATAAAGCTTAGTCTTTAAAAATTCTTCATTTTTTGTTTTATTTACCAATTTAAGTCTTCTTTCTTTTTCTTTATAAAGAGATTATTTTCTCCTTCACCTATTTTGAAAATTTTGATTTTTTTTTCATATGAGATAAAGAAAATAATCTCATCATTTTTAGAGTTTGAACGTTTAAGTTATTTTTGCTTAAGAGAGGGGTTAACCTATTTGATGTTGCCCTTTAAGAAATTCTTAAAATATAATATCTTAAGTTGGTCTTATAGGATTTTGATATTCTTTTGTTTAATTTTCGTATCTATATAAAGATGATCAATTCCTAATAAATAAAATATATTTAAAGATACTAATTCTTTAATTAGTGCATCAATTAAAATATTTTTATTTCCTCGTAAATGAATATAATATCTTAAGTTAGTATTATAGGATTTTGATATTCTTTTGTTTAATCTTCATGTCTATGTAAATATGATAAATTCCTAATAAATAAAATATGTTTAAAGGTGTTAATTCTTTAATTAGTGCATCAATTAAAATATTTTTATTTCCTCATAAATGGTCAACATTAAATTTGTAATCATTGAAATATTGTTCTCATATAATTAATTGACATTATTTATAACCACCTGTAATATTAGTCTTCAAAAAATATCCAAAGTTTTTATTATTCATTCTCGTAATAAACCTTGAACTAATAACATCTATTGTAAATTTATTTATAAATTTTTTAATAACAAAATATTAATTTTCATTATTATGATAATTTAGTTATAGATCCTAAAAAGATCCTGATGTATATCTACAAAAATATTCATCTTTATCATCTATATTTTCTTTTAAAATTGCTCCATAATATTCATATGAAACATCTTATTTTCTGGTTCATAATTGAGAAGTTACTTTTTGGTTATAGATCTATTAGCTAGAAGATGAATGAATAGAATATCAACGAAAGTACAAATTAAAATTTTGTAGAACAGATAGATATCAATTGTGTGTAAATAAAATAATACAAAAATATAAAAATTAATGCACGAGATTCTTATATGGAAATAACTTAGGCTATACCAATGACCTAATAGGAAAACCATTGGTCCATTACACCATCTAACTATCCAATATGAAAAATAAGGTACAATTACAAGGATATGACTCAAACCATCCACCAAGATAACACCCCAATTAATCTACTTACAAATCGGTGCTTTCATTATAATGTCTACAAGAAAGGTGTTCAAATCCAAACCAACATTTCGATAACTTAAATAACACAAGCAACAAAACCCATTCAACTAGTACATGAAAATTAACACAATAACACAAGTGCAACTATATCTTAGAGCACATTCAATAATGAATAACCCTAACAATATGATTTAACAGATCAGTAGATAAAACAAAATCAACTAATAACCCAAGAACAATAAGTTAAAAGCACAATATCACAAATATTGTTGGCTTATTAACTCATCAAACACAAGCACAAATGTTTGATAAGTTAACTCAATGAAAAAGCCAACTTAAATTTTTTTTACAAAATAATGAGAGAGATATTAAGATGTAGAAAATAATGCTTGAATGTGGTCGCTAAAATTGTGAGCCATTAATTTTATTAAATAGCATGAATTGAAATCCCATGTTAAAGGTTAATTATAAAATTGTCCTTAAAAGTATTTAGAAGACTCTAAAAACATAAGGACAATATAGTAAAAATAATAATTGGCTCAAGTAAAAATTTGGTTAATATGAAATATAATGTGCACGATAAAAGAGACATACCTCAGATGTGATCGTTGAGGCTCAATAGTTTCTTTGGCTTGAAAATATTCTTAAAAGACACCTAGAAACTAATATTACATATAATTTTTTTTATCATGAACATCGCCAACACTCACAAACCTCAAAATCTCCTACTTTCGCATATTCGTGTGATAAAACCTCTCTCTTACTATATAACGCTCATAGGAAAAAAATTACATAATGAAACTATCCTATGATCCGATGAACCATCTTCTCTTGAATCTTGACAACTTTTATTTATATTGGAAAAAAAAAACAACAGTAAACAAATAACTTGTATCCAAGGACTAATTATTCATAATTATTCATAATAATTCAATGTATCTAATAGAAAAGCATGGAATCTATAAAAGAGGATTAAATAAATGATAAAAAAGTAATTCAAATATAAAAATCTCCCACTAAATTAACTATTTCTATTTTTTGATGTTTTAATTAAAGTTTAAAATTTTTAATACTAATTTTTCTCTCCATTTTTGTCGAATGAATAAACAAACACAAATTAGAGATAAAAACATAAAGATGAATCAAATGTAAAGTGCATTGAATTATATAATTTTTTTCACATTAAAAAAATTTCAATTACACTTTAAAATATGAAAAATAACAAACTAAATTTACTTCAAAAGACACTAATAAAATAGGATGAAATATCAAAACATCATAAAATAATTCAATGTCTTAGAGGAGGAAATCTGTAGTGTAAATAGATGTCTTTAATCATGGAGAACATTGCTTTGTGATGTTCATTAATAATAGTCATTTGATGTTCCAACGTTCCCATTCTCATACACATCTTGTTTTCAAATGAATGCTAACATGATAGTTCAAAAGTATGTATATTTGTCATTTCTTCATCACCAAAAATATCATCTGTAGCGGCTCTTGCTCCACTGGAACCAACAGTAGTGAGCCTCTATCCTTCTAAAATTTGAGCATATGATCTTCATATAATTGAATTTTCAATGTCACCCATAAGATGAATAATATTAGAATCCCTTGTTTATGGCACACCTACAACTAGTATCATTTGTGTGATGAGACATCCATATGGAAGACTGATCCTTGGGTTAATGATCTGAGATTGGATTATGATCTTGTTATGAACTATTGAACCTACATTGAATGCGATTCCTTTTCCAATGCAATATAATATGTTTTCAAGTAGTCAATGAATCAAAAATGAGTTCTTTAAAGGTAGAAAGTTGGCACACGTCATTTTGTTCAACACTCGATAAATAGGAGTGAACTCACTTAAAATTAAAAATTATTTATTATTAAAATCAACATTAGGTGAACCCAAAACTTTGGTTAATAGATATTTAGTAGAGATTATATACCTTTCTAGTTTAAAACTAAGATCACCAACATTCGTGGTGAACAAAAAAATGTTGATTCTTTGAGTCAAAATTTTAATAGTTTTATTTTGTACAAAAACTTTGTAGTTCATAGGTCTTAAATGATGGATTTTAAGGTCAATGTTTACATATAATTCATGGACCAAGAATGGACAACATAATTTGGTTGGTATAAAAAGTGATTGCCAACCTAAAGCTCGAATGGCTCGAGTAATTCCTATTCATGAAATTCTATCCTAGTTATCCTACGTTCTAATAAAATTGGACGTCTAGAGAAAATAATGTTATACCATGATTCAGATTCATCCTCCCACTATTGGAAGAAATGTGTGGTTGGAGTACCGTGAGGTAGTTCATGATATTTAGTAGCCATTGCAAAAACTCTGAAAAATCCAAAAAGATAAAAATACACATATTGTGAAAATTTAACCAAATTGTTGAAATTTTTGGACCAAAATGTAGAATCAAGATAAGGGAATTTTTTTGGGAAGGGTTTGTAGAAATAAGCTCATAAAAAGGTGTTTGTTTGTGAAAAAAATGAGGAAATAGAGTTGTTGCGATTTTTGCCCAAAAATGTTTTTTTGTAGATATTGATGCATATAAATGAAATAACAATCATTTCTAAATGATATAGGCATCAAAAATGAGTAAATTTGGTGTGATTTTGAGTGAAAATCATAAAAAGGGGTTGAGAAGGAGGTTGGCTTCATACGAGACTAAGAAAAAATAATGGATGTATTTAAATTGAACCTGATTGATCGATCAATATTCATATTTCGATCGATCTAGTTTATCATCAATTGATTAAGTAACATAAACCCAAAAAAATTTTAAAAACTCCCCCTAAGTCCTATACCAACTCAAAAATTTCAAACACCTTTTCAAATATGATTTTTTTATATATCAAGATAGTAGATTTATTTAGACATGAAACCCCCCAAATAATCAATTTTAAAATAAAGTTTATTCTTCAATAAGATTAAATTATTTAGTGTATGTTTAAGTATTTTAGTAAAGTACATATACATTTTTCAACACATATGGTGACATATCAACAATTGCTCAACGTATGAAAAATATTGAAATTCCAATGGTATATCAATTTGTCCATTTATGATTAGTTACGAAGGATTTAAAGGAGAAAACATAACCAACCATGAAAGAATTACAGTTAAATTTAGAATTTCACAACATTAATTTTTACCAACTAAGAGAGAGCTTAGTAATTTTTTTTTGTATTTTTCTCTTGTGTTATTATTATTATTATTATTGTGTGGGGATTGTTTTTTTTTCATAGCCATTTGTGATTCATTCTTTTTGTGCATATAAACTCTTTTGTACATTTCTTTTCTATCAATTTTATTTTTTTAAAGAAAATATACATGAGCCAAAAATCAAGTATGATGACTTTCACACTAGTTGTAAGATAACACATTTTGCTCACTACGATAGCTTCCCACATCACAGTAGGTAGCCTTCTCAAAACTAAATGTCTATTTATAACAAAATTTTATAAAATGAAAGGGTGAACTCAAACACAATTCCAATAGCCAAGGTTATCTAAGTCCGAAATACTCATTTAATAAATCATAAATTTCAGGCATGGCATATAATTATGTCCAGTGAGCATGCGGGTGAGTTTATTGCACAGGATAAGACACTCAATTTCACAATGAACAATCAATTGGGTTATAAAAAAATATTTTCTTTGTGATTCAAAACGATATTTGTAGTTTATTTCAACGTTAAAACTATTCTACTTCCTTAAGTGATTTTTAAAAAATTAACTAATTTTTAAATAAAAGTTAAGGACTAAACAAAAAAAATTAAAATCAAGCAATCAAACTTACATGTTCACTTTGGATCAATCAAGCATAGAATAAAAATTCCTAAGTTAAAGAAAAAGACGGTCAATTGATCGAAAAAAGATAATCTTTCATAACCCAAACTTTCTTCAATTTTGATTTCCTTATATTTTTGGGCTTAGATTCAATTGACTTACATAAGTTTTTGGAATTATCTTTATTTTGAATTTTGCTTTTCTTTTTCATCATTGGTGAAGACTTAACATTCATGTATATATGATGAAAATTAATTCTAGAATATTGTGCATGAAAAACATTGTTAAATATGGATATGTCACAATAAATCTACACTATAGTCTAATATGATATTTTCTACCATAATGATGAAAAATAAACACAAACTTAACAGCTTTTGAATCATAGATGTAACTGTTCTTTGTTTATAATAAACAACATTATAAGTAAGGTTATGAGGCTTTACCACAGTAGTCTTTGATGTTGAAGCTGTATTTGTATCTCATGTGAAAGAAAGGTTAGATGGTTGTATAAAATTAGTTGTTTTTGAAGACGATGTCATAGAATCCTCATCTACATAGCCTAGCCCTCTCTTATCTTCAAAAGGTTTTCCATAGTCAAGAATTTTGTTCAACTTTTTAGCTCAAATTGTTAATATCTTCACAAATTCTTTGGATTGTTCAAGTTTCTCTATCAAATTTTGTTTTTTTGTTCTAAACCTACAAGACTCAAATTGAGATCATCAATATGTTCACACAATTCAAGATTTTTTTTCCATTATTGATGAATTCGCTTCATAAGGCATTAGTTTTTCATTGAGTTTAGTTACTTCTACAAGCAACTTTTCTTTATCTCTTTTACATCTCACATAATCTATGAACACGTCTTTAATATTAGTGACATTAAATTTCTTACATAGAAATTTAGCATCACTTTCTTCATTATCAGAATCAATATCAAACTTATTGAATTGTTTACCAATAGTTACAGTAAATACTAGGAAGTTTGTGTCCTCGTTTGTTGTTATCACTTTCTAAGTTAGTCATTGTAACATTGAACGCTCTTCCAAGGTTGTTCTTCTTATTTGCACAGTCAATTGTAAAGTCACTAAAACCTATACATTCAAAGCATTAGGATCCATTGGGTTTAGATTTCTTACCATCATAATTCAGAGATCTGAGTTCTTTTGGATTTTAATTATCTTGACGACTTGATTATCCTTTATTTTTAAGATTCTTTTTCTTAAGATTTTGTTTAGGCTTCTAGTCAAGATTGCTAATTTTGCTTCTTCATTGTCACATTTTTCAATCCTAGCAGTTTTAAAGGTGATACCTACGTTCTATGTAGGAGAATGAAAGCATATCTCAAAGGTTTGAAATGATCTAACAAGTGCTTCTATTTTGATATTGTCAATGTCCTTACCTTAATCAATGGTAGTGACCTTTGCATGGAAACGATCTGGTAATGAGCAGAGAATCTTTCAAACTATCATGAAATAATCAATTTTCTCTCCAAGATTAGCAGAGACGTTAGTAATATCACATAATCTAGTATAGAATTTAGAAAAGGTTTCATTTTCTTTCATTCTAACATTCTCAAATTGAGCACTAAGCATGCGAAGTTTTATTCATTATACTTGTGAGATACCCTCATAAGTAACCTTTAAAATATCTAAAGCTTACTTAGTAGTATCAACATGAGAAATATGATGAAACTCATTTGTAGACATAGCACTAAAAGTAACATTAATATCCTTTTGATTCCAATTACTACTAGTTTTATCTTCAATGGTCCAATATTTCCTAGGTTTAGTAGGGACAATATTATATTTGGTAATCGTAGTTGGTTTCCAACCATATAGCACAGAGTTCCAAACACTCTCATCTAAAGACTGTAGAAAGGCTCTCATGCAAGCCTTCTAATATGGATAATTAGACCCATCAAAGTAAGGTACATAAGTAGTGAAAGAACCACCTCTTAAATTATCTATTACAAGATCTTAGACATACTAAGTGTATCTAGTGATCCGTTCTGATACCAATTGAGAAGTTACTTTTTTAGTTATAGATCTATTAGCTAGAAATCGAGTGAATAGAATATTAGTGGAAGTATGACAAATTAAATTTTACAAAACAGTCAAACAATAGTCACATGTAAATAAAGTAATGCATAAATATCAAAATTAACACATAAGATGTTTAGGTAGAAACAACTTAGGCCACACCAATGAGCTAAGAGGAAAACAATCAGTCCACTGGACCATCTGACTATCCACTATGAGAAATAAGGTTCAATTATAAAGCTATGGCTCAAACTATCCATCAAGGTAATACCTATAAGTAATCTACTTATAAGCCAATTCTTTCATTATAGTCTCTACAAGAAAGGTGTTCAGATGCGGATTAATATTTCAATAACTTAAGTTACATAAACAATCAAATCCATTCAACCAGTACCTAAAATACTAGTATAATAACACAAGTACATGTGTATGTCTTAGAGTAAATTTAATAATTACCTTAATTAGATGATTTAACTGATAAACAGATAAAACAACATCAACTAGCAATCCTAAACCATTCAATTAAAAGTACAATATCACAAATATTATAAGCTTGTTAACTCATCACACACAACCACAAATGTTTAATAAATTAACTCGATGAAAAAGCCTAGTTGAAAATCTTTTGCAAAACAATGAAAGAGATATTAAGATGTAGAAAATAATGCTTGAATATGGTTACTAAAATTGTGAGCCAATGTTTTGATTAAATAGCATGAATTGAAACCCTAGTTCAAAGGTTAATTACAAAAATATCCTTAAAAGTATTTAGAAGAGCTTAAACACATAAGGACAATATAGTAAAATACTAGTTAGCTCAAGTAAAAATTAGGTTAAATATAAAAGTATAGCCGTTCGATCAATCTAATCAAGCTCAATTGATTTAGAGCTCCATTGATTGAGTTAATGCTTCGATCAATCTAGTCTTATTAAAAATTAATTCAGCCAGTTTTAATTAAGCTTTATCAATATAATCACCCCTAGATCGATCGAGTAACCTATTTGAATAATGTTCCTATGTGTTTAATATGAAATCTAATGTGCATGAAAATAAAGAGATATCTTATATGTGATCATTGAGGCTAGATAGTTTCTTCAGCTTGAAAGACACACCTAGAAACTAATATTACATACAAATATTTTGATCACAAAACTTACAAGAATCAATTTTACTGATTATTGTTATATTATCTTTCTCTTTGTTTGTACAAAGTGCATCATAATATTTTCCTAGTTCTTCATGTATTAAGGTTAGCAACTTAATAATTTTTCTATGTTCCTATTTTTAGGGTTCACAAATTATTCTTCTAATTTTTTCCATATTCTATTAAACTGGGATTATAGTTTTTTCTTTATCTTTGAGTTTTTTCTCATTCTTTCTTTTCTCATTCTTAGATATCAATGCATCTGATCTTCTAGATAGTTCTTCTTTTAATCCTACAAATGTATCAAACTTATAACCTATATTTCATCATTTATAAACATATTATTTACATCCCTTCTTAGTTTTGTAAATTTTTTATGTATGGCTTTTTGTAATTTTTTATTTATTTTAGAAGTTTTTTTTGTGTGTCATTTATGTCTTCCAATACTTTATGTTTGATTATTATATTATATCTATTTATTCTGCTAAAATAATTAAAGCTCTCATTATGGCTATTTTCATTATACTTTACAAATTTAAGAAAAATAAACTACAATTTTATATTAAAAAATCAACTTTGTTGTAAAATGAGAGTAATCACTTTCTAATCCTCAAACATTATAAAAATAAGTTGTAATTATTCTTATATATTAATTAATCAAAGTTTTATAAGAAATAAAGGAAAGAATGTTTATTAGTGGACTATAGGCTAATAAATCATTTTAGATAAAATATTAGATTAAACTCAACATCTTGTATCTATAGTTTAAATTATTAGTTGCTTTTTAACTTTTGGAATCAAAATGATTTAATAATTTAAGAAATATAATTATTATATTTTACAAATTTAAAAAAACTTTAACTACGATTTTATATTAAAAAAGTAGTGTTGTTACAAATTGAGATTAGTTACTTCCTAATCCTTAAATATTTTAAAAATAAGTTGTATTGATTTCCATATGTTAATGAATTTATAAGTTTTATTAGAAACAAAAGAAAAAGGATGATTTATATGTGAATTAGAGGTTAATAAGTCATTTTGAATAAAATATTAGACTAAACTCGAGCCCAATCTATCCTTACTTATAGCTACGCACATGATCAATGTAGAAAGCATTTAGTCATAATACTAAAATACTTTATTTTTGAGATACAATTCTATGTAGTAATAGATAGAGATGTAAAGTGAGTTATCTCATCTAATCTCATGTCTCATTTAGTGTATCTAATTGGCTCATGATGCAATATTGTCTCATTTTATTTAAATATCATCTCATCTTATTTTATTTCATTTAGATTGTAACTCAAATTGGTCAAACTTTAAACATATGTTGGATCATTTTTTCTTATTAAATTTACATGATAAATTATTATTTATTATATTTTTTACTAATTTTGTATTATTACTTGTCTTATTTACACTCATTAGGGACAAATGAGATATCTCAATTTGTATCATTTTATTATTATCTCATCTCATTAAAAATTAAATAAGACAATATGAGATAAATTTTGAAAATTAATGGATTGTCTCATAAATCTCATTGACATCTCTTCTTAATTTATAACTCTAGTAATAGAGTTAGGCATTTGCTATGTTTTAGCAAAAAAAAAAAAAAGAGTCAAACACTTTCTATATTCTAGCAAAAAAATTTGTTAGATATTTACTATGTCCTTAATTGAATTGTAGCCTTTTAATTGATGTGTGTGTGAATGTTTTTTTTTCTTCTCTTCTTTGTGTAATTATATGATATCGTGTCCTATTTGAAGTTGTTTTAATGGATGAATGGACGGAGCTCTGGTGTTATCTATTGGGAATTATGATATGGTATGTGTCTCTCTTCAGAGGAGCTGAAATTGGAAGGTTTGTTGCCATCACTACTACAAAAAGGTGTTGTTCTATGTTATTCAAGATTACTATATTATTTTCCTAATGTTATAATACAAACTTACATATATAATACAAAAATTTATACACATAAATAATAACACATAATAACAGAAAAAAATATGAATAATAAGTACGTAGTATTAATAGAAATACTTACAAGAGTAAATAAAGTGACAAAATGAAGGAAATGAAGAAAAAAATGGTGTTTTGTACGTGAGAAATGGGTATAAATTTTTTGAGTATTTTGCTCAAAAATATAGGGGATCTAAAAGATTAGTTAGAGAGGAAGAAAACCCATTAATCGGTGTTGAAATTGGTGGTCGTAGGTGGCCAGAAAATGAGAAAGAGTGGAGGATAAGTAGAGGAGATTTTGGGTTTTTGAGAGTTATGTAATGCTTAGAATAGTTTTTGTCTGGGGAAGAAAGAAGAGAAAAGAATTTATCTACGTGTGTAACATCGGTTCTACGTGTCAATCGACACTACGCTACGTGGATAGCGTTGGTTCCAAGTGTCAACTGACCCTATGCTACGTGGATAGCGTCGGTTCCAGGTGTCAATCGACGCTACGCTACGTGGATAGTATCAGTTTCAGATGTCAACCGACACTATACTACATGGATAGCATCGGTTTACCACGTCAACTAATGCTATCCACGTAGCGTAGCGTCGGTTAACACCTAGAACCAACGCTACGTCCACATGTAGTGTTAGTTCGAAACGTCATATGATGCTATGTCCTACATGGATAGCGTCGGTTCTACATCGAACTGACTTTAAATTCATTATAAGTTAGTTTTTGAAAAAAACTGACTTTACATATCGACTTAAATACCACTATTTGTAGTAGTGCATGCTCCAAAATCCGTTGTTTGTGTTGGCTGGTGCACTTGTTTGGGTAGTACATGCATTGTAATACATGCTTCAGCGTTAGTATATTATATGTTGTTGTCTTTTTATTTTTTATAACTATTTCAGTGGACATATATATTGCCTTGTGAATTATTCCTCTCCACACTTACCACTGTAGTTCACCATACCTAGTGGTCTACATGCCATGTATCACATGAGCCTTAGGCAGAATGCAGGAGCAGCCTGAGTATTGTGTGATGCTGTAGCTGCAGCAACTGCTCCACATGAAGCCAAAATATTTGCTAGAATTGTACTTGGTAAACTTGAGCACTATCACATGGTATCTTCTTTCTGAATAATACTTAGATTAGTTTTTTACGTGGAAGTGAAGGGCTATAAGAAAACATATTTTGTTCCGTAACATTCACGTAATAGAACCAGTATTATGGACTTAATGGTTTCATGTGATTTACGAGGCATAAAGATAGGTTTCCCTACCAATTTCAACTCTTGTATCAAATAAGTAAAAACAGAAACTTATATTGAGTAGTATAGGAGGTTGTATTTGATCTTTAAAGTTTTTAGTTATGAATTCAATTAACTAGAGGGAGTGAATAGGTATTTAATCAAATTATGTCAAATTAAAATTTTACAAACGATCAGACATGCAATCACATGTAAATTAAAAAATGCAAAAATAAAGATTGACACACGAGATTTTTAGGTATAAGCAATCTAGGCCATAACAATGACTTAAGATGAAAATCACTGGTCTATCGGGCCACCAATCCATCCACTATGAAAATAATGTTTGGGTATAAGGCTAGGACTCAAAATACCTATCACAGATAATACCTCTAAGTAACTTACTTACAAGCTTTCGCTTTCTTTCATAGTCTCCACAAGCAAGGCGTATAGATCCGGACCAACGTTCCAATAAATCCTAAGTCACACGAGTTATTGAACTCGTTCAGCCAACACCTAAAAAGTTAGCATAATGACACAAGTATGAGGCATGTCCTAGAGTAGATTAAACGATGAAAAATCCTAACTAGATGATTTAATGAAATAACATATAAAACAAAATATCTAGCAAAGCCTAAAACATATGACTAAGTACATGATCATTAATAAGATAAGTGTGTTAATCAATAAAATATAACTATAAAATGTTTGATAGATTAATCAAAGAAAAAAGCTGATATGAACCTCACCTAAAGAAGTGAGACCTAAAAATCAATGTTGAGATCTTCACTAGGAACGTTCTAAATCAGGTTGTAAAAATGTAATAAAAGAGGATCACGATTCACTATCTATAACGAGATAGAAACCTTGGTATTAAAGAAGGGAAGATATATACCACAGTCAAGAACATGGGAAGATGTGAGTGATAAGTCAAGTTTTGAACGTTACAAGATTGTTCTTGATAAGTTCGATAAAAGTTTTCATAATAACTAAAGAGAAAAACTCTTATTAAAATTATTTTCAAAGTTGGTTGCCTTCAATTAAAAACCTTACATAGATATTTATAGACTCTAAAATATAACATATATCCTAGCTAATAAAAAGTAAATATAAAACTCTAAATGTTATTGTTGAAAATATAATATAAAATCCTATAAAATAAAGTAAATATTAGACTTATAAAATAAACTATGAAACTAAGAAAGGTAATTATTTGGCATATTTTTTAGTGAGTTTTTAAAGCCACTTTTGACCTAATAAATATCCAAAATAAGAAAATTGTATGACTATGAATATTGTAGCCCATTGAATAAGCTTTGTAATGCATTTTATATTGCCTCGATTGGACATTAGATGTAAAATATATGACAAATATATTGACAGTTTCTAAATAAAACTTTTCAAATTCGGATTTTATTTAGTCATTTATTTTACTTCATACCTAATTGGCTCAAATAGCTTGTGAACAAGCTCCATGACACATTTAGTGATTAATGATTAATTTTCATAATTGGAGTGTGCCACGGAATTTTCGTTAATGCTCCTTGATCCGCATCATTTCCCTTTTCCTCAAAAGAATTTGTCCTCGAATCTTCGTTATAATGAGGGAAATAGACTCCATCACGAAGGTTTGATCAAGATCATGACTCATGAATCTCATTGCTGGCCTTTTTGGAATTGACGATCCTTATATATAGTTAATTTGAGCCTTGATTCTTATAGATTAAACTAGTTTCTTGATTTCTATAAAGTCAACTTGTGGTTGCTCTATTTCTCTTATTTGTTGCAAACCACTAGGCATATCTTATAGGATCTCAACGTCTAAGTCTTGCAAAGAAACAATAATACTAAGAAAAAAAGAGTTTATTTCATTAGTAAAAGAACAAGCCACTATTCTCTCAAATGTTTACCTATTAACACAAACTTATTTTTCTTCTTCACAATCATCTTGTTTTCTTTTCTCTCTTCTTTTGATCCACTTTCTTTCTTTTCATTCAAATCTTCTTTGTAACTAAACATTTTTATGTTCATTCACCTTTTCTTTTATTTTCTCTCTCAAATATTTCCTCACTAACCTTAACTTTCGTATATGTTTTTCAATTATCTCTCTTTTCTTCACTTTTTTTCTCTCAATATTTTTTTTACTGTCATAATTCAACTGAAATTTTTTTTATATCAATCTCTTTTTACAACTCAATCTCTTTTTTCTTAATTATCTTTTTATTTTTAACTCAATCTATTTTTTTATACTCATTCACTCTCTCCTTAACTGTATATGATCCCCATGCACTTATTTTGTAGCAAGTGGTATAAGAGTATTATGTTTGTTATTAATGACAAGCGAGTATCTATTGGTGTATTCATCATGAATTGCTTGTCGATATCGCTACCATGGTCTAGCTAAAAGAATACGAGACGTTTCCATTGGATCCACATTGCACATAACCTCATCTTCATACCTCTTTAAAGAGAAAGTCACCCACACTTGCCTATCTATCTTTATTTTCCCGTAATTATTCATTCATAGCAACTTATATGGCCTCAGATGTTAAAAATTTATTAAATTTAACTTTTATATCGTGAAAGTTCTAGCAAAATTAGCTTATTAGCACTATTCATTTTTTATGCTATGTAGTTTACTATTGACATAACATCTAGTATAAAACAAACCAACAACTAGTTTTTCTTTTTCTTTTTCTTTTGAATATTCACCACCACATTTTTTTCCTTTTTCTCAACTTTCTTGTTCTTTTCTATCTCTTTTTCCCTTTTCTTTCCCTTATCTTTTTTTCTTCTATTTTTTAAGTGCTAAATAGAAATAACAAATAATATAAAGGAAAAAATTAAAAACAAAAAAAAATAGAAAAAAGATAGATTAACTTGATTTAGAGTATTGCTATGATATCAAATGATACAAGTTTTACCTAAAGAAGTGAGATCCAAAGATCAATATTGAGATCTTCATTAGGAACATTCTAAATCAGGTTGTAAAAATGTAATAAAAAAGGACTGTGATCCATTATCTATAAAGAGATAGAAATCTTAGCATTAAAGAAGGGTATGATAGATGCCACACTGAAGAACATGGGAAAATGTGAACTATAAGTCAAGTTTTGAATACCATAATATTGATGTTGATAAGTTTGGTAAAAATTCTCAAAGGAACTAAAGAAAAATACTCTCATTAAAATTATATTCAAAGTTGTTTGCTTTCAATTAAAACCTTACATAGTATTTATAAATTTTAAAATATAACATAAATCCTAACTAATAAAAAGTAAAAATATACAAATAAAGTAAATATTAGACCTACCAAATAAACTATGAAACCAAGAAAAGTAATTATTTGAAAAATTCCTGAATGAGTTTGCTAAGCCACTTTTGACCTAGTAAACATTTGAAATAGGAACATTATATATCTGAGAATGTTGTAGCCAATTGAGTAATCTTTGTATTACATTTTGTATCGCCTCAATTGGATATTAGATGTAAAATATATGACGAATATACTGACAATTTCTAAATGAAACTTTTCAAATTCGGATTTTATTTGGTCATTTATTTTACTTCATGCTCAAATAGCTGAAATAGCTTGTGAATAAGCTAATACTTACGTCATGACCCATTGAGCTTGATTAATTCTCACAATTGGAGTATGCCATGAAATCTTGGGCGATGCTCTTTGATCTGCATAAAAAACCTAACAAAATATGATGTTACAAATCAGATTAAGAGTGAGCTTATGATCAAGAGATTAATGTATTTATGGTTAAAAGATTAAAATGCATTAGGTTTGTTTAAATATAAATTATTGAAGCCTAAGGTCAAAGGCTAATTATTAATTTGTCCAAAAATTACTAGAAATAGTTTTAAAGAATAAGGAAAATATAGTAATTAAAAGGTTCAACTCGAGTAAACAAATAGGTTAAAGTTGAAGCCCTCGCCGTTTGATTGATCTAAGTTGAGCTCGATCAATTAAACCAATAAGGTTGATCGATCAAAGCCTTTTTCGATCGATCCAGACGATGAACCAATCTCAATCAATCCAAATTATAAAAAATAAAAACTTGAGACTAGGTAGGTCGAATGTGATTAATTCTCAATCGATCAAACCCAAAACTTTGATCGATCTACCCTAATTTTAAAGTTAATCCAAGAAGACTTAGATTATAGTAGATTGATACTCGATCGATTGAGCAACATATATACATAAATGTTTCTATATGTCTAATATGAAATTTAATGTGTTTAAAAAAAGTATATACCTAAAATATATGGATTTGAAGCTCAGTAGTTTCTTCGGGTTGACTAGTAATTTTGAAAATACGCCTAGAAACTATATTATATTTAAATATTTTATTCATGAATATCGTCACCACTCATATATACCTTAAAATCTCTCCCTTTGACATATTCATGTGACAAAACATCTTTCTCACTATATGACATCATAGGAAAAAATAAATTTTACATTATGAAACTATCCTATGATCTGGTGAAACTATCTTCAATTAAATCTTGATAGCTCATATGTACACTGAAAATCAAAACAACAAATAAGCACATAAACTGTCTCGAAAGACTTATTGTTTATTAATTCAATGTATATAACAATAAAAAAGTGAAGAAAGAGTTAAAAATAGTGAGTAACAATAGATATAACATTTAAATATCAAGTTTAATCCTCTATGTGACATATTGAATGAATATAACACTTTAGGTGTTCTCTTCTTGTATGCAAACTCTACCATTAAATAATATTTTCCCCATTAGGTACTCTATGTGCATTATCTCTTTCCCTTTTTGTCATATTAATACGTAATATAATATTGAAACTTGGATTCAATATGAGTAAGAATTATATGTAATGAAAGAATTCTCCCTAAGTTTTATGACTCAAAAAATAAAGTAGAAAAAAACAAAAAAATATAAAATCTAATATATATATATATATATATATATTCCTTTGTTATTAAGGATAATAGACTTATTTAAATATACCTAAAAAAACATTTAATTGATGATAATAATCTTGTTCAAATTTTGACTCTCCATTGAAAGTATAAGTATATAAAAAAGACACACATATATATTAACATATAAGGTGAGATATTGACAATCACCCAAAAGTAAGATACTTATTTGAACTACAATAATATGATAATTTATTCATTTATGATTAATCATGAAAGATTAAAAAAAAGTATTACCTGTCATAAAAAAAATGCAATTGAATATTTACTTTCACAAAATAAGATTATCTATCAAAAGAAAACTTAAATTTTTATTTTTTTTTGTTATTCCCCACTTTTTTTTGCATACGAGAGATTGTTTATTCACTTTTTTTATTTTTATTTTTTTGTATAACCACTTTTGACTTTTTCTTTTTGGGTATGTAATTGCTTTGTAGTATACTTTTTTCTTTATTATTTTTTTAAAGAAATATGTACGAGCCAATAACCTAGTATGATGACTTTTACATTAATTGTGAGGTAGCCTTATCCCTCACTGTGGTAGCTTCACATATCACAGTAGGTAACTTTCTCAAAACTAGGTGTCTTTTTACAGTAGAATTTTAGAAAGTGAGAGACCAACCTCAAACACAATTTTGTAGTCAAGGTTAGTTTTGGTCCTAGAATCTTACAATATTAATCACAAACTTCAAGCATCACAAATAAATGTGTCTAGTGAGTGTGTGAACAAGTTCTTATCAACATCGATTACCAGATGTGAAAAAATATGTAAATGCACAAATCAAAATACCTATTTGCACAATGTGAAGTCAACCCAAAAAATGAGATAATATGAAAAAATATGCAAAGTTTATATCATTGTTAAACTAGGTTTACTCTATTTTTGCCTTTTATTTTTATTAAAACTAAAGAAATATCAATAAAAATAAAAATAAATAGACAAACAAACTAAAGATGTTTACTTAAGGTTAGTTAAGCACTCAAATAAAGGCACCTAGGTGAATATTAAACGATAATCAGGTGATCGAAAAGAGACAATTTTTCATAACCCAAACTATCTTGAATTTTGGTTTATTTAGATCTTTTGGTTGAAAATCAAGTACCTTAGTTACCATTTGCATATTCTTGGACTTATCTTTATATTTCCCATTCATCCTAAATGAAAATGCAACATGCATGGTATGATGGTGATAATTAGCTCTATAATTAAAAGTTTTGAAATTCATTTGTTTTTTTCAACCAACAACTTCATGCTTTATAGTAGAATTTTTGAATATGTTGTTATAATTTTCATCTATCCTAGAATATGATGTAACATGCATAGATGGATGGTGATAATGACTACTATAAGTAGAATCATAGATATAATTATTAAATTTACAAGTATTCATCAAAAATCCATACCACAGTGATGACAAAGAGGTACAAACTTAATAATTTTTTCAATCATAGGTGACATAAATAGTAATTATGGGAGTAGAGTGGTTTTGATGTTGAATTAATGAAGCTCTCATCCTTATAGCTAATGCCATGTGTATAATGTAAAGAAGGGTTAGAAGATTTTACAAACATAGTTATTTTTTTAGATGATGGCATTGAATTCTCATCCACGTAGCCTATCCATTTCTTGTCTCCAAAAATTTTGTTTAGCTTTTTAGCTCCAATGGTCAATATTTTTACAACTTTCTTTGATTCTCTAAGTTCTTACACAATATTCTTATTTTCTTGTTTAAGATCTACAAGATTTGAATTCAAAACATTAGGACGTGTAGACAATTCATTTTTTCTTTTTATATAATTGAGAAATTTATTTCAAAATATTTAAGTTTATCATTTAGTTTAGTTTAGTTACTTTTACAAGTAACTTATCCTTTTGTCTTTTATTACCAATTAAGTCTATAAACAATTCTTAAAGATTATTTGCATTAAATTTATTGAATAGGAATTCAAAATCACGTTCTTCATTGTCTGAATAAATGTCAGACTTACTGAAGTATCCACCAATAGGTACAGTAAATGTCAAGTAGTTGGTGACATAATTTTATGAGTTAATAGGATTATTGTTGTCACTTTTTGAGTGGCTAAGGGTAACACTGAAAGCTCTTCTAGTTCTTTTCTTTTTGTTAGCACACTTAGCTATAATATGACCAATCCCATTACATTTAAAACATCTAGGTTCAATAGGTTTAATTTTCTTATATTCAAAATTAATAGGTTTGAATTCTCTTGAATTCTGATCCTTTGAATGACTTGGTTGCCAGTTATTCTGTGAATTGTTCTAATTTAAGATTTTCTTGATTTTTTTGGCCAAGAGTTTCAATTCTTTATCATTTTCATTATTATTATCATCATCAATCATAGTGGTTTTGAAAGTGATACCTTTGTTCTTTGGAAGTGTTTGAAAACTCATCTCAAAGGTTTGAAGTAAGCTAATGAGTTTCTCAATTTTGATAATGTCTATACCATTCCTTTTATCAATGACAATGACCTTTGCATAGAAGCGATATGGTAATAAGTAAGGAATCTTTCAAACTATCCTAAAATCATCAATTTTCTCTCCAAGACTGGCAAATGTGTTAGTAATATCACATAATTTAACATAAATTTCAGAAAAAGGTTTCAGTTTCTTCTATTATAAGGTTTTCAAACTTAGTGCCTAATACGAAAAGTTTGGTTTGTTTAATTTAACTGGGATGATGCCTATATAGGTAACCTTTAAAGTATCTCAAGCATGCTTAACAATATCAATATAAAAAATACGATGAAATTCATCATCAAACACAGTACTAAAGATAGCATTAATATCTTTTTTGTTCCAGTTATAAGCATTTTTATCTTGAATGGTCCATTTGTTCCTAGGTTTAAGTGTGACAACATTATCTTTGGTAACCATAGGTGATTTCCAACCATAAATAATAGAGTTCTAGACACTCTCATCTATTGAACGTAAAAATGCTATCATATGAGTCTTCCAATATGGGTAGTTAGACCCATCAAAGAAAAAAACACAAATTGTAGACAAACTTTTCTCAAATGAGACATAATAAGGTCCTATGAAAATATAAGTATATCTAGTGACCCACTTTGATACCAATTGAAAGTTTTTATTTATGAATTTAATTAATTAGAGGGATGAATGAATAATTAACCAAATTAAAATTTCATAAACAGTCATACATGCAATGAAAAGTAAATAAAATAATATGAAAATAAAGGTTGATGTACGAGATTTTTAGGTGAAAACAACCTAGGCCACTACAATGATTTAAGAGGAAAACCACCATTCCACCATTCCATCGGACCATCTTACTATCCACTATGAAACTAATTTTTGATTACAAGACTAATACTCAAACTATCCGTTACAAATAATGCCTCTAAGTAACCTACTTATAAGCTTAGGTTTTCTTTTACAGTCTCTATAAAAAAGATGTATGGATCCAGACCAGTATTTCAATAAACTTGAGTCACACGAGTTATCAAACCCGTTTAACTGACACTTGAATAGTTACCATAATAACACAAACACAAGGCATGTCTTATAACAGGTTAAATGAAAAGTCCTATTTAGATGATTTAATGAAATAACATATAAACAAATCTATAGCAAAGCCTAGAATAAATCATTGAGCACATAATCATTAATAAGATAGGCTTGTTAATCAATTAAACATAACCATAAAATATTTTATAGATAAATTAAAGAAAAAAGCTTAACAAAATATGATTTTGCAAAACAAATTGAGAGAGAACTTGTGTTAAATGGATTAAAGCAATTGTGGTTGAGATATTATAACACATTAGGTTTATTTAAATAGACATTATTTAAGCCCTAAGTTAAAGGCTAGTAACTAATCTATCCAAAAAATTGATTAAAGAGCTTTAAAAAATGAGAAAAATATAGTAATTAAAATGTTTGGTTCAAGTAAAGAAATAGATTAAAGTTGAAGCTCTCGTATCTCAATTGATCGAATCAATAGTATCGATCGATCAAAACCCCTTTTTGATCAAGCAACAACTAAAATAATCGATTGATTTAAACCAATCTCGATTTATCCAATTATAAAAAATAAAAACTTGAAATAAGGTAGATCAAAATTGATCGATTTTCGATCGGTTGAACCCAAAAGTTTGATTGATTTATCCTAATTTTAAAATCAATATAAGAGAATTTAGATCATAGAGATCGATACTCGATTGATTTAATTTCTCAATTGATCGAATAATATATATATTAAATGTTCATATTTTTTTAATATGAAATTTTACGTGTATAGAATAAGTATACACCTAAAATTTAAAAGCTATATAGGTAATTTTATTCTGATATTTAAATCTCATCAAAACTAAATAATATTTTGTTTATAAATAACAATATGTGTATATTTTAGATATCTTATTCAATTTTTTTGTTAGAGTTCTCCGTGGACTTAGCTATGTAATAATAGGTTAGTGTAAAGGTTGTTTTGTGACTTTTTCGGACGCAATTCAAGCAAAATACCAATTTTTTTTTATTAATAGTAATTGGTCTGATTACTTTATGTTTAATTGCAGAACACTTTTTTTTTTTATCATAATTTACAATAATTTGCTTCAACACTTTTTTGTTATAAGATTTTCTGAGCTAATCATAATTTGCAACATAGCCATTTCGATGATCATAATTAGAAAGTATAAGATTAAATTTGAAGTTTTTGTTTTAAGATTTATTTGCCAAACATAAAAGTGTCCAAAAAATCCCATAAAATATAAAATTTTAAAAAATAATTGATATAAAAATAAAATAAAAACATTCTACTATTTAAATTTTATTTTATTTTTTATCAATAAAATAATAATTTATTGTCCTTACGAAAGAAAAATGAATAAAATATTTAGTTAACATAGTCAAATCGACTTAAAGAGCTCTCTTGTGTATAACTTATACACACTGTTCATTAACACGGTCATTTTTGCATTGATACATTGACATGAGGCATGTCATTATCTTTGTTCAAACCTTTACATAATATCATAAATTTGACATTTTTTTGTTCACAAGATAGCCACAGGCTGAGAGGCGTCTTACCACGTGTTTACTTTTCTATGGTGTAATTTTAAGGTAAGATGGTGGTTGGTATATTTGGGTTGGGAGGATCGATGTCTTAAAAGTTAGTAAAGATCGAAATATTTGATGAGTTAGAGGATGAGACGTCGATTGGTTGTTGATTTAATAATTCTACTCACATTTTAGTCGAATTCTATTTTTTATTTCTAAATAATTAAGATTTATCTAGCAAATTTTGGCATGTCTCTAGCTTTTTTTTCCATGTAATTTGGAAGAAATCTGTAGAGAGGCTCTACAAAATTGGGGTGGTGGGGTTAAGGATCACCCTTAATCCATGATCCCCGTTCTTATATGTATATTTGAAAAATATTTAGAACACTTCTTAATATACTTTTTTTCTTATATATTTTCATTTTATTAATTGATTTATGTTATTTTTTTAAACAATATTTGAATAAAAAATATATTTTTAAAAAGTTTGTCAAGACATATCAAGTAAAGAATTGATATTTGGATAGACTATAAAATAATATATTATATGTTAGGTATAAGTTTATGTTATTTAAAATTTGATAAATTTAATTAAAAATAATATTTTTATTATTAATTTACTAGTAAGTAAAAACATAAAGTTATAATGTATAATATAATTATTATTTTAATAAATAAAATATTTGGTTATAGTAATTATTTTTCTTCAAAGTATTATGTTTATTATATTTCTTTGTGATATAAAATAATTTTTTTTAAATTATATATATTTTCATTAAAATTACAAACTCAATGTATTACAATTCAAAAATAAATTAGATGTTTTATAAATATATATAAGTATCACATAATTTAACAAATAGGTTACAATAAAAATTTATCACATTTTATGGGTTTCGTGATTTAATAGGTATTCGTTTACTTTTTATTTAAACTCTTTATTAAACTTTTAAAACATAAATATCACTATGTGAGATGATATTTTCATGATCTTAAGACGACATGAGGTATTTATCATCAATTGCTCATCTTTTCTACTAACATCACAAGTTTTCGCTAATAAAACATTTATATTTATAATATATATAAAATTTTAAATTATTTTTATATACTAACATCACAAGTTTTCGCTAATAAAACATTTATATTTATAATATATATAAAATTTTAAATTATTTTTATAAATTTTTAAATAAACTTACGTATATATTTTAAAATAATAGTTACTATTATTTTTAATTATTTAATTATTTTAAATATTAATTATACGTTAATTTTATTTAAATAATAACATAATTTTAATATAATAAATTTAATAATAATTATATTTAATATTTTAATAAATTATATGCAGTGTTTAAGACTAATATATTAAATAAGTTCCAAATCAACAAAATTGAGATTAATTAGAATAATACCTCTCATGATAATTTTTTATTAATTAAATATAGATATTATTATTTAGAAAACGTGTAATTTATTTTGGATGGAGAATGCAAATTTAATTCCAAGAAAGAGTGGGGAAGAGAAGCAAAGTGGTCTTCGCCGACATTTTTTCCTCTCAGCATGTCTTTGCCTCTTTGGTGGACTGAATAATTAATCGATTTTTTTACCGCAGGCTCCTACACAGACCTCCTTCCTCTTCTCCAATTTCTAGGGTTTCGATCTGTTCCGTCGATTATCTCTCCTGTAATTTTATTCGTATTAAATATCCAGATCGTCGATCCTTAAATACTCTTGTCGAGATGGAAGCGATCGAAGAGTTGACGCAGCTTTCCGATTCGATGCGCCAAGGCGCTGCTGTTCTCGCCGATGAAGACTTGGACGAGAATTCTAGTAGAGGCGGTTCCTCTCGACGACCTTCCACTTTCCTTAATGTTGTAGCTCTTGGCAATATTGTGAGTGAACCCATCCCGCTTGTTTTTTATCCGTGTTTTGTTTATATTGATTTTTAAGCGTTGCGCGGTAGATGGTTTTGTTAGAAATGATCTTTTCTGTTTGATGCGAGAGAGATCGATGTAGATCGAATATGGTTTGGTTTTTGGATCTCGTGGAATTTGTTCTCTTATTATTATGTTGCGTGTGCGAGGTCTTTATCGCTATAAAAAAACGAAGGCACAAGGAGTAGGGAAGGAAGAAATGCTGTAGGGGTAGAGATAAGGTAAAGCCTTATGTTCGTGAGTGGGCAGTGTCTAGGCTGTTTAATTTTATTTTCACTCGAGCATAGACCATGCCATGTTTGTTTTCAGAATAGATAGGGATGCAGTTCGTGGCTTTCACAGACGATTGAAACGTGGGAAGTTATTTTCTCTTGTCATTTATGAGCTGTTTTAAAGGAAAAAAAACTTTATGCTTCTTGTTTGATGATCATGTATCTGTTCAGGGGGCTGGTAAATCGGCAGTTTTGAATAGCTTACTAGGACATCCAGTTTTGGTAAGTTGGACATTTTGAGATTTTATGATATTTCTTCTAACTTGGATTTTGGAGATCTACTTTTATTCTTAGGATTGTTTTATTATGTCATTCCAGCCAACTGGTGAAAATGGTGCTACTCGTGTTCCCATAAACATTGATTTGCAGAGGGATGATACATTGAGCAGCAAATCAATTATACTACAGATTGATGATAAATTTCAGCAAGTTAATGCAAGTTAGTAATTTCAAGTTATGCCTTTATAATACTTTTATCAATGTGACCCTTAATTCATGTTAGAGACTTGTCATGATGGCATCAAGATTGCGTTGACTCTTGCTGTGGTAACATAATAGCCACTAAGACATGGTTGGATTTAAAATGGATTGATGGTTATGTTATAATTTATAAATGCTTACATTGTCTAAGATTTCATCTTGTTCCAGTGCACGCACCATACGTGTAATGTTTTTTCCCCTCCTATCACTAAGGAGCATTCTCCTATTGCAGGTTCTTTACGGCGTTCTCTTCAAGATAGGTTGAGTAAGGGTTCTTCAGGCAAGAGTCGAGATGAAATACATTTGAAACTGCGGACCAGTACAGGTTGGTTTGTGGCCATATCCTTCAGTTAACTCTGCTACTTATATTTATTTTGAATTGTCTATTGCTTAATTTACATCGGTCCATAGGTATCTTTGCTGTTAGGAATTTAAGTAGCGTTTCAACTTTCAGGTTCTATGTTTGTATAAATTGCTTTTGGGCTTACACAAGGGATTTTATGTGTCACTTGTGTAAATTGTTGTAAAAGACTATTTTGAGGCTCGCTTTGATGCGATGCTTAACAAAAAAATTCAGTGGCTATAGCCTCATGTCGTAAAGTAGGGCTTACATCTTTTTGGTTTGAGGTACATGCCTTAAGGCTTTTACGTCTCGAGGCGATTGTGGTTGTAGCCTCAAACGGTTTGCTTCATGGGTTACTTATAAAATCCTGATTTGATTTCAATAAAATTTTAAAAAAATGTAGAAATTCAAAATTAATAAAAACAAAAGGAGGAATATCAGAAATTTTATGAAAAAATATGATCAGGGCTGCTTCCTTTGTATTTGGTCTTCCTCCACCTCTCACGATCCATTTTCATTGCCTTTGGCACCACCAAATTTTTGCAATTATTAAGTTTCAACTTTGCAAGCAACATTTTTCCATATTTAACTATTTATAATTACATTTCTTCTTCCCTTTTTTGGTCTATAGCTCAATTTTCTTTACACTTATTGCTTAAACATTTTTGTTTAATTTCAGTTTCGTGTTCTGGTTTCTCTATAATTGATGCCTCTGGCTCCACATTGACATTTGAGGAATAGAGCTACAACCCTATATGATTTACTTGTGTTTTATATTATTGTTTTCATACTTATTCCAAATAACTTCTTTTATTCATTTTTTAAAGAGTTTTTAAGGTAAAGTTTGAGTCTAATTCTTATGCCTTGCCTCGTCGAAAAACACCTCGGTAATTAAATAGTCTTTTACAACATTGCTTACGTAAGGGATTTTATGGGCTTAACATAGCAACTTATGCTATTGATATTTTGCTGTTGAAAATGTCAAAGAATCTCACTCTGAATTGTATGTTTTCAATGTTTTTAGTTTTACACTTAATATTCTGTTTTATCTTTGACAAGTATGGACTATGGAAGGTCAAAAGTTTGAGTGCTCTTGGTTACAATTTTCATTGCTCAGACAAACTTTAATAGTATGAAACTATGAATAAAGGATTTTATGTTAAAAGTAATTGCTGCCTTTTGTCAACAGTTTGATAACTTTGCTCCTACTTGGAGTTATAGTAGATGATGTGTAAACTAATGTACTCATTATTTGCATCCAACTTCTTGATATGTGGATATTTTTTTTACTGGAACTATGTGCTTCATCATTTGTGGCATCTGCATTGGATTTTTTAATATTTGGTTTTTATTTGATGCCATCGTCTCGCCTGAGAAAAAAACGTCTCGGTACTTACATAGCCTTTTACAACATTGCTTAAGTAAGGGATTTTATGGGCTTAGCGTAACGACTTATGCTATTGATATTTTGCTGTTGAAAATGTCAAAGAATCTCACTCTGAATTGTATGTTTCAGTGTATTTAGTTTTTACACTTAAAATTCTGTTTCATCTTTGACAAGTATGGACTATGGAAGGTCTAAAGTTTGAGTGATTTTGGTTACAATTTTCAATGCTTGGACAAACTTTAGTAGTATGAATAAGGGATTTTGTGTCAAAAGTTATTGCTGCCTTTTGTCAATAGTTTGATAACTTTGCTCCTATTGGGAATTATAGTAGATGATGTAACTAATGTACTTATTATTTGCATGCAACTTCTTGATAAGTGGATGCTTTTTAATTGGAACTATACGCTTCATCATTTGTGGCATCTGCTTTGGATTTTTTAATATTTAGTTCTCATTTGATGCCATGTCATCACATTTTTTTAAACTTTCCTCTTTTTTTGGCTAACCCTATATATTCATTTGCAAAAACAATTCTTAGCACCTTCACTCAAGTTGATTGATTTACCTGGCTTGGATCAGCGGAGCATGGATGAAACGGTAAGGGGCCGCCAGCAATCCTGGAACATTACTTGTTCTCTTTGTCTATCAGTTTCGTATTGTTCTAATGATCTTTGAACAGGTTAGCGAATATTGCGAGCATAATGATGCAATCTTACTGGTTATAATCCCTGCGGCTCAAGCACCCGAAGTTGCTTCATCTCGTGCACTTCGAGTTGCCAAGGATTACGATGGAGATTGTAAATTGCTCTGTCTTGTAACTTCTTTTCTACTGCTTGGTTGGGGCATCAAAATATTTTCCAAATAGAGTATTTTGTAAATTGTTAATGGAAATGTTTTCTACTGAGTTAACATGTCTTGCTCACTTCTAGGCAGATCTTCTCTTCCCCATATTGCTTTTCTTAATACTTCGAAGAATGTTGGTTTCAGGTACAAGAACCGTTGGTGTAATTAGTAAAATAGACCAAGCTGCTTCAGACCAAAAAGCTCTAGCTGCAGTCCAAGCACTTATTTTAAATCAAGGGCCATCAAAAGCATCTGATATACCATGGGTTGCTTTAATTGGTCAATCAGTTTCAATAGCATCTGCTTCTGGATCTGTTGGTTCAGAGAGTTCTCTGGAAACAGCATGGAGGGCTGAGAGTGAGAGTCTAAAGTCTATTTTGACGGGAGCTCCTCAAAGTAAGCTAGGCAGAATAGCCTTGGTAGATGCTCTTGCCCAGCAGATTCGCAATCGAATGAAAGTTCGGCTACCAAGCCTCCTGTCTGGGTAATCTTTCCATCCACAATTGCTCAGTTGCTTATTTTTTGCAATATGTATCTTAATTTATTGTGAATAATGCCTTTCCAATATTTATATTCTTAGAAAAACTCACCTCACTCTGTCCTTTTTCTTTCTGGAACTAGTGACATTTTCTATTATGATTTAGTCAAGTTCTTGTGCTAGTTGTTTAATTGAATCAAATTTCATGTGAATTCCACTTAGTTAGCAGTCGAGACTTGAAAATATAGTGTTTTCATTTCAACTGCTTATCACCATTAAATGTCTTTGCCTTGAGAAATAGTTCAGTTGGTGTTTCGAAAGTTATTATAGGTAGGAACATCGGTTGGAAATATTTTTCTGATAAAATTTCCTTATAAGCAGGTTCATCCTTATTTCATGAGCAACCACAGTATTAGCTTGGCCCCCTTGATAAGTTTTCTATCCTTGTTTTTCGTTTTACATTTTGGTAGGTTGCAGGGTAAGTCCCAAATAGTTCAGGACGAGTTGGTTAGACTTGGTACGCAAATGGTAACTACTGCAGAGGGTACCAGAGCAATAGCTTTGGAACTTTGTCGCGAGTTTGAAGATAAATTTCTCCAACATGTTACTACTGGGGAGGTGAGAGTTATTCATTCATTTTTTTTTGTTGTGGGGCTTTATTTTTAGAATAAATGTTATATTAGTAAAAGGCTTATGTTGGAGTTTTTTTTTTTTTTGCTTAATAAGCTTGCTGGTTATGTATAAGGGTAAATGTTTCATATGGTACTAAACCTATTGGTTTAGTTTCAGTTTAGTACTCTTAGTTATTATTTATTTATTTCTTTATGTAATATCAATTGACTACTACTTTATGTATCAGTCATTGCAATGAACTTTTCTGATTAGATTTTCTGACCAATTGGCTAGAAGTTGAAATTCTTTCGGTCAATTTGATTTTTAAGGGTATTTTTGACTTTCTAGACCTGATTAAAAAAAATCTGGTGACAATATATTAGGTCATCTTATTCATACCTCTCACACTTCTCTTCTTTTGCTTTTCTTTTCTTCGTGAGGGCTTTTGTAACAAGAGTCCCATAGCTTTTGTAACAAGAGCGCTTTAGGTCTGTTGCTTTTAATTAGAACGCTTTAGTCCCATAACTTTGAAAAAAATGTGCATTTTAGTCCTAAAAGTCTAAAGCTATGACTTATGTACCGTTTTAGGACTAAAGTACACATTTTTTAAAAGTTACGGGACTAAGGCGCTCAAGGTGAAAGTTACAGGATTAATGCGTTGTTTTGCCTTAAAGTTACAAGACCACTGGTGCTCCCTCCCGTGGAGTCCCCTCCCAATCCCATCGTCCATCCCATGTGAGTCTGACCAATTTCTCCATCTCAGCTACCAATCTATGCATAGTAATTCTAGTCCCTCTGCATAAAAGAAGCCACAAGTTACTTTCTTCCATTGCAAAACTGATTCTATATTAAAAAGTAAGCATTTTCATGAGTCCTCTTTGAACGGAAAAACCAATAAGTAATCAGACAATAACATTTTTTTTGCAAAATAAAAAAAAATGAAAGAATAAAAAGAACAAAAAGACAATACATGGTTTTGACAGAATAAACATACAATTATTAATTTGAATCGAAAGCCTCAGGCAATCTAATATCTATCTTCCTATCTCCTTCCAACTCATCTGCCAAATCAAGGTAGAGAGTTAAACACTTCTAAATCCATCTTGTTATCTGTCTAATAACTACACTCTTTTCCTGCTGCTCTATTATCTGATTAAAGGATTGATTCGATCTCTCATTTTGCTTCTTAATGCCTGCTCTTGTTATCATGCATACAAACCTTTTGGAAACCTGCCTTTCCACCCCAATTCAACACAATCCCTTTATCGCTTCTTCGTGTTTCTGAATCCTTCCTCTCAATTTCTTAACTAACTTAAACATCTTCTGCAGTTTTTCTGTGAGTGAACTTTGTATGAAACTTCTTCTTTCACAAAGCCAACATAGGGGTAGAAACAACTTCACCACTTGACAGAAGCACATTTAGATCTTCACTTGAAGGCCCATTTCCTCTTCCACTACCATTAAAAGTGCATTTGGGTTTCCATGAAAACCCACTGAGAATTTCTGGTGATAATGATGAATATCTGAAGGAGATTGTGATGGCAGAAGAAGCTAAGAAGGCTCAGAAACAAAGTTGATCTTCTTGAACTTGGAGTATAGCAATGAGATTCCCACCAACCAATATGTGGTGAAAGATCCCACGACATTCAGAAGCAATACATTTTAGAGCTACGAGTGTTCAGCCCATCTTAAATAAAAAAATTCAGCTCATAGGTTAAAAAGTCAAAAGTACCCTTAAAAATTATGTGAAGGGCAGATAACTATTCCTTCTTCAACTTCTGGTCAGTCGGTCGGAAGTTCCCCACGAAAAAGTTAATTGCAATGTTTTTGATACATAAATTACTCTATTCTTAAAAAATACTAAGTACTCAATTGATAAAAAGAAGTCTAGTAAATTGAACCTGTAGTTTTAGAATTGTAGTACCAAATGGAACATTTCCTCTATTTATACTTATTTATTTCCAATGAATAGCCTTTAGTAAAAAATTAATGTTTTGCAGCAGTTTTCTTTCTCTGGAGATTATCATCATGCTATTACTGTACATCATATTATAATCTTCAGAGGACACTCCTCTTTATTGATATTCACTATTAGAGCCAACATTGCAAAATGCTTTAGTAGTTAGTGCCAAGTAGTGTCATTGTTCCATGGTGTTCATCGCATTGCCATTTCCAATATGTTAAGAATAACTTTGACTATTTATGTTGTCTTAAATTATGACATTCTTCTATTGCAGGGTGCTGGCTGGAAAATAGTTGCAAGTTTTGAAGGAAATTTTCCAAATAGAATCAAGCAGCTTCCATTAGACAGGCATTTTGATATCAATAATGTGAAAAGGGTGTGTATTCCATGCATGGATTCTATGTAGTTTCATGTATTTTTTTTGGGGGAACTTTACTTGATTTTTGCTCTTTCTTCTTTCTTTAACAGGTAGTTTTAGAAGCTGATGGTTATCAACCATATCTCATATCCCCTGAGAAGGGCTTAAGATCTTTAATAAAAGGCGTCTTGGAGCTTGCGAAAGAACCATCACGTCTTTGTGTTGATGAGGTAAATTGATGAGAAATGTCTTCAATTCTTGTTTCTTTTGGTGTCTTTTGGGTTTTTAGAAGTAACTCTTTATGTTTATTAAGAATACCTAGAGTTCTAGGAATCTAAATAACAATTAATCAAAAGTGGGTTGGGTAATAGTCTATAAATACAGACAAGTCTTGAGTTAGTGGAGTATCAACTATGCGTTCCACATTTGAAACAAATATGAAACTCCCCATAATTTATTGGGATATTTTCAATCTAAGCATTAGAAGACTGAGTTTTGAGGAGTCGAACATGGGGCATCTTCCGATACCTACACCAATGTGTTTCTTAGGACATATTAGTCACTTTTAAGCATTGGAAGATTGGGTTGAGGAATCGGCCTTGTGGCAATTTTTGATACCTCCCCTGCATGTTTGATGTGATAGGCCAAAATTGGCTACTTTTAAACTTTGGAATGTTTTGAGTTTTGAGGATTCAATCCCATGGCACTTCCCAATCCCTCTACTACTACATCTCACATGAGAGTTTTAACCACCTATTGAATTTATCCCATTCTATTTCAGTTTTGCTAATCCATTTTCAATTCACATCAAATTGGTATTAGAGTAAGTTTTTTCTTGTTGGGAGGGGAGAAAGAGCAAAGTTTTGACCACATTTAAGCATTCAAAGTTTTTGGGTTTTGAGGATTCAACCATGTGGCACTTTCCAATCCCTCCACTGCTACATTTTGCACGAGAGTTGTAGTTAGCTAATGAATTTATTCCAATCTATTTCAATTTTCGTAATTTATCTTCAATTCACATAAACCAGTGGCACTTTCCAATCCCTCAATCGCTACATTTTGCATGAAAGTTGTAGCTAGCCATTGAATTTATTCCAATCTATTTCAATTTTCTTAATTTATCTTCCATTCACATCAAATTGGTATCTTCATGCTTTGTTGATAAGTCATGGCTGCAAAGGGAGAATGAGCAAGCTATGGACACCAAGCTCATAATTAGCTATGTCAAATAATCTGTTTAACCCAATCAGCTCATTTATGGTTGGCTCAATGAGTTCATAAGTTAAAAAAGCCCAGGTCACTTAGCTAATGAATTTAGATGAGCGCTCACTTGAGTTCAAGGGCAGTTGGTTAGCTCATTTGACAAGTTTTTGACCTAATTTTTTTTTATTGAATATTTTTTTGTGTTGAATACTTTTTTTGGCTGAACATTTTTTTATAGTATTTTAAGTTCAATTTCCTTCTCTTATATGTTGGTAGCATTAATTTTTGTGAAAATGAACCTAACTATAACTAGTTACATTTTTTAAAATAACAAAAAGAACCTTTTGTTTATATATTTTTAATGCAAGGAGAAACTGTATATCAAGTTCTTACACTGTTTAGTTTAGTTGGATTGTTGGTCTTCAATATCAGTCCAAAATGAATATGAGAGAAGTATATCCACTACAATGAGGTCATGTTTGGTTGACAGTAATAAGAATAATAATGTGAATGATTCTGGATATTCCTGTATTTGGTTTGATTGTTAATTTGGAATGGAATGAAAATCATTCCAACAGTAGTAGGAATCTATATTCCCCCCTACGTTCCAGGAAGATGCTAGAATGCTTTTTTTTTCACACTATATAATTATTTATTATTTTTATCATTTTATGTTCTTTAAAAATATTTTTTTTTCTAATTTTGTTCCATTTTTAATTTTATAAATTTTATTTTAATATTTATCATTATTTTGATTACATTGCTCAAAGAAATATAGTAATAAAATATCGTTTTCATTGAATTTAATTTCTATTACCATTTATATTATCATTATGTTTCCATTCCATGAACTAAACACAAAATAAAGGAAAAAAATATTAATTTTAATATATATATATATAATTATAAATCATAACAAAATTATAGTGATGATGATTTAGGGGTTAATATTGTGGACTTACATTTGTAGCGATAATACTAATAGCTTCCCCTTGGCTAATATTTGAATTGAATAAAATTTTAATTTTATGTAATTTTGTTTGTTTATTTGCTTTTTTAATAACAATTAAATGTTTTAAAATAATTTAAATGAGTTAAAAAAGAAGTAAATGAGCTGCTAATGAGTTACTCAACTAAGTTCATGGAAAAATGAGCTCAACTTATTTAAAAATTAGAGGAGCTGAGTTGAGCTACAACTCACTTAAGATGAGGTGAGTTGAGGTTAAGCAAGTTGATTCAACTCAGCTCATTTGACACTTATACTCATAGCTGTGATTCTTGAAAATTTTCAGTAGTTACATGAGCAAACCCAACTATTCACAAATTTCCTGGAATCAATGGAGATGTATCTATATGGTGATATATGTTGCAGAAGAATGCGCTGAAAAATTATCAACTCGAGCTGAGTCGAGGAATTTTGATCGGCGGAAGAATGATGAGAAATGTCTTTTCAATTCCCTATCAAATGTGTTTAATTGAGTCATGTGTCTTTTAGGGTTTCTGGTCTCTATTGGGTTTTTACAAATTACAAGTATTTATGTTTGTCAAGAGTATTAAGAGTTCGAGAAAGTCTAAACAGTACTTATTTAAAAGTGTGGTTGGAGTAATAATCTGTAAATACAATAAAAATCTTGAATTAGTGTAGCATAAGTTATACTTTCCAGATTTGAAACAAATCTAAAACTCCCTTGAAATTGTGTTGGATATATTTTTATTAAAGCTTTAGAAGATTGGGTTTTGAGGACTACACCCTGTGGCATTTTCCGCTACCTCCATCGTTGTTTTTTATCGCGAGATGTCAATAACGGCCACTTCAAGCATCGGAAGGTTTTGGGTTTTGAGAATTCAATACCGTAGCACTTTCCAATCCCTCCACTGCTACATTTTGCGCGAGAGTTGTAACGAGCCACTGATTTATTCCAATCTATTTCAGTTTTCATAATATATTTTCAATTCACATCATAAATCTAGGCATATTTTGTTATGGGTTGAATCATTCGAAGCTTACGGTTATCTGTCATATCTGAAGCCTTTGTGCATCATGGCATATTTTTTTCCGTTGTATAAAGTGGAACATGTGTTCTTTTAACTGCAATGACTTGCCTATCTAACTTATTAAACAATGGATTTCGTTGGTCTTCATATTATCAAAAAGTTTCCAATTTATTCAGTTGTGTCACACCTTTCTTTGGTGTTTTATTAATGCTCTGTTGGTTTTCTAAGATTGTAGCTTCATCCTTACATGCATGCTATTGACTGAATCTATTAGCCTAAAAAATGCTGCATTGTTCTTTGAGTAAATTATTCATCCTTACAGTTGCCCACTGTGCTCAAGTTACAATAAGTTCAATTGTTTTACAACTATTATCAATCAAATACTTAGAGTTTCTTTCTGACTGATTGCCAAATAGGTTCATCGAGTCTTGGTAGACATAGTTTCTGTTGCTGCAAATGCTACACCTGGTCTTGGTAGATATCCTCCTTTTAAGAGAGAGGTTAGTAGTTATCACTTCATTATTTTCCAAATTGTTCAATGTTGCTTGCCCCACATTTTTTTTTCTAGTACCCCTGCTTTGAAGTCTTTGCTTAATTTTATGTTGCTAGGTTGTGGCCATTGCATCTGGTGCACTAGATGGGTTCAAGAATGAAGCAAAGAATATGGTGGTTGCACTAGTTGATATGGAGCGAGCTTTTGTTCCTCCTCAACACTTCATCCGTTTAGTGCAAAGGAGGTACTGTAAGATTCTATGTCAGCCAGCAACCTATTTGGCTTCTTTTTTTTGACATGTTTGATACTTATGGAACACTGTTGTCATCAACTTTACATAATTTTATATAGATGATGAGTTTTTATTTGTGAATTCATATTGTAAAACTCGTAAGTGGTCATGTAGCTTTTTATAATATATCTTAGGTTTCTATTTTGCAAAGTTTTCATGTCTCTGCATGCTGTTTATCTGCAGTTTCTTAGTTTTTATTCCTCCCCTCCCCTTTCACAGGATGGAGAGACAGCGCCGCGAGGAGGAGCTGAAAACTCGTTCCTCAAAGAAAGGACAAGAGGCAGAGCAAGCTATGCTAAACAGAGTAATTTCTCCCTGCAGATTGAGTGGATATATTGTGCTTTTTTATTCATTTTATATGTGCATGATGCTTTTTTGGGTCATCATTATTCGTTTCAGTTCTCCTCTCTTATTTAGTTGATTTTTTATTTTCTTTATAGGCAACTAGTCCCCAAACAGGTGATCAACAAACGGGTGGAAGCCTGAAATCAATGAAGGGGAAATCAGACAAGTCAGAGAAAGAAGAAAAAGAAACTTCTGGTTTAAAGACTGCAGGTCCTGAGGGAGAAATAACAGCAGGTGTGTATATATACCAAATTCAATTTCTAAAACATGACTTAAATGGTAGTGTGTCACATTGGATCTTGAATATTTGTGGGTAAACTATGTCGCTTTCATATTGTTTCATATTGTGAGTAAACTAGTCGTGACTACTTTCATTTACACTCATCTAAAGTGTTGTGCTTACTGACTTCTAATAGATTGTTTCACTAAACTTTTGATTGTAAAAATGGCTTGCATTAACTGTTTTTTTGTATTATGTGTAGGTTTTTTACTGAAGAAGAGTGCAAAAACGAATGGTTGGAGCAAGCGTTGGTTTGTTTTGAATGAGAAGACTGGAAAGGTTTGTACTGGATCTTTTAATTAGGAAGTCGGACTCACAATTTGTTTCTTTTTTGTATTCATTTCTTAGGTTCCTTTATGAACTTGGCACATCAATAGTTGTGGACAAATGTGTTGTATATCAAATATTCTGTGAAACTTATTGATTTTATGTCTACATTTAAATTTGTGCCCCAAAAAATTGTTTTTTAGTATTAAAATGACTCCAAATAGTTGAACATGCCATTACATGTGACTTAGTGTTTCTCCTCTTTGTTTTTGTTTTTTTGTGTGTAAAAGATGTTAATGTGTCCATGTACGTATGTATTATTGCTTGATTCTAGGGCAAAGAACCATGTCAATGTTATAAAACATGGACCCAACTGACTATGTAGTTTTGACTTATGAGGGTTGAGAAATGAGCTACTGGCTTGAATTGATATTTCTGCCTTTAAATTAGTTTTCTCAAGGTTTCGAAAGGTGGAATTGACTCTTGAGGCAAAATCTTTTCATGAGGTGATTTGCAAGGCTTGGGGCAGAATCCTCGATTTAAAGAAAATATAACAAAATTACAATTGGATCATAAAGTGAAATGTTCATTATAAAAATTTATCATCTAAACAAAAACTCGATATGATCATTAGATTAACAGTAAAATAGTGATTAGTAACAGGTTATTATCTTAACCAAAACTTTCAGTTAATAATGACACCACTTTGAAGTTTTAATATAAACCAAAACATTCAGACAATAGTAACATATTAATCACTTTAACTTATTTAAGATAAAACTAGTAAAATATTCATAATAGAATAAAGATATTTTCATAAGAGTGAGTAAGCAAAAAAACCATTCAGGTCGCCCAGCTAGCCCAGGTCAGCCCAGTACGTATGTGAATAACAGATGTGTCACCATAAAGAGTGAAACAAAATATGATTAAAATATTCCCAGGACTCTAGAAGGTAATTTTCGACGAGAGATCTCTGTTATATTCTAAAATAGTAGGAAAATAAGCAGAGAAGAATAGGAAGGGGAAAGCTCTAGCAAAGTTGAGTCATTCAAAGGAGAAAAAACATACCTACATAAACATTGAAGGAGAAGAAACATTTCAAATATTCATAATTGTTGAGTCTTATGCTTAATGCACCTGATGTGCATAAAGCCTCAATGTGTACAGCTAATCAACCCTGATTATGCTGCATCAAATCATGAAAAACAACATAAATTCATGATCCACAGGCCTTGCCCCCTAAAGCATGCCTTACAAAGCCTTTTAAAACCTTAAAGGTTTTTAACTGAAATTTTTAGATGGGAAACATCAGATACTGTTAGTCTTTGTAATTGCTCATGGTGAAGATTTTGTTTTACCTGTTTTCAATTTTGCAGCTTGGCTATACCAAGAAACAGGAGGAAAGGCATTTCCGTGGTGTCATCACTTTGGAGGTACGGAAAACATCATCACAACTTTTACTTTATAGTTTTAGTTCATTAAATGTATTCAATTTCAGTTCAAATTGTTTGCCAATTGCATTGTTCTCAGTTAGCTATGTTCAACATGGTTGTAAGGTTTTCAAGAAATTGCAGTTAAAGAAAAAATGTGTGGTTCGGAATTTGGATGCATGGTTCTCGTTCTAGACTTCTAGATAGTAAATAATGCAGCTTTCAATTCACGCAAAATTCCCAAGCAGCTGAGTGCTCGAAAACAAGTTGGCAATTGGAACATTTAGTTTCATGAGAAAATAGCTATTTTTGTGGAACAGGATAAAATTTGTCTACTGAAAAGATTTACATGTAATCAAATTGGTTCCCTGAAAACATTTTGGGCATTTAATGTCGCTTAACTGTTTATTTATAGAAATTGCAATCTGCTTTGTACGTGCCTCTTGAATTTTTTTTTTTATTTCATTCCATTAATATGTTGATGTAGTGTAACTTCCAAGTTAGATTACTTGGTGGTATGAACACATTAGCCAGTTGGCCTCCTTCCCACTGATAACCTTCATTCATCTTTAGGAATGTAATATAGAAGAGGTTCCAGATGAAGAGGAACCTCCCACAAAAAGTTCAAAGGATAAGAAGGCAAATGGACCAGATTCTGGAAAAGGAGCTGGTGTCGTCTTTAAAATTACTAGCAAGGTCCCCTACAAAACAGTTTTAAAAGGTGCCTTTTCTCACGTTATTTTGGTAGGAGTACTACACTCTCTTTTGGTTACAATCCCCCTTATTATAACTGTATAATTTGTCATGCAGCACACAGTGCTGTTGTGTTGAAGGCTGAAAGTATAGCTGATAAGGTTGAGTGGATAAATAAGATATCAAATGTCATTCAACCGTCTAGAGGAGGAAGGGGTCCATCCACTGAAGGCGTTGCTAACATGAGACAAAGTCTTTCTGATGGTTCTCTGGTGAGCCACTATGTTCAGCTATTATTTAACTGTTTTGCAGTCAGTGAATTGAAAATTCCTTTGAAATCTTTCCCAGTTATTTTCCGCTGTAACTTCCCTTAACTGCTAATATTAATTTAACCAACAGGCATGTATATTGTATACCACTACTATTTCACAGGCTAACAAAATTCTAAAACCTGATTCATTCTTTTTGCTGCTCTTTAAAGGATACTATGGCTCGAAGACCTGCTGATCCTGAAGAAGAGCTCAGGTGGATGTCTCAGGAAGTGCGTGGTTATGTTGAAGCAGTTCTGAACAGTTTGGCAGCTAATGTTCCTAAAGTAAGCTATTTAGTTTTTTACCCTTGCACCTGGGCCACTGTTAAATTCTTAATATTTATGATGCTTTGATTGGTTGAACAGGCAGTTGTTCTTTGCCAAGTGGAGAAGGCCAAAGAAGACATGCTCAATCAATTGTATAGCTCTATAAGGTTGGACAGATGTTCCTGTTTCCTGCATTTTCTGCATCAGATGCAGTAGTAGCAGTAATTTATTGCACATTGTGTTTTACTCGAACAGCCCAAAAACCTACCATATTTTGGTTTTATGGGTCTGCCTTGCCTTTGTGATGATTGTGTTCGAACCTACCTACATATGAATATAACAAATGTCTGTTTCTCTTCAAGCAGTGCTCTAAGTACCGCTAGAATTGAAGAGCTGATTCAAGAGGACCAGAATGTAAAGCGTAGGAGGGAACGCTACCAGAAACAATCCTCTCTTCTCTCCAAGTTAACGCGTCATCTTAGCATCCATGACAACCGAGCATCTGTTGCTTCCAGCTGGTCTGATGGTGATAATGTGTCTGGTATATTGTCTCTCATTTCAGCTTGCTTAAACATGATGATTATTCGTGATGTTTCCCCTGAAAACAGTTTGGTAATTAATTCTTCATGAGTTTGTTTCTTGACATTTTATGTTAAATTTGCAGAAAGTAGCCCTAGTACAGGTCGTCCATCAGGTGATGACTGGAGATCCGCTTTTGATGCTGCTGCAAGTAGCTCTGTTGACTCCTATAGTGACTTGTCTCGCAGCTCGTCTAATGCTCACAGTCGACACTACAGTGAGAATGGCGATACGAATTCTGGCAGCCGCCACACTCCTAACAGGCGACCTCCTCCACCTCCATTATCTGGTTCATCAGGATACAAGCACTTCTAGATGGGTGACAGATTGACCATACATAATGAGGGTGAATTATTCTTGATGAGTGAGAATGCTATGCCTGAATCGTGATTTTTGCAGTTAAATCTTTAGAATTGGAGAAGGAAGTTTACATGAAATAACTGTAGTTCCTTGGTCTCGAGCCCTTTATGTTGCTTTCCAAGGATGGATTCTAGGGACAATTGGTATCCCTTGGATATATCTCTATTCAAAATTTCCCTCCTCTTTATCATTTTTGAATGCTACACCGGTATGAGTGTATTGATTTTTTTTTTATATGTACTTCCAGGCTTATGGCTTGTAATATTTGGTCATCCTCTTTGAGAGGATAGATATATTACCTTTCCCAATGGGACACTTGCCTTCGAGACAATTTGGTGTTGGAACTAGTACTCTGGCTTGCTAGGTCTGAGTGGTATTGTTTTATTTTTTGTTTGTGTTTCCACTGGGTTATGAAATTCTGATTGGGATGTGTTATCACTTTGCAGGGTAAGAAATCGAGTTTTACTTTTGTATTTATTTATATTTTTAGCAAGTGAAAAGGTCAATTTGTTCCCTATCATTTCGACAGTTTACCATACAATCTATTCAATTTAGTCGAAACTTTTCAAATTATTCGTCAATTTAATCCAGTTTCGTTTCTTTTTTCTTATTTTTGATTAAAATTTCTTTTCAAAATAACTGTTCTGTTTTTTCATTTGCTATATTGGGTACAACTGTTTTTACTTAAGTAACAAATCATTAGTTTGTATTAATTTGGAGATTCTTAAATACAACGATGGTATGTTTCATACGCGATCATATATGTTGATTTTATCTAAAATTAACATTTACCTTCTTTTTAAGAGAATCTACCGTGGCATATTATATTATAATTCATATTATACACAAGACTTTCTCCATACGTAGGAAAAAATAAAAAATACATGAGGGTTTTTAATATATTCAGAAATATCTTTAACGTTTAATAAAAAAATTACAATACCTTTGAGGTCTAAGATATATATATTGTTATGAAAAATCACATCAATATCTGAAAAGTCTTTTCTACCCCTGCTTATATAGTTTTTTAAATATTACCGTTTAAAATATTATCGTAAATATCCTTCAAGTTTTTTTCTTCTTCAAAAATACTCATGTTATAATAATTAATTTAATTTTATCAAAAATATCTCTGCTATAATAATTAATTTAACTTTATCAAAAATATCTCTGCTATAATAATTAATTTAATTTTATCAAAAATATCTCTATTATAATAATTAATTTAACTTCATCAAAAATGTGCCTGCTATAATATTTAATTTATCTTCATAAAAAATATATCTACTTCTCAATAACACGATATAAAATATTTTCCAAAAATATACCTGAAGATAAATTAAGTTAACAAAGCACATAATATCAAGTTAAATATTTTTGGAAAATATTTTATATCGTGTTATTGAGAAATATGAGTATAGTAGGGACATTTTTGATGAAGTTAAATTAATTATTATAGCAAAAGTATTTTTGATAAAGTTAAATTAATTATTATAGCATAGGTATGTTTAAAGAAAAACAAAACATCAAGAGATATTTGCGATAATATTCTCAACGACAATATTCAAAAAACTATATAGGTAGAGGTAGAAAATAATTTTTCTGATATTGATGTAATTTTTTACAATTTTTTTATGCTTATGTTAAATAATAAGAACATTTTTGAAGATACCTTAAACTTTAAGGGTATTGTAGTTTTTTTAAACATTAAGGGTATTACTGAAGATATTGAAAACCTCGGGGGTATTTTTGATTTTTTTCCCACGAGAGTGATATATGTATATGGGTGAAATTACCAGTTTACCCCTAATGTTAAACGGAAATATAACGCTGACAACGTTTGTGAGCATTTTTGATATTAAATAAAACTCAAGAGTAATTTTAAAGAAACACAAAACTTCAAGAGTATTTATGATAATAATCCTTCAAATGTTGAAATTGAATTGTCCCACCTCGCAGAGGATAATCACCCAATGCTAACTCTATCCTTAGGTAAGGGTGTACAACTTGATTTTATTTTTTAAAATAAAAAAGTATTAATCGAATCTATATAATATTTTTTTAAATTAAAAATTGAAATTAAACCTATAAAATATCAATTAGAGAATAGGATGATTTTATATATTTCGATTTGATAAGTTTGTTTTGTAATTTATATTTAATTATTTTATTAAATTAATAAATAAAGTTTATTATTTAATTAAAAAAATTATTATCATTTAAATTAGAATTATGCATCAATTTTCAAGTAAAGAATTCAAAAATAAAAAATAATTTAACTTTTTATTAATTATTAGTAAATTTTTTTAAAATATAAACATAAAATACAAATAATATAAGTTGTTATATATTCTCAACTAACATAAAATACAAATAATATAAGTTGTTATATATTCTCAACTAACATAAAAATTTAACTAAAATTATGAACATATATTATACATGTAATATAAATATATAAAATAAAAAACACACATATATTTGTATTTTCAAAATCGAAACTAATTGTTGAAAAAATGAGGAATAACTCCATAAAAAAAGTTCTCAAATTTGTATTATTTTTTTCATGTTTTCATTACAATTCTTTCATATTTTCATTACAATTGTATAGTTATATATAAGGAGATTGACTCCTTGAATTATGGATTTCTTGAATTATGGATTCCTTGAATTATGGATTCCTTGAATTAAATACTTCTTATTTTATTCCTTGAATTAAGGATTCCTTGTTTTACTCATTGAATTAAGGACTACTTGTTTTATTCCTTGAATTAAAGACTATCATCCAATATTCTCCCTCAAATTGGATCCAGAAGGTTTATGGATCCAAGCTTGGACAGAAGTCGTTGAAACTAATGAGACGCCAAAGGCTTGGTGAAGATGTCTGCTAATTGGTCGAAACTTCTTGTATAATGTGTCTGAATCACCTGTGATTAAACTTGTTCACGAATGTAATGACGATCGATTTTAATGTGTTTTGTCCTATCGTGAAACATTGGGTTTGATGCTATATGTATGGCTGCCTGATTGTCACAAAATAAGAACATAGGAAGAGTTGTAGGAACGCCTAAATCACATAGAAGACCTTTAAGCCATATCAAATCACATACAGTTGAAGCCATTGCACGATACTCAATTTTGACACTTGATCTAGTGATGACAATTTGCTTCTTACTCTTCCATGTGACCAAGTTTCCACCAATAAATGTACAGTAGCCAGTGGTGGACTTACGATCGATTTTGTTCCTTGCCCAATTAGCATTGCAATACCCCATAATTTATGTGTTGCCATTCTTCTTCATGATGATACTAAGACCCACTGATCCTTTTAACAAGAGTCAAATGCTTAAGTGTCAAGGAGTGCATGAATTGGCTTACAATACTTACAGAATATGTGATGTTAGGTCTGGTGATTGTTAGGTAGATCAACTTACCAACCAATCGTTGGTAGTAACTTATATCCATGAGTGACGTGCCCTTCAAGCTAGATTTGAGCTTGCTATCAAGAGGGGTAATGACCAGTTTAGCATCACTCATGTTAACTTCCTTGAGAAAATCTAGAACATACTTTCTTTGGTTAAGAAAGAGTCCCTTGTACGAGGTTTTCATTTCTATACCAAGAAAGTATTTCAATATCCCAAGGTCTTTAATTGCAAACCTTTGTTTGAGGGACTATTTGAGGTTGAAAATCTCGTCAGCATTATCACTTGTAATTATCAGATAATCTACATAAATCAACACAACTAATTTTCCTATAGTTCCTGTGCGAACAAATAGTGAGGAATTGGCATTGCTACTTTTGAAACCAACAGTAGTGAGAACTGAGCTTAGCTTGGCATACCAAGCTCATGTGGACTATTTCAGACCATAAATAGATTTGTGCAATTTGCACACTAAATCCAGTTCATTGCTTTAAGGATGCACATGTGGAAATTTCATATAGACTTCTTCTTTGAGATCACCATGCAAGAATGCATTCTTCACATCCATTTGGTACATGGACCACTCCTTGTTTACAACCACGGATAATAGGACCCTTATTGTAATCATTTTGGCATTAAGTGTAAATGTTTCTTTGTTATCCACCTCGAATGTTTGAGTGAATCCCCGAGTCACCAATCTTGCTTTATACTTCTCAATTGATCCATCTTACTTGAATTTGAGCTTATAAATCCATTTGCAACTTATAGCTTTCTTGCATTTTGGAAGTTTGGTGATACTCCATATGTTGTGTTGACTAGGGCTTTAAGTTCTTCTTACATGACTATATTTCAGACCTCTTGGTTATTGGCCTTATGAAAATTTTGAGACTCACTATAATTCGATTTAATAATGAGGAATGCGGCATAGGCTGGTGTCACTCTCTTGTACAACACACAATTGGAGATGGGATGTGTGGGTTTGTAGGTGACATAGTCTTGAAGTCTTGTGGGAGGATGCCTAACACATATTGGATTACGTCGTGGAGTTGTAGAAGTTATCTCACACTCGTTCACATCTTGTACCATATTGTGAGGATCATCTTGATTGTCACCATCTTCATGCAGTGTACCATCAGGACGAGACCCTTTATTGTTGCTTTCAGTGAGAGATGTATCAATGTTGACATGGCTGGGATCTTACTGTTGTGGAGCCTTAAGTTTGATTCTTGTTAGTGGAAACACATCCAAGATGCCATCCCCTTGACTGGTGATTTCACGTGACTTGTTGGAAAAATGGTTAGTTTCATAAAATCAAACATCTTTAGATACAATCAATCTCCTAAGTTGGGGATCATAACATTTATATCCCTTTTGTGTAGATGACTAACCAAGAAAAATACATTTAACAACTCTAGGATCTAATTTATCTCGGTGATGAGATTGAATGTGTACAAAACAGATGCAACCAAAGACTCTAAGGTGTGAGAGGTTAATTTTTTTTCCTTTCATGACCTCTAGGGGAGACTTGAAATCCAAGACTCAGTTGGGTAATCTATTGATGATATAAGTAGCTGCCATAACCCCTTAGGACCATAATCTCTTTGGCACATTCATTTGTAGCATTAGTGCTTTAGTTTTTTCAAGTAAGTCGCAATTTTTGCATTCGGATACACCATTTTGTTGAGGTGTGCCAACACAAATTGTTTGATGTATAATGCCATGAATGCTCAAATATTATTTCATGATATGAGACATGTATTCGGTACCATTGTCAGACCTTAAGGTTTGAATTTTAGAGGAGAAGTAATTTTTAACAAGGTTATGAAAGTCTTTAAATATTTTCATAACTTCATTCTTAGACTTTAGAAGATACAACCATGTGACTCGAGAGAAATAATCAACAAAAATCACAAAATACTTATAACCATAAAAAAATTCACTAGTTGGTCCCCATACATCTGAATGAACTAGTTCAAAACGCTTACTAGCCTTGGACAAAGAAGAACTAAAAGGCAATTTAGTGGCCTTAGACAAGTGGCAAGTTTCACATGAAATTGCATCCTTCCCTAAGTTTAAAATAAAGTTGACAAAATGGGTAGAGAAGGGTGAGCTAAATGTTAATGCCACAATCGATTATCTTGGATGGGGTTAAACTTGGCTTGAAAACCTCTGGGATTGCTCTTAGATATGTAATAGAGACCATCTAAGTAAAACCCTTCACCAATCATCTTTTTGGTGACATAATCCTGAAAAATGACATTGTGAAGAGAAAAAATGGCTAAACAATTCAAAGTATTTGTGATTTTTCCTACAGACAAAAGTTGGAAGGGAAATGAAGGTACATATAAAAACGCCAACTCAATTTCATTTGACATTAATTTTATTTTTTCCTTACCTAAAACCACTTTCTCACCATTTGCAATTGAAACTTGAGAAGGATTTGCTAATTTTTCAAATTTATGAGGCTTTGACACATGGTTGGTCATATGATATGTGGCACCCGAATCTACAATCTAAAAATCATAAAACATATTTATTTTAAGAGCAGTTTTAAAGGCTTTTATGATACCTTGCATGTCCTCTTATGGTATGAGTTTCTTATCTGCCAAGAAACCAACAAACTTGCGTAGCAATGCCGTCAAGTTTCCTTCTTCTATGTTGTCCACAATGTCAATTCTAGTTCCTATTGTCTTGCCTTGAAGATACAACATAAACTCATTCATGAGTTCAGCTGGATTCATTGTGAAGTTCTTAAATGGATTAGACCCATTATAGGTAAAGGTAGAAACATGATTTGCACGATGTGTAGTACAATTCACCTTTTTGTAAACCCTTGTCCTTCACAAAATCAGGCTTTAATTCTGGATGTAAAAACCAACATGTATCCTTAACATGGCATGTATAGTTGTAGTGTTGGCACTTTAAGTTTGAATGCTTCCCTTTGTACTTTCTCTCGTTGGTTAGATAAACTCTTGCCTCAGGTACACTAGCCATTGTACCCATGTTCATGACTTTCCTCCTTACTTTTCATGTTGAATTGTTGCACATACACTGGTGAAGGAAAGAAGTTCAGTGTTTATGAGTATATGACATCATAGATCTTCATATGTTGAGTCAAGATTGGACAGAAGTTGAAATATCTTATCTTCTTCAACTCTCTTTCGTAGTAGAGCTACATCGATTATATGGGGACTATATATTTCCAACTCATTCCACATGCTTTTTATGCTCCCTAAGAGTTGTACAAAAGGCTTTGCGTTTTATGCAGATCAAAGATGTCCTTCTTTAATTGAATACTCTTGTAGTATTGTTTTGATTGCCATACATTTCTTTGACCGTTTCCCATAATTGGTATGCGAATTTAGAGTAACTGAATATTTCAACTAATTTATGTTCCATGAAATTTAAGAGTCATGACATAACCAGTTGATCCTTGCTAAGCTAGGATTCATAGATTGGTGAGAAAACATCAGGTACTTTGATTCTTCCATTTATGAATCCCAATTTAGACCTTCCACCTAGAGCCAAAGACATTGCTCTCAACCAAGGCAAATAATTAAACTCATTCAACAAGACTGAGCTTAATCTTTGATTTGGGTTGACATCCACTTCATGCACATTCATGAAGGAAAGTATCGGTGAACTTTCAGTTTCTGATCTTAATGGTTTTATCTTTTTCCATTTTGAAGATTGAAGACGCTTAGATAGCAATAAAGTAGAAGCAAGCTAATTTTCATGTTTTGATACCACGTTGAAAAAACAAGAAATATCCCTCTACAAAAAGAGCTCTCAAGTTTGTATTATTTCTTTCATGTTTTTATTGCAATTCTTTCATATTTTCATTACAATTGTATAACTAAATATAAAGACATTGACTTCTTGAATTAAGAATTTCTTATTTTACTCATTTAATTAAGGATTCTTTATTTTACTCATTAAATTAAAGATTCCTTGTTTTATTCTTTGAATTAAAGATTCCTTGTTTTATTCTTTGAATTAAAGACTCATTGTTTTATTCCTTGAATTAAGGACTATCATCTAGGGGTGTCCACAGTCCGATTTTAGGAAAAACAAATTTAACCGGACTAGACCATTTGAAAATGATTTTAATTATTACAAACAGGACCAGACCATTTGATTTATAAAACCGTTCGGTCCAGTTTGATCCGGTTCAGTTTTCTAGTTTAATCCAGTTCAGTCCGGTTTTTGGACACTTCTAATGAGAAATAATATGAAAATATTATTAAATCGGTCTGGTTCAATTTGACTGGTTTAAAAATTAATATAATCGGATCGGATCGTTTGAAAAATAGTTTTAATTAATACAAATCGGATCAGACAATTTGATTTATAAAATCATCCAATCCGATCCGAACTGATCTGGTTTTCTAATTTAATCCGATTCGGTTCGGTTTTTGGACACCTCTATTATCATCCATTATCATAAAACTTCATTTTGTTATACTAAGTTTGATTTTAATAGAGTAGGTTGATTATTTTTTATATTCTTTGAATTTTAAGGGTTTTTTTCTGACAACAGAGCCTTTTTAAGGGTTTATTACTGACATCAGAGCCTATTAAGGAGAAACAATTACAGTTTGATGGCGTAAGGGAAGGGAGGACCCCGTCGTACTAGATGATACAATCAGAAGACTAACGGAAGTTTGATCAAGGCCCAGTAAGCAGGTTCAAATTTCCAGGTAGGATCAAGAAACTCTGTGTTGCTTCTAGAAATATCTTTACACAATCTTTAGTAGGCTTTGCTGTTGTGAGTTTTTTTTTTAATATGCAAACCACCTCTTTTTCACAATAACGAAACCTCCTCATCTCAAAAAGAAAATAAAAGAAATTAAATAAATGATATTAAATTACAAAAACCTATTCTATTTATTATTATTATATTATTATTATTATTATTACTATTGTTATTGTTGTTATGATATTATTATAAATCCTCACTGTCTTATGATTTTTTTCCCTCTCTCTCCCTAAAGCTATCTTCAATTATTTACGAGATAACTACCAAAAAGAATATTCACATTACCATATACATGGAACAATGGGATTGAAGTAAGTTTCTTCCGTGAAAATAACTTTTATTATCAACACCATAAAAATGTATAAAATATTCATTTTATCTATAATATTATTAATTTTAAATAAAATTTTAATTACTAAAATATTATTATGATATTAACAATTTACATCATAATAATCACTATTCTATTATTATTATTTTGTCCATTTAAAGTTTTTGATATCACAAATTGAGGTTAACTTTTTTATTTATGTAATGAAAAATTCATAATAAAAGTATCTTTCCAATATTTTTCATTAGTTACGTAATAAAATATTTACGCTCTCATTTATCTTAGTGTTAATTTTCTTGCCAAATTATTTTTTTCCCAACATTGGCAATTCAATTTTGTTTGATAAAGTTATACAATCAAAGAGGTATGAATGATTACTTATTTACCCATTGCAAACGAGGAATGACCCTCGTGAGAAAACATTAGGTGATTTTAGTGATCCTCTAACAGTGAGGGAACTTTAGTGATATTCTTCACACAATAAGTAGCCTGTCCTCTTTCTAATAAGGAAATGATTTTTGTCTCAGATTGAAATATACAACAATCCAAATAGATAAAATACATTGATTCCACAAATTCTTTCAAGACCCATTAGTTTCATTATTATCCCTAATAGAATACTATTATATCATTTAAGATATATCTCAAGTTAAAATAAATAGTATTATTACTCTTATACTAAACGTTAGTTTTAATAAAGTAAAAACTAATCAAGTTTTATTTTTATTTTTATGAAACATCTGTGTATGACAGTCTGGGCAGCTATTGAAGATTAGAAAAGTAATGGTTTGAGCGAAATCTTGCCTAAATAGCAACAGAGTGTGGACCACATAGTTGGCACTAATTAAAATATTATTACTTTAAAAGTCTTACTTAATTAGAATTTTAGTATTATTATTCTTATAAATATATATTATAATGAATAATAATTATAATATATATATTTTAATTTTTTTCTCTATTTATTTATATTCTTTAATATTTACTTTTACGTAAATTTATATATCAAAAATCTCGAAGACTTCCAATCTATTTATTAAGCCCTAATTTTATATTCTCACCCAACAGAAAATAAATAAAATAGATTAAGAAATGATAAAAGAAAAGAAAGTTGCTGCCTCCTTGTCACCACTGGAGAACCATCATCTTCATCAGCCAGTGCCACCACCTTCTTCAACTCAAACCCAGTTTGCATCTACCACCACCGTGACCCACACAATGCCGTCAAACCCAACAAACCAAGAAACCAACCACCGTGATATCAACGACAAACTCCATTCCCAGCGCTTCCACCAGTCGTATTCGCAAAATGGCAACCTATTAAGATTGCGACATCGCCTCTTTGTACAAGACCCAGCCACCACGATCAACTCTCCCTAGAGGTCTTCGCCACCTCTTCGGGTCCTTGCTGGAGCCTGCGCTGCCACCTTTTTTTTTTCAGATCTGCCATCATACCTGCCTTTCTACTGCACCTCCAGTCAATGCGCCATCTCTGCCCTGCACGTCGCTTTCAGTATTGTAGCTACCTAGTTGCATATCGACGTTTAGCTTCCTTTCCGCAGTTAAACATCACCAGATAACTTTAATCCCAAATTAGCACTGCCACTCTAGCCTTTGTTTACTTTCCAGCTCTTTGGGTATGCCTGATTAGGCTAATTTTATTATTTTAGGCCTATTAGTTGTCGAGCTGATTGGGTATCAAGACTGATTGGACAATTTCATTAGTTTGGACCGATTTGTTGTTTTGGGTTTGTTGGGTTGATTTGGTTAGGTTGTGTGTATTTTTATTTGATAGATATTTTCAGGTGATGAGTTATTTGGGCTCATTGGTATCTTTGGCAGATTTACTAATGTGGGCTGATGGATTTATAAGCAATTTGATACTCGGCCTAATTTATTGGTATTTATTTTTCGCTGTGCTATAGATTCACAAACGGGTCAAATTAAGATGGGTAAATTATGCATATGGATTACTCTCTTGAACTTTCAATGTTGAAGTGATCTGTTTTAACTATCCGCATAATTTCTTATCATTTAATTTTCAAGTCACTATTATTATTTTTTGACAAGTTCTGTTATTACTATCTACTTTTGTTATGAAACTAGTCTTGAATGATTTGATATTAAGTTAATTTTGTATCGATGGAACCTTTGCATTAATTGATTATTTGAATAGTTTGAGATGATTTGACGGTAAAAATTGAGCATTTTGCCTTTTTTTTATTGACACTACTCCTTTTCAACCCCATTCGCCACTGATTGTCACAATTTTCAGAAAACACATCTTTGCAACATCGTCAAAGAGGGGTAAATTATTGTCATGAATAATGATTTTCACAGATTGTAGAGAATCACTTTCCAACAAAACTTTATTTAGACAAGAATAACATACATTACGATAACTGATGAAGTGAGAATAACATACATTAGCAATACACTTTGATGCATCTCAACTGAGGTGAGAATGCGCTAAAATCATGTGCCTCCTTGCATTACGATAACCGATCCAATTGAACCCACCTCAGATCTTAAGGCGAAATTTTTTGACCCACTTCAGCTCAGATGGTCAAGATATTGTGTGTGTGATCCAATAGCATTGCTCAAAAGTCAAAAGTACACTTCGATACTAAAAAAAACATAACTTCTTGAGTTTACGGAGGCTGTATTGCTTTGACCAAGACTAAGCATGCTTTTAGTTTAACAAACAAAAGTGGATTCATTGCACCCAAACTTAATCCCAAAAGTGAGACTATTTGTAGTTGGCAGGAAAATCTTTCAACTTAAAGTAACTCTTCAACTTCCAAAAATACCATGCATCGGTTATAATGATAGTATGAATATTATAAAGACACAACTTAACAATAAAAAGTTCCAGGACGAGCTCATCCTAAAAAAATTCTTGGGATCATTTGTTCTATTAACACTAAATGCCGTATCAATAATAAGCCTCAAAACAGCCAGTAAGGAAAAAATCAAACATACCAAGAATACTAGAATATTCTTGTTCTCCATGGAGATCTGCTTCTCTTGAACCTTCTCAATGTCAGACCTGTAATTAGAAAGCAGCATGTATTACCTTTAGCATCATGTACATAAGTAATAGTAAACCCATCCAAATCATCAAACAGTAAGAAGATGAAACCCAAAACAAATATTGTGATACGTTTCATTAGTTACAAATGCAAAATATATGCATATACGTGTTAAATGGGGGGAAATCATGAGCTATTTTCCAGATTAGCTGGGTAATTAAAGATTTTGCATGCTGCTTCAGGTAGTTCATAAAGGTAAAGAAATATCTGATCAAAGCACCTGTGAATTGAAAAATTCAAATGATATTTGTAAAAGAATGAATCCTCACCGGAGAATAGCATTGGCCTCAAGTAATTTATACAACTGCATCAAAACATGTGACTTCCAAGAAATAAGGTCATTAATATGTTCAGTCTGAGAGGAAAATAAAACTATCATTAGCAAACAAAATATTAGTCCAAATTGCAACAATATCATATATTTTCTAATGATGGTAATCAAAATTTTTCCAAGGAAGAGTTAAACATACAATGATTCCCTGGCTTTCAAGGAGATTGTGAAAGTCTTCTCTGAGCTTCTTTAAAATGAAATCTTTGTCTCCTATGTCTTCGTCAATATCCTTAAAAATATTTCTATATCTGGAAGTCAATTCCTCCAAGTATCGCTCCAGAACAGAGAAATTTAAATCCAATACATGAAATTTCTGCATTAGTATCTTGAGAACAGTATCTCCAGGCATCCTTCCAACTTGCCGATGGTGCAGCTCATCAATAGGATTGGGAACTTCAGTTTTGACAAGACCTTGGTTCCCACTATTGATTCCTACTGAAATGTGTGGTTCCATTCCTTTATCAATATTTTGATAGAGATAACCACCCTCCCGAGACACTGGTTTTTGTTCACCAGCTGCTCTATCAGATACTATAACACTACCTTCAACATATATTAAATCTTCAAGCATTCGCTCAACAGCATCCTCTCCATAAACCTCAACAATACTCAACGTACAATAGAATTCTGAGCCATAATGACTCAAAAGGTCCAACTTAAGATATCTCACCCACTTGGGCTCGACAAGACCAAACCTCTGTGCTAGCTTCATATTAGCAGCTGTGAAATTCCCAAGGATGTCCCATTGATCTGTAGGATAAACCAAACTTCCAAACAATTCAAACTCTTTCAAATTAGAAGAGTAGTGCTCAAAATTAGCTATTTCAATTGTCTTCACTAAGGTCTCTTCTGAAAGTTCTACAACTACAAACTTCCCTTCTGCAGAACACGGATTTCGAAGATACTTGTCTTTATCTCTGACCAAGATAGTTGAAACACTCTTGGCTTCCTTGTTAAAAGCCAAGACTTTAGCTCCCTTTGATGCTGAAGCATAATTATACTCTGAGCCTCCAGGCTCAATTCTGTGCACTTTACCTCCAGCCTGACCAATCCCAGATTTACTTTTGGTACATGTCCTGCTCTTAAATTCATCAAGACCAAGTGGCAAAGTACGGGAGAGGCGATCAGTCTTCGGGCAATCATTGCCAAGTTTAACACCAAAATTGGAGGTATCTATCTGAGGTTGTCCCCCAACACAGTCATTACCTTCTTCAAAATTGAGTGATTCACTGAGCGTTGCATCACTTGAGAGCAAATCCTCACTGGAAAGGACGAAATCGATTTTTTTGGTTGGATTTATATTTATAGAATCTGAACATTTACTATGTTCCTGCTTCACTTCATCCCAAGTTGACATGCCTTTAGGAAGTTCCACAGCTCCATCTGGAATACAAAGAGTAAATTCCAAATATCAATTATGAGTAAAAAAAGGTAATAATACTTAAGATAGAGGTAACTTCATGACTGCATCTGCAAGGAATACTTAGCTACACCTGGTCGTATGTAAAGTATAAACAAGATTTTGTTTTCACAAACTGAATACGGAAGCAAAGTTTACTAAAATTTGTAGTCATATGCACCACAGTCTTAGCTAAATCAATCCCAAAGTTGGCCCAGTAAGTGATGAGTATGAGAATCTATTTATACTCCAATACTTCCTCAAAGTGTAATATATATATATATATACATGTTCTACTCTCCATAAGGTGAACCCTAACTTTAAAAATCAAGTGATTTTTTCTATGAGGTGCTCACACAGAGTGAATAGCTGTGCTTGTTATATATATATATATATATATATATATATATATACGTGTGTGTTTGCACACCACACTAGGAGGGTTCGAACCCACACTACTTGAGTGCCCACAAGGAGGTAAGCGTTATTACATTGCAAGGAAATTGGAAATATATACGAACTCAATAATTATACTTGTATTTGTATTTAAAATATTATAAAATATTGAAACAGAATAGAATGAATTTTTTTTTTTTTGTTATTTCTTAGGTACAATTTGGATACATATATTTACACAAGGATATGTGAAAAGATCCTGATTTGATCTTGATTTATATAGATTAATTTACAATATTTAAGAAAAATAAATTACAATTATATACACAAGATTAATATCCCTAAAATATAAATCTACAGTTATAAAAAACTAACAATTTTCATATGTGGTTAATTTGAATTCTTACATTCCCCCTCAAACTAGGTGGTATATATTTATCAAACCAAGTTTAGAACTTAGCTCAATGAAGTTCGAACGAAAGAGTGCCTACTTGAAGTCGAGATAAAATATGCTTCAGTGATATAATTGCTTTCTCTCTTTTTGCTAATGAAATGTCGATCGATCTCAACATGCTTTGTCCTATCATAACGAATAGGGCTCTCAGCAATAACTATAACTGATTGGTTATCATACATCATATCTATAGAACCAAAAATACTAACTTTGAGTTCATTCAGTAACCGTTTTAACCAAATTCCTTCACAAATACCCTAAGCTAAGGCTTGAAATTCTACCTCAGAATTACTACGTGCCACCACCTATTGCTTCTTACTTTGCCATGTCATTAAATTTCCCCATACATAAGAGTAATACTTTGAAGTTGATTTTCGATCAATGTAGGATTCGGCCCAATTTGCATTTGTATAGACTTCTAAGGAGCAATTAAGCAACTTTTTAAACATTAGTCCCTTTCCAGGATCCCTCTTAAGATATCTAAGAATATGGTAAACTAACTTCATATTTATCTCTGAAGGATTGCGTAGAAATTGACTAATAAGGCTCATTGCAAAACTTATATCCAGATGTGTGTGAGTCAAATAGATCAACTTCTCTACTAAGCGTTGATATTATCCTTTATCCACAACCATTTTTTCAGTTTGAGGCATCAACTTTGTGTGAGGATCCATAAGAGTGTCCACTGGCCTACACCCACTGATACTTGTTTCTTTTAAGAGATCCAAGACTACTTTCGTTGAGAAACTGAAATTCCCTTACTTGATCTAGCCACTTCCATTCCCCATAAATACCTAAGACGTCCCAAGTCTTTGATTTCAAATTCTTTGGATAAGAGAAGCTTAAGTCACCTCATTTCTCTTTTCATAATTCCTTGTGAGAACTATATTATCAACATATACTATTAATATCGTAATCTTACCATTTGTGATGTGTTTGATAAAAAGAGTATGATCAGCTTAAGACTGTAAGTAGTCATCTTGTCTTAGCACCCTTGTAAATTTGTCAAACCACGCACGGGGTGATTGTTTGAGCCTGTACAATAAATTTTGAAGCTTACAGACTTTGATTCATGTACAATTAGTTTCGAATCCAGAAGGTATATTCATATATACTTCTTCTACTAAGTTTCCATTCAAAAATGCATTTTTCATATCAAGTTGAAATAAAGGCTAATCTTGGTTCACAACAATGGATAGCAAAACACGTATTGTATTGAGTTTGGATACAAGAGCAAATATTTCTAGGCAGTCAATTTCATATGATTGAGTGTAGCCCTTGGCTACCAAATGGGCTTTGAACCGTTCAAGACTACCATCAACATTTTTTTTACTGAGAAAATCCACTTGTACCCAACTGTTTGTTTTCTAGATGGTAGGATTGTTAGGATCCAGGTATCATTCTTCTCAAAGGCATAAAATTCTTCTAGAGTAGCAACTCTCCATTCAGGGACTTTTAATGCGTCACGAATTGTTATGGGAATCTAGATTTTGTCTAGAGTAGTTACAAATGTTCTGAATTTTTAGGAAAGTTTAAAGTAGGACATATAGTTGCGAATAGGATGTTGTGTACATGAGCAAACTCCATTTCTCTGAGCAATAGGTAGAGATAAATCTGGATAATATTCTGCCACCTTTTCAACATTGTATTCTGTGTTAGGTTTAGCCTCAACTTATGCTATTTTAGGAATTGTTGAGTTCGGATTAGACTCCAGGTTTTGCTGATTTTGAACAGGTTGTTGAGGTTGTTTTCTCCTAGTATAGACTTTTACTGCATCATCGGGAAGGTGGAGATGTTTTAAGTATATATCTGACTTATCGGATGGTGAATTAGGTGACTCAAATGTGTTTGAAAAGCTAACTCCTATCTGAGGGCTTGAAGGTGATAGAGATCCTAAGTTGGGTAAGTGAAGAATTGAATTGAATGGACTTGGTACTAGATCAATGAGAGAAGTCTAATCCCAATTTTGTGATTCATGTGTGTTTGTCTTCCCCTGAATTACAGAATTGGGAAAAAATGATTTATCTTCAAAGAAGGTGATATCCATGGTGTGATAAACCTTTTTGGTGAGAGGAGAAAAACATTTATATCCCTTCATGTTTGGTGAGTATCCAATGAAGATGCATTTGAGTGCTCTTTCATCAAGTTGACCTCGCCTATAAGGATGAATATGAATAAACGTAGTGCATTCAAAAATTTTAAGAGGAATTTGAAAATGTAGCAGGTGTGAGTTTGAATAGAGATCAAGGAATGATTGAACTAGAGTTTTGAATTTGAGAACATGTGAGGCATTCTATTAATGAGATAGGTTGCTGTAAGGACAACCTTCCCGTAGAATTTCTTAGGTACATTAGACTGGAAGAGTAATGAACGAGCAACCTTAAGTACATGATGCTTTTTGCGTTCTATCACACCATTTTGTTGAGATGTGTCCATGCATGAGCTTTGATGGATAATTCTATAAGATTGAAGATAAGGATTGAGAATGGAGTTGAAGAAATCTCGAGCATTATCAATTTTAAGGACTTGATTTTTGACTTGAAATTGAGTTTAAATAATGGTAAGAAAAGTTTTGAAGATTTGATTGGTTTTAGATTTATTTTTCATGAGGAAGGTCCAACTTAATCGTGTATGATCATCAACCAACAATAGAGACCACCTAGCTCCAAAAATATTAGGGATTTTGGTTAACCACCTAAATATCACCATGGATAAGAGAAAAAAGGGAGTTAGTTTGTATGGTCGTGGGACATATGTACTTTGAGTGTGCTTTGATAATTGACAGACATCACATTGAAATAACTTTGCATCTTTATTAATGATGGAAGAAAATGTTTCAAATACAAGAAATTTGGATGACTTTGACGATAATGCCACAACATAATTGCACTTGTTTTATTGGACTAACCTATTGATGCATGGCTCTAAACTTACCAACATTGAGGTCTGATACTATTCTTATTATTATTACTCTAAGCTGGGACAAAAAAGGAGTCTACTTTAAGGAGATACAAGCATGCACAAAGTTCAACATTGCTAATCATCTTCTCCTAATTCAAGTCTTCAAAAACACAAAATTTACCAAAAACTTTAGTCTGACAATGAAAATCATGGGTTAATTTTCTTACAGAGATTAAATTATACTCAAGATCAAGTACAAAGAATACTAAGTATAGAATGAGATTGCGTGAGAAATATATGGTTTTTACTCCAACAACTCTTTGAGCGTGACCATTGGCAATATGCACTGTATGATAATTCTGATATGGAGTATAAGTTCAGAATAGTGATCTATCACCTGACATGTGATTTGATGCACCTGACATGTGATTTGATGCATCTGAATATACTATCTAAGATATTGAAGATGATTGAGCCACATGAAGTGCTTGATTTTCATTGTTGTGCTCAAAGTAGGCCTTGGTGGACACGAGTTCGAGAGAGAGAGATCGATAGAAATAAATTATACAGAGGTGACGGAGAAATGTAAAAAAACTTGGTAACACATAATAGGTTAGGAATTTGGTAGAAACTGAAAATGTGAAAAATGTGAAAAATGTGAAAAATCTAAAAAAAAAATTAGGTTTTAGAATTCATGCTCTGATACCATGAAACAAAATAGAATGAATATTATTCTTCTATTATTTCTTAAGTATAATTTGGATACATATATATACATAAAGATTTGTGAAAAAGATCTTGATTTGATCCTGATTTTTAAGAACTAATTTACACTAGTTAAAGAAAACAAATCACAGTTACATACACAAAATTAATATCCCTAAAATATAAATCCACAATTATAAGAAACTAACAATTTCTATATGTGGCTAGTTTGAATTCCTACAAATATAATAATAAAGAAAATAGAAAGTCTACTAAAAATTAATTATGATAAACATAACCATTTATTATTTTACAAATATGCATTTCAACACTACTTATAGCTGCTTCCATGTATGCCTTCTCGTCCTCAACTAACATCATCATTATTATTATTATAATCTTTATTAAAATTTTAAACCTAACTAATAAAACAGTAATAAGCAAACGTAAGAACACAATAACAACAACAAAACATGAGAGGAAATGCAAAACATATAAATATTAACCCAATACAAAACAGAGTTAAAACTTAACAATCAAGTGAAATATAATTTACGTTCCAAATTCCAATCAAGGAATAAAATAGCCTATCCCAATTCCTCATAGCCATTTCTTCATCCCAACAAATACAAAAATGTTCCTTAGAACTCACTTCACTGAGAAAATTCCTTCAACAATGTAAAGAATCCATTTCATTATACAAAAACAAACTCAATAAAATTATGTTTTTGACGCCCCCAAACAATTAGCTTATATTTTCAAATTCAAAATTAAGAATCCGTCAACAAAATTCTCAAAAAATTTCAAAGCCCCAATTTATCAAATATAAGAACCATAAACAAATTCCATGATAAACATAACCCAACAAAGAAGCTTGATGAATGAGATGAGGAGATGCAACAGTGCAAGACAGTAATAAAAGGCACTGCCCAATTTCTATTATTGTTCACAGAAAATTTTCAACCTTTTTGGCTCTTTTTTTGTTCAAGACAAACAATATTTGAGATTAGCCTATAGTGGAGCAGCATCACAATCTAAGTGTACCAAATAATTGTTAAAATCTTTCATATTCACCATTTCTTAATATCTAAAGCAATCAGTGCCTAAGGCACTGCTAGGGGCAATGAACAAGTAGAGATAGGGAAAGCGTGTTAAAAAGGGGCCTCAGGCAAAGTTTACCACTATAACCATCGCCATGACTGATCCATAAACTGGAAAAGAATACAAGTCCCCACAAAACACAAACCAAGGACAAAGACACCTTATATGGGCAATTTCTTCCACTAATAGCCTTCTCCAAAGCTCTTCTTTGCAGAAGAGCTCTACGTGACCTCTGCATTGCACATCAATCCAGTTCACTGCTAGTGCTTGCAGCTGCACGTGTAACTACAGAAATACCCTGAACAAGACCAGATAATTAAGGCAATGTTATTGCTTTCAAACTCTAAAGTTAAACCAAAGAGTAATCCCTTAAAATAAAACAGTTCCAGTAACCACATGAAAAGATGAAGGTATTAGGTAAATCTAAAATGTCTATTGACATTGATTAAAACCTCCCAGCTTTTCTCTTTTACATGTGACTTAACATTTAAAACGGATATAACGAGGACCTTTGTTAATATCTAAGGGCAATTGATTAACCTCCTAGCTTATCTCTTTTACAAAGAGAATGTATCTCGAGTTTTGTAGTAATACCTAAAGGCCAAGACACCTAAATACAAATGTTTAGGTTCAGATTATTAAGTTTTATATATATAAAAAAAATTGGAAATCGTAAAATACAAAATACAAAAAAAAAAGGCATGGAATATTGCAGAATCAGACTGTCAACGTCCATAAACCAACAATCCAGCTATATCCAGCACATAAACATAAAAGGATCTCCGAAAAATACAGATTAGGAGTGTATGAAGATAATAGCAAATACAGAATCTAATCCAAAGTAGCTTGGTTGACACCCTAAAAGAGTTCAACTTTTTACTACATGTTACCCTCTAATACAAACTATTACGGCTCAATCGGCAAAAAAACATAGTTGCATCTCCGTAATAAAACCAAATGAGAGGAAGAATTTCAGTCTGATACCTTCAACTGAAGTTAACGAGCATTAGATCGCCACTAAACTGATACCCTTTGAAGTAAAGAACAATCAAATCATTGAAAAATGGAAAACAAAAAAATAAATCAAGAGATGATGATCGAAGGGATTTTAACATAAATGTGATAAGGCTTATGCGATTTCATCCAAATTAAAAATTTAAATTTATTACAAATCTAAATTATTTTTATTCGATAAAGCTTTATAATTTTTTGTCGGATGTTGTAATGTTTACAAAAAAAATTTTCTTTTAGAATTTCTATTAAACATATTAACATATCAAATTATGGTTTAATTTTATGTCTTTATATATTAAGGTTTTATTTGATTGTATATTAAATTAAATTTAATATTTTTTAAATTAAATTTATTTTTAAATTGATGACTTAATTTTTATATTTTATTATTTTGTTTTATATGTAAAATAATTATATCCAAATTAGTTTGTAATTTAAAAAATCATTATCAGATTTTTTTACTCAAATATCTCTCTTTTTATTTTTTTTAAATAATCAATTAAATTTTTATAAGTTTTTAATTATTTTTTATCTTTTTATACTAACAATTAAATTTTCTTTTATATATTTTTTAAAATATAACAAATATATTTTAAGATATATAATATTTTTTAAACTTTATCAGGTTTTTTATTTCCTTTTTATTTTACTTTAATTTAAATTAATTCTTGATTTCTTTTCCTTAATATATTTTCCTTTCATATTTTATGCAAATAATTAGATGAGTGATAAATAAATTAATAAACAATTAAGATTTTTAGTACCCTCGTATTATATAATTGTAAATGACATGATAAATATGAATCTTTCTCGATCTTCTACTTCGTGATGTATCATTCTTTTTCATAAAAGTAATACCTTAATTAGATCTAACCCTATGTCGTTCTTGACTTATGGTATCTATAGTATTTGTATGCTCATTTTAAGGTTAGAGTGATAAATATTAGTTTTTGTATAAGATGGACTTCTATTTATAATAATAGTTTATTACAATTGAAGTATTAAGAACCTTGAAAAAAAGTTTTAGTTACTCATTTCTATATAAAAGATTATAAAAGATAGAAAGATGGGAGCTAAGTAAATAAGTTTTTTAAAGAGTATGAGAGGTGTATATTTCCTTGAAATAAAAGTTCTTTTTTTATAAACATAAGGATTCTCTGTTATATAGATTGGATTTCACTATTTCATCTAATTTTCTTAGTTAATACCTACATTATTAAAATTGAAGCACCAATTTATTACGTATAGATCCTATATTTATTGAGAGTCATTTGTTGACATTGATTATTGTGAAACTGAATTCTTCATGTCTTATTCCTTATCTTTAACACAATAAATGTATTTGTAGTCCCTAGTATGCCGTTTAGCATAATGGCAAAACATCTTCTTGCCTTCTATACTTACTTACAATTCATTGTAATTGAAGAAAAAACTTTATATTTATTGATCTTTTCACCATCTTCTTTGGTGATAAGTAAATTACTTTATGAGGTGATAATCATTTTGATGATAAAATAATTAACTTTAACTTAGAGTTGTTAATTTTTCTTAATTTATAATAGATCTGGCTTAGCATTTGGTTACATTCTATGATTAATTCATCTGTATTAAATTCTTTTTCTAACAAAACTTTAGGATAATTAAATTCTCTTAGTTACTCATTTCCTAGTTAACATGAAAAGGAATTTAATTATTGGGATAATTAAATTCACTATTTAACCTCTTTCATGTTATCACTATATGATTCCTTAAGATATAATATTTCATGCTCGTAGAATTTTGATTTCCTTTTCTTTGACCTTGATATCTATGTTAAGATGATACATTTATGATAAATAAAAAATTATTAAAGGTGCTAATTATTTGATTAATGCATAAGCTAAATTGTTTTATTTTTTGATAAATATTCAACATCAAATTTATAATAATTGAACCGTTACTGTCATTTAATTAATCAACATTACTTATAATCACTTATAATATTAATTCTTAAGAAATATTCAAAGTTTTAATTATCCATTTTGAAAATAAATATTGAATTCATAACATATATTGTAAATTTTCTTTATAAGTTTTTAATAACTAAATATTCATTTTCATTACTGTGATAATTTAATTGTAGATCCTGAAAAAATTATAATATATATCTACAAATATATTCATATTTTTCATCCACCTTTCCTTTTAAAACTACTTTCTACTATTCATATGAAATATCTATTTCTATTATCATTTTATCATAAGAACCTAAGTGGTATAAAGGTAGCAAGTTTTTTACTTATGTATTTACCTTATCTATGTACCGTGTGTCCATTTCCAAGCATAATTATTTTTGAATTTAGTTTGTAATGATTTTCGTATTTTTATTAATTTTTTATGTATGTTTATGCATAAATTAAATATCCTAAAATTATTTATAATTGATTTTTATCTTTGATTTCACTAGGAAATCTTTGTATACTATTTAATATATGAGATTAGAGATGATGTTTTTCATATTCTACTTCTAATCCTAAATACTTAATTTTTTGTTGAGCTATTATAGTATTTTTTTTATAAAATAAATATTTTTTTCCTACATTCATAGAAGACATTAATAATATCTAAGTAATATTTATTCAAGTCATTAAAAAATATTAAAATTTCATTGATGCATGCATAACAAATATAATATAGATTTTTAAAGATATTATTAACATGTCTTTAAAAAATATATGGTGTTTGTTTTAATTCAAATGATACAATTGTCTATTAAAATTGTCCTTGTGTGGAACTAAATACTGTTAATTTTTGTTATTTTTCATCAAGTCTTATTTACCAAAATTCACTTTTATAATCAAAACTTGAGAAATATATATTTTCTTTTATTAATGATAATAATTTTTCTTTCTTTAGAATAAAATATCTATCATCAATGATTTTTTTATTCAAAGCTTTGAAGTTTATTAACATTCTCTTTTTATCTCTTCTTTTTTCAATTTATTTTTCAACTAAAAATGCTCAACTTAAGTGAAATGAGTTATTGTGTATTATGATTTTTAATTCCAAAATTAGTTGAATTTATTTTTTAAAATTCATCTTTATTTTATGGGTATAAATAATTTGTTTTTACTCTTATGATTTTGTTAGGATCTTTGAGTTTTATGTTGCTATTATTTTAAAGATCTATTGATTTTAGGATCTAAAATATTTTTTGAACTTATTGTTTGTAATAATTTTTTCTTCCTGTTAAATTTTTATATTCTTATATTTTATTAAGAAAAAAGTTTGTTTCTCTTTTATGTCTAATGAATTGTTTTCCAAAAAACTTTGCTGCTTTGTTGCAAGGGATTATTATCATAAATACCCCTGAGGTTTTATGTTTCTTTAAAATTACTCCTGAGCTTTATTTAATATCAAAACTGCCCTTAAACGTTATCAACGATATATCTCCATTTAACTTTAGGGGCAAAATGGTAATCTCACCCCTATACATATATCACTCTTCTTCGCATCACTCTTCTTTTTCACGCAAAAACCTTTCTCTTCTTCTTCACAGAAACTCGTTTCTTTTTCTCCCAGCCTCACCGCCACACTTCCAACCTCCCTGGTCGCTTGTTTCAGTCACTCATTCCCCCATCGGATGACTCATTCTAGCCCCTAAACCTCACGGATATCCTTCCAACCACCAACTCCCTCGTCGTTATCGCAAATACCCCTGTGAACCACCTTCACGAACCCATCATTTCACCCACTAACCCCCTCCTCGTTATCGCAACTCCCTCACCCTTATCGCAAATACGCGACTCATCTTCACATGAAAATTGAACGTATCACCTGCTGCCCTAACGCGACCCATCGTTACAATATAACAGGTATAAGCTGATTAATTTCATATTATTTCATATATATTCTGTATTTGGTTCGTTTGGATAAAAATTTGTTTTTACGCACACTTGCATATATTGAAGCAGAATATCGTTTCACATATTTGATTTTGTATTTCATCTTTTTTTTAATTTGTATTTTAGAAACCATTCTTTAACAATATCCTGCTTGTATTGATGATATATAATATGTATTTCAGAACCCATTGTATAGCAGTTTGCTCTGATATTCTAGTTGTAATGTTTTTTTTCTTCTAAAGTAGCTGATTGTTTGTATGATTTTGAAGAACCCATGGGTATTTTTGAAGAATAGCAAAACCTTAGGGGTATTTTTGAAGAATAGTAAAAAACTCAGGGGTATTTGCAATAATATTACATATTTTGACCATAGTATTGTTTAGGGTTTATATTTTATGTGCTTTGTTTTTGAGACGATATATTAAAAAAAATCAGATTGTGATGAAGATGTTTTCAACAATTATGATTTAAAGTAATAATGCTTATAAAAAATACTTTTGTTTGTTATATAGGGAGATAAAAATGAGTGAATGGGCTAGTGTGTATGTTCATCTATTTGGTGAAGTTAGATGGGTTGGTCATATACCTGCTGATGAATATAGTCTCATTTGTTGCTTCCATGATGCTAAAAGGGCCATTATGAATGAGGGATTAACGCTTAAAAAAGAAGACTTTAGGATTGAAGCAAATAAAGTTGATAGTGATGAACGAAGTGTATTAAAAACCGATAATGAATTACATGAATTACATGAATTGATGAACGATTATAGGGATAATAAAAAACAAAGGCTAGACTTGTTTGTAGAATTTAATCCTTTGGAAGTGGTTTTCTCACCTCCCATGTTAGAATATCAGAGTTTCAAGAAAACACGAGCTATATTACCAAACAAATCACAAAATGAACCACCTTTTGAACCAACAAATGAACCACCTTTTGAACCAACAAATGAACCATCTTTTGAACCAACAAATGAACCATCTTTTGAACCAACAAATGAACCACCTCACTTTGACATTGATGAACTTCACCTTGACTCATTTGAGCCATTCCCAACTAGTAATAGCCAAAACGAGGGTGAACCTTCAAGGAATTGTGAAAGATTGAAAAAATATAAAGCAGGAATAGTTGTTGAAGTTGAAGATGAACATTACGATGGAGATGAGAAGTTTTTTTGGAGCGGTGATGAGGAAGATCCTGATTGGCATGATGACATTACAAGAAATGATGAAGAGGATGATGAAATTTATGATACTAATGATAGTCTTTAGGACTTAGGGGATGAAAATTTTCATCATATCAGTGATACTGACTCAGAAGATTGTCGAGAAAAAAGTGCTAAAAAAGTTAGTTGTCAATATGAAAATAGGGAATTTAAGAGAAGAAGTGATGGTAGCATTGACTTCAATGTCGGAGATACATTTAAGGATGATAAAGAATTTAAAGCTATCTTACAAGAATACATTGTTCAAGTTGGGTTCCAGTGTGAGAAGGTTAAAGTTGACAAAACCCGAGTAATTGCAAGGTGTAAAGCCCCTGATTGTGGTTGGAGGATACACGCTTCTGTTGGAACTGATAAGAAAACATTTATGGTTAAAACACTTGAGCCAACAAACAATAAGGGGAGACATAGTTGTCAAAAAGTTGAAAAACAAAGATCTGCTACATCCTCTTGGTTAGCTTCTCAATTAAAGGACTTAGTTATATGAAATCCTAATGTAAGTATCCTTATATTGTCTAATGAATGTAAAATAAGATGGGGTATATTTGTACCTGACTTGACATTGTATAGGGCAAGAAAAATTGCTTGTGATGGAGAATTGGGTGATCATATTGGTAGTTTTTCAAAAATAAGGCAATATTGTCATACAATTTTAAGAACCAACCCTGGATCAATAGCTGTTGTTGATACTCATATTCCAATACCAAATGCCAGCCTTTGTTTTAGGAGATGTTTCATTAGCTTATCTGCCTCAAAACAAGGGTATTTAAGTGGATGCAAGCCTTTCCTTGGTTTGGATGGATGTTTTTTAAAGGGTCCATATAAAGGTGTCTTAATGGTTGCTGTTGGATTGGATGCTAATGGAGGTTTGTTTCCAATTGTCCTTGCTTGGGCTGAATCTAAAAATAGTGAAACTTGGATGTAGTTCATGACTCTATTAGACCAACATATTGGAGAGTTTGAAAAAAGAAAGATGTGCTTCATGTTTGATAGACAAAAAGGTCTCATTGCAGCAATCAATAAGTTTTTCCCAACTTCCCATGTCAAATTTTGTGCTAGGCATATTTATGCCAACTTGAAATGTAAGCATCCAAGCATGAAAATGAGATCTTTGTTTTGGGCAGCATCTAAAGCAACTAGAACAACTGAATTTAATGATGTGATGAATGAAATTAAGAAAGAAGAGCCTGAAGCACATGAATATTTAAGTAAGATCCAAGCTTCACATTGGAGTAGACATGCTTTTGATGATGATGTAAAGGTTGAGCATGTGACCAATAACATGACTGAAAGTTTTATCAATTGGTTGAAAAGAGTGAAGTCTAGACCTATTGTGAATTTATTTGAAGAGGTCAGAAGAAAATTGATGTAGCTAATAGTGAAGAGGAATGAAGAGGCTTTGAAGTGGACTACTCCTTTTCCACCAAATGTAATGAAATACATTCTTCAAAGACAAGAAGAAGAAAGAGTTTTAAAGGTCTTGTATGCTGGAGATGAAATATTTGAAGTATTGGATGGTTGCAACATGTTGGTTAATTTAAATAAGTGGACATGTAGTTGTTATGGGTGGCAATTGAGTGGTTTACCTTGTAAGCATGGTGTTGCTTGTATTATGGATAGAAGGTATAAGATTACGGACTATGTACATCCATATTTTATAAAGGCTTCATTTTTGAAGACATATTTCTCTTTGATTCACCATGTTCCATCTGAAAAGGAGTGGGTTATGATCCCCGGTGAGCAATAAATACTTCCACCAATTTATAAAACAAAGAAAGGAAGACCACCAACTGAGAGACATAGGGAAGCTACTGAACCAGAGAAACATAAGAGGTCGCAAGGATTGAAATGTGGATATTGCAATCAATTTGGTCATAATCAGAGGACATGTAGGGAGAAGTTAAAGAATTCAACTAATGAAACTCAGGTAAAATTATAACTATTCATTTATTAAATATATTTGGTTAATTATATTAAACTTTAAATTGTTTGTAGGAAACAACTTCAAAGAAGGTGGTCAAGAAAAAGCAAAACAAAAGAACTAATCAAATTCAGGTAATGTATTGTATAACACATTCATTATGCATTACTTCTTATACCATAAATTTATTTACTGTTCATGAATCAGGTGATAGATAGTGGTGATGCAATCAACAAGAAGCAAAAAATGGGAGAATCAACAAGTCAAAGTGAGCCTTCTGAAATGGGGCTTTGATTTGTTTTATAATTTTTATTTTAAAATATGTAAGTAAATGAAACAATGAATATGATTTGGAAGGAAATCTTTTGTAACTCAAAGTTCATGTATACACTAGGTTTTGGGGGACATGATATGAACTTTGTAGTTTTTTGTGTATTTAAACTCATTTATGGTGTCCCCTCCCCTTACATTTTGTAAGAATTTAGATTGTGAATGTGTATGTGAATTTTTATTGAGCAGGTTAGTATGAAATATGACTTTGGATGTGAATATTAACTATTATTGAGCAGGTTAATATGTTATGAAAATTAGAATGTGGATGTGGATGTATGATTTGTAATATAAACTGTAAATGTGGATGTATGATATGTATTGAACTGTTATTGAGTAGGTTAAAAGTATTTTTTGGTCAATATTTATAGCTTATTATTGATGATTATTTATAGCAGGTTATTGAGTAGAGATATTGTAGTAAGCGTATTTTAGATAAATTTAAATTAATTATTATATTAGTGGTATTTTCGACGAAGTTAAATTAAATATTATAGTAGAGATATTTTTGATAAATTTAAATTAATTATAATATTAGGGGTATTTTTGATAAAGTTAAATTAATTATAATATCAGGGGTATTTTCGATGAAGTTAAATTAATTATAATATCAGGGGTATTTTTGAAGAAAAACAAAACTTCAAGGATATTTGCGATAATATTTTTAACGGTAATATTCAAAAAGCTATAGAGGTAGGGGTAGAAAAGACTTTTTCAGATATTGATGTGATTTTTCACGATTTTTTGATGCTTTTGTTAAATAATAAGGACATTTTTGAAGATATCTTAAACCTCAGGGGTATTGTAGTTAGTATTTTAAACGTTAAGGGTATTTTTGAAGATATTGAAAACCTCGAGGGTATTTTTGATTTTTTTCCTGTTGCAAGTAAGAAACATGCTCCAATTTTTTTTAATGTTTTTTATACTTTTACAAGTAAGATTTTATATTATATCCATATTTTTTTGGCATTTTAAAATCTCTTGAATCACATAGATTTTATCATCTCCTATTGTTTGTTTATATTCAATCTTTCTTGACATATAATGATTATCTAATTTTTAAAATTTATTATTCAAAAGAAATGAATTTAGAAAATAAGACTTTCAAAAATATATAAGAATGTATAACAAAGAACTTTATAGAAAAAAATGTATAAGCAATCAAAAAAACAAAAATGATTGTTCATTAGGAAAGAATAAATGCATTTATTAGATCTACAATGAGGAATAACATTACTCTAATAAATGTCCTAATAGGCTTCAACATAAAAAATAATTTAAAAATAAATTTTCACAGAAAACAAAAATCATAGAAGAAGCTTTTGAGATGGAATTAGAACCAATAGAGAAATTATATATAGAGTGTACTTGTAGTATTTATCTATTAGAAGAAACTAAGAAAGAAATAACTGACTCAGAATATGAATACCTTCATCAGAAGATGAATGATTTATATAGTGTTACAAATCCAAACAACACTTATATTAAAGTAGGATTGAAATTTAAAGGTTACACAAATTATCATTTATATATATATATATAGATACAAGATCTAGTACGTGTGTAGCTAGTAAATATGTATTCTGAGATAAACTCTAAAAATAAGCACAAAAAGATTTAATTGTAAGATATAGATAAAATGATAGGATGAGAAATGTTTTATATATATATACCATATATAAGAAATAGGGGTTGATTTATTAATAAGAAATATTTTCCTAATCTTATATCAATTTTTAAACAATATTTAGACAAAATAAGTCTAATAACACTGGATGGTAAAACCATTTATATATCAAAAGTAAAAAAAAATATTTAAATGTATCAAATCTAACTTTTGTATAACAACATAAAAAGCAAAAATATGGTGAGATAAACATAAAGCTATAACAAAAAAATTATATTTAAAAAACATTTCATTAGACATAGAAGAGAACCAAAACTCTTTTCTTAATGAAATTTAGGAAGATAAAACCTCAACAAGTATTAGAACATTATTAAAAATATAAGCTCAAAAAATCTTTTAGATATGAAAGTAAATAAATCTAAAATGATTTCTAATATAAAACTTATAGATCCTAACAAAGTTATTAGAGTAAAACTCAGGATTTACACTCTAGAGGACAAGATTTAGTTTGAAAAACAAATTTAAGAACTTTTGAAACTAAAAGTCATTATATCAAGTAATTCACCTCATTTAAGTCTAATATTCTCAATCGAGAAAGAAGCTAAAAAAAGAAGAGAAAAAAATAGTATGGTAATAAACTTCAAAGCAATGAATAAAGAAACTATTAATGAGAGATACTTTACTCCAAAGAAATTAGAATTATTATCATTAATAAAAGAGAAGAAATAATTCTAGAGTTTTGATTGGAAAAATGGATTTTGGCAAATAAGATTAGATGAGATGACTAGAAAACTAACCGCATTTAGTTGCCTCCAAAGGACAATTCCAATGGATTGTTATACCATTCAAATTTAATCAAGCTCTAGGTATCTTTCAAAGGCACATTGATAGAATTTTTAAGAAATTGTAAAATATTTACTATGTTTACATAGATGAAATTGTGGTTACAGTAATAAATTAAATAAATATTATTTAAATATTATTAGTATTTTACAAAAATGTAGGAAAAAAGGTATTGTACTTTTTGAGTATTTAGAGTTAGAAATTGAACATGAAAAACATAATTTGTAGCCCTATATACTAAATAATATTTAAGGATTTTTTGGTGAATTAAAATACAAAAATCAATTATAAAGATTATTCGAATGTTTAACATATGTTGATACATACATCAAGAAACTTGCATAAATATGAAAAAATTTACAAACGAAATTGAAAAAAGATAATGTTTGGAAATAGATATAACAATATACTTTGGACATGTATAAGATAAAAACATATGTAAAAAATTGACTAACTTTATATCATCCAAGTTACGATGATAAAATGATAAAATGATAAAATGATAAAATGATAAAATGATAAAATGATAATTGAAACAGATACTTCACATGAATGTTAGGGAGTAGTTTAAAAAAAAGTAAATGATAAAAGTGAATATCTTTATAGATATACATTAGGATCTCTCCGCAGTCCAAAATTAAATTATTACAATAATGAAATGAATAATTAGTTGTCAGAAAAGCTATTATAAAATTTACAACATATGTAATAACTTTTAGATTTATTATTAGAATCAATAACAATAATTTTGTTTATTTTTTAAGAACTAATATTATAGGTGATTATAGTCAAGGAAGATTAGTCATATGACATCAATGGTTTAATCACTATAATTTTGATGTCAAATATCTTTCTAAAAATAAGAATAGTTTAGCATAAGCACTTATAAGAGAATTAACACCTTTAAATGTTTTTGTTCTTTTAAGAAAAATAGTTTTTGATATCAAGATCAAGATAGAAGATAAAGAAATAATAATTCTTTAGAAACAACTCGATATTATATACCTAGAGAAGTCCCTTTTTAGATAGTAATTAAAACAAAGAACTTAATAGTTCAAAACCAATATTGAAGTCTAAAAACAAAGAATTTAACAATTCAAAACCAACATTGAAGTTTAAAAACTCTAAAGAGAAATACACCTCAAAGATTCATTCTAAATAAGCTAAAAGTTCTAAAGAAAGATTTCAAAATGAGAAAGAAGAACTTAACATTTCAAAAAGGAGTAACATCTCTAAAATAAAAAAAATAAAAAGATTAATTAAGCTAACGAAGCAAAAAAAAGAAAACGAGAAAAAGACTTATGTGGTCTATAATAATCCAAAATCAAGAATTTATAACAACTAGTCTGATGTAAGGAAAACTATTATTTGATTTAGTGGAATAATAACTCACAAAGCTTTCACTAATAGAATAGAAGCTGAAGGCTTTTATGCTAACTACAGAGTACCAAAAATACTCTAAATGATATCGTTAAAAATTATTTTGTAGCATTACAACAACAACCATCATCACCAAGCAAGTTGGAGACCCTATGAAAGATAGTATGAATACTAATATTATTCAAAGAAATGCCTTTCATAGAGACAGTAAAGATAGTACGATCACCAGTACTATTCAAGGAAACATCTCCCAGAAATACATTGGTCATTGAAGATGAAAAAAACCAATATATGAATTGAAGTAAATCATAATGGTTGAGTCTCTATGACTTGGCAAAAAAATATGAAATATATCGAAGATATGAAATTTTCACCACAGAAAAAAATTCCTACATGTAGTAAATTCAATATTCTTGAAGAAGATGATCTAGGAATAAATATAAATTAATTAAATTATTTTCTCAAAAATTTCAAGAAGACTATTAAGAATTTCATGAAGAAGATTAGAGTAGGTGACAAACATGTTTATTTCAGATTTTTATGTTCGCTTATAGATTAGAATAAAAAAGCTTGTGTTATCCTTACCATTTCATCAAATTAGGTATTTCCAATACCAACAGACAAGGTCCAAAACTAAAGGTACTTCCAGAAAAAAATTCAATACAGAGGAATTCTGTAAGGACAAATGTTAAGTCAAATTTATCATGTACTCAGAAAAATTGATAGTAATTTTGAAGTTTAAGTAAATTACTCTACTAATAAAGTTATAACACTTCCTATAGCAATATGGCCCTAATTAAAAAAATATGACGAGAAAAAAATAAGTTTGAAATGAATTTTAACAGTAATAATCTAGAAGTTTATGAAGAAATAAGAAATGCATTATTTTTTGTGAAAAAACCACAAAGAATCACAAATGTATTTACTACATTAGAGATAGAGAAAAGAAAATGCGTCATCTTCTACATCATCAAAAATTTATTGGAAGAAAATGATAAAAAGTAATAAAGATGTAGAATCTACATCTTTAGTCGTCAGATTTTGACTAGGAAATAAAAGGTTTACATTTAAAAGCCAAAAAAAAAATTAGATGAATTTTAAAATAGGGATAAAACAATGAATTGTTTACTATTGTAAATGAGATTCCTTACCCTATAAATGGAGCACTTTATTTTTATTAGTTGGATACAGTTTTACTAATAGCAAACTTTTTACTCTAAAAATTATTTATTTAGCAATTATATATCAAAAAATTATGAGCAGTAAGATTCACTTTAAGATTTTTAGTTGGCTTTTAAAATTATAATAATTGTTAATATTATGAATAAAATGTATTGTAGTCATTCTTTTCTAATTATCTAATAAATCTAATTTGCATACCATATCATGTATGGATGCAAAAGCTTCGTCATTATGAAGAGGATATTAAGGCGTGAGCAAGCTTAAACATATCAAGTGTAACAAAAAAAGACGAATAATGAAATGGAAGAATATGATGGATCCATTAAATTTAGGTATGATAATTATAATTTTAAGTCAATTAAAAAAATTATAAAGTTAAAACAATGTTTTAATAAGAAACTTAAATGTTTGCCTTTAAATAATAATCTGCAAGAAGTAACAACAACTATCATTATAAAACAGCTAGCTACAATTTGGTATCAGAGTCATATAAAATAAAAATACATTATTATATGGAAAGCTAATGTTATTAATCATTCGAGAGCATTATTGATATCAACTATAAACATAGGGGGCATTAGTGCTCTTTTCATAAACCTTAGGGGATATGTGAAGATATGCTAAACCTTAGGAGTATCAATGATAATTTCTCTTTAAGAACTTATGTGTGAAGTCTTAAAAATTTGATAATCAAATTGTATGTTTTAAAAATTCAGAAACCTTAGTGTGAATTTTGTTAAAGTTTTAGGGACTAATGATATAATTTAACCTTAAATAAATAGTTGCACACTTACACTCACATAACTCAAATACAGGGATGTCAAAATTCCCCACTAGTAATAACCAAACAGGTTTGATATGATTTAGATTTAACAAATGTTCCTACTTCAACCATCTATTGTAACTCTATAAATAGATGAGATATTTCATACTTGAAAATCATCGATTATTAATAAGAGTTATTTTCGTATATCCTACTTTATCTAGAATTTGTGATAATGAATAGTAAGTTAGGATAGAGTCATAATGAGCTTAAAATGATCTTAATTACGGAGTAATTATATTTTTCTTCTTTGTTTCGTGGAAAGTTTTCAAAGTTTTAATTTTAATTTTGAGGAAACCTTTTGTTATCGGTAGTTGATTTAATCAAATTATTTTCTTTTATACATTTTTATATGAGATTAGTTATGCTATTTTTATATGTAGCTTCTTAGAATATAATTATTTTGTTGAATTCAATAAACAGTGCACCAACTCATTCAACAAATACTGCACCGATGTCTACCGACATATATGACAAACTTACATGCCTACCAACATACACGACGCCTACCAAAGATGTTTTTTTTGATAAGAAAGCAGCTGTAAGCCATATGATTCAATCATTATGGTTGTTGAAATAGTAATTAATATTTGTCTATATAAACAATGTACATGCCCTATACAAATTAAAAATATATATTAGAGAAATCATTTATTTCTTCTTCAGTTTGATTATTTCTTCATGGTATCAGAGAAAAGTCGTTTCTCTATACAAATTTGAAGCCCTTATTCTTTTAAACTGAGTTTTCTTTCTCTGAAAAATTGTTTTTCTAAAAAAAAAATCTCATTCAAACACTCATACAATTATTAATTAAAAACATCATTTTGAAGTAGTATTTATCCCACCAAATTTTACCAGATTACTCTAAACACAATTCTGAGCATTTTGGTAAAAATAGAGTAGAAGAAACAATCAACACGTGCCCACACGCGCCACTAGAAGGAAAGAAAAAAATTTCACGCCCTCCACTCGCATCCACGCGCCGTCACGCGCCATCTGGAGGTTAAAGACACTAACGTGGCCGATTCGTTGATGTAGGCATACAGGACAACTCGTTGACGTAACCGATCCATACCTCAGATTTGGTTCGATTCAACTAGCGGTTCGATCTGAACCTGGTTTTTTTCTCGATTCTATCTTTTTAAAACCGGTTTGGTCCAGTTTTCAAGGTTTTTAAACCAATTATTTTTACCCAGTTTTATGTTTTTTATTCGGTTTGATCCATTTCTTCTTAAAAAACCATCGGTTCAATATTCTTTATGCTGGTTCTTGCATTTTTCTTTCCAATTATGAAATTATTACACCATTTTCTAGTTTGTTCACCATAACATCATGACAGAGGGCAAAATTTCATTACCTGTGGAGAAATCAACTCCAATTATTATACAATCTGTCCATTTTGAAGGTGTTTTTAATGCTGGAATTATTCTTACTAAGACTAATTATGATGTTTGGTCTCAAATAATATAAATGCATATTGTAGAGAGAGAAAAAAACTCACTTATATTCATGACAAAAAATTGCAACCAGAAAAAACATTAAAAAATTATAACAAGTGGTATGCAGAAAAATCAAAAAGTGAAGAGATGGCTATTTATGTTAATGAGTCCAGAAATCATGAAGTGTTATTTACGCATACCTAATGCTCTTGAAATTTGGGGTGCTTTGGCAAAAGCATTCTATAATGGAAGTGACGAATTACAGGTATTTGTCTTAAACTAAAAAACCTTTACTTCCAAACAAAATGGAAAATCACTTTCAGAGTATTATGTAGAGTTGATTGAAATTTTTCAAGAGCTAGACCATCGTGATAAGGTGGTCATGAAAGACCCTCATGATCTAATATCGTATCAGGAATATGTTGAAATACTAAGGGTACATATTTTTCTTGTTGGATTAGATGATGAATTTGAGCAGGTTCGTGGAGAAATTTTGAGAAAAGAAACCATCTCAGATTTAGAAGGTTGTTATTCCTTGATTTGATGAGAGATAGTACGTCGAATCTCATTGAAGGAAAAATCTGGAGACGTTGACGCTTCCACCATGATATCTCAAAATCATTTTTTTTTCAAATTAGCAAGAACGAAGGGTGGTTGATAAAACATCATTTAAATGTACCCATTGTTATCAAAAGGGTCCTACAAAAGAACGATGTATTGAACTTATGGGATATCCTGACTGGTGGAATCACAACTGTGACTCTTGGAAGAAAAATCCAAGACATCTATTGCCACCATTGTTGAAATAACAAAGGATTATGTTGCAAACTCCTCAGCAAATGTTGGTAAGATGCTTAAAGCTTTTTCTCCTATTTTTAATAATACATGGATAATTAATTCAGATGCAACTGATCATATGACATTCGATTCTAGACAAATCTTAAAACCATCTTCACACAAAATTGTTTGCACTGTCAATGGTAACACAACCTTAGTTATTGTGGAAAGATCTTTGTCTTTCACTAGTACTTTGAATTTAGATTCAGTGCTAGTTGTTCCCTCTTTAGAGTATAACCTTATATCTATTTCTCAAATAACCACTGCTTTATCTTATTTTGTTATTTTTTGGCCTGAATTTTGTGTGTTCAAGGACATCTAAACAAAGCAAACGATTGGTCGTGGCGTTAGGAAAAGAAACCTGTATTATTTGGACTTGGATTCAACAAATCATGCATCGGTAGCAACTAGATCTAAAAAGGATGAATCAAATATATGGCTATGGCATAGGAGATTAAGTTATGCTTCTTTTGGATATTTACAGAAATTATTTCCAAGTTTATTTTTGAACTTAGATCTTTCTACTTTAAAGTGTGATGTCTGTGAACTAGCAAAAAAATCATCCTTCCTCTTTTCCTGTCACCTTAAATAAAAGTCCATTTCCGTTTATGGTTATACATTCTAATGTATGAGGTTCTTCCAAAGTCTCTACTTTGTGAGGATCACGTTGGTTTGTTACATTTATTGATGATTTTAGTAGAATGACTTGGGTGTGTTTAATGAAATCTAAAAGTGAGGTAAACTTATTATTTAGAAAATTTCATAAAATGGTTCGTACTCAGTATAAAACACATATTCAAGTTCTACGTAGTGACAATGGAGGAGAATATAAGAGTTTTGAGCTTCAAGAATATCTTAAATCAGAAGAGATTATTCATCAAACTACTTGTGTTGATACACCTCAGCAAAATGGAGTTGCAGAAAGACAAAATTGACACTTGTTAGAAGTTGTCTGTGCCTCATTGATTAAAGCTTATATGTCATTGTCTTATTGGGGAGAAGCACTTACTTCTGCTGCATATTTGATCAATCGAGTACCTTCTAGTTCTATTAACTTCCAAACACCACTATAAGCCATCACTGAAGCAATTGTTGCACCAAGTGTTCGTAATTTACCTCCTCATGTCTTTGGGTGTGTGGCATTTGTACACCTACATAAACAACAACGTAGCAAGTTGGATCCACGAGAAATACGTTGTGTTTTTATGGGATATGTCATACAACAAAAAATGTATCGTTGTTATCATCCTCTTACAAAAGAAATGATCACCACCATGAATGTTATTTTTCATGAAGATACAATATATTTCTCTTTTATGCCTGAATTTCAGGGGGAGTAAAACCATGTTGAAATTCAAACCCTCACATATAATTTTTTTCCTTATGAAGAAAGACAAATTATATGTGAGGAAAATACAAATAACCTGAATTCAGATGATAATAACTCCCAATATGAAAAAGACTCAAGGGAAATGGAATCAAGTCCTCGTCAACTTCAAGATCATTAAGCAAGTTTATTACTACCACTAAGTGAGTCCGAGTTTCCTACTCCACAAGTTGCTAATATACCTAACCAATCATTTGCATAGGTTGCTCCAACTATTGAACCAGCCAGAAAATACTTCCATCACCTCCTAACAAAGGTATTACTAAAGCCATGTATGAACCTTAGATTTCTAGTAAAGTTAAATATCCCATGAGTAATGATGAGTGCTCAAAAAGCACTAAAATTACCATGATTTTATGCACATTAATTGATTAAATATATATATATATATTTATATGTTTTATCATATATTTATATAAATTTATCTTTTTCGGAATCACGGGTATTTTTATTATTTTTCAGGTATTTTCACTTAAAAACGTAACTTAAAGACTCAAAGAGGAATACTGGAAGCAATACATCACAAATATATTAATAAATAAATGGGGAAAGGTCAACAAATATGAAAAAATTGGACAAAATGGGTCAAAAATGTCAAAAAGGAGAAAATCGCGCACTTGCGAGTATACTTATCATTTTCTACGAAATGATTCATGCACTTGCGAGAGTTTTATAAATAAATAAAACCAAAGTGCGCGATTTTCTCCTTTTTGACATTTTTGACCCTTTTGACCCATTTTGTCCAATTTTTCCATATTTGTTGACCTTTTCCCATTTATTTATTAATATATTTGTGATGTATTGCTTCCAGTATTTCTCTTTGAGTCTTTAAGTTACGGTTTTAAGTGAAAATACCTGAAAAACAATAAAAACACCCGTGATTCCGAAAAAGACAAATTTATATAAATATATGATAAAACATATAAATATATATATTTTTAATCAATTAATGTGCATAAAATCATGGTAATTTTAGTGCTTTTTGAGCACTCATCAAGTAACTATATGTCTAAACATCGTTTGTCAAAATCAAACATGTCATTTGTGAATTGATAACTGTATTTTATATAGTTATTTTCATCTATTTTATTAATTATAATTGCTATGTTTTTGACATTTTTGGTTAATTTTAGTTAAATAAATTAATATTCACCTTTTATATGTTAAGAAATACATTTTTAAGAAAATTAAATATTTTGTATCGAAAATTTACTTAATTGCAAATTTATGTCCAAAAATCTAATTTCAAATAAATGAGTGTTTAATTGCAATTTATAAAAGTCAAAAATATAATTTAAATTAAAATTGGGCTTAATTTTAATTATAAAAAATTTAAAATTTAATTTAAATTAGAAATGGGCTTGATTGCAATTAAAGAAAGATTAAAATGTAATTTGAATTAAATTTGTGGGTCAAAATGCAATTAATAAAAATTGAATTTTCTGCGCAGGAGAAGAATGCCACTCGCACCACTCACGACGCCCATCACCCACCGTTCGATCATCCAATCAACGGTCCAGATTGGGCGAGTGCATTCCAGACGAGACAAAAGAGAGTACCTGGTATATCTGTTGCACGCAACTCGGCACCCAATGGAGCCCACCTGTCACGCAGGCTGGCATGCAGTGTGGGACCCATATGTCGGCTGTGTAGAATTTCCCCGAGGCGCATCGCTCACCGTTGGATCGGTTGAACGGTCCAGATTGAAGCTCGTGGAACCAAGCTGTCCACACCGAACCGCTTGTCTACAAATCCTGTGCGACGCGGGTCATCCAAGCAGCATGCACCCTCGAGTTTTACAGAATAAGAAGAAGCCACGTGTCTCTTAAATCTTTCAGCGAATAACATGACGACACGTGGCATAAATTTAGTAAACCAAAACGCACGGAAACGGCGCACGTTTCCAGCCACACCGTTGTCTGCCACATGTCCCCGCGTGCCTTGCTTTCGTGCGGAGCAGTTCCATGCACCCGTTTTGCTCTCACCAATTGAAGGTGGCCACGTGTCCCAATATATTTTTGCACGAATCAGGTCGCGACACGTGGCAGCGTGTATTGAAAACAAAATCAGAAGCGCATTGCCGTTGTCTCCCACTCAGTTTAAAATAATATTTTTGTTGTAACCGTTTGTCCCCCACGCATTTTTATTTTTCGATAAAAAAATGTCTACCCGCTTGTCTAGAAAAAATATATTTTTTTGGATGTATTTTTGGAGCTATAAATAGGTGATATTATGATAGAGTTAAAAAGTTTTAGAGAGTTTATAATTTTTGTGTTATTCGGTTCTGGACTGTGGAACACGCAGAAGCCATTTTTGGCTTCTGTTGTGTTCTATGTGTGCCAAATATTAACGATTCGTAATGTTTTAATTTTTCATTTTCTTCATCTAATTTTTCTGTATCTGCTGTAATTTTTATTTTAAATTTATGAAGTAATTTAATTTTTCTAGGGTTGCATTTGATCTAAATTTATGAAGCTTTGATTTTAATTATTTTTGATAGATTTATAAGACGTTCGATTTGTTCATTCTATTTTGTTTCTTAATGCTTTTTGATTATTTACGATTTTATCAAATTGATCTGTGGCACATAAATAAACTTGGAAGAGACATTTGTGTGTATACTGCTCGTAGATAGAATGACATATATGATGAAGGATATGAATATACTCTAATTGTATGTGTGGCTATTTGAGAACTTAAAACTTAATGAATCTCGATAAATTTAATTCTCATAAGAATATAGTGAATTAATTTAACGAGGTGTATGAATAAAATTAGAAGTTTTCGGTTGACAAATTAAATATACTAAAAAATATAAATCAAAAGAAAATAATATTATTGGAGTTGATTAATTTGGTGAAAAACTGCAATCCTAGATTTCTTTTATTTTTAAACTCTTTTTTTTAACTTGTTCCAATCAATGATCGTTTTGGATAAAATCAGAGAGAAATAATTTTAGTTATCAACAAACTGTAGTAACAAATCTCTGTGGGAGCGATACTTTACTTACAAATTTTATTACTTGTGACCGTGTATGCTTGCACGTTTTATGTTCTCCAAAAGAGACAACATGAATCAGTTATCTACTGTATCTATTCCTAACAGTGTGTAGGAAGCTTTCGTTGACCAAAAATGAAAAGATGCTATGAATGAGGAACTAAGATCCTTAGAAATAAATGGAACTTAGGAGCTTGTCAATAAAGTATCAAGCAAATGGTATGATTGAACGCTATAAAGCAAGATTGGTGGCAAAATGATACACTCAGACATATGATATCGACTATACAGAAACATTTGCACATGTAGCCAAAATTAAAACTGTTCGAGTCTTGGTATCTCTAGTTGTAAATTTAGATTGGCCATTATATCAATTTGATGTAAAAAATGCCTTTTTACATGGAGATTTAATTGAAGAAGTCTACATGGATCTACCACCAGGAATCAAGAAATCCAAAATCCATGATGAAAAGGTCTATAGATTAAAAAAATCACTGTATGGATTAAAACAATCCCCAAAAGCATGGTTTGGTAGGTTCACAAAGTCTATGAAGGCATTTGGCTACAAGCAAAACAATTCAGACCATACTTTATTTATGAAAAAAAGGTATGGTAAGATCACTGCACTTATTGTATATGTTGATGATATGATAGTAACAAGAGATGATCTTGAAGAAAGGAAAGCTCTACAAAGTTATTTGTCCAAAGAATTTGAAACGAAAGACCTTGGTTCCTTAAAATATTTTCTTGGGATTGAGGTTTCTCGATCGAAAGAAGGAATCTTCTTATCTCAAAGAAAGTATGCCATAAATTTATTAAAAAAAATTGGTATGTCGGCATGTCAACCAGCTAATACACCAGTAGATGAAGGATTAAAGTTATGTATCAAGGTTGATCAAGTTCCAACAAATAAAGAAAGATACCAAAGGCTTGTTGGAAGGTTGATGTATTTGGCACACACAAGACCAGATCTTGTCTATGCTTTAAGTATTATCAGCTAATTTATGCATAATCTTGGAAAACAACGTATGAATGCAGTTATTTGTATTTTGAGGTATTTAAAGTATACTCCTGGAAAATGAGTATTGTTTAGTAAAAACTCAGAGTTTTAAAGAATAGAAGTATATATTAATGTTGATTGGGCTGAATCAATAAATGATAGACGATCTACATCAGACTACTTCACTTTTGTAGGGGGAAGCCTTGTAACATGGAGAAGTTAGAAACAATATGTTGTTGCCCGTTCAAGCGTAGATGCTGAATACATAGGCATGACACTTGGGTTTTGTGAGGCCTTGTAGTTACAATCTCTCTTGAAAGATTTGGGATATCCTGCTAAAGAATCAATTAAGTTATTTTATGACAATAAAGCAAGATGTGATATTGCTCATAACCAGTTCAACACGATCGTACATAACATGTTGAAGTTGATAGATTCTTTATTAAGAAAAAGTTAGAAGAAAATTCATTGGAATTACCAAAAATTAAGTCAGAAGATCAATTGGATGACATTCTCACTAAAATAGTCTTATATCGAGTATTCACAGAAGTTTCAGTTAAGTTGGGTATGAAAGACATCTATGCACCAACTTGAAGGGTAGTGTTGAATTCAACAAACACTGCACCAACTCATTCAACAAATACTGCACCAATGCCTATCGACATATACGGTAGACATACACGCCTACCAACATACATAACGTCTACCAAGAATATGATTGTTGAAATAATAATTAATATTTATCTATATAAACAATGTACATGTCCTATACAAATTAAGAATATATATAAGAGAAATCATTTTTTTGTTCAATTTGATTGTTTCTTCAAATATTTATTTCTTCATGTTTATGGTTAATTTATTTTGTAGGTTGATATTTTATAGGAATATTATTTCATGATATATTATAGATTTTGAATAATTTATAATAATAAATCTTACTTTATCTTACAATTGTTTGTTTGAGATGTAAAACATGCAATTAAATAGTAAATAAGATTCAAAGTTGATATCATTTAAAATGAATCAATTATGTGAATTTTTATGCCTTTCATTCTTGTTCATTTTTTTAATTTCAATTATTGTGAATTTTTATTATTGTTTCTTTAATTCGTTGAAGTCATTTTTTTTATTTAATACGTGTGAATTTGATTTGTTTTTATTTTTTATTGAATTGACTCCTAAAGATATAATATAATAACTACTTAATTGAAAATAATTCAAAAACTACTTAATTTTGAATGCGATCAAAATCTAATGATGTTGTCGTGGAAGCCCAAATTAACAACGAAGATTTGGACATTCTTATCCATTTTTAAATTATTTAATTTAATTATTATTAAAAAAAATTATTATAGCTTTTTTTGTTGTTAGATTTAGTTTTTATTTTCAAAAGAAATTAAAAATATAAAATAAATAAAAATGAAAAAAAGATAAATAATGGTATTAGAGTATGAACAAATTGAGAGTTGAAAAGGTAAATTTTTGAAACAAATAGAAATAGAATTACCATTAATTTATTCTACTTCTTCTTGTTCATATTTTTGTTCCGAAAATATGAATAATTAAAAAGATAATCATGTTAGAATTCTTAAAGAATATTTTCATGTTACTCGTATATCCATTTAATCATACATAATACTTCTTCCTAATATATTGAGTTTTAAATCTAATATAATATAATTTTTGTCTATTTTTTATTGCTTAAACATCGAAAATCTATATTTATATATTAACGAGTTTGAAGAAGTAGTGGTAATCTTTTATAGCAAACCAAATGTAAGTATGTTAAGTTAAATTTTTTCTTTTTCTTAAAAAAAAACAAAATAAAGAATTTGCTATACTATTTAAGATTGAGATTAATATATACATGATAAATGATCTAATTATTTTTTAATAAATACTTCCTCAATAACCTTAAAAAGACATATCTCAATCATTTTCAAAAAGAATGAGATATTATGCCAAGCTTATGAAAGGTTCAAAAAGTTATTAAATATATGTCCACATCAAGGTATGAAATTGACGTTTATTTAACTGAAATTTGTGCTTATTTAACTACTTCTATTAGGTATCCACAATTAGGGAGCATCAACTTATAAAAGTGATGTACAACCATAAGTTTCTCCAAAATAACTCTAGTGAAGCCATAGCCTATATGCACTCACCCTTCACAGGACAAGTTATAAAATAATAAATATATACATTTATAATTTAATTTAAAAGAAAATATAAGAAAATGAGGATAAAGGAATAGTCGGGACGGAGAGGGTAATACCCAACTTATTCCATCCCCGTGGGAGCATTTTTCAACCTATGAATTTTGGTTCGTACTAGGGAAATTTACATCCTTAAAACTCATGTCTTATCAGTGCTCGTAATAAAAATATATACAATTCTATTACAAAGTAATTGATATGTTTTTTAATTATTAATAATAGATTTTCTTTAAAGAAAAACCAGTAGGAAATTGTTTTTAATTGTTAAAAGCAAAAATATATCAATAATATAAATTATAAGTACCAACAAACCTTTTCTATGGTAAAAAATATGCACTCCTATATTTGTCATCGTCAATCTATTTTTTTGAACAAGTAAAAAAATTATCATCCTATTTTTCCTAATAAAATTTATTTTTAATAATTAAAAAGATTAATTATCTTATATTAGAATGATACATGCTTCTTATAAACATTAAGAGTACATAAGTTCGAACCATATTAATGTAAATGTGTATGAGTACGTAAATATTATTTTAAAATAAAAACAATGATTAAAAAAACTCTAAGACATTAATCTTTTAAGAAATGATATTAAATGTGAAAGTTACCTATATTTATTTGAATAAAATTTTATATTATTGTAATTTTTTTGAGAAAAAAATATATTAATAAGAAAACTTAAATGATAAAATATCAACATTTAATATCACAGTGATATTGAATAACAAAGTAATAATATGAAATTTATGGGAACTTATCTAAGGATAGATAAGATATATTTAGTCTGAATGTTACAAAATTTAAATAAATTAGATTAAATTATTTATATGTATTAAATTGGATCAAATTTGACCATTAAAATCGATATGGTCTGATTATAATCGTTTAAAATATAAATACTAAAATATATATTAAAATAATTTTATATTATCACTAATCAAGTAATACTCTGTTAGTTTTTTACTTTGGCTTGTTTTATCCTATGAAACATGGATATTCCAATAATAATAATATTTTTTTTATCTTCTATTAGTTAAAAAAATTAAAAAATTTGATATTCTTAAGTGTTGATCATAGAAACACTATGTTGCATAGTAATAAGAATTTAAATTTTTTACAAATTGTATCGAACCAAATCAGGTGGTAAATCGAATTGAATTGTTCGAAACAATCTAATTTGTCAACTCCGTTTTATTTACTAGTTTCTTTGTCTAGCCCTATCATTATATGAAAATGTTAAGTCTCACGTCGGTCAGAGACTCTGCTTCTGCTGCACTTATAAGTCTTTGATAACTCTTCCTCTCTAAGAGCTTTTTTGGAAGGAGTTAAGCCATGAATTTTTACATGGTATCAAAGCTGGTTCTCTGGCTTCCCATCGGCATCGAAGAGCCTGGCGGTGTGCTCACCCTCAAGGCACAACTTCGCCCGCTCAAGTGCTGACCAAGAGCACCAGTCGATGTGGATGGGGGCTATTAAGTCCCATATCAGCCAAAGACTCTACTTCCGCTACACTTATAAGTCCTTGGTAACCCTTCCTCTCTAAAAGCTCTTTTGGAGGGAGTTAAATCATGGATTTCTATAAAAAAAATTATCAATCATATCTTTGAGATTTTGTCGTTCTTTACAGATACCCATGACTTATGTAAAATTTCATAGATACTATCGCAATCACACGTAGTTAACTTAGACATCCATTTGAGGTGTAGAATCATAAATATCCAAGAGGTTCTAGAAAGTTTTCCACCAAATGAGATGCACTCCATCATTGCATGAATCAATTGCTTTCATTCCCGCAAAGCAACCCATTTTCTAGTTCCCAATTTCCTTCCTTCTCTAACCTCCATTTTGACCAACTTCATTGATTCACCATTTCCTTCTAAGTCATTTTTGCTTCACTTTTCACTCCTGGAGTAAGGTACTGGAATAAAGAAGCAAGTCATCCAAAAAAATTGAAAAAAATGAGTGCCATTGTTGGTTTATAACTTAAGGTAAAAACCTAATTTTTCTACGAGATTTTATGTTGTTTTAATTTTTTCTCACATGCTTGACTTTCTTGATGATGTTTAAAATAAACACCAATTTAATAAATGAAGTGGTTGAAGAGAGTTGTTGAAAATCAACACCAACTCAATAAATGGAGTGGTTGAAGGATGTAGAAAAGAGAAGTGTGTAGAATGTGATAATATTTGTATGACTAGAACTATTTCTTAGTTTTATATTTGTGTGGTGTAGATTGCATGGTGAGGACTATAAATAGCCTACCTTACATTTGCTTTAATCATCCCATCAAAAATAAATAAGTCTTTGTATTTTTAGTTTCAGTGTGAGTTGAGAGCTTTCTCTTTGAGTGTTTGTATTTCTCTTTAATTTGTGAGTTGTCTTTGAAATGTGTTATAATGTCTTTTATTGTTTATAATACAAGTAGTTTGTTTACTTGTTTGGATCCAATATTAGTAAATTTAGAGTTGTTATTCTAAATTTTACTCAACAGATAGTTGGTGATATTATTGTGCTAATACAATATCTTTTCCTTAAATTTGTTTGGGTTTTTTGTGTTCCAAATGCAGCATTTTTTTATTCATTCTTTAGTGTTATAAAAAGTGTTCATATAAGACAACTTTTAAACAATATATTTTTAAGAATAATCAGACTTGCTTTTAGAGTAATATTTCTTAAATACTAAAGCATTTTGCACCCAAAGAGCTTCTTTATATCTTTACATTTGATTGCCTCATGAAAATGATTCTGCTATCTCTACCAAATGGAAGTCAAAGTTAAGGATTATCATTATTACAATACATACATATAGTTTCAAACATTTAGTCTCGATTTTTAAAAAAACCAAAGCTATAGGGTTTTTGGCCTCGGTTTTTATAAAACTGAGGCCATAAACATACCCTATGACCTTGGTTTTTATAAAATCGAGGCCATAGACGTACCCTATGACTTCGGTTATTTTAAAAACGAGACCATAGTCATACCTTATCAATTTTTTCTCTTTAATTTACACCAAACGCCAAATTTTTTTATCAATTTTTTAATTTTAATTTCCTCTTTTTTTCCTTTTTCCAAATATTTTTTTCTTTTTTTCCCGTATATAAATATCTCATTTTTCCTTCCCCTGCTAGCACGAAAACCTAGCATCGTGTAAACTTTTCTCTACTCGAAACCTTTGTGTTGCGTTCCAACATCTGGACCATTCTCATGTTGCCGCGTTCCAACCTCTGTTCCACTCTTGCATCACGTTCCAACATTTGTTCCACTCTCGGACCGTTCTAGCCTCTTTTCCACTCTCGTTATAGTAGTTCCTTGGCCACTGCTTGAATCTTTCTGGTAACATCAACTCATCTTTTCTTTTATAAATGACTCTCAGTACCAAATCTCGATAGGTACGTAGAGGTTATTTCTAACTGCCTAAATGCTTGATTACGTTGAGAAATTTGGATGCTGGATATTTCTTAGATGAGTTATGAAAAATTATTAGGAAGGTCGCTTGGTATTGTTTGTGGAATGTGTGGTCGCCTAGTGCTGGTATTGGTTCGTTGGGGTGGTACACTGGTGTTGGTGCATGGTGCTTGGCCTGATACTGGTTCTATTTTATATTAACCGAGGTCATATGTAACGATCTATGGTCTCTTTCACTTAGACCTCGGTTCTTATAACCGTAGCCGTAGACCTACGATCACAATTAAAAACCGAGACCATAGTATAAATTATAGTAGTGTATGTTTTTTTCTTCGTTAAGATAACGGTAATATATAACTATATATGTAGTGGTGAAGTTAAACTACATTTAATTGATATCTAAATTCAACTTAATTCTTAATTTATAATTAAATAAAAAATAAAAAAGTCACTCTAAATTTGTTCATATGCAGCGCTTACGTGTGTGACAGTGTTGATGTCAATATGTGTTAATAAACCATTTTTTGTAAAATTATTATAGGGTTTTTGACCTGAATTATGGCTTAATGGTTTGGTTTTTAAGTGCTTTATTTGATTTTTTTATAAAATCAATTGACATTTTGTGTATTTTCAATAGGGTTTAGGGTTATTTCTTGAGTTTTATTATGTGTTTTTCGTTTGACATTTGTTTTTTTAAGAGGCATAAACTGTGTTCAGGATATTTTTTTTAACATTTGTTTGTAATGTTATGTAATATATTATGCGTGAATTTCTTGATTAGGTTGTTAAGACGTCTAATATGTTATTATCTTATGTGTAATGTACTAATTTTATGTGTTTAACTAATTTAATTTATTTTTTTTACAGAAACAAGTCAAAATATCATTGGAATCAATGAAGAGCACCCAAACTTAGTATATTATGTCCTACTTCTCTTATAATTTTAGTATTTATATATTCTGGCTTGCACTGGATATTTAATTTTTTAATGTGTTTAGGGTGAAGTTCATGCGCAAGATGATGGTCCTAGTGTGGCTTCTTCAAGATGAGTTATTGGATATTCTTTCATATTTTATATACAATTTCAATATTTTTAATTTTGGATTGCACAATATATTGATTTTCACTAATTTTTATGCTATTACGGAGAAGCTCATATGCATGATAATATTGCTTCTTCAAGATCATTTAGTGGAAAAAAAAGGGTCACTAAGGTATAAACTATTTTTTTGCTTCTTCATATATACACTGTGTATATCTATTTACATCTACACTATTTAAGTCTTTCATTTTGATTTTAAACACTATTATCTACTATTTAGGTGTATTATTAATGAAGTTTATTATTTCAATTTGTAGAATACAATAACTGTTGATCCAAGGAAGAGGAACAAGAACATTACATCTAGTGGAGACACTTGATTTGTGGTATTTGAAGTTTATTATTTTAATGGTTAGTAGAACACATGAGTGTTGCCATTTAGTTTGTAAGTTAACTATTTGGATATATTTTCTTAATTTATGTGATGCATACAAGAACATAGTATATCATTACACAGTTTAAATTTTTGTTAAATGAATTTGATTATATTAACAAACAATAATCAAATTCTTTGGGGTATATGATAACTGTAATGTATTTTGATAACTCATGTGTTTAGAGAAAACATATATGCAGACTCTACTTTTTTTTAAAATACTGTTAGAGAATGCTTAGTATTCTTAGTGTGAATCTTCATGTAGCCTAGTATCTCTTATTTTTCTGTTATTATATCAAAGGCTTTGTATTTATGTTATTTTAGTACTAGTGTATAACAGTATCTTACTGAATGATGTAATTTTTTTCCATTCAATACTCAATACACAACTTTTCGTCTTCAATTTCCATGCTCTCTTTCTAATTTTATTATGTTATCAAAGTTTAAGGTGTAAAGATCTGATCTCTATTTTGTTCAAATTGTCTTCTGCATGAAGTTATCAACTCTTTCAAGAAAATCTACAAACCCGTTTCTGATCACCCAAAACCTAACTTTCAAGAATTTTTGATAATCATGTGCTTAGAACATACCAATTACTAAATCTTTTGTGAAATCAGATCTAGTATTATTATTATTCATAAAGCTATTTGATGACTAGCATAATTTGACATAATTTATCACTTTTTAACTTTAATTTTAGTATAGTTTTATTTATTTTTATTGATTTTAGACTTTATTATTATTATTTAAATTTTATTTCAAATTTGAAGAAAATAAAGATCCAAAATTTTAGAATCATATCATCTAAAGACTCTTAAATTTAAATTTAAATTTATTTAAATATATAAATATATAAATCACAGAAACAGAAGGGAGGAAAAACAAGAAAAGAATAGTGTCACTAGTGCATAAGAGAAACAAAAAAGAAAAATCTGAAACAGATTAACGCGAAAGCTAATTCTTTTTGTGATTCATTTTCCTTTTAATTCTTCTTAGAAAAATTATGTTGAATTCGTTTATATTAAATTTAATTTTTAGCATGAATTAGTTTTTCTTTATTTTAAGAAAAAAATGTAATTTAATTTCAAACTATGCTTAATTTTTTATGTTAATTTGAATTATTTTTCTTCATGTTTGTCTTATTTATTGCTTCTAATTAAATGGTCATTAATTAGATGATTTTAATCTTATGATTTATTATCAAAAGAGAGAATTATATGATAGATCTGAAATATTTCAACATAAGTAAATATAGAAATCGAAAGATATGTATGAACCTGTGTAGTATTAAAATCATTGATTTCCTTGTTGAGTTGGAACATAAAGCTTATTGGGCTATAAAAAAGTTTAATTTTGATTAGAAGGTAGTAGGGAAAAAGAAACTTATTCAATTGAATGAAATAGATGAGTTCTAGAATGATGCTTATGAAAATGCAAAGATCTACAAAGAATGAACAAAGAAGTGGCATGAAAAACATATTCTTAGGCATGAGTTTGCTCTAGGACAGTAGGTTTTGCTCTTCAATTCATGACTAAAACTCTTCCCGGGTAAGTTGAGATCAAGATGGACAGGTCTTTATACAATTGATAAAGTTTTCCCTTTTAGAGCAATAGACTTGAAGGACAAGGTAGGACATGTATTCAGAGTTAACGGTCAGAGATTGAATCACTATTATGTAGAAAAAGTGGAGAAGAATTGTGCATTTATTTCTCTTTGAAATCTTAATTGATGAAGATTGAAAAGTCTGGCTGTAGACTATAAAACAAATGCTTATAGGAGACATCCCATAAAACTTTCTTTTATTTAATTTTATTTTTTATAATTTATTTGAATAATTTGGATTTTGATGCTGGTTTTATTTGGAGAAATAAAGAGTTGAAAATTACAAATTGATGCAGATCTACCATAAAACCAGGAAAGTTTCTTTCATTTCTTCAATCTGTCTCACTTTTAAATTACAATGAGGGCATTGTTTGGTTTGAGTTTGGGGGTGTCAACTCCTATAGTTTTGAGTTGTTAGATTCTCTTATCAATCATGTATTTGAGTATGATTGAATTCACTATGACTCTAAACTTTGTGATTAAGGATGCTTTTGAGAATTTTTTTCAAAATATGCTATTATGTTGGTCAAAGTTTTGTGGGTACTTTGATTTAAATCTTTGTCTTTGAAAATAATTGAACACATAGTAAATTTTTCTATATTCTATTTTGCCTATGAAGAGAAGGAGTTGAATTAATTGAATTAAAAAAGTTCAATTTTGCTTTGTTCTAGAATCCATTAAGGATCCTTGAGGCAAAATCTTAGTAATACCAAATATTAGAGAAGATCTAGGAGTTTTTTTTTTTCACAACCAAAAAAGCCTTCCCAACCATCTTGATTATCACGCCATCATTACATGGTATATTCTCATAGTCAATCCTTTTGAGCCTTATTTTACATAAACCTTTATTTGTTTTTTTAACTACATAAACTATTCTCATTCTAAGCTTAAAAAACAAGGAATTTACCTTAAATTTTGAGAAATACTTTGGTGGAAATTTTCATTTAAAGTAAAAGTTAGTTCAAATTAAATAATTCATATTATGTTTACTCTATTTGATCAAAGTGTGAAAAAAGAAAGAAAGTGAAATGCAAGAATCGAAAAAGGGTTAAAGTGGTTGAAATTAGTAAATATTATAAGTATCAATGCAACCACACTAAAAAAAAGAGCTCTCCACTTATTGAGTATAACAACAATATTGTCATCAATATGAGTATATTGTCGAGAAAAAGCTATAGTGTGAATCTTGTGGATATTATTTTTATTATTTTTTTCTACCAAGTATTTTCGTAGTTCCTTTTATTTTTCATATTCATTTCTTTCTTAGCCCTCACCATGTGACCTGTCATTACAACCCTAATTAAAGACCTTTTGATCTCCGATTTTGGTATTTGATTACATTAGTGAAGATGATTTCTAAAAATTGAACTTATGGAGTTAAGTTTTGAGAGAATTCTTATGATCTCATTTATTCTACTTTTATCTGAATTTGTTGGTGGTTTGGAGTTAAATTGATTATTTCATACACACACACTCAAGAACTTAGCTTTAGGTTGAAGTAAATGCTTAACTCTTGCTGGACAAATTGTTAAATTTTTGATTGATTTTTCCTGTAATCTTCGATGTAAAAAGAGTAAATTACTAGTAATAAAATCTAAATTCAGATAATGATTTGGTGAGTGATTGTAATTTTCTATGAGGTCTAGTTGACACTATATATAATTATCTTTTTATTTTTTTAGTGCAAACAAAGTTCTAAGTTCATAATTTGGAATAATTTATCACTTCTCAACTTTAACTTTAGTCTAATTTTATTTATTTTTATTGATTTTAGACTTTATTATTATTATTTAAATTTTATTGCAGATTTGAAGAAAATGAAGATTCAAAATTTTAAAAGCATATCATATAAAAACTCTTAAATTTAAATATATATATATATATATATATATATATCACAGAAACAGAAGGGAGGAAAAACAAGAAAAGAATAACGGCGCCAACGTAGAAGAGAAACAGAAAAAAAGGGAACGTAGAAGAGAAGAAATATGGAACAGATTAACGTGAAAGCAAATTCTTTTTGTGATTCATTTTCCTTTCAATTCTTTTCAAAAAACTTATGGTAAAATTGTTTATGTTAAATTTAATTTTTAGCATAAATTATTTTTTTTATTTTAGAAAAAAATATGTAATTTAATTCTAAATTATGCTTGATTTATTTTGAGTTTATTGTTTCTAATTAACTGGTCATTAATTAAATGATTTTAATCTTATGATTTATTATCGAAAAAGAGAATTATACGATAGATCTAAAATATTTCAGTATAGATAAATATAGAAATAGAAAGACTTTATGAACCTGTGTAGTATTAAAATAATTGATCTTAATACTTTCTTGTTTTGTTAAATTACACACTATTATATAAATTGATGAACAATAATAATGTTTCTAATTGATTGTCGAAAAAAACTGTTGGATGTTTTTTTGAATATTACTAACAAATAGAGATAATTAAATTAAATTAACTAAATTAATAAAACATAGTGAAAAATTAAGTGAAATCAATTTTCTATAAATTTTATTCCAATTGATTTGATTTTCAAATAATATATTTATTTTTTAAAAATTAATTTTATTTTAAATTCTTTTTTCAACAAACTTAATAAATTTTCTAGATAAAATTAAAATTATTATAATTTTGATATTTATCAAAAATTAGTTATTAATATACGATAAATTATTCTTATTATTTTATTATAAAATGATGACGATGTGTATCTCTGTTTTTGCAAAAATTAAATGGTCAAAATCAAAACTTTGATCTTGATCATTCAAGAAATAATCTTGAAAACATTGTTCGAATTATGATTTCACTTCATATTTCCAACTCAAACCTTCTCAATTCCCATTGTTTTTTCAAAGTCGACAATCGTCTCTGGATTGTAATTCATTTCTTCTCTAATGGTTCTTCACAATCAAGTGTATCATCTTTATTTCGAGTTAGTCTTCCAGAGGTGCGTATTTCTCTAATTCTCAAACTAATACTAAATGCCTTGTACGGAGATATCAAATCTGGTAACATTCTCATTGACTCATATTGGTTTGTTAAGCTTTCTGATCGTGGGTTTTTTAAGTCATTTTATAAATCCAATTTTTCTGCTTCATCACCATATTGGGTGGCACTTGAGTCTTTGCACCGCTACAAAATCGACATTTAAAATCAATTATTAACTGATTTTAAATACGATGATTTAAAAATGTAAAGTTAGTTCACGTGATAAATCGATTTTATATTTAAAGTCGGTTCACACGTTGAACTGATTTTAAATTTTTTATTTTTATTTTTTATAAAATTTATTCATTTTTTATTATATTTGAATTAAAACTTGTATTCGATCACTACATAATAGCAAAAAAAAAAAACAAAATCTATTTTATAAATAGTTTAAATAATACAAATAATTGAAAAATTACTATGAAGTTGTCTTATGTTATTCAAGATCATCGTATTCTTCTCCTGATGTTATAATGCAAAACTTACATATATAATACAAAAATTTATACACAATAACAAAAAAAATATGAATAATAAATGCGTATGATTAATAGAAATACTTACAAAAGTAAATTAAGTGACAAAATGAAGGAAATGAAAAAAAAATGGTGTTTTGTAAGTGATAAATGGGTATAAAAAATTTGAGTATTTTGCTCAAAAAAATAGGGGATCTAAAAGATAAGTTAAAGAGAAAAAAAACCCACTAACTGGTGCTGAAATTGATGGTCGTAGGTGGCCGAAAAATGAGAAAGAGTGGAGGAAAAATGGATGAGGTTTTTGGTTTTTGAAAGTTATTCAGCGTTTGAAATAGTTTCTGTCTGGGAAAGAAAGAAGGTAAAAGGAAATATCCACGTGTGTAGCATCGATTCTATGTGTCAATCGACGCTGTCCACGTAGTTTGTAGCGTCAGATGACGTATCAAATTGACGCTACACGTGAACGTAGCGTCGGTTCTATGTGTCAACCAAAACTACACACATAGATAGTATCGGTTCACCACATCAACCAACGTTATGTCTACGTATAACATCGATTTGGTACGTCAACCGACGCTATGTGTAGTGTCGGTTCTACACCGAATTCACTTTAAATTCATTATAAATCAATTTTTTTTGAAAATTAATTTTACATATTAATTTAAATATCCTTTGATATCAAAGCCTTCGTATTTTTGTTATTTTTAGTACTAGTGTATAATAGTATCTTAATGTACTGAGTGATGTAACTTCCCATTCAATACTCAATACACACCGCTTTTCTTTTTCAATTTCCATGCTCTCTTTCCGGTTTTATCAAATACACTCGTATCAATGCTCCTTACTATCTATTATAAAATGAAGTATATAATATTGTTGCATTCCTGTCAAAGAAATTTTTATTGAGTAGACATATATTTTGAAACCATTTTCAACATCAATGACCAGTCAGTTTGGATTATTTATATACCAAATTTTTGAAATATTTATTCGTTATTGTTAATAATACATTAATAAACAAGTTTAATAATAAATTTATTTTATTAAAATTAAAAATGCATAAATATAAATATATTTATCCGTACTCTATGGGATAAAACAATAGTGTAAAATTAATAACACATACACTATTACAAACCATTCAAAGCATCAAAATAAAACAAAAGGGTATGTGTATTAAAAGAAATAAAACATTTATAACCGTTTTTGAATTATAACAAAAACGTAAAGATAATTAACTAAACAAAAAGTTACAACTGTTTTTGAATTAGAACAATTTTAATTCATTCTTCTCTTCTTCTTTTCCGTACTCTATTTCTCTGCTCCTTTTTTTGTGTATTATATATATACACTGTTACAAACCGTTCAAAGCATCAAACATGCTCTTATTGACTATTAAACATGGACTGTATTTATATGTAATTCATTCATGGATTGCATTCTAGCTAAGGCATCTATTTCATTTATATGTAGTATATAGAATAATAACTAAAAGTAGGTGTACAGTATAAATTTAAGTTCAAAACTAATATGTTATTAAAGTTGTTTACAATAATCATTTCCATTTTTTAAGCCTATTTGCCATCTTTTATTTTAAGTTTTTGAATTTCTGTAACATTATTTGCATTCATGCTTCCTCTCCTATCACTAGGAGAGAAAAAATATTTGTCTTTGTCACTTACAAATAGAAGAATAATTTATTATATATCTAACTTGACAAATATTATGTTTTTGATAATTATTATATGTATTTCATTATTATCTGTTCTGTTTTCTATATAAGAGTTTAATTATATGTATACAATGAAAACAAAAATTAAACAATAACATTAATAGTTGTACATTCATGTTTTATGACTTCATTAATATTATTATCTGTTTTATGTTTTGTTTTACTAAATATTGGTGTCTGTCACTGTTACAGCATGCAACACAACACACACCAACATAACTTGTATTTCACAAAAATAGTTTTATTTTTGAACTTTATTATAAAACCATTAATTCTAGATGAATTGGAAGCTTGATGCCATTAACAGGGTGAAACTTTGACAGAACAAAGATAGAATTAATATATGCATGGAAGTTTTAGTTTGAAAATATGAAAAATATGCATGGTTGAAATAGAGGTATTTGTAAAGGTTATTTGTTTCTAAGCTGACCATTCAAGCAACGGTCTTGTTTATTAAATAGTTATTTCTTTAGTATAGAAGTTGTATTTTAACAGATTTTCTTAATGTCCATTAAGGTCAGGGATATCTTTAATAAATGATATAATCTTGATGATATTTAAATCATTTTTACAAAGATTAGGGACATCTGTAAATAAAGATAAAACCTCAAACATATCGTTCATAATTTTCACTAGGTATAATTTGTAATTACCGGAAAAAAAGGCATAAAAAATAGACGAAGCAAAGCGACTCAAACGAAAACTGCAAAGCATTCGCTTCGCAGAGCAATCATGGACTACTCCTCTGGTACACAAACGCATCAACAAGACCCCAATCAATACCCTCAACAGCATGGTCAAGAACAACAGAAACAACCTTATGATCCATCCCAACTTCAATATCAAGCTTACGACCATTCATCTCAATCCTGTTATTCTCATTATCCTCCTCAATATGACCAACAATATCATTACAATTCTTCCCAAGGTTACTCCAATTCGTATATTCAACAGCCTCAGCACCAATCCCACCAGGAACCCACTTCAATTTACCCTCCTGGGGTTCCAATTTCTCTGGATTCGGCTTCCTCGGCCCAAATGGACCAAACCCATTTGCTGGACCAAACTCATTTGCGGAACCATCCAAATTCGCATTACTCTCATGCTGTTTCTGATAACCAACAGCAACCGGATCCTTCTGGATCGATCTCGGCTTCTCCAGCTGCGTTGAAGCCAGTAGATGTGGCAGCGGTTTCGCAGTTGGCTCAGTTCGAAGGGAACGCACAGATGGCTATTCACCCGCTGGTATGGGGTTTCATTTATTATTCTGTTCTGATACTCTTACACATTAAATAAATTTTATTTTCATTTACAGGTCTTTAATTTTGATTCTTTTGATTTATTTGTTTATAGAGGATGACGAGCATTTTTTCTGAATAATTTGTGAGTTTTCAATTTAATGGTTTAAGGTAATTGGCGAGAATTTGAGTGATCATTTGTCCTCATGCCATACTTAGCTGGTTCGTGCTCGTTAATCTGTCTAGTGTCTTGTTTGCTTATTCGTTGTGATAACTTATGACTTGTTATCATATCATTGTTGACATTAACTACATACATGAATAAGAAACACATACAGGAATAAGAAACAGCAGTGAAGTGTGGCTGCACACTCAATAATGGTTGTTTGTGTTTGTGTAGCATTAATGGAATCCCTTTGTTTGTGTGAAAAGTCTTTATACCTCCTCAAGTTATGGCTTGGTGCACAATTGAATGGCAGATAATTATAGGTTAAATGAAAGTGGAGTCTTGTCCATTTATACATGCAACTTTATGTAAATAGAACTGTTTGTTTGTGCTTTCTTCTATCCATGGAGACTTTGTGAAAATCAAGAAAATTACTCAGAGTAAGATAAGAAAACAAGTAAGATCTCTTTGAAAGAAATTATGGCTACTTGAACTATGGAATCTTAGCACTTAAGTATGACATTGATACTTTCATGCATATAAATGAAAATTCTACAAGTTTAGTGTGATACTCATGAGAACATATCTAGATTTATCATTTATTGTTTTACATAATGTTGCATTATATGAGCATATTATGTTTCTTGCATGTTTTACAGTTTGCTCAGTTGATGCCAGCATTAATATGATATCATTACATGGATTATTTTGTCCTTAATGGTATTCTGCAGATTGGGCAAACTCCATATAGAGGTAGAGGTAGAAAGGGCAATAGGCCCTTCAGAGGGGGAGGTCGGGGCCGTGGTAGGGGACGCGGCAGGGGTGGTGGCAGGCACTTTCAATTGCATGGTGCTGTATCAACTAATCCAAATCCATCCTCTGCACCATCTGAAGGCGTTGCTGACTTAATGCAGCCGCCTTCAGTTTCAATTTCTGGTCAGAAATCTTTACCTGCACCGGAACAAGTGCCTCCTCCATTCTTGCGGCCTCCTCACCTGGCATGGTGTGAACTTTGTAGGGTTGACTGCAACACTCAAGAAATTCTAGAGCAGCATAAGAATGGAAAACGACACAAAAAGAATTTGCTGGCACATGAGGAGTTGCAGAAACTCGACAAAGACATCACTACACAGCAGAATGAACAAATGTCCAAAGCTGATAATAAAACAGATGTTGGTAATCCTGAGAAAGTTGAGAGATCTGAAGTTAATCAAATTTTATCAGAAAAACTAACATCTGAAGCTGTTATTAATGGTGTTAGAATTGTAGCGGATCAACAAGACTATACAATGGATCAATCTGAAGCTCTGACAGAACCAGAGAGGACAAACAGGGATCAATTTCCATCTAGAGGACGTGGTTTGAAGCGTAAGTTGAGAGAGGGATGCGGAGGTAGGTCTATTAAGACTAATGAAGGATCAAGAAAACGAGCTGAAACTTCTAGACAAAAACAGGTGATACCTTTAATATGTCAGTTATGCAATGTCAGGTGTGAATCACAGGTTGTTTATGATAGCCATATGGCTGGCAAAAAGCACCTTGCAAACCTCAAGCGATTCCATGGGCATCGCTCTTTGTATGGAGAAGAAGGGCTTCAAGCACTCTACCCACCTAACCTCAACCTTGTGTCGACATCAATTAACCCTCAGCTCCAACAAGGGTTTAATAATGATCCTCAGCTACTCCTGGCCCAGTTGTTGACTTATATGATCTCTCAATCCCAAGCACAAGGGTTCATGCCACCCACTGGGTCAGCACTTCCACTAACACCAGCACCTGGACCTGGGCATGCGCCTGTGCCAATGCTTATGCCTATGCTAGCTCCCACTGGACCAATGACATATGGTTCATATTTTAGAGCCCCGAATCAGCTGGACATGCAGGCTCAAGGATCTCAACTGATATCGCAAGATGGAGGTCAAAACATTGCATCTACAAAATCAAAAAGTCACATGCCAACAGAAAGTACAGGGTCTCAATTGCTGCAAGCTGGTAGTACAGAAACCAAAACTGAAAATGGAACTTCACATCTTGCCACAAAGGAGGATCACTTCCCCGTGGATAACTCGGTTGTAGCACCAACTGAGATTTCAGGACTGGACAAGCAAGTTTCTTGCAAAGAGACTAGTACCACTACAAATAATTCTTGTTGAACCAGAATAGAATACCATCATTTGACGAATGGTAGGTTTCTTCCTTAGCAATGATCTTATATGCTTCTGATATACAATGTGAAGGTGCCTCCTCTAATACAGATTTTCGGCCATAAATGTCAAAGAACGTAGTAATTAGCTAGCCAAAAACTGAGGGTAATATGTTTTGAATGACTGTTAATTCACTTTTTGTAGAAGGAAAACAAACAGAACTAATTGCTTTACTCAATCTTTCCATTTACTTTATTTGCTAATCTGCAAAAGTGGAGTGTTTCTTGTACCTATGTTGGATAGGATGGCGTTAGTAAGTGGCATTGGCAACTTATTGCAACAAAATACCCCCTTTTGGACGAATGTTGTGTGGTCAAGAAAGCTGGATACTTCAATGAACCAGTGCCACGAATTCCGATTAGCGTTGTACCTTTTTTACTAGGAAGCACTGTATGGCTATTGGCTAGTTCAACTAATCTCCAATGATCTTATTACATGTACTTAATTACTCCGAAGATTTAGTGCAGGAGCTTTTAAGGCCTGAAGCTGCCAATAGAAGCCGAGGTGGTATCCCATTCTTATAGGTCATTCTCGTTGAGTTGCTTGGAATTATTTTGGGTAACCTTCTTAAGAAGACATAGCCAGCTGAATGTTTTTATTACTCACTCAACACTCATCAATGTTCTTTAATGAAGATAACTTAGTTGTTCGCGGTTAATGAAGAACCATACAATACCCAATTACCCATATACAATAGATCAAGCATAGTTGCATCTTAGTTGGTGTTAAGCTTAAAGATGTATACTCTTAAACCTTGCAAAGTTATGAATAATGAGAATAAAAAGTAATAGTTAATTACATTGAACCTTTTTTACACTCATGCTAACTTGAACCCACAGCCCATAATTTTTATTTCCTAATACCACAGCCCATAACAACTTATAATGAATAAATGCCATAATACAATTGGCAATTGAACGTAGTACGATAGAGACCATAAAGTAGGGATTATATGTAGCTTTTCGTATCAAAATAAAATTATATTGAAAGTTTTTATTTTTATAAAATTTTATGGAAAGTTGAAACCATGAAGAATAATAAAAAAGAAGATAAAGAATTGAGTGTATGCCATAGGCATGCGAAAATAGGGTTGTCATCGAGGCATGATTGGTGACTCTCTTCCCAATACCTATCTCTTATTTAAAATATATTTTTCATCCCAACTTAAATTCTTGATACATATCGAGATTTATAACGCAGAATGGGGTAAAGGAAAATCTAAATATTATTTTAATTTTTTTTATTTGTAATTTTTTTATTTTTTATTTATAGAAAAAATTATAAAAAAATAAATCAATAATAAAATTTTATAACAAAGAAAATAAAATTTTGAACCAATAAAAAATAAAATATATATTATAATAAATACATAATTTTCATAAATTAGTTTGAAATATTAAGAATAAATTATAAATAACTATAAGATTTTAGATTTTTAGAATATAATTTAAATAATTTTAAAAAATAACAAATTATTAACTTTTTAAGAGAATAAAAACATAAGATGAAATATAAAATATATAATACATCATTTATGATTAATTTAAATTTAAATATAATTAAATTAATAAAAAAATTATATATTTATTTAAGGATTTTTACATTAATAAAAATTTACAACCCTTCGAGAAAACATACATGTCTAAAATAAAATTTTAATAAGACTTTGAAAATGTTATGTTACCAATTTTGGATAGTGAAGTCTAAAAGAGATTCTATTGTGATTTACTCGTGACTAAGAGAGTTACATAGAAGAGAAAACTAAGTTATTTTTCATAGTTTTAGAAAGAATTAACTGAAGTATTGAAATGAATTTGGCATCAAACTAGTGTCATGTTTCATAGTTTTGGAAGAGGGAATAACAACATCATGTCATTTAAAAAAATGGAAAAGGGATGAGAGAAAGATAAGAGTATAAACAAAGTCGCTTGCGATTAAGAATGGGTAAAAAAATAATGGGTTCGATTTTTACTTAGTAAATTTTTGGAACGAGTATGATTTTGAGTAAAAACTGAACATGAAGTAATGGGTATGATAATACTGAAAACCGTATCCGTTCGTACTCAGAATTAATTATATTTATTTAATTAATTTATATATTTAATAAATTAAATTATATATTAATTAGGTATTTAGGTTAGGGTTTTCAGTTTTACTTTGGCAGCTCGCGGCTCGCCACTCTAGTCTTTGTGTCGTTTGCTCTATTGATCTCAACTCTCAACCCTCTACCTTCTGTGCTCTGTCGCTCTCAGCTTTCTGACTCTCAACTCACCCCCTAATTAGTCCTCCTCAACTTATTTTTCTTCTTGATATTATAAGGTATATTATAGATACATAAAGTGTTTCCTTGTCTGATGTCTCGTCATATGAATCAGATGATTTAGATCTCCAACTTAATCTATTCTATGCTTCAAAAGTGGCTACTCTGTTTTGTCACTTTATGTATAGGTATTCGACTAATTTTTGCTATCCTTTGTAATGAAGCCAGTTCTTTTAACTTTAGGGTTATAACTATTTCTGTTCCATTTTAAGCTCTAGCTAGAAAACTTAAAAAATAAATTAACAGAACATGATAAGTCTGGTCTGTATTCTAGTGGAGGCACTTTTACAATATTTCAAAGAAATTTTTATTACCTTATGTATTATCAAGATAATAGATTAGAGAATGGGCTCAATAATTTTTAATACCATGTTAGGGTAAAAAGTTTGAACTTCATAGTATATGAGTAACGTGTGGTTTAAAATGAAGTCCTAAATGCATTTGAGAATGGAAAGTTAAGGTGACTTCCACCAATATTAGACTCAAAAGTGTGGTTTTTTTTTGTTGAAGGTAGAACATGATGATGGGCTCACATTTTTTTTAAGTGTTTGTTTTTTAAGGAATTGTAAATATGTTGTTAATATGAAGGTAAGATTGAGAGTGGCAATGTCTAGAATACATTAGTCTTAATATGATAAAATTCAATTTTTACTTGAGTTACATTTACTACAAGAAGGCTACACTTATCCAATTGGCTTCTACAGTAAGAAGTATTTTAAGAGATACAAATGACAGATACCAAAGATCAAAATTATATACATGACTACTTAATGATAATGAGAATGGTAAATACATCGAATTTTCACATTTTTTCCCATTATCAACTTTTTTTTAAGTTGAACAATAATCACTTTATACAACCAAACACATCACTTTAACTAAGCTCTTTAAAATGCATTTTGGAATTTTGAATATGTGGTTTAGCCTATTGCACCCACCTTCTAGTTTAAATAATTAAGAGAAGTAAATTAAATGTTTTAAAAAACACTTCTATCCAAGAAAAATCTAAAACTCATTGAAAATAAATAAGAAAACCAACAAGCTATTTAACAAACTACTTTTATCCCTTTAAAGTCTATATTATCCATCTAGATATGTTTGAGTTTGACTATTTGAGTGATAAATTGTACAACTTATCAGTCATCTCAATCATCACAAAGAGAACCATTCATGTCAAATTTGAATAAATAACAACCCATCAAGATAGTCAATAATTCAATGGTCGAACCTAACTTTCTTTTATCATGTCTTGTAGAGTTTGAAATTTGTGAAAAAGATAGAGGCTTCAAACATTATGGAAAGTGAATATGTTGAAAAGGTAATGAGAGATAACATAAAACATATGTACATTGAACTTATATATGAATTTAAACTTTGAAAGTTATTTTTTTAGAATTTTTCACCACAATCCTCTCAAGGAAGAAATGACATTGAACTTATTGTGGAGGTAACAAGTTGTGGAACTTCAAGTGCCAATCAACATTCAAATGCTCCTCTCCTTACATCAACCTCCTCACTTGAAAATACACAAAGTCAATCATCACATGAATGTAGTGAAGAATAAGATGATAAGGTTAAATTAAAGTCTGAAGCATGAGTTTATTTTGATAGGAATAAAATTAATGGGATATGGAAGGCAATATGTAACTATTGCGAAAAAAAGTTAGGAGGTGATACAAGGAATGCGACATCTCACTTGAAAGCACACACAAAAGTTTGTCCATTCAAACGACAAGAAAAAGTTATAGGTCAATCATTGTTAAATCCTAACAAGAAGAGAGATAAAATTAAGTTAGGACATTAGAATTTTGATTCTCAAGTTTCTCGTGATAAATGTACAAAGATGATAATTCTACATGAGTTTCCTCATAGTATTGTTGAGCATCATGGTTTTAGGGAGTATTCACATTCATTATAACCAATATGAAAGCCTATTTCTCATGTTGGATGGAGTGAAAGTAAAGGGAAATCAAGCCTCCTAGCTCTGATGGTAAGAAAACTAAGCTCACTAGTCCTCAATGCTATACTTGTAAGGGCTTTGGTCACATTTTTATAGAATGTGCAAACAATAAAAAGAAATTTGAAAAAAAAATTTAATGCTACACTCAATGACACGAAAAGTAAGCAGGATAATGCTAGTAACTTAGAAGATGATGACACTAACTATCGTGCATTCACCGTAACTACCAAAGCACACCACAATGACTCTAACCCTAGCTCGGATGAAGAAAATAAGGAAGAAAAATCTTCTTTCTTATTGTCTAAGTTTAATGTATTAAGTTATGAGGAATTATCCATGGATTGTCTAGGTGCTAGGAAAGAGAGGAAAAAACTACTTGTGGAAGTAACTAAACTTAATGATATCATCAATGTTCACAAAACAAATTCTTCTAGCCTAGAGAAAGATAAAAAGAAATTGTCTAAAACTATTAATGCCTTAAATTTGAGACTTGTAGAAATCACTGAGGAAAATAAAAATTTTAGGCAAGAACTTAGTATTGCTAAAGAAACAGTGAGAAATTTGACCATAGGTGCTGAAAAATTGACCAAAGTCCTAGACTATGGAAAGCTACATAGAGATAAGAGAGGTCTTGGATACATAGATGAACAGTCAACACCTTTAACATCAAAAACCATATTTGTAAGGTCCTTAAACTCTACTCCTACTGCTACTACTTATACACAAATAATTATTTCACCTGTGGTAGAAAAAAGTTGTTAAATTTGTGTCTGTTTGTCATCATTGTGGTAGGAAATGTCATATAAGACCAAAATGTAGATATTTGATGAATGCTTCTAAACTTAATCATTTTTTCCATGCTTCATATAATAGGACCCATAAGCATAATTCATCTATGCATGTTACATCATAAGCATCATTCATCTATGCATGTTACATCATAAGCATCATTCATCTATGCATGTTACATCTAACCATGCTTCATTTGGGATGAATGAGAAAAGTACAACTAAGTTCAAAAACATGTCTATGAAACCTAAGTTAGTTGAATCTCAACCCAATGATATAGAGAAACCAAAATGCAAGAAAATTTGGATAAAAAAAGATTTTTTTTTCGATCATCTGACTGTCTTTTATTCCTTCATCTAGGTGTTTTTGTTAGAGTACTTAAATGACCCTATGTGAAAAATATTTATTATCTTTATTTTATTTATTATTTAAAACTAAAAAAAAGATAGAGAAGTATAATCCTTATCTGGCCAACACGATATTGAACTTATTTAATACTTACATTAGATATAACCTCATTTTTAGTAAATTAACTCATTTTGATATTTATTATATAAATTATTCTACAATTTTGACTTATGCACACACATATTCTTCTACATGTGATGATCGATGCACACACATGTATGTTATGCTTGAAGTTTATGAATTTTTTTTAAAGACTCTAGGACTTCAACTAATCTTAACTGTAAAATTGTATTGAATTCTATTTTTTGCTTACTAAACTTTTACTATATGGAGACACCTAGTATTGAGAAGATTACCTATTATGATGTGTGAAGCTATTGAAGTGAGCGAAAAGAGCTACCTTACAACTAGTATGAAAGTTATTATGCCAGGTTTATGACTCATGCAAAAAAAATTGTGCAAAAAGCCACTACTTATAAAACTTATACTTGGAATGCACAAAAAGAAAAGGCCAATAGAGGTTAAAGAAAAAAAAATAAAAAAAAATATCATTTGTCTCATTTATAAAATAAAGAAAAAAATTTAAATCCTCTTTTTATAGATATATTTTATTTTGTGAGATTGAAAACTCGATTATAATTTTATAAGATATGTAATATTTTTTTTTTAGTATTTCTTGATTGGTCATAAATGAATTAATTGGTATATTTATGGAGTTTTAACATATACACTGCATTTTAAATAAATATTAATAGGTCATTATATGTGCGAAGTGTGCTCATTTGTGATTAAATGAGTTTAATACCTTATGTGGTTATTTATGAAAAATTCAAAAAAAATAAATAAATAAAAAGAAAATTAGATTTTTATTTATTTACATCTTCTTTTTTATTTATTAACTTTTTAATTAGTTTTTAACCTAAACCACGTTGTACTTCTGCATGAATCTTCTTCTATATTGCTCTATCTTTAGTAGGAGTTAAGTTCCATTGCTTTGTTCAATACTTTGTCTTTCTCGTATGTCAAAAAGGGGAAGAATGTATTTCACTTTCATGTTTTATTTTATTATGCATATAAAGAAAGAACATATTTAATTAAGCTTATGTTAAGCTTGATTAATATGAATGCATGCACTACATGATTATCCTTTACACTTCACTTATTTATATGTAAATTGAACTAATGTATAATGAAGTTTTCAATCCAAGTTATCGTTTACTTTGTTTATGTCATTTCAGTTATTTACAAGCTTGTCAAATTGTAGTGAAGATAGATTCATCGGACTATAGGATAGTTCAACTATAGAGTTCGAGACATTATTGTATTTTTATCTTATTTTTATAAGTGTCATGTAGTGAGTGAGAAGTTTTGCCACACGAAAATGTGAAAATAGAAGTTTATAAGAACTATGAGTGTTAGTTATTTTCGTAAAAAAATATTTACTTGTAAACTTTTTTTAGACCAGTTATTAAATCTATCAAGAAAAATCGAACAAGTACTCGAATTTTAGATAGTTATACTTCAGATACATTAGGGTCAAAGTATGGGTGACCAAAAAGAAGTTCAAACTGCCGAAGCTTCTGCGCTGAAATGGCCGGAAAACTACCGTGGAAAAAGACAAAGGAATCGAAAAGATTTTCATCACCATCGGCATTAGAGGAACGACTCCTGCACTCAATCATTATTGGAAGGTGGTATGCTTAATTGAAAAAGTATGCTTAATTGAGAAAATGTAATATATATTGAAAGATATGCTTGATCGAAAAAAAGGTAATATATATGTATATACAACAACGAAAAGCATACAGATATATGAGAAAAAGGATTATAGATAAAAGAACAACAACGAAAAGCATACAGATATATGAGAAAAAGGATTATAGATAAAAGAAAATGATTGATTTTGGTAATCAATATCATTTAATAAGGGTATTTGATTTGGAGATTAATTTATGATCATATGTTTTTTTTTTAATTTTATAGTTATTAATTTATTTATTTCATATTTTTTTATATTCATAGAGTTTATTTTATTATTAAAATCTTACATATTTAAATCAAATAATTGTATGAGCGATCATGATTATTTGATTTAATTATTAAAATAAAAAAAACTATTTTTATAAAACGTATGCTTAATCTGATTGTTTTAGGATTTGTTAGTTGATTTGATTTAAATTATATATATTTTGAATTATTCGTTATTAAATCTGTTTTAGAACACACATGAGTACTTGTGTTTTTATGTTGACCATTTTGCAGTTAATTCAGGAACGTATCTAATTGGCAAGAAGTTTATTGGAACGTTGGTCTGAGAATCGCTCACGCTAATTTTAGAAACTATGAAAACAGAGTAGGAGCTCATAAGTAAAGTACATTGGGGCAGTATTGTAAGGAAGATAGCATAAGACTGAGTTTGTACTTAAACATTTGATTTTCATAGTGAAAAGTTAGGTGATCTGATAGACCGACAATTTTTCTCTTAGGTCATGGTTGTGACCTAGGTTTTTTTCACCTAAAAATATCGTGTATAATTATTTTATTTTTACACATAATTATATGTCTGGTTGCTTTGTTTATGTTATTAAGTTATAAATTGATAAAAATTTAAAAAATAATCTATTCATTCCTCTAGACTAATTAGGTCTATATCAAAAATAAAAAAATAAAATATTTCAAAAATAATAAATAAATATAAATATGTGAAAATTGATATTTAAAATGTATATAAAATAATTCTTATCTAGAAGAACCTACATTTAGACGTTAGAAATTGTTTAAAGCAAAGATAATACTATTAGGATTGATCATTTCGGGAAAGTGCACCAACAAGAAGAGTATACAATGAATTCAATCTTATCTCAAAGGTTGTTATTGTTGTAGAAAAAAAAAAGATACGTTTTTGTTGAAAAATTATTTTAGTAACAATTGTGTTTGGATTGGATTTGAAGATGGTGAAAAGAAGTTGATTCTTAATTATTGGTTTTTTTTTTCTTTTTTTTCAACAATTTCATTTTATGTTGATCCAAGTAAAATAAAAAGTTTAAAAGAAAAAATAATGACTTTTAATTTCAAAAATCTAATATAATGTATAAAGATATATTTATTTTTTATAAATTTTATCGTAATATTGTTATTTATTAATGTAAGATTTTCATTTTGTCTGACATGAGAAGTGTAGTAATGTTGGAGATGTTTTCACTTAATTTTGTAACTTAATATGGTTGATCAATTTGATAATTTAGAAGCAATAATAATGTCATATATTTTGTGATATCAATACTTGTTTGATTCTAGTTTAGTTTACAACTGAGAACATGAAAAGATACACAAATTTTCATTTTATTTGGATTTATCGGTGTGCCTGGATTTCCTTTCCCATAGCATAGAACTTGTTTTGTTCATTGAAAAGATAAGACTAGCTAGCAGCAATACTGTGTAATACTCTTTAAAAATAAAATAAACTAAAGAAATGATCTTGCTTATGGTCAAAATCTTCAAAATGAATGGGCCATTTAATGTTTGGTGAGCAAGAAGATAAATTAATATATACGGAGAGCGTGCATGGGACATCATTTTTGGTATAGCTTTCTTCATCGTTACTTTTCTTCGTGATCTTTTTTAGTCACAAACTGCTTACAAGTGAAGTTATTTTGGGTTTGCAAATTTGTACTAATCTTCACATATACACCAACCGACATTATGCTTTACTAGCCTAACATTATAATATTATATTGAATTTTAAGTTATTTAATAATAAAGGGTTTTTGGAAATGTGCTTTTTTGCCTAATTTTAAATTTGTTTTGCATAATTGCCATTTGTTTTTCCTTACCATCTTAGAAACATATGAAACCTTGTTCGGTATTTAAATATAACTTTTTTTTTAAATTAGATGAAAATGTTCTAAATTTACTTACATAAGTATATAATTCACCCATAAATATTAGACACATAAATTTACTCATATTTTTACATTTATATTATTTAAATTTTATCATATGTTAATTATATCTAAAAAAAATTGATTCATTTTTAAAATTTTCAAAATAACTATGACACATAATAAAATATAAAAATTATGGGTGTAAAATTAAATGATATTAATATTTCTAATAATTCATATATAACTTATCTACATTTTGTAAATTATCGTACAATTTAGCTTATTTTTCACTTAATCTGCAATTTTAGAACTCTAACTGTGTAATGTTAAAAAAAAGTTTAAATAAGTTGAAAAACTAAGAAGCTTCATTGTTATAATAAATATCTTTACAGCTTATAAGTGACTGTTCATTGTCTTGGGGTGGAATAACGAAAGGAAAAAAGTAGGTGAGGATTGATATTAAAACTATGGGCCAAATATAAATGGAAAACATAAATGATCAATCAAAAGAAGACTACATAATTTAGTTGATTGGAATCATTATATATGTTTTAATATTAAACATAAAAATTTAATTTATCTTTTATTTTATATAAAAATTAATTAATTAATTAATTAATTGTGATAGCTGTCATCCACCTATTATTTAAGAATATTTAAGAATAGTTTTATCATCGTAGCTATTTTTTATTAATGTTAGAATAAAAATTTTACTTTTATATTCATTTAAGTATTAAATTATAAAAAAAAAATTAAATTAATTTGATATTAATCTTTATTGTTACGAAAATATCTAACTCTCTTATTTAATTATATATTACTTTAAATATTGTTTTTTAATTATATATTACTTTAAATATTGTTTTATTTGAATGGAATTAATTTCACATCATATTTTATTATTTTCATAATATATTTATTGTAAAATTTAAAAATTATTAAAAATATTTTTAATAATTTATAAAATTAATAATTAATATATTTTAAAAATAACAATATAAAATACCCACCCTTATATTTTTAAAAAGTCCTCAAATTCCAAATGCCCACGTATCTCTCACTGCTTTCAATGGTTACAAACTTGTAATCCATTAATAGTAAGCAGCCGCAAAATCGATCATATTCAACAAACCACACACTCCTCAAATCCTAAACTTAATTGACCAAAGAAAAAATATATATATATATATATTATATTTAACTATCTCCTTCTTAAATATAAATTTCTTTTTAAGATATTTTTAGATTAGGAGTAAAAAAAGTATAAAAGACCTCCATTCAAAGCGTCTCAATCGATGAAATTTCAGATTAAACTCTTTATTTTTTAATTCTTTTCTAAACCTGCCAACAAGGTTTATTTTAATGTTTCATTGATCTTCATTATTAATTTTGTTTTACTTTTATTTCATAATTGCGTTTAATCAAAATGGAAAGCTTTGATATTTTTTCATAAACCCAAACAGAAGACCTCCATTACCATTTTATAACCAGATATCCATCCCTCCAAGAAACCAGAAAGTTCCCATTTAAAACATGAAATAGAGTCATAGATAAATACCAAGCAGATCTCCCTTTGTTTTCCTTATCTTCAATATCATCACTGTCACAGAGGAATCTTGAACCTAACCCTAATCGAAATTCCCAAAGTTCTCGAGGTTTGAGCGAAAGAGTGGAAAAGAAGACTTGGGTTTTCTTCCAAACCATCACGTTTCGTACGTATCGTTGAGGGAATGTCCCAACTGCAGCAAATGGCCCATCTTGATAACATTCCTTCGACTCCTGGAAAGTTCAAGATGGATAAATCTCCATATATTCATAGAATTCGTTGGCATTCCTCGCTTGCAAAGCTCACATTTTGGTCTTTTTTGTTCTTGGGCTTGATCTTGCTCTTCTTCTTCCGATCGCCATCTTTTTCTTCTATACCTTCCGATCCCTCTCGTCGCTCTCTCAGAACATACAACTGGGGTGGACCCGCGTGGGAAAAACGGGTCAGATCATCAGCTCGAGTGCGGTCCCGTAATGGGATTTCAGTTCTGGTCACCGGTGCGGCTGGGTTCGTCGGAACTCATGTCTCTGCAGCGCTCAAGCGTCGTGGAGATGGTGTTCTTGGTCTTGATAATTTTAATGACTATTATGACCCTTCGTTGAAACGTGCACGCCAAGCACTTTTGGAGCGAACAGGAGTGTTCATTGTTGAAGGAGATATAAACGATTCATCATTGCTGAAGAAGCTTTTTGAAGTTGTGGCATTTACCCATGTGATGCATTTGGCTGCTCAAGCTGGTGTGAGGTATGCTATGGAAAACCCTGGCTCATATGTTCATAGTAATATTGCTGGTTTTGTTAATCTTCTTGAAGTATGTAAATCTGCCAATCCACAACCTTCAATCGTTTGGGCATCGTCTAGTTCTGTTTATGGGCTTAATACCAAAGTGCCCTTTTCGGAAAGAGACCGGACTGACCAACCTGCTAGCCTCTATGCTGCTACTAAGAAGGCTGGTGAGGAAATTGCACACACTTATAACCACATATATGGCCTTTCTCTTACTGGATTAAGATTCTTTACGGTTTATGGTCCTTGGGGTAGACCAGACATGGCATATTTCTTTTTTACTAGGGATATTTTGAAGGGGAAGTCAATTTCAATCTTTGAAGCATCTAATCATGGCACAGTTGCCAGGGACTTTACCTACATTGATGATATTGTAAAGGGTTGCTTGGGAGCATTGGATACTGCTGAGAAAAGCACAGGCAGTGGGGGAAGGAAGAAAAGACCAGCTCAATTGAGAGTTTTTAATTTGGGGAATACTTCTCCGGTACCTGTTTCAGATCTTGTCAGCATCTTGGAGAGACTCTTAAAGGTGAAGGCAAAGAGAAACATCATGAAGATGCCACGTAACGGAGATGTGCAATATACTCATGCTAATATTAGCTTTGCTCAAAGGCAACTTGGATATAAACCCACAACGGATCTACAGACTGGCTTGAAGAAATTTGTTAGGTGGTATCTCAGTTACTACTCCGGGAGGAAGAAGGCTGCTGGATAACACAGAATTCTTTCAATTGTGTGGTAGGATCCTCTGAATTCTCGTTCATTACAATTCCTCTGATTGTTTTAGCATTCCTATGTTAATGATGCCATATAAGGAAGAATCCTGTGTCCTATACTGAAGAAGTTTTGTGGGTGGGTGGACATTATTTGTGAGGCACTTCTCATTGTCCAAAAAAGTTGTATCAAAATAACATGAGGACCATCTCTCTTTCTTTGGAATGTAATGTAGTTTTGGCAATGTAGAATTCATGACTCAAAGAGCATATGCTGATTCAATAATATGCACACGAAAGTTTTGTCTTTTTATTTTAGTAAGGAATGATCTCAGCTGCTCTTAATGTTTTTGTAATGGTGGCTAATTTTGTTTGTCCCAAACCGAATGTGGTATTATTGATGTTTATGTTTTAGTGTTTTGCTTACCACAATTATGTATTTAATCTTTACAAGAGTATTATTGAGTTTCCATTACACATACATGTTTAATTGCAGAACTAAAGGTTTAATGGCGATTTTCTTGGTTTGTTTATGGTCCAGAATTGGAGCCTTTATTTCCATAGAAATTATGTTAATATGCTGGGAATTATTCGAATTAATTACTGTCTGTGGTTGCATTGTTGTTGGAAGAAACCTACTAACAGAGATTTTTTCTCAAAGAAGCAAGTCCTAAGTACGTAGAAGGGTATACTGAGTTGATGAGGAGATCTATCAAATCTCAACTTAAAAAGTTACTTGTTTTAGTTCCAAGTAGGCAGATGCAAGACTCGGTTTTTTGGGATCAAAAAGAGGCATAGCCACACCGCAGCCAATTCCACCCGGCCTTCAGGGCCTAGGCCTTTCTCTAAAATTGTTCATCTGGAAATTCCTTCCTCTGCGTGAGTACATAATTACAGTCGTTGGAGAGATTCTTACGTAGAGAGTTACAAGATATTACAAGATATCCAAAGGTTCTTTATGACTTTCTCTTTTTATACAAGATTAGGATTACACGTAGTTATATTCTATTAGAAAAGTACAAAGAATAGGATTCCTTAGGAGCCTTTGCTAAGGTTCGAAGCATAGCTAGCGCGTGGTTAACTATAACTTTCATCACAGGTTGATGTAGTTCTAGTATATAGTCTAACATGCGGGCTGATGTATATGGACTAATGTGGCTTTTAATACATGTTCTCTGTCAACAAATCGTCCACCAATTGAGATACCTTCGATCCTAATTCCAAACAAAGTATTATAATAATAAAAATGATTATGAACAAAAGAGATAGGAAGAGGCATTATTTTCGTCTTATAGTTAAAAATTGTTTCTTCAGTGTTAAAATAAATGATGCAGAAAAAACAAGGAAATTTTCCTTCTAAGAAAATAGGAAACAAGACAGTATCGTCTATCACGATCAAACCAAGAGGAGCTTCAACTGGTAAAAAATCGGAGCAAGGCCAATCTTTCCCACAACCAATTGTGTATATTTTAGTCCGACCAGCTCAAAGTCCAACCTAATTTGATTTGATTTCAAACTTGATTAAGCTTGAAAAAGTATTGTATATTTTAGTCCGACCAGCTCAAAGTCCTACCTAATTTGATTTGATTTCAAACTTGATTAAGCTTGAAAAAGTATAGTCTGTACTACCTTAATGATAAAAGGTCAATTTTAAGGCCAAATATTTCTTTTATAAATTCACTCCAAACCTAAGGTACGAGTATTTTATAATAAAAAATTCATGTATTAAATAATTTCATGAAATTATTTTATGATATATGCATCATTTAAACTTACACACTAACTTATCAATTCAAAGTTAAATTTTTTTAATAAAATTACAAAAAATAATAAAACTTATAATAAGCAAAATAGTATTCCAATAATATTAGATTATGTTTAATATCGAACGAATCTAAATGACTATAAATCAATTTAAAAGATATATAATTAGATAACATTCAAAATAAATTAATATGACATACTTTTTTCAATAGTTAAAAAGTATGAATTAAACATAAGAGATATTATTTTTATAATTTTTTCAAAATTTTAAGTTTATACCTATCCACATTATTTTAGAGACATGTTTTTAACTTGTGATAAATCTGACCCAATTCACCTTAAAATATATATAATCCTTTTAAATTCAACTTGAATTCAACTCAAACCTAAAATTTCAAGTCTATCAAAAGTTACATTATATTCACAAAATATTAACGCTTTAAAATACATTTCACATAAATTGTTATATTTTTTAAAATTTTCTATTCTTGTTTAATTCTACAATATATTTAAAATTTATGTTACAATGATAAAAATATTAACCTAGAAGTTTTTATTTAAAGTACTTAATTTAATTTTTTAATAATTTAAAATATAATATAATATTTAATATTATTTTGATTGATTAAAGTTTTAAGGTTATTATTTATTTCAATATTTACATATTTAACCTATTGAGTCATGTGTTAATATGTTAAATTTCTATAAAATCAAACATGTATCATTAATTAGCTTATTATGGGAATTATTATTCGGGATATATTCTTCATTAATTATATTATATATTTTTTATTATATTTTTATTTTTTTAAAACAATAAATTACAATAATATTAAATTTTATTGAACTTTAATACCAGATCAACACATAATTCCAAAAGCGAAATAAATCTATTTAGCATAAATTTGGTTCCATTCACACCATGCTTATCAATTACATTATTTTAATTATATTTTAATATTATTATTATTAAATAAAATCGTTAATAAAATATTTTCAATAATTCATATTATAATAATATTATTATTCTAATTATATCATACCTGCTTAATTGCCCTCCTCCAATCTTCCAATCCCCAACTTAAGTGATCAAGCAACCATAATCAATCCTAAAGATTAATACATACAAAAGAAGGACAAAATCATTAGGAAAAAAAAACAATAATTAACTATTAACCCTTTAAAAATAAGAAAGCTCCCATCCTTAAGTTCCAAAAAACCTATTTGATTAGATAAAAATAAACTTTAATACTGTATTTATTAGATAAACTATTATCGCACTTAATATATATGTTGTATGGAAAGAATATGATCCGTTTTCTTAATCAATCATAGAGGATTAGCTTATACTCATCCGTACGAGGCCAATAAAGATTAAAAAGAAAAAGATAATACCGTTTAGATCTTTTGATATGAAAACTAATACATTCATCTATATCCAAAGTCTCCCATAAGAAATCAGGAAGATATTTAACTTTTCAAATATCCAACTACATCAACAATGCCACTATATTAAGTACCTGAATTTCAAACTAACGTAATAAAAGCATCAAAACTAAAAAATATAAATAAAAGAAGGACCAATATCCTTGCACTTTTAATACACACTGAAGGCAGCGCCCAAAACTGTCACCACCCACTTCCATTAAGCCACAAGAGTGCTGGTGGTGGTTGACTCGCTGCAAATTAACAGAAAACAAATTACCATCACATATGACAAGTGAACTTCTTAACCATAGACAGATAAGTGTTTACCTTATACACAAATATAAACAACCACGAATGCTTACTATTTTAAGCCACAAGAGTGATGATGGTGTTTAATGTTACTAGAGATAGAGTTCAAAATTACGAATTATTTTAGTATATTCTAAAGTATCAACACTATGTAAAGTTTCAAGTCGATAGACACCTTTTGTTTATACACAATTTTATACTTTTAATTGATCGGTTGCTCGATGATTTTTATTTAAAATTCAAGTGGAGGATTGTTGGAAATGAATTTAAATAAAAAATTATTATTATTTTATGACCGTTATTTCATAAATTATGTAACTGTCATTTTCATAATTATATGACCGTTATTTTTATGACTGTTATTTTTATAATTATGTGGCCGTTATTTTTATGACCGTTATTTTCATAATTATGTGGCCGTTACTTTTATGACCGTTATTTTCATAATTATGTGACTGTTACTTTTATGACCGTTATTTTCATAATTATGCGATCGTTACTTTTATGACCGCTATTTTCATAATTATGTGTCCGTTATTTTCATAATTATATGACTGTTACACTTATTTTTTCAATTATAAATAGGGATAATAGCCCTCAATTTAGAAAATAACTTAACAACTCAAAAACAGTTCTACGGTTTTTCATAGCAAAATCAAAGAAAAGAAAATTCAGAATTATTTTCTCAGATTTCCAAGCAACATAAATATTTAAGAAGTGTAGTATTCCGGACTTCATCAGTGTAGTGAAGATCCAAGACAGAAAAAAGATTCTGGGCTGTTTTATCTTGGGGACGACGAGCCTATGTTTGCTTGCACAAGTTTGGGTAGAGCTGCGAAACATCTTAAAGAGAACGACCTAGTCCGCGACTCAACCCAAGCAGTTCATTTCAAGTTATCGGTAATATTGTTCTTACATAATTTTTCACATATTTGTTCCAACAATTTTAAGACGCATTCTATCTGCCATGTCTACTGAAATATTAACTGCTGATCTCAACAAACCATTTCGTTTTGAAGAACTACACTTTAAAAAATGGAGACAAAAAAATGTTATTTTTCTTAACCATGTAAAATGAAGCTTTTGTTCTTATTATTGAAAAACCAACACTGCCTAATTCTCATACTGAAGCTACAATAAAGGATTTAAACACCTGGATAGAAAATCATTTTCTGTGCAAAAATTTTATTCTTAATGGATTAGCTAATAACTTGTATGACTATTATAATTTTGATAAGTCTACTAAGGAAATTTAGAATGCACTTCAAAAGAAGTACAACACTGAGGAAGCTGGAACTAAGAAGTATGTTGTCAGTAGATATATGAAGTACCAAATGATTGATGACAAATCTGTGAAAGCTCAATCACATCAACTGCAGAAGATAGCACACGAAATAACTTTTGAAGGTATGATTTTAGATGAATAATTTAATGTAGCTGTTATTATAGATAAATTACCCCATGCTTAGAAAGATTTTAAGAATATACTTAGATATAAAACTAAGAAATTTTCTTTAGAAAGTCTTATAACCCTTCTAAGAATATAAGAAGAAGTCTGAAAACAAGATCAAAGAGATGAAGTATTCATTGTCTCAAACAATAATACCAATAAGAAATCCTCCTTTGTAGTTCTAAAAACCTAAAGAAATAAATATGAAAACTCATAATCGTAATAATAACCAAAACCGTAACCACCAAAATAGAAACAGAAACTATCCTCCCCAGAATGGACCTCAACCCCCTTAAGGAATAACACATTCATGTGTTATAGTTGTAACACACCTAGCCACTTTGCCAGGAACTGCCAGAACAAGAATCGTCCTGCCCCACAGGCGAACCTTACCAAAGATCAACTTATTGCTATGATATCTGAAATCAATTTTGTTGATGGATTCGAGGGGTAATGGGTGGACACTAGTACTTCTCGCCATTTTTGCTATGATCAAGACATGTTCAAGTCCTACTTTGAATCTGAGGATAAGAAAATGCTACTGGGCGACTCCCACTCCACTAAAGTTGTTAGTACTGGTGAGGTGGTATTAAAGTTTACCTCTGGAAAGACTATCATCTTGAAGGAGATGAGAAAGAACTTAATTTCAGGATATCTTATTTACAAAGTTGGGTTTACTCAAACTATAGGGGCTGATTTATATACAATAACTAAAAATAATATTTTTTGTTGGGAAAGGGTACGCCATTAATGACATGTTTAAATTGAATGTTGACTTATTTTAATATTTAGCATGTTAGACTTTGTCATGTTAATAAATGCATAATCAAGAAACTTAATTTAACTTATTTTAAAACTTGGGGTTGTTTAGCCTATGTTAGAATCTCTGATCCTAAAAGAAATAAACTTGCTAGTAGAACATACAAATGTGTATTCATAGGATATGTTGTGAATAGTAAAGCTTATAAATTCTATGACTTAAATGATCATAGTTATAGAATCAAATGATGTTGACTACTGTGAACATAGGTTTCCATTTAAATTGAAGAATAGTGGGGGCTTATCTTCTAATTGTTTACCCATAACTAGAACTAGTAAACAAAATGAGGAATTAAACACTGAAATTAGGAGAAGTAAACGAGCTTGAACCCTTAAGGACTTTGGGAATGATTTTTATGAAATTAGGAGAAGTAAACGAGCTCGAACCCTTAAGGACTTTGAGTCTGATTTTTATGTTTATACCTTAGAGAAAGATTCCCAAACTCTTAATGAAGCCTTATCTTCTTTAGATGCCAACTTATGGGAAGAAGTCATAAATGATGAAATGGACTCACTTGAGTATAATAAGACTTGGCATTTAGTCGACTTACCTCCTAGTTGCAAAACCATATGATGTAAATGGATACTAAAAAAAGAAATTAAAACCCGATGGTATTATTGAGAATTACAAAGCTCGTCTGGTAGTCAAAGGGTGTAGGCAAAAGGAAAATGTAGATTTCTTTGATACCTTTTCACCAGTCACACGAATAACTTTCATACGTGTACTTTTTTTTCTTGTTGCTATCCATGATTTAGTAGTGCACGAAATGGATGTCAAAACTACTTTTTTAAAATGGTGACTTAGAAAAAGAGATTTATTTTGACCAACTTGAGGGCTTTGTTTTCCCAGGTCAAGAAAATAAAATTTGTAAACTATATAAATATTTGTATGGTCTAAAATAAGCACCTAAGCAAGTCTTGAAAAATTTGATAATATAGTTATCCCATATGAATTCAAAATGAATGAAAGTGAAAAATGCATTTATTATAAATCAGAAAATGACATTTGCACTATTATATATTTATATGTGGATGACATGATTATTTTTGTGTCAAATATTCATGTTAATGTGAAAACTTTGTTAAGTGCTAATTTTGATATGAAAGATCTTGGAGAAGCGAGTGTAATCCTTGGTATAAAGATAACTAGGTCTGAAAAGGGAATTTCTCTAGATCAATCTCACTACATTGAGAAGATCTTAAAGAAATATAATTACTTTAATTGCAAACCTGCATGTACTTCTTATGATCCTAGTGTAAAGTTATTCAAGAACACCGGAGACAGTGTTAGACAAACTGAGTATGCGAGCATCATTGGTAGCTTACGTTATGCTACTGATTGCACTAGACCAGACATAGCTTATGTTGTGGGATTACTATGTAGGTTTACTAGTAGACCTAGTGTAGAGCATTAGAGTGCTATTGAAAGAGTTATGAGATACCTTAAGAGAACTATGTATCTTAGATTACATTATAAAAAGTTTCCCGTTATTCTAGAAGGATACAACGATGCAGATTGGAACACTTTATCAGAAGACTTTAAAGCAACTAGTGGTTATATATTTAACATAGCTGGTGGAGCTGTTTCTTGGAAGTTTAAGAAACAGACAATATTGGCTCAATCTACAATGGAGTCTGAAATGATAGCACTAGCCACTGTTAGTGAAGAAGCAGGCTGGCTAAGAAGTCTGTAAGTTGAGATCCCTTTATGGGAAAGATCGATACCAACTGTCCTGATCCACTGCGATAGTACCGCGGCTATTGCAAAGATTTAGAATCGTTATTACAATGGCAAGAGACGACAGATACACAGTACTATTAGAGAATTTCTCTCTATAGGAGCTGTAAGAATGGATCATATATGTACTGATGAAAATTTGGCAGATCCTTTGAAGAAAGGATTACCGAGAGAGAAGGTTTTCAAAACCTCAAAAAGAATGGGACTAATGCCCTTAGAATGAAGAGTCACTCGTGATGGTAACCCAACTTATAGACTAGAGATCCCAAGAAATAAGTTCAAAGGGTAATAACAAGTCATGAAGTGATATGAGATGAATTATGCTATTATGAAGTCCCATTCTATATTCTTAGAAGCATGAAATCTTGAAGCGACAGAAAGGATGAGTTAATTATTAAACTCTTAATGAGTTATATACTCTATGTGGAATGGAGTATGTAGCTATAGGAGTATTCTTGATAGACTCACCTATGTGAATGTGGAAGTGTGATCATTTCCTATGAAAATTTTGGGTAAAATTTACTAGAGCATTCACTATACTGGGATACACGTGCATGGCCGTAAAACACGGGCTTTTTGAACTACACCTTGGAAATGTTGTGTGTTTAATGTTGTTAGAGATAAAGTTCAAAACTACGAGTTACTCTAGTATATTCTAAAGCATCAACACTATGCAAAGGTTCAAGTCGATAGACACCTTTTGTTTATGCACAATCTTATACTTTTAATTGATCGGTTGCTCGATGAAACTATTTTTATTTAAAATTCAAGTGGGGGATTGTTGGAAATGAATTTGAATAAAAAATTATTATTATTTTATAACCGCTATTTCATAAATTATGTAACTGTCATTTTCATAATTATATGGCTGTTATTTTTATGACCGTTATTTTCATAATTATGTGGCCGTTACTTTTATTATCGTTATTTTCATAATTATGTGACTGTTACTTTTATGACCGTTATTTTCATAATTATGCGAACGTTACTTTTATGACCGTTATTTTCATAATTATGTGTCCATTATTTTCATAATTATATGACCGTTACACTTATTTTTTCAATTATAAATAGGGGCAATAGCCCTCAGTTTAGAAAATAACTTAACAACTCAAAAACAGCTCTACGGTTTTTCATAACAAAATCAAAGAAAAAAAAATTCAGAATTATTTTCTCAAATTTCCAAGCAACATAAATATTTAAGAGGTGTAATATTCTGGACTTCATCAGTGCGGTGAAGATTCGAGATAGAAAAAAAGATTATGGGTTGTTTTATCCTGGGGACGACGAGGCTGTGTTTGCTTGCACAAGTTTAGGCAGAGTCGTGAAACGTCTTAAAGAGAGCGACCTAGTCCGCGACTCAACCCAAACAGTTCATTTCAAGTTATCGATAATATTGTTCTTACATAATTTTTCACATATTTGTTCCAACAAGATAGGCGAAGGATTCTGCTTTCGACCATAATCAACCTAAACTTTGAGTCCTTATCCTTCCTATTCCCGTCCAAATGCTTTCTGACTAAGACTTCTTTCTTAAAGAGATGGTAAAGATCCTCAGGTATCTCAGGAGCAAGACCTAACCCACAAACAATAGCAATATAAACATATGACTATTGCCCAATAATACACAATACATCAAAACAAATTATCACCATATATAAGCCTTCAGAACACAATATCTTGCTTCCAGTTACACTATTTACTTGAGCAATCCCATGGGAATCACGAAGAATGACACCAATTTGAGAGCGTGCTAGACCCTTCTTGGCAAACTCGCAGATATTCTCCTCAATTTGAATTATAAAAAGGAAAATGTGAGCTCCGATACAAAAAATGGGTATTAAGGTTGTAGTCCAAAGCAAACCTATAATGAGAATCAATTTTCAAATCAAGCATAAGGATATATATCTCCTGTTGAAAATCAACACCAAAATAATAATTGAAGAGGTAGAGAAATAAATGAAGTGGTTGAAGAGGTAGAGAAATAAATGAAATAGTTGAAGGTTGTAGAAATAAATGAAGTAGTTGAAGGTTGTAGAAATAAATGAAGTAGTTGAAGGTTGTAGAAATAAATGAATTAGTTGAAGGTTGTAGAAATAAATGAAGTGGTTGAAGGTTATAGAAAAGAGAAGTGTGTAGATAAGATTTGTATGGCTAGAATTATTTCTTAGTTTTATATTTGTGTGGTGTAGATTGCATGGTGAGGACTATAAATAGCCTACCTTGCATTTGGTTTAATCATTCCATCAAAAACAAATAAGTCTTTGTATTCTTAGTTTGAGTGTGAGTTAAGAGCTTTCTCTTTGAGTGTTTGTATTTCTCTTCAATTTGTGAGTTGCATTTAAAAGGTGTTATAGTGAGTATAATACAAATAGTTTGTTTACTTGTTTGAATCTAATATTAGTAAATTTATAGTTGTTTATTCTAAATATTTCTCAACAATTGGTATCAGAGCGGGACGGTCAAGGATCGTTCTTAGTGGAGCTATCTTGAGTTGTGAGGAGTTTGATACTCTACAAGTTTCTTAGTTAAGCTTGTTCAGTATAGTCGAAGTCTTGCCGACACGATGGGTGACCTTCAAGTAGTTGGAGGAATCAAGAAGCTCAACAACAAAAACTATAACACATGGGCAACATGTATGGAGTCTTACCTACAAGGTCAAGACTTGTGGGAGGTGGTTGGTGGTGATGAAGTTACACAACCAGCAGCAGAAGATGCAAACAACATCTTACGAAAGTGGAAAATTAAAGCAGGTAAAGCGATGTTTGCTTTGAAGACCACAATTGAAGAAGAAATGTTGGAACACATTCAGGATGCAAAAACACCAAAGGAAGCATGGGACATTCTTGTTACACTCTTTTCAAAAAAGAATGATACAAGATTGCAACTTCTAGAAAACGAGTTGCTATCGATGGCGCAACACGACATGACGATTTCCCAATACTTTCACAAGGTAAAGTCGTTATGTCGAGAAATTTCAGAGTTAAATCCAAAAGCTCCTATTGGGGAAACAAGGATAAAGAGAATAATTATTCATGGTTTGAGACCCGAATATCGAGGGTTTGTTACCGCTATACAAGGATGGCCGACACAACCATCTCTTGTTGAGTTTGAGAATTTATTGGCCGGTCAAGAAGCTATGGCTAAGCAAATGGGAGGAGTCTCGCTAAAGGGTGAAGAAGAAGCACTTTACACTAGCAAAAGCAAAGGCACTTTCAAGCAGTACAATGGAAATGGATATAAAAATGGCGACAAAGGAAAAATTCCTCAAGAAAAGGGAGGCTTTGGTCCAGGGGGAGCTTGGAAGAACCGCAATAATAATAGAAAATTTGACGGTGAATGTTACAACTGCGGGAAGATGGGTCACATGGCAAAAGATTGTTGGAGAAAGAAAAAGTCTATTGAAAGCAATACAGCTACTTCCAATTCTAAGGAGCATAGCGAAGATGGTTGGGATGCTGAAGCATTATTCACTATAGAGGAAGAAGAATTAGCTCTTACGGTGACAACATCAAAACAAATTGACTACAAGAATGTCTGGATCGTAGATTCGGGTTGCTCAAATCATATGACAGATGATAAACAGAAGTTGGAAAGCATGTCTGAGTACAAGGGAGGTCGTGTAGTGGTGACAACTGACAACTCAAGGTTACCGATAGCCCACATCGGTAAGACGATAGTTACACCTCGATATAGTACTAACCAAATACCACTTCAAGATGTTTATCATGTCCCAGGAATGAAGAAAAATTTGCTATTTGTGGCTCAGTTAACATCATCAGGCCATTATGTCTTGTTTGGTCCCCAAGATGTGAAGGTGTATCATGATCTCAAAATCTCAGAAACACCGACAATGGAGGGACAACGATTGGAATCAATCTACGTAATGTCAACAGAATCTGCATATGTAGACAAGACAAGAAGAAATGAGACAGCAGATTTATGGCATATGCGGTTAGGTCACGTTAGCTATTCCAAGCTAAGTGTGATGGTGAAGAAGTCGATGCTTAAAGGGCTTCCTCAACTAGACATGTGTACAGACACGGTCTGTGCAGGGTGCCAATATGGTAAAGCTCACCAATTGCCATATGAGGAATCGAAGTTTAAAGCAAAAGAACCATTGGAGTTAGTTCACTCTGATGTATTCGGTCCTGTTAAGCAACCATCAATTGGCGGTATGCGATATATGATGACATTCATTGACGACTTCTCAAGGTATATGTGAGTTTTCTTTATGAAAAAAATATCTGACGTATTCTCAAAGTTTAAAGAGTTTAGAAAGTCAATTAAAGGAGAAGTTGGAAAGAAGATCCATTGCTTGCCCACAAACAATGGCGGAGAATATAGCTCAAGCAAGTTCTTTCAATACCTGAGGGAATGTCAAATACGTCATCAATACACTTGTGCCAACACACCACAACAAAATGGTGTAGTAGAGAAAAAGAACTGACATCTTGCAGAAATTTGTCGAAGTATGCTACATGAAAAGAATGTACCTGGGAGGTTTTGGGCTGAAGCGATGAGGACTGCAGCCTTTGTGATCAATAAACTTCCTCAACCAAGGTTAGAATTTGTTTCACCCTTTGAGAAACTATGTAACATGAAACCTACAGTTAGCTACTTTCGAGTATTTGGCTGTGTGTGTTATGTATTTGTTCCCGATCATTTACGGAGCAAATTTGACAAGAAAGCTGTTAGATGTATCTTTGTGGGATACGACAGCCAAAGAAAAGGGTGGAAATGTTGTGATCCAATGAGTGGAAGATGCTACACTTCACGAGATGTGGTGTTCGATGAAGCATCTTCTTGGTGGTCCTCAGAGAAGGAAGCATTGCCAGACTCAAGAGAATTTGGAGATAAGCTGCAACAAAAGATGGGGGAGCATACTATTCAATTCCAACCAAGTTTAGATGAATCCAGAGATCCAGACGATGATGGTACCGAACAAAGATTAGCTCAGAATCCTTGGCAAACTAGCATATATCAACAACTAAATGAAGAAGGTGGGCCTACTGAAATAGAAGAATCAACTCCACAATCTCAACTCCGTAGGTCAACAAGAACACGAAGGCCAAATCCCAAATATGCCAATGCAGCCATAATTGAAGAAGTTATAGAACCTTAGACGTTTGAAGAAGCATCGTAAAGATCTGAGTGGATGACAGCTATGAGAGAAGAGATCGATGCACTTCAACAAAATCAATTTTTGGGATCTGGTGCGAAAGCCAAGAGATGTGAAACCCATATCCTGCAAATAGGTTTACAAGATAAAGCGCAGACCAGATGGGTTAATCGAGAGGTACAAGGCATGATTGGTAGCTCGTGGTTTTTATCAACAGTATGGACTAGACTATGATGAAACGTTTAGTCCAGTGGTGAAACTTACAACTGTTCGAGTCCTACTTGCACTTGTAGCAAACAAAGATTGGAAATTGTGACAGATGGATGTGAAGAATGATTTTCTTCATGGAGAGTTGGATCGGGAGATCTACATGATCCAACCAATGGGTTTTCAGAGCCAAGATCATCCTGAATATGTGTGTAAGTTGCGGAAAGCACTCTACGGATTGAAACAAGCACCCAGGGCATGATATGGTAAGATTACTGAATTTCTAACACAAAATGGTTATTCAGTAACACCTGTAGATTCTAGCTTGTTTGTTAAAGCCAATAAAGGAAAGCTAGCTATTGTGCTAGTGTATGTGGATGACTTAATCATAACTGGTGATAATGAGGCAGAAATTCTTCGGACAAAGGAGAATTTGTCAGTCCGTTTCCAGATGAAAGAACTTGGCCAGCTCAAGCACTTCCTTGGTTTAGAGGTTGATCGCACACAAGAAGGAATATTTCTTTGTCAGCAAAAATATTCTAAAGATTTGATAAAACGGTTCGGAATGCTTGAATGCAAACCAATTTCGACGCCGATGGAGCCAAATGCCAACATGTGTGCACATGAAGGAAAAGATTTGGAAGATGCGACAATGTATCAAAAATTGGTAGGCAGTCTGATCTACTTAACCTTAACTCGGCCTGACATTTCTTATGCAGTTAGTGTAATGAGTCGGTACATGCAAAATCCAAAGAAGCCACATTTGGAAGCAGTTCGACGAATATTGAGATATGTGAAGAGTACAATTGACTATGGTCTTTTGTACAAGAAAGGTGGAGACAACAAGTTAGTTGGTTACTGCGATGCAGACTATGCAGGAGATCATGACACCAGGAGATCAACAACTGGGTATGTGTTTAAGCTGGGTTCTGGAACAATTTCTTGGTGTAGCAAGAGACAACCAACAGTATCATTATCAACCACTGAAGCTGAGTATCGAGCAGCGGCAATGGCAGCTCAAGAGTGTACATGGTTGATACAGCTAATGAATAATCTACATCAACCAGTAGATTATGCAGTACCGTTGTACTGTGACAATCAATCAGCAATTCGTTTGGCAGAGAATCCGGTCTTTCATGCAAGAACTAAGCATGTTGAAGTACACTATCACTTTATCAGAGAAAAGGTTCTGCAAGAAGAAATTGAAATGAGGCAAATCAAGACAGATGATCAAGTTGCGGACTTGTTCACAAAAAGCTTAAGCGTTGGCAAGTTCGAAATGTTTCGCCATCAGCTTGACACAGTAAAAATAGTAAGAGTTGGTGTTGAGGGAGAGTGTTGAAAATCAACACCAAAATAATAATTGAAGAGGTAGAGAAATAAATGAAGTGGTTGAAGAGGTAGAGAAATAAATGAAATGGTTGAAGGTTGTAGAAATAAATGAAGTAGTTGAAGGTTGTAGAAATAAATGAAGTGGTTGAAAGTTGTAGAAAAGAGAAGTGTGTAGATAAGATTTGTATGGCTAGGATTATTTCTTAGTTTTATATTTGTGTGGTGTAGATTACATGGTGAGGACTATAAATAGTCTACCTTGCATTTGGTTTAATCATTCCATCAAAAACAAATAAGTCTTTGTATTCTTAGTTTGAGTGTGAGTTAAGAGCTTTCTCTTTGAGTGTTTGTATTTCTCTTCAATTTGTGAGTTGCATTTAAAAGGTGTTATAGTGAGTATAATACAAATAGTTTGTTTATTTGTTTGAATCTAATATTAGTAAATTTATAGTTGTTTATTCTAAATATTTCTCAACGTCTCCTTATTATCATTATTTTTGAACAAAATTACTTAAGATAAATACCCATATTACATTTTACTTTAGAAACATCAGGCAAAGCCCCGTAATAATAATAGTATTAAATACAAGTTAACAGAAAGGTACAGCACTGTGCAAAAGATAAAAAAAGCATACACCTCAAGCTTAATAAATCCCAAAATCCAAAACAGAGCCCCAATTTAAATTAATCCAAGTAATTTAAAATAACATTTATGTTTTTCCGTCTTACAAAGTGCTCGAATAAAATCTGTATGCACGTTTATAACTAAGGCTTTAATTATTATAACTTGACAAAAGTAAAACCCAGACTGAAATCATATGCCTTAATCGTTAGTAACTCTTAGGAACTCCATCATATTTTGAATTGACAAATCAAGAGCCAACTGATTCTTCAAGGTTGAATTCAAAGCAAAAATAAAATAACTGTAGTGTTCATTTGATCAACCATAACTATAATAACTATAAATGTAGCATGCATGCTAGTTGAGAGGAAATCAGCTCTCAAGACATCTCCAACCAATTGCACCATTTTGGAACAAAAATTGTACTATATTTTTCCTCCTTTCTAACCCACAATATCAACTATTACACTAAAAAATATATTCTTTAATATAATAGAACATTCTTATTCTTATTATTAATTAGTTAATAATAATAATAAATTCAAAAATTATATTCTTTGAGAAAAAATTAAACATTAAAAGTACATATTGATGAAAATTAATTCTTAAAATTATTATATTCATCCCACAAATGTTTGATTAATGCATAGAGAAGTATAAATCAAAACAATATTTTTAAATTTTTTAAAAAATATTTAATAATATAGCATTATGAATAGTGTTGTGACAAATGAAAAGTGTCACATTATATTTGGTGCTAAGTGGGAGAGACACTCAAACCAACTCCAACCCTGTACCAAATTTGGTACAATAAACAATGCTGCATCAAATTTGAAACGATATTATTTATCACACCAACATTTTTCACACTGTGTTTTTTTTTAGGAAATTATCCTAATGATCACTAAGAATGTATCATTTAGATACTTTGATTATGTAGTTTTCGTATGGGACACATAGGTCACTAAAAATTTTAAATTATGACACTTTATTCACACGACTATACGAGACACATAGGTTACATAACTTCATATTTATGTGATTAAAGTATCATAATTTAAAATTTTTAGTGACTTATTTGTCTCATTCAAAAACTACAAGATCAAAATATCCTAATGACATAAAGTAATTTCAAGAACTGGTCATCCTTTTTTCATAGATAAAACTCTAAAAATATTGTTAAATTTTTTATTAGATATAATAAATTAAAATAAAGTATATGATACAAAATGATTAAAAAAATTTACTAATATCACATAGAATTAAAGGAAAATGCATTAATTGAACATGTGGAATAAATATAGTAATTTATCGAATTAATATATATATATATATATATTCTTAATTGTGTTTTTTAATTAAGTATAATTTTTATTTCATAAATAAATATAATATTCTATTAAGTGGATTTTTAATTTTTTTAATAATAAAATTTTTAAATTAATTATTATTAATTAATTATATAATTGTTTAATTAGTTGAATATAATAATTGAAAAATTTATTATCGTCTTTGCCAAGAAAAAATGTATTTTAGTTGAAATGATAAAAGCAATAGTGTGAAATAATTGGTAAGTAAATCAAAACACGTTTTTATTGAATATAATATTGTCAAAAAAAGAAGAATAAAAGGGCCAAAAAGATTAGAGGTAATGAACTGACGATAGTCGAGTTCATTAATAGACATGATGTTTTAAATGAATTGATGGTTCTCTAATTTTAATTTTGATAAAAATTATTTTTTGATTTATTTTACATCAAACAGTAAAGGATAGTTGGTACACAAGAATAAGTGACACGAGGGGTAGAGAAAAGAGGATGGTGGATGCAAACATAGTTGCTATGATGAATAGGGTTCTTTTCGTAATGAAATGAGTAAAAAAAATAAAAAAAATACATAAAATAATAAATATTATTATAAAGACAATCATATTTTTATAAATTTGATTTTTTTTTCAAAATTTAACAATTAATGTAACTTTTGTTAAATTGAATATACTAATTTAATAATACGAATCTTGTGTATCTTTAATTTAATAATGGTACTATTAAAATATCAAATCCAACTAGTTAATTGTTTGTTAGTAAAAGAGTAAAAGATGCATTCGTTACCTTTTTGGTATCCATATAGTACCTATTATTTTTCAAATTCTTTAGTAGTATTTTAAAAGTGTCCATATTTTAAAAAAAAATACCTATTTGATCAAAAAATATTTATCTGCACAAAACATTGGAAGGTAATTTAATCATTTTAATTTTTTATTATTTTCTTTCATATTTTCTTCTTTAATCTTCTCTTCTTCTCCTCTTATTTTCTCTCTCATTTATTTTTTAATAAACTCTAAACTCTAAACTATAAATCATAAATCATAAACTCTAAATATTAAATCCTAAATCCTACACACTAAAATATAAACATTAAACTCTGAACGCTGATCCTTATACCATAATCTTAAATCTTAAACCTTAAACTTAAATACTAAATTCAATAAGAAAGAATGAGAAAGAGAGAAAAAGATAAAAAGATAAAAAAAATTAAAGAACTAAAATATCATTCAATTTTTTATATATTTTTTTCTTTTTTGACCAAATAAGAACCTTTTAGATAATTTGAATCCATTTAAGAATGGGTGATAAGCAAACCAAAATTTCTTATTTTTGATTAATCTGAATCCAAACTTATCCGAATTAAATTTAAAAATTTTAAATCTGAATTTGATCTGATAATGTAATCAATCCAAACTTTTCTGAATCTGAACAGATCAAATTTTTCAGATTAGATAAAATCATATTGATATTGAAATTTATTTATGAATTATTTTCATATATAAAATATGACATAGATAACATTTGAATTTTAAATCGATGTATTTATAGCAAAATTTATTATTTATTGTAAGAAAATCAAAAGAATAATAAGTGTATCTATACAATTATTATAAATACTTATATTTATTTTAAAACTAAAATAATAATTTAATGTAATTATAGTATGTATAATATTTAAATATAACACGTTATAAAATAATATATGTATTTATTTATAATGTAATAGTAATTTGGCTCGAATCAAAAATAACAGATCATAAAATATGTCAATTCGAATCCAATTTGAATTAGAATGAATTGAATACTTTTAATCCAAAAAAAATCTAACTCCAAAATTTATCAATTCAATCAGATTCGAATCCAACAGATTAGATTGAGTTTATCAATTTAAACGAATTGATTGAATTATTTACTCAACCCTTAATTTTAAGGTATCACTTAAGAACTTGGACAAAATAAATATCAAAATATTAATATAAATACTAATAAGATACCATACCCTAAAAGATCGATATTGAATAGTATTAGTTGGATTTTGTAATTTAAGGGTACTTACGTTAATGTTTTGTTTTCATTTGCATCACATGTTATTAAAAGATAATTTTTTAATACTCTAATTTAAATATTAGTACTTTTTTTAATAATTTTTCATTTTTTTATTAAAATATGTCATACAAATCCTACTGATTTCATAAAAATTTATTTGATTTTATATTTGTATAAATTGATCCGGATTTCATGTGATGAAATATGAAAAGACTTCACACACACTAAAATTCATTGTGAAAATGTGATATACTTTTAAATTGATTTTGATGCTTGGATAAAATTCTTTTATTTCTTTGAGTTATGTAATTACGAAAAGACAAAAGAAATATTTTGAAAATCACTATTTTACTATAGTTTGTAAGTAAAGATCGATCCTACGAGGATTTGTTACTATAGTTTGTCGAGTACTAAAATTGTATCTTTCTGATTTTATCCAAAACAATCGTTGGTTAATAAAAAAGTAAAATAAGAAAATAAAAGAAATCTAGGATTGCAATTTTTCACCAAACTAATCCACTCAAATCATGTTATTTTCTTTTGATTTATATTTTTTAGTACATTTAATTTGTCAACCGAAAACTTCTTTTTTTATTATTCATACATCTCTTTCGAGCTCCGTATAAACACACCTCGTTAAATTAATTTACTATATCTCTATGAAAATTAAATTTACCGAGATTCATTACATTCTAAGTTTTCAAATGGCCACACATACAATTAGGGTATATGTCTATCCTTCATCATACATGTCATTCTATTTACGAGCAATACACACACAAATGCCTTTCTCAAGTTTATTCATGTGCCACGGATCGTTTTGATAAGATTCGTAAATAATCAAAAAGCATTAAGCACAAAATAGAACGAACAAATCGAACGTCTTATAAACCTATCAAAAATAATTAAAATCAAGCTTCAAAAATTTAGATTAAATGCAACCCTAGAAAAATTAAATTACTTCATAAAATTAAAATAAAAATTACAACAACTACAGAAAATTAAGAAGAAGCAGAAATAAAATTAAAACATCTCAAATGAAAATATTTGGCACACGCAAAACACAACAAAAGCCAAAAATGGCTTCTGCGTGTTTTGCCGTCCAACACACAAACACAATAAAAATTACAAACTGAAAAAACTAAAACACTCTAAAAACTTTCGAAATTAAAACTAAAACTCTACTCAAAAAACTCTACTCCAACCAAACTTTTTTACAACTAAAAACTATCTCTTATTTATAGCAAAAAAATACATTAATAAAATATTAAATTAAAATCTACGCGGGGGACAAAAAGGTGTGGCGAAAATAATAAATTAAACGCGTGAGGGACAAAAATTGTATCGAAAATGGGATCGAGGGACGCTGCGCGTTTCTGTTTTAATTTTCTTCCACGCTGCCACGTGTCGCGTTCTGATTCGCGGACACAATTAGTGGGACACATGGCAGCATATCATTCGTTGAGGGAAAACGGGCGCACGATGAATGGACGCACGGGAGCCAACGGCTACAACACGGGCTTGATCCAACGCGGTCGCGCCCATTGTAATATGACACGTGTCGGAGTATCATTTGCTGAAAAATTTAGTGGGACACGTGTCATCTCTTTATTGGAGGAAAATCGGGTTGCACGCAGATCGGCCGCACGGGATCGAGGCGCGCGAACGTGGGGGCAACGGCGTCTGCGCGGCGTCAGACGGGTGGGTCCCACGCTGCACGCCGGCCTGCGCGGCAGGTGGGCCCCACTCGGGCGCCGAGCCGCGTGAAGGAATCTTCCCTGCATCCATTCGCTTTGGTCGGGTTTGATCTACACGCGCCAATCCTAGCCGTTTATGATTTGATCGGACGGTCCACGTTGTACGCGTGGATGATGACGCGTGTATTCTTCTCTCCTGCACGAATATTAAACTTTATTTAATTATATTTTGATCCACAAATTAAATTCAAATTACATTTTAAACTTTCTTTAATTACAGTTGACCCCTTTGCTAATATTAAATTAAATTTTTCAACTTTTAATAATTACGATTAAGCCCAAATTTAAATTTAATTTGTATTTTCAACTTTTATAAATTGTAATTAAGAACTCTAATTTTTGAAATTACATTTGTGGACAAAAATTTGAAATTAAGAACGTTTTCGATACAATTTATTTATTTTTCTTATAATATATAAAAAACAGTAAATACTAATTTATTAAACTAAAATTAACTAAAAATAGAGAGAAATAGCAATTATGATTAATAAAATAGGTGAAAATAACTATATAAAATACAGTTATCACCTACGCGGTAAATTAGTTTACACTAGTCAACTATTGTTTAACATTTCTCATGAAACGGGTATTGTGTATTTGCATGGAAACAAACCTACCACAGTTCATGATAATATTTCAGTTGAGAAAGTGTTAATCTCCACACACCATAATCCCATAATTTTACATTAGTTTTGCAAGAAGAAGATTGTTATTTATTTTGATGCGTAGATTTTTTTTATCAAAGTGATACGTATTGGTCAAGCTTTAGCTATGTACAAAAAGCAAGTTGATGCAATGAGTTTAGGTATAAAGGAAGGGAAGAAAAGGAAATCAGATAGACGAGAGAATTGAGTTGGAAATTCTTCTCCCTCTCATTCATCAAAACATGGCTATATATAGCCTTACAAGAGAAAACGGTTACACAACAAGAGAAACAAAAAGAAAGCAGTATTATTCCAACTACCTTGCACGACCAAGCTAACAAAATGCTCATGGCTCAACGCGCACATGTCTAATAGCCTATGTGATCCCCGGTCTAGGTGGTCCCCCTAATTGTGTTGTTATCCAACCTAGCTACACAGCACATCATTGCGCACATTTGCCTTCCACCCTAACCAACTTCTACGCAGCACTACGCGCAATGCGTTGCACATTACCCAACTCTTGTGGTTGCATGTATCATTTCTTCCCCCTTGAGAATCCTAGTTCTCAAGGATAAAACCAAGGTAGGATTTAGTAAAATGTCATTCATTTTTCCACGTGGCCTCCTCTGTTGGGGCTCCTATCTATTTGACCAAAATTTCTAGTTTGGGTCGATATTTGTTCTTTTGTATCACACGGTGAGCCAAAATGGCTTCATGTTAGAAGATGATAGTGGCATGATCAGAGATTGGGGAAAGCTAAATGGAACTTGGAGTGACTAGTCCCACGTGCTTCTTTAACAAGCTGACATGAAATACATCATGTATGTGAGAATCAAGTGGAAGAGCCAATCTATAAGCCATCGTACCAACTCAGGCAGTGATTCTATAAGAATCAAAGAAACATCTGGCAAGCTTCATAGACAAACGAAAAGCCACAAAAGTTTGTCTATAAGGTTGGAATCTCAGGTACACATAATCTCCTTCGAGGAAAGAGACCTCGCGCTAGTGATGGTCAGCCTAACATTTCGTACGATCTTGAGCCCGTAGAAATTTGTGTCTCATATCACGTAGAATGGTGTCCTTGTCACGTAGGTGCTCATCCACTTCTTAGACGTGGAAAGTACCTGGAACATAGATCAATAAACATGGAGATGGAAGGCCATAAACTACTTTGAAAGGTGTCATCTTAATGGAAGAGTAAGTTGAAGTGTTATAGCTGTATACAGCCTAGGGGTGTCCATAAATCGGTCTGGATCGGATCAAATAAAAAAATTGGACCGAACTGAACTAGATCAAACGGTTTTATAAATCAAACAGTCTGGTCGAGTTTGTATTAATTTTTAAACTGATCGAACCAAACTAGACTAGTTTAATAATATATTAAAATTTTCATATTATTTCTCATTAGAGGTGTCCAAAAACTAAACCAAACCAAAAACCGAACCAGACAGTTTTATAAATCAAACGGTATGATCCAATTTGTATCAATTAAAACTGTTTTAAATGGTCCAGTTTGATCTGGTCCGAGTAATATAAATGGTTCAGTCTGGTTAAAGTTTTTTCCCCAAAACCGGACCGAACTGGACCGGTGAACACCCTTAACTCCCAACAAAGCAAAGCAAATATTGCTCAAAGTTCTAATTGACCATCTCGGTCTAACCTTCTGATTGCGGGTGATAGCTAGAGCTTATGCATAATTGAGTTCCCTACAATTAGAACAAGGCTTTGCCAAAAAGAGCTGATAAATATCTTGTCATAAGTACTTACTATGGAAGTTGGCATGCCATATAGACATACCACATTGGCCACAAAAGTCTTGGCAACAATCATAGTAGTGAATGAGTGCTTTATGGGAACAAAATGAGCATATTTTGTCAAACTATCCATAATGACCATGATCACAGTATAGCCATTGAAAGATGGCAGCCCCTCAATGAAATCCATTGAGATATCAGTCCATATTTTGGTAAGGATAGGAAGTGGCTAGAGTAAACCTGTTGATTTCATACTAGTAGTCTTAAACCATTAGCAGGTGTCACATTGCTGCAAGAACTCTTTCAACATTTGGCACAATTTTGACCAACAGAAACTTTGTTTGATTCGAGAAAGTGTTTTACGAAACCCAAAGTGCCCTCTAATAGGTGTGGAATGGCAATCATCCATTATCTTAGGAATCAAAGATGAGTTGGGGCTCAAATATACCTTGTTACCCTTGAACCATACTCCATCTCGTTGGAGCAATTTGTGGGTAGTTGAAGTTGAAGAATTGGTTAACAGTTCCTCATAAAAGGGGTTTTGTTGCACTTTTTTCTGAAGCACGGGCCACCAATCTACGCATAGTTAAGAAGTAGATAAAAATTGAAATTCAATTACACATGATAGGGAATCAACACCTTGATTTTCCTATACACGTTTGTATTCAATTTCATAATCATAACCAAGGAGTTTTGGCAGCCACCGTGTTTGTGTTGGAGTTGTGATACATTGTTCCAAGAGGTACTTGATGCTTTTTTTATCAGTATAGACTATAAAACGTTTTCCTAACAAGTGTGGGCACCATACTTTGATGGCCAGCATTTCCTTCTCATAGGTGGATAGGGTCAATATTGATCCTTTCAGAGCTTCACTAAAGTATGCCATTGGTCTTTTTTCTTGGATAAGGATGGCCCCAAGTCCAATTCCACTATCATCACATTCAATCACAAACTATTGAGTAAAATATAGTAGGCGCAAGATTGGCAGGGATATCAAGGCTTATTTAAGTCGTTTGAAGGCCCTTTCAGTCGTCTCATTCCATTGGAATCCTTTCTTACTCAACAAACGGGTTAGGGAGGGTACAATACTGCCAAATTGATGTATGAAATTCCTGTAATAACCAGCTAACTCGAGGAACCCTCAAACTCCTTTTGCCATGGTTGGGGTCTGCCAATCAATGACAACCTGTATTTTGGTAGGATCAACTAAGACACCTTGCTCAGAAACAACATCTCCTAAGTATTCCACTTGTAGCACTCCAAACCTGCATTTGGACTCCTTGGCATACAGGTTGTTAGTTGATAAGATTTAGAGAACAGCTCATAGATGCACTAGGTGGTCTTCCCATGATCTTGAGTATATCAAAATGTCATCAAAGAAAACCAAAATAAATTTTCAAAAATAGGGCCAAAATGGTCATTTATGAGGCTTTAGAAAGTGGAGGGAGCGTTGGTGAGACCAAATGACATCACTAGGAATTCATAATGGCTCTCATGTGTTCGAAAGGTTGTTTTAGGAATGTCCTCTTCATGAACTTGTATTTGATGATACCCTGAATGTAAATCCAATTTAGAAAAAACTAGTTCTATGGAGTTCATCTCATAGTTCATCTATAATAGGGATGGGATATTTATCTTTTAACTGTGTTTTCATTTAGAGCCTTATAGTCTACACAGAACCTCCATGTTCCATCAGCTTTCTTGACTAGTAGAACTGGTGAGAAAAAAAGGTTGTTGCTAGGCCTCACTAAACCAGATTGCAAAAGTTCCTTGACCATCTTTTCTATTTCTATTTTTTGGTAATATGGGTAATGATAAGGCCTTACATTGACGGGCCTTATACTAGGCTGTAATGGGATGCGATGATCATATGACCACCTAGGTGGTAAATTGGTAAAAGGTTCAAATACATGTGAGAACTCTATGAGTAGATGCCTTATTTCTAGGGGGTTTGAATTGGTTTCAAGGCTGCCATGGCTGTATGAGGGAATGATTTGAAAAAATAGCCCGGTGCTTTGTAACCCATTGAATTCCTTGTTAGTTAAAGATGCAATGTTGGTTTGTTCTAGTCCCTAAAACGTATGGCAGGTTCCTCCTACCTTGAAGCTTAGGGTGAACTTTTTATAATCCATCTCAATAGGGCCAAGAGTTTAAAGCTATTAGACTCTTAAGACCACTTGGCATGTTGCAACAGGAAGCACATAGTAATTTATAGTGACAGAATACCCTTAAATGGAGAGGGTGAGGTTGCTACACTGTCCAACACATTCTATCTTCTCACGATTAGCCACCATGACTTCAAGTCTCTTATTATTTACTATGGTTAAGCCAAACTAACAAATTAAGGCTTGGTCAATGAAGTTATAGGTACTATCCCTATCTATCAACCCTAGCACTTTTTTATTTTTCAGCTTACCCATAACCCTGATAGTTTGTGGATGTGTAATGTCTGCTATAACATGGAAGGAAATTTTTGGTACTAATTTTTGAGGCTCTTGTTCATGAAGGGGTTCTTCCATATCATCTGGGTGATCCTGAGGTGAATCCACAATCATGAATAGCTGAGATCGTGCACAGCGGTGGCCAACCACAAACTTCTCATCACAGTAATAACAGTACTTTATCCCTTCGTTCACGTGCTTCCTGGTTGGTAATTCGTCGAAAAGGAACTAGTGGAGCCGTTGAACCTGAGTTCAAATGTTGGTTGGAGGGAGGTCCCAACACACCAGCTATGGAGTTGGGTGGATGCCTTGGTGGCATTGATAGGGATTGCGTAGACTTCCTTTATAACTGATTTCTTTCTTCAATAAGCCTAGTTACTCCAATGGCATCAACCAATGTTCAAGGTTGCTTGATTTTGACATCAATGTGAACTTCATCTCTAAGTCCAGCAATGAAGCAGCCAATTGGGAATTCTTCTGATAAATCATCAACTCTATAGGAAATCTTCTCAAAAGCTTCCTAATAAGTTGCAATGCTTGTGGTGTGTTTAAGGTGAGTCAAGGCCTCAAAAGGATGCTTGTAGTCCGTTGGGCCAAATCCCAATTGTGCAGCCTTGGTGAACTCATCCCAGGTGAGTGGTCCATGAAATTTGATAAGCCACTAGTGCCATTTCAAGGCAATGCCTTCCAGGTGAAAGAAAGCCAACTGCACTTGTTGGTCTGGTGCAATGTTAGTGAATCCAAAGTATTGCTCTGCCTTATAAATCCAACTGATGGGATCCTCACCAACAAATTTTGGGAAAGACAACTTCAGGTGTGTGTGAGGGTTGTCTTGATTGGATTGAGAAGTGTGTGGATAAGGATGTGAAGGTTCCTCCTTTACAAAAGGGTTAATCTCAAGTGTGTTACGAGATGTGCACAGGGCCTGTAACTCGGTGAGCACGATTTGTAAGGTAGCACCAACTTGATCGAAGCCAATCTCGTGTCGTGTAAGAGTTTCCATGACATCATTGTAAAGCTTAGCGTTGGACTTACCTCAGGTATCCATGACTCTTATACCACTGATGCGATGAATTTAGGCAGAGAGAAAAGGAAGAGAAGGAAATCAGAGAGACGAGAGAATTAAGCTAGAAATTATTCTCCCTCTCATTCATCAAAACATGGCTATATATAACCTTATAAGAGAAAACGATTACACGACAAGAGAAAAAAAAGAAAGCAATATTATTCTAACTACCTTACACGGCTAAGCTAACAGAATGCTCATGGCTCAACGCACGCACGTCTAATAGCCTATGTTGTCCCCAACCTAGGTGGTCTCCCCTACTTGCATCGTTATCCAACCTAGCTACACAGTGCATCACTGTGCACATTTGCCTACCACTCTAACCAACTTCTGCACAACACACCAACTTTTGCACATCACTGCACACAACACACCGCACACCACCCAACTCTTGTGGTTGCACATATCACATGTGTAGTCAATTAATTAGAGGGAATGAAGACAAATTACAAGTTTAAAGTATATTGACAAGGAAATCTAAGGATTTCTCGTTGATGCTATAAAGGAACAAATATATATGTTCGTCCAATATTTATTCTAACAACTTTTTATAGAGAATAATTAATCACCTAGCCACTAGCTGGTGTAAGATGCAAAGACATACAAGTCACACTGAAAACTGAAAGGTGTGTGGACTGTGGATGTTTGTAAAGCATAATGAAGTTTAAAAGAAAATCCACACAGCAGTGCTAGGATATAAAGGGCAAAACAGCTTGGGTGATTGAAGCATACGAGGACTGAGGTAACAAAAGACAACAAAAAATTCACGACAGTTCTAGATTACAACGGGTTAAACAGCTTGATGGTTCTATGCTTGACGCAGAGTGTATTTGTCTATAATTATTATATCTGTGACTTTCAAGAAAATAATGAAGGAAAAAAAGGAAGAAGAAAGAATACTATATCCCTATTTGGAGTTTCCAAATTTATATGTGATACATCTCAAAAACATGAAATAAGCATCATATGTCCCCGTTGTTTGGCGATCAGCAAAACTATTTTTCTAGTCTTTACTTCTTGATACATTTTGCCTCCATGCCTCCTATCTATCTTCATACACTGTCAAGCTTACAAGAAGATGGCCACAAAATGAATGAATTTTTTTATGAGATGGAAAGCTGTTGGCTCTATTATGGTTATGATCGCAAGGGGACGACTTGTTAGAGGCCGCATATCTATTGTTACAAGGAAAAATTTTGTTACAGACAATGTGGCAAGAATGGTGCTCAGAACTCTTGGGAATCGAATTCAGGTTTTGATGGAAACTCAAGACCCTGAAGTGCTGGCATCTTCCGCAGATCTTCCTCCGAGTATGCAGGGATGAACCAATATCGTTTGTCCATCCCAAAAACCTGATACCACAAGCACCTTAGGTTAATAATTGACATGGAACATTTTACCCCAACTAATGAAGTGAAAATTAGATTGAGACATCCAGGACTCACTACACACGTCAAGTCTTGACATGAAAACAATATTATCCAGATTGTTAATCTTACTTCTGAATGTGAATTTAGAACAGTTTCTATCACTTCCAGGTGAGCTACTTAGATCCAGGAAAAAGACGGATAACTTTTAATTGCTAATCAGCTATACAGAAAATTCCAATACATGAATGCTACGGATGAAAACTAATTCAAAAACAGTCCAATGAGCTTTATATAACTCAGGAAAAAAAATTAACGACACATGGCATCAATGTTGAATACTAAACCTATGTGTTAGACTAGTAGACCATTTTACATCAACTGAAGCTTCAGAGGATTGGTGACTAAAATATTCTAATATGGAATCAGAACAGAATGATCCCATATTCAAACCTTGCAACCACATAATGTTGAATACCCACACTTGAAGGAGTGTTATATTATCTTGCTGTCATTCACAACATAAGTGAAACAGATAAGAGCCTATATGCCAAAACCACGGCATTCAATTGATTACATACAATAACTAGCTCTAAGATATTAAAGCACACTGCTAAGATACTTCGATTCTAAGTCCTCAAGTGACTGATAATTTTAAATCAAAATTAAAGAAAGAAAGAAAGAAATGAACTAGTATATTGCTAACAATACCAACCTGTTCAAAGTTCTTTTTTCGACCCAGGTTGTAGCGCCATTTTGGAGTAGTTTTCTTCTCATAAGCCTGGCCATAAAACCTTAAAAACATCAGTGCCTAAATTCTAATCCTCCAATCAAAAGGACAACCATCATTCTTGCACATGTTGCAGCCTTTAGTGCTTTACTAGTGAGATAAATATTTAACTTTTCCTTCATCATTAAAAAAATCAGTAATCTTGCATTAGATAATAGGCCATATGGTTAACTACCAACATTTTCTTTCAGGTTTTAGTTTTCTGCTGTATGTTTCTGAAAACGTCTAGAATGTAGCACAGGTATTGCCCAGTAAATGGCATGAAAAATATAGAAAAGAGTAAGATTAATAATTAGTGAAAGTAAACCATAGTCGGTGAACGTAATGATTTCTAGGGTGATAAAGAGACATACCTCAATAGTTGTGGTATTTGCAGCTACCAATGAAATGTGCATGACCAAAAATCCCAAAACACTTAATGCAAAGGCCAGATTCAAGACTGAAAATAAAATTTACAATGGTTATAGTAGAGAATACAGATGCAACCAGTTGGAGGAGGATGGAATGGAAAAAATATTACCGAAAGCAAGAAATGTAGTTGTGAGTGTTCCAGGCGTTCCTGGTATTTCCTCGTCGCTAAAGAATGCTATAAAATGTGGCAACAGTGATATTGTCACTACACTTGTCTCAAGAAATGTGTAGAACTGCATTCAGATGCAAAGATCAAAATTAGTTTATAACTTTATTGTAATTTGAAATGTGAATAGCATATGGACTGACAGGAAAATTTAAATAGATAAAACCATCTGACAAGCAGTCAAATAAAATTAAACCAATCATATGGTAATATAGTGTAGACATATGGGGAAAAAACAAATGGAGGGAGCAGTGAGCAAGATTCCATCCTAGTACAGAAAATCACACTTGTCAACACTCAAAAGGGATAGTAGTAGTAGCAGCATAATATGTGTATATATACACACACATATGATCATGTTGATTAAACATAAATGGTAAATCCATGCAAAAACGAGTTGTAAAACCGGGTTTAATTATTATGATACAACCACAGATGCCACTAGTGTGACTCAGTAGGTTATAAAGTGATCTGAGCTTAGGAAAACACCCAAAGAGCCCCTCAAAAGGATAAGAAAGTAAAACAAAACCACATTAGCAGACAAGTAACAAATTATCTACCTTAGTTATATTCCACATTAAAATCATTATACACCTACAGGAATGTACTCAACATCCTGATAACATACTTTAGGACGGACACATCCATGTACCCAAAATAAGGAGTTATTTCTTGAAGTTATCTTCCTTGCAACAAGCATATTAATGGTGGGGCTTATTCTACCATAACATTTAAATTCATTATCAAGTCCAATTTTTAGAAACAAAAATCTATTTTGCATTCTTTTAGAATAGTTCTGCCTGGCAGTCACCAGCTAGACTCTAACAATCATGGAGAAAACACAGATTAAGCAATCAAATACACCTCGTAAATTTGTACCTGAATATTTAGAGGTCAGAAAAATAAAGAACTCATACCCATTATATAATTAACTGTCTTGGCAAATGTGTCACAGGTTAAGCATTAAAATTTTACCAGGAAAAGAAGGAAATACTTATAATTTATGGCCCCTACACAGTTAACAACCCAAACACAATGGTGATCCATTTTCAGCACACACCGGCCACCTGAAAGATCATCAAAATATTATTTTCAAACTGAATTCTCAACCCCAAAACAAACAAATAAAAGTAATGCTTAAAAGTATACACGTATTATGACTCACAAACAGAGCAATGATGGCAACGAGGGGGCTTCAGATGATTGCATTTCCGACAGTACCGGACTCTTCTGTTAGATGGGTCAGGTTGCAAACCACTGCACTCTGACCCATACAAGGGATCGGTCTCCCCTCTCTCTTCATCTACAGCAGGCCTCCAGGTAGGTGGAACACTACCAGGATCCGTCAATACAACAGAAAAGTAACTCCATAGTAGCATCATCAACTGCACAAAAACAACATAATACCATTTTGAGAATCAGCTTCACCTATTATAACAAAACCAAGCTCTAAATGTTAACTATCGACTTTCTCAAGGAAACAAATGTAATTTGGATCTTGGAAATTCCCCTTCTAGAAACCCAACTTACAAGCACCAAAAGAGTTCTTCAGAATTGAGAAATAGAAAGGAACAGTATATATTATATACGAAAATAAACAAAATGAACTAAACTACAAAGATTAACCAGAAACCCTGTTAAGCAATTCAATCCCCAATTCCTATAACAGAATGTAACTGGAGGGATTAAAAAAAGAAAGAAAGAGTAACTTAAAATGAGCTAAAATTCCAATTCGTTAGATGGGAAAAGGGATAGGGAGCAAAAAATTCTAATAGAACCCGAAAAGCTTAAACCTGGAAGTAAATTAAGCAAAAAAAATTACACGAAACATAAAGAAGATTATGAAACGTACAAGAGAATGGAACAAGATCAAGACGGCAAGAGCAGTCAGAGAATCAACTCCATTGTCGTACATAGCCGGGCCATAATTAGTAAGAACAACAGCGTAATAGGTGACACCGACGATCGCAAGAACCAAGAGGATCATTATCGATCCTAGACCCCGAAGAGCCGCACAGAACTTGAATACGTTCCAAGCCATCGCAACTCCGGATCTATGCATAGTCTGAAAACCTCATTAAAAAAACGAATAAACAAAAGCAAACAATTTTCTCTGTAATCTCGAAGCTGACAACGACTGAGGCCAATGCAACTTAACCGGCATAACCAGGCAGTCAGAAACACATTAATAGAACTTTATTATTGTTTGTTGCTTTGTTGGTTTTTACGTGAAAACAACGAAAAAAAACCCCTCACGAAAGTGTTTTCCCGTGTTTCGGTTTTCCTTCTTATCGGGGAAGTTAATTTTGGGATTATAGGGTTTACACTTTACTGAGATCGGAGATTCCAGTGGTGTTTGAATTTGATGTTGAATCCATGCTGCTAGCTTTTAGAGAAGGATATAAATTAAAAGAGTGACCATAGCTTTAATGAAAAAAAATACAATATTATTTTTGAATTTTAAATTTAAACAATTTTATATTTATAAACTATGAATTGTAAATATATAATTTGTCATATTTTTATTTTCTTTAGGATAAATTAATTACAAAATTTTTAATTAATTAAATTATATAGTTATTAAAATGTTAATAATAAATACTTAAAATTATCTAAATTATAATACAAAAATATCAAAATTTATAGTTTTTTATAGCAAATAATAGCATTAACATACCAATGTATATACAAATGTAATGAACTTTTATCTTTACGCTAGAGATAAAAAAACATTTATAATATTTTACAAAAATTATAATTATTAAAATAATATATATTTTTATTTTTTTAAAATCTAATTACAAGTTTAATCCCACGTATTTTATACCTTACTTTAATATTGATTTAATTACAAATATAATTATACACAGTGAATACCAAAAAAACGTATTTGTATCGACTCTTTTTAAGTTATATAAAAAGCATGTTGGTTTTTTTTACTTGATTACTAAAATTATTAATATCATGTTATTTTTTATATCAAACAGTTACATATTAACATATATTTGTGACAAGAAACCAAAACATATATATATATATATTCTTTTTCCTTCCATTTCATTTACACAAATATAACGTTCTTTATATAATAAAAATTGATTTTTATTTTTTTTTTACATCTATATTTCTCAATGTAAAGAGTTGATATGGTAAAATAAATGTATCATATCTTAATCATTATAAAACTTGACATTAATGTTTTGTTGTTTATGCAATTGTATTGTATTTTGTCAATAAAACTTAGGCATTTGAAGTTATTTATTTCAAAGAAACGAGACGTACTATATTTGATGTATTATACTAATATTTAATTAAAGTAATAAATCTAATCTTCTAAATAACATATGCACCAGTTGAAATAGAGACAGTTATATAACTTGAATAAAGCTTACATTGTATATGAGTAGGATCAATGTTGAATTATAATTGATTAAGTTGCAATGAAAATACTCTCATTCTAATATCACCCTTTTAGGTAAAGAAGTTGTTAATAATTCTAACTATATATTAAAAGAAGTTTTTTTATAATTTATAATTTATCTGTTAGAAAAAATGAAAAGCCAATATTATAGAAAGAAATGTGAAACTATATGGGTGAATTTTTTTATCATCACTTTAATTTATTGTTTTCTAATGCTTTAAGTATATTATTATTTATTTGTAAAAATTTAATTTTTAACCTAAAATTTATTTTAATTTTGTTTTCATTTCATCTCTCTAATTTTAGTATTGATTATAACATGACATAAGTTTGATCGATAAGAATTATGTGCAATAAATATATAAATATATTTATCACAACAAGTAATATAATGATAAAAATATTGTTTCTATAGAGATTATGTTATTAGAAACTAATTTAAAAAACTAAAAACTAATCAATTTTTTGTATTTTAAGAAAGTAAAATTAAAAGAACTAAAATATAAATAATAGTAATTAAATAACTCAAAATTAATAGCTAAAAGGATAGATGAGAAAATATATAGGAATACTTATTCCGTTAATTTTCTAAATATGTGAAACACAAAAATCTACTCAATATAATTATTTTAAATATATTATCAATTAAATATAACCTAGCATGTAATCTTCTCTCAACTAAATTACACATCATTTATTAATTATAACCTAATCACACTCTTATGTCAATTAAATTACATATTACTCATCAAGTTCATCAATTAAGAATCATATACATAATAACCATGCATCTCTATCTATAAACTATGCATGATATTTAATCAAGATAAACAATTAAATAATTCTTTCAATTATTAGCCAAACAATTACACATCATAGATTTGAAAGAATTATTTAATTGTCTCTATAAATCAATTATTAGCCAAAAATTAATAGTATAAAAATTATATTAAATAATATAATTAAATTGAAATCATAATTGGGATAAAATATTAAATCATTACATGTAGAAAATTGGGTTCATAAGACTTATAAATTAATAAATTAACTAGACATAATTTTATTCATAAAGCTCATATTTTCATAAAAAAAACATAAAAATTGATAAATAAATGAGAAGAAGAAGAAATACAATCAATCTCTTAAATTGTAGCATCAATCTTCTCCTAAATCTCCGTCAAAATTATACTTCTTTTTAATTTTTTTTGTAGTTTCTCTCTTAATTCTATGTTTTTCAATATTGTCTGTATTATATTTATGTGTTTTAGAATTATATTGAGACTGAAATGCAAAAAATATATGCGGAAAAAAAAGTGTGCTCGGAGATATATATAGTACCAACCCAAATGGGTTTTGGTTTTCATTCTAAGTGTATCCACGTATATTTTTAAATGTATTCACCTAATCAAAGTAAAATTATAAAAAATTCTTTAAAAATTTAAAAAAGTAATATTTTTTCAATAAATACAAAATAAATAGTTTTTAGCACATTCTACCTATATTGACATGATTAAACACAATTAATTATTTTTATGATATATTAACACAATGCAAGACAAACAAGTGATTAAAAAGTACCTAAATAAATCTACTTTATTAGAGTTGAAGTAGAGTTATCACACTAATAAACTTAATTCTTTGTTTGTCCTTAAACAAAGCCAAATCTATCTAGCTCAATTGACATGAGCAGTATATTAATAAATATATATCTACTAATATATACATATTTAGTGAAGATTATCCCTCTCAAAAGTCGTACAATTTTATGATAAGTAAGTTCACGTATTCATCGATCAACGTTCTATAAATACAAATATATGTAAGGTTTTAAACAATTGATTCGAGTGTGTTGCATATGATATCATCTAATGTACTTATGAATCAACCTATATGAGTATGTTGATCAATTCAATCTTAAAACAAGTCTCATGAGTCTATTTTTTCACATCTCTCTCCATCAATATAAATATGCACTTAGCTAAAGATTAATAAGGGCTTTTCATGCTTGCAATGTAAGGCTTAAGTGCGGTCAATAAATGAAGACATTTAAGCTATTTACACACCTTCGCTTTCTTTTTATTCATCATACACTTTTTTAAACTACAATTGAGTTTTACTTGATATTTTAATACACCATATCTCTCCATTCTTTCGTATTTTTTTATTTCATATCTCTTTTTTTGTAACTTCACAACACCCCCGAACTTACTTTCAAACTTATTTTCTTTTTCTTTAAAGGGATAATTGTGCTGTGAATTTTTTTTCTTTCTCTTTTTTTTATAAGGTGCATTACATTTTACCTTATTCTATAACATAACACATGATTGTATTTTTTTTCTTTCATACAAGCTAAAGGTGCAAGAGTCGAGATAATGCTTATTAGTTAGGCATAAAATGTGGCTTAAAGATATGAAAGGTTCTTAATTAAGCTCAAATTGATGACTACAAATATTAACAATGGTTAACTTGAAACGTTCAATTGATCCAAATAAAACCTAAATTATTTTGTATGTTAAATACTATTTAGAATTTCACCTCAAGGGATGATCAAATATATTCTAAAATATGATAGATCTCATCAACTCATATAACTTGCTACAAATTATCTCTCAATAAGAATACAAAAATCAATCATGAATATGTGCATAAAAATTTTAATCAATCAATCAAAACTAGCAAGCATGTCACATAATTAATGTAAGTATCTTAACGAGCATGTTACATTCCTTATCCTAAAAATGATAACCAATTTTTATCATTGGCTTCATATGTTTCATATCAAGCATACATGCATTTAGTTTCCATTTATTTATTAATTTTTACCCAAATCATGATTAAAAATATCATAAAAAAATTACTAAAAATTGAAAATATGTACTAAATACTAAAGTAGAGAATGAAATTCCTTCTCCAAAACTTAAATTACACATTGTCCCCAATATGTACATATAAATATAAAAAAGTAAAAGGATAGAAAACTCCATTAGCCTTGGCAAACCACATCTGTCGTTGAAATTGCTCAATCTTGTTGCGTCATTACTCTCCACATTTATTCACCTACAAAACAAAAATTATAAAAATATAAGTAAAAGAACGATGAGTTTCCTTCCAACCATTGTCATGTTTAATGTCCTTGATTAGACAGTTATATCAAGTCCTAAAGTACATCCTTCTATGTCCATTTACTATTGAGTTTTCCCATAAATAGTTTGAGTCTTGAATTATTCAATAATACTTTATGTTTTGGGTTAAAAATATGATGCTCAATTATCTTATCATGTCATATTTTTGTTTTCCTTTTATACTTTTTGACATTCTTAAAATAACTCTACGAAAACTCATCTAATTTATGTATATATAGTATTTTTTTACACCTTTCTATTAGACTCTTCTGTTTGCTCACTTGATTGAGGATGGTAGGATAAATGTGTAAAGTCTAACCTTGGTGGCCCTTCAATAGATGGTTTGAGCTTAGATCTTATCTCAAAATTCTCCACAATTATAGGTGGTATACACATGAGAGGTGTAGCCTCCAAATAATTAATACAATCAAAAATATCAATCATAGATTCCATACTTTCAAAATTAAAATAAATTGAGTTATTTCTTGGTGACTTTACTTTATTGGTCATAGCAACATGTGTAACAGTCGTAAGTGTGGATAACTCAACATATTCTTTTAAGCTATCATCATGAATAGTAGCATATATCCTAAATCATTCATTAAAGTTATCAATATCAGGGGATTCAGATATTTTATAAACTTTAAATGTTACTTGTTTATCTTGTACTTTCATTGTAAGCTCACTTTTTTTACATCGATGAGTACTCTTTCAGTTGCTAAGAATGAACGACTAATTATGATGGGAATGCTACAGTCCTCTTTCACGTCTAGTATAATGAAATCCACTAAAAAGATGAACTTGTCTACTCTGACTAGCACATCTTCTACCACACCTCAGGTCGATTAATTTATCTATCTACCATTTGTAATGTTACTTAAGTGGGTTTGGCTTTACTAACCCTTGATCTCTTGAAGACTGATTATAACATAAGGTTAATGCTTGACCCTAAGTCACACAGTGCTTTATCAAAGTTGATGTTCCCAATTGTGCAAGGAATGTCAAAGCTACTCAGATCTTTCAATTTTTGAGGTAGTTTTCTAGCAAGGATCGCACTACAACCTTTAACCAAGGTTATTGTTTCATTATCTACAAGCCTTATTTTCTTAGACAAAATATCCTTCCAAATTTTGGCATAAGAAGGCATTTGTTCAAGTGTATCTACAAATGGTATGTTTAATTGCAACTTCTTAAAGACATCCAAAAATATTGAAAACTATGTATCTAACTTTTGCTTTTATAGTATTTAAGGGAAAGAAATAATGGGTTTATAGAGGTTGTTCTTTTTTAGCTAAATTATTTCCTTTTCATTTCTCTGTTTATCCACTTATTTATTTTCATCCTTTTTAGCTTCATATTCTTCTTCCTCATTTTTTTGAGTCTTATGTTCCTCTTCATTCTTTTGAATCTCATATTCCTCTTATAGAGTTTTACCACTCCTTAAGGATATGACATTACAATGCTCATTACCTTTTCTTCTTGGGTTTATAATTGTGTCACTTGGAAGGTTACTTTAAGGCCATTGACTTATGGCCTGGACAATTTGTCCCATTTAGGTCTTTAAATTCGGAATTGAAGCCTTTTGAGTTGACACTTTTTATTTACTGACTGGATGAAGTCTTTCATCATCCCCATTAAAGCATTTGTATTTTCCTCAATATGTGACTTCTTCTCTCGGGCTTGTGATTATTGTGGTTGTTCAAAACTAAGTGATAGAAATGACTGATCGTTGAATTGATTATTACCTTGATTGTTGTTATTACTTCAAGAGAAATTTTGATATTTTCTCCATCTTGGGTTATATGTGTTTGAGTATGGATTATTGTTGTGGTTCACATGACCCACATATCATGTTAATTCAAAATTATTTAGACAATTATCAAACAAATGAAATCCCTCACAAAAGACATAGGACACCCCTAAATCTTGGACCTAATTCATACTCGTTGGCGATTTTTGAGCCTTCAAGAGATTCACCAAAGATGACACTTGAGTTGTAAGTGTCGTAATATCATTTACCCCATACACTCCAACTACTCTTCTTATGGCTACCATTTTGTCCATTGGCTATTAATAATCATTACTATCCATTTTCTCAAGTAACTCATAAGCTTGATTGCAAGATTTGGCTAGTAGAGCTCCATTAGAGGATGCATTAATAATAGTTCTTGTTTGAGCATTCAAACCATTGTAGAAAGTCCCCATTTGGATCCAATTAGGGATACCATAGTGATGACGCTTCCTTAGCAATTCTTTGAATATTTTCAATGCTTCATATAAAGATTCCTCTTCATATTATTGGAAGTAGGCAATATCATTCCTTAGCTTGGCATTTTTTGTTAGTGGAAAGTATTTCATCAAGAATTTTTCCACCAAATCATTCCAACTTGTAATGGAATCAATGGAAAAGAGTTTAAGCAAGCTCGAACATGATCTCGCAAAGAGTAAGGGAACAATCTAAGCCTGAATGCCTCATTGATCATATCATTAAATTTGAATAAATCTCATAACTTTAGTAAACAATCTGACATATAAATGAGGATCCTCTGTTGGTAATTCACTGAATTGTCCAACTGTTTGTAATATTTGAAACATCATTGACTTTAATTTAAACTCATTAGCTTGGATATTTAGTCTTGTTATACTTAGATTCAACCCTTCAAACATAAGTAATGCATATTCATTCATAACTTTGTCCCTATCATTCATCAATGGAATCTGATTGTTAAAATTTAGCTCATTATTATTTATTTCTAAGGGATTAGCCATTTCTTTCACTTGAGTGACAATTTTTTTTTCTAATTAATCTAAAAATACACTCGATTTTGGGATCTAAAGGTAAAATAAAAAAAATTAATTTCTAATATTTATAATCCTAATAGAACTAAAAGAGATGTCAAGATTCAAAATAAAAATTAAAAAATAAATAGTTAAATAAACAAATTAAAATTAAACTACAAAAAATAAATAAAGAAAAATAACTAAAATAAAATAAAAATTAATTTCTAATGTTTACAATCCCGACAACCGTGTCAAAAACTTGATCAATATGAATTGTGTATAATAAATATGCAAGTATATGTATCACAATAAGTAATATAATGATAAAAAAATATCATTAACATGAAAATCATGTTATTGTAAACTAATTTTAAAGCTAAAAAGTAAAATCAATTTTTTTTTGTATTTTCAGAAAACAAAATTAAAAGAAGTAAATATAAATAGTAGTAATTAGTTAGCTCAGAATTGACAGTTGAGAAGATATATGAGAAAATATATAAGAATATTTAATTCTCTAATTTTTTAAACATGTGAATAACTAAAATCTTTTAATATAATTATCAATCAATTATATGATCAACTAAATCTAACATAGTAGGTATTTATTTCTTAAGAAAACTAAAACCATATAGTAATTAACTTTATCACACTCTCATACCAATTAAATTGCATACTACTGATTAAGTTTATCAATTATGGATCATATACATAAGAATCATATATCTCTACCTAAAAACCATGCATGTTATTTAATCAAGATAAATAATTAAATAATTTTCTTAAATTTATTTAATTATCTTTATATATGTTATTTAATCAAGATAAATAATCAAATAATGTTCTTAAACTTATTTAATTATCTTTATAGCTGAATTATTTGTCAAATAATTAATGACATAAAAATTAGATTAAATAATATAATTAAATTAAAATCATAATTGGGTATATAACAATAGATCATCACATATAAAAAATTGGGTTCATAAGATCTATAAATTAATAAATTATCTAGACAATTTTTTTAATAAAGCTCGTATTTTTTATAAAGAAAAACATAAAAATTAATGAAGAAATTAAAAAAAAAATACACCTAATCTCTTCGTAAATCTCCACCAAAATTGTACATCTTTTTTGAATTTTTCAATATTTCTCTCTCTTAATTATATGTTTTCTAATACTGCCCATATTTAATAGAATATTATTTTATATTTAAATTAAATAAATTGAACTATTTTAAAATTGTATCGAGACTAAGGTACAAAAAAAGATTTGCTGAAAAAAAAGAAGGCATGAGATATATATTACATGATACGTGTCGTTATTTGAGATTAAAAGTTGAATAGTATCACACTTAGTTCGGTTTTGATTTTCCTTCCAAGTGAATACACGTATGTTTCTAAGTACATATATTTATTAAAGAAAAATGTTAAAAAATATATTAAAAATTTTAAAAAATTAATATTTTTTCAATAAATATAAAATGAATAATTTTTAGCTCATTTCACTTATATTGACAACATAAATTAAATATTTTTCTTGATATTTTAATATAACGCAAGACAAACAAGTAATTAAAAACTAACCAAATAACTCTACTTTCGTAGAATTATCAATTTTTTTTGCATATATCTTTATTTTTAGAGAAAAAGAGAAGTTAATTTTTTTTTAATATTTGTAAAATACACCTACCTAACAATGTACATATTCATTAAATTATCCACGTAAATAATATGCAAAAGAATGTCATGTTTGCTTAGTGGTGCAAAAATTATAATTACATATTTTAAGTAAATAATTTAATGATTTTTTCTTTATAAGTCATATTAGTTAAAATAAAATAATAATAATAAGATTTAATGTATATTAGTTAAGTTTAATATTTTATTTGCTTGAATTTTTAAATATGGCACTTATAATCCTTATTACAATGAACTTATTGTATACTTAGTGAAGATTTTCATACGTAGAAATAATTACACGAAAATCAATTGTTCTTTTAACTCAAATAGTTAATTGGAACCAAGATGAGGAGTGGAAACATCCACCCATGAAATCTTTTTATAAGTTTTATATCAATTCGTCCGAGCAGGCTTCATAACGTGAATTGAGTAATTAACACAACGAAAGTACAAAACAACATTCTCAATTCAATACATAACAAAAATAACTCATAGTAAGAAAGAAGAAATTATAGTAAATACACTAATGATGGTATGCCTCGTAGGCTTCTATCCAAGCTAATAGCATGCATAAACATAAGAAACATCACATAACATACAAGACAATCATACATACTAAAAAGCTATAAGGAATTTTCAATTTCTTTAAGACCTTGTATGTGGAATCATACATTACATAACAAACTATAATAAATAGTTCAATACCTAGTATATTACCAAGGTAAGAGATATAGACTCCTTAAAAACTCATACTAAAAATGCATGATCAAAAAGCATAAGTAATAATTAGAAAGCTATAAGCATGCTACAAGGAAAAGAAAGAAAGCATGCAACTACACAAAATAAATAAGCTTTCTAATCAAAGTTTAAATATAGTATGATGAAACATATCCAATAGAAACTCATATTATACCAACATAAAAGTAAATCATGCATAACAACAAATATAACGAGGTAAACTCATATAGAAATCTATATCTATGTAGTAACATCCTCAGGTTGCTTAAAGAAACCACTCAACAACAAATAATTCACTAAATAATAAATCAGTTACAACTCTAAACTAAATAAAACAATTATTACCTCCATCAACTGGGACTTCTATCCTAACTACCTATTTGTTGTTTTTGCTTGCTGCTTCCACAACGACCAGGTTCAACACACAAACCCGACTCTCCTCCAAATCCAATACCACCCAAAGTAGTGAGATCAGTAACTAAAGACCAGTAATGTGTAAAGTGAATAAGAAAATATTGTACGAATGCAACCAACAACCGACATATGGCTCACAGCCTCAAATAAGAAAACGTTACAAAAGGGCAACTACCAGTTGACACACCGCTCACAAACATCATCTCGAATACTCACCACTCATAATGAATCACTAATACCGACCAACACTTGAGGTATTAATGATTCAAAAATAGAAAAATGATATGTCAATTTTACAGAGCTTTGTTACATTTTTGGATGTCAAATAAAAAGAAATGAAGGGTAGTTATAAAACTCGAATTTTTCACCTCACCAAGGATGGTAAAGAGGTAGAAAAAATGCACATTTTTTGTTCCAAAAATTATCGAGTACCTTCCACAAATACCCGGACCCGAAATGAACCCAAAACACAAGTGACAATGTTTGTGAGAAAACCACCTAGCATGCATATTACGAAAACTAACCTCATAGTGTGTGTAAACATACTTGCGTATAAAGTGTTCCTAACTATGTGTGTGTGTGTTCATTACTAATCCGCAGTAATCAACCTTACACAAAGAAAGATATAACACTGAGTAAAATAAAAAGGACACTGTGTTTTGTACACGGAAAGCCAACACACAAACATAAGTAAAATGGAACTTACAATCTCCCCCTTTGGCTTTCCGTCAAAAAGCTGCATAACTAAATACATACTCATATCTCTAATGAGATGATCACTAAGATGACTTAAAGATGTTTATTTGCATGAAAAAAAAAATCAAAGTACACCTAAACTTGAAAGACATACCTACCAAATGCATCTGTCTTGTTCACTTCATCCATCTTCATATACCAACTCATCCACTCTGAAACTCTATAGCACAAGGAACTCAACACCATTGCACACAGTACATATGATGCTCAAATACTTCAATTTACACCAGTAACCTATACCCATGAAACAAACACATATCCCAAGAATGTATCATGCAAAAATAGTGTGTAGTCTATCAAAATATTATCGTGTTATCCTTACATGAGTACACAATGATAGCCCAAGCAACATGTAGCACAAACAAACATAATCTACATGTAACAAAAATATGCATACTCTCCTTGAAGATATGTAACACTCCCCTTAAGTGTATGCACATTTGAGTTATAATCACCATCCCATGTAATAAACATCACGTTAATAAACAAAAACATAAACAAACAAACATAAACTTATTATTTTCCCTTTTGACATGGAAAATCAAAGCAAGCACACACACACACAGTATACAACATAACACATATGTATATGAAAGAGAGAAGTTAAATAAAAATACAATAATTATAACACTCATACAACACAATATAGAATATTAGAGAAAATACAAAAAGAAGAAACACATGCAGCCAACCAAAAAAGATAAAGAATAACACCAAGACAATAGCTAGGTAAAAGCATGTAACAAACCATAACCTGAATGCACTAACACACCGAGAATAATGTAGACATAAAACATCTTTCTAATGCAATACATAGCATAGAGTCTCACATTTATACGTGTTATGTGAGGGATAAAAGGCTTCACAATGTGCATACAACACATCATCAGAACGTGAAATCAAACACCAATGTCACATATATGTGTTAACAAATCTATAAGAAGACGTTTACTATAAGTCTATCTATTTTCCAAGTTGGCACACTCCTAGTGGCTCAACTCTCTTCCCTCAAACATTAATGTCACATAAATGTGTCAACTAATCCTTAAGAAGAAGTTGATTATGAGTCCAACTATTTTCCAAGTTGATACATTCCTAGTGACTCAACTATCTCCCCCAGCAACACTTGGGTGTATTCAATCAATCAATTTACCAAAGAAAATATATGTCCTGCACTTCAACAACATAATGTAAAGTTATCAATTGCATGTGATAAACGTGCAACAACTCACTATAACATGAAAGCATGTAAACACATAAGAAGACTTGTGAAATAGGAAAATGCAAACTATGTATGCAACAAGTCAAACTAATAGTCCTATTTATACAAGGTTCATACAAAGTGATGTTAAGAAGAAGGAGGCATCACAACATAACATAAATTCATAAATAAGACAAACAACAAGAATGTAAAACAATTATAACACTTCCCTTGTCAACATACAATTGATAGACATCTCTTCCCATAAATGTATGCATGTGAGGCAATGAACATGTTATACATTCCACACTTTCAAATTTTTCTCAAAATAAAAGCATCTACACACAGTAGAAAACATGCAATACAGAAAGAGAAAACCAAATAAATCGAACAAAACATGTGAGGACAGACAAAAGAGAGTAGGGAATATAACAAACTTAGTCTCATTAAGTAAACAATATTTTACGAACTTTTAAAGGATAGAGTTGAAAAAAAACTAAAGCAACAAGGAAAATAAAAGAAGCTCAACACCTTCTATCTCCTTCTTCTACATCAATGTTCCCAATAACACCATAGCGAGAAAACTGTCCAATAATGGTAAGGGTAGAAAGTGGTGAAGTAGATTGAAGATTAAGAACAATGGAAGCTAACTGTTCAAAAGGAATGGTTGGGCTCAAAGGAAACAATGTTATCATCTCCACCAAATAAATAAAGCATGAGAACAACAGGACAAAAGAAGAAGTACTAGAGTGAAGGTGGCCTTTGGAACCAGTAGGGCAAGATCTAATTGAGGCTAAGGAATGGGTGAACCATGAATAGAAGGTAAAACGGGATGAAAAGAAGCCACAACATCCATAAGAAAAAGCTTGAACTTTATGGGAATCCAAGACATTTTCAAACTCAAAAGGGATAACAAGAAAAGAAGGAAATTGGACAATAGAAAGAGATAATAAATTACTAATATTTTAAGAGAAGATAACTCTATGTTCTCTAAACATAAAAAGGGTAGAGGAAGCAGTGAAAGAAAGAGGAGGTAGAGCTAAACAAAAGCTAAAGGGTCCTTTGAGATTAACCAAAATATTTAACGAAAATAATCAATCCATAATGCATTCATGTAAAGGTATGACTAAATTCTTGATGACATGCACTGTATGTGATATGTTAAAATTGCTTATTATATATGACAGTAAGATATGCTTATGCATATTAAGCAAATAGAATTATAGACTAAGTAAGCTAAACTACATAAGTCCATTTTTAGCCCCTTTATCCACTAAAGTAGGTGTCAATCAAGAAGAAATCAAAAAGTCTTTCAAAGTTTGCAATGTTAGGTTGAGGTTTGGGTAGATGAGAAGGAACACTTCAGGAAAAGCACACTTTTTGTCAACGAAACAACCAATTTAAGTAAAGTGTTCATAACCAAAAGAATAAACCTTTAAACATAAGTTCAATATGTGTTACTTCTCAAAAATCAAAAAACTTACAAACCCAATACAAAAGACTTTTTTTCTTTTACAACACAAGATTCATTTGTTGGAACCCTTCATTTTTAATTTCTTTTTCTTTCCTTTCTTTCTCATTTTACTCTTTCTTTCTTATCATTTTCCTTTTAAAAAAAGTGAGGGAAAAACAACTAAAACAAACTAAATGTGTACACCAATAAAAAATCCAAAATATAACATAAGGTGTACAAGATAAGTAGGATTTATCATTTATGCAAAGCCAGTATGAGTAAAGAAAAGAAGACACAACATAATGGCTCAAAAGGGAAAGCTAAGGACAAGAGGACAATAATGGTAAGAAAGGTTCAAACAGTTCAAAGAAGGCTAAATCCTCTCTCTATTCAAGCAGCACCTAGGATTTCGCTTCAAGAGACACTAAAGTGGATTATAGAGTTTCATCGAGTCATACAAATCATCATAGCATAAATCTACACAACCTCTCAAAATATCCATACAAATACATAGAGTCGTGACATGTGCATAAAAAAATTATTTTTAAATTTAGCATAAGAATTCAACCATACATACGCTCAATGAAAACACATGTCATAAAGATCACATTTCAATTCCAATCAAATGCATGTCACTCAAAAACCAATATAGTCCTTATTAACTTCATAATACTTATAGTAAGAAAGGTGAACAAAAGAATGTGTAGAATCCTAGGAAGAGAGAGAAAGATAGAAGGAGAATACCAAAAGGCCATAAACAAATATAAATGTATATTTTTCAATTAGTAAAGGAAGATAAACACATTTTTAGAGAAATAGACAAGTAACATAACAACAAGCAAATGGGATGACAAAGATGGCCTTAAAGGATATCATATGTCAAAAAGTCAAGGATGTGCATCAAGATATATCATCAGCACAAACCATACAATGTTTCCTCCAGAGAGAGAAAAAGCAACAAACTGTACACAGTTGCCTCAAAGGAGATCATTGGCAACAGTCACATCATTGCTACTCAAGAAAAGGAAAGAAACTTACTAACTAGTGAGCAACATAGTAATACTCGTAAGAAAGAATAAATAAGAGATGCTACAAAAACATGTAAATATGTGAGAAAGGCTCAAGTTCAAACATAGAGACAAGAGACATGCTTAGATAGGGTCAACACCCCAAACATCAAGAATGCCAACTAAACACACAAGTTTAGTCATAGTATTATGTGTAAGTCAAGAGTCCTAAAGACATGTACATAATATATATGACATACAGATGCATAATGCAAACCAAACAAGTATAATAAAGAGAAACACTCATGTAAACAAGCATGTAACAACACCTTAGTTTTCTCTAAAGATACATCTAAAGCACAAGAGAAGGAAAAGCATGCAAAAGATGGCTAAAATTCAACAGAAGACTAACAGAGGACCAACACACAACATACTAGGTACAAGAAAGAAGAACCTAGTTAAATAGGTGAAATGCATTCTATTTGACATGGCATATGAATGACAAGACTAGAGAAAGAAAATATTAAATCTTTGACACTACATGAAGAAAAATATGTGAAATTATGCTCATGTAAACACCGATAGAAGAAGTAAGAAATAAGCAAGGAAACACACACAAAAATAGCATGTCAAAGTAACTAGCAGGAGAGAATATTAGTAAATGAACAAAAAATAGACATGCATAGCAATAAGTAGGACAATTAACACACTATGCAAGACAAAGAAGCACTAAGAGACAAAGAGATATGCATGAACAAGAAACGACAAAACATGCAAACAACAAAGGTTCATAGAGATAAGAATCTCATAGAAAAACAACAACCTATACTAATGGAGATAAAGGGCACAAACATATAAGGTGTATGTATGTGTAGATAAAGCTATAGGATTGAGCACCCAGGTGGTTAAGTCTAAATAGAGGTGACCCGCTCTGATACCAATTAAAGATTCCTATACGTAGGAACAATTACACGAAGGTCATTTATTCTTCCAACTCAAATAGGTAACCAGAACCTAGTTAAGAGGTGGAAACATCAATCCATAGAATCTTTTTGCAAGTTCTATATCAATTCGGCCAAGCAGGCCTCACAATGTGAATTGAGTGATTAACATAGTAAAAAGTACAAAACAACACTCAATTCAATACACAACAAAAACAACTGATAGTAAGAAAGAAGAAACTACAGTAAACACACTAGTGACGGTGTAACTCACAAGCTCGTATTCAAGCTAACAACATGTATAAATATAGAAAACATCACACAATATGTAAGATATTCATACATATTGAAAAGCCATAAGGGATTTCTAATCTCTTCAAGACCTTATATATGGAAACATATTTGATAAATGATGATTGTACTTTCACAACATGCAATCATTTATTATATAAAAAACTATAATAAAGAGTACAACACATGGTATATTACCATGGTAAGAGATACCGACTCCTTAGAAACTTACACAAAAGTGCATGATCCAAAAGCAGAAGTAATAATAAGAAAGTTATAAGCACAAGAAAAGGAAAGAAAGCATACAACTACTCAAAATAAATAAGCTTTCTAATCAAAGTTTAAATCTAGTATGATGGAACATACACAAAAACTTAGATTATACTAACACAAGAGTAGATCATGCATAATAACAAATATGACGAGATAAACTCATATAGAAATCCTATCTATGTGGTAACATCATTAGGTTATTTAAGTCAATCACTCAACAACAAACAATTTACTAAATAATAAATCAGTTACAACTCTGAACTAAATAAAACTATTGTTTACTCTATCAGTGGGGACCTCTATCCTTACTATATACTACTGCTTCCATAATAACTTAGTTCGACACATAAATTCGACTCTCCTTTAAAGCCAATACTATCCAAAGTAGTAATATCAGCAACTAAAGACCAGTAGTGTGTAAAGTGAAAAATAAAATATTACATGAATGTAACCATTAACCGACTCAAAACCGCACAAGCTCCTCACATATAAAAAGTTACATAAGGGTAACTACCAACTGACACATGACTCATATACAACCCACTCATAAACATTGTTTCAAGTACTCTATTTACAAGCATGGTTTTCTCACACTTTACAAATCACTAATATCAAACAACAATCGAGGTATTAGTAATCCAAAAACAGAAAAATGAGATGTCAATTAGACAGAGCTCATCTACATTTTTTGGATGTCAAATAGGAAGAAATATGGTATTTATAAAACTCAAATTTGCTACCTCGTCAACCACTTCACCAAGAGTGGTGACAAGGTGGTAAAAGGTCACATTTTTCATTCCAAAAATTATTGAATATTTTTTATAAATATCCGCACCCAAAATGAACCAAAAACACAAGTGATAACATCAGCAAGAAAACCACCTAGCATGCACACTACGAAAACCAACCTCATGGTGTATGTAACATGCTTGCATACAAAGTATTCCTAACTATGGGCATGTATGCATTAATGATATGGAATAACCAACCTTACATAGAGGAAGGCATAACACTGAGTATAATAAAACAGATGTTGTGTTTTGTATACGAAAAGTCAACAAAAAGACACAAGTACAATGAGACTTACACTTGGTAATACAAAAGAAAAATATCTTTTATCTTAACTACACTACTCAATACCACTTAAAAGTTAAAATATCACAAATCTTCTATATTTGTTATATTAACATCACTTTGCATCTATGATCATTTATACTAGTGTTATATAATATTACTAAATTGAAAAATATAATTAAAAAGTCTATTTATCACAAGTTATAATATTATTAAAATTGATGTGATAGTTAATTATAGATTGAAAAAATGAATCTTATTATTTTAGTCAACATTCATCTGACACATTGATCGCCACACACAAAGCATGTGCAATGAATACGCAAGTATACGTATCGCAACAAATAATATAATGATAAAAAAAGATCGTTCCCATAGAGATTATTTTATTATAAACTAATTTTTAAAACTAAAAAAATCAAATTTTTTGTGTTTTTATATTTTAAGAAAGAAAAATTATTACAACTAAAAGTAAATAGCAATAATTAATTAAATCAGATTTGGTAACTAAAAATATCTAGGAATACTTAATCCCTAAATTTTCTAAACATGTGAATCGCTAAAATTCCTCCAATATAATATCAATTAATTACATGATCAATTGAATCTAACTTAGCATGTATTCTTCTCTCAAGTAAACTATACATCATATAGTAATTAATTTAATCACACTCTCATACCAATTAAATTGTATATTACTCATTAAGTTCATCAATTATGGATTATATACATAAGAATCATACATCTCTGCCTAGAAACTATGCATGTTGTTTAATCAAGACAAACAATCAAATAATTCTCTCAAATCTATTTAATTGTCTCTATAGATAAATTATTGGCAAAACAATTAATAATATAAAAATCAGATTAAATAATATAATTAAATTATTATTATAATTGAGAAAAAATATTAGATCATCACATGGTAAAAATTGGGTTCATAAGATCTCTAGATTAATAAATTAATTATACATAATTATGTCCATAAAGCTCATATTTTTCATAAAGAAAGACATAAAATTGATAAAGAAAAGAGTAGAAAAAGAAATACAATCAATCTCTTGAATTTTAGTATTAATTTTCTCTTGAATCTCCACCAAAAAATGACCAAAATTATGCTAATGGAGGCAAATTAGGGTTTTATAGAGTGATTAAGGGCTTAAATAAAACTTAGGTGCGATCTAGATCGTCAGATCAACTTCAGATCAAGGGCTACGATCAAAACAAGCAAAATTAACAATTCTAGCCAATCATAGTGCGACACGTGGCATCAGAAATTTATTAGGCAAATCAAGGAGTGATGCGTGCCAGGGGAGACCGGTCATAGTCAACACTCACTAAGTTAGTGACACGTGGTGTGATGTCATTTTTGGAAAAGGATGGTGTGGCACACAGGTGGAACGTGCAGAGCAATGGCGTAATGAGATGTGGCATTACGCATTGATCGATTTCTAAACTCGGATTGAACGTTGTGCTGACACATGGCACGTGTTTTGTCCTCTTCACACGCAGCACGACGTGATTCGCTCTCCGTGCTTGCGTAGAGTGTGCGTGGCTTGCCCAACCAGCTCCTCTGCCTGCATGGCATGCCACGTGGTAGCTCTTGATTGGTCCTGCGTTAAAAATTCTAGAAAATCCCAAAAATTATATTTTCACCCTTTTTCATTAAAAAGTTTATATTTTAATATTTTAGATCCAAAAATACTATTTATTGAATAAAACAAGTAAATATTAAGTAAAAAAGTTGACTAATGACTTTATTTTCATAGAGTCATCACACATCAATTTACAATCATAATTTGTGATATAAAAAGAAATTTTTTTAATATCTTCAATATTATCTCATCTTCACGTAAAGATAAATTATATATTTCATTAATTATTGTAGGATATAACAAAAATCTTATTTATAATAATTAATAAAAATGTAATTCCTATATGTAAGTATAAAACTATTAGTGAAAAATTGTTCATTATATTTTCTTATATATATTGAAGCAAAATATTGGAGATATATGTCACATTTTTTATTAATAATCAATTTTTTTATTCATGTTATTTTTTTAGATTTTTGTAATTTACAAAGATTTTGTAATTTTTGAAATTATTTGTCAAATTATTTAAAAATTTCGCCCAATTATAACTTGTACAATGTCAATAACTAAGTTGTAATGTGTAATTTGAGGTTAACTTTAAATAATAAAAGAGATTAGGTATAAAATAAATCTCATTTTATAAAAATATGAATAATAAATTAGTTATATAGTTAAGATAAACTACTACTTATAATAAGTTGATTTTGGAATCCAATCCCAACAAATAGTATCACAATTAGAGCTCAATTAACATTGTGTGTGCATACAAAATGGATCGGGAAGATAAAATAAATCTATGTAGGTGACACACTCAAGTATGAACGAATGGTCACCTTTTATTGGACTACGATGAGAATTGTGTTATATTTTTTAAAACTCATTATAGACTCTTAAAATTTAATTAAATTAGCATAAATTCTTTGGTTATTTTTTACCCCGCGTATAAAATCAATGGACACATATTTAAAAAATATAATTAAATGATTGATTTTTAGTATTATAACTTGATAGGAGTTTAAAGAGATAAGATATTTTCAATTTTTAAATATACAAATAAATTATATATTAAAAAATATAAATAATAAATTGAATATATAGATGATATCTCTGATGAAATTCAAGTTTCCACAAAATGTATTAATATATATAAAATTATGTAGTCATATTATACATCATTGGATAACTTCGGAAGTCTAGATTATACATATTTTTGCGATTTGTGTTTTGACGTTTAATAGATAAAATTATATAAATTTTGAGGAAGATTGTATATAACTTACCGGCTTTTCATGTACTCAATATTTAGTCATTATTTATCTTTATTTCTTATGATTAGGACTTATTAATATATATATATATATTACTATTTAATTATAAATACTTCTTACATTTTTTAAGAAATTTTTTATTTTAAATTTTAACAAAAAAATTAATAATTTTTTTATTGTATAATGCACAAAGTAACGCATTAGATGACAAAAAATTTATTAAATTTAATAAAAAAAATTGAATAATTTTTTAATTAAAACTTACTTCAATAGATATATATCTATTAATAAATACACATATACATGTATCTATTATATTATATTTAATAAAAACTCGGATAGAAAGTTAATTTTGTTATTTGTTGACACATTTTTTACAAATAAAATGACTTAAAAATATATATTTTAAACAAAGAGACTAAATAATTTTTTATAATATTAATATAGGAGAGGGATTCTAAAAGTCTCCTTATAAAATAGGTTTCATTTAGTCCTTTTTATTTTTTGGGATGAACATATTTTTTCCAAAAATTGACTAATCAATCAAGTCTTAGGTCAAATTGAACATATATTTTTTTAAGGTGGGTTGGACCAAATAGGTCCAAAAAAAAATCAAAACTGATCTTGTCAATCCGATTAAAAGTGCAAAAGTCATTAAAAATGAATGAAGCAAACTCAACTTACAATATTAATATATACTAATTTTTAAATATATTTTTAATTATTATTTTATATATTATATAATATATATTATAATTATAATTTTAAATTTATTTAAAATGATGAAATCTAAACCTAATTAGTAAGCACTATCGTTTAGACACTCAAATATTCACTTTTAAACAAAAATAATTATAAGAAACGATAACTATTTTATGCATGTTTGTTGATTTCTATAAGCCAATTTATGTATTTATAATGTTTTCAAAGTTGAAATTCACAAAGAATGAATGTTTTTAAATTTATTATAAATTTCTAGATACTATTTATGTGACAAAATAGTTATTTAAATCATTATAACATATTAAGTGGTCAACTTAATCTTTTTATCTTTTAGGTAATCATCATTACATTTTCTCAACAAAATCTTCAAATTAATAATTTTTCTTACATTATTATACAGAATACATGATTTTGATTAGCAATATGAGATTTCACATGGATTTATAACTTTATTGGATATTCAGTTAGTTGTTAAGTACACTATAATTTCTTTAATTTTTCTATAATTATTCTATATTAAATTTTTAATGATTAATTTTAAAAATAATCATAATTATATGTTTGTATAATACATACTATAATCATCTTGTCTCTTTTTAGTAATAAGAGATTAAGTAAATAGAATATGTGATGACAATAACTTTCAAGTCAAATTATACGGTATGTTTTTTTTGTTTCAATCATATGAAACTTTTATATCATATTATGATTAGAGGTCTAAAAGTACTAAGTCAACCTCTCCCAAACCATTATAGATTAGCTTGAAAGTTGTTTTGTTGGGAAGATCATATGTAAGTTAAGGTTTTGGATTTGTCATAACTATCTAGATAATGTTACTTTATAAAATTACTCAAAAAATAACCCAACCGACCTAGGCCTATCTCTACCTATTTTAAAATATATTTTTTAATATCTTAATTTTAAGAAAAATGATCAATTAAGGATAAATAATATTTTTATTAAAATATTATTTTTTACTATTAAATATTTAAAATACAATCATGAGCCATTAAGAATGATATAAATTAAATTTACTATGAAATTATTTATGAAAATCTAAACAATTATAATGTTATAGTATAAAATTATTTAAATATATATTTTTACATAAAAATAAAATAAAATTAATAAAATATTAAAATAAAAATATTGGTAATTAATGAAATATCACAACAAATATTTTGTAAAATTATTTTATATTAAATACCATTTATCATCGTTAAATAATCGAGTCTTAATCACTTAGCATGAAATAATAATATTTTAATATAAAAATAATTAAAATAATATTATTTGTTCTTAGTGTGCTCATTTTCTCAAAGTTAATGTAATTATGAAACAATTTTAGATCTGACTTATTAAATACACACTAAAACTTAATTGAAAGGATTTGAATTATATTTTTCTATTCATATATATGAGTAAATATAAATAACAATATTTATTTTTCAAAAGATCTAGTTTGATCTGATATGTTTTGATCCGTGGATAAGATAGACCAGATCACGTATTGATATATGAATCAATAGATATCTTTGAACCAATCCTAATTGTTTTAATTTTTTTATTTTATTTTTAAAAAAATTAAAACATTATTTGATGTGGTAAATTACATATTTTAGATTGATAAATTAAAAATTATAAAATTAATAAGAAAACATTATATAGTTATGAAACACTTTTATACTTTTTTAAAAATTTTCTTAATTATTTTAAACAAATTATGATAAATTAAAAAATAATTTAATTTATAATAAAGAATTAGTTATGCACATGAAGATATTTAATTTTTTGTTAAAAATTCAAACAATAATAAATATATTTAAAAAATCGAAGAGATAAATTTAGATATATAAAAAATGTAACAGAGAGAAATTTAAAAAATGATTATTTATAATGTAAATTTTTAAAAATAAATAGTTGTAAAAATTAAAAAAATATGTTATAAATGTGTGATTCTTTTAGTTTTAAAAATATTTAAAATTAGATCAATCCACGTATCTATGTGATATGTCCCGATCCACAAATTAATCTATCATGATCCGTCATTATTTGATCTAATCTGTTAATTTTTTATCTGAATTATGATTTGATTTGAAAATGATTTATTTTAATTTTATTTAAAGTAGATCACATGTAACGAATATCCGTGGATTTTTAATTTAATGGATCTTTTTTCCATCTATATAAAAAAAAGTATGATAACCGTTATATTTTATAGGAAAATATTATAATATGACACAAGTATTTAATATGAAAAATGTCTTTACACAATATCTTGTAAGAATTCTAGATGTTTTAGCCTTCACTTTTAAGAAATATATAGATATATATATATATATATATATATATATATATATATATATATATATAGATATATGTTTATGATTAACTCATTATTCACGTGGCATAACTCCCCACCTTATTATTTTGAATTCAAGTTTAAATATCATTCGTTTAATTTTTTACTTATTTAATAAAAATGAGATTTTAATAACTTTTATATACACTCTCTTTGTAGTTTTATTCCACGTCATTTATTAGGATATCATTTAGACGTTAAACGATTAGTAATTAATTTCACTCATATTTTTAAATAATTTTAATTTAATATCCTAGTTTATCTAATACTCAATTGAAAACCGGATTTGTACAACAAAAAAAATCATGAATTTTGTCTTTCTAATTTTAAATTATTTTCTTTCCCTGTCTGTATTTCTCCTTTTCTCTATCTCTATCTCTACCTCTTCTCTTCTCCCCTCGTATAAGAAGAAATAATTAATTATATATACGATAAGATTTAATTTTTTATTAAAAAATTTAAAATATAATATATAGATTTAAAAAAATTAAAGAGAAAAATTTAGATATATGAGAGAAATTTTAAAAATATTTATTCATAATATAACAATTTTCAAATAAATAGTTGTAAAAATTAGAAAAATATATTATAAATATGTGATTTTTTTAGTTTTAAAAACATTTAGATTTGGATCGATCCATAGATCTATCTAATCTGACTCGATCTACGGATTGATTTACCATGATCCGATCTAATATGTTAATTTTTTATATAAATTATGATCTGATTCGAAAATGTTATTCAAAATGAATCATATGTAACAAATATATATAAATTTTTGATCCAATGAATTTTTTACCATTCATATAAAAAAGCATGATAACCCTTTTATTTTATAAGAGAACACTATGATGTGGCACAAGTATTTAATATCAAAAATACCATGGACATAATATTTTGTAAGAGTTAAGAGGATCTTGCATTCTCTTTTAAAAATATATATATATACATGTTTGTAATTTCTATCTTTAATGACTATCATTATATTATCTTGAATATTATTCGTATAATCATTTATTTTATTAAAGTCCAATCACATCATTATATTTTTTTTAATTATTTAATAAAATATGAGATTTTAATGTCTTTATATAATATATATATATATATAATGTTTGGAAAATGTGGGATGTGATCACTTATTGTATAATGCGTGGCAACTTATTTTGCCACTTTCTTTGTAGTTTTATTCCATATCATTTACGAGGATACTATTTAGGGGTTAAACTATTAGTAACTAATTTCACTCATATTTTTAAATGATTTTAATTTAATATCTTAGTTCATAAACTGTTCATCTAATACTCATTTGAAAACCGGACTTGTACATGACAAAAAATCATTAGCAATTTTTGTCTTTTTAATTTTAACTTATTTTTCTTTTTCTTTCCCTATCTTCTTCTTCTTCTTCTTCTCTCTATCTTCTCCATGTACAATTCTTTTTTTTATTTGTTCTTCTCTGTTTATAGTGATAGTCTTTTTTCTTGATGCTAATAACGGGAAACAATAGCTCAGCAGCACCCAAATCCATCCCTATCAAGGCATTAGAAGTGGCAGCACCCAAAGTTGCCTCACTTACTGGATGAAGAAGAACTCAACGGAAGAGGATTGAGAAGCAAGGTCAAATTGTCTAATGGTTTATGAAACTGAAATTGATTGCAATTTGGGAGAGAGCTCTGAGAGAGAAGAAGAAGGAGGAGAAATAAAAGAAAAAATGAGTTATTAATTTAATAATTATTTTGTAAAGTATGATATTATTGTTAATGAACTCCCATTTTAAATGTCTTAAGTTTTTTTTAGGAATCTTATGTGATTTCTCAAATCATTTCATAAAATTATAAAAACCTACATTTTGTTAATTATGTTTTATATCTTCTAATATATTAAGTTTATAATAAAATTGTACTTAATGTATATAAAATTATTAATATATTCATAACGTATTTAAAATTTTAAAATTATAGACATATTTGTTATAAATATGTCTATAATTTTTATAAATTATAACGTATTTATATTAAATGTTTATAATTTTAAAGTTTTAGATATATTATGAATATATTTGTAACTTTATAAATATCACAAGTATATTTGTAACATACTCAATATATTAATAACATAAAATATAATTAATCCTACCCATATAATGTTTTATTATCAAAATTGTCTTATGTTATAAGTAATATTACTCTTTACCTCACAACCATAGTCAAGGTAGAATCTCAGGAATCTAATATTTTATTTATTTAATAAAAAAAATTAATATTATTTTTTTTTCAAAATATAAACCGTATAAGAGACTATTGCATGCCTTCTCATTTGATCTCTCAATTTCATATCTCCATAGAGTATTGTTTTTATCTATTTTAATTTTTATGTAATAAAATTCTATCCTTTCAATCAATTTTTGTCTTCATATATTTGATTGGTATTGATGACAAATAAAATTTAACAAGAATGAAACATGAGAATTATAATCATATCATACTCATTGATTAACGGTAATCTTGTTTTAGAAATATGAATAATTTTATTTAAGAAATATAAATAACTTTATTTCAGAAATATAAATAACTTTATTTCAATAAATATAAATTAATTTTTTTTTGGAAGTTGAGAACAATGCAAGAGATTTGAAATATGTCATGCTTTGCCAAAAATAAAAGTCATATGCATGATTTAAGGGGGGGAAATAGTTGGTGTGTCATGGATTCATAAAAGAAAAGGTGTAACAGTGATGAATTATGTATATCCGTTTGAGTTAATATATCCTTAAAAGTATCCTACATAATTCGAAACTTTAACAAAAAAAAAATTTCATTTGAAAAAATTCATGCATCGCTCCAAATTACCATTCATTTTTTTTTCCTTTTTACAATATTCCAAATTACCATTTAAAAGAGTATACTTTTGATTTATTTATCTTCTTGAACATTTTTATCTATTAATTTTTAATTTAGTATTATAAAATCATATTAAATTAAAACATTAAAAATTAGTTTAATGATTTGAGGATATTAATTTTTAAAATACATTTTACATGGTTGCAATACTAATTGAATTATAAAACTCTTAGTTTGAGGAGATTGATGGTAGTAAATTTATTTATATACAAATATTAAAATAAAAAAATTTATTATGGATAGGATGATAATAAATATTTTTGTAGCATTTATTTCCTTGTTTAAAAACTCATATTTAAGCAAAGCAAATCAATCACGGATAAACCTTTATTGTTCATAATTTGTTTACACCGTTATCACAATCATCAAATATATTCAATATAAGTTAAATTATCAAATAAATTATTAAATCTAATTTTATTAACCTAATAACTTATAAGGTATTATTTTATTAAAAAAATTAAAATATTAAAAAAAAGTTAGTTAATTAAAGTGTTAAAATTCTTAAAGTAGACTTGTAGTTGTTTTTAAAAGATTTTTCTATCGTTTTATTTTTTTAATGTATCAATATCAAATTATCAATACAAGACTTTGCCGATGAATCCACGTAAAAACCCAACGCCCTTTCTCAGACAAGGTGAGAAATATAAATTGGGATCTGCCGCTCCGGGTTTTACTTTGGGCGCCCTAATTCCGCAGTATTATTGTATAAAACATAAAAGGAAGGGCGAAGAGCAACGTAATTGATATTAGATTGAGACAGGAGTCCATTGAAGAGTTTCGTCTTCTAGGGCTTTCAATAAGAGTCGTACTGCTTAGCTTGGTTGACCAAAGCCCTGCTATCATATTCTCTCTCGTTTTAAGAACGAAAGGAAGAGCCAAATGACTTTCTGGGGTGAGTTGTTCAGTTTTACCTGCCGAGCTACTGTTTTTGTTTCTCTCTCCCTCTCTGTGTTTTCATCTTTATTCTTCCTTGTTTTATGTAATCGTCTAGAAACTTAATTTGATAATTATATCAGGAACTGAAGTAAAACCAGGCAAACCTTTCACTCATAAAGCCAATGACTCTAAAGGACGGCTTCATATTTCCATGGTAATTTTATCTACTATGTTTATATTTTTGAGATAAATTTGTGATGTATGTGACGAAATAGTTGATAATTTAATAAGTCTTGAGGTTTTCTGAATTTGCTTTACTTCTTTGGGTTTATAATACAATTCTTGGTTTGTTCAGGCAACACTGGGTTTTAGTGCTGCACCTGCCACAACTAAGAGTGTTCTTCAGTGCAATGTAGGAAATAAAAGTCCTGTTTATCTGTGCTCTTTGTATCCTAGGATTTCCGAGTCACTGCAACTGCATTTGGAATTTGATGAGGTTGATGATGTTATCCTCTCTGTTATTGGTCCTCGGAGCATTCATATCTCTGGTTATTACCTGGGTAGTTGCCGGCGTTCTGGTCTAATTTCTGATTCGTATCCTTGTATTTATTTTTGGCTATTGTTTTCTATTTTCTTTTGCTGAGTCTTTACTTTCTTATTTGGTTTTTTGTCAATATTTAGAACAACTAAATGGAAAGAGGAATTTTGGGGCCTGTGTTTGTGTGTAATTTTTGTTCTCCTTCTTTGCCAGTTTAAACTGCATTTCTCAATCAACAATGTTTTCCTCTTTATAATCTGTTCTACATCATAAAGCCAAAATATTATTTTCTTTGCTAGGTAGCAAAAGTTTTGGTGTTCATGAATTATTGAATATTATTTATGTTCTAAAATATTTCTCTGCCAAATATTATTAAAAAAAATTTGCAGCTTCATTTGGTTTAATGCTTTGTACGAGACATTTAAAACTAGATTTTTCAAAACATGTGCACCATCTTTTTCTCAAAAGATCAGATATTAGTATTCAAAGCAATATTTGGTTTTGTGGCATCCTGTCCCCCAATTCTCTTCCAACTAAACATATGTTTATTGGGAATGAAGATTGTTGTCCTTCTTTTTGATTGAGTGTTGCTTTCTTTCTTTCTTTCTTTTCTTCCCTTTACACTTATGGAAAGAGAATCCTATGGGGAAGATATTGCTGAGTCAGAGACACAGAGATCAGATAATAGTGAAGATAAGTATGAGGATAGTTTTATTGATGATGATGATGATCTAGAAGTGTTGTCACCTTCCTTTGTCTCCATTAGTGAAGGTATGAGTTGAATTTGAATTTTTTCTCTTATTCATTCAGGGATGTTGTAAAGATTTATATTTCCAACCACCTAGAGTACGGTCTTTTGGGTTATAAGTTATTTGGGAGCTGAATGTATCCTTTTGGTTGTATGATCTTTCATGCTGTTACATTTTTTTTTCTTAATGGCATCTGTCTGTCGTAGCATGATTTAAGAATTTGCTTAACTTAAAGCATATTCTACTTTTGAATTTGGTGCTGCTGATTGTGGTGGGTATAGATAAGAAATCCAAGAGTGGAAAATGCAGACGGCTTAGAAAGAAGTGCATAGTGAGTGAGTCAAATGATGAACCACCTTCTCAACATAAACATGCCAAATGCAGTTATCATGTTCCATTAGTGGAAAATGAAAATGACGACAGCCTCCCAATTTCCTCTTTATGCAAGAGTAAAACCACTTCAAAGAAAGTTGCATGTGAAGAAAACAAGCTAAACATGGAAATAGGAAACAAGAAAACAGAGGATGGTGGAAATTCTAAAGCTGAATCACAAAGAAACGTTGAAGATGATGTTGTCAATGGTCAGGCTAAAAGGTAAAACTATTGCTTAGGTGGTATAGGTTGTGTATTTTGTGTAAAGAGTTTGGTCACTTGTAAAATTAGTTTCAATTAATCCTCTACCGTTATGTATTCACAAGCGAGCATTGAAGATTAATTGTCAATGGACAAAGAAAGCAACTAGTGTTATTAACATTTCATGGTATTTTGAACTACACTACTGCATGGCATTTATGTTTTTTGAAGTGATTATTCACATTTCGCTATGCATGCTGGAAGATGTCCTTTTATGATGTGGCTTCGGGATACTATTATCAATATGAACATAATCTTTGTCTCTTCTCTCTTGGTTCACATATTATTGCAGGAAATCTGATCTTCCAATTGAACCCTTGATGCATCTGGAACCAAGCAGTGGGAATGGTGAAATTCCTAATAAAAAGCACAAGCATTCCAGGGAGGGGGAGATTCAAGCAGGTGACACAGAAGCTGATCGAGTGGCCCAAAATTTGAATTTGGAAGATGGGCAGCAGCAGAAGGTGGCCAATGATACGTGAGTTTTCTTTTACTTGTCTATAGAAATGCCACAAGCATACTGGCAACTAAGTATGCCTACTTATAAATCTATTCTTCATTGAATGCTGTGGTATTTTCTTGTTTACATGAGATGCTATTTTGAATAATGTCTCACTATCATCCAGTAGTGTGGGTACTGAAAATGAGAAAAGACCAAAGAAGAGGAAAAAACAGACAAAGGAGGTGAAAGCTTTTGAAGCTGATAGTGCTCAGCATAAAACTGTTGTTAATGAGAACAAAACTGAAACTGTTACCAATGAGAACAAGACTGGGCAAGATGATCATGGCAGAAAGGATGAGAGAATGGGCAAAGATCTGCCCATCTCAAGTGACCAGAATCATTATGTCAATCATCAGTGAGTATATCCTTGAGCTTTTTTGGACATATTATTTATATTGTTATTGTGAATCGAATTTTACGTCCTTTGTTTTCAATTGTTTCCTAATAGTGTGGAATAAATAAAATCTATTCTTTGAAACAAAAATAAAGCAGTCCTGACACTTAATATTGATATATGCTGTAGATGATCTTGTTCTAATTCCTTTAACAGTTCAATGATGATTATTAATATGTATGTGTAACTTTCTGTACCAGTATTGGTCAAGAATCTTGTGCATTTACTGAAGAAAAACAGATTGAGGAGAAAAGAGCCAAGAAAAAGAAGAAAAAGAGTAAAACACGAGAGAATGAGGAAGCTGCCGATGCTGATATACCTACTTTTTTGGCTGATGGAAACATTTCTTCTCCCATGGAAATTAAGTCTGAGAATGTCAATGCTGTGAAATCTGAAGTTAGGACCTTGGAAAATGGGCTAGTCATTGAGTTGATAGAACGGGGTAAACCAGATGGCAAAATTGCTTCTTCTGGGAAAAAGGTAAGCCCCTCCTCATTCTGGGTTCATAATTAATGATTCCATGATTGTAATTTTTCTCTTCTTTTTTAGTTTTGATATAATACTGGCATCCAATCATGAAAAAGTAGCTTTCATAAATTAGCATTGTTGTAATAAATTATTGACTGATAAAATTACGATGATTTGAGATAATATTGGTTGGATTTCAGATAAGTGTTAGTTACGTTGGTAAATTGAAGAATGGAAAAGTTATTGAGTCAACTATGGGTTCTTCTCCCTACAAGTTCTGCTTAGGTATTACTATTCTGATAAATAACCTTTGTAGTCCATATAACATATGATTATCACTTGTTTTAATTAATTACCTGTCTAATTATTATTAATTTCTGTAGGAGCTGGAAGTGTGATAGAGGGTTGGGAAGTTGGCATCGATGGTATAATCTTTGTGATTTTCATTTATTTATTTGACAGTTAAATTCAAGTTCAATCCTACTTACTCCATTTTGCTACTTACTCGATTACTTAAGCGTAACACATGCTTTGCGTGATCCCCAGGAATGCACGTGGGCGAGAAGAGAAGGCTTGTCATCCCACCTTCACTGGGGTAAGAAAAAAAACTTAATTATGCATCATAAATTCTAATCTGTTTATTGTTTATTTTTTAAGTACAATACTGCGCTCTATACAGCTATGGTAGTGAGGGAGATGGGAAAAACATACCGCCGAACTCATGGCTGATTTATGACATTGAATTGAATAAAGTTCGTCCGTGATGGTGCCGTGCCTTAGTGGAAGTTGTCTCCAAATTGGAGAATCATTAGTCAGTTTACAGATGTGAGGTTGTCCGGTGCAATATTGTTGAAACAACCACAATTTTGACTGCCATAATTCATAAATTCATACTTTGAAACTTAGAAAGGACTGGAGAGCACAGTTAAAAAGAGGAAGGGGGGTGGGATACTTACTGTTTAGTAAACCACATTCAGTAGCAGCTAAATCAAAGATGGACACAAATTTCACATACATCCTTGCTATTTCAAAATAACAAGATGTTATATGTTACTTTTGGATTTTGAATGTGCTAGTTGTCAATTTTTTTTGTATTACTATTGTAATAATGGGACATAAGAATTTCAAAATTAGAAACAATGTACAAATAAAATGAAAGGAGTTGGATTCTAACTCTAAGGTGTTGTTTGGTTCACGGAATGAGAATGAAAATGAAACAGTTTTATAATATTTGATTTACAATTGGAGTAGAATAAAAAATATTATATATTATTTTAATGTTTTTATATTTATTAAATTTTAAATAATATCATTTAATTATTATTTTTTCGTTCGATAAAATACATTATTGATTAAAATTATTATTATTTTAAATAGGGTTTAGAGTTTTGAGGTTTGAGATTTAAGATTTAAGGTTTTGTGATTTTGGGATTTAAGGTTATATTTAGAATTAAGGTAAAATTGAAAAAAAAATTGAAATAATGAAATCATAATTTTTTAAGAGGCGAAGGAATTTTGTTTTATTTTTTTTTAAATTGATTTTTTTTATTTCAATCAAATATAAAATTAAAAAAAATTAATTTTAATTTTATTCCGGTGGATAGGGTAGTTTTTTAACTAGTGAAGTTATCTTTTTTTAAAAATTTAAATGAATTATTTCAGTCATATTTTTCGATCATTGTTTTTTAAAATGATTAAATTTATTTATATTTATATTATTATATTTGAATTAAATTTTTTTTTAAGAAAACTGATAAAAAAGGGGAATATAGTTGATTTTTAATAATATTTTTTAATTTTAGATATAATAATATAAGTTTGATGTGAATTTGTTTATTTTTAAATTTAAAACTCATTAAAACAAAACCACTGGATATAAAGAGAGAATCAGAATGGACGTAAGATACTAACGACTATCAGTTGTGTCAGATTTCTGAAGCAAGTCAATTATTATTGCTTCAAAATCTTGTATATTGTATGGCATTGAAAGGTTGACCCATTAATCTTCCTAAGATTATTCACGCCGAATGCCTTCGACATTTACGATCACAATTTCAAGCTTGTCCTCCAGTATGAATAGACAGGACAGATCAGCATATGGAACTTCAACCTTAAAAAAAGAAAGAAAAATGTTGTATTAGAAGTTTCTTAATTAATATATTAATATTTTAAATATTTTAGGTTATTATAATTTAAGTATCGGTATTTTTTATTTTTTAAAAAAAATTATTAATTTTTTTACTTAAAATGATGTTTTGTGTTTTTAATAAAGGGTTTTTTATGAAAATTAATTAAAATTAAAAAAATAACTTCTTTTATCGAAAGTTGGATTCATTATTTTTTCTTAAAAGTTATGAAAAAAATAAATATTATTAAATTTTTTTAAAAATAAATATTATATATCATAACATTTCAATAGTTTTATTGTTTTTATTTTTTTGAACTCTTGTTAATTGTCAAAAAGGAAAAAAATCCTTTACAAAAATATCAATAGTTTATTTTGGATAAAAAAAAATTAATTACTATTAAAAAAAATAAAAAATATATTAATATTTAAATTAAGGTATTTAAAATAAATTTTTTTAATAATATAAAATATTTAAGAAATCAATATATTAATTAAAAAATATATAAAATATCACACCCAACAAAAGACTCACGTTGAGAGGGGGAGGGATAGGAGATAAACTTTAGAGGGATATATATAATTTTTTAAAATATTAAAAATTTTAAATTAATAAATATGTAATTAATTAATAAAAGATATTCTAATTTTTTAAAGTTTATAATTTTTATTATGATTTTTAATGTCGTAAATTAGTTAAAAAATTACTAAAATAGAATGTTAAATTGGAGATATGATAAATGTTTTCTGTTCAGATATATACACATCATAAAATCAATGCCGCCGTTTACTCTTATTTGTATTTTTTTTAATCTTTATTATTAATTAAAATATATTAAATATTTCTATTTATATTATTAATATTTATTTTTATTAAATAAGTTATTTTAAATATATTAATTATTATTAAAATTGATCAAATATTAATAATTTAAATAAAAATATTTAATATATTTTAATTAAAAATAATAGATAAAAAATATCAAAACAAAATATAAGTAATTTAAAAGTATGAAATCCGGCACTACATAAAATTGCTCACAAAGTCAACCATTAGTATTTTGACTAAATCAAAATAAATAAATAAACAAAGATCGCGTTGTTATTTAGCAGCAACAATTAATACATCATCCAATAATTGATTAAAAAAATTAATTTGATTATAATCTAACTACTAGATGACATATATTTATAATTTTTTGAAAAATTATTTAAAATAAAATCTTTAAAATTTATAATAATAAAAATAACATATATATTATATGACTTAATGTTACAAATGAAGAACAATATCCTAAGATTTTTATTTATAATGAAACTAACACTTAAATTTTGTATTTATTTTTTGTAAAGTTTTATTATTATAAAAAAGTGAACACATAAAGATAAAGATAATTTTTTATTTTGTTTTTTAATATTTTTAATTATATTATATATATATTATTATAATTTAAATAAATAAAAATAAAAATAAAAATAAAATATTAAAATAGTTATTTGTTTTTTAATTATTTTTTATAATAATAAAATAAAATTAATATAAAATAAATATAAATATTTTATTAAATATTTATTTTTATGATTATAAGTTTGGATGAATATAATTTTTCAAAAAAAAAATAACAAAGATTTACGGTTACAAATTACAATCGTAGAAGTGAATAGTGCGAAAAGCGCTTAGCTGAAGAAGTTCACGAAGGAAAGCAGAAGAGAAAAACAGAGCCCAAGTGCGCCCATTACGAGCGAAACAGTGGTGATACGGGACAGGAGGCCATGTGGGCACTATGGACGTGGCTTCTATCTTTCTTCTTAGTTCTAGCTCTGCTTTGCCTTGTTGGTTTTCAGGTCAATTTCAACTATAATTCTTCACTTTCATTACTCAGATTGATTAGTAGCACACAATCACTTTATGTGGGTTAAATAGCGATGGGATGGTAAATCGATGCATGCCCATTTGGATGTATGTACGATCTGAATTTATGTTCTTTTTGCCTATTTGACTATTTATTCCTTTAAAATCAGAAATTCATATGCTTTTAAGAATACCCAAAAAAATTCAGGATTGAAAAACTCTTTATAAGTTTAAAATCTTCCTTCAATTTGGCATAGGAGTTCTCTTTTTTAAATACTTTCCTTTTCTTTTTATAGGTCTTAACTTGACGCTGACACTGACGATGTATTATAAATTATAATAAACTGGAGTTAGTTTGCGATTCGTGAGTTTCTTGGAGACTGATAATTGATAATTCGAATGTTAAATGAAAATTACATCTGTTTTGGAAATGAATCTTCTAGATTAGAGTTATACTTCTGAAGAGACTCTAACATTAACATACTCATGGATGTACTGGAAACTTTCCCTTTTGCTTAACTTTCCTTATGATGTATAAAAACTCTTTTCAACTCAATCTCAAGTCGTGTTTACAATTGAGGTGGAAAACAACGATAAAGGGAAGGAAATTGGATCACTTGTCTTGTCACTTTGCGGTTATTCTTTGCCACGATAGTTGTTTTCAAATTGCAACAACTTGATGAGAACGTGTTCACTCTATGATATATGGACACACTGGGTTTGGCATTTGGTGTTAAAACGGGCTAAGTAATGTGTTTGTCTGTATTGAGGTGATTATTTGTGAGCAGGGGTCAGGGGGGTATTAGTTTGTGTGAATTGTTTAATTGTGTTGGTGTTCTTACATGGATTAATACAAGTACAATTATTTCTGAACAGAAGTCTTCGTTATGTATATGAAACTGATTGTTTTTGCAATAAGTCTTTTGATGAGTATTGTGCACAATTTGGACACTTTAGCTTAGTGACCATGCATGTTTGCAAACTGATATTATAGATATCTGCATCTGCAAGGTTCTTCGTATCTTCATGAATCCACTGTGTACAAGAAGTACTTTCTAACTATTGCACAAGTAGACATATTTCACTTTAATTTGTAGCTGGCGCCAAGTTTTAAATACTAATCAGTAATCACTTTCTTAATAAACAAAAGGCTGACAAAGAAGGTGATTTTGACCTTTATTTTTCTTAGACGGAAAAAAGTTGCATATTTGTATAATTACTGTCGTGTGTAGGTTTAATTCATCACTCCTTGGGAAGACTATAAACCACACAAGGGGGTGAATTTGGGACATTAGCCTTAGTCAATAAAAATGGTCTTGATTATTTACTGAAATTTCTTAGATGTTGACATCTTGATGCGTTTATTGCAGCTTGTGTGCTTGCTAGACTTAGAGTTTGATTATATCAATCCATACGATACAGCTTCACGGATAAACAGGGTTATATTGCCCGAGTTTATTACTCAAGGAGTTCTCTGCTTCTTTCTTCTTATAACAGGACACTGGCTCATGTTTATTTTGTCTCTACCATACCTATACTATAATGTGAGATTGTAAGTTCTTTCTGCACAATAATTTGTTAGCTTAAACGTTATTTGACATGTTGTTTTGAATGCGGTTCTAGTCATCTCCCTGGCTTTACTGTAGTTTCCTAAAGCAAATGAAACATTTGTTCGGGTCTGTTTGATTCTACTTTTGAGACCCTCTAAAAGTGCTTGTAATAGGAAAAAAATAAATCAAACATAAATTTATTTACCATAAGAGCTTTTGGACTCAGAAAGGATAATTTGTGGTGACTGACTGAAGCACAAATAATGTGTCTTTTTTTCCTTTCTTTTTTCTAGTTAATGCTTTTTTTCTAAAACTACTTTTGTCTAAAATCACTCTATTAGAAACAGAATAAGACTTTCTACCAAGTCCAACTACCATTAACATTATTGAAGTCAGATTATATTTTAATTGAGCATGAATCATCATGATTCCGGAAACCAGGTTGACAACTTGATAACTGTGATTTTAGTTTATATCTTTGAACTGTTAACATCTATAACTTAAATATCATTATCTCTCGATTGATAACAAAAAAATTAAAAGATGTCAATTGGCTAGGACTAGGAATAGGTTTTCTCAAAAAAAAAAAAAAATATATATATATATAGAGGAATAGGTATTGTGGTGGGTTATGATAGAGATGAACCGATCACAAAAAATATGCTAGTAGCGCTTTCAAGGATTAGAAAACACATTTTATGTTTCTTGATGGAAACTCATTATATGATTCTTTCTAAAAGCAATATATATATTTTTTTTCCTTAAGCCACTTTTGACAAAAACACATTTTAACATAAGCATAAACAACTCTGATGTTGACTTGATGATCAGGTACCTCCATGGAGAACACCTAGTTGATGTTACTGAGATATACAACCAACTGAACCAAGAGAAAAAAAGACGTTATTTCAAGATTGCCTATCAAATTATCCTGTTCATATTTTCCCTATTTTGGTATAATTAACTCGATTGTTTCATTCTCAAGTTATATTAGGTTTTTTAGCAACTTGCATGAAATTATATACTGAACATACTATTACATGTTTCAGGTTGATATACAGTCTTGGAGAAGATTTTGATTAATTCCTGCCATGTTTGCCCAGTGTAAGATTATTGTACTTCAGATGTTGCTTGATTATTCTGCAATGGTTAAGCTGTAAGATTCCAAATTTTTACTCGATTTCTTACGAAGGACATTGGGCAAAGACGGGTGGTGTGGAGGGTCAATTGTTTCATCTTCAATATTTTTAACTCCTAATTTTGGGTTGTAGCTGATGCTAATGGTCATTCTTTGTTTTTTCCTTCATTGAAGAGTACAATAAGTGATATTGGTAATGTGGTTCATGCTGTTTGTAAACTAAGCCAGAAATTTGAGGCCTAAGATGGCATTGAGTTATGGTGTTGACAATGTCATAATTGATAGTTGCTTCACTTTCTATGCATTTACGCCACCATTCTATCCATAACATTTCATTTGTAAGTGAAGAGCCATAATCTATTAGTGGTAAGTTAGTAACCGTAGTGTTTATATATTTTAGTTTCCCATTTATTATAAATTGATGGACAGTTCAGGCATCATCTACACGCTTTACATCGAATGAGATCTGAATCTGCATCCTTCAGTGTTCACTTAGAGTGTATGCCGTTAAGTGCAAGATAATTGGCAACTCATGAACAACTTTGCACATGGTGAAAATTTACAATTTTTGGATAACTTTCCCCAAACTTAAATAACCTGTTATTCTGGAGGTTTTATTTTATTTTATTATTTTTTTTGTGACACTAAGTTTTGGAATGATTCACAATGTATTTTGTAATTGTTAAAAGATGGCAAAAAGAACCATTCAATCAGAGAGAACCATTCAATCAGAGCTCCATGGATATCTTCTTTGCTAGATATGCTTTAGAACATATCAAAACGAATCATTTGAGATCGTGATCTATTTACAATATTAACAAATTGGGACTGATCGTTCTAAAACAAAATCTTTTTAAAAATATAATTTTAGAACCTAAAACAATCACTCCTTTCCAAAACAATTTTTTTAATTTTTACAATTATTTTTCTGAAAAAATTTACAACAAGAATAGTCATTTTTAAAATTTCTATTTCTCTGGTACATTTTTCATAAATCTAACACTCTTTTACATTTTATATAAATCTAACTATTATTACTTAAATTTTATTTAATCAAAATTTCATCGTATTTATAACTATTTCTTTCTTTTCGTATTCCTTTTATAATTTGAGTAATTAATTTTAATCTATTTGTAAATAAAAATATATATCTTTCATATAGCTGGTTTTTTTTTATTAGAAATAACCAATATTTTGAACGATGTGTAATTGTGCTTAATTTAAAATTTTAGATAAGATTAAGTTACTAATCTTAAAAAATAATTAATATTTGTTTTGTAATTGTATTCAAAGGTGTGGCAACTTATTGAATACATGCTATACTTAAAATTGTAACTTATTGAAGTTGTGGGTAAAAATAAAATATGCCAACTTATATTGATGACAACGGGTTAATTCAAGTCAAGTTCCGCATCAGTTTGTACTGAACGTTACATATCAAATGAGTACAGTTCGATTCGGATCGGGTTTGAATAAAATCAACAAAATTACAAAACTAATCCGTTGACCTTTTTTTTTTTACAAATAGAAAAAAGGGGTGGAGGCCCGAAAGGGTGTCCCAAGCCAACCTACCCGATCCAATTTGTACCACCTAATCTGACCCGAACAGGTCGCATAATATCATCGTATAAATTGGATCAAGTCTCGAATGCAATAATATCATCGTATAACACGAAACTTGATATTTCTTTATTATTTTATTATAAATTTACAATTTATATCAATTTTGTAATTTTAAAATTTATAATTTATATTTATTATTCAAAACCTGTTTGTCCACTACAATATTTCCTACCTCTATAGCTAGCTAGAGCTTGATAGTACTAATAACATCGTCTTTGTCATTTGATTAACAAAGAAAGAGTAAGTCTCGAATGCAAAAAGAAACTTGGTATTTAGAAATTTCCTTCCTTTCTCTCGAGTTTGAATAGTTAAAAAAGAAGAAGAGAAAAGTGGTACTACATATGTTATAAAAACATATATAAAGTATACATTCATAAATCCTGCTGATAGCATCCTAAAGAACACTACTAAATTAATTAGCCTGCAAATCATATCTGTTACATAAAATAATTAGAAAACGTATAAACCTGGCTGGTTATATAAGAATTGTTACCCTAGAGCAACCAGTATGATAAAAGTGGTGAAAAATCAGATAACTAGTGAGACTGACTCAACAACACATACATGAGAAGAGAGAAGAGAAGAGAAGAGAAGAAGATCAGGGTGATGAGTAAATGGTTAGCCAAGAAATATGAAATTAACCTCCTGGCAAAGATATATTGATATCAGTTGCTGTGTTTGTTGATTCCTGAACTGGGTGCATCGTCATCCAATTTTCTCTCTGGAAGGGAGAAGAAGAACCAATGTTATTCGGTCTTGGGGCGCTAGAATTTTGGTAACCGTGTTGTCCAATCATGCCATCCTGTTTTCCAGTATTTGAAGCTTGGGACAAGTCAGCTTTATGTTTCTTCACCTTACTCTCATTAGGGTTGCTTGGTATAAAACTGCCCACCACAACCTGATATGCTAGGAATCAGTAAAGTAACAGAATGTTCTTGCCTTGTCATCATATCAAGTAAAGGCTGCATTTTGGTTAAGCTCTATTGCTTTTCAACAGTCCCACCAAAACAAAATTACATAGAACAGTGAAAAATATATTTACCTGCACAGGACTAGCAGCTATCAGGAGTCCAGCAACACTTCCACCAACAACACGACCATCGGGGCTTGCCAACGAGACACTCATCCCACCTGACCTGCTCCTAGTTCCTTCAGTCTCAGTTGGCATGAATGATCCGGACAAGGATAGTATCTCAAAACGACCCTATCAAGAGAATAATTAGAAACTTCAAGAGAGTGGAGGACACATACACACGGAGAAAGGAACCACTTTGCAAAACAAATAGCAATCCTTGACCAAATTTGCATAAACTAATTAAAATAGATCACCATCAATTGTTATGCTTCTTGTTCTAATGTTCTATGAGACTCAATTATGCCAATAGGCTAAATCCATACATTCATAATGGAACTTAAAAAAAAAACAAGTATGTCTCGAAATGTGATCAACAGGCACACACCTCATACGTCAAAGTGCCCCCAGAAGAGTCAGGCTGCCGCAGTGTAACATTTGAGATTATTCCATTAGCTGATAGTATGCAAATAGCACGAGGTCCTTGCTGGGAAAATGATATAACCTTCATTGTAACATCCTGTAAAACAATATCACTTAGAGTTTTAATTTTTAACATATTTGATATAGAAAACAAAGAAATTACAGGGTCCACCAAACATATGAAATATTTTGGAAAGATGTTATCAACTACAAATTGTTTCTCAACAGCAGTCTTAAGACCAAAAAACATTAATCAGAATCTAAGTGGATCCAGATTCAACAAGTATATATCAATTTTAGAAACTAAGAAAAAGTTGTGTTTCTTTATTTGCTATGACTACCCTCTACACTTTCAATTTCATTATGTTCCAATATCCAGAAATACAATATAGATAAGGAATACAATATATATATATATATAGAACTCTGTGAATGAAGAATTAGCATCTAATTCTACAAATTTAATTTAGAAAATGGACTTTAGAACTTATGCTAATTTTTATTTAAATTGAAGATACCTCGCCAGCGTTGACCGTGATGATATGGGGCATAAAGTTTATACCAACAGGGCATGAGTTCCACTCATCTGTTACAACAATTATACAACATTAGTTTAACATGTATAGGAAATAATTGAGAAATCGAGCATGAGCATGAGGACTCCAAATTTTTCCTCTATATTTTGGTAAATATGATATCTTCATAAATGGTAAGAAGGCACACCTCCTAAATTTTCCATTCCAATTTTCTTATGTTGCTTGTACTCCGACCCAGCAGACCGTCCCTTCCCTCGTTTTCCAGAGGATATGTCACCGCCGGAAGCTGATAAAATGGAAAATGGAGACAATGCCATAGTCACTGCCCCATCAGGCCCATATTTCCTGGGTCTACCACGCTTCTTCTTGTCACTTGTTTGGGCCAAAGCATTAACACTCACACTCACAGTAACACCACCTGATCCAGTAGTAGCTTGCTTGTTAGGGTTTTCAGCCCTTGGAGCCACATGATAAGCAGATGGTGCTTCAGCTCCTATCACTGTCACTCCTGAGTTCATTCCTTCTCTTCCCTCCATTTTAATTTATATAAACACAACTTCACTGAAACAGAGTAGTTACTAAACATCAGTAAATATATATATATATATATATATATATATATATATATATATATATATATATATATATATATATATATATATTAAACTCATTTCTAGACCTAGACGAATGTAAAAAAGATTTTTTTTTTTTGAATGAAATGCTTAACAGACCAAAATTAACAAACCCAGAAAGAAAGAAAGAAAAAAAACATTAAGAATTTAAGGTAGAATATTTGATGTTTTATTAATACACTCTGGCTAAAAACACAGAGAAACAAAGAATTTTCACTAAAATAAATTATGTATCTTCCCAGAAAGAAAACTTGTAGAAAAAACTAAAAATATATAGAAACAAAATTACCAAACTCTCCATGTAGCTGGTGGAAAGATCTAGTTGAGAGAAGACCAAAGATGTAGCTTCTAATTACAATTGATACTCTCCAATAAGCTCTTCTAAGATTTCACTAAGCTCCAATTTTCTAGTTTTCACATTAACTGAGCTAAAATAACTCTGTTTTCAATTAAATTCTTTTTTTTTTCTTTATAAAGATCGCAATAATGGTTACAAAATAAAATATAAAAAACAATTCCTTGGATAAAATAAGCAAGCGAGAAGACAGCTATTCAATTCTTTCTTTTTTCAGTGTAAAACTTGTTGACAGTTTTTTCTCATCCTGTCTGAAACCAGCAACCATTTGAAAGATAAAAAGGAAACGTAATTAATAATTCAAAAAGAATACAGCTATTTTTTTTAATTCAAAAAGAAGATTAATTATGCGAAATTTGGAATTTTGAACTTTAAAAGTTAAAAAAGTTATAAAAACAATAAATAAACTTTGCTAAAATCGATAAATGAAATACAGTTAAGAAATCTTTTCACGTCCGAGAGATCTGAATTTTACTGGGGGAAAAAATAAATAAATAAATAAATTTCAGTGTTGTTAAATAGTGAAGGCACGTGATTGTCACTAAATAAAAATCACAAAAATGTTAATTTAAAAATAAAAATAAAAAATATTTTAATTTTTAATAATAATATTTAAATTAAATTTATGCATGTTACAGATAGTATCAATGTGTTACCATAACAAGATTTGTAACACGATCATAATAAATTTACTTAAAATTCATATTTTTAAACATCTTATAAGAATTTGTGTAATAAAAAATTTATTATGTAATTTAAATAGAAAATAAGTTACATATTAAAACAAAAACTTTAAAATCAAATAAAATTTTAACAATAATCACTACAAATAATGTACAAGGTATTACATTATATAAGCCATGATTTACTAAATTCTTTTAAATTAATATAATGATTTAGAATGATTTAAATTTTAATCCAACACTGACTTATATTTGTATACAGTTTATTGTACACAAATATATAAGTTATACTAATATATAAGTGATAATTATTTATATTATATATTTATAAATTAAAAAATTAGTAAAAGAAAAAAAATATTAACATATTATCTGAGTACTCAAATAAGATTAATAAGGAAAAAATTACAATATGCAGTGATAAATTGATACGATATTCTCTATAATCCATTTTAATATTTTTTAATGAAAATAAATTTTAAATATCAAATAAAATATGTCAAAGTAAATAGGAGACAACTAAAATTCAACAAATAATGTACCTAAAATAAATGAAAGGAAAGAAAAGAAAAATAAAATAGAAAAAAAAACTTTTATTTTATACTTATAACAATGATCAAAATATCAAATAATATAAAAGATATAAAGGTAATGTTATTCCATAAAGAATTATATTATATATTTTTATTTTTTAAAAAAATAAATAAATAAATTTATAAATATAAAATAATTATCAAATAAATATTGCTTAACAACTCTCCTCTATTATATTATATATTATGTATGATGATTTTCTTGTTCTTTTAAAAAATAAATAAAATTTATAATTAAAAAATATTTATTTGATAGTGATTTTTTTAATTACTTTACAATTAAAAATTTTCTTTTAAAAAATAATTTTCAAAATCTTGTTTACAAAATGAGCATGGACGGCATATGCAAGAGAAAAAAAAACAAATAATATAAAATAAAAAAATTATATATAAATTTGGTCTTTACCATATATAATATATTAAAAAATGATAACAACTTTTTCATTTACATAACATAATTTAATTACTAAACGTATTTAAATTTAACAATTTTAATTTATATAAAATTGATTTAATAATATTATATTTTTTAAAATTTAAGAACATAATTTTAAAAAAATAAAATATATTAGGGTTTTTATTTCTCAAAAGTTAATAAAATAGATTAATAATCGTAATGTGACAACAAAAAATATTAATAGTTTGCTAAAAAAACAAAAAAATTAATGTGATTTTGTAAATAAGTCTATAATCTATATGGAGGAAGAAAAAATAAATAACGTGAGAGTGCAAATCTAAAACTGTGGTGAGATAATATGAAAATCAATTTCAATATATATCTGAATAGCATTATCTTTGTTACAATACATATGAGTAAGAAGAATAAAAGAAATATTCATATCACAGAGTAACCAATGTAATCAAGTAGTAGTTGTTATAGCAGGATACTTGGAGTATCTTGATATAATATATTATTTTTTACTCTTTCAAGAAATAAAAAGATCACTAAAGAAGATACAAAAATCAAGGATAGACCTAAATGGTAGGATTAGTACTCAAATCAGCATCACATTACACACGTAGCTTCAAGGATGAAGCAGATAAAAGTAAAAGACTTTAAAACTATATCCTTTGAAGATGCCTCAAAATGAGAAGAATAACTACCCAATTAATTATATTAGGAAAAGCAATAAATTAATTATCAACATGAACATTAAATGAAATATTTTGGACAAATGATAGTGAAATAAACCAAACTACTAACAATAATGTTATATAAACTAGGAAAGAGAACCAAAAAATGAGTGTATTGAACATTAGTCTTAATAGGAGTATTGATAAGCAGAACCGACATCGACTATCCTACAAATATTTTGTTTTATATTTGTAAAATTCTCGCAAGTGTACTAATCATTTCATAAAAAATGTCAAGTATACTCTTAAGGTCGATTTAATGAAAGAATATATGTGGTTTTTAATTTATTATTCAAACTTTTAAAAATAAAATTAAATCTTAAATATCCTTTCACAATATTTTGGGTTTTTGTGTTTACTAATCTAATAACATAAAAATAAACATAGATATGGATTTAATAAATATTTATGCAAAATTTTATCATTCATAATAGTGGAGTATTTATAGATATAATAATTAAGCTAATTATATTTGCTCGTATTATTTAAGTTATTAAAGATATAAATTGATATTTATTAATTATTTCTTTTTTAATTATATGAATAACATTTTTAGTAGAGTTAGATATTATTTGTTAATTAAAAAAATCAATTAACATGTATGAGTAGGGTCGATAACTAATTTGATTAATTAAATTAATTCTTTTTTATTAAGAGATTAAAAATGAATCATTTAAATGTCACATTTGGTGGAGTTAGACAATTTAAATTTTATTTAAAATTTCCAAATTAAACTTAAGAATCTAATTATCCGAGTACTAATTTGTAAGTTTTAAAACCATTATTAAAAATATGTTGTCAATACATTTTTGAATTATAGTTCTTATAATTTTTTTTGAAATAGAGCGTCACTTTAACTAACGAGCGATAGTACCAACAAATAAAAGAGCACTACTCTAAATCAAACCGGATAATTAAATCTTAAAATCTAATTTTTAGATTTAAGTTTGTAATGAAAAATAATATATTTCTCTCTAACATCCTTAATATAAAATATTGAATAAAAATAAAATCAATTCATTTTATAAAGATTTTTACCTATTTAATATTTCGCAATCATAACAACGTTATTATTATATCATTTTTGCAAATAGCCAGTTATGTTAAATTTAATCACAGACAAATTAAATATAACATATAAGAATAAAATATAAAAATAACTATAAAGAATAAAAATCCTTACAGAACCTTGATACTAATTATGTTTATGAAAAACCTCCAAACATATTTACATTTCATTTTATTGAATAAAAAACTAAAAATTTACAAAAACATAGCTAATTCTTCTAAAAAATATTTTAAAACTAAAAACTAAGAAATAGAAATAAAGAAAGAGATAAGAAGATGTTTTTGTGGTGTGTTGTATAATGGGAAAGATGAGGGTTTTATAGGTGAGAAAAAAGGTAAAAAAAAGTGAAAAAAATGAGAAAAACGAGTAATAGATGGATGCTGATGTAAGCGTTGATGCAAAATGGACAGGTGTTGACATAAGCACTGACGCAAGTAGTGCTGTGTGCGATTTCGGCATGATGGGTACAATGGTATGCATGGGTTCGGCATTGTTCAGGCGAATGCACGCAGATAGGCGTAAATGGGTAAGCGGATGCTCGGCGTGTGTTTCTCGACGTGAATAGGCGATTATGCGTGTGATTTTGTCCTTTTTGACCCTTTTGTCCAATTTTCTATCTTTTTGACTTTTTCTCATTTATTTTTTCAATATATTTGTTATATATTACCTCTAGTATTTTTCTTCAAGTCTTTAAGTTTTTTTAAAGCAAAAATACCTGAATAATAATAAATATACTCGTGATTCCGAAAAAATAAATTTATATAAAAATATGATAAAATCATATAAATATAATATATTTTTAATCAATTAAAGTACATAAAATCATGATAATTTTAGTGTTTTTTAAACACTCATCACAACTCTCAACCAGTTTCTTACTAGTCATTTAGTAGGAGAAGTGATAAAAACTAAAAATTAAATTATCCTAAATCACTTATGTAGATTGACACTGTTGCATTTAACATATACAACAAACTTTTAAACCCCTAGGTTGTTCTAGTGGACGAGTTTAAGTCTCGTGAGGATTTTCAGTAATGATACCCACAAACATTGAAGTAGTAACAAAAAGTATTTTTATAAATCATTTTATAAAATATTTTAACATCAATTTTTAAATTATAATAAAAATAACTTAAAAATTTAATTTAAATACTTATTTTTCTTTTATTTTATAAAATAAAAAAAATTAAAAGAATAATAATTAATACTATTATATATTTATCAAATCTAAATCATACACGAGTCCAATGTATAGAAAACCTGGATGTTTGATAGACGACTAAAATTAACTTTTTTTTTCTTTAGTTTTTGAATAAAATATTGTAATTGATAGATCTTAGAGGTGCATTATGATATCCCAAATAGGTTAACACCTTTGTAGTACTTTTATTTATCTAATCCATCAACTACTAATATTATTAAAATGATAATCAAGATCACATAAAATCATTCCTTAGCAAAATTTATATATTTTTATACTTTTTTGTTAGTTTTTATACTAATTAATATAAAAATATTCATATAATAAATTTATTTTTTATGAATAATTATTTTTATTACATTAAATATGCTAATTTATGGAGTTAATGATTATCTATTTATTGAACACATAAATATCAAAATGCCTAAATAATTAATAGGTTTTTTAAAGTTTTTTTTACACTATTAAATATAAAAATATCCATATAATAAATACATATTTATGAATAGTTATTGTGTATAATGTAATTATTTTTATTACATAAAGAGTACATATAGTTAAGAATTACCCATTTAATAGGTATATTTAGTTAATGATTACTAATTTAATAAATATTCGATCAATTCACTTATTAACAGATTTTATTTTTGTTTTAACGAGAATGTTTGGTCAGCGTTAAAATTGTATTTTTTTAACTTTTTGTTAATTTTTTACATCAATAAATAATATTAAAATGTTCATATAATAAATAATTTTTTTATATAATACAATTATTTTTATTACATTAAGGATGACAATTCATACAGTTAATAATTAATCATTAATTAGTGTTCACTCAATTCACTTATGATCAAGTCATATTTTTTCAAAGTTCAAATAATAAATATATTTTTTATGATTAATTATTTTGTATAATGTAATTGTATTTATTACATTAATGATTATAATTCATATAGTTAATGATTACTCATTTAATGAGTGTTCGATCAATTCATTTATAGTCAGATAATATTTTTGTTTAACTAATAATTTTTATATTAAGATTATATCATATCTCATATTAATAAAAAAAAGAATGGTAAGGTAATATAATTTATTTTTAAGTAAAAAATAATTATTAAATTCATTAAGTCATGTCTATTATCAATGTAAGATTAATTTCTTAAATAGTTTTTTAAAATTGTCAATATAATGAAATGTTATAACTCATATATATATATATATATATATATATATATATCGTTAATGTTTCATTAATTTATTTATAAACATATCATATTTTTATTAAATTAATAATTTTTATGTCGACATCTTATCATATCTTATATTAATTAAAAAAATAATAAGTTAATATATATTATTTTCAATCAAAATTATTTATGAAATTCAATCAAATCATATCTATATCATTTATGTAAGACTATATTCTTATAGAGTAAAACTATTAATTGAATAAACTCATATATTGTATTTGATTTTTTTATGAAATAAAGTTATGTAATTATTATCAATATCATGATAAATCAATCATATTTATATTATGTTTAAATTTTATTCCTCCTAAATAATTACTATGATACACTAAAGTAAAAAAAAAAACTAAGTAACTATTTGTTTGAATAGTATTTATGTAGACTAATTTATAAAACATTTTAACAATGATTTTTTAATTATAATAAAAATAACTTAAAAATTTATATTAAAAAATTTACATTTTTTATTTTATAAAATAAAAAATTTTATAAAAAAATAATTATTAAATTTGAATAATTCACCATACAAAATAAAAAAAATTAATGTATTATATAAATGCAATTATTTTTTCATGAAAGTTAATTTTTACACATTTAAAAATGCTTAATCCGAACTTTAAATGTTCACTTTAATAAGTTATAATAGTAAAAGAACTACGAGCAATTTCACTACTAACATTTCATGGTTTATAAATGCATCTAAAAAAATTGAATAATTGGTATATATATACGTACATATGTTATTTTCATTTTCATTTTTATTTTTATAACAACGTACATATGCTTATATATATATATTAACACTTTTTTTTATAAATGCATGTGTTGGTGTATTTATAAACTTATAGACTTTTTTTTAAGCTAAAGCTTTATTAATATGAAAACAAAATAAACAATAGTTATTTTAGTATTGATTTGTCATGTACATAACATGACTCTAATTATTCCCTTTATTTAATAAAAAAAACTTTAAACCATCTTAAAAAAATGAAAATAAAATAATTAACATTACCAATAACAAACAAAACATCCATACAAATTAGAAACATTAAAAAAACACTACGAATAAAGTCAAATTTAAAAATTAATATAAATATTATTAAAAATAATTTAATTTACATAAAAAAACCTAAATAATATTTTTGTCTATTTAAAAAAGTAACATTAAATATTTTTTTGAAAATAACAAAATATAAAGTTGTAACAATAACATAAATTTTTCACATCTCATATATATATTAAATAATTATACTATTTATATTTATTACTTTTAATTTTAAATTTTAAATATTATCACCCAATATATATGAAACATTGTTGGAACATTCATTTATTAATTTTCATAAAATAAAAAATGAAAACAACTTGTTCTAAATTTCTTATCAGATCTGGGTGTCGCACCTACTACTAGATTTTGTGCATTATTCTATTAAATATTATAATATCAATGTAAATAATAAAAAGAGGAGTCCATTATATTTTATTTTTCAAGCTCATTGGAATAAGCAAATCCTCAAATGCGACACAACTGTAGGCCTGTAGCTCTTTGACCATAAATGAAATTTAAATTGTTAGCTCAGTTTTGACAGTGCAAATTCCATTGAAATTCAACAAAAAATAAATATCCGAATTATCATAATTTATTAATAATAAGAAATATAATAAATATTTTATAAAAATAATAATTATGTTAACATCATTATCATTACGCAAACAAATTTAAAAAAAAAATAGTTTGAATTTTTAATCAATCTATTATATTTAATTAATTAATTTCTTCAGTATATATAAAATTTAATAGTTAGTGCAATAGTAGTTGGGCTACTTTTCTAAATTTCCAAAAGCGTGAACAACATTATGAACTTTATACCTTATTTCTTATCACAGTTAATGATGTTTACCAATTTTATATTGAAATAATGGCTTCCTGTAATCATAAAAACATTATCTTCAATCACCTCATCATTGTCTTAACAATATTAATTGTTTTTTATTATTGAGTAAATTGTATTATAATATAAAGGGTTATTAAATTTTAATATATAAGCTATATTTAATTATGTAATAATTCTAAAAAAAATTGTAATTTTTTTGGTGCGGTGTTTGATTTATATATAAGATATTATGTTAATTATGTAGAGAAATCGATGATCACATGAATAAAATAAATTATCATGGAAAGTAAAACTTTTTTCTTGAAAATATTATCAAGATAACGTTTGTTTCATAATAAAATATGACTAAAAGGATATTAATTTTCTGAATGAAAATATTTATTTATCTTAACTTTGTTTCAAAACGATACATGTGAACATTTCATAATTTACTCATAAAAAAAAACAAATATAATTATGTTTACCAATAAATAACTTATAATAAGACAACAGTAATTAGGTAAAGGAATCATAATGTTTCAGGCTTAGACTGAGTCTGCCAAATAGAACATGATCGATCCTTAATACTAAATTGCTTTTAATTTGGTTTGTAGGTTGAGATCGTGTAAAAATTAAAATTAAAAAAAAATTCATATCTAATCACTTAATTAAAAATATTAAATAAATTGTTTAATTTAATTCAATTTATTTAAAATTATTTCATTTAGTTAATGAATTAAAAAAAATTATATTTACTTAACTCATAAATTTAAATTAATATTTTTTTTAAATATTTTTTGGTCTGTATATTATCTTTAACGACTTATTGGCTATTAGTATAAATAAAAACATGAACATAAATTATAATGTGGTTGGGGTTGAAAGAAGTGAAACTGATACATCTAAAAATCACAAGAACTACAAACGAATAAATGATCGTTATTATGAGTGCGAGTAAGATTATATGGAGCACAGGTTAGGAAAAATATGGTACAATAAAATTTTAATTTATATGGAAAATTTCAAGATGATCAAATATTGGTAAATTAAAATTTTATGTTATTTTTATTTATATTAATTAATTAAATATTTTAAAATAATTTTAATAAAAAATCATTTAAATAAATAGAATAAAATAAATAAACGATGTAGAATAAAGATATTTTAACAAAATAAATTTTATTAAACCAATTTATTTATACCCTTTCAACCAATTACAGTAATTATTTTGAAATGAATTACAAAGTGAAAATTAAATTTTATTCGCAAGTGAATTACAAAGCAACTACATTAATTGTTTAATAAAATTAATAAATTTTATGATTAATAAAATTAGATAAATATGTTTAATGAAAAATTCTTTAATAAATAAATAAAATTAATCATAAATAATATTTTATTGATATTATTTATATTTTATAACATTTATATTTATCGTAAATAATATATATATTGATATTAAAAATTATAAATTATAAATATTGTCGGGACATATATATAAAATGAGTCATGTAAAGCTCAGCAGAGGTCTATCTTCTGAAGCTGGCTTAATTTTAGTCGTCTGAAATGTAATTAAATAAGTCAATATTTTATATTAAAATATATTATAATTATAATTAATATAATTATTATTAATTAAATATAATTATATTTATTAATAATATTATAGATTTATATAAGATTTTAGTTAAATCAAAGGATAGAAACGAAAAACTTTTACCATGGAATTTCTTTACTGGGTATTGCCACGTTTTAGCTTGAAGCCTTCATTATTATCCTGGAATATAAATAAGAAAGAAATACAAGAAGAAAAAGTAAGCAGGCTCTTCTTGAAAAAAACAAAATGATATTTTGACATTCAAACTTCATCCACCACTGTAGTCAACACTCCTCTTAATTAAATAAAACGCTATCGGCCAAAGGTTAACAAATAATTCGATTAAATTTGTTTGATTTACGTATTTTATATTGGGTTAAAAATTATGTAATTATTTGAATTTAGTTTGAATTCAAAATAATAAATTTTAAATTTTTTGATTAAATTATTATTAAAATTATAAATAAATATATATTTTATATTTAAATATTATATATAATATAATTATATTAAATTATTATTTTAATGTAAGAGATGAATATAAATGTTAGATTTTTATAATAATTTAAGTAGTGTTCAAACATTTTTTTTTATTATTATAAATAATAATTTTTATTAAAGAAATATTAGTTTAAAATTTAATTATTGTATATATAAAAATAATTCATAAATAAGTTTTAACATGAATATAATTTTATTTGATCCGAAAAAATTTGATATGATCAAATTCAAATTGATTATATTATCAGATTATATTTATATTGAAATTTTTTAAATGATTTCTGTCGATAAGATTTAAATCAATGAAAAATATATGATTTTAATGTGTTACATTTTGTCACTTGAAAAAAATGTAATTTAGTTAATTTAATTTAAAAATTAAATATATTGGTTACATTATTTTAAATTAATATATTTTAATTATTTTAAATCATATTAATCAATTTATTTAATATTTTTATAACTTTTTAAAATATTATTCTTTTTCAAATATATTAAAAACCCTACGTTCTAGTGATGTTTAATCGATAGAACTTGAGTCTTTCTACTAAAATATTAATAAAAAATTAAAATTGATAAAAAATAATTAAAATATCAAAAATTGTAATAATAATTAGGTGTGAACATCATATCTAAATTGTATGTTTTTGGTCAATCGTAGTTCGATCCGATACGAATCAGATTTGAAAATTTTAAATTTGAATTTAATCTGATAATGTAATCAATTCAAATACAAAAAGATTTTATCAGATCAGATAAAATCATATTAATATTAAAATTTATTTGTGAATTATTATCATACATAAAACACGACATACACAATATATAATTTTAATTGGTTTATTTATAGTTATACCTAATAAAATCAAAAGAATAAGAAGTATGTTTTTATAATTATTAAATTATTATAAATATTTATATTTATATTTAATTTTTAAATTAAAATAATAATATAATGTAATTAAGATTTGTATAATATTTACATATAATATATTATAAAATAAAATATGCATATATTTATAATTTAATAATAATTTAGTCTAGATCGGATAAAATGGATTATAAAATTTGTCAATTCAAATCCGAGTGGATTATATACTTTTCAATCTAAAATCGATTCAACTATAATTTTTTTTAATCCAATTTGATCTCAATCTAACAAATCAGATCAAATTTCTCAATTCAAATATATTGATCAGATTATTTATTCGCTCATAATATTAAGATTGGTAAAGTATATCAATTTTTAAAAAAAGATGAATTGTACAAGTTTCATATTTATTCTAAAAATAACATTTACAGCATGTATTTATTTTTTGTCATATTCTAATTATATTATTATTAAAAAGTGGTTATTACAAAGTTATTTTTTTCAAAACTTTATTAGATAAAAAATATTAATATAATATTTATTTTATTCTATTATTTAAAATATCGATATTAATTTATATCTTTTAGTTATTTATCGTATGTTTTTAAATAAAATAAAAAATATAAATGTAAAAATAAATAAAACTTAATATAATTATTAAAAGTATTATATATTTTAATATTAAAATTAAAATTGTATTTTTTATATAATTATATAATTATATATATATATATATATATATATATATATAATAACATAAATTAATATATGTTTAGTTTCAGTTAAGCATAATAATCATCCTTTTTTATACCTAATTAATACATTTATTATTGGAAAAAAACCATTAACATAATTACAATTACCCAAGTTTAAAATAACTATTTTCATTTTAATGTGTTATATCTTAATAAAAATATTATCATTATTAGCATGAAACAAAATCCTCTATATACAATAAATATATTCATATAAAATAATATATAAAAAAAATTCTTTCACCTCATCAAGAAGCCTAAAATTCTAGGTTTATAAAAAATTCCTTTACCTCATCAATCAATCAGCCTAAAATTCTCTGTATCAATAGACTTTAAGCATACAAGTGCTCAAGTGTATCCGAAAGTCCTTCAGAAATGGGTGCTTTATTTCAACGAAGATAAATCATATATTTTTTGGGTGCATGATATCGTAGATCTTATAATTACTTAAAAAAGCAGTTCATTTTTAAAATTTATGGATTGGGTATTTTGAATCCCATAATATATTAAAATTAGTTATATTTTTAAAATTTTATTTAAAAATTAACTTGAAAAATATATGATATACATATAATTTTCTACTCAAATGATATTTATGAAATAAAAACTTTATACTCTCGATATTTCCCAACATAATTTTTCCCTGTAATTTGGCTCTAAAAATTAAAATAGATTATGTTTATTTTTTCAAGTTTATTTCACTGTAAATTTTATATCTACATAGGTTATAAATATGTTATTGAAATTAAAACATTATAATAACTAAATAGTTAAAAAATGTAAAAAATTATTTGCATATGATAAAATTATAATTCATCATATAAGTTATTTTGTTTTTCAATGTCTTTTTGCTTAATTTAATTTTTTCGTTAACTTGTTTTATAAAAATAACGTTACTAAAAAAGACATAAACCCTTTAGTTATCTTAAGCTTTAATTATTCATGAAATCATGGTTATTTTTAACGGGTTAACTCCGTTATGCTCTTAAGGCTAATTTATTTTGTTAAATAAAATAAAGAAATTTATATTGATTAAGATAATAATTTCAAGACTAGTGTATTTTTTAATGCAATTTCAAGATTAATATAATATTTTTGAAAATTTTTATTTATTATAAATTTATAATAAATTACAAATGATATTATACATTATTAGTCATATTTATATAATTGTATATAATAAAAAAATTAACACATCAATTATGATTTCATATAATTATGATATATAAATATTTTCAATACTTTTTCTAAATTATTTTGGAAAAAATTATACACGTGATCCTTAAATTTATATCTTTTAATAATTTGGTCACAAATTTTCAACTAATATACTTTAGTATCTATATTTTAAAAGTTTATAATGTTATCCACAAACAAATGTCTCTAAATTTATGTCTTTGGGTACTTTATTCTCTAAACTTTAATAAGATTTAATATTTTAATCTAAATTTAAGCAATAAAATATATATTTTAATAAAATTTAAAATATATTAATTAAAAAAATAAAAAATCTTAAAAACATAAATTTAATTAACTTAGTATTACCCATCCGTTATAATAAGATTTTTTTAAGTCATGCATTGATCGTACTTTTCGTGAATTCTTGTATTATATTACATGATATCGAAGCATTTTCGTATGTGATGTTACGGAATGATATATAATATATTTTTATTAATATCAATTTCATATTAATGTAATATCTATATTCGCAGCACATTCAAAATTTACAACTATCAATAAAAGTTAAACATTATTTTAAAATTGAACCATATACCTCTCATCCTAAATGTCGTAATAAATTGTCACGGGTTCTCAACATGCTAATTGAGGATATTAGTGTCCCTTTGTATAACATATTTATTCGTCTCTTTCTTATCTTCCTTTTTATCTTTTTTTCAAAGGTCAAAATATTAATCTTAAGAAACTTAATAACCCATTCACTTCACAATGAATTTAAAAACTTAAGAAATTGTATTTTTACTTTTTTATTTCAAATATATTATAAAAATTAAAGAAAAATATCAAAAATAATAATATTTATATCTATATTATATACTTTTATTATTAAAAAAAACTAATACGTCATTTTATTTTAAATATTATTAAATTAAATATAACTATTTAATCGCATTTAATATTAAATAATATTTAATATTATTATAAATTTTAAAATATTATTTTTTTGAATTTCTTAAAATAAAATAAAATATAACAATTTACGGATATCTTTAACTAGCATGCAACATATCAAATGATTTGTTTGTCGCTTTAAATATTTTATTTAAAATATTTCTAATTATTTTAAGAGTTAATGATATTTTATCTTATTAAAATCTTATTTTATTTTATTTAAAATTATTTTCAATATATTTATTTATATTATATATAATTATGATTATTAGAATCATATTTTTTATATCATTTAGATTTATTTGAGATAATTAAGATATCTCATTCTATATATTTTTTTTAAGTAACAAAAAAAAAAAGGGATAAGATGTGATTAGTTTACAAAGTGTCAAAGATTAATGCATCATCCCATCTCAATTGATACTTTTACTAGTATATATAATTAAGATATCTCATTCTATATCATATTTTTAAAGTCACAAAAAAGGGATAAGATGTGTCAAAGATTAATGCATTATCCCATCTCAATTGATAATTTTACTAGTGTGTATATTTATATTATCTATAAAAATCTAAATTATATATTAAAAGTTTAAATCATGTATTATAATTTTTAGTACAAAATTACCCCGTATTTAAAATAACAATTACTATTTTATTATATCTATATTATATATAAAATTTTACATTATCTTTATAATAATTTTGAACAAAATATCATCACATTTTAAAAATATGATCATATTAATCTCATTTACTTATAATCATATAATTAATTATATTAGTATCAAAATTATAAATAATAAAGAGAATCAATTAAGATAAGACACTTCAATTATTTATTAATATTAGTTAATAAATCATAGAAATAGCTTTATTTTCAACTTACATCATATATATATAATCATATCTACAGTAAATTATCTTCTTATCAATTGTAATAGGTGTCTTAACTATATACTATTAGGCCTAATATAAAATACATGGTTTATAAAGAATACACGTAAATTAAGAGAAATTATATGGCAATGTTAATTTTTTTTAGGAATATACAGTCGTTAATGCAATTAAATTTTGTTTATCAGTCTCGTTTTATTTCAAACTAATTATAATATTTTTTTCTATTTATTTAATATAGAAAAATAATTTTTAAATATCAATTTACAATGTTACCTTATAATTAAATAGAAAATTAATACTTAAATTTTAATATAATTTTTTCATAAAAATATTACATTATAAAAATTATAATTATTGATGTACACATGTCGTCATTATATAAAGGAAAAAAGAGAATGCATCGCAACATTTAGGAGTTTAACGAGGTAATTGTGTCCAAGAGTCCAGGGACAGATGTGTATACATATGAGCAGCGGCATGTGCTCTAGTTTAAATTTTGATTGATAAAATAACATGTTATATTTATAAAATTATATAAATTATAATTATAAAATAGAATTGTATCTACTTAAATTTAAATTTTTGATACTTAATATCACAAAAATATTAATAATTTAAATATATTTTATTAAAATAAGATACACAAAATATCTTTTTTAAATTAAAAATAATTAATGTTATTTTTTATGTGTATATAGTGTAATTTTTAAATATAAATCCTAAATTCTGGGCAAGAGAGCTGGAGATATAGTAAATCAACCTTCAAAACCATGGAAACAAATATTTAGAAGTCAATATCTTAAAAATATTGACTTTTTGAGGGTGAAGATCAAAGGCCGTGACTCATATGTCTGGAAAAGTTTGGTGTGGACTAAAGAAGCATTTTTAAAGGGTATCTACTATCACATATAAGATGATAATCAAACTGATATATATGGAATGATCTTTGGATCCCACGTATAATCCCAATAAATCTTGTTAATTACATTGAACTTTGCAACCCAGACTGTTCAAAATCTATGCAGTGGACTGGTAGATGGCAATGGGATGCTTCCAAAGTAAATAATTTAGTTGGTCCTAATATTGCTGCATATATCTTAAATGTAAATATTCCTCGTCCCCTCCCATAGCATCTTGGTAAGATAGTTTGAAACAGGATCAGAACAATTTTATGTTAAAGATGCTTTCCAGTTGTTGTTAAGAATAGTACACTCCTTTACAAGAATGTTTCTGAAAGAAATTTTGGAAACCAAACTTGCATGAACATTATAAAGTACTTCTCTGACAAATCTTTAACAATGCCATTCTTGTCAAGAAAACAATAGGTAGGCATATTCTTTTGATTACTTATGCCTGCTATGCCATAAGAAAATTGGTGGTTCCACCGATAAGCTCTCACTTTAATGAAAAGACCAAGTGTGATAAGCTCTCACTTTAATGAAAAGACCAAGTGTGAGCTCACCTCTTGTAAAGAGTAGCTATCACAAATTCGAGCTCAAGAGAGAAAGACCATGACAAAAATGATCGCTCTTATTGACAAAGAGTCACATTGGAAAAACTTCTATCTGAGATGATCTTCCTTAAAGTGATGGGTGTTGTTAAGGAATTGAAACATTTCATATTCAACTCGATCTTAGCCCTTACTAAAATAAGGGTCAATATTTGCATGAAAATTGTTTAGATTCAGGCTGAGTTGTTGCCCCTAGCGGAGAAGGTCGAGCTCTCCGTTAATAAATTTTGAAAGCTTTGTAAGCTCGAGAAATACACTTCTGTTTTTAATGAGATGAACATGTGATGCTTGATTAATGTCCTTTATTTTTGATAGTACGAGTGCTCTACCTAGTTCTTGATCGAGATGATCAATTCACGGCATGTAATATTGAGGGAGAACATTCTACTTGGTCTGTGACTCAGGTGATCAACTTTATTCCGAGTGTTAGAACGCTCTACTTGGTTCTTGACCAATGTGATTAGCTCGTGACATATAATATTGAGGGAGAGCGTTCTACCTAGTCTGTGACCTAGGTGATCAACTCCTTCTTTGAGGGAGAGCGTTCTACTTAGTCTGTGACCGAGATGATCAACTCTTTATTTGAGAGAGAACGTTCTACTTAGTCTGTGATAGAGGTGATCAACTCTTTCTTTGAGGGAGAGCGTTCTACATAGTTTGTGGCCGAGGTGATCAACTCTTTCTTTGAGGGAGAACATCCTACATGGTCTGTGATCGAGGTGATCAACTCTATTCTGAGTGTCAGAGCACCATACCTGGTTCTTGACGTAGGTGTTCAACTCACGACATGTAATATTGAGGGAGAGCATTCTACCTGGTCTGTGAGTAAGGTTATCAACTTTGTTTCGAGTGTTAGAGTGCTCTACTTAGTTCTTGATCGAGATGATCAACTAGTGACATATAGTTTTGAGAAAGAGCATTCCATCTTGAAAGTTGGTAAAATATGGACCTGATTAACCTAGAGGGGGGTGAATAGGTTATTTTTAATTTTTTATCAATTTACAATTTAATAACCTAAACAAAGCGGCCAGACATGCAATTGTGTGTAAGAGTAAAGTGCGGAAATAATAACACACAATATTTTTAGGTGGAAACAACCTAGGTCACAACCATGACCTAAGAGAAAAACCACCGATCCACCGGACCACCTAACTTTTCACTCTGAAAATCAAATGTTCAAGTACAAACTCGATCTTATGCTACCCTCCCTAGGATACTGCCCCAATGTACTTTACTTACGAGCCCCTGCTCTGTTTTCACAGTTTTCAATATTAGCGTGAGCGGTTTCCAGACCAACGTTCCAATAAGCTACTCGCCAATCAAATCGTTCATAAATGAACTGCAAAAGGGTTAGCACAAAAAGAAACACAAGTGCCCGTGTGTGTTCTAGAACAGATTTAACAATGAATAATCCTAACTAGATGATTCAAAACATATATCACTTAAATCAAATCAACTAGAATATTCTAGAGCAAAAAGATTAAGCAAAAATAAATAAAAGATAACTTCTTTGAAATTTAATAATTAAATCAAATAATCATGATCGTTCATAAAATTATTTAATCTAAATAATCAAATAATCAAGAGAAAACTATATAAATATAAAAGTACCAAATGAATATATTTAATATATAATTTTATAAATCAATATATATATATATTAAATACCTTTGTCGCCGAAATATGTAATAACTGATGTTGATGAAAGTGAACTGCAACTCTACCTTTTCATTCACAACATATCTATATTAATTCCTATATTACCTTAAGTGCAGCTCTTGAATGTTAGCCTTTTCTTCTTCGTTTTTGTTCGGCAGTGAACGGCTAGCATATATATATAACAATTTGCATCAGTTTTTTTTTTCTTTCTATTCAGCCACACCTTATTCACTTTCTATTTTTTTCCCATCTCACACTAACCCTAATGTCTATATATATATAGATAATAATAATACTTAATGATATTAGGGTTAGGATTAAATGTGTTTTAGTCTTAACTTTTCAAAGCTAATTAAAAACAAAAACTTAATATTATCTTAAGATATATTATAAAAATATTTAATTAATAATTTCATAAATTAATTAAAGTTTGAATAAATATTTTAACATAAAATATAATTTCAAATTTATGAAAATGTGTTATTAAATGCATGAATGCAATCCTTTGTGTCATAGTTATAAAAAAACATACCTGAAGTATGAATATCTAGAACTTGAATATTTGTTCGGCTTTTCTTGATAAACTTGATAGGAGGCCTAAAAACAAACTTACAAGTAAATATTTTGTCCACGAAAATAGCCAATACTCATAATCCTTACAAACTCCCCCTTTGGCATTTTCGTGTGGCAAAACCTCTCACTTACTACATGACACTTATAAAAATTAGATAAAAATACAATGAGGTCCCAAACTCTATAGTGGAACTATCCTATGGTCCGGTGAATCCATCTTCGCTGCAACTTGATAAGCCTGTAAGTAACTGAAATGACATTGACAAAGCATAGGACAACTTGGCATGAAAGCCTCATTGTACATTAATTCAGTTTACATAAAAATAAACGAAGTGTAAAGAATAATCATATAGTATGCATTCATATCAATCAAGCTTAATTAAATATGTTCTCCCCTTATATGTATAACAAAATAAAAACATGGAAGTAAAAATTCTCTCCCCCTTTTTGACATACGAGAAGGACAAAACATTAGACAAAGAATTGAAGTTAAACTCCTCCTAAAGATATAACAGTGTAAAATCAGAGTAATGTAAAAGTGCAATGTGCTTTAAACTCCCTCTAAGTTCTATGACACTCTAACTTAGAAACCAATTAAAAAAGTAATAAATAAAAATATTTTTTTTTGTTTTTTTTAATTTGCATACATAGCCACATAAGGTATTAAACTCATGTAATTACAAACAAGTACACACCCAATTGAGAACTCATCATTTTTTTAAACTCCAATTTTGATTATTTATCATATAAATAAATAAGTAGAATAGAAGAGGTGCACACGCACACTTCACACATATAATGATATATTGACATTTACTTAAAATAGTATACATGTTTAAACTCCACAAATATGTCAATTAATTCATTTATGACTTATCAAGAAAGACTCAAAAGAAAAAATATCACCTATCATATAAAAATATAATCGAGTCTTCAATCTTACAAAATAAAATATATTTACCAAAAGAGGACTTTATTTTTTTATTTTTTTTATTTTTCTTATAAATGAGGTAAATGATATATATATATTTTAACCTCTATTAGCTCTTTCTTTTTGTGCATTCCAAGTACAAGATTCATAAGCAATCAGTTTTTGCATAATCTTTCCCTTTTATTTTTGCACGAGCCATGAACTTAGCACGATGACTTTCACACTAGTTGTGAGGTAGCCATCTCCGTTCATTGCGGTAGCTTCACACATCACAGTAGGTAGCCCTCTCAATAATAGGTGCCTCCATACGGTAAAATTTTAGTAAGCAAAAGTAGAACTCAACACAATTTTACAATCAAGATTAGTGAAAGTTCTAGAGTCTTTCAAGAAAATTCATAAACTTCAAGCATAACATATATGTGTGTTCGTGAGTGTGTGAAGAAGTTTATGTCAACATCGATCATCACATGTATAAGAATATATGTGTATACATAAGCCAAATTTATAGCATAATTTCTACAATAAATATCAAAATGAGTTGAGTCACTAAAAATGAGATTATGTGTATGGAAGTATTAAATAAGTTGAATATTGTGTTGGCCAAACAAGGATGCTATTTTTTTTGTAAGTTTAACTAATAAATAAAATAAAGACAATAAAGATTGCTCACCTAAGTTCATTTAAGCACTCTAACAAAAATACCTAGATGAAGGAATAAAAGATGGTCAGGTGACCAAGAAAAAACAACCTTTCCTAACCCATATTTTCTTGCATTTTGATTTGTCTATATCATTGGGTTCGGACTCAACTAACTTAGGTTTCATAGGCATGTTTTTGAACTTAGCTGTTCTTTTCTCATTCATCCCAAATGAAGATGCAGTATGCATAATAGGATGATGATAATGAGTCATAGCATTAAAAGTACTAAATTTTGTTTGCCTCTTTGAACCTAAGACTTCATGCTTCCTAGTAGAATTTCTGAACAAGTTATTATAATTTCCATTCATCCTTGAGTATGATGTATCATGCATAGATGAATGATGCTTATGGGTTCTACTATGTGAAGCATGGAAAAAATGATTAAGTTTAGGAGCATTCATCAAATATCTACATTTTGGTCTTATATGACCTTTCCTACCACAATGATGACAGATAGACACAAACTTAACATTTTTTTCTACCATAGGTGCAATAGTTATTTATGCATAAGTAGTAACAGTAGGAGTAGAGTTTAAGGACCTTACAAATGTGGTTTTTGATGTTGAAGGTGTTGAATGTTCATCTATGTATCCAAGACCTCTCTTATCTCCATGTAGCTTTCCATAGTCTAAGACTTTGGTCAATTTTTCAGCACCTATGGTCAAATTCTTCACCGTATCTTTAGCAATACTAAGTTCTTTCCTAAGCTTTTTGTTTTCCTCAGTGGTTTCTACAAGTCTCAAATTCATGGCATTAATATTTTTAGACAATTCCTTTTTATCTTTCTCTAGGCTAGAGGAATTTGTTTTGTGAATATTGATGATATCATTAAGTTTAGTTACTTCCACAAGTAGTTTATCTCTCTCTTCTCTAGAACCTAAACAATCCATGAATAGTTCCTCATAACTCGATACATTAAACTTAGACAATAAGAAAGAGGAGTTTACTTCCTCATTTTCTTCATCCGAGCTAGAGTCAGAATCATTGTGGTGTGCTTTGGTAGTTGCGGTGAAGGCACGATAGTTTGTGTCATCATCTTCTGAGTTACTAGCATTATCCTGCTCACTTTCCATGTCACTGAGTGTAGCATTAAATGCTTTTCCAAATTTATTTTTATTGTTTGCACAATCTATAGAAATATGACCAAAACCCCCACAAGTATAGCATCGAGGACTAGTGAGCTTAGTTTTCTTACCATCAGAGCTATGAGGCTTGATTTCCCTTGAATTTCGGTCCTTCGAACAACTATATTGTCCCTTATTAGATTGATTATTTTGTTGACCCTTCATTTTCATGAACTTCTTCAATTTTCGTGCTAGCGAGACTAATGACTCATCATTTATATCCTCATCACTATCAGAGATGTCCAGTTTGGAGCTTTTGAATGCCACATCCTTGATTTTCTTGGGACGATCAAGAGAAAGCTCATAGGTTTGGATTGACCCAACAAGTTCATCAATATTTAGTGTGTCCACATTCTTGCTTTCCTCTATCGCTGTTACTTTCATCTTGTAGTCAGTTGTTAATGAGCTTAGGAGTTTGCGTACTTGTATAGGTTGTGGAATTTTCTCACCAAGGTTAGAGCAAGCATTAGTGATATCACAAAAGCGAGCATAGAATTGACCAAAAGTTTCGTTGTTGCTCATTTTAATAGAATCAAACTCAGATGTTAGCAATCTCAATTTTGTTTGTTTTACTTGGGAAGTTCCTTCGTGAGCAAGAGCAAGTGCATTCCATGCATCTTTAGCAGTCTCACAGTCGGAGATGCGACAAAACTCATCCATCGACACTACAACGAATATTGAGCTTAGACCTTTTTGGTTGGCCCCACTAAGGGTGCATTCTTCAGTGGTCCAGTCTCTTCTTGGCTTTATGATTGTTACACCATCTTTCGTTACAGAAGGTGGTTCCCAACCATCAAGAATAGCATCCCAGACTTTTTCATCTTGTCTGAGAAAGGCTTGCATGCGAGCCTTTCAGTAAGGGTAATTAAACCCATCAAAGAGTGGGGGTCTAACAGATGACCCACCTTCTTTCATTTGGTCCATAAGTAAGTGTGTGTGTCCCTAAAGATCAATCTGACTAAGTGTGTCTAGTGTCGGCTCTGATACCAATTGAAAGTTGGTAAAATATGGACCTCATTAACCTAGAGGGGGGTGAATAAGTTATTTTTAATTTTTTTATCAATTTACAATTTAATAACCTAAACAAAGCGGCCAGACATGCAATCGTGTGTAAGAGTAAAGTACAGAAATAATAACACACGATATTTTTAGGTAGAAACAACCTAGGTCACAACCATGACCTAAGAGAAAAACCACCGGTCCACCGGACCACCTAACTTTCCACTATGAAAATCAAATGTTCAAGTACAAACTCGGTCTTATGCTACCCTTCCTAGGATACTGCCCCAATGTACTTTACTTACGAGCCCCCTCGCTCTGTTTTCCTGATTTCCAATATTAGCGTGAGCGGTTTCCAGACCAACGTTCCAATAAGCTACTCGCCAATCAGATCGTTCACAAATGAACTGCAAAAGGGTTAGCACAAAAAGAAACACAAGTGCCCGTGTGTGTTCTAGAATGGATTTAACAATGAATAATCCTAACTAGATGATTCAAAACATATATCACTTAAATCAAATCAACTAGAATATTCTAGAGCAAAAATCAATAAAAGATAACTTCTTTCAAATTTAATAATTAAATCAAATAATCATGATCGTTCATAAAATTATTTAATCTAAATAATCAAATAATCAAGAGAAAACTATATAAATATAAAAGTACCAAATGAATATATTTAATATATAATCTTATAAATCAATATATATATATTAATTATCTTTGTCGCCGAAATATGTAATAACTGATGTTGATGAAAGTGAACTGCAACTCTACCTTTTCATTCACAACATATCTATATTAATTCCTATATTACCTTAAGTGCAGCTCTTGAATGTTAGCCTTTTCTTCTTCGTTTTTGTTCGGTAGTGAACGACTAGCATATATATATATAACAATTTGCAGCAGTTTCTTTTTTCTTTCTATTCGGCCACACCTTATTCACTTTCTATTTTTCCCCCATCTCACACTAACCCTAATGTCTCTATATATATATATAATAATAATAATACTTAATGATATTAGGGTTAGGGTTAAATGTGTTTTAGTCTTAACTTTTCAAAGCTCATTAAAAACAAAAACTTAATATTATCTTAAGATATATTATAAAAATATTTAATTAATAATTTCATAAATTAATTAAAGTTTGAATAAATATTTTAACATAAAATATAATTTCAGATTTATGAAAATGTGTTATTAAATGCATGAATGCAATCCTATGTGTCGTAGTTATAAAAAAACATACCTGAAGTACGAATATCTAGAACTTGAATATTTGTTCGGCTTTTCTTGATAAACTTGATAGCAGGCCTAAAAATAAACTTACAAGTAAATATTTTGTCCACGAAAATAGCCAACACTTATAATCCTTACACATCTGGTCTGTGACCTAGGTGATCAACTCTTTCTTTAAGGAGAACATTCTACCTAGTTTTTGGTTGAGGTGATCAACTCTTTCTTTAAGGGAGAACATTCTACCTGGTTTGTGTAATATCGAGGGAGAGTGTTCTACTTAGTTTATGACCAAGGTGATCAACTTTGTTTCAAGTGTTAGAGTGCTCCACCTGGTTCTTGATCGAGGTGATCAACTTATGACACGTAATATTGGAAGAGATTCATTACTTGCAAACTGTTACCTTACACATACACATATACGAGGGAGATACATGAGAATGATAAATCAAAGTTCATTAGAAGTAATACTTTTTCAAGTTTCGAGCATTCAAACTTGCATTATTCTTAGCTCCCTCAATATTTCTCAATAATTAGGCCTCTCATGAATTCATCTCGACTATTTTGTCTAGACCCTCCTAATTTGCACCCAGCTTGCCAACTATACATTCTTTCTTGTTGGGAAAGACCCTTTTGAGAACCCAATCACCTATTGTGAAAGTTTTAAAACACATAGCCTTGTTGTAACAGTATTTTACTCTCCTTTTTTCTCAAGTATCCTTCTCTAGGCTTCATCTCTCTTTTCTTCTATGAGGGTCAGCTAAAATTATCTACCTGTAATGTTTTGGTCCACAGTTAGGGTTGATCTTACAGTGGGCACTGTGATCTCAATTGGTATCACAACTTTAGTCATATATACTAGTGAGAAAGGTGTCTCGTTGGTTCTCCCTCAAGGACTAGTCCTTATAGCACACAATGCCTCAGATAGCTTCTTAACCCATCTTCCTTTAACACCATCCAACCTTTTCTTTAATAGGGTGATTATCAACTTGTTAGAAGATTTTGCCTGACCATTGGCTTGTGGATAATATGGCGTTGAATGACACATCTTGATGTTGTACTTGATGGCAAACTCTTTGATGTTATGACCCATGAATTATCTCCCATTATCAATAACAAGATCCTTGGGTAGGCTGAAGATACAAATTATGGATTTCCAGATAAATCTAATCACTTCCCTTTCGCATATCCTTCTCAGAGGTTCCGCCTCAATCAATTTGAAAAAATAATATATAGCAACTAATAAAAACTTATTTTGGCCCCTTGCTTGGGGTAAAGGTCTTACTATATTAAGCTCCTACTAGTAGAAAGGCCATGGGCTAACTACCCTTGTTTTGGTGGTTGGTAGTGCGTGTGATAATGGGGAGAATCTTTGACAGTTATCACACACCTAGGTGTACCTTGTGCAATCTACTAGCATAGTGGGCTAGTAGTACCAATGCTTCATAATTCGCTGTGATAGCTTCCTAACACATGAGTGAAAGTTTCACTCTCCCTCGTAGACTTCAAAACATAATTCTGTCAGATCCCTCCTTGGCTATGCACAAAAGCCTAGGTCCAAATGTAATCTTTTTATATAATTTATCATTTTTAATCATGTATCAATCTGTCTTAGCCTTAATTTCGTTTGTGAGTTTCTGGTTCTGGGATTGGTCTCCTCTTTTTAGGAAGTCAAAGATTGAGGTGAACCATGGAATTGTGGTAGCATCCACGCTCTTGACTATTTTTTGGCCTCATTTAAAATGGCTTCCGTTAGGATTGTTACTAATACCACTTGAGTGCGGTTGACCTATCACATGGATGCTAGTATGGTGAAAGAATCAACATGACCATTCTCATTACTGGCTATCTACTTAATCTCAAAGTTGGAAAATTTATAGCACTCATTTCTTAGTCTCTCTAGATATATCCCCATCTTGCTATACTTAGCCTCAAACGTGCCCAAGTACTGGTTAACCACTAGTTGTGAGTCACTATGCAAGGTGATATTATTTGTTCCAAGCTTCTTTGTCATCATGGCCCCGAATATAGATGCCTCATACTCTACAACGTTATTAGTTGCCTGGAAGTCCAACCTGATAACATACTTGAAATAGTTTTCATCATGATCAACTATGACTACCCCTAGCCCAACGCCATTGAATTTGTATGTGCCATCAATGAATACCTATAAAGTCGGCCTCTCTCTTTGATCCATGACATGTACTTCTTATTTTACCTCATCACTGGTAATATTTGATGATTCACTGAACTCAACGACAAACTCAACTACCACTTGTCCCGTAATGGCAGTTCTAGAAATATACTTGATACCGTACTCTCCCAACTCTATATCAATTTGGGTCAGTCTCCCTACGAATTTTGGCCTCTTCAATATATTCTTAAGTGGTTGATATATGAGTATTATCATTGTGTGCGAGCCGAAGTAATGTTTGGGCTTCTGTGCACTGATTTTTACTGCGAAGGCTAACTTGTCGATCGTTGGGTACCGATTTTGGGCATCTATCAATATTTGGATGATGTAGTAGATGAGGTGTTGGACCTTTTTTGTTTCAGCTATGAGTACGACACTACATGTCTGGGGGACAAGGCCAAATACAAATAAAGCGTTTCTTCTAGGAGAAGGCTGACTAGGACAAAAGGTTTGCTCCTATTTAATTCCTTAAAAGGCTTTGTTGCAATCCTTGTTTCAAAAAAATTGATGTGTTCTTCCTTAGCATTTTAAAGAATGGCAAATAATTGTCTGTGCATTTAGAAATGAATTTGTTCATTGCCACTATTCTTTCGTTCAATTACTTAATCTTCTTTAGACTAGTAGGGGGCCTTATGTAGACCAGGGCTTGTATCTTATCCTCTATTCCTTGAGCAAATACAAGATACCCTAAGATTTTTCCTAAAGAAACACAAAAAACACATTGTTTAGGGTTAAGTCTCATCCTATACCTTTGATTTAATAAGGATATTTCCTCCAAGTAGTTGACATGGTTTATGGGTTGTGCTGACTTTACCACCATGGCGTCGACATCTGCCTCAAGATTTCTTCCTAGCTAGTTTACAAACATCTTATTGACGAGGCATTGATAGATGGCCCCTGTATTCTGAATAGAATTCTAGTGTAGCAGAAGGTCCCTTCCTCAGTGATGAAAAATGTTTTCTCCTCATCTTTTAGGTGCATTCTGATATGATGATAACCAGAATATGCATCCAAAAAACTCATCAAGCTGAAACTGGTGGTGGCATCAACCAGTTGATCAATACTTGGAAGGAAAAACAATTTTTTGGACATGCATAATTTAAGTCTGTGAAGGCTATACATATACGGGGTGATCCATAAGCCTTCTTCACTAGCATCACATTTGACAACCAAGAGGGATAGTTCACCTCTCTAATAACTGTGTCTTTTTCAGGGTAGCAATTTGATTTTTAATCACCTCATTTTTTTCTTTATGAAATTTTCTCTTCCTTTGCTTGACATGTCTAGCTTTCAAATCAATATTCAACTTGTGGGTTATGACCTCCAAGTCGATCCTAGGCATTTTTGCAGGCCTCTATGCATAGATGTTGGAATTCTCCTTTAAGAAATGAGATAGTTGCTCCCTCACATTTGTTATCAAGTCCATGCTCAACTTTAGAGAGTGGTCCTCCTTCTTATCCCCAATTGGTGGATCTCGTACTTCATTTGAGTTGACAGACTTTCCTTGACATACACCTCCTGGCCTTACATGAAAAGGCTCATGCTATGGTTGCTACTTAGGAGTGACCTATTTTATAATGGCATTATAACAACTTCTGACCTTTTCTTGGTCTTCCTTTATTTCGTTTATTCCCTCCTCGGTTGGGTATTTGATGACTTAGTGGAAGGTGGATGGAACCAGTTTCATCTTATGTATCCATGGTTTACCCAGGATGGCATTGTAGATCCTTGTGCCATGACTGGTAACACCATAGTTCCAATTGTGTAGGTGGTACTACTGTTACATCTCACCAAATGTAGCTCTCTTCTTTCTATGTCGCTTTCATTTATGCCTAGGGCCCTCATTCTTGATTGAAAAAGATGGTAAATGGAGATCCTGGTGTCAATCATGATCCAAAAAATATCATAAGATCCTATCCTCAAGGTAATTAACAAAGGATCTTCGTGGGAGACGAGGTTTCGTCCCTTTCGATGAAGGTTATTTCGAAAAAAGACCTCACCTTTTCTAGATTGTAAATTGGCCCTATTATGAGGGTCTATCATACTACCTGATGAAGTAGGTAGCTTTAATGTTTCATGCTCGGGTTGACACTCTGCTCCTCTATTGTTGCTTCCCACGAGATCTTTTAAGTACCCTCTGTATTGTAGATCCTCTATTTCTTCTTTCAGATGCTTGTAGTCTCTCGTTTTATGGTCTAAATCCTTGTGAAAAACACACCACTTAGATGTGTCCCTAAGGAAATCCCTCATTTTTGGTAGGCATTTGATATTCTTCTCTTTCTCCTTTCTCAATACTGCTTGGGCTAGGCTCACTCTCAAGGGTGGATCCCTGAATGGAGACAACGACCTCCCCAAAGCCCCTTATTCGCTGACCATTAGTCATTCGCTCTGTGATTCAGTGTGAAGCGCTTACTTTTGTTAATTATTTTGTCTTAGCTTGCCCTGTTCAAGTTTATACTTCTCTTTTCTTTTCCTGGCACAACTTCCACAAGTGCCTTGTTGTTCTTATCCAGACATAACATTCTTTTTAGATTGACAAATTTTCTAGCCTTTCCATAAGCTTTCTCTAGAGTTAGGAAATCTACTATCTCTAGATTTTCTTCCCTAAACCTTCTCATGTACTCTTAAGTAGATTCACCATTTCTTTGGGTGATTGAGAATTGGTGGTGAGACTCCTTCCTCAAGGGGTTGTTGTAGGCATAATTGGTGATGAACAACCTGAAAAACTATGAAAATGAGGTCATGGTACGAGGTGCTAGGTTGTTAAACCATTTCTACACACCATCACATATGGTGGTAGTAAACAACTTACACATCATGACATCTCTTTTGTCCTAAGTGAGGCTCACAGGGACCATAGTTGTCTTGAAGTGTTACACAAAGTTATCGGATCTTTGGTACCTTGGTAGTCTGAGCACTTGGGAGTACTAAACTTGGCTGGAGGCTTATCGTGCTCTATTTCATCATAAAAATAAGAGGCATATAGTTACTCTCAATCCCTATCCATATCATAAGGCGCCTTACACTTGTCTTGTCTTTCATTGACCCTTTTTAGGGGTTGGTTTTGCTTTCTATTAGCTTTTTCCAATGCCTGGGATCATGTCTTTTAGCTTTCTCCCTCTTGCAACAACTACTCGTTACTAGGCCCCATCGAGTTAGGAGGGTCACCCTCAGTTGAGTTCTTGGGAACAATGTGATCTGGTATGATTCCACAAACCAGGTTAGCGGCCCAACCTTCAAGGGCGACTATGCTTGATTGTGATTGAAATGCCCTGTGTTTCTAGCTTGGTTTCCTCAAGCTTTCTTTTTAACTCAAGAAGTTTTCGTGTCAACTCTTGATGGGGATTGTCATGCGCTGGTAAATTGTAGTCCTGTGACAATACTGAGTCCTTTTTTGCTAGTCTCAATCATTTCTTAGCTCGTGTTCCTACCATGATGACTATGATTCTTGAGAATTATGTTTGCTTACTAAGTCTCTTTCTCAAAACTTGGGGTGAATCCTTGAAAATATGGGATCAAAAGCCAAAGCTCGACCTTCGAATCTGAACTCCACAATAGGTGCCAAAATGTTGGGATTTGTCTGGTTTACAGAGAGATAAACTAGAGAGAAGTAAGAGAGTTCTATGGAATGTATAGATTTCTTATGAGGTCCATGTATATATAAAGCATTGTATATACATGTGTCAATTACATAGGAAATATCTGTCATAACGTGTCAAAGGGATACAAGAACAAAATAAAACACATTTAAAGCTTGAGGTCTACCACATTATGGTTTGGTCTAGAAGTCGACCTTCGAACACCAAGGGTCTTATGTGTAGGCAGACCCATACTAATAGTGTGATTATGGATGCAGACACAAACATGTCCTTAAGGGATAACTCATCTGATGACTTTGACTATTAGTTGAATTAAATTTCGGGTAAATTTGTACGTCTAAACAAATGTTTATGTAACAACTAGACATTCAGACTTGTATTAATTGCATTATATCTCATCCTAAAAGTCTCTTGCCTAGTAGCATTCCACTTGCTAAATTTACCTTAACTTCAGTAATCGTGTTTGAAACAATGTGGTGGCTTCGCAACCAGTTGGTTCTACTGGAGGGTAAAAATTTAAACTCAGACCAAAGTTTTTCGATGATTTCAATTAGAGTTGACAAATTTGTAAACACTAAGTTGAAAAGGCAATAGCATAAGGGAAAACTCTACTAATGGCAGAGTTGAAATAAGATTTATTCTCATGGATCATCTAGGAAAGGTTCTCTATAACTGGACTAAATATTTGCATTTAGAATTATCGGAGATAGTGGAAGGATATGCTTTCTTTTATATTTATATGGAAGCACTAATTATGAAGAAGAAGCCTATGCGTGTAGAAGGTGATGACAAATGTTTGATTGATGCATTCATGTTGGGAACAAACCAACAAAACCTTCGGCCTCAATCCTCAAACCTTTTATTTGATATGCAAAATAATTTAGATAAAATTTCAACGATTATTGTTAAGTTGATTCTTAAAAGCTACAATTGTTTATCTCATAATTTAGTTGAGTCTTTTATAATCATTTTGAAAGCAAAGTTGAGCTATCTCATTTAGCCTTTGAATTAGCCCTTGTAAATATTTATTTGCTGCATATATATATATATATATATATATAGAGAGAGAGAGAGAGACCAGACTCATATAAGAAAAATAGTATACTACGACAAACCAAAGTGGATAAACAAAGGAAAAAAAAAATAAAGCCATAAATGAATAGGAAAAGGAAAAGGAAAAGGAAAAGAGAGAAAGAACATGATTTGAGAGTAACAGAGATCAGCAGAACGGATTAGACTTATTTCTATTTTTTATTTTTCTTTGCAATTGCAAAGAAAGACTTCTTTAGAGTTTGGAGACGCAGTCAGAGAGACAAAGCCTGAGTGACCAAAATGTCAGAGAAATCCAGTATAGATTAGGAAAAAAGGAAAGAAAAGAAAGTTGCTCCCAAATTCCCCCCTTTCTTCGTCTTCCTGTTCTTTACTTGTTCTTCAACTCTATGAATACCAGCAAAACAGAGGAAGATCTTTTCCTCCACCATGATTTGAGTCAACCGCACCAGATCATTGCTCACCAAAACCATTCTCAGCCGTGCATTCACAACCCTCAACCACCACCTCCACCTTCAGATGAACCCCCTTTCTCTCTTCCCGAAATCGTCCTCCTTCGCTCCTATTCTCCTTCCTCATCACCTTATCAATCATCTTCCGATAACGACGATGTTTCCGCTCTACCCCTAGATTTCGATCCCATCCCTTCAATTCCCACCAAAAACCCACCTCTCTATATCAGCCCAGAACCCCATATCTCCTCTCAGTTCTATACCTTTAACCCTGAATCACACGCTCTGATGATTCAGTGTCTTCTTGAGCGCCGGCTCGCTACCCCAGCTGAGATCCGAGCCGCTACGCCACGAACCGTTCTCAAGTCTTGGCGCACAGTTTGGAAGGACCGTAATGAAGACACGGCTTACCTTACGGCTTGGAAGCGCATACAGGACAAGCTCACTGTCCATGTTGAACAAAATGGTAATGAATTTCTCTGCTTTAAGAACAATACCCAGCAATTTGTTTCCCATATTAATCAGTGGCAAGATATTGTTATGAGCTTTCATGGTGATACTGATATGAAACATTTAGGGCTTAAGGAAACTATTGATAGGATTAAGCAAGTTTGGACAGTAGGTGCTAAGTTTTATGGCATACCTGAAACTTACATTAGGGTTTGTGTTGCTGCTTGTCCCGTTTGTTCTTCTTCGTCTTCCGGGGGTGCTGCAAGGAGTAAGCGCCGTAGGTTTGAGTATACTGAGTCTTTTGATGTGCCAGCAAAAGAGGTGCCTGTAATGCTTCAGCAACTGGCTGCTAAGCATAAGGTTGTGCTTTGTATAAGGCAGAAGTATATTAGATATAAGCCATTTATGGCCGAGGTTAAAGATTATGCTTGTCATAGGGCTGGTGAGCCTGCAGCCAAAAAGTCGAAAATCCTAAAGAGGGAGCCTTATGCTTCAAAGAGATGTGGATGTGGTTTTCGCATACGGGCCATTGTGCCCATTTCTAACTACAACGAGAATGATAAGACATTTGTTTATCAAGAAGAAGGGATGGCTGTGTTTAAGCTCTATGCTGTGCATTCTGGGCACGAGCCAGGACCATTGGATGGGAATGCAAGAATTATGCATCGGGTTGTCGGACATAAAGGGGGTCTTTTGATAGATCAGGAGACTGTATATGGAGTGAATGAGGAAATGGAGAATGAAGGGTTTGTGTTGATGGGAAAAGATGAAGATGATTTGCATCTTTCAGTTGTGCATCAGTTTCAGGAATTGAGAGCTGAAGTTGGGTTGCTTGAAGCAAAGGTTGCAAAATTTTCACCAGGGCTTTTGGGTTTGGTTTCTCGTGAATTGTTTGATATTGTGAATAAAGTTAGGAATATAGGGGAGGAAAGTTCAAAGTCAATTGGATTGCTTCCAGACAAGCTACAATCAGATGATGTGTATTGGAGTGATCATCACCATGAACGAATATATGGGAATGGCAAAGGCAGTGAATTGATAGAAGATGATGAAGACAGCTTCAGACGAACTCTTGAAGATGTTGATCCATGGGGCCAGATGAGAACAGATTGTCGGGATCAAAAAGATCTTATGAGTGAGGCTTGTAAGTCTGAAAAGTGGCTGAAATGTGATAACTTTGATGAAAAGAGCATTCTTAATTGTGAAGATACGAAGTTAACCAAGTCATTACAAGATGATGAAGGTATGGTTGGAGATGTAGGTCTTGGTTGTATACAGGTTGATAGTTTCTATCAAGATAATCCAAAATGGTATGATTCTCCTTGTGGATTGGACTCGAGTACTGATTGTGGAGATGGTGGATTCAGACATGGTGAGATTGTTTAGAACCTTTCTTGAAAGATGGGTTAAGCTTCTTAATACAAATGAGATTGATTCCCCTTCTGAAGTTGGCAATAGGTTGTACATTTATTTATACAGATGAATGGAGCTTCTCAATTACTGTGTGTGATTCTGTAGAGTATGCACCAGTTGGGCATCTATGAACATACTTGATTCCTGACTGTTTGTTAACCATGTACTTGGAGTTGGGACTTGTGAATATTCAGCATGATTCTTCTAACAACGTAACAAAATGTCATTGGGAATTTTGTTCAATGTGTAGTATTCTTTAAAACAAAATCTCTGTAATATTCATGCTTTAACATGTGAAATATATTTTTGAATAGTGGAAATCATGAACTTAGGTTTTTGTTTGAAGGTGGTTAGTTTGTGGCTGATCATTTTGGTTGTTGATTGTAGCATTTGCTACGAAGATTACATGAAAAAATCGATAATATATAGTATTTGGTCCAAGTCCAAGTGATTATTGAAGTAATGGGAAGTGGGCTTTGGTGTCGATTTTGCAGAATAAACAGAATGTTTTGTTTTGTAGACGTGTTGAGACATCAAGGACAGACCCTGCAGCAACTGCAATATATAGAGAGACTATCTTCAACAGTAGCTAACTCTTGCTTAAGGTTGGTTACTTATAAGTATTGAATTTGAAATATAATAATGTTAATTGATACTACAACTAACCTGGAATGATATGAATTGTAATATGACGTATGTTGATGATGCATGATAACAATGGAATAATTTATACGAAACTAAAAATACAAGATGGTACTTGTACATATCCAAGAATTAAAATGTAGATAATTTTTAATATATAACACCTTAAGTATAAGAAAATAACGAATATTTTATCGAGCAAAGTTTCTGTTCTGTAAAATATATAATATTTTAAAAAGTTTAATGAAATAGTAAATTCATTGTAGGACACTAGGATATTGAGTAAAAAAGATATTGCATTCAACACAATATTTTCAAATAATTTGACAACTTTTAATTCGACAACATTCTACTCAACCGACATCCAGTACTTATAAGCAATTAGATTCTTTTAATAAATCTCATCTACATAAAATATATATATATATAATAACCACCTTACAATAAATAGAGATTGTGCATGTATCTTACACAAGATGCAAGATAGAATTTTCCTTAATAAAAAAATAAATAAAATTATATTTTCATATAAAAATGATCATCTTATTTATGAATGATATGTCATAATTTGAACGGTAAGGTTTTTAAGTATTAATGTAGTTTCTCTTATAACATAATTTAATTATAATTTATTTATTTTTTAAATTATATTTAATATAAAAAATAATTGAGTATATATATTAATTATCTTTTAGTTGATGAATTAAAAGAAAAAATTAAAAAATTTATAAAATAATTTATTTCATGTGAATAAATTTTAAATTTATAAATTATTTCTTAGTGTTAGTTTAAATAGAGAAATCAAAACACTCGTTATCATTATAATAATATATATTATTTAAAATTAAAAGAGAAAATCAAAAGTTTCATAAATATATGTTAAATTTTAATTTATTTTTTAAATTATAATCAGATAAAATTATTTAATTATATATATTAATAATTATATTTTAATAGAAGAATTAAAAAGATAAACCAAAAAACTCTTAAAATATTTTATCAAGTTAATGAAATTTATAATTACAAAACAAATCAAAAGGTTAATAAATATTATAATAATTTTTTATTATTACAAAATAAATTAAAAAATTAAAATAGTCCTAAATATGTACTACATTAGTCCATTCAAATATATATACATCATCCATAAAATATGATTATAAAATTATAAATAGAGAATTATTTTGACCTAATTTTGAACGTAATGTATTAAAGTATTAATACATATATTGCAAACAAGCAAAATAATATCAAAATAATGATCTCTTTCATGTTTTAGTTTGAAATGTATTGTGTTGTCATGTATTCATTTCGATAAATAAGAAATTTAAATGTTTTGAGCAATAAATTAATATTCATTTAATTAATAAATTTTGAAGTTACAAAAACATTGAATGTCATTGTTATTATTTGTGGTTTTATAAAGATTAATCAATGTGCATATTTTTACTTTACCTTATTTTTAACTCATTACTTTGATTTTGATTTTGAATATTTTGCTTTAGATATTTTTACCTTTTTAAGTTGATAATATCCCAAAAAGAAAAACAAAATCTAAAAAATTTAAGACACAAAAAAACTAAATGCCTATTAAATTCTATGCATTTTTAAATTACTTTTATATATCATCAAATTAATTATACTATATTATAATTAATTATTATATTTTAAATTAAATTCTATGTGTCAAATACATTTTTTAACTATGCTAATAACAAAATTGTAATTTTAACTACAATAAAATTGATTGGACATCCAATTAATTTCCCTCAAAGTTTCATGTTGCTATTTTACATCTTCTTAGAGATGTTAATAATGCTTTATCTTGGGACTTAGGGTTGGCCCAAAGGGATACCTATTTTGTGGAGGAGTGAGGAGATAGGTAATTGTTGGTTTATCATACACACACGTGTTGTAGTCCACCATCGGAGTGTAAGGTGAGGTATTTTGTTCTTTTATTATAAAAAATAAATATTTCTTAATCAAATAGAGAAGACTCATTTTGTTAAAATGAGTCTCTCTGCCTATATTTTCCTCAACATTTATTTTTTTTCATAAACGTTATTCTCATGTTTTCCTCAATTAACATTGCTCTTGTGTCTCCTTCAATGTCTTTTTTTCTAACATTTACTCCTACGTTTTTCTTTATATTCAGCTTCAATTTTCACGTATAAATAGAGGTAGTGACCTCAGTAATTCAACGCAACAAAAACCAACTATATCTTTCATTTTCTTTTTATTCTTTGGTTCTAAGTAACATAGTTTCAGTATAAGTGTAGCATTCCAATCTTCTATGATGCAATAGAATTCTGAGACAAAGTCAGATTATATGATGTTTTATCTTGGGGATGACAGGTTTGTTAACTGCTTGCACAATTTTGACAGAGCTACGAAACATCTTAAAAAGAACAACCTAGTTTGCAACTCAACTTAAGTAACTATGAAAACTTCATTCCTTATTTTATTACTCGTGCAACAACAATTTTAAGACAAAATAATTTACCATGTCTGTTGAAATTGCTACTATTGATCTTAACAGACCTTTTTTGTTTTAAAGGGATGCATTCTAAAAGATGGAGACAAAAAATGCTATTTTTTATTACTATGAAAAATGTTGCTTATGTTTTAAATACTATCAAATCTAAACTACCTATTGAATCTATTGAAACTCAAACTAAGGATTATCAGTATTGGATAGAAGATGACTTCTTGTGTAAAAGAATTATTTTTAATGATTTGTATGATTACTATAACTCTTATAAGTCTTCTAAAAAAATTTGGGACACATTTCAAAAGAAGTATGATACTGAAAAAGCTGGAACAAAGAAGTATATGTTGTTAGTAGATACCTGAAGTATCAAATGTCTGATGACAAATCTGTAAAAGCTTAGTCACATAAATTGTAAAAGATAACACATGAAATAATTTCTGAAGGTATGCCTTTAGATGAATAATTTCAAGTTGTTATAATAATTGATAAATTACCTCCTACATGGAAGGACTTTAAAAATGTTCTTAGATACAAAACTAAGGAGTTTTCTATAGAAAATCTTATTACCCATCTTCGTATTAAGGAAGAAGTCCTATAACAAGATCAAAAAGATGAATTACTTGTTGTTTCTAACAAAAGTGCATCCTCTTCTGTCATTCTAAAACCTAAAGGAATGAACATGAAGAATTAGAATCGCAATTGTAACCAAAATCATAACAGATATCCTCCACGGAATGGACCTTAACTCTCCACAAGAAATGAAAGAAATAATTCATTTATGTGTTATAGTTGAAATAGGCATGCCCATTTAACTAGGAATTACTAGAATAGGCCTCATCCTACTCTGCAAGTGAACCTAACCAAAGAGAAATTTATTGCTATGATAATTGAAATCAACTTTCTTGGTTGATCCAAAGGGTTATGGGTAGATACTAATGCTACTCTCCATGTGTGATATGACCGCGATTTGTTCAAGTCCTATTCTGAAGTTGAGGATAAGAAAGTGTTATTGGGTGATTCCCACTCCACTATAATTGTCGGTACTAGTGAGGTGGAATTAAAGTTTACCTCTAGAAATACTGTCATCCTGAAAGATGTTTTGCATACTCCAAAGATGAGGAAGAACTTAGTCTCAAGCTATCTTCTCAACAAGGCTAGGTTTACTCAAGTAATTAGGGATGATTTGTATGCAATTACTAAAAATAATTTTTGTTGGGAAAAAGGTATGCCACTAATGGTATGTTTAAACTAAATGTTGAAATTAATAAAATTTCTTCTTCTTCTTACATGTTGCGTTCTTTTAATATTTGGCATGTTAGACTTTGTAACGTTAATAATTACATAATTAAAAATATTATTAGCTTAAGATTTATACCTAATCTAACCATGAATGATTTAAAAAAAAATGTGAATTTTGTAGTCAAGTTAAAATCACTAAAACCTTACATAAATCAATAGTTAGAGAATTTGAACCACTTGAATTAATTCACTCTAATATTTGTGAACTAGGTGATGTTTTAACTAGAAATGAAAAATGATATTTATTACTTTTATTGAAGAATGTTTTGACTATACTTTTGTGTATTTAATGAAAAATAAAGCGAAGTGTTTAATATGTTTAAAGTATTTTTAACTGAATTTGAAAACTAACTTAATAGAAAAATAAAAAGAGTTCGAAGTGATAAAGATATTGAATATGATTCTAGTACTTTCAATGATTTTTATACAACCTGTGGAATCATTCACGAAAGAATTGTACTTTATTCTCCTGAAATGAATGACAAAGTTAAAAGAAAAAATATACATTTTACTAAATCAGTTGTTGTTATTTTACTAAACTTTGGTGTGGCTTTTCATTGGTATATAAAATTTTTATTAACTATGTGTTATATGCTTAATAGAGTTTCTAAATCTACAAATAAAACCTTTTATTATGAAATTTTGAAAAATGAGAAATCTAACTTGTCTTATTTTAAAATGTGAGGTTGTTTGGCCTATGTTTGTATTTTTTATCCTAAAAGAAATAAATTTACTAGTAGAACTTATGAATGTGTATTTATTGGATATGTTGAGAATAATAAATATTATAGATTTTTTGACTTGAGTGATCATCTTATTATAGAATCAAATGACGTTGACTTTTTCGAACATAAGTTTATTTTTAAATTGAATAATAATGGGGGCTCAACTTTTAATAATCTGCCTATAATTAGAATTTGTAAAGTAAATATGGAATTAGATCCTGAACCTAGGAGAAGTAAACAAGTTCGAACAACCAAAGACTATAGGTCTGACTTTTATGCTTATACCTTAGAGGGCATCTTTATGCTTATACCATAGAGGAAGATGCCCAAACCTTTGAAGAAGCCTTATCTTCTTTAGATACTAACTTTTGGAAAGGAAAAAAAAGTCATCAATGATAAAATGGACACTCTTGAGTCAAATAAAACTTAATATTTAGTTGATTTATCCCTAGGTTGTAAGATAATAGATTGTAAATGGATATTTAAAAAGAAATTGATAATTGATAATAGTGTTGAAAAATATAAGGCTCTTCTTGTAGCCAAAGGATATAGGCAAAGATAAAATGCAAATTTATTTGATACTATCTCACCTATCACTGAAATAACTTATATTCATGAGTTATTTTCTCTTGTTGATATTCATGATCTTATTGTGCACTAAATATATGTGAAAATTGCTTTTCTAAATGATGATTTAGAAGAAGAGATTTACATGAACGAACCTAAAGGCTTTGTTATCCCTAGTCAAAAAAATAAAGTTTGTGCATTAGATAAATCTCTACATGATTTAAAATAAGCACTTAAATAATGGCATGAAAAATTTGATAATCTTGTTATCTCACATGGTTTCAAAATGAATGAAAGTGACAAATACATGTATTATAAGTTTGAAAATAACATTTGTACTATTATATGTCTCTAATATGAATGATTTATCATTTTTTGTTCAAATATTCATGTTATAAATAATGTGAAAAATTTATTGAATACTAATTTTGATATGAAAGATCTCGGAGAAGCAAGTGTAATCTTTGAAATAAAGATAACTATGTCTAAAAAGAGATTTTCTTTATATCAATCTTATTACATCGAGAATATCTTAAAGAAATATAATTATTTTAAATGCAATTCTGCATGTACTTCTTATAATCCTAGTAGTTATTCAAGAAAATTAGAGATGGTGTTAGACAAACTGAATATGCGAGCATTATTGGTAGCTTATGTTATGTGATCGGGGCAGAACCGACATCGCCGATCCTGCCCGTTACTTTGGTTTTATCTATTTATAAAACTCTCGCAAGTGCACGAATCATTTCGTAGAAAATGATAAGTATACTCCCAAGGTCGATCTAAGGAAGGAATGTATGTGGTTTTTAATTTATTATTCAAACTTTTAAAAACGAAATTAAATCCTAAACATCACATCGCGATATTTTGGGTTTTGTGTTTTTAATCTAATTACATAAAAATAAACATAGATTCAATAAACATTTATGCAAATTTTATCTGTTAAAACAGTAGAGTATTTATGGATATAATAATTAAGTTAATTATGCTTGCTCATATTAATTAGGTTATTAAAGATATGAATTGATATTTATTGATTCTCTCTTTTTTATATGAATACCACCTTTGGTGGGGTTAGATATTCTTTGTTAACTAAACAAATCAATTAACACCTATGGGTGGGGTTGATAACTAATTTGGTTAATTAAATTAATTTCTTTTTCTAAGAGATTGAAAATGAACCATTTAAATGCCACCTTTGGTGGGGTTAGACGATTTAAACTTTATTCAAGGTGTCCAAATTAAACCTAAGAATTTAGTTATCCGAGTACTAACTTTCAAGTTTTAAAACCACTATTGAAAACATGTTGTCAATACATTTTGAGATAATAATTCTTATAAAAACTTTTGAAATAGAGCTTCACTAACAACTCTAAGCATTATGTACCAACAAATAAAGAGCACTACTCTAAATCAGACCGGATAACTAAACCTTAAAATCTAATTTTGATTTAAGTTTGTAATGAAAAATAATATATTTTCTCTAACATTCTTAATATAAAATCTTGAATAAAAATAAAATCAATTCATTTTAGAGATTTTTACCTATTTAATATTTAGCAAGCATAACAACGTTATTATTATATCATGTTTACAAATAGCCAACAGTTAAATTTAATCACGGACAAATTAAATATAACATGTAAAGAATAAAGCATAAAAAATAACCTGTAAAGAAAATAAAATCACTTCTGAGAACTCGATGCTATTCCGTTCTTTGGAAAACCTCGGCCGAATTTGCACTCCGTTTATTGAATCAAAAAGCTAATAAATTACAAAAACATAACTAGTTCTTCCCAAAAAGGAAGAACTCTAAAACTAAGAGAAATTAACTAAGAAAAGCTAAAAACTAAGAAAAACTAAAAAAACTTAAAAATCTAAGAAAAAAGAGAAAGAAAGAAGAGAGAAGTGTGTTTTGAAGGTGTTTTGAAGGTGTATTTATAGGTGAGGATGGAGAGAAAAAATGATTAAAAAAATGTTAAAAAAAATATTAAAAAAAAATAAAAAAACGTGTTTTGGACTGGCTGAGGAGTCATCAATGACGTCGACATGACGTCGTAAGCGGTAATTTGCACGTGAAAAAATGGGTCAAAAGCAGCGTTGAAGTAGCCATTGGCGTATTCATTGAAGCCGGCGCTAAAGCGTGAACAGCAACCAGCGCTTGTGATCGGCACTGTATGAATGAAGAACTCTGCGCTGCTTGATTTGGGCGAGTGCCGCGCCAATTTAGGGCTGAAGCTGGCAGCTTTTTCTCGCTTTTGACATTTTTGACCTTTTCGACCCATTTTGTCCAATTTTTCCATGTTTGTTGACCTTTTCCACTTATTTATTAATTTATTTGTGATGTATTGCTTCAAGTATTCTTCTTTGAGTCTTTAAATTATGCGTTTTTAAGCCAAAATACACGAAAAACAATAAAAATACCCGTGATTCGAAAAAGACAAATTTATATAAATATATGATAAAACATATAAATATATATATTTTTAATCAATTAATGTGCATAAAATCATGGTTATTTTAGTGCTTTTGAGCCTCATCACAACTGACAACTGCTTGCTAGTCCCTTAGCGAAGCGATAAAAACTAAAAATTAAACTATCCTAAATCACTTCCGTGGATTGACACGGTTGCATTTAGCCTATGCAACAAGCCTTTAAACCCTAGGTTGCCCTAGTGGGCAATGAGTTTGAGTCTCGTGAGGGTTTTCGAATGATACCCACAAACATTGAACTAAATAAAAGAAACTATAAAAACAATCACAACACAATCAAAAAATTAATTTAAGAATAAAAAGAAAACAACATATCACAAAAATATCTCATACTTTTTTAATCTCGCTTTAAGATCATAATTAAAATCTCAAGCATAAGTTATTTTAATCTCTTTAAACAATCATGATTTTATTATAATAATTAGTGAAAATCATTTTCATATTTTCATTTCAAAAATGTATCAATTTAATTTTACCCAATTTCGATTGTCATGAATCCGAATTAAGCCCGACTCTATTCCTCACAAGTCAATACTCTCAAAACACTTGAATCCTATGGGTTCAAACACTAAATACTAATTTATATGCGAAAAGAGTTGATGTATAGAAATGAACTAATATGTTCGCATATGTATAAAGAAGAAAGGCTCAAAGTGTTATTTTGGCGTTGATCTCATGGAAGCAATCAAATGTATAAATTATAAAGATATCATATATAAAAATTATTTTCATGCATAAATCAAACTCATTAAGAAAAAATTTCAAGATATATGCCTTTTACAAATGAAGAAAGTTCAATGAGTTTTTAGGGAATTACTTCCTATATCTTTTTTTTTTTTTTTTTTTGTAATTATTGTACTCACAACTTTGTAGGAATGTGGGTCATAGTATGAAGATGATACTATATTTTTTTATCTCTCTAATTTTTTTTTTTCAATATATGTATATTTTAGAGAGTCAACCCATTATGCTGATTGTACATTTTTTGGATTTTGGTGAGTGGTTAATTTTGTGGCTTTTACATTTGATCTTGGTTTAGGTAACCCAGATATGTCTTTTTTTTTTTTTTTTCATGCCATGCAAATGAGATAAAAGCATATACTATCAATTTCTACTCAAATCATTTAATCTAAGCAAAAATAATAATAAAAAATATACGACACTCTATTAAGATGAGAAAAAATTCATACATTCAATATTAATGCCTATAGAGATCATCTAAGAATTTGAAGAAATAAGAAATGTGTTTGGAGTAGAAAAAATATATATTTCACTCTGAATAAAGGAAATTAGGCTCAAATTATATCTCACAAAGGTAGTCTCCACTAAAACAAATTCATAAATACCGATTTTGGGTTTAATATAATTTCTACATCTTATCAAGAAATACTAGTTATGACAAAAATTAACTAATTATCAAAAATAATTACATAATATTTCATGATATGTTTTCCAAAATTAATCTAACAGTACAAAAGACTTAACTATTTACTTAAATTTGATTTAAAGAAATGATAAATTTTTGGGAGAACTTTTTTTTTTTTTTTTTTTTTTTTAATTCCAAAATTACTAAATCACACAAAACAAAAATAAAACTAAACACAAAAAATGAAGATGTGAACATAAAAAAGAAAAAATTAATAATTTTTTTTTTTTTTATTTTAAATTGTTAAATCTTTTTTTCTTTTCTAATTAAGCATGGTAACTTTTCACCACCCCGACCTAGAACTTACATTGTCCTCAACGAATGTAACAGCGTAAATTAAAGATAAAGAGAAAGAGAAGAAAGATTACCTATTTCTTGAGAATGTGTAAGTAGTAATGGAGAAATGCAAGTGCATTCATCATATTCATCATTAAAGTGTATCTGCAATTCTTTGTGAACTTCTAACAACTCAAAAAATATTTTTTAGTTTTAACAATTTAAAAAATTATTCACATATAATTAAACCAAAATAAACAATAAAATTAAAACAAATAACAAAAAATTACCTAAAATGATGGGTTGCCTCCAGTAGCTTAGTTTAACGCGTCTTAGCAAGGCGTAACTTGAGGATTGCCTTTTAAGTAAACTCAATGTCCCCTCAAATCATTGAAATCAATCAAACCCTCAAGTAAGACAATGTTGTCTACCATATCTTGCTTTCAAACATACCCTATTGATTTTCAAATTTTTCGTACCAAAACTAGGGGCATGCTTGAGGGTTTTAGATAACCCACATCTAGGTGCAAATCAAATAATTAAGGCATCAAAACACAATTGTACCTAGAACAAACAAAACAACTAACTCCTTAGATTGTAATTAAAGCTTTAAAATTTTGGAGATAGTTTCAATTTTTTTTTTTTTAATTTTTTGAAGTTAAAATAACATAATCGATGATTAACCAAAGTGCTCCCAGTGAGAAGAATGGTGGGGCAAAAGGCTCCTTAAAACCATCCTCCCGACGAGCAACGCGTTCGGGAAAGACTAGTGGCACAAAGGCTTGAGAACTAGTCTCCTGCAAATAGAACTCCCTTAGATCTTTACTTTTCATGCTATTAAAATTAAGTTAATTAAGTTAAGTTAAGTTAAAATTTAAGTTAATTAAGTTAATAAAAAGGTAGGTTAATTAAGTTAATGAAAATCTAAGTTAATTAAGTTAGTAAATTAAATTAATATAAGTTAGTAAATTAAGTTACTAAAAACCTAAGTTAATTAACTTAAACGAAAATAAAAAAAAAAATAGTTAAAAAAAAAAAATTTGAAAAAAAAATAAAATAAAAGAGAAAAAGAGAAAAAATAAAAATTAAGCAAAAAAAAAATAATAACAAAATAAATAAATTGAAAAAAATAATTGAAAAAGGTAAAAGAAAAAAAAAGAAAAAGAAAAAAACAACAAAAATAAAAAAAAAAAAATTGAAAATAAAGTTTTTGATTTTTTTTTTATTTTTTGATTTTTTGTTTTTTTCTTTTGATTTTTGATTTTTTTATTTTTATTATTTTTATTATTATTATTTTTTTATTTTTTTATTTTTTTTTTTTTATTTTTTTTTATTCTTATTTATTTATTAATTTAATTTAAAATTTATTTACTTTTTTTTTTTACTTCAAATTTCAAAACGCAAAATTATTTTATTATTCATGCTATTTTTTTTATTTATTACTTAAATTGAAATTTGAATTTCTTTTTTTACTTTTCACAAACAACAAATTTTTTATTTTTTTAATTTTTTAATAAAAAAAATCACAATTATTACAACACAAAGGTTTTTAAAATTTTGATAAATAATTTAAAAACGCTATTCCTTCCAGCTTCACGGCCAGCAAAAACTTGATCAGGCCCGAGCGAAGGCATCGCCTATCTGCGTTACTTTGGTTTTATCTATTTATAAAACTCATAAGAAGTACTGAATCATTTCGTAGAAAATGATAAGTATACTCCCAAGGTCGATCTAAGGAAGGAATGTATGTGGTTTTTTAATTTATTATTCAAACTTTTAAAAACGAAATTAAATCCTAAACATCCTGTCACGATATTTTGGGTTTTGTGTTTTTAATCTAATTACATAAAAATAAACATAGATTCAATAAACATTTATGCAAATTTTATCTGTTAAGTAAAACAGTGGAGTATTTATGGATATAATAATTAAGTTAATTATTCTTGCTCTTATTAATTATGTTATTAAAGATGTGAACTGATATTTATTGACCTTCTGTTTTTTATATGAATACCACCTTTGGTGGGGTTAGATATTCTTTGTTAACTAAACAAATCAATTAACACCTATGGGTGGGGTTGATAACTAATTTGGTTAATTAAATTAATTTCTTTTTCTAAGAGATTGAAAATGAACCATTTTAAATGCCACCTTTGGTGGGGTTAGCGATTTAAACTTTATTCAAGGTGTCCAAATTAAACCTAAGAATTTAGTTATCCGAGTACTAACTTTCAAGTTTTAAAACCCTCTTTGAAAACATGTTGTCAATACATTTTGAGATAATAATTCTTATAAAAACTTTTGAAATAGAGCTTCACTCTAACTAAGGCGATTGTATAACAAATAAAAGAAACCTACTCTAAATCGATAGGATAACTAAACCTTAAAATCTAATTTTGATTTAAGTTTGTAATGAAAAATAATATATTTCTCTCTAACATTCTTAATATAAAATCTTGAATAAAAATAAAAATCAATTCATTTTAGAGATTTTTTCCTATTTAATATTTCGCAAGCATAACAACGTTATTATTATATCATGTTTACAAACAGCCAGCACAGTTAAATTTAATCACGACATAATTAAATATAACATGTAAGAATAAAGCATAAAAAATAACGTAAAGAAAATAAAATCCTACAGAACTTGATGCTATTCCGTTCTTGGAAAACCTCAAGTTTAATTTGCACTCCCATTTATTGAATCGAAAAGCTAATAAATTACAAAAACATAACTAGTTCTTCCCAAAAAGGGAAGAACTCTAAAACTAAGAGAAATTAACTAAGAAAAGCTAAAAACTAAGAAAAAACTAAAAAAACCTAAAAATCTAAGAAAAGAGAGAAAGAAAGAAGAGAGAAGTGTGTTTTGAAGGTGTTTTGAAGGTGAATGGAAGGGGGGTATTTATAGGTGAGGATGGAGAGAAAAAATGATTAAAAAAATGTTAAAAAAAATATTAAAAAAATAAAACACGTGTTTTGGACCTCTTGAGTCATCAATGACGTCAAGATGGCGCGCGTAAGTGAGCCCATTGCCGTGAAAAATGGGTCAAAAACGCGTTATGGTAGGCTAAGCGCGCGTATGGCTGCGATAACAAGCCTGATGCGCGCATGAAACGATAATGATTTTAAAGCCGGGTAGTCATTCGCCGTAGGGCCAGCAAGGCTTTGTCGTAATTTGACATTTTTGACCTTTTCGACCCATTTTGTCCAATTTTTCCATGTTTGTTGACCTTTTTCCACTTATTTATTAATTTATTTGTGATGTATTGCTTCAAGTATTCTTCTTTGAGTCTTTAAATTGCGTTTTTAAGCCAAAATACGAAAAAACAATAAAAATACCCATTGATTCGAAAAAGACAAATTTATATAAATATATGATAAAACATATAAATATATATATTTTTAATCAATTAATGTGCATAAAATCATGGTTATTTTAGTGCTTTTTGAGCACTCATCATTATGCTACTAATTGCACTAGGCTCAATATAGCTTATGTTGTAGGTTTACTACTAGATCTAGTATAGATCATTGGAATGCTATTGAAAGGGATATAAGGTACCTTAAAAGGACTATTAACATATGATTACATTATCAAAGGGTTTTCATTATCCTAGAAGGATGCAACGATGGTGATTGGAATACCCTTTCAGAAGACTCCAAAGCAACCAACAACTATATATTTAACATAGTTGGTAGAGTTATTTCTTGGAAGTTTAGTAAATAAACTATTTTGGCTCAATCAATGATGGAGTCTGAGATGATAGCACTAGGTACTGCTAGTGAGGAAGCAGATAGCAGAATGGTTAAGAAGTTTGTTAAATGAAACCCCTTTATGAAAAAAATCGATTCCAATTGTCTTGATCCACTGCAATAGTACCACGACTATTACAAAGATTCAGAATCGTTATTATAGCGGTAAGAGACAACAGATGCATCATAAGTACAATACTGTTAGAGATTTTTTCTCTATAAGAGCTATAAGAGTAGTTATGTACGTACTACTGATAACTTGGTTGACCCTTTAACGAAATGACTAGCTAGAGAGAAGGTTTTAAAAACCTTTAAAGTGATTAGTCACTCGTGACGATAACCCAACTTATAGAGTGGAGATCCCAAGAAACAAGTTCAATGGTTAATAACAAGTCATGAAGTGATATGAGATAAATCATCCTATTTTAAAGTCTATTCCATATTATTAGAAGCATAAAATCTTGAAGCAACAGAAGGATGAGTTAAGTATTAACTCCTAATGAGTTCTATACTCTGTGTGGAATGAAGTACATAGCTATATAAGTACTCTTAATAGACTCACTTATGTGAATGTGAAAGTGTGACCGTTTCATATGAAATTTTTATGCAAATTTTACTAAAGCATTTATTATACTGGGATAGACGTGCATGGTCGTAAAACACGGGTTTTATGAACTACACTTTGGAAAGGTTGTGTGTGTAATGTTGTTAGAGAAAGAGTTTAAAACTACGAGTTACATATAATCTAAAGCATGCTCACTATGAAAAGGTTCAAGTCAATAGACACCTTCTACTTATGTACAATCTTATTAGTTGTTCGATGAAAACTATTTAAAAAAAATTAGTAAGAGATTGTTGAAAATAAATGTGAATTTAAAAAAAATGAGAGAAAAAGTGTTCATAAATCCACTTCCTCAACTTGTACCACATGGATATTTTATATCTTTTTAGAGGTGTTAATAAGGCTTTACCTTAGATTTGTTAGGCCCTAAAAGGGTATCCAGTTTTATGAATGGGTGAGAAGACAGGAAAATGATGGTTTATCACACATACACCATCATCGTTGTCCATTCAACTAATTTGAGTCAAGTATGTGTGTAAGGTGAAATAACACTTTATTTTTGAAGTAAATATTATTTTATTTTTTTATTAAAAAATAGTTTTTTTTAACCAATCAAAAAAGACTTATTTTGTTAAAATGAGTCTCTATCTGCCTAAGTTTTACTCAAAGTTCTTTTTTTTCCATGGACGTTACTCCACATTTTCTTCAACATCTTTTTTAAATGTTTACTCTCACATTTCCACTATATCCAATTTCAATTTTTACCTATAAATAAAGAAAATGACCTCAATAATTTGACACAATAAAAACCATCTCTCATGTTTTTATTATTCTTTGATTCCGAGTAAAGGTGTAACATTCCAATATTCTAAGGTGCAATATAGTTCCAAAAGAGAATCAGATTTTTGACTATTTTATCATAGGAAAGATAAGACAGATAACTATTTTTATAATTTAGATAAAACTACGAAATATCTTAAAAAAAACAACCTAATCTACTACTCAATCCAAATAGTAACTTTAACTTCGTTCATTCTTCTATTACTTTTGCATCAACAATAACTACTACTGAATCACATGAAATTTTCACCTAGTATTATTTTTGTATAGCTCTCCGGATGAAAGGTTATGAAACTACAGTGGCCTCCAAATCTCTGCATATCAAATACGTACCAGAACGTACAAAGAAATTAACCGTTTTCAACTTCCTATCCATGCCTACCTCATTCTAAATCCAGTAACAAACGTATTGTGTAAGACATGATGGACACGTTATTGATTTGTTCTCCATAACACTCGAAATATCAGGGCAGCTTCAAATCACTATTTTGCTTAGTTTTAACGGATACAGAGACTATATATCTGCGACCTGTAGCAAATTCCATGTAACCCAATTCATATTTTATTAAAACCAAGGCACAAATGCCTTCAACGAGTTGTGCAGGCTAGCCAGCAAGTGGATTAGCATGTATTGTCACCCGGTTGAGCCTAATCTCTGCAAGAGGTCGATCCCCAGGGCCTGTTGGAGTCTGCAAAAACCCAAACACCAGTAAATTATATCATCTTTAAAGTTAAAAAGGCATAGTAAGTGCACAAGAATCCATATGGATCTTGTACTTCAATGTGACTCCAAATATATGGACAGCCATGCCAAAAAGGAAGAAAACATACTGAAGTCACAACCATCAGGTCATAAGTAAGATAAAAACACCATCGGGTGTAGCATGTGTGTAAAACTAGGTTGTTTCAAGGATTGCCAGTTTTAGAAGTTTACCTTTTCCATGAGATCCAAAACTTCAAACCCGTGAATTACTTTGCCAAACACAGTGTACAACCCATTGAGATGTGGTTGCTTTGCATAGTTTATGAAGAACTGACTTCCATTGGTGTTAGGCCCGCTGTTTGCCATTGAAAGCATTCCCCTAGCATTGTGCTGGACCATCAGATGAGAAAATAAGTACACGAGAAACTTGTAGTCATCAGCCAATATTGTTGTTTCTCATTCAGTCATGCTCCATATGTCACAATTAGGGTAGCAATTCGTGCGTGTTTGTGTTTTGTTGGTTTGTGTTGTGCATGTTCGTGTTCCCAACCCAAATTCACCTATTTTTTTAATATTATAAAAAAATTAAATTATTATTAACCAATTTATTTATTGAAAATGATAAGAAAATTCATTATCTTAATAAGCAAAAAAAAAAGAATTAATCTAACTAAAAAATAATTTGTGTTCTGTCGTGTTGCGTTCGTGTTCTAGGTCATAGCTCGAATTGCCACCCCTAATCACAGTTACATAATGTCATTCAAAATAAAGTACATGATGCATAAGGAGACAAATCTCAAGCTCTACATAAAAATAAATAGATAAAGTCCTCATGGTAAAACAACCAGTTAACTCGGTTCTGGTAAAGCCCAAGAATATCCTTAGGCTATTTGATATTACACTCCTGTTAAGACATAGTTACAAACACCTTGTTCTTAGTTAAAGTTTTCAAGTTAAATCTCCTTTCTTTCTTCAGTGATGTATATCAAGACTAATATATTATTAAGACTTTCTTTTGATCAGCAATAGAGAAAAATCAAAATTTCCGTAATGATGCTGTACATAATGGAAGATACTAACAACCGAAGAAAGCTTGGAGCAAAAAAAATTGTTACCTTCAGAGATTCCCTAATTTCATCATTAAACTTCTTGCCCCATATACTAGTCCCTCCTTTGCCTGTGCCTGTAGGGTCTCCGCCTTGTATCATAAAACCTTTAATATTTCTGTGGAATATGGTTCCATCATAATAACCACTAGCACATAGTGCCAAATAGTTCTGTAATGAAAATTAAAATGTTAAAATTACCAAAGAAAGTTCAAAACAAGAACAAATATCATACAAATGGGTTTATGCTATATAAGAATCAATTGCTAAACAACCCAACATAAAAGATTACACTTTTGGTAGTGGTTACAACACAATTTAACAGAGTATAAACTCACAGTTGAAACTGAAATTTTGTCTATTATCATTTATCCTATAATCCTTAGAAAATTAAGCAGCATCTGAATGAGTCTACACTGGTTCCCTTTTTAGAATGGTGTCAGACTAGATTGGCATCCAAATATCATCCCCATATCTTAATCCACAATTAAAATTAGCAAGTCCAACCATCATCCTCCCCAAGATGGGCAATAAATCATCATTATTTTATTTAAAATAAATAGAAAGAAAGGATAATCCAGGGAATAAAAACATGCTCAATTAATTAGGATCGTTTCCGCCCATTTTAATCGGTGAACAACGACAACATGTTATATATTTTTATTAGGTTTATGAATGTTATAGCTAAATTATAATTGATCGGACATAGGTGTTCCTCCTGCCTCGATGAATAGAGCTTTATGGTAAAACAAAAGCAGGCATAGTCGAATTCTCGATAAACAAACATAAATCACTTACTTCGGCAGTTTTAGGGACCTCGTCGCAGAAAACTTCGCACTTAATGTCGCCGAGATTTGTATGAAGAGTGACTGACTGCAATTGAAAATCAAACAAAAAGAAAGATCCTTAGAACTAAGCAGCTAAATTTACGACATACGAAAAATATGGTGTTCGACAATATACGCAAAGAACACTAACCATTTTTGAGGCTTGAGCAGAAGGAAAAACGATACTACTCTTCCTAAACGTCGATCGTGTGCTTCCACCAATTTTAGAGGCCTTCGCGCTAGTGGACTCTGGCGGGCTACTCAGACACAGTTGTTACCCTTAGTACCTTACCCACGTCCTTATCCTTGTGGGCTTTTCCTTTCTCGTCTCATTCGCTTACAAGAAGAGGGTTTGGTCATCGGTGCTACTAAATCTTCTTATTTTGGTCAAATTTATATTTTTTATTTAAAATTTTTAATTTTCTTCCCAACAAAATAATATTTGTACGAACACTGAAATGGTTATGTCATATTTATTGCTTACGGTATCCATTAATCGATCATAATTTATACGTAAATAATAATACATGTATTTATATGTTTATTATTTATATTTATTTATTTTTTGTAATTAAACAAAAACAAAGAACTCACTATTTTAAACACAACGTTTGATGTTACATGCGGAGTTCTTAACTTCTTCTCACACACATTTAAGGCGGTGTTGCATGGAAAATTTGATGGATATTAACACTTAAAATCAATGATATCCAATTAAGATTTTTTAAAATAAGATGTATAGAATTTGGGACACCGTTTATGGATGTGAATTGCGAAACAAAGTTTTTTGGTTTACATACAAAAGAAAGAGTCACACTACAATTCGAGGGGAGCAATACTAATGTGATAAAGCCGCACCTTCTGTTTTACTTACAAGTTACAACACACTTCCAAAATAGAACATAGACCTTCCTAATATGCAATTTTGTAACCTTTTTTAAAAGTTAAAAAAAAAAAAGAGGGGGGCCTAACTGTGATGAGCAAAAGCAGATTCAGTACGAACCATGATAGCAAGCAGGCAAGTTTATCCTGACTTGAAGGTGGTTCTATAAATTCTTCTTGCTACTCGTGGCTAAATGAACACTGTTTTGCTTTCAAAAGAACCATTCTTCCAAGCATCGTTACTGAAATTCAGTTAGAACCATACTCCTCATTCCAGTGTTCAAGCTCTTCCCACTTGCTTTTATTTAAGCTCGGTCTAATTACAGCCATTGCCTTCCGGAAATCCTCGTACCTAAGAGCTCTGACCTGGAGGTAAATAATAGAATAAGACAACAAATCTAAGTCTAAACCAAAATGTCTCTATGGTTTAGCTGAAACAGGTGATGGTAAAATGTAGAATAATAACATCGATAAAGCAGCTTATTAGCCTCCATGGCCGTGGGGTGAGAAACATTAACGTCTCAAACATGTCATCACTCCCTCTCTCTTACGTCTCTAACAAATAGCTAGTATCAGGCACATTGTTTTCAGCAACCCAAAAAAAAATGCATGCTATTGTTGTTAACAGGCTGGCCACACAGAAGAAAGCATGCAGTCATAGCAAAGTAACCATGGAAAGCTGCAATGAGAAGGTGAGACTACAAATACAGGATACCATTCAAAATTGGCAAATTATTCATAGAGTTAGAAAACCACAAATTAACCTCCGTAAGATTAAGATTTGACACCAATATTTTGTTGTTAAATAAATTCATAAAGAGGATTACAAAAATTGTCTTAAGTATATTACCTGATTTGCCTTGACAGTGAGAATGTTATCACCTAGTTCTCTAATTGGCATCATGGCAGCTTCTTCACACAAGGCTTGCAGATCACTTCCGGAATACCCTATATATCAATTCAACAACGTTATCCAGTCAGTTTAGAAAATGTGGTTTAGCAAATTGGCTAATGTGTGTACGCATACCAGCACCCATCTAGACGCTCTTAAAAGCTATATAAGAAAGTTATTTACCTTCTGTCTCTCTTGCAAGGCTTTCTAAATCACTACCTGTTACAGCGAGAAAACATTTATCATGTAATTGTTGGAACGAAGAGCAACCAAAATGCATGGGACCTATACAAGCCATCTGACTTTACTGTGTGCATATTACCGTAAGAAAAACGAGGCATATTACCGTAAAATCAAGTTTTATTATGAAAAACGTAGCTCAACTCTCTAAAATCAAAATGAAAACAAGAGAACTCTTTAAGGTAATTATAATTAAACAATAATATAAATAATACAGGTTCTAGCGTAATAGTGACTCCCATAATATGCATGGATCAGATGACGACAGGCAAACAATATGGTATGAGTTGCTAATAAAATACTATATGGACCTCTTCATATCCTCAACAGGAAAGACCAGCAATACATAAAGAAAACAATCACATGTTTATAGAAACCACAAGAGCACAGTGCCCAAATCAAAATAATAAAGAGAAACTCAGATAAAATCTATAAATGAGTAATCCAGGATAACTTATTCCAAAAGGTAGGTGTCCAATATAAAATTATAGTGGAAAATTCTTACTGGATAATGAGAATGATTGACCCTTGAGTTTGTGTTTTAGAAGAACTCTTCTAACTGATTCATCTGGTAAAGGTACATATATTCTCTTCACCTAGTATGTGTAAAACATCATTAGCCTCAAAAAACACTAAGCATAAAGAATCAATATCCATGGAAAAAAAAATTAAAAAAAATGACAAAATGACATTTGAGATTATTGTAGTTGTTTTGCATAAAGTAATACAAGACGAGCACTCGCACATAACAGAGGAACCACTAGTACTCACTAAAATGCATATAAACACCTAAAAGAATTTGTGCCTGTATGTTTATACATACAGACTCCAACTCATCAATTCACAAGGTACTCATCTAAGTAATAAATATATTCAATGTTGTAGAGTCCACACAATAGGTTCCTAAAAGAACTGAGATAAACCAAATGTACAAAAGCAAAAGATACTAACCAATCTTCTAAGAACTGCATCATCCAGTTCTTGTGGCTTGTTTGTAGCACCTGCACAAATGAAATATCCCATATAACAAACAAGCTTAGAAGTGTGATACAATAAAACTTATGGCTTAACACATCTATTTTTGGGCTGTTTCTGAAATTGGTTCGATAAGATTTAGATAAATGGGTAGCTCTAAAATTAACCTCAAACCTCTGTAAACAGCTTTAACAGTCATACATTGTATAGCATAAATACCAGGTTTGATATTATCATTTCAGAGGTAATGGTTTATTTGTTCGGGCAATATAAAAAAACGCATAGTAAGTTGACCTTGGATACAGTACATGACATGTGGATTTAGTATTAAGAGAGATAAAGGCAAAAAAAAAAAGTCCACAATTATGTAGAATTTTACTATCTTATAGAATACGACCCTTGATAGAGCCATAACTAAAGAAGTATAATCATTAATCAATAATGTACAAAGAGACCCTACTGAATTGGACTTGGGCTATCAGCCATGAACCATTAAGTCTTCTACTTTCTAGCACTTTAAGAGGAACAAATTCCAAATTAAGCATTAAGCTTAAGCTACAAACATGCATGTAACATAGAGTGTTAAGACGTACAAGCCAATCTTTAATCTATTTAAAACCCAACCACAGCACATTATGCTTTTCATCCTAATTTATCATACAGTGTCTTAGAAACTATAACATAGTATTAGTATTTGTTAAACACTCATAACATATCATGGGTCCCACAAAAGTTAGAAATACATAATCGGGACAACTTTGCTAAAACTAAATATAAATTTACCAATGACAATTACTAGGTCAGCAGAACTTGAGGTCACCCCATCAAATTGGATCAAAAACTCTGACTTCAACCTCCGGCTTGATTCATTTTCATTTGCCTGCCTTGTTGACATGATACTGTCAACCTGTAGAATAGAATATCATGTTATTCCTTTAAGTTAGCATACAAGGGCATCAAAATTAGATAAATTGCTTCCAGGGGAGAGGTAGAAATTCTCATGCAATGTAAATAATCAAGCTACTATTTTTTATTTTAAAAAAAAAACCATTAATCTATTCGAACTAATAATGTGTTGGAAAAACCAAAAGTAGAGGTCATATGTTAGAATATTGGTGATCTAAGGACCCTTCATCGGCAAAATTGTCATCTACTATATAAAATGTTTGAGCACGAATACACTACTTGAAGTTCGCATTAGCTTACGAAAAGAAATGAAGCATACTTCATCTATGAAAATTACAGATGGCTGTCTGGATTTGGCAACCATGAAGAGAGTCTTCATGAGCTTTTCGCCCTCTCCCACCTATTTGAGCAGTAATATTTTGTGAGAACTTTATGAGGATAATATCCATAAAAGATAAAGGCGAAGGCAAAAAGAAAAAAGAAAAGGACATGCCCACTTAGATGTAAGAGAAGATGCAGAAACATTGAAAAAAGTAGCGTCCGATTCTGAAGCAACTGCTTTAGCTAGCATGGTTTTCCCATTACCAGGTGGACCAAAGAGAAGCAAACCTGTTAAGAAAAAGAGCAGAGTCTTCTCAAAAATGTACGAAATTGTTCATTTCTTCATCATTGCCCATTTAGATGCAAGAGTTTAAAACAACTACCTCTAGCTGGCCTGCGAAGACCAGTGAACAAGTCTCTTCTCTTTGTTGGTAAAATAACCATCTCCAATAGAGCTTGTTTTGCTTTTCCAAGGCCAGCTAAAGAATAACAGAAATTCACAGGGTCAGCTATACGTTTTATATGAGATGGTAAATGGGGAGCAAAATGAAAATAAAAGAGCTCACAATAATATCTTCTCACCAACATCTTCCCATTTAACAGAAGGGCTTCTATCCACTATTGATGCATTTATCATTTCAACCAGTTTTGCTTCATAACCAGAATTTGAATCTTCAGCACGTTTGGCAGTATTATTTGTTTGATTCCTCTCAGCCGAACTGTTCATACTTGTATGAGGAGACTTAGGTGACACATGTTTTCTTGTGCTCAATGCAGTCGATGTCAACACAGGCTTCTGCACAGGAGGTAAGGTGCTCTACAAAAACTTCAACAAGTATTATTACATAGATATGCATGTAAAACTAGAACCACTACAACAAGAAACTTTGCTTTAGAATGTGAAAAGGCATCACACTTCATAAAAAACAAGATAACATTTAAATAAATGGTTATAAAATCCAAATAACCAACATATTTGTATGGTCAATAAAAGAGATACAATAAGGCAGCTTCCAGAAATCAACCCTGCTTCTAAATATGCTTTCCTTGGTCCTTTTTTGCATCAGTAATTCGGATGGGAGAAAAAGTGTACCTTGTCTATGGATGAGCATCCTGAAAATTGCGAGTGTGAAAAATTATTGAGTGTTTCCCGCTCTTCAATGTAAATCAATAAAATAAGGTCAAACGAATACAAAAAAAGAACCTGCTCGTCTATTCAAAGTTTGCAATCTGTCAGAAACTTGACCCTGCCATTTTGATATCTTTTGCCGATAAGATTTCACCTTCTCTCTTTCACTGCCATTATAGAGTACATCTTAAGAAATGATTAAGCTTAAATAAACAACATAAACAAGCTTAATTTTGTATTATTGCTAATTCAATACATTGCACTGATAAAAGAAGGCACAGGGGTAGAACTGGCTTCAACAAGAACACGCTGTGCACAATTGTAGTGAACAATTGCGTCGTCTATTAAACCCCACTCCTCAGCCCTAACAGCTTTGGCGATCTCTTCCTTTGCCAAATCGAAATAGCCCTTAAGCTTGTAAGCAACGCGTTCGTTCGAAACTGTAGCTCGGTTTCCTGCTCCAGCTATGGCTTCCATGGAAAGAGAATTGGGAGAAGTAGGGTTAGGATGTGAATCACGTAATGAACTGTTACAATCGGAGGGGCTACTCGAGAGAATTGAGCTTAAAGAATCAACAAGTCCTTTGAGAAAACTCATATCTATGAAAAAATATTTAGAGTTGGATCACGGGGATAGGGTATTTTCTCACCGTACCCGGCAAATTATGAACGCCTTCCCGGAAAATTTCTATTCACCAATTTATTTTAATCGAGCAATTTATGAATTTAGCTTGTAATATAAGCAATGTTAACTTTAAGATGACTTGCAATCTTAAATAAAATGTATATTTAAAAACTTTATAAGTTATAACTAGAATCAACCTTCCTCTCTTATATTGCCTTATTTACATCCCTCAATCCAGACAAATTGAAAAATCGTAGGGGACGTATGTTTTCACCTTAATGGGCCGATCAGTAGAACACGTCCGACTAACAGTATGCTTATGACTATATTATACAAACCCAATCTATCATGGACTACAATACTAATGTATATCTATCACAACGGAAAATTGTAATTTTAATGGAAATAGTTTTGTATCTCTTATAATTTTAAATTTAATAAATATATTAGTATTAATTATCAAATAAATTTAATATATATATATATATATATATATTTTTTAATTTAAAATATGTGTTAAATAAATAAATAATTAAAATTAATATAACGATTATTAGATCAATTTTATAAATAAAAAACGTGTTAAAAAATTTTTATTCAATCATAACCGATGATTATTATTTAAATTTATTTTAAAGTGACGTAAAATAATTATGATTATTGACATAATCATATTTGTATATCACACACCACTCGAGTCAAATTATCATGTGATATTTTCGATGTGTTGATATATATATCATCAATATGCGATAAATATATGAATAAAAATGATTAAAAGTGTGTGTTCTTATTGTATGATATATAAACAAATTATTCATATATTTATTAAATATTAATTACACATAAAATAATATATTAAAACTAATACAGTTTATTTGCTTCCATTCTCCCTCACCCTTTCTTCTTAATGGAACATTCTAAACTCGTGTATTTTTCATCCTCGTTAAGAATGAATAGTCGTGCTAAAAAATTTACTAAGCAAGTTATCTGTATAATTATGAGGGGTTAGGGGCAATGTAGGTCTAATTTTATTTTTTAATATAATTTAGTTATGTAATGTTTAGATTATATATTATTAATATAAAAAATTAATATATTTAATTTAATAATTATTAAAAATAAGTAATTAAAATTCTATAATTATTAAAAAAAATAAACTTTTAATTCTTTAAGTGATATAATTTTTACATTAAAATACCAAACTTTTATAACGAGAATAATAGACGATAATGTCTAACACAAAAATTAGAAAATTAAAATACATTTTAGCACTTAATAATTATATTTCTAATAATTTTTTTTCTTAACAATATATTGGAAAATTTCTTTAAAATGAAAACTCAGAGTATGTTTTAAATTTAATTATTTAGTAATATAATTACCTATGTTTCAAACAAGTATTAAAAAACATAAAATCAACAAAATCAAACCTTATTTAATATACAAAGTGTGCCTCATTTTTTATTGAAAAAAATGAATATTAATAACATATATTTATATTCGAATAAATTATAACTTATAATGAGACAAAATAACTTATAAATTAATCACGTTTTAAGTAAATTCTACCATTTACACGCTGTAATTAGTGTAAGTAAAAGTATGTAAATATATATGTATTTAATATTTTTAATTAAAAAACTATGATTTAATCTCCTTATTTTCTCTTATTTATAGTACATCACACGTGAAATGTTGGGAGGAGGGACATAAAAATGAACAGCTTGGCATTGATAGATTGCTATTTTACATTAAGGGTCGCAAGTTTGCTTTTAGTGCTGGATTATGGTTGTGATGTTGTTGTCATCGTCTTTAATAACTTTGCAAATTCTACAGCTAATCTATGCAATACGATCAACCCCACCGAGTTCTTTGAGCCAAATTGATAATTAAATATTATATATTAAATTATTGGATGGTTAACACAAGTGTAGATAACTATTATAATTGTAATTATGGATAATACAGTAACTCTTTTTTGAAGATATAACAATACATTTACTTCCACTAGTAATTTTTTAATTGTATTTGATAAATAAATAGTTTATATTATATATTTTAATTTTCTTATATTTTTTCCTATGATTTAATTATTTATTTTTAATTTTTATATTTTAATTCTCTTATTTTTTTTATAATTTAATTGCTTTGTTTTTTTTTTAATTTTTCACTTTAATCTTCTTCTATTTTATACTTTTAAAATTTAATTTTAAATTTATCTTAAAATTTTAATTAAATACATGAATATTAAAAAATAGAAAAAATACATTATAAAAAAATGTTACTAAAGTGTAAACAATAAAAGATAAAATGATTGAATTAAAATAAAAATAATAAGTGGATCCAACTATGAAATATATAAAAATATATGTCCCATTTGTGCGTTCAATCTCAAAATAATAAAAATAAAAAGTAAGAAAACAAAAGTGTAAAAATTAAAAACTAAACATATTAAATTGTAAGAAAAAAATAAGGAACCAAAATGTAACAATTAAAAAATAAATGAATTAAATCATAAAAAATAAAAAGATTAAAATATAAAATATATAAACGATCTTTGTAATTCACACTATTCAAAATAGTTGTTAAAATTAGTACCAATCTAACATGTATTTAAAATATGGGGTTCAAAACGAAGATCACGTGAACATGTGTTTAAAGCTAACTGTGTTCAAAATAGGAAGAATTGTATATTGATTATAGATCAATATTGATATTTTGTTTAGATAAATGATAATTTAAAAATTAATATGAATTAAAATATTTAAATAAGAAAATGAGATATTTTAAGTATTTTTATTCTCAATATTTTACAATTGTTACATGCTAATGGTCAGGTCTCAAAATATAGGATCATTCAAATACTTATTTTGTGTTCGTTTTTTTTGTTTTTTGGTTTTTAATTCATGTACATTTCTTTATATATAAAAATAATGATGTTTGTTTCATTATTTTTTTATAGTAACAAATATTAAAATATCTATACAATAAATCTATTTTATGTTTTTCTATACTAATAAATATCAAAATATCTATATAATAAATATATTTTATACTAATAGTCACTTTGTATGATGTTATTATTTTTATTATATTAAATATGATAATTCATACAATTAATGATTACCTATTTAATGAGTATTCGATTAATTTATTTATAAGTATATTATATTTTTGTTGAATATCTATATAATAAATACATTTTTTATGAATAATTATTCTGTATAATACAATTATTTTTACTACATTAATTATGATAATTTATATAGTTAATAATTACTTATTTAATGAGTGTTCAATAAATTCACTACGAGCATATCATATTTTTATTTTTTTATTTTTTGTTATTTTTTACAAAAATAAATGCAAAATTTTCCATATAAAAAATATTTTTATGAATTTTTATTTTATTTAATGTAATTATTTTTATTACATTATGAGTGATAATTCATATAGTTAATGATTACCCATTTAACAAGTATTCGATCAATTCATTTGTGAGGATATCATATATTTATTGAATGTCCATATAATAAATACATTTTTTTTATTATTAGTTATTTTATATAATGAAACTATATTAATTACATTAAGAGTGATAATTCATACAATTAATGATTACATATTTAATGAGTATTTGATCAGTTCACTTATGAGCGTATCATATTTTTGTTGAGCTAATAATTTTTATATCGAGATCATATCGTAACTCATATCAATTAATATAAATTATTTCTAAGCAAAAATGATTATTAAATTCAATCAAGTAGGATTAATTTGTTAAATAGAAAAATATTAATTAAATATGTTTGTATATTCATATGTTATATTTAAATTATTTATTAAATAAAATTATATAATTATTGTTAATATTGTGTTAAATCACTCGTGTTTATACTGTATTTAGATTCTATTCCTCGTAAAATTAATTACTAAAGTAAAAAATTAATTAATTAATTATTTTGAGAGTAATTCTACAAAACAATTTATAAAACATGTTAACATCAATTTTTTAATTATAATTAATAAAAATAAATTAAAAATTTATATTAATATTTACTTTTTATTTTATTTTATATAATAAAAAATATAAAACAACAATAATTATTACTCCATAATTAAAATTACTATATATTTATTAAATTTAAATTATTAATTTGAGTGAATGCACGGTATCAAAAACTATTTATATAAAAAAAATCTTAAGTTTAAGGATATTTATCTATAATATCCATAGGATTTAATATAATTCATTTATGTCCTTAGGATTTACAAAAAATGTTATAATATTCCTAAATTTTATAGTTAATATCATTGATATCTTTACAGCTAATGGTGTTAATTTTTTCATCTATATTATGTTCATATGTCTATAACTCTGATAATAAATTGGGGCTAGCTATTTACCGCTAGTTGTTAATTATAGTTATTAATTTTTGTAAGTATTAAAAATATATTTTTTAATTTTCTTGTCATAATATTGTGTTATTTTTATTTTTATATTTTTGTTTATTAGTATTATAATTTGACATAAACAAATATTTGAACATTCAATATCCTTAATTGACTTAAAAGTTATAATTATAATACATGAACTTAACGGGTCAACCATGATATTCCCTTTTGTTTGTCTTCTTTTATTATACCGATTATGTCTCACTTTTGTTTAAAGATTAATACCCTTCTGGTAATTGTGAGCATTTTGCATCCATACATAGATATGTCTATTTTAAAATTGCCAGAAAAGAGTGACTGAATTTCATTTTATTAATAATATAATAATTATTATAATTTTAAAGTCAACTAAGAAACTTGAAAGAATTCGTAACCACTCGTAATTATTAGTTGAGATTTCTGGATATAGGGGTTGTTATACTAAAAATTGTGTATTTTTTGAACTGTGTGCTCCATTTGTTCTAATTGTAGAGTTTTATGTTACAGCCATGTTTTTATAGTATTTTAAAACATTTTATATCACAACATATTTTATCATTTCCTTTTACTTATTTATATTCATTTATTTATTGACATTTAATGATTATATAACTTTTAAGGCTTTTTATTCTTTCTCTTAAGGTGTTTGGTGTGATTTTCCTATTTCTCTAATTCTAACCTACTGTCAATATCTTATGTAATGTTTCATGTAATTTTTAGAAAAATATTTCCTTATAAGTTGTTTGCATAGAGGGTAATAATTTATGATAATACATTTCATATTCAAAAATAAAATTATCTATATTACACATGTTATAAATTTTCATATTCGTTAAATGGCATTTGGCTTCATGATTATATTTTCACTGGATTCAATGATAAGTCTTCATTTATCTTCTCCAATAAATTTCTTGTACATTTTATTTACTACTATATGTAAATATTCACTTTCTGTTGGAGCATTCCATTGCATTAATAAATACTGTTGGTCTGTTAAATTTGAAAACCAAACTTGAACATTTTTTTTTTCATTTTATGAGCTACTAATACCTTACAAATTGAAGGGTTTGTTTTGTATAGTTTGAGAGGTTTGTATGAGTACACTCATACCACTACCTCTAATTTTCCAATGTAACACATCTTCTATTTTTGGTGGTTGTCTTCTTCTATTGAAAATGTCAAGCTCTCATGACCTTTGTCTATTTCTTTCTTCCTTATGTGGGTCATATTTTCTTCTTGATAAGGAACCGTCAATGAAATTGGTTTAATATGAACTTTTGAGGTCATGACTTCTGATTCGAAATCAATATCGCTTATTATTGTCATATCGCCTTCCTCTTTGTTTATACAAAACCTTTCATTATAATATTTAGATTCCTTCTAATAAATCTATTTTTATGTTTTTTTATACTAATAAATATCAAAATATCTATATAATAAATATATTTTATACTAATAGTCATTTTACATGATGTTATTATTTTTATTATATTAAATATGATCATTCATATAATTAATAATTATTCATTTAATAAGTATTCGATTAATTTACTTATAAGCATATTATATTTTTATTGAATATCTATATAATAAATACATTTTTTATGAATAATTATTTTGTATAATACAACTATTTTTACTACATTAATGATGATAATTTATATAATTAATAATTACTTATTTAATAAGTGTTCAATAAATTCACTACGAGCATATCATATTTTTATTTTTATTTTAGTTTTTTGTTATTTTTTACAAAAATAAATGCAAAAATTTCCATATAAAAATTATTTTTTATGAATTGTTATTTTATTTAATGTAATTGTTTTTATTACATTATGAGTGATAATTCATATAGTTAATGGTTATCAATTTAACAAGTATTCGATCAATTCACTTGTGAGGATGTTATATATTTGTTGAATGTCCATATAATAAATACATTTTTTATTAATAGTCATTTTGTATAATGAAATTATATTAATTACATTAAAAGTGATAATTCATACAGCTAATGATTACTCATTTAATGAGTATTTGGTCAGTTTACTTATGAGTGTACCATATTTTTGTTGAGCTAATAATTTTTATATCGAGATCATATTTTATAAATTATTCTTAAGCGAAAATGATTATTAAATTCAATAAGTAGGATTAATTTGTTAAATAGAAAAATATTAATTAAATAAGTTTGTATATTCATATGTTATATTTAAATTATTTATTAAATAAAATTATATAATTATTGTTAAATCATGGTAAAACACTTGTATTTAAACTGTATTTAGATTTTATTCCTCGTAAAATTAATTACTAGAGTAAAAAATTAATTATTTATTTATTTTGAGAGTAATTCTACAAAACAGTTTATAAAACATTTTAACATCAATTTTTTAATTATAATTAATAAAAGTAACTTAAAAATTTATATTAATATTTACTTTTTATTTTATTTTATAAAATATAAAACAAAAATAATTATTACTCCATAATTAAAATTACTATATATTTATTAAATTTAAATTATTAATTTGAGTGAATGCACGGTTCCAAAAACTAGTTATATAAAAAAATCTTAAGTTTAAGGATATTTATCTCAAATATCCCTAGAGTTTAATATAATTCACTTATGTCCTTAGGGTTTACAAAAAATGTTATAATATCCCTAGACTTTATAGTTAATATCATTGATATCCTTACATCTAATTATAGTTATTAATTTTTGTAATTATTAAAGATAATTTTTTTAATTTTCTTGTCATAATATTGTATTATTTCTATTTTTATATTTTTGTTTATTAGTATTATAACTTGACATAAACAAATATTTAAACATTCAATATCCTTAATTGACTTAAAAGTTATATTTAACGGGTCAACCATGGTATTTCCTTCTTGTGTATTTTTTGAGTTGTGTGCCCCATTTGTTCTAATTGTAGAGTTTTGTGTCACAACCATGTTTTTATAGTATTTTAAAACATTTTATATCACAACATATTTTATCATTTCCTTTTACTTATTTATATTCGTTTATTTATTGACATTTAATGATTATCTAACTTTTAAGGCTTCTTATTCTTTCTCTTAAGGTGTCTGGTATGATTTTCCTATTTCTCTGATTCCAACCTACTGTCAATATCTTATGTAATGTTTCATGTAATTTTTAGAAAAATATTTCCTTATAAGTTGTTTGCATAAAAGGTAATAATTTATGATAATACATTTCATATTCACAAATAAAATAATCTATGTTACATATGTTATAAATTTTCATATTCGTTAAATGACATTTGGCTTCATGATTACATTTTCACTGGATTCAATGATAGGCCTTCATTTATCTTCTCCAATAAATTTATTGTATATTTTATTTACTACTATATGTAAATATTATTTTCCTCTTGGAGCATTCCATTGCATTAATAAATACTATTGGTCTGTTAAATTGAAAGGGTTGTATGAGTACACTCATACCACTACCTCTAATTTTCCAATGTAACACATCTTCTATTTTTGGTGGTTGTCTTCTTCTATTGAAAATGTTAAGCTCTTATGACCTTTGTCTATTTCTTTTCTTCCCTATGTGGGTCATATTTTCTTCTTGATAAGGAACCGGTAATGAAATTGGTTTAATATGAACTTTTAAGGTCATGATTTCTGATTCGAAATCAATATCGCTTATTATTATCATATCGTCTTCCTCTTTGTTTATACAAAACCTTTCATTATAATGCTTTTTGAATTATTCATTAGTTAGTGTTAGCAAACTAATTAATTTTTCTATATCCTTATTTTCATGATTCATGAATTATTCTTTTATTTATTTTGTAGTTACATTAAATGGAAATTATATATCTTTTGTTAGATTTTTTTTCATTTTTTCTCTCATTTTTAGATATTATGACGTCTAATCTTCTAGATGGTTCTACTTTTAATCCTTCTAAGGAATCGTATTTATGAATTCTAATATCATTATTTCTATGTATGTTATATACCTGTTTTCTTACTTATGTAATTTCCATATGTATATCTTGCTATATTTTATAACCAAGTTTCTTTATTTCTTTTAAGAATTCTTTTTGTGTTTCGATTATACCTTATAGATACTTCGTGTTTGATTTTTACATTAAGTTGGGTTACTTTGATAGAAGTCTCAAAGTCTTCATTAATGTTATTTGATTTTTTACTATGTCTATTATGCTCTCAAATATTTATAACTGTATATTTTTTAATTTATCTTTAAACATTGTTGTTTTCCTAACATAACATCATGAACTCATACTTTCATTACTTGGACTTCATATTTTAATTTTTTAACTTCTTATTTATTAGAAATTTCTCATTCATTATCTATAAAAACAAATCTTGGTATATTATTGTTTTTAAACACATTACTTTTTTCCTCATATCATAGGTTTTTCCTTGATATCGAAGTGTCATTCTTCTGACATTCCAAAATACATTAGTATTTTTGTTTTTATTATTTATCTAAGTTCTTAAAAAGCTATATATATTTCTATAAATTTATTTTGTCTATATATTGAGCTATTATGACTGTTTGTTAAAAAATACATTATTATATAGTGTATTAAAAATGAATGATTTCTTATTTCATTGAATCTTCTATTTCAATTTTATAAACTAAACTTAAGAGCTAGTTTGATTTTTTATCATGAATATTAATAACAAACATAAGATATGTTGTAAATTTTATTTTATGATATCTCAAATTACTATGAATAATTTATAATAAAACATATTTTCTGTTTATTATTTTATTATCTAACAATACTATTTTATAGGTATATATATTCCTTCTATGAAATGAACTTGTATTAATATTTGGATTCCTCCTAAATAAATATATCTAATTTTTCTTTATTTTTTTTGTGAATTTTGGATAGTTTATTTGTAAATTAATGATATATTATACATTTTTTTACATTTGTGATATTAATACTCATTTATTTATTATTTATTCTACAGTAAATTATATATTTTATTTAGAATAATCTCATTAAAGACAAAAAACAATGAATCTTTCTATTTCTTTGAGATTTAATTTTATCTTTTAAATTTTTTTACTAATTACCATTTATGTGAAAAATATCATAAGATGTCTTCTATTTATAATTCTATTGTTCCTTGATTTTTTATTATTTTTTGGGTTTTTATTTTGCCTTCTTTCATTTTTATTTATGAAATGTTACTATTTACTCTTATTATATTTAATTTTCGTTATGTTTGAAGAATATTTTTAATTTTTTTTAAATCTTAAAAATATTTTTAAAAATAATTCAAAACTTACGGTATCTTTGATGTTATTCATAAGTTTAATGATTGTTTTAGGCATTTGTGTACCAAAATAACCTCCCTTTTAAAATATTCTTCTTTCTTATTTTTTTTTTAAAATATGTTGGTTTTTTATACCACTAAATGTTTAAATATATTTTTAATAAGTATATCATATTTTTATGTACAATTTTATATTGTAGTTTTATTTAGCATAATCTTTACGCTATAATCATTCAATAATTATGTAATTTGGTGAAAGTTTATGTTTTTTATTTATTTATTTAATAAATAGGTAAAATTTTATATGAAAAAATTATATGTATGTTAAATTTATCATTTTTTTCGTAATAACTACGATAATAATGGTAAAAAATTAAAAATACCCCTAAGATTTTCAATATCTTCAAAAATATCCTTAACGTTCCCTAATGTTTAAGGTATATTCAAAAATGTCTTTATTATTTAACAGAAGCATAAAAAAGTCGTAAAAAATCACATCAATATTTGAAAAGTCTTTTATATCCCTACCTATATAGTTTTTGATTATTACTGTATATTATCGCAAATACCCTTAAAGTTTTGTTTGTCTTCAAAAATATCCCTCCTATAATAATTAATTTAACTTTATCAAAAATACCCTTGGTATAATAATTAATTTAACTTCATCAAAAATACCCTTGCTACAATAATTAATTTAATTTCGTCAAAAATTATTCTGCTACAATATTTAATTTATCTTCATCAAAAATACCCGTACTTCTCAATAACACGATATAAAATATTTTTAAAAAATACTCCCGAAGATAAATTAAGTTAATAAAGCACACAATATCAAGTTAAATATTTTTGAAAAATATTTTATATCGTGTTATTGAGAAGCAGAGGTATTTTTGATGAAGATAAATTAAATATTATAGCAGGGGCATTTTTTATGAAGTTAAATTAATTATTGTAGCAAGGGTATTTTTGATGAAGTTAAATTAATTATTATAACATAGGTATTTTTGATAAAATTAAATTAATTATTATAACAGGAGTATTTTTGATAAAATTAAATTAATTATTATAACAGGAGTATTTTTGAAGAAAAGTAAAACCTCAAAGGTATTTGCGATAATATTCTCAACGATAATATTAAAAAAACTATATAGGTAGGGGTAGAATTTTTTTCAAGATATTGATGTGATTTTTCATGGCCTTTTGATATTTTTGTTAAATAATAAGGATATTTTTGAATATACCTTAAATCTCAGGGGTATTGTCGTTTTTTTAAACGTTAAGAGTATTTTTGAAGATATTGAAAACTTCGGGAGTATTTTTGATTTTTTATCCCGCGGAAGTGATATATGTATATGGATGAGATTACTATTTTACCCCTAATGTTAAACGGAGATATAACGCTGATAATTTTCATGAACATTTTTTATATTAAATAAAATTTAAAGATAATTTTAAAGAAACGTAAAATCTCAAGAATATATGTGATAATAATGCAATAATAATCAACTAATATTTTTATAAAAATGATAGTTTTTGTTCAATGTCATGATACCATTAAAAAGATATTTAAGAAATATATATTACAAGTTTACAAATGAATGTTAACTTAATTTGTATAAATAAATTATTAATTATAATAAATAATAATATAAATTTATTTATTTATTATGTAACTTGTAAATATTTTACTATAAATAAAATTAATTATATATAATAATTTAAATTTAATTTATTAATCTTATTATATATATATATATATATCAATAAAAAAAATGTGATTTTGAGCTAAAAATACGTATACTAACAAACACGAATAAAAAAATACAGTACAATTGATAACTTTATTCCTAATTTATATTACTATTCTTTACGTAATAAAAAAATTATTAAAAAATAGAGTAATATTTTAAAACGCGTGTCATGCAGCTTCAAAATTATTGAGTTTAGAAGTGCGAATATATTGAATTCAAGTATTAATATTATTAAATAGAAAAATAATGATACTAATATAATTAAATTATTATTGTTATTATATAAATATTTTATTAATTATAGTTTTATTTAATAATAATTAATAAAAGAAATATTATAAGTATTATTATTATAATAAAAAATTATTATGATAATATTATTATTTAAATAAAATCATTATTAATAAATAATAATAATAATAATAATAATAATGTTCTCCAAGCTGGCTATTAATAAAAAAAGATCTCAATTTTCAAATGCCAATAAAAAGTGAGATCTCTACTGGCGGAGGTCAAATGATGTACTAGTATTTTTTAAATACCCACTTGAACAATTTCCAGTCCTTGTCGTTTACTCATTTGTCTTCCTTCATCACAGATTCATATTAGCTTACTAAACTCCTCCTCTCTCCTTTTCTGTCTCTCTTTGTTAAGAATAGTACGATGCACTTAGGAATCTTGTTTTCTGTTAAGAATAGTACGATGAACTTAGGAATCTCATCTCGAAAAAGACACATGTTGGGGTGTGAATTGCTGAGATTCAACTGAGTTTCAACTTGAAATATTTCTCAACATTATTAACTTTTAAGTTATTCATTCAAGTTTACCCAAAAAAAAAAGTTATTCATACAAGTCTTCCAGAGGATAATCGAGCTGGATATGTAAACTTTCCTTAAAGTTGTCATCTAGGCACTGTTTGTCATAATGTCAACGAAAGATTTGTGAAGGGTTTGTGGATAAAAGTTTGACCCTTTGGAATACAAAGAGAGGCGGCAGAGTAAGGTAGTTCACGAGTGCTTTTATACTAAAATAAAGAAGAGAGAGGTTCAAAGTTGAAACCTTCTAGAAAAGAAAAGGAGAAAAAAAAAGGAGAGTGAGAAGCAGTTGATCAATTATTATTAGTCTTCTGAGAGAACACCTACTTCCTGGTGTTGCTACTTTTGCTTTCTGTTTATTTTTTATTATTTATTTTTTTAACATATATAATTTTCGCTAGCTACAGTATCTGTTGATTTCATTCACTGGCGTTAATGTATTGGGTAGATAGATTCTTATGTGCTCTTGCTTATAGTCAAATTTATGAGTGCTTGGTGTTGGGAAGCTGAATCCTTGGAGTAAAATGGCGTTGAAGTTGGAAATTTTATGTTTCACGGAGGAGATTTGGGGAATTTAGAAGGTTTTAAAAGGACCCTTCAAGTTCACATTTGTTATACTGTCATGTGTCTGCCGTATATAGAGGTGTTACAGAGATTTTAGCTCTGCTAGGCTACGAAGTCCAAGTTCTTTGGACACCTTATTTGAAGACATAAATCCATCGTTATCAGAAATGGAGGAAGATAATCAAGAAACGAGATCTTTGGCCTTGACTCCAACGTGGTCAGTTGCTACAGTGTTGACAATATTTGTTGCGGTTTCTTTACTAGTGGAGCGTTCAATACACCGTTTGAGCAATGTAAGTGCAATTATTGTATTTAAAATGGAATTAGTTATTTTATGACTTATGATTTTTGAGTTTGATTTATACGTTGTTTCAGTGGTTGCGGAAAACTAATCGAAAGCCCCTGCTTGAAGCAGTGGAGAAGATGAAAGAAGGTATGTAGCATAAATTTTAGGGCATATTTGTTCATGCTTTTAATATCATGTAAAAGGGCCAAAAAAAAGAAAAAAACTCATTTTGAATCAAATGGAATTTTTTTTGTCAAGACTCAGAAAGCATATTAGTGTTCTTTCTGAAAAACTCCTTTTGACAAAAACCACTTTTAACATAAATACAAGTATACATACCTAATTTGCAAATATTAGGGAATTCTTTCTATCGTGTGGCTGACAAAAGTCTTGTTCTTGGACTTGTGGTTTCAGAATTGATGTTGCTTGGCTTTATTTCTCTTCTTTTGACTGCTACCTCAAGCATGATAGCCAATATTTGCATTCCATCAAAGTTCTACAATAGCACTTTTACTCCATGTACCAGGTCTGAGATAAATAAAGAAATCGAAAATAACCATTCTGGAGAACGCCAGCTATATCAGTATTCGGTTCTGCATCACTCATTTAGAAGAATGTTGAATGTTTTAAATCAAAATACCTGCAAAGAGGTATGTCTCTTCTCTCTTAAATTGCTTTTTTTTTAAATCTTCTTTAGCACTTATTCTTGGTTGTTGAAGAGCAATATGAATAAAAGAAAGATATTTAATGTGATAAATGACTTTAATATTTGATTTCATTTTCACAAACTAAATGACGTTTTTATTGATTTTCCTGAGTAATTTTTTATTTCTTTTGTTGTTTAGGGTCATGAGCCTTTTGTTTCATATGAAGGTCTTGAGCAGTTGCATCGCTTCATCTTTGTCATGGCAGTTACACATGTATCCTACAGCTGCCTAACAATGTTACTCGCTATTGTTAAGGCAAGACTTTTTTTTTTAACTAATTCCAAACTTCTTGCTTATGTTGTAGTTAGTAAGCAGTTTGTATTTTTATAGGACTGTGATCCTGGAAATACCACTTCGTGTTTTGTTATAACTTCATATAACATGACAGTCACTATCTTTAACTCTATAATACATAAAATGATAGAACATGAAGAAACATGGGAAAAAGATGAAGGAAATAGAGAGAATATCTTCTCATTTCTTATTAATTGCATAGCTGAAAATATACAACTATATATATAGCCAAACAAATTCAAATTATGAAAACAATCCCTGATTTCTAGTATATTGTTACACTGATTATACTGTTACAGTCGTGGCTATTGCTGTAAAGTTTGCCTTTCCACACTCCCCTTCAAGCCGAGTTATAAATATCAATCATACCTAGCTTGGTTCTCAAATCTTCAAAACTTGTTCTTGGAAGAACTTTGGTGAGAATATCAACTGTGTGAAAAGTCGTTGGGACATGTATAATGAAATTATTCTTTCTTCTATCTTCTCTTTTATAAAATATCGATTGATTTTCACAGTTTTATACGATCACGATGAACTAGATTCTTTGTAATACTTATAGCTACTAAATTGTTACCAAACATTTTCATGAGTTCTTCTAATGAAATTTGTAGTTCTTGAATAAGTCTCTTTAGCCATATTCCTTCACAGATTCCTTGAACCATGGTTCTATACTCTGTTTTTGTACTGCTCCTAGCTACAATTGACTGTTTCTTGCTTTTCCATGTAGCTAAGTTTCCCTATACATATATGCAATATCTTGATGTTGGTTTTCTATCACTTAAGGATCCTGCCCAGTTAGCATCAGAAAACATTTCTACATCTCTTTTTTGAGTCTTTTTAAAGTGCAATCTTCTTCTCATTTTTAGGTATTTTAGAATTCGATACACAGCTTCCAAGTGCTCCTCAATTGGATTGTTTATAAATTGAATATCAACACTGACATAAAAGCTAATATTAGGCCTTGTGTGAGAAAGGTAGAAGGGTGATATTGCTCTTTATCAATTGGAGCATTTTCTTTTGCAGTTCCCAACTTTGTTGTGTAGTACATAGGAGTATTAGCAGGTTTGCAACATAGCATATCGGTTTCCATTAGAAGTTTAAGAACATATTTTCACTGAGAGACCACAATTCTTATATTTGTTCAAGAAATTTCCATTCCTAGAAAATATTTGAAATTTCTTAAATCTTTAACTTCAAATTCTTGAGCAAGGAGCTTCTTAGGCTGGCTTATTTCCTCCTTATGATCTTTTATCCCGATTATATCATCCACATATACAATAATAATAACCAATTTTCCTTCAGTAGATTGTTTTATAAACAAGGTATGATTTGTCTGACATTGAGAGTAACCAAACCTCTTCACAGCCTTGATAAAGTGATCAAACTAAGCTCGAAGAGACTACTTGAGCCCATATAGAGATTTTCTTAGTCTGTAAACTTTGTTGATGTTGGCTTGAGTCTCCAATCATGAGGGAATTTGCATATACATTTCTTCTTCTAAGTCACCATTAGGAAGGGATTTTTGATGTCCATTTGATGAAGACCTTAATCTTGGTTAACAACCAAAGATAACATAACTTTGATTGTCTTCAACTTTGCAACAGGTGCAAAAGTTTCTTGATAATCAATTCCATAAAACTCTAAACTCTTTTGCCATTAATCGGGCTTTGGATCTTTCAATAACCCTATCTGTCTTGTATTTGATTGTAAAGATCCACTTGCAACCTACTGGATTATTTCCTCTTGGAAGTTCAATAAGCTCTGAAGTTGTTTTTATTTTACAGAAAAATTATTTCATTCATTTCTTAATATCAGATCCCTTTATATATACATTTGTTATGCCTAATCTACTGCTGGAATTTATTAGTATACAGCTGTAAATCATCCTGAAAATCAGGAAACTAACATCCTAAAAACAGGGGTTGGTTTCACCTTGAAAATCAGGAAACTGTCCTCCTAAAATCAGGGGTTGGTTCCACCTTGGAAATCAAGAAAGTAATCATGCTCCTAGGTTGTTTTCCTACACTCCCCCTCAAGCTAGGCAATATATGTTTTCCAAACCAAGTGTTACATTTAACTCTGTGAAATTAGGTCGAAACAAAGTTTTGGTTAAGATATCTGCTACTTGTTGCCTAGATGGAACATAGTTGAGGGAGATCATCTTGCCTTCAATTTTCTCACTGATGAAATGTCTATCAATTTTCACATGTTTAGTTCGATCATGGTGGACTGGATTTTTGGCAATTGCAATTGCTGATTGGTTATCATACATGATTCTAATAGATTCTGAATGTTTAACCTTGAGTTCGTATAGCAGTCGTTTTAGCCAAATTCCTTCACAGATGCCCAAAGTCAATGCACGGAACTCAGCCTTGATACTACTACGTGCTACCACTGCTTGTTTTTTGCTACGCCATGTCACCAAATTTCCCCAAATAAATGAGCAATATCTAGATGTAGATTTTCGATCACTAGGAGATCCCGCCCAATCAGCATCAGTATAAATTTTCAATCTCCTATTAATTGTTTTCTTGAACATGAGCCATTTTCCAGGATCCTTCTTCAAGTATCTTAGAATACGATTTATTACCTCCAAGTGATCGACTGATGGGTTGTCAAGAAAATGACTAACAACACTGATTGAAAAACTTATATCTGGACGTGTATGGGTCAAATAAATTAACTTACCTACCAAACGTTGATATTGCCCCTTGTCAGTTGCCAATTCATCAGTTCGAGGCATTAGTTTGGTGTTAGGATTCATGGGTGTTTCAACAGGCTTACACCCACTCATGCCATTCTCACGCAAGAGATCTAGAACATATTTGCGTTGAGCAACTGAGATTCTTTTAGTACTACGTGCCACCTCCATCCCTAAGAAATATTTCAAATATCCCAAGTCTTTAATCTCGAATTTCTTGGATAATAGCATCTTAAGTCTCTTCATTTCTCCTACATGATTTCCTGTAAGAACTATATCATCAACATATACAATCAAAGTTGTAATTCTCCCATCTGCGAAGTGTTTGACAAATAAAGTGTTGTCTGCATGTGTCTAAGAGTATCCATCATGTTTGAGGACCTTGGTGAATTTTTCGAACCATGCTCTAGGTGACTGTTTAAGTCCATATAGTGTCTTTCTCAACTTGCATACCTTTCCTTGTGTATCTTTAGTCTCAAAGCCAGGAGGCACATCCATGTAAACTTCTTCAATCAAATCTCCATTTAAGAATGCGTTTTTGACATCAAGTTGAAGCAGTGGCCAATCCTCATTAACTGCAATAGACAGCAAGACACGAACTGTGTTAAGTTTTGCTACAGGAGCAAAAGTCTCTTGATAATCAATTCCATATGATTGGGTGAACCCTTTAGCCACTAGTCGAGCTTTATATCTGTCGATATTTTCATCTGCCTTTTGTTTAACTGAGAATATCCATTTACAACCAACTGTCCTCTTTCCATGTGGTAGCTTTGTTAACATTCATGTACCATTCTTTTCAAGTGCAGTGTATTCTTCTAAGGTTGCCTTGCGCCATTCAGGAACTTTTAGAGCCTCGTTGACAAAATTAGGAATCTTGGTGTTGTCTAGGGATGTCACAAATGCTTGAAATTTTGGGGACAAATTTGCGTAAGAAATGTAACTTTGAAGAGGATGTTGAGTGCATGATCGAACGCCTTTTCTTTGTGCAATAGGAAGATCTAACTCAGGGTCAGAACCAAGTTTTGGACTAGATTCTGCTTCATTTTGTAATCTTTCAGATTCAGTCTGGCTCAGGAGAGTTTCTTGGCTTTGCTGATTTCGTGTGGGCAAGTCAAGATTTCTCTTTTTTTCATAAACTTTTATGGCATCATTAAGAAGGAGAAGATGTCTAGGATAGACAATGGGAGATTGATCAGGTTTGGTTTTTGAAGGAGAATCTGGAATGAGTATCAGGTTGGAAGAGGACAAGGTTGTGGAGGGTAAATGAGATGATAAATTCGGTTCAATGAGTGATGACCAATCCCAATTCTGCAATTCATTAGTGTGATTCTCCCCCTGAATTGTAGAATTAGAATAGAATGGAGTTTCTTTGAAGAAAGTAACGTCCATGGAATGTTAAAACTTACAAGTGATGGGAGAGAAACATTTGTAGCCTTTTTGATTGGCTGAGTAACCAACGAAGATGCATTTAATGGCACAGGTATCAAGTTTGCCACGATATTGTGAATGAATATGGACAAAAGCAGTGCAACCAAAAACCTTAAAAGGAATTGGTGACACAAGTTGTGAGGTAAAATATTGACTCTGAAGCACTTGTGAAGGTGAATGAAAGTTGAGAACTCGAGAAGGCATTCGGTTAATCAAGTGTGTTGCAGTAAGAATGGCTTCATCTCAAAATTTTTTAGGAACATTGGTTTGAAAAAGTAAAGTTCGGGCAACCTCAAGTATATGACGGTTTTTGCGTTTGGCTACACCGTTTTGTTGTGGTGTGTCAACGCAGGAGCTTTGTTGGACAATACCATGTGATTTGAGATATCTACTAAGATCGAAATTAAAGAAATCCCTAGCATTATCAGTTTTTAGGATTTGAATATTGGCATTGAACTGAGTTTGGATCATGGCATGAAAAAGTGGAAATATGTGCTTGGTTTCAGATTTATCTTTCATAAGAAATGTCCAACATAATCGAGTATGATCATCAACTAACAGTAAGAACCATCGAGCACTAGTAATACTGGGAACGGGACATGGTCCCCAAATGTCACCGTGAATGAGGGAAAATGGGTGACTTGACTTGTGCGTGCGTGGTGAAAAAGTGTTTTGAGTATGTTTTGCCAACTGAAAAACTTCACAATAAAATAAATTGGGATTTTTATTGATGAATAAGGATGGAAACAAACGTTTCAAATACGAAAAATTTGGATGACCTAGACGAAAATACCACATCATGATTTCACTTTCCTTATTAGTATGACTATGAGAGTTAAGATTATGACTCAATTGACATTGATGACTAACAGAATGGTTTGAAGGAGTGTTGATATCAAGAACATAGAGGCCCGCACGTAAATCAGCACCGCCAATCATTTTCCCCGAGCTCAGGTCCTGAAAAACACAAGATTTAGTCAAGAATTTAGTTTCACAGTTAAGGTCATGATTTAATCAACTAACTGATATGAGATTGCAGCAAAATCCAGGTACAAATAACACAGATTTGAGAATGAGGTTGTTTGAGAGGCAAATGGTTCCTGTTCCGACTACTGTGGTGCGAGTACCATTGGCGACACACACTGTTTGAAGTCTGTTGCAAGGTGAATAGGTTGTGAAAAGTGATTGATCACTTGTCATGTGATTGGAGGCACCTGAGTCTACTATCCAAGATGAGGAGGGAAATTTTCCAACATGCTTTGTTGAATTACTGGAAATATGTGTGGAGTTATTCTTGCTACTACTAAATGTGGTGTTGATATTTGCCTTTTGTATAAGTTGTTGGAGAAGTTTTAACTGTTCCTTAGTGAATGGGATAGGATTACCAAAAATGCACTTGAATTTGAAGGCTAAGTTTGTACTGATGGTTGGAGAGACTGAAACTGAAAAGATGCAGGCCGAAATAGCTCTCCTTGAGGACTAGTACTGTTAAAAGGAGAAGCAGAAACATTAATAGTTGCACTGTTAACTAGACCACCAAAAGGATTATGTTTAGGAGCAGGATCAAGAATGGATTCAAGCCCAAAGCTGCCTGAATTTCCCATATTGAATTCAGTTCTGTTACTTGTCTCTGGAACCTCTTCATCCATGTCATCTTCCAGTGTACTAAGAACATTTAAACTTTCAGTTTTTTCATAGCTCTCATGCCCAAAAGTTGAAACTTGAGTTGGAAATTGAAAAGGTGCATTCCTTGCCTGAGTATTTGACATCATACTAGGTGAACTTACAGAACTAGTTGAACAAGAGGCTAAGAGCAGTAGTTTATGAGCCTAAGATTTTGATACCATGAAGCTGTTTTTATTTTACAGAAAAATTACTTCATTCATTTCTTAATATCATATCCCTTTATATATACATTTGTTATGCCTAATCCACTGCTGGAAGTTATTAGTATACAGCTGTAAATCACCCTGAAAATCAGGAAATTAACATCCTAAAAACAGGGGTTGGTTTCACCCTAGAAATCAAGAAACTGTCCTCCTAAAATCAGGGGTTGGTTCCACCCTGGAAATCAGGAAACTAACCATACTCTTAGGTTGTTTTCCTACGAGTTCCCATGTATCATTATTTTCTAAGGCTCTGCTTCCATGATAGCTGCCTTCCATTCAGGTACTAGAAGTGCTTTTTGGACATTATTTGGAATCTAAATATCAGTAAGGCTAGTAATAAATGTTCGATAACTTGGTAACAAACCTTTACAGGAGACAAAATCGTAAATTGGGTGTTTTGTGCAAGATCTCATCCCTTTCCTTTGTGCAATAGGTAAATCATGATCATTATTATCTAACAAAAAAGACTCAATAGCATTGTCATTTGTGTTACCTGACATCTTTTTTCTTTTGATTTGGATGTGGTTTAACTTCATGGACTTGTTCAACATGTGTTTGATGCTCTATATCTTTTTTATTTTTCATCTTTTTTCTTGAATAGATAATGAATTCACTATTATTGACAGTTTGAGACTGAGTTGGAGATGTGTTAAGTTCAACAGTTTTAGTTTGAACAGGATTGGGATCAATGCTTTTGAAAAAATGTAACATCTTCGATCATGTGATCTAAAGCTCCAGAGTCGACAATTCATTGATTTAATTTTTCTTTCTTTACTTTCAAGGCAGTAAGAAAATTACGTTTCTGTGCCAAAGATCTAGATCCAATTATAGAGTTGGAGAATGATGAATCTTGTGTTGATTGGTTGATCATTTTCTGAAAGAGTTAAAAGTTGTTTCTTATTGAATGGGCTTGGTTCTAGATGTGTTGATACATAGGCTTGTTGTCATTGGTTCTCTCTTGGCTTCCACTCTGTGTACTTGGCATGAATCTTCCAGCAAGTTTCCTCTATGTGATTTGGTCGTTTGCAATGATCACACCAAGGTCTTCCTCTTTGATTATTATTGAAGGAAAGTAGTTATCCACGAGCAGCAAGAGCAGAACTTTCAGATTGTGGTTGAGTGGTTATGGAGCCCATTATGATCTCTTCTCAGCAAATTTTATAAGCAACCTCATAAATATTGGGTAGAGGTTTGGTTTTCAAAATTCTACCCCGTACTTCATCGAGATCTTTATTTAGCATCAATAAGAACTTGTATATACGTTTTTTCTCCACATTTTTTTTTATTTTGATGCACATATACTACAATCCCAATTGTGATTCACAAAAAGATTTAGTCGTTGCCAATAATGATTGAGAAGGTTGTAGTATTGTATCACTTGAAAATCTCCTTGACGTAGACCATGAAGAATCCCTTCTATCTCAAATATTTCTGCAGTATCTTCTCTATCGGAGTATATTTCTTATGTTGACTCCCATATTTCTTGGATAGTTTCATAGAGCATGAAATCTTCTCCAACACCGTTAGTCATGGAATTGATTAACCATGACATAACCAAGTTATTTTCAGCCTTCCATTTCTTGAACTTTGGATCCTCTTTTACTGTTTGAGTTACCGTTCTAGTAAGATAGTCATCCGTTCCACGGCCACTCATAAACATCATCACCGAATGTGACCATTGGATATAGTTTTGCATATTTAGTTTGTGCCATGTAATAGGTGGAATTGAACCATCCAAAGCATCTTGAATCAAAAATTTCGTGGATGCTGTCGGTAACTCCTTGGTTGTTTTTGAATTCAGATGTAGCGTTTGAAGTGTCTTTGTTTGTGGTCATCTCATATTTTATCATGGTCAGAATACAAGATTCAAAATAGGCTCTGATACCATGAACAAACATAAGAAATAGGAAAAAGATGAAGGAAATAGAGAGAATATCTTCTCATTTATTATTAATTGCATAGCTTAAAATATATAGCTATATATATGGCCAAACAAATACAAAATATGAAAGCAAATCCCTAATTTTTAGTATACTGTTACAACTGTGGCTATTGATTTCTAGTATTCAAGTTATTCCTTACTGAATGGACTTGGTTTTGGATGTATTGATTTTTCTTCTATAGAGGCTTGGTGTCCTTGGCTCTCTCTTGGCTTTGGCTTCAACTCTGCGGGCTTGCCATGAATCTTCAAGCAAGCTTCATTTGTGTGACCTGATCACACCAAGATCTTCATCTTCTTTGATTATCATTGAAGGAAAGTGGTTGTCCACGAGCAACAACAGTATAACTTTCAGATTGTGGTTATGGAGCTCACTATGATTTTTTTCGGCTCTCTTCTCAGCGAATTTCTGAAATAAGCTCACGGATATTGGGTAGAGGTTTGGTTCTCAAAATTCTATCTCGTACTTCAACAAGATCTTTATTCGGCCCCAATAAGAGCTTGTGTATACGTTTCTTCTCCAGAATCTTTTTTGTATTTTGATGTACATGTATTACAATCCCAATCGTGATTCTCAAAAAGATCCAATTGTTGCCAATAATGATTGAAAAGGTTGTAGTATTGTGTAACTAGAAGATCTTCTTGACGTAGACCATAGAGAATCCCATCTATCTCAAATATTTATGCAATATCTTCTTTATTGGAGTATATTTCTTATGCTGACTCCCATATTTCTTGAACAGTTTCATAAAGCATGAAATCTTCTCCGACATTATTAGTCATGGAGTTGATCAACCATGACATAATCATGTTATTTTCATCCTTCCATCACTTAAACTTTGGATCCTCCTTTGCTGTTTGAGTTATTGTTCCAGTAAGATAATCATCCTTTCCACGGTCACTCGCAAACATCATCACCGAATGTGACCATTGGATATAGTTTTGCCTATTCAGTTTGTGCCCTGTAATGGGTGGAATTGAACCATTCAAAGCATAATGACTGCTTGAATTAGAAATTTTGTGGCTGTTGTTGGTAACTCCTTAGTTGTTTGTGATTTCAGATGTAGTGTCTAAAGTGTCTTTGTTGGTGGCCATCCCATATTTTGTCATGGCCAAAAAACAAGATTCAGATTAGGTTCTGATACCATGAACAAACCTAGGAAAAATATGAAGGAAATAGAGAAAATATCTTCTCATTTCTTATTAATTGCATAGCACAGCTATATATATAGCCAAACAAATACAAAATATGAAAATAAATCCCTGATTTCTAGTATACTGTTACACTGTTACAGCTGTGGCTATTGCTGTAAATCCTTCCTTTCCATAGAATGTATCTGTCTTTTTATAGTTAGCTTACTGTCTAAACTTGGCAATTACCAGATTCATGGTTGGAGAGCATGGGAGGAAGAGGCTCACATGGATCGGCATGATTTGCTACATGGTAACATCTTGATGATTTAGTGAAGAATACATCTATCTTTATATATACAAAATGAACGAGATGACTAATAATATACTGTGCAACAGAAATCACCAGAGCTTTGACAATGAGAAGGCAATCAACCTTTGTAAAAGTCCATGCATCAAATCCGGTGCGCAGGAATAGTTTTCTAATTTGGGTGGTAGGTAAAACTTTCTTCAAGTCACTAACATGTTTATGATTATTTCTCCTCACTCCACCTCTCTAATTTTGCATTTGCCTCATTCATGTTAATAGGGTCAATTAATTTGAGTGATAGATACAGTGCCTGAATCTCTTAAAGTAATAGTGTGTATAAACTCGCCCACTCATTATGTGGGGACCAAATAATGTAATATCAATGGATTTATCTGGATGGTTGATACGATGATGAACGAAAACCAACTCATAGAACAAGAATGGGGGTGGAATAGGATCATTGTTAAGGCACCCAAATTCTGTTATCTGGATTTTCTTCAATTATGATTAATTGGTACTGGAACCGGCTGCATAAATATTTATATATACTTATATATTTATACTTGTATATTGTAAATATTGTTCAGTACAATAAGGTTTTTCCTTTGAGGATTTAGTGTGAAGGATTTATCTACTATCCAGTATTCCAGTAGATGTCAATAGTTCAAACCATTTAGTGAAATTCCCAAGTAAGTGGAAGAGAACACAAGTTTACTAGGTGCTAGCTTGATAATATGAAAGGATTCAAACATTTGGACCGAACAAATAACTAAAGGCTAGAGAATATGGAGTGAGCCCTACATGATCTATTTTCTTTGGTTGCTTTTTAGCTTCTTTTGTAACAAATTGAAAGAACAACTTTTCTATTGTTTGAGGAACTGTACTTAGACTAAAGCTAATTATTTTGTCTATTAGACTTGTTTCTTTCGGCAATTTGGGCGATCAGTGGTTCGTGCTGATTACTTAACATTGCGCAAGGGCTTCATCATGGTATGCAATAGTCTTGGGCTTAAAAGAATTAGAAATTCTTCTCTATAGCAACTTAATTAATTTTAAATCTGCTCTATATAGCAACTTAATTAGTTTTTATTGATATTCAAGATGTTTGTCATGGCAGAATCACAACCTCACACCAAAATATGATTTCCACAGCTATATGATCCGCTCCACAGAAGAAGAGTTCCAAAGGATAGTAGGTGTGAGGTACATATCTTATCTACTTTCACATTAGCAGAAGACGATGGATACTTTTCTCCTAACATCATATCTTTACATTAGCACTCTATAGTGCTTCAAGATGCTATTGTAAAATAGTTAGCTATCTCATTTAAGCATTTATTTGAGCCATTATTTTTAGGAGTCCTTAGTTTTCCTGTAAAGGATCACCAAGATTCTAGAGAAGGCATTATGAACTATTTCGGAATATTGATATGGAACTATATCTCTCACTGGTCATGAATCTCTACATAGATGACATTGATTGCCTTAAAATAAGTATAGTTTGTCCTTAGGCTCTGAGCTTTTGTTTTTGATGCGTCAAGAATATTGTCTAATTGGCTTCTTCCCCCTCGGCAAACCTAATTTTTGGACAAAGAAGAAAACATACATCATATTATTTGACTCAAGCATTCTCAAAATTTAATTTTCTCATAGATCTGCTTACTTGTGTGCAATAGCGAAATTAACAACTGTAAACCTTGTTTGCATAATATCTTGCAGTGCTCTATTATGGGGATTTGTTGTTGCATTCATGCTGTTTAATATAAAAGGTATGAATAGTGTGGATCCATTAACAAATGTGCATTAATCTGTTATATTTAGAATATGTAATTGTGTCATTTTTTGTTTTTCAAGTATTAAAGTTGTGTTTTGATTTTCAATTTGAAACATTTTTTTTTATCGTGCTTGTGTATCTAATGTTGTAATATTGTAGATACAGTGACAGTGGGCTCATAACATCATGAACCTGTTTTGAAATTCTAAAGCATCATTTTTTATATTTTTGTAACTACAACAGGATCTAATCTCTATTTCTGGATTGCAATTATTCCAATCTCTGTAAGTATGGAGTTTTGTTTTCTTTCTTTAAATAAACCACGGGATTGTTGGATTTGAATACATTTATAAGAAGAAAGCTAGTTTGTGACCCAAAAGACACTTGAAAAACAAAAAGTTAGCATCTTAAGATTGTGTCCTTGAATGTGGGTTGCAGCTAGTTTCTGTCTCCAATAGCAGACAACAATGAATTGTTTGTGGGGTGAAATGAGGTCGGTTTGATGAGTTTTTGGATTATTCAGATAAAAAAGTCAAAGAGACTATCTTTTATGTAATGTTATTATAAGTTGGTTGTTTATCTGCAATTGCAGCTAGTTCTTGTGATTGGCACTAAGCTGCAGCATATCATTGCAACTCTTGCAATAGAGAATGCTGGACTTTTCACGGGATCCCAGTTGAGGCCACGGGATGATCTTTTCTGGTTTAAGAAGCCGGAATTTTTGTTGTCTTTGATCCATTTTATTCTTTTCCAGGTGTCTCTTTATCTGAAAGTTCTACATTTATTTAGTATAGCTGAATTATTTTTTCTCTATGGCTGTAAGTTGTGGTATGAAATTTGGATGGTTCTTGTGTGAGGTATATGGTCATAAGCTAATCTGCCATTTGGTATGTTATTGACTGCAGAATGCATTTGAGCTGGCTTCTTTCTTTTGGTTCTGGGTACTTATTTTTCCTTCTCTGAAATTAAAGTACATCATTTTCAGTCTAAAACTGCTAGACGCAAAGGCGACTGGTTTTTTTCCCCTCATGTAGAAAGATTATACCTGCATTTGAACTAAAATTCTCTAATTAATTTAATTGCAGTGGCAGTTTGGATATAACTCTTGCTTTATTCAGAATCATTTGGTTTTATATTTGAGGCTCATTATTGGGTAATGAAACAATTCTTTGTATTCAATTTTTGTTTGTGCTACCTTACTGAACCTACATTGTTATTATTTTGTAGGTTTGCTGGTCAGTTCCTTTGCAGCTACAGCACTTTGCCACTCTATGCATTGGTCACTCAGGTATGAATACTAGCATGATAATTATAACCATTATGGTAACTTAAGCTATGCTTTATAATTTAGAAATTACTCTGCTAGTGAGGCCATTTTGGTTAACCTTTTTGGAGATGAACTAAAACTTTTTCCAAAATAACACATGTAAGTATTATGTAAGGCAATGTAAGGGAATTGCATTGCTACTTTGAGACAATTCTTTTTTAGTTAATCTTCAAAATCCATTGATTTATGATTCAGTGTCTGAACCAAAACCCATAGTAAATAGATAAATCGTATGGGTCAATTATTCCACCTTGCTATGGAATACTAGCATGATAATTATAACCATTATGGGCACTAAAGGGCTCTTCCAGCACCGATACATTATTATACCGTGAACAGTGAGTTACTGCCCATTTGGATGTGCTTTTCCTAGAAGTAGTTTCAATAAGTGGTTTGAAATGAAGGGTTTTCAAAAGAAAGCATTTGTGTGTTAGCATAAATTTGTTGAAAGTTGTTATGGCTTTTAAGTTGCATTTTAGTAATCATATTAGGAGAGAACATACGATTTAAATTACTACTTCTTTCAAAGTAACTATTTCTTATAACAACACAAATAATGCTTCTCAAAAATATAAGAGCACTTCACTTAGAGAGTCAAACACCTTTGGAAGTGTTTTGGTCCATTTAAACGAACTGTTACCAAGAAAGAGAAGTAGTTCTGTTCCAAACAGGCACTTTCTTTAACAACAAAAGATGTTGATTTGTAATAGTCCTTTTCATAGATTAGTTATTTGACCAGAGTTAAATGTGTCAAACTGAAAATAGTTTGATGAAAAGAAGAATATTAATCTTCTTGGCTACTTTCTTTCTAATTCTAATAACATTTGAGTGTTATGTTGCTTTTGTTTGTCAGATGGGGACAAATTATAAGGCAGCATTGATTCCACAGGCCATAAGAGAAACAATTCATGGGTGGAAAAGGGCAGCTAGAAGGAAAAGAAGGCTCGGTGGTTTTGCTGACGATTCAACCGTTCACACAGATACAAGCACTGTAATGTCACTTGAAGAATATGACCATCAGCTGTTTGATAACCCAGACATTGATAATACAAGTGCTCTTGTTGAGATTGAGTTACAGCCACCTGATGGTACAAACATTTCTCCGCCAGCTGCTAACGAAACATCAAGTAGGGTTGGTACACCCCTCCTCCGACCCTCTGCATCAATATCTTCCCCCATTTCACTATCAAGTTTTCAGACAGATGACCTACCAAGATCTGTTTCAATGCCAATCACAAGAGGATGAAACAATAGCACATTACAAATGATGATGATGATGACGACAAAGAAAACTAAGCAGAACAAATATTTTCATGTGCCTAAGCTGTGTACAGAGAGTACAAGAAACAGTGAATTTTAGTCATCTCCCTGTGAATTTTGACCCTTAGATGAAGGGTCAAGATTAAGTCTCTCAGGCAATATAAGTTGTCCCAAAAAGAAATTAGTACAATAGATTATTACATAATGGGTTCTTGAGTTTCTTATACGTATTACTCTATTAGGAGTGAGTATTGAATTCATAGATTACATGAATTCTGACATAGTAGAACGTACGTTAATTCATGTACACTTTTTTTTTTATAAAGTAATGTACCATTGTTTGTGTATGAGGGCTTCCCACATGATTAAGATTGAAGTCACATCGAGATGACTACTAATGATTAAAATTAAAAACACTTCTTTGTATATTAAGTTGTTATAATTTTCTGATAAATATTAATTAAAATAATATCATCTATTTTTTTAACATATTATTATGTCATATGTGTCCAACTTGTTAGGTAAAGACTTTGTAAAATTAATGGACTATAAAGACTTATCTGTTGCAATTGCCAGAGAAAACACAAAAAATGGCATAAGTTTGAGATATATTAATATTACCATTTAATTTGAGTTATTCATGTTTTTCATTGTCTGAATGAATTGTTATGGAATTTTTCATTTTGAAACTTCCCGTCGTCTCTTCTCCCTCGTACACTTGTATGTTACAAAATATGTTATACACCGGTAAAGATTTTTCTCATTTGTAAGGACTATGAGTGTTGATTATTTTCGTGGACAAAATATTTACTTGTAAATTTATTTTTAGGCCTCCTATCAAGTTTATCAAGAACAGTCGAACTAATGTTCAAGTTTTAAATATTCGTACTTCAGATATGTATTTTATAACGATACATAAGATTGCATTTATATATTTAATAGTACATGTTCATAAATTTAAAATTATTTTTAGTGTTTAAATATTTTTATGATGTGATTTAAGAAATATTTTTTTAAGGCTTTGATTAGGTTTTGAAAAATTAAGCTCAAAATGCATTTAACCTTAATACTATTAGATATTATAATTATCTATAAATATAGATACATTAGGGTTGATGTAGATAGGTAGAACAAAAAATATATGTGCTGAAAAAAAGCAAAAGGAACATTAATCTACCGAAAAAAAAGAAAAAAGAATTGTTGAAGTACCAAATAGGGTTTAAAAAAAAGCAACATCAATCTGACGAAAAAAAAAAAGAATTGTTGAAGCTAATTGATCAAGGTAATAAATATATGGTTGCTGTTGGTTTGTTTTTAGAGATCATGAATTAAAGTAAAGATAATTAATTAATATTTGATTTTTAAATTCTCATATTCATCGTTCTATAACATTTTATCATATATTTTATGGTTTTGGTTCTTTCAGATTATTTAATCTTGTTAATTTGAATGTTAATTTTTGGGTTGTTTGTTGAACTTGAATTTCTACTATAAATTGTTTAGTGATGAACATGGAATGTGAGTGTGTAGGGTAGTAAATTTAAGGAGAACTTAATTTTTATACATATTAATGTGGCGATAGAGAACTTTGATATAGTTAATATATTGATTTGTATTATTTTTGCATGGTTGGTGTCAAAATCTTTTTAGTGGAAGAGTTTAATGATTTGATAATTTTTCTTAACATTTTTGCTCTAAAATTTGCTAGTTGATTTGATTTAAATGACATATATTTTAAATCATCTAGTTAGGATTATTCATTGTTAAATCCGTTTTAGAACACACACGGACACTTGTGTTTCTTTTTGTGCTAACCTTTCTTTTGCAGTTGATTTGTGAACGATCTAATTGGCGGGAAGCTTATTGAAACGTTAGTTTGGAAACCGCTCACGCTAATTTTAGAATCTGTGAAAATAGAGCAGGGGCTCGTAAGTAAAGTACATTGGGGCAGTATCCTAGGGAGAGTAGCATAAGACCGAGTTTGTACTTGAACATTTGATTTTCATAGTGGAAAGTTAGGTGATCCGGTGGACCGGTGGTTTTCTTCTTAGGTCATAGTTGTGGCCTAGGTTGTTTCCACCTAAAAATATCGTGTGTTATTATTTTATTTTTGTACTTATATTTACACACGATTGCATGCCTGGCTGATTTGTTTTGGTTATTAAATTATATATTGGTAAAAATTAAAAATAACCTATTCACCCTCTCTAGGTTAATTAGGTTCATAATTTATAAACCTTCAATTGATATCAAAGCCGACACTAGACACACTTAGTGAGATTGATCCTTAGGGACACACACTTACTTATGGATCAAATGAAAGAAGGTTTGTCATATGTTAGACCCCCACTCTTTGATGAGTTTAATTACCCTTACTGGAAGGCTCGCATGCAAGCCTTTCTCAGACAAGATGAAAAAGTATGGGATGCTATTATTGATGGTTGGGAACCACCTTCGGTAACGAAAGATGGTGTAACAATCATAAAGCCAAGAAGAGACTGGACCACTGAAGAATGCACCCTTAGTGGGGAAAACCAAAAAGGTCTAAGCTCAATATTTGTTGCAGTGTCAATGGATGAGTTCCGTCGCATCTCTGACTGTGAGACTGCTAAAAATGCATGGAATACACTTGCTCTTTCTCATGAGGGAACCTCCCAAGTGAAACAAACAAAATTGAGATTGCTAACATCTCAGTTTGATTCCATTAAAATAAGCAACACAGAAACTTTTGGTCAGTTTTATGCCCGCTTCTGTGATATCACTAATGCTTGTTCTAACCTTGGTGAGAAAATTCCACAACCTATACAAGTACGCAAACTCCTAAGCTCTTTAATAGCAAACTACTAGATGAAAGTTACAACGATAAAGGAAAGCAAGAATGTAGACACACTAAAAATTGATGAACTTGTTGGGTCAATCCAAACCTATGAGCTTTCTTTTGATCCATCTAAGAAAAATAAGGATGTGGCATTCAAAAGTTCCAAAAAAGACATCTCTGATAGTGATGATGATATGAACGATGAGTCACTAGTTTTGTTAGCACGAAAATTTAAGAAGTTCATGAAGAAGAAGGGTCAACATAATAATCATTCCAATAAGGGACAATCCAGTCGTTCGAATGATTGAAAATCAAGGGAAATCAAGCCTCTTAGCCTTGATGGTAAGAAAAGTAAGCCCACTAGTCCTCAATGCTTTACTTGTGGGGGATTTGGTCATATTTCTACAGATTGTGCTAACAATAAAAAGAAATTTGGAAAAGCCTTTAATGCTACACTCAGTGACACAGAAAGTAAGCAGGACAATGCTAGTAACTCAGAGGATGATGACACTAATTATTGTGCCTTCACCGCAACTGCCAATGCACATCACAATGACTTCGACCTTAGCTCGGATGAAGAAAATAAGGAAGTAAACTTTTTTCTCTTACTGTCTAAGTTTAATGTATCGAATTATGAGGAACTATTTATGGATTGTCTAGGTGCTAGGGAAGAGAGAGATAAATTGTTTGTGGAATTAACTAAACTTAATGATATCATCAATCTTCACAAAACAAATTTATCTAGCCTAGAGAAAGATAAAAAAGAATTTCCTGACCATATTAATGCCTTGAATATGAGACTTGCAGAAACCACTGAGGAAAACAAAAATCTTAGGCAAGAACTTAGTATTGCTAAAGAAACTATGAGGAATTCGACCATTGGCGCTGAAAAATTAACCAAAGTTCTAGACTACGGAAAGCCACATGGAGATAAGAGAGGTCTTGGATACATAGATGAACAATCAACACCTTCATCATCCAAAACTCAATTTTTAAAACCCACTATTGCTCAGGCAGGGAAGGTAGTTTCTACACCTTATCATTCTAAGAAAATTCAGTTTGTTCCCATCTGTCATCATTGTGGTAGGAAAGGACATATTAGACCTAAGTGTAGATTTCTTTATGCTTATGATTCTATCACGAGTACAAATGTTTCTAAGTTACCTCAAAAAATTTCAAAACGTAAAGTTTTTATTACAAGAACTACACAAAAATAGGAACATAAGAAACCGGTAACTCAAATGTCCAAAATTAAAAAAAGGATGGGTTAAGAAATCTGAGTTGCACTACTTTGTGGCCCATATAGCATTTAAAGCTAAATCAAATACCGCTTGGTATTTTTATAATGGATGCTCTAGACACATGACGGGGAATCGTTCTTTGTTTAAAACCTTTAAGGAATACAATGAAGGGACAGTTACCTTTGGTGATGGTAAAACATCTAAAATTATTGGGAAAGACTCTATTCAAATAGAGAGTATCCCTAAACTTGATGAAGTTTTATATGTGAAAGGACTTAAGGCAAATTTGATTAGCATAAGTCAAATATGTGATAGTGATTTTAATTTGCAATTTACAAACAATCATTGTATTATAACAGATCAAAAGGGTGAATGTATGATTAAGGGAATCAGATCACATGGCAACTGTTATTGTATTGATACATCACTCATAGTAACATGTAACCTAGCTAGTAATGACTCAACTACCTTGTGGCATGAAAAACTAGGTCATATAAATTGTAAAGATCTAGTTAAATTAAGTAAAACTGAGACTGTGCGTGATTTATCTATTCTCTCAAAAATTGAAATACCTATATGTGGACCATGTCAATTGGGTAAACAAACTAGAATTGCTCATAAGAAGATCAAGAGCATAAATACAAACAGAGTATTGGAATTGATACATATTGACCTTATGGGTCCTATGAGAACAAAAAGTATTGAAGGTAAGAAATATATCATAGTTGTAGTAGATGACTTTTCTCGCTACACATGGGTATACTTTCTTAGAGACAAGTCAGATGCTTTTGAGTTCTTCATCTCATATTGTACAAGAGTGCAGATTGAAACAGGTGACAAAATAGTAACCATCAAGAGACTGAGAACAGACCATGGAAAAGAGTTTGAAAATACTAAGTATGCTAACTTCTGCAAAGAACATGGTATCTTTCATGAATTCTCTGCTCCTATCACTCCTCAACAAAATGGAGTAGTTGAAAGGAAAAATAGGATACTTCAAGAGATGGCAAGAGTAATGATGCATGCCAAGGGAGTCTCCAAAAGGTTTTGGGCTGAAGCTATAAACACTGCATGTCACATTATAAATCGTGTATATCTTCACCCAAGTACAAACCAAACTCCCTATGAGATATGGAGAGGTAAAAAACCCAATCTAAAATTTATGCATGTTTTTGGAAGTAAATTATACATACTTAAAGATCGAGAACAGTTGGGTAAGTTTGATTCAAGAAGTGATGAAGGTATATTTCTTGGTTATTTCCTAAATAGTAGAGCTTATAGAGTCTTCAACTGTAGAACTAATGTAGTTATGGAATCCATAAATGTTGTTATAGATGATAGAGGTAAGAAGATTACAAGTGAAGAAGTTGGAAATGAAGAAAATTTCACAACACCTTAATTAACAATGACCAGTGACACAATTGGAATAAAAGAAGAAGAGTTAGAGGAAAGAGAACAAAAGAAGGAAGAAGCATCAACATCATGTATAGGTATTAGTACCTAAGCCTAAAAACAAAAATGTTATTGGAACAAAATGGGTGTTCAAAAATAAATCTGATGAGCATGACATTATTGTTAGAAATAAGGCTAGGTTAGTAGCTCAAGGCTACACGCAAGTAGAAAAAGTTGACTTTGATGAAACATTTGCACTTGTAGCTAGACTAGAGTCAATTAGGATTTTACTTTCCATTTCCTGCCATATGAAGTTCAAATTATATCAAATGGATGTTAAGTCTACCTTTTTGAATGGTTTTTTGAATGAGGAGGTGTATGTGGAACAACCAAAAGGATTTGTTGATCCGAAATTTCCAAATCATGTTTACAAACTCAAAAAGGCTCTTTATGGTTTGAAACAAGCTCCACGAGCATGGTATGAGAGACTTACCAACTATCTTTTGAACAAGGAATTTATTCGAGGGGGAGTTGATAAGACTTTATTCATTAAAAGGAGTAGTGACGATATCTTTATTGCTCAAATTTATATGGATGACATAGTTTTTGGATCCACATCTAGTACACTAGTGGATGATTTTATGCATGTTATGAAAAATGAATTTGAAATGTCCATGGTAGGTGAAATGACTTTCTTTCTTGGTTTGCAAATCAAACAATCTCGTGATAATATATTTATTTCTCAAACCAAGTACGCATGTAACCTTATTAAGAGGTTTGGTCTTGAAACTAGCAAGCCATTACGGACTCCTTTAGGTACCAGCACAAAAATTACAAAGGACACTCAAGGTAAAAGTGTTGATCAAACCCTTTATAGGAGTATGATAGGTAGTTTACTTTACCTCACTGCAAGTAGACTTGACATATGTTTTAGTGTTGGTGTGTGTGCCCGTTATCAAGCTGATCCTAAGGAATCGCACTTAGAGAATGTAAAGAAAATCATCAAGTATATCTCAAGAACAAGTAATTATGGTTTATATTTTACTACTGACACTACTTGTGAAGTAAGTGGTTTCACAAATGCCGACTGGGCAGGCAACCAGGATGATAGGAAGAGCACATCAGGTGGTTGTTTCTACATTGGAAACAACTTAGTATCATGGCACAGTAAAAAGCAGAACTCTATCTCACTCTCTATAGCTGAAGTGGAATACATTGTTGTAGGAAGCTCTTGCACACAAATGATTTGGATGAGAAACATGCTCAAGGACTACAATCAACCACAAGGTATTATGCCCTTATATTGTGATAACTCTAGTGCTATATGTATTTCTAAGAACCCGGTTCAACATTTTAGAACTAAGCACATTGACATTAGGCATCACTTTATTCGAAAATTAGTTGAAGATAAAATAGTGACACTTGAGTTTGTACCTACTGAGAGACAATTAGTTGATATATTCACTAAAGCCATAGACACTCAAAGATTTGAGTATCTCATAAGTGCCTTGAGAATTTCTCCCTTAAATTGAATTTCAAATTTTATTACCTAAAAAAAAATAGCATCCTTGTTTGGCCAACACAGTATTCGACTTATTTAATACTTCCATACATATAATCTCATTTTTAGTGACTCAACTTATTTTGATATTTATTATATAAATTATTCTACAATTTTGGCTTATGCACACACACATATTCTTATACATGTGATGATCAATGTTGACATAAACTTATTCACGAACCCACATATATGTTATGCTTGAAGTTTATGAATTTTCTTAAAAAACTCTAGGACTTCAATTAATCTTGACTGTAAAATTATGTTGAGTTATATTTCTTACTTGCTAAAACTTTACCATATAGAGGCACCTAGTATTGAGAGGGCTACCTCACAACTAGTGTGAAAGTCATCATGCTAGGTTTATGGCTTGTGCAAAAAAAAGATTATGCAAAAAGTTACTACTTATAAATCTTGTATATTGAATGCACAAAAAGAAAGAGCCAATAGAGGTTATAAAATATATATATATATATATATATGATTTACCTCATATGTATGAAAAAAATACAAAAAAAAAATAATAAGTCCTCTTTTAAAAGATATATTTTATTTTGTAAGATTGAAGACTCGATTATAGTTTTACATGATAGGTGATAATTTTTTCTTCTCAGTCTTTCTTGATAGATCATAAATAAATTAATTAACATATTTGTGGAGTTTAAACATATATACTACTTTAAGTAAATGTCAATATGTCATTATATGTGTGAAGTGTGTGTGTGCACCTCTTCTATTCTACTTATTTATTTATATGATAAATAATCAAAATTGGAGTTAAAAAATGATTAGTTCTCAATTGGTTGTGTGCTTGTTTGTAATTAAATGAGTTTAATACATTCTATGTCTATTTATGAAAATTAAAAAAAAATCCAATTTTTATTCATTTTTATTTATTATCTCTTTGATTTGTTTCTCAGTTAAATAGTCATAGAACTTAGGGGAGTTTAAAGCATATTGTATTTATGTATTACTCTACTTTTACATTGCTATATCTTTAGGAAGAGTTTAGCTTCATTGCTTTATCTAACACTTTGTCCTTCTCGTATGTCAAAAAGGGGGAGAGAATAATGTGTTTTACTTCCATGATTTTATTCTGTTATGCATATAGGGGGAGAAGATACTTAATTAAGCTTGATTGGTATGAATGCACACTACATGATTATTCTTTACACTTCGCTTATTTTTATGTAAATTGAACTAATGTACAATGAGGCTTTCATGCCAAGTTATCCTATGTTTTGTCAATGTCATTTCAGTTACTTACAAGCTTGTCAAGTTGCAGCGAAGATGGATTCACCGGACCATAAGATAGTTCCACTGTAGAGTCTGGGATATCATTGTACTTATATCTTATTTTTATAAGTGTCATGTAGTGAGTAAGAGGTTTTGCCACATGAAAATGCCAAAGAGGGAGTTTGTAAGGACTATGAATGTTTACTATTTTCGTGGATAAAATATTTACTTGTAAATTTTTTTTAGACCTACTATCAAGTTTATCAAGAACAACCGAACAAATGTTCAAGTTCTAGATATTCATACTTCAGGTATGTCTTTTATAATTACGACACATAGGATTGCATTTATACATTTAATAATACATGTTCATAAATCTAAAATTATTTTTGGTGTTTAAATATTTTTTATGTGTCTTAATATTTTTAAGATGTGATTTAAAAAATATTTTTTTAAGGCTTTGAATGGGCTTTGAAAAATTAAGCCAAAAATGCATTTAACCCTAATACTATTAGGTATTATAATTATCTATAAATATAGATACATTAGGGTTGATGTAGATAGGTAGAACAAAAAATATATGTGCTGAAAAAAAAACAAAAGGAACATTAATCTGCCAAAAAAAAAAGAAAAAAGAATTGTTGAAGTGCCAAATAGGGTTTAAAAAAAAGCAACAACAATCTGATGAAAAAAAAAAGAATTGTTGAAGCTAATTGATCAAAGGTAATAAATATATGGTCGTTGTTGGTTTGTTTTAGAGGTCATGAATTAAAGTAAAGATAATTAATTAATATTTGATTTTTAAATTCTCATATTCATCGTTCTATGCATTTAACATTTTATCTTATACTTTATGGTTTTGGTTCTTTCGAATTATTTAATCTTGTTAATTTGAATGTTGTTTTTTGTTAGTTTTTGGGTTGTTTGTTGAACTTGAATTTCTACTATAAATTGCTTAGTGATGAACATGGAATGTGAGAGTGTAGAGCATTAAAGTTAAGGAGAACTTAATTTTTATACATATTAATGTGGCGGTAGAGAACTGTGATATAGTTAATATATTGATTTGTATTATTTTTGCATGGTTGGTGTCAAAATCTTTTTAGTGGAATAGTTTAATGATTTGATAATTTTTCTTAACATTTTTTCTCTAAAATTTGCTAGTTGATTTGATTTAAATGACATATATTTTAAATCATCTAGTTAGTATTATTCATTGTTAAATCCGTTCTAGAACACACACGGGCACTTGTGTTTCTTTTTGTGCTAACCTTTCTTTTGTAGTTGATTTGTGAACAATCTAATTGACGAAAAGCTTATTGAAATGTTGGTTTGGAAACCGCTCATGCTAATTTTAGAAACTGTGAAAATAGAGTAAGGGCTCGTAAATAAAGTACATTGGGACAGTATCCTAGAGAAGGTAGCATAAGACTGAGTTTGTACTTGAACATTTGATTTTTATAGTGGAAAGTTAGGTGGTCCGATGGACCGATGGTTTTCCTCTTAAGACATAGTTGCGACCTAGGTTGTTTCCATCTAAAAATATCGTGTGTTATTATTTTATTTCTGCACTTATATTTATACACGATTACATACCTGGTTAGTTTGTTTAGATTATTCTCTAGGTTAATTAAGTCCATAATTTATAAACTTTTATCAATTACTTATAACCAACTTTTCCTATATAACGGAATTCAATATGTACACATTATGCATGCTATTTTTAACACACCACACGGTTGCTATGTGGTTAATTTCACTTAACTTAAACTACTCACGAAATAAAACCGTGAGTTCATTTTGGGTGACTTTTGAAAAGAAAACAAACATTATTTAATTTTGTTTCAATTATTCTACTCATGTACTGTCTGGTAAACAAATTTCCTAGTTAGACATTTCAAGTGTACAAATTCTCTTTTTTATTTTTTTTATAATGACCTCCAAAGGTCATTGAGACACTTTTTTAAAAAAAATGAGCTTATGTTAACTCAAGACTATTTCATAAAAATATAGGCTTGAGTTATGTTATGTCATTTTTTATTCCTGTATAAAGGAGTTACATAGGTACATACAGGAAACCAAGTTAAATATGTATTCAAGAGATTAAAGTCCCATGAGCTCATTGCCTGAATGGTTTAGTTAATAATATGAGATGTTAGGATTAACCCCTCTTCAAACACCAAATATCGTTTGATCTAAAAAAAACTCATCGCTAAATCCAGAGTCAAACTATCCTTCCTTGGCATTAAAAAAAAAACACAAACCTGAACACAAACAAACAAACAATGATAGTACGAATCAAAAATTGTATTTCTTTCTCTATAGCTTTGAGTGATAACATGGAAAGAGGCAAGACAAGACCCCAAGAAAGTTTTAAAAAGAAAAGTTTAATTAATCAATAGTAAAATGCTTCTACAGAACTACTAAAAGTCAACTGAAAGTGGATCGCATATGAATCAGAGATGAGGCACCAAATTTTGCAACTTCCAGTGTCCTCCATGCATTTTTCTTATTCTTTCATTTCTTTCTTCTGCTAATAAAGTGTATGCACTATTATTATCACACCATTAAAAGCAAACATCAAATCTTCTATTTCACATTCCGCTGATTTCATTTCCTTGCTCATATAGATGTTTACCATGAAAGTAAAAAAAAAAAAACACCATTATTTTTCAAAGAAGACAGTATTATTTTTAAGTTTCCATGTAACTCTACTCTATAGTCATCATCAATAGTCAAACTTCATCACCACTGCCTGATCCTGACTCCATAGCCTTCAAACTTTCAGCAAGCATTCTATTCCTATTCTGAGTTTGCCTTTCCACAGCCACCATATACAAGCCTAAACATGTACTAGCCAAAATCAGCAATATTGGGAAGCATGAGGAAACAAAAAAACACAGAGAAAAGACAACCATGTATTTGATGCAGAGTCCCAAATATGGAACCCAACAGCAAAAACATGTTACACTATGATTTAAACTGAGTTTTTTATAGTTACATGACTGTGTCATAATAGACCCGATGGTCATTTCTTTTGATGCAAAACACAGGTAAATGTCATATATTTTAGCAACATATGACTAGAAAGTTCAAACGTATATGCTTACCGAATGCACTGCCAATAGCACAGGCCCAAAGAACCCTCATGGACCATTTATCCCCAATTACTCCTCTGCCTCCCATGCCTTCCCCTACTGGACAGAATTAGATTTCTTCAGTACGAAAAATTATGAAAAAAGTCATTTATCATCTAATGATATAATTCAAATGTGAAGGAGCTATTTAGACATAACTTAACTGGTTTGATAAAGAATCAAGAGAGATTTTCGTCCAAATAGAAAAAGACACAACAAAGATTACCATATTTCCATAAAACTAAATCACACAAAGAACAAACTAATTCCTAGATCCCTAAATAGTAAATACTCTAATTGAAATCCATATATAGAAAATAGACAGCAACAATGTATGAAAGTCTTTGAAATTTGAAAAGGAAAGAGACTGAATATCATACAGTCGGGGTGTTGTTGATTATAAAGATAAAAATAGCAGATTAAAGGTTTCAGAAAAAGAGAAAAAGAAATTTTAATCAATAATAATAAAAACTCAGAGCCAAGATGAGAAATGCTTTTGCACTGAAGCCTTCAACGAGTTTCGTTAGTAAGCTCCGGCTCAAGTAGGAGAATATACAAAACAGTAAAACACCAAGATATTCCCTTTTCCCATTTCTGAATCGCTATATAACTGAAAAAATTTCCAAAATTACTAGCAGTAATGGCGTCTTTCAAAATTTCCAACCTAACCCCTAAGAAAATAGACTTTTATCGAAAGACTCAGCTAGGAGTCGAACAAAATATACTCTGAAAGCAATACTCTCTAAAAATGACAATCGAAATCAGCATTATTAATTATCTTCTACCCAATTAAGGTGTCTTCCTCAAAACAAATTTGATAGAAAAGCAACCCTTAAAAAAACTTATCTAGTTTTTCACTTCATATTCGATTTTCCGGCTGAACAAAACTAGCTACGTGGAAAATATAAACAAAAATCAACGAATTCAATCTCACCCGAAAATTAGCTATGTGCTCACTTAAATAAACAATGGAATTCAGATAAAGAGAATAAAACATTACCGATTATCGCTGAGAAGCGAGATACAAAATATCTTTGATTATCGGCGCAACGGCCGAGATATTGCAATGCGGGTGACTTTGAGCTTGTGGTTCAGTGACGTGCCGTCCGCTTGTCCTTCAAGACCCAAATCAGCTCTCTAATTCTCGGAATCTCAAGGTTCAGCTTTCAGATTTTTTATTTTTTTTAAATCTGATTCTATGATTACTAATTAGATAAATACCTTCAATTTTATATATTACAAAAATTATATTTATCTCTTACTTATATATATATTTTTTGTAATAGTTATTAAAAAATCAATGCAGAAGGACAACGTAATTATATTAGATGGAAATGATCTTAAATGGAATAATTTGAAAGAATTAAAGAAAAATTAAATAAAAATAAAAAATAATCATATATATTTATACAATCACTTTTTTATAATAATAAAAATTTATAATAATAAAAATAAAATGACAAAAAATAAATATAAAATTTAAATATTTTTTTATAATAAATATAAGAATTTTGCGTTAAGTATTAAGTATCTTTCCACATGTTAAGTTATTTAGTATTCTAATTAAAGTTTAAAAATATACAAGTAACTTGTTGAGTTTTTAGAAAAATAAATTTTTATTTGTATTTAGCAATAAATCTAAAATCAATTCAATTCATCATGTCATACATTTTAAGCATCGTAAATTGTTTCTTTTAGTATTAAAGCTTATATTTTATAAAATCATTATAAATAATATTATAGTTATGTTAGTAATTACATTAAATAACACTTATAATAATTTTATTGTCAAAAGATTACAAGTTTTTTTTTTTTTTTACCAAACGCAAAAATAATATTAGCTATGTTTCACCGTAATATTTAGATTGGTAATCTTTAGAAAATCATAAATTTCAATTTTTGCGAAAATTTTTCTTTCTTTTTTTAAATGTTAATAAAAACCTGGTATTCTTCCAAAAAATTCTTGAATAAATCTCCATGCTAAAAAAAATATTTTATGCTTTCTGAATTTTTTAACAAAAAATAGAATAATACAAGTTAATGTTAAACTATTTCCATTTTAAGTCACATTCAAAACACAAAAAAATTAAGATTTGATCTAAAAATAATAATAAAGCCACAATACAAAGCAAGAATGAGATTTCTAGGATACGATTGAACCTTGTAATCTGGTATGGTAATCCATTGAATAAATAAGGCCAGTCTAATCCCCCATCTATATTTTCCAAGCGCTTTCATATTTACAATACAGATAAAAGCACAAAACTTAACTGTAAAAGGGTAGGAATAATAAGGAATACTATATGTGCCTTCTGTAATATGAAAGAAATGTTGAATTCCATCAAGCAGCAAATACGAGAGAGCAAAATTTTAATTCTAAAAGAATTGTAATTCATTGAGGTCCTCTTTGGGTAAGTCTATGCATCTCATTTGTGTCGTTGAGAGTTTCAATGAGAAGAGGCGGAGCATATTGGGCCGTTCCTTGGTGTTCTTCAGAATCCTGGCAAAACGATAGAATGATGGTGTCGATAGATATCTCTACCACTGCAAAGAAAAGAGTGGCAACAACATAACCAAGTCCCCAACATACCTGCACAAGCATAAAATAGCATACCTGATGCCATGTAGAAGATCACAATTGAAGATACATCTCATATTTGTGCCTAACAACCTCTACACTTTTTCATTAAGTACCGTGTCAAACAGATATTGCGTAAGTAATGGTATGAGTACTTAAAAAATTTAAATATGTACATTGACATAAAACTGAGATACATAAAGCACACACATACACATCCAAAACGGACACTCCAAGAAATTAAGTATTCTAATTATGGAAGCATACCAGCACAGGAAACATCGGAGAAGATATCTTGTTGTGTGCAGATCTGTATTTGTGGGCATCCAACATGAGGAAAGCAAATATTGCACTTGAGAGGCCGACACACAACTTTCCAAGGAATAAGATGACATCTCCAATAACATTGACTCTCCCTACCCGAAGTATATTGCTGATTATCAATTCTGTTGCAATTGCAGATGAATTACAGAAACTTTTGCCTGTTACAGCAATCTGCAAAGTAATCAAGAATATCAACTATCACATGCAATTTTTAATATATACAATTCTTGGCATCAGTATCAGTATTCACTCATGAAATATGCTCAAAAGCTGAAGCTATTTTTTTTCTTTCCATGCTTACCATAATATAAGCGTTGCGATTAAAAGACTTAATAGTCCACTCAATACACCTCAGACAGAATCTGGAAGTATGGAATGCAGCCTTTCCAAACCAATTATCAGGTGCTATACCAGCCACTTTCAGTTTCCGACGAATGGACTCAAGCATAAACCGGATTGATTCCATAAATGATAGTATCAGAGAGCCTATAGCTACAGACCCAAGGTTATAACGAATGAGCCGCTTCATGGAGGAAAAAACTGGAAGAAATGGTACATGTGGCTGCAATGAGAAAACCAAAACCAATGAAGCAATCAAGAGGGAATGATGAGCTACCAAATCAAATTTTATTTACTTCTCCACAACTAATTTTCTATCCTTAAAGACAACCCCATTTATTCTGAAATGACTATTAAGAACATTTTGTACCCAAATAGCTCATTGGCATGGCCATTTATTTATTAGGACCTAAAATGAACCATAAAGTCAAAATATAGACTGTGGGAGCATTTGATTTGGACAGGTTAATCCAAGTTCAAACCCAAGAATTAAGTAATCAAAGTTTTACCTAATCTCTGGTGTTGAAAAATTTCCTAACGTAGGTAGCTAGCTCTAAGAATGTGGACAGCCTCAGTAGTGCCTAACATAAATATGATGAAAAATTTCTAAACTGATACAACTTTGGGTCAAAATAACTAAGCTGCTCTAGAGATTGCTCTAAAATTGCTAGGGCACACTTTCATAGGACAGTGAGACCATTTGTCTCATATCATATGCATATTATCAAATTTATACATGTTGTAGTTGACCAAATTTAACTATCCAATATTCTATGGCACCTACAAAACAGAAAAAGAGCAAACTAGCACTTGTTATGAATGCTTATTTGTATGGAAAATGCTTCCTAGTTCCTATCACAAATTTGTAACATTCTCAATCAATGTGGTAGAAGATGAAGTTATAACAAAATCCATGTGAGGAGTGTAATGTCAGTGGACAAAATCACATTCCACCACGTCACTTGAGATGATTCCCAAATTTGTGACCTCTACCAGTGCTCTATTTGTGTAGATTAGAAACTTACTGATGTTTCACCCCGAGCCCAATAATATGAAGCAACGGAACCCGCAATCACAGTTGAAGAGCATGCTATAAAAAATTGAGTAGCCCAGTAACCACCTAATAAGTGGAAAAGGATAGCTATTCCAATATGAGGAGTGTAGTGAATGCTATAGCCACAACAATGATCACAGTTCACCCTTTTTGACACAAGATCATAGGCACAGCAGTTGGAGTTACAGTCATTCTGGACCACCCGACCAGAACTAAACAGATGAAGAGCAGCTGAAATCCAGAACATGTAAAAGATTGCAAGGATGAGATATGGAATGACTGGAAAAATTACTAGTGCTTGCACTTCTCCAATGACCTTTGCAGCAACCTGTAGGATTTAAACACGAAGCTAATAAATAATCTAATTTTTCAAAGTACCAAGTATTATGTTAATGGTTTATAATACTAGGGATGATGAAAATAGTTAAACTAAATTAATGGATAATGGGGTTGCCAAGAAGTAAAGATTCATACTTTGGAAAACTTTTCCCAGGGTTGGCAAAGAATACGCTTCCTTGAACACATAACAGCGAACAATGATTTGACTAATTTGTCTTCTCATTTGTTTAAAATGCACAAATATGTATCCTTAGATTTACTATTTTTTTTTAATCTTTTTATTTCATATTGTAATCCTCCTGAGTCCTAATGTTTAAAAAAATAAAAAATGAAAGGGCAGGAAAAGCCTGACTAAAATTACAACATATGCCTGAAGGATATGAGTAATGAATACCTTATCATTCAAACCTTTACAACTTGACATACCAACAACGTGTTGAAACGAAGAAAACCCAAATCTTAAACCAAATCAAAAGGGCCCTATTATTTTCAGATCTCACAAACTTCTTTTCCTTATTTACCCATTGTGTAACAAGCATGCATACCTATGTATATAAGAAGGCATACTTGCCTTTAAGACAGATGTTGCCATGAGGATGCGGCGTACTATAGCAATTGATGTAAGAACAGCAACTACCATAACAAAGGTCATAAGGACTGTAACACCACGAAGATGACTTAGCTCCTGGATTATAGAAGAACTAGAGTTATTTTTTTAAATATGAATTGCAGCCTCTAAACGTAGAGCTAAGCTAATGATGGCACCCACCCTTGTAGATACGTGAACGTATGGGTCATGCTCACCAATAATGGGGCTGATAGCATCATTTCCTATCCATCCAGCTATGCAAGAAATACCAAATGATTCAGCATTACTTATAATAGAAATTTATCCAGGTAAAAAAATATTATAAGAATAATTATAGTCAAGAATTATACGCAAGACATATGCTTGACTGTCACACCAATAACTAAAGTGGCAGTTGATCGATGATGACAAAGAGATCATTAGGTGAATAAAAAGCTAAGGATGTAAAGATCTTTTTTGGGGAAGCAATTCTAATTAGTTCATATAATTAGGGAACCGTTTTAAAGACTATGTATAAGATAATAAAACTCTATAAATTGACAGAGATTTGTAGGAAGATAAATAAGAACAAGTTAAAACATGGTGTGGAGCTTCTTATGAGAAACAAAAAAGTTGAGTTTCAGAAACATGATCAATAGTTGAAGAGAGAAGGGAGCCAAGGGTTGCAAGGGAAACACATCCAGAGTAAATAAATTCCACGTAGATGTCCAAATAAGAGAGGAGGAAATAATATAAAACATATTCTGACCTTTTAAGTAATAAAACATTGTAACAGATATTATAAGGATATTGAAGAGCGCAACTGTTATCCAAGGCATTGCAGCAACGAGATGCCGTATCATCAGCAACCAAATAACAGACAAAAATAGTGGCAAGATTCCTCCACAGACAATCAACACAGGCCATGCCTTTCCAACATCAGCCATGTATCTCTGAAAACATGACAAAAAAGCACATATGAGATAAAGAGACTAAACCATACATGTCAAAACAAAATTAGGGTACCAAAGAAAGAAAGAAAGAAAAAAATGGGGAGGAGGAAACGAAGCTAACCATAAAACAAATATACGTTAAAAGGACAGAGAAAAAAAATATCAAGAGTGAAGGACTTTATGTTTTCATATTTAAAGCTAATTAGTGGTTGCCAGCAACCACAAAAGAACTAACGTAAAGTACAAAATAGGCAGGAGGAACAGGTGTGTAATGTGGTTTATTAGTAAACTGCAACATGATTAGTAAGATAACAAAACCAACTGAAATTAAAAAAATATGCCTTAAACAAATAAAGAAAAAAATGTTAATTGTGGTTTCACAAGCACATTCGACGTGAAGTTAAAAAAATAAAAATAAAGAAAGAAAGAATAGTGGGTATTAGAAGGGTCATCAACCTTTAAAACAGATGACCTAGAGTTGATGGACTTGTGAATTGACTTGTCTATAACAATGTTTTCATTGATGTTCACTCCACCCATTAGCTGCCAATGTCTTAAAGATATGTTTGATGCACGAGCTATAAATTGGCAGCTCCAATAAACTGGTGAGGAGGAAAAAAATAACATTAACATCACTGTGCGTAAATCAAAGATTGCATAGTTACAAACATAAAGCACATGGAAGACTCCACGTTTCTGCAACAAATAAAAAGTAAGGAAATTCATTGAATTCAATTACCATTTACACTAGAAAATATGACAGGGTAGCAGGGACCCTGAAGTTGAAGAGAAGTGTTTCTCATTTCAGGGGTGAGGAACTCAAAATAGTCATAATTTCCATCGATCCAATTATCCATAGAAATACGGATATCTCCATCTGGGTAATCACAAACCCAATTTAGAGAATCTTCAGAGGGAACAGGACAGTCCAACAAGCATATACTCCTTGCATTGGCCAAATCAAATTGGCTGTCTTTCAAACCACTTTGGTAAACCTGGTTAGGATTGAGCCAATATTTCAGATCCAGTTGCCAAAGACCAGGATGTGCATCCTTGTCCCCACATACATTTCCCTTGTAGTCCAGTCCGTACGTGAGCCTGGGGAGAGAATGCATCATGGATCATAATAGTTAAATGGCTACAAAATCATCATCCATTAAAAAGAAGAAAAATCATTGTTACTGTACTTCAACTTGGTCACTTCTCTTTGAATAAAACTAACAGCTCACTCTATTTCACAAACTAGTCTCCAATGAATTAAGGAGTGCTCCCCAAATTGTCTTACCCCTCTCATCTTAACTTTTGTGTCAACAAATTATTTTTTGATACCCAATATATATTTATTTATAAAAACCTCCACTCAATTGTGCCCAATGCAGCTCCATACACGAGAGATGATGCAGCTCCATAACAAATTACAAAACACCGAAACCAAATGACTTCAGATGAAAGTTAAACAGTTTTGCTTCAATAGAACAAAAATAGAATAAAATAAAATATAATGGCCAAAGAACGTCAGCAACTGAAAAACTATCAATATGCTCTCAGATCAATATTACACATGACGATAAAGCATGTGGAAACTATACAATTTTGCTTGTAGAAAGAAGAAAATGTCGATGTTTCCCCCTAAATTTCTCACAACAACTAACTATATACAGTTGTATGGACTGAAAGGTAGAAAGAATATATACAAAAGACCAACTATTTTGCTACATTACAGAAATAAACTATTTTTTTTAAGCAAAGAGCAACCTTTTTAAGGATGTTAACTAAAATATCAACATAGAGAACCAGAAAGCAATTCCTGACTAGAAAATCACCAAATAACTAAAACTTTCTGAAAAAGGAAGAACCACTTTGAGGATGAAGTATTATCTAAAGTGGGTATTGCAAAAATGGTTACCTAAATAGATTTCCTTGATTGAATCCAAAGCTGGAGTTAACAATCATAGCAACCCAGAAGGCTATAAAGATCACAAGAAACATAACATCCCTACATTTCCTGTTGTGCCTAATGATTTCGCCCACTTGGGTACTACCATCACTTGATGGGTATCTTCCTATCACTGCCTCAAAAGGACCCCTCATTTTCTAGCTCCCTGTATGAGTGTCAAATAAACCCAGTTCGGCAATTAGTTTGAGAAAGAGGTTTTGTGAAAGAACAATACAGAGTGCTTTCTGGGAGAAAGAGAGGAATTTACTTTTTGGGAGATACGAAGAGAGTCAAGACGGTGGCTGTATTGTGGAAGCTCAGAGAGTAAGAAAGTCCCAAAGCCTTTTTAAGATTTGGAATGTTTATTGATTAAATAAATGTTGTAGATGAATTTATATTTATATTCGTAATATATAATTAAATAATTTTAAAATTAAAAAATATTATTTTTTTAAATTTTTGAACATATTATTTCATAAATAATATAAATATAAATATAATTTATAAATTTATTTAATATTAATATTTTCTTATTAATTAAACTAAACAATGTGCATGCGATTTCCTTTTCAAGTTAAGACAAAGATAGTGTTATTAGTATTGACTGTCGCAGAGTTTTTTCATGGTTGGTTTCAGAGTTCCGATTATTCTGACAAATAAAGCTGGCTCGATTTGTAGCTCTGAAAATCAATTATTATTATTAAAATAATAAATAAATGATTAAATAAGTATTTTGATTATGTTAAGAAATTTATTTTTTTTTTGGAAATTTGGTTGCGTTATTTAAAAAAATATTAATATATTTATTTTATAAATTATTTTAAATAATAAATATGATTATTAACCGGATTCTCACTCCTTTTTATATTTACGATGTAAAATTTATTTTTTATTTTTATTTAAAATCATTGTGAAAACGTATCGAAATTATAGTCAAAAACATGAACAGAAATGAAGAACCAAAATTAAAGTAATATTTTAACTTTTATTTTTATTTTTAGTAATTTTTATCTTTTATTATAAAAGAAATTTTATAAAAATAGCATGTAAAAAATAAATATTTTATATTAAAATTTTAAGTCAATGAATAACATTTATATAAAAATAAAAATAAAAATATATGTAACAAAAAATACATTATCTTTTATCTTATTACAAATTAGTTTAAAATAATAACAATAAATTATAAATTTTTAGATTTTTAGTATGTATATAAATATTTTAAATAATTTGTATAAGAAAATTGTTGATGTTTTAATAAAATAAAATAAAACTAAAGATGAAATAAATAAATAATAATGTAAAAGGGAGAAAAATAAAATATATGTAACAAAAAATACATAATCATTTTATATTAAACAATATTGATAAAATCTTGTTACAAACTAGTTTCAAATAATAATAATAAATTATAAAAATAAATATAAATGTTATATATAATTTAAGTAAATATTTTTTAAAAAAATTATTAATATTTTAATAGAATAAAAAAAACTAAAGATGAAATATAAAATATATAATGTATTATTTATGATTATTTTGAGTTTAAATGTAATTACATATATAAAAAAATTAAATTTTTATATATTTATTAAAACAAAGTATATAAAATATGGACCTCTATTTTTCCTTTTTCATTTCTTATTTTTCATTTTATTGTTTTTATCTTTACCTCTAATCGGATAATCACTATAAGAATCTGTCTTGTTTTTATCTTTACCTCTAATCGGATAATCACTATAAGAATCTGTCTTGTTTTTATCTTTACCTCTAATCGGATAATCACTATAAGAATCTGTCCTGCTAAGAAAAATTGAAAATCTTAATGATAGATAATAAAGAAATTATTACTTAATTATCTTATATTAAATTTTAGAATCTATTTGTTATTTTAAATTCAAAAAAAATATTTACTTTTTTTTACAAAAATAAAAGTTTGCATTAAGCGAATAAAAATATTACACATAAAAGTCAAGAGAAAAATCTTTAGACAAACATAAAAAAAAAAATATATAGGCAACAAATACCATCATCTACCTTTTAAGAAAATATAACAATCTAAATATTAGGAGTTACACAAAGCTTTTAAACTTTTTGTAATGAATAATACAAAAATAACCACAAAAGAATAACAATTTCAAGTTAAACATTGAAAATTCGAGTAATAAGAAAAAACTTTTTCATAATTACATGAAAAGACAAACCAATCCAGTTATTCAAGAAAAATTATAAAGAAATTTCAACAAAATAAATTTTTATTAAAGACTCTTAAGAATGATGTCATATAAATATCTTACACTATAATGATATACAACAAACCTTATTAAAAAGTCACATCAAGATTATAGCAAAAATAAAAAATATCATATAACTTTTTTAGATTAAGTTGTTATGTCGTGTATTTTATTAGATTAAAAACGATATCATTTAATCTATTAGTTTTATAATAATGACAAATTAAGAATAAACGATATTATTTTAATATTTTTATTAAAATATAATTATTTTCTATCAAGTGATTAAATGCGATTGAAACATGAATCTTTAATAATAATAAAGTCATAATTAAAATAAAAAATTCACAAAATATTCATTTTTAATATTTGTTAATTTTAATTACTTTATTTTAATGTTTTATTAAATTTTTATTTAAAATTAAAAAATATATTTAAATAACTTTTTATTTGAATTTTATTATTTTTTTTCTCAAATTATTTCATATTAAATTTCAATTATTAAAGACTCGTATTTTATCTGTATTTTAATTACTTGATATAAAATGATAATATTTTAAATTAAAGTCATTAAAATAATATAATTTATTTTTAATTAACATTTTTTATAAAAGTAGGAGACTAATTGATACCGTTTATAATATGAAAAACTAAACGAAACAAATACCATAATCTAAAATACTTGTGTGACATCTCACCTTAAAGAATAATACAAGTTAAAAAGGGATGGCTATCAAAGAGAAAATTCATCCAAGAAAGGACTCCCCACAATAACAAGGAAGAAATAATTGTGTGTTTAGGAGGCAAGGAGGAAAAGAAAGGATGAGGGGAAATGAAAATAAGAAATAATCGTAATTTTTAATATTTTAGTTTTGAAAAAATAGGTTAATTAAAGATAAATAATATTATTTTAATAATTTTTTATTAAAAATGTTCGTCGATGTATTTTCTAGCTAGGTTATACTGCTTGTGAATAATTATTGGTTATATCTAAAAGAATTAATAATTTTGGCATTCTATGATTGACAAAACTACCTTATACTTTTATCATGTTGGTGAATGATTTGTGAATTATTCCACTATCTATCATGACTTTGCTAGCTTCTCGTCAAGTAGTATAGATTTCTTGGTTTGGGATTATAGACTACATAAAATTTAGTCACGTAAGATTCTTCATTTTTTGTTTCATCTATCCAATTGAAAGTTTCTTTCCCTTTCTCTATAGATAGACTATTTCTCCTTCACATGTTATGAAAATTTTGATTCCTTTTTTTTCATCCAAGATAGAGGAAATAATTTCATCATTTTTGAAGTTTAAACTTTTAAATTCTTCCTACTTAGCCAAAGGGTTAATCTCTTTCATGTTATCATTTAATAATTTCTTGAGATATAATATCTCGAGTTGTTCCTGTAAGATTTTGATTTCTTTTTCTTTGATCTTGATGTCTATATCAAGATGATTCATTCTTGATAAATAAAAAATTATTAAAGGTGTTAATTCTTTAGCTAATACATTCGTCAAATTGTCTTTATTTTATAGTAAACGTTTAACATCAAATTTATAATGATTGAATCATTACTGCCATTTTATTAATCAATCTTACGTAGAATCATCTACAATATTAGTCCTTAAGAAAAATCCAAAGATTTTATTATCCATTTTGACAATAAACTTTAAAGTAGTAACATATATTGTAAATTTCTTAATAGCCTCTTTAACAACTAAATATTTCTTTTTATTACAATGATAATTTAATTATAGATCCTAAAAAGATCCTAATGTGTATTTGTAAAGATATTCATCTTTGTTATTTACTTTTATTTTTAAAAATGTTCCATAATATTCGTGTGAAATATTTGTTTCTATTATCATTTTATCATATGGATACTGGATGGTATAAACTTGACAAGTTTTTTTTTTACTTGTATTTTGTTGGAAACAAATTTCAATAAAAAAATTAATGAGAATAAGTGTCAAATTTTAGTCTCTTAATATTTTTGTGCTATATTGCTAGTTTACATCACTTAAAAGATATTTTATTAGAGAATGATTTACAATTGGGATTGGGCCCCAAGGACACCCACTTTTGTGGAAGGAGAAAGGACCTAGGTAATTATAATTCCACACGCGTGCACGCACCTTTGTAGTCCGTTCGATCGACCGAGCATGTCGAGTCGAGTGCATGTGCATGTGTGTGAGGTGGCATTTTATTTTTGTTTAATTTTTTAAAAATTATTTTTTAATCCACCCAGATATAACCATTTTTTATCCACCTAAACATGACCATTTTTTCTCATGATTGTGTGAACTCTACACATCCTTTTTCATTCTATAAATAGAACACCATAGTTCTCAATTGATAACAACTTAGAAATTGCTCTTAGTAGCTAAATAGAGAAAAGGATATACTAAATTGTTTTTGGAGTTTTTCGAGCAAGATAAATTCTTTAAAGATGTAGCATTCCATATTTCATCAGTGCAGTGAAGCTTCGAGACAAAAAATAAATATTTTAGGTTGTTTTATCCTAAGAAAGACGAGGTTGTGTTTGCTTGCACAAGTTTGGAAATATCTTAAAGAATGCGACATAGTTCGCGACTCAACCCAAATAGTATATTCCAATATATCGGTAATATTGTTCTTACATTATTTTTACATATTTGTTACAACAATTTTAAGATTATTTTTATCTGGCATATCTTCTAAAATTTTAACTATTAATCTCAACAAATCGCTTTATTTCGAGGGACTACGCTTTAAAAGATGAAGACAAAAGATGCTATTTTTCTTAACCATGAAAAAGGTCGTATCTGTTCTTACCACTGAAAAACCAACACTGTCTAATCCTCATACTGAAGCTACAATAAAGGATTTAGACACTTGGATGGAAAATGATTTTCTATGCAAAAAATTTAATCTTAATAGTTTGGCTGATGATTTGTATAACTATTATAATTCTAATAAATATGCTAGAGAAGTTTGAGATGCACTTCAAAAAAAGTATGACACTAAGGAAGTTGGAACAAAGAAGTATGATGTCAGTAGATACACGAAGTACCAAATGATTGATAACAAATTTGTGGAAGCTCAATCACATGAACTATAGAAGATAACACATGAAATAACTTATGAAGGTATGACTTTAGATGAACACTTTCAAGTTGCTATATATTATTATAGATAAATTACCCCTACATGGAAAGATTTTAATAATGCACTTAGACATAAAACTAAGAAATTTTCTTTAAAAAGTCTCATAACTCGTCTAAGAATAGAAGAAGCCCGAAAAAAGATAAAAAAATATGAAGTACTCATTGTCTTAATAATAACCAAAACCATAATGACCAAAATAGAAACAAAAATTATCCTCCATAGAATGGACCTCAACCCCTTCAAGAAATAACATGTCCATGTGTTATAGTTGTAATAGGCCTAGCCACTTGGCCAGGAACCATCAGAACAAGAATTGTCTCATCCCGCAAGTGAACATTATCGAAGATCAACTTATTGCGATGATATCTGAAATAAACTTTGTTGATGGATCTGAGGGGTGGTGGGAGGACATCGATGCTTCTCACCATGTTTGATATGATCGCGATATGTTCAAGTCCTATTCTATGTCTAAGCATAAGAAGTGTTGTTGGGTGATTTCCACTCCACTAAAGTTATAGGTATTGGTAAGGTGGAATTGAAGTTAGCCTCTAGAAAGACTATCATTTAAAAGGATGTCCTATATACTCCAAATATGAGAAAAAGTTAGTTTCATGCTATCTTCTTAATAAAGATGGATTTACTCAAACTATAGAGGTTGATTTGTATAATATAACTAAAAATAATATTTTTTGTATACTCTAAAGATTTACTCAAACTTAATTTCGCGCTATCTTATTTTGCTTATATGTTGAGTTCTTTTAATATTTGACATGCTAGACTTTCTCTTGTTAATAAATGCATAATCAAGAATATGAGTACCTTAGAACTAATTCCTAAACTATCTTTGAATAATTTTGAAAAATGTGACTTTTGCAGTCAAACTAAAATAACCAAAACTTCACACAAGTCAATAATTAGAGAAACTGAACCTTTAAACTTAATACATTTTGACATATGTGAATTTTATGGTATTTTAACAAGATATGGAAAGCGTTATTTTATAACTTTTATTGATGACTGTTCAGATTATATTTATGTATATTTAAGGAAAAATAAAAGTGAAGCTTTTGACATGTTTAAAATACTTATGATTGAAACTGAAAATCAACTTAACAGAAAAATAAAAAAGATTTTTGAAGTGATAGAGGCACTGAATATGAGTATAGTATTTTCAATATTTTTTTATAAAATCCATGAAATCATTTATGAAAAAAGTGCACCTTATTCTCCTGAAATGAATGGAAAAACTAAAAGAAAAAATAAAACTTTTACCGAATCAGTTATTATAATTTTATTAAACTTCAGTGTTGCTTCCCATTGGTAGGAAGAAATTTTATTAACTGTTTACTATATGATAAATAAAGTGCCTAAATCTACTAGTTAAATTTCACCATATGAAGTTTTGAAAAACAACTAGGGAAAAATCTCGAGACATAGATATATGGCATGGTGGTGAAATTGGTTGAACCCTTGAACCACATCAAGGAGCTACAAAAAATATATAAGGTAGTTAAAATGTATGACATGAGACTTAACCCCAAAAAATGCATCTTTGGTATTGCTGTAGGAAAATTTCTAGGGCATCCCATGTCAGCAAGGGGGATCAAGGCTAATCTAGACAAGATACAAGCGCTAAAAAACATGAAACCACCCACTAGCCTTAAGGGAATACAACAGTTGAAGGGAAGAATAATGGCATTGAACAGGTTCATCTCGAAATGCATTGATAAGTGTATGCCCTTCTTCATAATTATGAGAAAACACATGTTGGTCTTTTAGGACGAGAATTTCAATGTAGCCTTTGAAGGAATCAAGACGTACCTTAGTGACCCCTTTGTCTTGGTCAGCCCTTTACGAGAAGAGATTCTTTTATTTATATTTGGCTATGACACCCTAAATATGTAGCGTCGTGCTCTTAGTTGAAAGGGAAAAAATTTAGCACTCAATCTACTACGTCAGCCAAATTCTAACAGAGGCCCAAAATAGATATTCAACCATTAATAAACTGGCCTTTGCACTTAGGATTTATACGTGAAAGCTCAAACATTACTTCGAATCTCACAAAGTCATGGTACTTACCTCACACCTTCTTAAGAGTGTCCTGAAGAGACCAGTTGTTACAGGGAGATTGACTCAGATAGTTGTAGAACTGGGATATTATGATATTAAGTACATGGTTAGAATGAATATTAAAGGGCAAGTTGTTCTCAGTTTTATGGTTGAATTCAACGATAGGCCTAAAGTAACCAAGATAGAGCAAAATGAGGTGTGCGGGATAGACCAAAGAGAAGACCCAACCTAATAGGTATTTGTGGATAGAGCATACAAATTCAATGGCATAGGACTAGCAATAGTCATAATTGATCACGACAACAACTTCTTTGAATATGCAATCAAACTTGATTTTTAAGTAATTAAAAATGTCACTGAATATGTGGTTGCCATATTTAGGGTCATGAGCGTAAAAAAGCTAATGACATATAAAGTCACCTTATATAGTGATTCTAGGATCGTGGTCAATCAATTTTTAGGAAAGTTTGATGCAAGATATGAAAAAAATGTAAAGATATTGAGATTATTGAAAATGATGGAACTTTTATTCTTTAAATTTTTTTTTAGTTTATTTTTACTAATTATCATTTATTGTGAGAAACATTTTAAGATGTCTTATGTTTTTATTTTTATTATCTTATTTTCTATTAGTTCTATTATCTTAAACATAATGAAAAATAATAATTTATTTATAAGAATTCAAATTTTTTTTTTATAAGTGTTTATAAATTGTTGCTTTTTTTTAAGAATTTTAGAAAATAAGGAGTATATATTTAGTCATATCTAGTGGATGTTATCATTAGACTTTTATATGTATATGGGCTAAGTTTGACATTTAACCCTGTCTTCCATCAAGCATATTCAGAGGCGGGAGAAAAAGCATATAAACACATGGTGCTATTCAAAAAGTTTGGAAAGCAAAGCTCATTGGTTAGTTTCAAATGCCACGGATACCAATCCGCTCAATCTCACTATCTTAACCGTAGATTATAAAAATCTATCCACGGTTCATATTCTTTTCTTCTGAAAAGCTTTAACAAACTTAAAATCTGAAACTTCCCGCCCTCCAATTTCCACTAACTATAAAAAAACCCCAAAACCCCAAGTATTCCATCACATCACGTTTACGCTATTCTCTCAGAAATTAAACCATTTCAATTTGAGTTTTTTACATTCCGATTACCTAACTAGATTTGCCAAACATGGCTCGTACCAAGCAAACTGCAAGAAAATCCACAGGAGGTAAAGCGCCAAGGAAGCAATTGGCAACAAAGGCGGCGAGAAAGTCGGCTCCGGCTACCGGAGGAGTGAAGAAGCCTCACCGTTTCAGGCCAGGAACTGTTGCCCTAAGAGAGATCAGGAAGTACCAGAAGAGCACCGAGCTTTTGATTCGTAAGCTTCCATTCCAGAGATTGGTGAGAGAAATTGCTCAGGACTTTAAGACTGATCTTCGCTTCCAAAGCAGTGCTGTATCAGCTCTTCAAGAGGCAGCTGAAGCTTACTTGGTGGGTCTCTTTGAAGACACTAACTTGTGTGCTATTCATGCCAAGAGAGTTACTATTATGCCCAAAGATATTCAACTCGCTCGTAGGATTAGGGGTGAGAGAGCTTAAAAGTCTAATTGATTTGACATCTATTTTGATGTTTAGTGGTTTTTAGATGTAGATCTGTATCGGCTTTTTTCTTTATTTATTAGGTTGAAATGTTTTAGCTTTCGGGTTCTTGGAGGAATGTAAAATCTATGGAAAGTCTAATAGCCAGTTGAACCTGTGATGCTTCAATACAACCCTTTTCTTCACCACCATTGGAAAAGAAAAAAAATAACTTTACTTCAAAATTTCACCATATGAAATTCTATTATTAGATTTAGTCACTCTATTTAGCATATAATAAACATTTAATAAAGTTTTTCTCTATCAATGGAAAGTAGCATCATAGTTTAGTAAAATTGTAATAATTGATTCAGTAAAAGTTTTTTTTTTTAGGATTTGCCATTTATTTAAGGAGAATCATGTGCATTTTTTCTTTCATGTATGATTCCATAAATTTTATAAAAAAACATCGAAATATTAGAATCATATCCGATGCTTCTATCACTTCAAAATCTTTTTATGCATGAGATAATTTATTTATAATAATGAAAGCTTGAAATTTTTAATCTAAAATTTTACTACCTTCAAAAGTTATTTCATGTGTCATCTTATGTAATTTATATGATTAAACTTCCACATTGTCATACTTTTTTTGAATTGCATCCCAAATTTCCTTAATAAATCCCCTACTGTCTTTGGTGACATACATAAAGCCACCACATTTTCAAGTAAGGCCTCGAAATCCAAAGCCCTTGTTATACTACTCTCTGGTGATTGATCAATACCCACACATTCATCTTCAATCCAACAATCATTACATTACACTTCAAATCCAAGAAAAAAATGAATCAAAATCATCGGGGGCAACTTTGGCAATCCAGTTACTTAACGTCCTCTTAATATCAACATGATTAACACAAGCCTATTCATACATACTATATAAGTTCACCATAAGGGTCTCATTCAAAGCCATAGTAGGTACTCTTTCAAGCGCATTTTCCAAAACCTTAATTGAATAAGACAAATCCCTTAAATACATAAAGTAAAAAGCTTTGTTATTGATGGCTAACACATTATAATTATCTCTCTCAATGCAATCATTATACTCTTTAACAACCAAAACATAGTCCTTAGCCACTATATACCTCAATGCTTTGTTTCTGCTCACTAGATTCTAAAATTGAGTTTCTTTTAACAACCTATTACTGTTCTTGATTTTTGATTACGCTAAACCAAGATATATGCAGACAAGCAAGTATATAAACATGTTCATCTTCAATTCCTATTCTAGAAGAAACTATCATTATCGAACTTATAGCAAAACCCAGTTGCCATCAAGTAGCTCCAATGCCTCAGTTGAGGTAGCTGTTAGATTTTTCGCCTCCAATTTGGTTCACTTGTTCCATAACCTCTGCTCTTACCTTCACCTCTGCCCGAAACCCAAAATATGTTCCATAAATCGGTTATGGTGGGCAAGACAAAGGCATTTGTGTTTGAGGTGTCTAAGCTAGCGTACACTAGTACGTGTTGGAGCAACGATGCGAATTTCGAGATCATCGTTTTCACACCTTCTAAATCTTCAATTTGTATTTGAATGTACCCTAACTTTGAAATCAAAATAAGATATTTAGGATCTGTTAAAATCAATTCTTTAATCAAGCACAAGCAGACAGAGAACTCTTTCTGATTCAAACGAATCCTAATACTTGATTCATTACAAAAACTTATCTTTTCTTCTACATCTTCCTCCGGATTGACTACCACAGATGCCATCGTCGAGTAATTCCTCGTAAAACCCCATCATCCCTAACAAACGATCTCTTATGCATCATGGCCACCACAGTGGTCGCCATCAAAGAAGACGCCGAAGGAATACTCTTCCTATAAGGTAGAGGTATGGCTACTGGAAGCGACGAAGAAAGAAAAATTGTCGCAGAAGGTTTCTTCACATTGGGACCAATTATGGAGTTCTACACATCGATAAAAAGAGTTTTCTTGGTATTGCCATAAAGAGTGTTGACAACATCAAAAACATGTTGCCATTCCTTTTGATGGAGGTTACCATGGTTAAGCTTGAGATAACGGTGGCCTCAAGAGTCAATAAAGGTGGATGTGGCTTCCTTACGAGCATGGGACGAGAGTGGGGGACGGAAGGTGTCGATGATGGTGTAAGGATTTTCGTTCCCTCGACCATGGAAGATGACCGATGTGATTGTTCATACCGTAAGACTCTATTTGGTGTTGTTAGGTATAGTTATTTTTCTCCTGTTTTATGGTTAATTAACACCAAAAATTATGATTACATTAACTAATTTATTTTTATCCCTTATCCAAACATCTTATCTAACTAAAAAATAATCTAACGAAAAGCAAGGAATATAATATGACATGACAACAATTCATCAACTCTATTCAAACTCAAATATAATCATAATAGGGATACTTAACTAATGAATCCAATCCCAATTAAGCATGATTAAATTCAATTTCCAAAATATCCAATCAAAAGATGTAACAAGTAGATGTGACAGATAATAAATTATCTTAAAATTGTTGTAACAAGTATGTGAAAATAATATAAGAACACTATTATCGATATATTAAAATATACTACTTGAGTTGAGTTACATATTAGATTGTTTTCTTTAAGACGTTTCGTGATTCTGTCTAAATTTGTGCAAGTAAATACAATCTCGTCATTCCTATGATAAAACAGTCCAGAATCATTTTTCTTGTCTCGGAGCTTTACTGCACTTATTAGTCTGGAATGCTACATCTCTAAAATTTATGTTGCTTAGAAATCTGAGCAAACAATTCTGAATTTTCTTTTCTTTGGTTTTGCTATAAAGAATCGTAGAACAGTTGAAATTTTTTTGAGTTGTTAAGTTGTGTTCTAAAACTGAGGACTATTACTCTCTATTTATAATTGAAAAAAATATATGTAACTGCCACATAATTATAAAAGTAACAGAAATATAATTATGAAAATAATTGTCATAACAATTATATAATTATGAAAATAACGATTATATTTAGGTGGATAAATAACAATTAAAAAATAATTTTAATTATGAATTTTTTTAATTAAATTTATTTCCAATCGGTTTTCTGGCCCTCTTTCTCGTTGTTATTATTATATTTTCCATTCCTACTAATTAAGGAAAAAATATTCTTAAAATCTAATCAATATCATATATATATATTTGCACTACTCTAATCGATATCATTCTATGAACATGCAAGTGTTCAATGCAAGTTTACACGTTTATTTAGTAGCATTTATTTTATCTTTACTTTTATATTTTATATATATATGTGTAATAAATAATATTTTATACATTACATAAACGTGAACATATTTTTAATTTATGATGAGATGTCACAAGTAGAGGACGGCATTTTTTTTCTTTCAAAAACCAACCAGTGCACCCAAATTAAAATTGAACTTTTTTTTTAGGTTTGTTGGTTCAAATAATTTCAAAAAATATTAGAACTTATATTACGTTGAAGTTCCATAAATTATAAAAACCGAATGGGTTAAATTAGAACTATAACATTAATATATACTATAATTATAATTTTAAATTTATTTAAAATTATATAATATAAATTTAATCAATAATAATTCTGTAACACATTTACATTTAATATCATCATTTATGTCACTTTTAAATTGCTACAAAATCTTTAAATTATGTTTATTACAATCTGTATAATAACTACTAAAATAATTTTATCTTTTCTTAATAATAGAAGATTAAATAAATAAAATATGTGATTGTAATAATTTTTAAGTTAAATTATATGATATGTTTTTATGTTTTAATTAGATGAGATTTTTATGTTATATTATAATTATACGTTAAAAATCGTTTATAGATTGATTTAATTTGAAGTTTTTTGCTTAAATTTTTGGGTTTTTAAAAACTTTTAAAATAAGATAAATTTATAATATGTATAAAAATAAACGTAATAAACTAGCGTCCACATGCTAGAATTGAACTCTTTAAAAAACTTTGATTATTATGTTTGAAACAAAACCTTTTTTATGCAAAATATTAGGGTTTAAACTCAATATTTCGACGTGTGGACAAAACAATAATAAAGAATCAAAGGAGGCAAATAAAGGAAAGAAAAAGATCATGCGTAAAGTACAACAATGGCTTAGCATATGAATTTTGGGAAAAGGGTGTAAATTAAGGTCAAATATTTATAAAATTTATGAAGTAAATAAATAATTTTTAAATTTTTTAATCTTATCTTATTATTAATTAACAAGATTAGATGATAATAAAATGATAAGATATCTTATTTGTCACTAATGAATCTAAATAAAACAAGTAAAAATATAAAAATAATAATAAAATATATAAATAATAATTTATAATATAAATTTAATAAAAAAATGATACAATATATATTTATAATTAAGTTCATTAATGATACAATTTAAATGAGATGAGATAATATTTAAATAAAATAATATAATATTGTATAATAAATTTATTAGAAACATAAATAAAATAAAAGATGATATAAAATGTTACATTTTATTTTTCTACGTGAAAATATATGATTTCACATGAAAAATAAATGGGTCCAAACAATACACCACCGTGTGAACCATTTATTAGCATAAGAAGAAACATCAAACTGTTAATTACCACTTCAACAAGCTATTCTTGGGCAGCAAGCAAATTGGGATACAAGCCATGTCTTATTCGTTTTATTTATTTATTTTAATTTTTTGATAAATATCTTAGTCGTTGTCCATTTATTTTTATTTTTTAAAAATAATTTTTTTATTAAAAATAAAAATTTAAAATCTGGATAAAAAATCATCAAATTAAATATATTAACAATAAAAATTGTTAAATCAAAATTAAAAACCTTATTAAACATAAAAAAAACATTAAATTTTTATATTTCGTTATATTATAAATTATTATTCCACTATTTGCTTAATTTAATTGATATATTAATTTTTATTCATAAATTAATTTTTTAATATTATATTATAATTTTTATGATATTTAACATTATTAATTTAAATAAAAATTTAAATTAACAAAAATTATGACATAGATTCTCATATATTAAAAAATTACTTTAGAAATAAATCTAAATGAATAAATATTGAAGAGTGGTTCTGTAAAAGAAAATCCCAGTAAATTAACTTTTAACTAAAAAAAAGGAGAGAAGAATAAAAATGATTAAGATTTTTAGGCTAAGGTCGTATTTTTTTGAAGCTGCTAAAAAAAATAAAAATTATCCGTTATTTATCATTCTCTCTCTCTGTGTTTTTTTTTGGAAAATTTATGCTCTTTTAGGAGAAAAAAAAGTTCTGAAAATAAAAACAAAAGGTAAAAAAAATATATTTTTAGTATTAAAAAGAGTTTTGCAATTTAAACCAAACTACAGAAAAACAAGCACAAACACCACCACGACGATCACATTCACAGGGTTCAGAAATCTGATCTTTGCGTTAACCAATCTCTCTGAAAGATAGAATACAAGGTCAGTGAAACTGCTTGTTTAATTTTCTTTTATCTGTCTCTTTGCATTTGGATTTTGCTTTTCAATTTATGTTTTTTTATGCATATGTAGCTTCTACCTCTTAATTCGTTTTAATAATCACAGTTTTGAAGTTTTTTTTTCCATTTAATGATTATCGATTTGTAACCAAGTTTTGATTTTACTTGTTCGGTCAATTTCCTTGAATTTTTGTTTGGTTGCTGAGAAAACGGGAGAAATATCAAGAAAATCAATTCCGTCTATACTTGTTCATTTTTTTTTCCGATGTTAAATTCTGAGATTGTATAGCAGGCACTACTAGGCTGTTTAGTTATCTTCAGTTCAGTTTAGTGCAATTATGGGGTTTTTAATTTTGATTGCTATTCAAATATATTTCTTTCATATTCTTTAATTAATCAGCAATCCAACCGTAGCGAATCACTTTCTGCAATTGTATTTTGAATTCTGATTAGTTTCTGTATGTTTTTGGGGTCTTTTATATCAGTTTATTATAATATTTTCGAGTAATTTTCTTAGCTCGAAGTTCTGCTTGTTTGACTAGAAAATGCAGAAAATTGGGATATAGAAAGAAAGTTTCTTTCTTTCTTTCTGTTGGCAACGTTTTTCTGTTAAAAAAAAAATTCCCCGAAATATAAGGATTTTTTTTCCTTATCTTTTAATTTTTGAATTTTCAGTAATTTAGACTCCTGATATTGATGTTGTCTCTTACTTTTTCTATGCTGTTGATCTATAAATTTGCACTTTAGTGAATTTGGTTGGCATATAAGCTATTATGAGATTCAGAAAAGGGAGTAAAGTGGAAGTATTAAGCAAAAGGGAGGTGCCTTGGGGCTCTTGGCTTCGTGCTGAGATTATCTGTGGTAATGGTCACAACTACACTGTTAGATATGATAAATCAGAGAAAGCCATTGATACAACCAACGTGGAAAGAGTATCTAGGAATGCCATTAGGCCTTGTCCTCCTTCCCAGGAGGTTTCGTATGATTTGGTTCCTGGTGATGTTGTAGAGGTTTTTGACCATTTTTCTTGGAAGATGGCAACAATCTCAAACGTGCTGGACAAAAAGTACTTTTTGGTCAGGTTACTTGGTTCCTCTTGGGAATTTAAAGTCAGAAAAACAGACATTCGAGTTAGGCAGTCATGGCTAGATGATAAATGGGTCGTGATTGGAAAGGTAATTTTATCTTGATTGATAATGCTTCACTTTATTTCTTTTAAATTCCATTTCTATACACATGAAAAATGTTACTGAAAGACTCTTTCTATAAAAGCTTTTCTATGTTCATTGTTTATAACGAGATCTCTGTTTTTTGTTGAATTAGAAAGAGTGAGCATATTTTTTTTCCTCTTTCCAAATACTTATTTTGCAAGGTTTGATGTTATGGATTTACTTTGTTTGATACACCTTGTACATTTAGTTGTTACTTACTTCTAATGCAAACAAGACAATTTTTTTCTAAAGAACTTATTTGTTCTAAAGAGGAAAAAGCTTTTTTTTTCTTTCTAGAAGTTCTCTATGTTAGTTTTGTTGTCTTCTGACTTTTTGCCTGTATGAGTTACTGAGGTGTCTGTTTCCTATTTCTTTTGTCGACACAGGGCTCTGGAAATGATGGTAATGGGAAAAATAATGGAAATTCAGCACTAAAAGTAAATAAAATTTTGAGCTTTCAAATTCGGAAGACAAAATCAAGGGTAAACTCGTATATCGTTGATGAGTGTCATACTGTTAAGAACAAGTTAAATATTCACGAGTCTCAAATCACCTCCTCTAGATCTCGAAAGAGAGAATCACCCTATTGCGATTCACAAGCTGATTTACAGATTGGAACTGCCCAGAAATTTAGAGCAGTTGAAAATGAGGGCTGCAGTCGACGAGAAGATGCTGCAAGTTCAGCAGTGTTAGCTAAACAGGTAGATTTTGTGCCACCAAGAAGGATGCTGGGTTCACCGGAAATACATGCTTCGATTAACAAGACAACTAGAGTTTCTAAAATGGATGGGGACATGATGAGAACAACTGGTAATGTTGGGTGCTCCCTTGCAAGAGACTTAGAATCAAGTGATGCTCGTAGTGTCACATGCTGTGTTGGTAGTTGTAGCATTACTAGCAGCATTTCTCCTCATGTTTATGGGGGGCGTATTGAAGAGTTTGGGGATAATTTTTCCGATGCTGAATCTTTTTGCCAATTGAGGTATGAAGAAGGTAATTGTCTCCTTCCGAAAAATGAGGACTTGGCTACTGAAATCCATAATTTAGAGTTGTATGCCTATCGTTCTACTATGGAGGCATTGCACGCATCTGGACCTTTAAGCTGGGAACAAGAAGAATTGGTGACAAATCTGCGCCTTTTGCTCAATATATCTAATGATGAGCATTTGATAGAGCTAAAAAACTTAATTTCTTCTAATGCCAACATTCCATTTAGATGACAACATATTACTTGACACATATATGTAGAATTTGATGAGTGATGTATTGCTGAAGTTAGCTTTCTCAGTTGTAAACAGACAGGAAGTTTTCAATTCCTTTCACATTTGTTTTTCAGTGGTAAAGTTTAAACTGAAGGAAATAATTATTTTCCCGTTTCTAGTCCTTTGATGATTCCTCTTATCACTCTCTTTTTTAAATCTTTGCATGCCTCGTAATGACAGATTTGCTTTGGTATTTTACGTCTAGCAAGATATGATAAAGCTGCAAATGATGAGTAGATTATAAGACTGTTGTCCCTTATGTATGACTTGTACAACACATCTGTATTAGATATATTGCTTTGCTGTTGGCTCTTGTGACTTGTGAAAAGCTGTTTTTTTCTGTCTTCACATTGCTTGATTATGTCCATACCATTTGGCAATGCAAACAGTTTTGTTTGAGGACAATATTGATGCTTTTCCCTGCACATTTTCCATGGGTAAAGTAAGAGAGGCTCGTACACCAGGCTTCCAAGAGTACAAAGATGATCTCAATCTCTTGGGGTTTGTCTCCGTTCTTCTGGTATAGACAAAGGGTAATAATGGAAATGATTAGTATAATTTTTGTTGCGTATTTTGATGGCTGCATTCTTTCAGCTCTGGCCTTCTCTGAGCTTTAAGTATTTTTTTTTTAGTTGGTGTTGAAGGATACAAGAACAAAACGAGGCTAACTCTAGATTACCTATCATGTTAGTGCGTCAAAGGTTTTCCTCTAACCTTTGCATCAACTTATAGGTTTAAACTTATTTTGCTAAACTGTTGTCTATTACAAAGAAATCTTTTTCATTATCTCAAGTTGATTTATTTTTACAACTTACGTGGAAATGTATTGTTGGACCTATTTGAAACATTTAGTCATAATCTGCAGCATAAGTTCAACCAGAGTTGAATAGAATTACTGTGAAATATACTTTAAATCACATGCTTATATATCAGATCCTATATCTCTTTCATTTCTTCTGTTGCATTTCAAAATGCTCTGCGTATGTATGATTTTCTAATTCTACTATTTGTTTCTACTTCTTTTTAGGATGCCCTGATGTACGGGTTTTACAATTTATGAAAAAAAAAAGATGTGAAAATATATACGTTTGGACATAAAATATTTTATTTTTATGTTTTTAAATTTTAAGGTAATATTTTTGTTGTTTTTTAAATTATTTTTGTATGTAAATTAACCATAAATATAATACAATAATACAATGGAGTGAGGTGAAAATATTATCAAGTGACATAATTTATTGAAAATAAATTGATATAGTTTATTAACGTAACTCTTACATATAAAATATCAAAAAAGACGATCTTCTTCAAGAAAATACTTGAAAATATGTTTAATTACGTTTTATGTTTATAATATATAGATAATTTATAAAAATATTCAAAATATTTACTTTGTTATAATTATTTTCATAATATATAATTAACTATAAAAATATTTTTAACTTTGAACATAATTACATTATTATCTATAGGTTGCAAGTATAATTATAATTTTAAAAATACACGTTGTTAGGTATATTTTTATCTTTGTCTATATATTATAGGTATAACTATAACAAAGTAAATGTTTTAAATATTTTTGTAAATTATCTTATACGTTGTGAATATAAAACATAATTAACCCAATAAAAATAAGATACATCATATGTGTGGTATAATTTTTCTCATTTCTTTTTTGAGAAAAAAAAAGCTTAATTTATTAATTAAATGTTAAATTCAAATCAGAAACCATAGTCGGAGAAAGCCAATTTGGGGTTTATATAAGTCAAGTTTCAAAACTATTACAAGATAAAACATACTTAGTTAAATTAAGAGCAACACTGTTTGCTCTATGAGGACAATAGATACACAAAAACTAGATTTGAGTTTGGGTTATTAACACGTTGAACAACCAACAAAGAATCAAATTTCAATAATATCTCCTAATATCCTGTATGTAAGTTAAATTGCAAATCTCGCTACATTGCATGGAGTTCAGTTGCTAAAAGAGTAAAAGAGGCCACCATATTATCAACCAGAGCACTAAATACTTGTCCAAAAACATCCCTTACAATCCAACCAAAACCCAACTCATTATCTATTATTGAAATTGTAGCATTTATTATAACTTTCAATTGTTTTACCGGTGGCAAAGACCACCGTTTAAGTGGGTGGTTAACATTGATCTTTTCTTTAATATTTAGACGATAAAATTCTTTCAATAACACAATAAATTGTGAATAAATATGGTGAAACTCCAAAACTTTTTTTCAAACAAACATCTACCTATGCTTTCCATATCTCATAGGTTACCACCTTTACAAATTCTAGATGAGTGAGTGTATTTTTCAATTACCATCCATATTGTTTCTATTATTGGTAGGCTCTTATTTTCAATATGAAAGGATTGAACTTAGGAAGAGAAGCATACCTATTTTATAACTAGACATTCTCATAAAGTATGAGAGACTGATTTCATAGCATTATTGTGGAACGAACAGATTGGATTAGTCATTATATGTCTCCTGATTAGTTCCAATTTTTTTTGGTAGAATACCTTTCAATAATCACCAAGTAAAATGCTTTACTTTGTTCATAACATAGCTTCCCTCACAAGATATGTATGTGCCATGAAGATGAGGTTGATACCGTTGGTTGGCTTTCCATATGTAATTGGAAAGCTCGTCTATATCCATTGCTCACACCATAAACCCCATCATTGGTAAAATGTCACACAAGTTGATGAGTCATTGGCTTCTATGGAAGAGGGGTGTTATATATTAAAGATGCTTTATCATTTGAAAATAACTTACTTATGAACAATAAATCCCATGTCCCACTAACCATGATTAAGTCATTCTCCATTATTGTTGTAGCAAGCTCCATGTTGAGTGTATTTGAAAATTCGTAGAATGGAACAATTATCTATTAGATAAAATTTTTATGCTATGACCATCAACGTAGTCCCTTATTAAGCCCGTTCACAACCCCAAGTCAAGCCCTTCCATAAGTAACTACACGGATGGTACACCAAGAGGAAAACAAGGTAGACGAGTTTGCATACTTACGTGTTGAAACACGTACAGTCAAAGAAGTTGGATATTTTACAAGTTGCCAAAACTGTTTTGCTAATAGTGACTTATTGAAGTCCTTTATGTTACAAAGCCTAAGCCACTCACTGAATTAGGTTTACACAGTTTCAGCCAAGACAACCAATGCATCCCTTAACTACCCTTCTTATTTGTTTGCTAATACTAAGTAGCCTTGGATTCCAACTCATTGCATAAAAGCATTCTAAAAATACTCATAGCATATGTAGGGATTGCTTAGTACACAGATTTTAGCAAAATTTTATTTTCAACTTTAGATAGATTCTTTTCTTTCCACTCACTCAATTTTGTCATATAGTGTTCCCAAATGGTCTAAAAAATGCTCTGCTTCTCTCTCTTTACCTCCATTGGGAGACTTAACTATTTCTCATAACATTGTACCAGACACCTATTACATTTAATAAGTCATCCTTTTACATATTGTCATTGTTTGGGCCAAAAGATATTTTTGATTTATCAAAATTCACTTGTTGACTTGTTGCTTTTTCCTAAGTACGAAGAATATTTTTAACTTCAACACATTGTGACCTGCAAGCATCAAAAAACAAAAAAAAAACTATCATTCGTAAAAAACAAGTGAGTCACATTAGGGGCTCCTCTTGCAGCTTGGATTCCATGGATACGTTGGGTAGCTTTCGCTTCCCTTAAAAGTGAGGACAAATCCTCACTATATAACAAGAACAGGTAAGGTGAAAGAGAATCCCCTTAAAAGTGAGGACAAACCCTGTCTTAGTCTCCGCGTTGGTATAACATTGCCAATAATGTTATTGTTCACCTTGACAGACACAGGATGTGCAATTCCAAATCAAATGAACCTAATGATTAGAAAAGCTCATTTTTCCCTAACTTTCACAACAAAGGAACATTCAACTTGGTTATACACTTTGCTCATAACAAGCTTTAGCGCAATTCTTCCATGTTTTCTTTTTGATCTGCAGATTGTATGTAACATCTCATACATAACAATTACATTATTCATAGCTTTTCAGCCAGGAACAAAAGTACTTTTGGACTCATTAGTTAAATAAGGAAGAACCAACTTTAGTCTATTGGATAGTACATTTGAAATAATTTTGTAAAGAATAGTGTATAAACTGATGGGTCTCCACTCTGTAATCCAGAACGGGTTCTTCATTTTTGGAATTAGTGAAATGACTGTCCTATTTATTTTAACAATATTGGCAACATCATTTAAGAAAGAAAGACAGGCATTACTCACCTTAAAACCAACAATATCTCAATAGTTTTGAAAGAGCATACTTGACATTCCATCAACCCCTGGTGCTTTATCAGGTTTCATTGAAAATAAGGCACAATTCACCTCATCTCTGGTGAAAGGTTTGTTGATTTCATGTTGTTACAAAGGACTAAGTTGGGTTTTCAAACAATTAAGCATTGGTTCAGCTACCAAATCGCTATCTAACTTGTAAATACTATTATAAAAATCACAAAAAGCAATCTTTATTTCTCTCTATTGTGTTGCAATCACACTAGAAGCTAGCTATACCTTACTAATCTTATTTCGAGCTTGTCTTCTATTGGTAGAAGCATGAAAAAACAAGAATTATGGATCGCATGTTTAATCCAATTAGTTCTCGATCTTTGTGCCCAATACTGCTCTTCTTTGAATAGTAGGTTATCAATATCATAGTAAAGAGAGCAATCCCCAATTCGAAGAACCCTTTACAATTGCATCCTTGTATTGCACCTGTTTATGTACTAGTTGTCGCTTTATGGCTCCAATATCCCATACACTTCACTTCCATTAGAAGATTGTAATTGCATCAATTTTCTCAATGACATAACCTATTGTACTAGGGACCTATTCTGTAAGAATAGCCTCTCGACAACCTTCCTCTTGTATCCAAAACTGCTCAAAACGAAAAGGTTTCTATCGTTTGACACTTCTATCTCTTCGGTCTCCAATTTTCTTATCAAACTTCACTAGGACTAGTGAATAGTCAGAATATGAAGAAACTAAATGTGAAATACCACATTAAGTGTTGGGAAAATCGGGTATATTTTTCCTATTCTAAGTAGTAACTATTCACTTATGATTTAAATGAATAGAACTCAAACTAACCCGACAAAATAATGCTATTGGAAATATAATACTAAGATAAACTAAAACAGATATTGAAACAGAAATATTAAAGCAGAAAAATAATAACACCAGAAATTTAACGAGATTCGGTACAAATGTTACCTAGGTCCTCGGGCGTCGTTGACCACTTCCACTATCTCCAAATGGATGAACTCCAAAATTACAACTAATTGGGCAAAATTGAGCTAATCAATTACCCTTACAAAAGAGAGGAAGATTTACAAATTTTGGGATGTTTACAAATGGTGAAGGAAGGCTTTATTTATAGCCCCAAATCCAACACCCATCTTCATTCCTAACCAATGTGTGACTTTTCTAATTTGCTCACTAAGGAGCTATATAACAAATCTCCACCTTAGCGACTTAGTAATATTAAATGATTTCTTCAATTACTAGATCAATGACGCGGTGCCAATTCAGATTTGCAGGATGTTAATCAAGTCCAAACAATGTTTGAACTTGATTGCTGTTACCACCTTGGTCATCATATCTGCAGGATTCTCTGTCGTACTAATCTTCTGAACTAGTACTCCACCTTTTTCAATAATCTCTCGCACGAAATGATAACGAACGTCAATGTGCTTTGTACGTGCATGGTAGACTTGGTTCTTTGCTAAATGAATAGCACTTTGACTATCACAAAACACCTTAATATGTTTTTGACCAACTCCCAAGTCTTCAAGCAAACCTCGTAACCAAATAGCTTCCTTCACAGCCTCTGTAACTGCCATATACTCTGCCTCTGTAGTAGACAAAGCAACTGTGGACTGCAAGGTAGACTTCCAACTGACTGGTGCTCTAGCAAGAGTAAACACATAACCAGTAGTTGATCGACGTTTATCTAAATCTCCTGCATAGTCGGAATCACAATATCCGACTGCACATTGACCAACAATATTATCCTACTGAAATACTAAACCAACATCTACAGTATTTATAATATACCGTAGAATCCATTTCACAGCCAACCAATGTCCTTTACCAGGATCATGCATGTACCTGCTTACAGCACCAACCGCATGTGAAATGTCAAGTCTTGTACACACCATTGCATACATCAAGCTACCAACCGCATTTGCATATGGTACCTTTGCCATATATTCTCGTTCTGCATCATTTTTAGGAGATAATTGAGCACTAAGCTTGAATTGAGGAACTAGCGGAGTACTTACAGGTTTTGTCTGTTCATTCATACCAAAACGTTGTAGTACCTTCTTCAAATATTGACTCTGGGTCAAACTAAGCTTCCCTTCTTCCCGTCTCTCGCTTATCTCCATACCGAGAATCTTCTTGGCTTCTCCCAAATCTTTCATTTCGAACTCCCGACTTAGTTGAGCCTTCAACTTCTCAATTGCTTGGCTCTTCGATGCAATCAACATATCATCGACGTCTGATAGAAGGTAAATGAAAGACTCATTTTGTAGCTTGCGAAAATACACACAATGATCATGTGTGCTTCTGGTGTACTTCTGTTGCAACATAAACTGATCAAATCGTTTGTACCACTGCCTTGGAGATTGCTTCAATCCATACAATGATTTGTTCAGCTTACAAACCCAATTCTCTTTACCAGCAACATTAAACCCTTCTGGCTGAGACATATAGATTTCCTCTTCTAAGTCACCGTGTAGAAACGCGGTTTTCACATCAAGTTGAACTAGTTCCAAATCAAATTGTGCTACCAAGGCCAACAAAATTCTAATGGAGGAATGTTTTACAACTGGAGAAAATACCTCATTATAATCGATTCCCTCCTTCTGAGCGTAGCCCTTAGCTACCAACCTTGCCTTGTAGCGAATACCATCTTTGTTAGGAAATCCATCTTTCTTTGCATACACCCATTTACATCCAATTGCCTTCTTGCCCTTAGGTAGTTGTGTCAACTTCCATGTTTTATTCTTCAAGAGACGAAGTTCTTCATCCATGGCTTCCTTCCATCTATCAACTTCGTGGCTTCGATTGCTTCTTTATATATGGAAGGAATATCATCATGCACAACCGAAAGTGCACAAAGCCATCGTATTCTTAAACCGAGCGGTAGGTCTTCAAAATCCTTGTATCGGCAGTACCTTGACATTTTGTCGTCGTGGCCTATCATCTCAGCTTTCTTCTTATTCTTTGTGGAGGTTCTTGGGTTAAAACCTCTTCATCCGATTCATCTTGTCACAATGAAGGATCGGTTTTGTCTTATCTTCACTAATTGGATTAACAATTTTGCTTTCAAACTCCACTTGTTTTGGAGTTTGCTCCACCTGCTCTAAAGTGCCATCAATCTTCTTAGTTACCTTTTGCAACAAGGCAGATTCATCAAAGGTAACATCTCTGCTAAAGATTATCTTTTTTGTTTCAAGACACCATAGTCGATATCCTTTAGAACCAGAAGGGATCCCCAAAAAATGGCTTTCTTGGCTCTTGGGTCCAACTTTGATTCCATT